>CM028135.1:170940000-172275000 GCA_016271365.2 Neoceratodus forsteri
AAAACACTAACTGAGATTACCGCTCTTAACCTTAGCCAGGCTATTACGGAACCCACAAGCTCAAACCGTGAGTCCGGTAATCACTCCCTACTAGACTGGGTGCTTACATCCCACCCACACTGCTTCATCAGTTCTGGCCTCCTCCCTGACTCCATTAGTGACCACCACCTAATCTACCTGGTCCGCAAAATACACAGAGTTAAATCCCCTCCCAAATTTATATTCCAATGGTCATACAAATCCCTCAACCTCTCCCCCACTCCTGGAAGATCTATCTCACTCAAATTGGATCCCGAGCTCAAGCTGCTCTAGCATGGATTCAGCCTTTACACACTTTTGGAACACCTTCCTCTCTGCCTGGGACAAACACACCCCCCTGCTCTGGGCGAGAGTCCGTGGGTCTCACCTACCCTGGATATCCCCTGAGCTGATAGCTTGCCAACAAGCCTGGGACAAGGCCTGGTGTAACTACAAAGCCTCCCGCCTCCCAAGCAACTTCATCACCTACTGCATGCTCCACAACAAATGCACAAAGGCCATCTACTTAGCTAAGGCTGA
This sequence comes from Neoceratodus forsteri, assembly GCA_016271365.2. Taxonomy (NCBI): domain Eukaryota; kingdom Metazoa; phylum Chordata; order Ceratodontiformes; family Ceratodontidae; genus Neoceratodus; species Neoceratodus forsteri. The sequence continues at coordinate 170,940,559 of CM028135.1, forward strand.
ATATTTCAACAAAACCCTAAACGCTAATGTTGGGAAACCTTCAAAATTCTGGAAGGTCATTAACTCCCTTTTCTCCTCCCAAACAGCAAGCCCCCCCTCCTGCTCGCCCTAGGGACTCTCAACTCTGACCCCCTGAAGGTAGCCTCTGAGTTTAATTCCTATTTCACTACCTGTGCCCAGGCCCTCCTCAATTTTCTACCTCCTACTACCACTCCCACCCCCCTTACATCTATCACCACACAGGACCCCAAGTCATCTAGCCCCCTACCATCTGGTACGAACCTCTTTTCGTTCAGACCCATCTCCACCTCCGAAACCCTAGATGCCCTTCACTCCTCCAAAGGCAAATCCCCAGACAGTCTTGATAACAAACTCCTCTTCCTATCTGCCCCCACCCTCACTACTCCACTAGCCGGACTACTAAATCTATCTTTCACTACCGAGTCTCTCCCTTCTGAATGGAAGCATGCCACTGTCCTACCCCTTCCTAAAGATGGCAACCCTTCCTCATCTACTAACTACCGTCCCATCTCCCTCCTCCCAGCCCTCACTAAACTTCAGGAACACCTAGTTCTATCTCAGCTCTCCCATTTTCTCTCTAAAACTAACTTCTTCACCCTATTTCAGTCTGGGTTCCTAAAACACCACTCCACCACCTCCTCCCTACTAAGACTCACAGACTCCATCCTCACTGGATGGATAAAGGGTTAATCACTGCTGCTATTTTCATTGACCTAGCTAAAGCTTTCGACACGGTATCCCATTCTCTCCTTCTATCCCGCCTACCGGGGCAGAGTTAGCAGCGTCCTCCACAAACTGGTTCAGTGCCTACCTACTAAAAACAACCCAATCCACTAAAATAGCAGACCACACCTCCCCCCCCCCATCACCACTGGTGTTCCCCAAGGATCGGTTCTTGGCCCCATCCTCTTCTCCATCCCTCTAAATGATCTACCAAATTCTTGCTCCTCTACCGCGATCCATATGTATGCAGACAACACAGTCCTCTTTACCTCTGACCGGACTCACGAAGAACTCACTTCCAAACTTCAAGCGGACTTCAACAAAATCCAACACTGGTTCTATACCAACCAACTCTCCCTAAATGCCAAGAAAACTGTCTCTATGTCTTTTGACACTAGACAGCATTTATCCAAGCTCACCCCACCTCTGATCTTCCATACCCTAAACAACACCATCCTTGATGAAGTGCCCTCCTTCAGGTATCTAGGGGTTTGGCTTGATTGTCACCTCTCCTTTTCCACACATGTGATTGCCATCATCTCTAAACTGTGCCCAAAACTTGGTGCCCTCTACAGGAACTGCACTAGTCTCCCGCTACCTGTCAGACGTGAACTAGTCCTGAAAATGATTCTACCCACCATCGACTACTGTGATGTCATCTACAGCTCTGCCCCAAATACCAACCTAGCCAAACTAGAACCCCTCTTTAACGCATTCTGCCATTTTGCCCTTGACACCCCCCCTCGCTCACATCACAGCGAGCTCTACCGTTCACTGACCCTGCCATCCTTGAGCAACCAGTGGCAGTATAGAGCAGTGGTTTAAGGCTCTGAGCTGCAAATTTGGTGACATCCAGCAGACCAGACCTGGGTTTGAATCCCACAGCTTCCATTTGCATACTGTGTGACCCTGAGCAAGTCACTTAACTTCCCTGTGCTCCCAGGTTGCACCTGTAAAAAAGCTTTCAGCTTAGTGTGTCTCACCTGGTTAAATAACAAAAAAAAAAAATTCACAGTGTTGAATTCACTTCCAATTTTTGGCTTGGCTCCCTCCTGCCCTACCTCGTAGCCTCCCTATCTGCCCCACCTACCCCCTCCTACGCCCTCAGGCCTGCTGACACTAAGCTCCTAGTCATCCCCCACTGAAAGACCACTGCCAACCAATCAGCCTTCTCTTACCTCTTCCCTAAACTCTGGAATGGCCTGCCAGCCCAGATCCACCACTCTTCATCCAAACGCTCCCAAGCCTCTACCCTCACTAACTTCCTAGCTCCAAATTGCAACTGCCCCTGACCTCCCCCATTGATAGTTTCTCTTCCCCCATCGCCCTTTAGTGCCTGACCAGTGGCTTGGCCACGTCTAATTATCTGGCTTTTCTACTGCCCTACACACTTACACTCTCACTCTTACTCACCCTTCTCTCTCCAAACATCCCCCTTCTCTCCCTTCTTCCTAACTATCCTACTCTCTTCAGCCCTACTCACAGTTCTAACTCCACTCCCCTCCACTCCCACCTTACCTAATCCCCCCTACTCACCAAATGTTTACTAGTCCACCCCTCCCCTACCCTACAACTTCACTCTCCAATTCCCCCAGCCTATTGGTGCATCCCACTGCAACCCTAGTCCTGCTACTGGCACACATGTTCTGATACTGCACGCTAGTTCTGTAACTTGCACTTATGTAAATTTCATGTATTGCCTCGTTGTGTACCCATGAAATGTTTACCTTGTCCCTGATGAACAAGCTCTGTACAGTTCTTGCTTGATATGTACCCATGTTATGTATACCATGTCCTTGATGATTATGTTCTTACTGTTCTTGTGTAACAAGTTCAAATGTAATCCCTCCCAACTGTATGTTATCTGTATTGCTCTGCTGCAAATTTCAACTATTGTATGTATAACTGCCTCTTCTGTAACCCCTTCCCCCAGGTCGCACCAGGAGATGAGCATCTTTTTGCTCAGTGTGCCTTTCCTGGTGAAACATTTTCAGTAAATAAACAATAAATAAATGTCCTTGTCCATTCCTTCCCCCTGAGATGGGGGTCTGTAAACAACCCCCATGTGGATTGCGGTGCCATTTCCTGTCTCCAGGGTGACCCAGAGTGTCTCATTTGCTCCCTGTTTACTCTTTTGTTCTGTTGCTTTGACCCCTTCCTTTACATAGAGAGCTACTCCTCCTCCTCCTCTTTTACCCTCCCTGTCCCTCCTGTAGATTGTGTATCCTGGTATGTTGTCATCCCAGTCATGGTTCTCTGTGTACCATGTTTCTGTGACTGCCGCAATATCCAGGCAACCCTCTTCCATCAAGGCCACTAGTTCAGGGAGCTTGTTACACAGACTACGGGCATTGGTACTCATCACCCTCCACTTTTTGATGGCCTTACCCCTTAGAAACATAGAAACATAGAATTTGACGGCAGATAAGAACCACTTGGCTCACCCAGTCTGCCCATTTTCCTACCTAACAGATAAGCTGCAGATCCTAGTTAACCAACAGCTTACTTCCTCTCACCTGCCCCTAGGACTGCCTTATGCCTGTCCCATGCATTTTTGAAGTCCCCCACTGTTCTTGACTCCACGACCTCCTCAGGGAGGCTGTTCCATGCATCCACAACCCTCTCAGTGAAAAAATACTTCCTCACATTACCCCTGAGCCGTCCCCCCTCTATCTTCAAATTGTGCCCCCTTGTTCTTGCACATCTCTTTTTCTGGAAGATGCTACCCTCTTGGACTTTGTTAATTCCCTTGAGGTACTTGAAAGTTTCTATCATGTCCCTCTCTCCTTCTTTCCTCAAGAGTATACATATTAAGCTCCTTTAGTCTTTCTTCATATGTCTTGGTGCAGACCCTGCACCATTTTGTTTCCTCCTCTGGACAGCCTCCACTCTGTCTATGTCTTTGCGAAGATGGGGTCTCCAGAACTGCACACAGTACTCCAGATGGGGTCTCACCAACTGTCTGTACAGAGGGATAACAACTTCCTGTTTTCTACTATTGATGCCTCTTCCTATGCATCCCAGTATCCCCAGCCTTCCTTACTGCCTTCTCACATTGCTTGCCCACCTTTAAGTCATCTGATATAATTACCCCAGGTCCCTTTCTATTTTACTGTTGGCAGTATCTCACCCCCATTGTGTGTACGCTCCCTGGTTTTGTTTCCATGTGCATTACCTTGCACTTTTTGCATTGAATCTGAGCTGCCATACATTTGACCATTCCTCCAACCTTGCCAAGTCCCTTCTCATCCTTTCCACTCCATCTTGTGTATCAGCCCTGTTGCAGATCTTTGAGTCATCTGCAAAGAGACATACTTTTCCTTCCAGTTCCTCTGCAATGTCACTTATGAAGACATTAAAAAGGACTGGTCCCAGTACTGAACCCTGCAGTACCCCACTTGTAACCCTCCTTTCTTCACTGTGTACTCCATTTACTACTACCCTTTGCGTCCTGTTGTCTAGCCAATTTTTTATCCAGGCTACCACCTTGGGACCCATTCCAAGGCTGGCTATCTTGTGTATTAATCTTTTGTGTGGGACTGTATCAAATGCCTTGCTAAAATCTAGGTAGGCCATGTCCATAGCCCCTCCCTGGTCTACTACTTTGGTCACCCAGTCAAAGAAATCTATTAGATTCATCTGACACGACCTTCCCATTGTGAATCCATGCTGCCTCAGGTCCTGTGCCCCACTGGCCTCTAGGTACTCAACAATTCTTTCCTTCAGAAGTGATTCCATCATTTTTCCTACCACTGAGGTCAAACTAACTGGTCTGTAGTTTCCTGCCTCTGTCCTGCTCCCACTTTTGTGAAGAGGAATCACATCTGCCCTCCTCCAGTCCTTGGGTACCACCCCATCCTCCCATGATTTATTAAAGAGAGTAGTCAGCGATGTCACTAGTTCTACCCTTAGTTCTTTTAGAATTCTTGGGTGAATCCTATAAGGCCCCATTGCTTTGACCACCTTCAATTTTATTAGTTCTTTCAGAACCCTTTCTTCTGTAAATGGACTGGTATCGACCCCCATCTTCAGAGTGTTTCTCTTGTTTGGTTTAGGTACCTCCTCCTCTTCCTTTGTGAACACTGAGCAGAAATATTTGTTCAGTATCCCTGCTTTTTCACTGTCACCCTCTACCCACATTCCCTCCCCTTTATTAAGCTTCAGTATCCCTCCTTTGGTCTTTCTTCACTCCCTAATGTACCTATAAAAGGTCTTATCCCCTTCTTAACATAGTTGGCTATCCTTTCTCGATTTGGGCCTTTGCTATTCTGACTGCCTTCCCAGCCTCTTTCTGCTTTAACTGATAAAGTTCTCTGTCCTGCTCCTTCTGTGTTTCCTTATATTTCCTGAATGCTGCCCTTTTCTCCTTAACCTTCCCTGCCACCTCTTTTGTGAACCATAAAAATTTTTTTCTTCATTGTGTTTTATTGATTTGTTTTACTCAAAGGCTTGTTGCCTCTGTGATGGCTGTTTTGATCACTCCCCATTGTTCCTCCACCCCTCCTTCTTGCCTGTTTGCTAGTGCTTTTCTTTTAGCCTTTTAGCTTCATTCCTGTCCTTACCGCCTTTGCCTTTTTTCACATTTACCTCTGTCCTGCTCCTAATGACTTCTCTACCTTGGTGTTTACCTCACTAATTACCGTGTTTTGTGGGAGGAGGCTGGGATTTCCCTGCTCCTTTTCAGTGCCTCCCCCCTTTGCTAGTTTAAATGCTTGCCAATGAAGCATTTAAACATCTCACCTAAGATCCTGGTTCCCCTCCGGACAGATGCAGACCATCACACCAGTATAGGTCTGCATCCCTCCAGGTGGCTCCCCAGTCCCCAATGAAGCCAAAACCCTGAGCTCCCCACAAGTTTTTCAACCATTCATTGAATTCCCTGGTGAGGAGTACCCTAGCATCACCCTTGCATAGACAGGCAGCATCTCCGAGAAGGTCACTGTATGCACTACTTGTCTAAGGCCCCTCCCCAACTCTACAAACTCCTCTTGCACTGCTCTGATCCCATTCCTAGCCAGGCCATTTGTCCCCAGGTGGACAATGACATCCAGCTCCCTCCCTCATGCAGCTGCTCCCACGATCCTGATGATTTGCTTCCTGTTCCTCCAAGCTGTTCCACCAGGCAGGCACCTTACCTCCCTCTCACCTTACTCCCCCATTTCTATGACCTAATGATTGAGTCCCCCACCAGGAGTTGTTCCCTTCCCCTGTGGGGTCTCATGCCATCATCCTGTGGGTCTCCTTTGTGAAGGTTCCCAGCCTCCTCCTTGTTCTCCACTGCAGGTGCCTCCATAGAGGGACCACTATCCACCAGAAAAGCATGTGAAGAGGTACAGCTGGTGGGATGCAACCCTGTTCCACCACCCTCTCCCTCCCTGAGCCCACCCTGGTCCAGCCTCTCCTCTTTCTTGGCAACCTCTGAGGTAGTGGTATTGGCACTGGTGGTTCCTGGGTGGGGGAGGAGGTTTCACGAATCCTAGCCAGGTCAGCCTGGAGACGGGCAACCTCCTCCCTCAGACCAGAGAGGTGCCTGCAAATAGGGCAGCATCACAGCCTCCATAATGTCTCCCGGAACACTGCCGCCCCAGAGCCATTGCACTGCACCACTCCTATCATGTCTTATTTTGTGTCCCCTGTCCTGTTTCTCTGTGTGCTTACTCTCTCCTCTCCTGACAACTCTCACCCTTCCTGTTCTGGGACAGCAACTTCCTATATTCTGCAGTAGCCTCCTTCTTCCTTGCTCAGTGTCAGACTACCAACAGCTGGGGGGGAGAGAGTGAGCTACTTTTTTCCTTTAGGGTTGACAAAACCAGTTATTCTCTGTGATCCTTCCCTTCCTACTGCCAAGCAGGAAGTTCCTGTTGACAGTCAAATTCAGTGGCTATAAAAGTAGAACTGGCTAAAGTGGGTGGGTGGAAGGGTGGGATGGAGGGCAATTAGTAAGAAAAAAGGCTAGCAACAGGAAGTTGTAATTTGAGTCACCTGCTTTTATAGTGTCTAAGCCACACCCCCAATTAAGCTCTCTCTCCTCCTACTGGTTTAGCACAGTAAACTGATACAGTACCCTTCCCAGCACAGAACACACACTCACTTTATTTCTTTTTTTAACCCTAAATAAGACCCCTTCTACATCTAATAAAGTATCTGTTTGCTTAATCTCAACAGACACTGACTCCTGCTGAGATATAAGTGTTAAATTAATAAGAAAATGTATCTTCTTTTAGATAGCTGCTTTCTGTTCTACAAGCAAGGTTAGCAACAGGAAGTTGAAATTCGAGTCACCTACTTTTATAGTGGCTAAGCCACGCCCCTAGTTAAGCTCTGTTTTTCTCCTACTGGTTTAGCAAAGTAAACTGATACAGTACCCTTCCCAGCACAGAACACACACTGATTTTCTTTCTTTTCTTTCTTTGTTTAACTCTAAATAAGACCCTTCTACTTCTAATAAAGTATCTGTTTGCTTAATCTCAACAGACACTGACTCCTGCTGAGATATAAGTGTTAAATTAATAAGAAAATGTAGCTTCTTTTAGTTAGCTGCTTTCTGCTCTACAAGCAAGGCTAGCAACATAGCTGAGATTATGAAAGCTAAAAAATGCATTGCTAAAAAAATATGATTTAAACCCCAAGGACTAAAGGGCAAAATTTTGGAAACATAGAAATAGGCCCAAAATGAGTTTTGAACAACTCATCACCAAATAGCGTCAGTATCTGAAATGTTGATGAGAAGGGGTGAAAGCTAATTCAAGTTGAAGCAATTGAAGAGATGGTACTGTTAGAACAATTCTTTTGAGCATGTTCAACAGAGCTCAAAACCTGGCTGGAATACTGAGAACACCAGACATCCAAACAGGCTGCTGAGCTGGCAGACCAATATGCTCAGAGCAAGCCTACTCCAAGGGAAATGGGGGAGCAGGGAATACATGGGCAAAAGGGAAAGGTGTGCCTTTTGGACAGCCAAAAGCCACGTTGCCTCTAAAAAAAGGTGAGAGTCACATTGTACCTAAAAAGTATTTTGGTGAAAGAAAAAATGATGAGTGTTGGTTGTGCAAAAAGCCAAGCCATATTTCTAGGCAGTGTCCTAAAAAAGACACAAAATGTAAAGGGCCTTGTGCAAACTGAGCTGGTTGCAAACTGTATTCTTAAAGCTATTCCTGTGAATATAAGAAAGTTCATTCACCCAGTCACAGTGAATGGGGTACAGACTCATGGGTTAAGGGATACCGGAGCCTCTCCTACCCTAGTAAAAGGGGAACAAATCCTGCCTAATCAGTTTGTATATGTAAGTGATTTCTCTGGGACAGAGACAACCTACCCCTTAGCCAGAGTTATCCTGGATCAAGGAGATGCAGATGAAGGGATACAGAAGGCGGCTGTAGCAGACACCCTCATTATGGATGATATTGCAGGAAATGATGTTCCACAGGGGTTGGTATGTGCTGTCACCTGCAGCCAGATGGCTGGGGGTGTCCATGACCTTTGGGACCCCACAGAGATTCCCATAGGAGAGGTTAGGAGACAGGTCAGCCAGCCTGTGGCTCTTGAAAGAGGGGGTGCTAACAGGGGAAAGGAACTTCCCCTAGTGGCAGTTCACCAAACTGCTACTGAGGTTTGCTCTAAAGAGAGAGGGGTAACACATAGCCAGAGGGATGGGGGTGGTTGTGATACTAAGTCCCCTACTGCCATAGCTATAAACCTCAGTCTGGGAACTGATGGGGTAGACCCCATGCCTTTGGCATGTGTGAGGAGTTAGCAGCAGCAGCACAGTGAACTGACCCTAGCTTGAAGAAGCTGAGGGCCTGTGCAGAGTCTAATGGAACATAGTGAGGTAAAGGAAAACACTGAGTATTTTGAGACAATGGACTGTTGTATACCCAGGACATAAAGACAGAGGGAGAGGTGATGGGCAGGCAGCTTGTTGTTTCCCAGGAGTATCTTGAGTCATTGCCCAAGGTGGTTCATGACATTCTCATGTCTGGATATCTGGGCATTGCTCATACCATGAAGCACTTAGTCCAAAATTTCTGTTGACCAAATTTCACTAAGCAGGTGAAGGAGTACTGCCAATCTTGTCACCAGTGTCAGGAAATAGAGAAGGCCGGAAGTAAAGCGAGGGCTGCCCTGATTCCTTTGTCAGTTGTGGAGGAACCATTCCAAAGGGTGGGAATGGATATCGTGGGTCCTTTAAACACCCCAATCTACTCTGGAAAAGGTATGTCTTGATAGTAGTCGATTATGCTATCCACTATCCAGAAGCCATCACCCTGTCCTCCATTTTGGTGAACAAAGTGGCGGATGTGTTGTTAGGGATTTTCTCCTGTGTAGGGTTTCCACGGGAGGTTATCTCTGATCAAGGGGGTAACTTCATGTCAGACCTTATGAAGTGTTTGTGGGAGAAGTGTGGGTTGTACAGAGGTGCATGACACTTTACCACCCACAAACCAGTGGTCTCGTAGAAAGATTTAATGGGACCCTAAAACCTATGCTGCCACCTAATTAATCCCACTGTGGGATCCTCCTGTCAGGCCTCCTTGACTTGACAATGTCCTCCGGACAGCCTATCCTCTCCCCCTCCCTTCCACCCCATAACCCATCCCTACCTCCACCTTCTCCAGGCATTATCTAGGTATGCCCAGGACTGTACCCCAATGTAACCCTTGGATACCTTGTATATGACTGTAACCTATTATAAGTAACATTATTACGTAACCTATGTGTAGTCTATGTTTAATGTTCTGTACCAGTACTTTTCCCACAGTTGTAACCACACTATGCAACTCTGTCTACCCCCCTCCCATGATGAGGTGCCTTTCTAAATGAGTCCATGACTCAAAGGCTGTAAATCTGACTTTTCTAATAAATAAATATGCTTATGGCCTTTCCAGAACAGCATGGGCAGGACCTGGAGAGGTACCGCCCCCATCTCATGTTTGTCTACAGCTCCCCTACCCAAAATAGATCAGACTTTCAACCAAATGTATAAAGTAAACTCCTGAGTAGGAGTTCAATGTACCCTAACAGATGCATCCCAAAGGATGCCTTCTGGTGTTGACCCACCAGCAATATCTCTCTCTCTCTCTAAATCCAGCCATCTGGCTTCTGCCCAGGCTGTCTCTGAGTTGAACCACATCCACATTTTCTGCAAGCCTGAAGCCAGATAATACCCTTTAAACCAGGGGGATTGAAAGACCCTTTAGTGTGAGTGTCAGCGATGCTGAGAAACTAGCTGTATTGCCCTCCCAAAGAAAATCAGAAACAATAGCAGATACTTGTTTGCAAATAGAGTCCTACAACTTAAGAGGCAAATAGCGGATCACATAAAGAAACTTAGGGAGAACCATCATTTGTAAGGTTTTTGCCTTCCCCCAAAGAGACAGGTGAAGATGTTTCCATCTAGAAACATCCTCCTTAAATTTCTTAAGCAATGGGGTGAAATTTAAGGTTGATCACTGCTGCCAGTTTGGGGAGATATAAATTCTCAGATACTTAATAGGCTGAGTCGCCCAGCAGAGGTTAATACCTGATAACACAGAGATAGTGTAATAACCAGTTAAGGGAAGGAGCTCAGTTTTATTTCAAGTGTTGTGGAGACCAGAAAGGGATGAAAAATTATCTGAAAGATCAACAAGAACCACAATGGAGGTGGCCATACTTTTTTTTAGTCAAAAGAACATCATCCACAAATAGCATGGTTTTATAGGTACGACTACCCACCACAAGCCATTGGATGGACTGGGACTTTCATATTTTTTAGGCTAATGGTCAAATGCTCAATAGACATAACAAATAACATGGGAAACAGGGCACCCTGTTGTGTGCCTCTATCTAACTTAAAGGAGAAGAGATTCTCCCATTCGTAAGAACTGCAGCCTGGGCGAGGTGTAACTAAACTGAACCCAACAAATAAAGCTGCCCCCTAAGAAAAATTTCTGAAGAATCACCAGGAGATAGGGTCATTTGATACAGTCAAATGCCTTTTTGGTAGCTATAGCAACAGCTGCCACAGGGTCCAACAAAGATACCGAATTCCACATCAAACCAACCAACCTCCTGATGTGGTCTGCACCATCTCAACTAGCCACAAACCCCACTTGATCTGGGTGGACTAATAATGGCAAAACTTTCACAAGTCAAGTTGCCAGCACCTTGGCCATGATTTTATTGTTCACATTCAGTAACAAGATGAGACAATAGCCGGAACACTGGAAAGGGTCTTTTCCCTTTTTCATTAAAACTATAATGGTGGCATCATTCATGGTGAAAGGGGGTTCACCTTGCCTCCAGGCTTCTCAGAAAGTATCTGCCAATTAAGGACTCATCAGGTCACCAACAGCTTTATAAACTTCCACCAGAAACCCATTCAGCCCCGATGTTTTTCCACCGGCCATGTGAGACATAGCAGATTTAATTTTCTGAGGAGAAATAGGACTATCCAGCCTCCTCCTCTGTTCACCTGTCAAATGAGAAAGAGCAATACACCCCTTGGAATCCTGTATATCATCCTGGGGGACACCAACACACAGCCTCAAAGCATAAAGGTCCACATAAAACTCACAAAAAGCTGTGTTGATGTCCACCGGGTTGGTAACCAAAACATCCCCCCACTTAATCTATGAAATTTTACCATTTGCCCCCATTTGCTTAATATAATAAGTGAGAAGCCACCCTGCCTTCTCTATCCCTTTCTAATGTAGACTTGGACCACCCCACTACCTAATACTTAGTGCAGCATATAGTAAAGACACACTTTTATGTGATTTATCATGATTTATTTCTTTATTTCTACATATATGTAGTGGGATAGAATACAGTGCCACACTAATCTTATACTAATAAAATGAGTGCATTTAATTGTAACACAGGGTTATGTGCTGGTAACCTTGGGCCTTGAGTAACAGTATTAGAATTATTTCTGTATTTTATGATGGAAGCCTTTAGACCCAGTTTACAGTTCCTTTTCATTGTTACACAGCTAATATTAGTCTGTTTACTAAGCATTTTGTATTGTCCTCCTAACTAGCTTTGGCTAAATTTACTCTTATCTATCTCTGCTCTGGTGAGGCAAGAACAGTCTTGCTGGGGTCAACCAGATCCATCCACAGTAGATAAAATTACAGGAGAAACAAGTTCCTGCACCAACAGAACACCCATAAACACTTCTGGGGATATACCAAATAATACCCCACACTTACATCTATAATTACTGATTCAAGTTAGAAACATGGATATAGAAGCTAGCCCTTCAACTGAGAAGAGGAATATAGTAGTACTAAGGGAATCAAGTGGTGCTAAAGTGGCTGACATAACTAAGATATGTGACAACATTCTAAAAAAATTAGGGGAAATTCACTTGTTATTGTCCATGGTGGTGCAAAATAACATCTTTCATGATTCCATTGACAAAATAAAACAAGACTACATTGTGTTAACTAATACATTGATTGATTTGGGATGTAAGATTGCCCTGTCTGAAATTCTGCCAATCCCCAAAGCAACTCAGCATCATAGTAACAAGATTAAAACAATCAATGAGTGGTTGTGGAAATGGACATTAATACAAGAGAACAAGTTGTATCACTAATTGGGAAGAATTTGGCAGAAAGAACTACTGTATATTGTTTGGATTGTATACATCTATGAAGGGGAGATAGCTCACTCCTTGGGAAACAGATTGTATCCTTCATCAATAAATCTTTAAACTAATACATCGGGGGGGTCAGAAATTACTGATTCCTCTAAAAACAGGAAAAAACCATAAAGAGAACTACTATACATTATCACACCACAACAGTAAGATAAATATCAAATCAAGTTACATATGCAATAATAATAATAATAAAGCCAACAAGAAACTAAACTTTCTGCTTAACACCCATAGTCCGTCCAACAAAATAGAGGTGCTTATATATATATATATATATATATATATATATATATATATATAGATCTATATATATATATATTGAGATCAGACAACATCTCAGTCTGTGGAGTAAAGAGACTTGGTTCCAGGATAAAAGCTGGAACACTGAGATCTTCGGCAACACAAAAATTGCAAAAAAATCACACAGGAAAGAATTCTGGAGGTGTAGCCCTCTATATAGCTAATAAATACAAAGCCCATATGGTATCACCCCCACTTGATGAACATAAGAACACTGAAACAGTATGGCCACAAATTACATTGCCAACAGACAAACTGCTTGTAGGTCTTGGATACCAATCCCCAAATTTGAGTAACGAGGAAAATGAGAACTTCTTATCAGTAATAGACAGTATGGAAACACCACTAAATGACATCTTAATGGATGATTTCAACTTCCATAAAAGCAACTGGTCCATATTTGAAGGTATCAGTGATACTGAAAATGAATTTATTGATATCTTAGTTAATCATACCCTAGAACAATTAGTAACTAAAGTAACCACGGAAGATAAAATACTGGACATTGTTCTAACAATCATGGAAGATGGTATATTCCACAATGGGAGTTATTGCACTGCTTGGAGATAGTGACCATAAGATGGTAACACTAAATGTCAACATTAATGACAAGTACTTTAAGGGGGTAACAATAGTTAAAGACTTTACAAAAGCTGATTACAGGCTTATTAACAAATATATTTTCACTTGGGACTGGGAAGCTGACCTAAAGAGTCATAATATAAGCCACATATGGGGTATCATGTCAAACAAATTGAATTACTGTATTGATACTTGGATCCCAACAAGAACAAAATACAGTAATAAGCATAGAATTCCATTACTGTGAAACAACAGTATCATAAAAGCAATAAACAGAAATAAAAGGCCATATGCAAAATATTAAAAAAAACTACTATTTTAAACTGGAGTTCATACAAAAAAGTAGCAAACTTGGTCAAATCAAGTATTAAACAAGCATTTGTCAAAGCCAAATGTTTGCTTGCTGGTATCAGCAATGGAAGTGCATGAGTTAGACAGATGCAGAATAGGAATGGCAGTGAAGTACTGACGTGATGCCAATCCAACCCACCCCCACCCTGCAGAGATGGACAGGCATTAGGGTGTGCCTCTGGGTTGACGCCCATAATGGTTACACCATTTCACCTCACACTAACCTGCAGACACTGACAAGTGTTGAGATGTGCCTTGGGGTGTTCAGCTTTATAGACACCCCATTCCTTTAGGAAATACGGTGAAATGGGTGCAGTATAGGAGAATGGGATGAACTTTGGGCCGAAGAGTCCTAGGTACACCTCGATGCCTGTTGCTGGCTACAGAGTGGGGTTGGGGATGGAATGGAATGAGCATTACGGCCGGCAATCCAAAGGCACACCCCTGATGCCTGTCAGTCTGTACAGGGTGGGATGCTATGGTTAGAAACCCTAACACCCTAGGTGTTTGTTGGTATTTGCACTACAAATTTTCAACATGGCTTTTTTGTGATTCCACCTCATGAAAGCATTTGGGATTTCTGATCATGAACAGTGGCAGTGTGATTTTGTTCTGTCCCGAACGTTGATTTCCCACAGCAACCGTGCCATTCTGCACCAGATGTGCAAAAACAGATTTCTGGCAAGATTTAAAAAATTATAGCTCCACCATTCAGATGGAGGTGTGAAGAGGTAGCAATGTTGAAAATCTGGAGTGAAAATTTTAAAAAATCTCAAACTTTCAAGCGTGCAGGGAAACTGCACAATGCACGCTTGTGACACAATCATTTTATGGAATTCTTTCACCAAATTTTCAGCATAGTCATTTTGGGACCACTGCTCATGAACAGTGTCAGTATGATTTTCCTAATCTGTCCTGAACATTGATTTCCTACAGTGACCACACCATTGTGCGCCGGATGTGCGAAAACATATTTTGGGCAGGATGTGAAAAATATCTGCTGTACTGTTTGTAAGGAGGTTTGAAAAAATGCCAATGTTGAAAATCTGGAGTGAAAATATTACAAATTCTCAAAGTTATAAGTGTGTGTGTAAACTGTGCAACGCATCCTGGTAACAGGTAATTTTTGGAATTTTTTCACCAAATTTGCAACATAGGCTATTTGGGAGCCCAACTCATGAACAGTGACACTGTTATTTTGGTAATCATTCCCAAAAGGTGATTCCATATAGTGACTGCAAAATCACCTTCTGGGACTGAATAACAACATGACAGTGACTGAATTCACGAGGTGGAGTCCCAAGAACCCCTTGTTGAAAATGTGGTGCCGAAATTCACAAAAATGGCTGAGATAATCACCTAAGTTGGGGATAAAAAACATTTATGCCATTATACAGCTTACCAGCATTTCTTCAGTGCATGGTAGGCTTTGCAGAGTACAGACATGTTCCCACTCCACTGAAGATCATCATGCTCAGCTGCTTCGGTAAGTATGGGGTGAGGGGGGTGTGGGAGGTAGGTTGCACAGAGGGTGGTGTGGGTTGGGGAAGGGGTACCGGAGACAACATGAGATGGTTTTCAGTTGTCACAGGAAAAAACAAAACAAAGACATTGTGGGATGGGTTTTGGTGTTACATGGACAATTAGCACTGTGGGATGGGCTCCTAGCATGCCACCTGGGTGTTTGTTGGGGGGATCTGGAGGTGACGGGGATTTGGCACCACTTTTGCACAGAAAATGTGTCAGTGTTTGGGGGGACACATAAGCTAAGGGGATTGGCACCCCCATTGGCACACTACTGTTATACGGGGAGAACATTATGCCAACAGGGATTGGGCTCCCCCAATGGCAAATTAACTGGAAAGGGGGCATGCTTTCAGGGGGATTGGGTACCCCCGATGTTGGCTTTCATTAGGAGTGTGAGAGGTGGATGGCAACAGCCATTGCCATGTTTATTGAAATGTTACACCACACAAGGCACCACCCTACAATGACAGGTCTGTGTTAACACTATAGGTAATCAGTTATTCTGACGTGGAGCCTCTGTAAATGAGTCTGACTCAAAGGGTTGTAATTCCGATTTTCTAAACAAATAAAGTTCACTGCTGTTCACTGTATTCCATGTATAAACGTGAAGGTTTCAATCATGTCCACTTTTCCCCTCCTGATATCTAGCATGTATATCTTAAGGTAGGACCACCTTCACTCATAGGACACCCTGCTGCCCTCAGTCATTCTCTTGGCCCTCCTCTGGACTGACTCCACCACAGTGGGAGAAATCAATTTGTGAGCAGGTGGTGACCTTGGCCACTAAATTTCCAAATCTGGTAGCTAAATCAATATTTGTACTGACCAGCATTATTAAGGGCTGTAAAGTCACTTAATGGGTCGGCAACCAGTTGGCCGGTATCTTTCAAAATCTGGTAGCCAGAGCAACTGTTTTAGTGTTAATTGGTCACCTGGTGACCTGATTTGTTCTACCTTGCACTCCACTCTATTCTTATCCTTTAGGTGAAGATTCCAGAACTACATGTAGGACTTCAAGTGTGATCTCACCAGGGATCTGAATAGGTGCAATACCTCCTCTGCATCTCCTACCAATTGTCCTGCCTATGCATCGCAACATCCTGTTGGCCTTTCCCACTGCCTTATTACACTGAGCAGTTTGCTTTAGCTTAGCCAATGTAATAGCCCCAGATCGTTCTCTTCCCTTGTCTGCTCCACTCTCAATCCACTCATTATGTATTCCGTTATCAGATTTTTTTTGCTGCTTTGTGCATTACTTCATATCTTCACATCACTCTTCAGTTGCCATACCTTAAACCACCTTTCTCTAAGGAAATAGTTCCTTAATTCAGATTCAACCAATTGTTGAGTAGGGGAGCAATGAATTATGATCAGAAGAGAATTCCAGATTGTAGGCACAAAGTAGGAAAATGCAAGCTTGCCCATGTTGGTGTGGTATCTTGGGATTGACAGCAATGCCTGATCAATGGCCTTCCGGGTATATGCACAGGCCTGTTTCACAAGACATGAGGAGAAGGGAGTAGGGGGTTGGTGTCAAAATACATTGCCAATGAGACAGCCAATGATGAATGTGTCATACAGCAGCAGGGGAAAGCCAACCTAGGCTGGAATGATCAATGACGTGTTTGATGGGAGGAAGCTAAATCATTTGTTTCCATGTACAAGAGAGACTAAACATCCTGGTGCCTGGACCTTCTCTCTGGTGTCAACACATCAGAGATTTGGAGAGGCTTTGTCACCAATATGTCACAGCAATTATTTGCCCCTAATTTTGGATTTAACCTTCCCAGATTCAGAACAGGGTGGTGTTAAAATACCATTAGGAAACAACCTTCTATAAAGAAAGCAAATGAAAGATCCATTGTCTTAGTTGATTTATCTAGAGACACCAATTGTTTTTTGATTGGACCTTTTAACTGATGAGGGTGAGAAACAGAAAAGAAGCACCACCAGTGAGATCCCTCAGTTGTAACAAGGGGTTCCTTTACCAGGGGTGTCTATGGGGGGGGGCAGGAGGGACAACTATCTCGAGTCCAGTGGCTCAGGTGGGCCCAAAGGGGAACTTGTAGCAGGGACTGTAAGAAGGGATGGGAGGTTGGGGGGGCCCATTCCTAATGGTGTATCATGGGCCCAGAAATTTGTATCGACACCCCTGTCCTTTTCTGTCACCAGCTGGCTGTTTGCTGAGCTGTGAACCATATTGATACAGGAGTATCACTCATTCTTTGAGTTGACTGCTAAAGAAGATTTTTTAACTAAACTCATCTTATTCTGGTTTAATAACAGCACACACACAACAGCAACATTACACTGTGTTATACTATTTTTATCAAATGAATTATAGTCCCAACACAAAATTAACTGAATGGCACCGGCAGCCAACACCATTGATCAGTGATTATTATTCAAGTGATTTACAAATCTGTGTTTGCATTATTAGTACAGTAATACAGATTACCAGTTCTGTACACAGTGATTTTTTTATAAGCAGTGGGATACAATGCCTTGAATAATATAAAATGACATATGTTAGTGAGTACAAATTGCATTTGTTCAAGAAAATCATTAAGAAAGATACAAAGACACATAAAACCAGCATGTACAAAGCAATAAAAATGCACTCTGCACATACAGAGTTCCAATCAGTCTGCTGGGAAAATGACATATACTTGATTAACCTTTATATAAGCATTTCCTCAGGTATGCCAAAAATGAATGCATAATCCTTATATGAACCCTGTCTGGAGTCGGTTAAAGATATTCAAATCCTCTCAACTTCAATCTCGGTTCCTTCAAGATGTAAAATACATAATGTAATTTGGGCTCAAAACACATTATCCCTATTACCATATAAACACTGTATTTTCCCTAGGCATATTGGAGTAAGACAGGGTACCTTAAACATTTTAACATGAGGGCATTATATTCCTGCAAGCACAGGCTTATATTATACTCCCCTACAAGAGCACTTTCAACTAGATAAACAGACTAACCCAAAATACATTCCATGCCATTTAGAAAAGACAATTAGAGCAAAGAGGTTAAACAGCAAAGTGCCCTTCTTGGGTAGGGGACACTCCATTGGACCCACCACTTGTTGTTTAGAAACACACAGTTTTCTGGTACTATCCAAGATCTTTTCTGACCCGTCATATCTGCATGCCTTAATCGGACGCCACCCACTGAATCCCACTTTATGTAAAACATGCATTAGTTCCATTACTTCCCTCTTTCAAGAGGTGTGATTATACCAGTCTGGGTACTAGTCCACCCTGGCTACAATGCCTAGGGTGACATTACATTTAAACCAACACTGGTACACAGCAACTAACCACAGAACAAGAGATCTAAAAGAATGCAGTATCAACAAGGTTTGGAATAACATTGAATTCTGTCCCAGTATACATACTAGACCACTACTCATACTTTCCCCAGTTTCCATACCAAATACTTATGTCCATAACAGTAGGGAACCTTAAAGCACGCCTCTCCCACATTTCAGGCTAGATTGTTGAATCACTCTGAACTAGACAAACTTGTCCCAAGGCGAAACAGAAAACTCTATAGGAGGGTCAGCTCAAAACATCCATCCAGAATTTTGGTTGCTTAAAGTAAATTGGTACCCTGATCATCTTGACCTTTTAACCTAGAGATGCTAAGATACGCGTCTACAAATCCATTAGTCTGTAGGTGTAGTCTATACACCACAATATGTGCCTACAAATCCATTAGTCTGTAGGTGTAGTCTGTACACCACGGTATGTGCCTACAAATCCACTAGTCTGTAGGTGTAGTCTGTACACCACGATATGTGCCTACAAATCCATAGTCTGTAGGTGTAGTCTGTACACCATGATATGTGCCTACAAATCCATTAGTCTGTAGGTGTAGTCTGTACACCACGGTATGTGCCTACAAATCCACTAGTCTGTAGGTGTAGTCTGTACACCACGATATGTGCCTACAAATCCATTAGTCTATAGGTGTAGTCTGTACACCACGTACTGTAACCTGAGTGCTCCACTGGGACACAAAATAGTTTAGTGTTGTTTGCTTTTCTGTATCTCTCCTATTTTGCTCTCTGAAATGCCTTGCTCTGTATGCTGTTCTGTATCTCACCTGTATTGTTCTCCACTGTCTTGCTTCACAAATATGTTGTCTCCCCTCCCTGTGATGAGGTGCATTTGTAAATGAGTCTTTGACTCAAAGGTTTGTAAATCCAATTTGTGAAATAAATAAATAAATCTTCAATTCCAGTATACCTAAAAAAAGGTGAAAAGGGAAAAAGGAGACAAGAAAACTTACACAATTTTTTTACCGAGCAGATATGTTGTAAACTGAGTCCAAAAGATGTTTTGTTAAACCCTTCCTCCTTTATACGAACATATGAAATTTGCCAGCAGATAAAGGCCTAGAGGTCTATCATGTCTGCTTGAATGTGCAGCTAACACCCTTATTCCTGCAGCTGCCCTCCTTCCACCCTTCCCCTTCATTATCCCCTTGTCCTGTCCCATCCCCTTTGCAGCAGTCCACTGTTCTACTGGATACCACTTCTGCAGGTAACGCATTCCACCCAGCCACCACCCTCTCTGTAAAAAAGTGTCTCCTCATCTCCCTCCTGAACCTTCCTCCCTCCAGTCTCATATCATGGCCCCTGGTGTCCCTCCACTCCCTTACTTTGAACAGCCCCTCTGTACCTATCTTGTTTATTCCTTTCATGTACTTAAATGTTTCAATCATGTCCCTCCGTCCCTCCTCTCCTCCAGTGAGTACATGCTCAACTCCCTCAGCCTCCTCTCATATGCTAAGTCCCCCAGCCCCTTCATCATCTTTGTCACCCTGCGCTACACCCCCTCCAGTAACGAATGTCCCTCTTCAGATACGGGCACCAGTGCTGCATGCAGTACTCCAGGTGCTGTCTAACTAATGACCTATACAGTGGCAGAATCACCTCCTCCCTCTTCGAGGATATACCCCTTGCAATACAACCCAGCATTTAGTAGGTCTTTGCAGCTGCCTTCCTACATTGTGCCGAATTGTTCATTGACCCTTTAATGAGCACCCCCAGATCCTTCTCCTCCTCCTCTTCCTCCTCTTTCTGGGCTAGCTGCACTCCCCCCATCTGGTAACTCCTCCTTGGGTTCTTCATCCCAAAATGCAGCACCTTGCACTTTTTGGCATTAAACCCCAGTTGCCAGGTGTTTGACCAGGTTTCAAACTTTGCCAGATCATTCTGCAACCCTTGCCATCCCCCTAGGCCATCCACCACTGGCCCTACCTTGGTATCATCAGCAAACAGACTGATCTTGTTCTTGATGATGATATGTCTGCAATGAATATCTCAAACAACACAGGTCCCAACACTGAGCCCTGTGGAACACCGTCAGCCTGCCCTTGGGTGTGAGAGCTCCCCACCCACCACCATCCCCTTGTTGCCTTCCTGAAGCCAGCTTCCTACCCATCTCACCAGCTTTGCACCCGCTTCTCTGTGCCTACTAACTTACTTCCTAGCCTTCCGCGTGGCACCGAGTCAAATGCCTTACTGAAGTCCAGATACAGGACATCCACTGCATGGCCCCTGTCCAGTTGCCTAGTTACCCAGTCATAGAACTCCACCAGGTTTGTTTGGCAGGATCTGCCCCATATCAAGCCATGCTGTCTGCTGTCCTGTAGTCCTTTGACCTCTAGGAGGGCCAACAGCCTCTCCTTCATGATAGTCTCCATTAGCTTACTCACGAGGGATGTGAGGCTCACTGGTCTGTAGTTTCTCAGTTCATCCTTGGGGCCACTCTTGTGAAGGGGCACCACATAAGCCATCCTCCAGTCCTGAGGTACACACCTGGAATGTAGTGAGGCATTAAATAGGTCTGCCAAAGGTCCTGCAAGGACCTCTGCCAGCTCCTTCAGTATCCTGAGGTGGATGCCATCTGAGTCTGGTGCCTTGTACACCCTCAGTGCCTTCAAACCCTCCAGAACTCTGACCTTCATGATTTCCCCATCTGTCATCCCTTCTCCCCTGTTTCTGCCATTCCTCCCCCCCTTGGGTGTCACCCCCTTCTCTTTAGTAAATGCTGAGCATAAGTACTCATTTAGTGCTTCTGCCTTATCACACCCTGTTTCCACCCAACCACCCCTTCCTAATCCTTACTATGTGGTCCTTACAGCTCCTTGTCTCCCTGATGTACCCAAAGAAGTCCTTCTTAAAGCCTTGTGCCAGCCTGATACACACATAACTTGGGAACTAACTTGTTTTTTTTTTTTTCTTTAGATATTTCCTGAAGAAGACCTAAGGTCGAAATGTAGATTTTAACTATTTTCTATTTTCAGCAGTGCATTTAATATAACCATTTTGTTTTGATACATACATAGATACATATTCTTTGGATAAAATATGATGCCCACCTTGTTATAGAGCTAAATATCATAAATGAAATAGCATAACAATGCTTATGAAATAATTAATATCATGTATAGTGCCATGACTTATAGACTTTATTCATTAAAATAACATCTATATGAATTTCACCAAACAAATCAACTGCTAAGGCTCAAACATCTTGGCCCCATCTCTCATCTGAGAGTTCTAGCTTATACATAAAGAGGTCTGGGCAAGTCCCAGTATCAAAAAGGTTAGGATCCATTGGACCATAGGAGTCCTTCAAATGGAAGTGAAAAAGGTTCCTCTGTCCATCCCTTTACTAATTAGAAGGACATTAATTAAATCTGACATTTTTAGGACCTTGCCATTAGCATCAATTTTAAATTGCACCCATAGTTCATGCCTTCAAGGGGTAGTTTAAGATGTGCCATAATTCATGCTTAATAAAAACAGGAGTGGCTTAGTTACACTCATCCAGACCAGTAATCTTGCTTTAACCATTTACTGTTTTAACAAATATAGCACTTGGCTCCAAATCTAGTCCTTATTCAATGGCTCGCATCCAAAACAAAGTCTTGACTCTGAGTCAGACAGTGGAGCAGCAAAAACTCTGTCTCCAAATTATTTCAGCATATTGGTGACATAACTTTTAGGCCGGAGCTCTTAGTTCATAACAGGCTGAGTAATAGAGCAAAATATTAGAACTATACCTTTTGGGGCGTGGGTATCCCAGAAATCAGCCCCCAGGTTCACTGAAGTATCACCTTTATATCACCTTTCCATGTGTTCGTAGAGGAGACCACCACACTATTTCCTTATCTGTAGGTCCATGTTTCCAGGACACCAAGTTCCAAATTCTAATAAAATTCTCCATCTTAATTGTGAGGGATTATATGGCGTTCTCAGACCTCCAAGGTTGAGATAATGAATTCACCCGTGGAGCAAAATAAGATAATAGCTCTGCTGAGCATAGTACATTTATATATTGCTGAGACCCCCAGCCCTAGGCAGCAATTTCATACCTGTTTTAAATATAATGCAAGCATTTCTGCACTGAAAGTGCACTCATTGAGTAATCAGTCCTCCTTTCCATCTTATCAATTTATTTTCAAATCTTTATCACAGGATTTAAAGCTGATATTCCAAGATCCAACTGTGTTCCACATCGGGTCTCTCAAGAGGACAAAGTGATCAAAATCGCTACCATAGAGCTTCATAAAGTTCTAACATTTCTACCAAACCAGCAGTGATTCATGTTGGTTTAGAAGTGGGCAGGTGAGCATTCTAAATCATTATTCAAGCTCTTTTACCATGCTGCTCCAGCCATTTCAGCCATATGTAAAGACAAGGCTCACAAAGTATTCAGCAAAATATTAGTTCCTAAGATATAAATAGTTACCAAATTTGACACTATAGAACCAACCTCAAAATAATATTAGTTTAATTCAAGAGGTTGTTACGATAAAGCTTGAAAAAGATTAAAGTCTAAAATACTATTCGGGTTAGGCTCGTTGAGGAGCAGAGCAGCATCGTGAGCCATCTTGCTGCTCTGCCTTCCTTAAAACAAGGTATGTATACATGGTGTAATTAGATGGTATAATACACCACATAAGCTGATCTTAAAGTTCATTTCAAGATTTCTTGGCCCCATGGATTAAAGATACCATCTGAAATAACTTGAATATTAGTTTTCCTGGTGCAAACTAGATGTAGAATTCTTCTGCAGTTTAGCAAACACTTTGGTATTGTCAGTATCCTCTTTTTTTTTTCCTGTTAAACAATTAGTTTTGTTACAGCTGGCAGCCTTTATGTTAAGTTGATACTATGTAATGTAACGAGAGGGAAAGAGAGGTACTCATATACAACTAAAAATACTTGTTTTTTTTCAATCCAATACAGACAACTTAGAGGAGACCTTTGCATGATTTATAGGGCCCACAATGAACCAGGACTAATAGAAACATTAGGTATAGAAAGAAAAACATCTGTATTGCATACAAGATCACACAATATGAAATTAAAAGGAGTAAACTGCCAAACAAAAAAAAGACTGCAATGGTTCACTCAGAGAGTGTTAACTTTGTGGAACACCTTACCAGCCTCTATATTTGAGAGTAAAACTATGAATGCATTTAAGATCATTGGAAAAACATATGGGTAACACTAAATTTGATTATATAGAGAATTAAAACCACCTTCGGGTAGCAAGTTCAATTATAGGCTCTGCCTCCTGAACTTGTAAACAACTATGAAACTATGAAACTCATATACAGACAACAAAAGGTGTGTCAGACAACAAAAAGTATGGTTATTGCAAAGATTTGAATAGTAAGGCTAGCACCAGAGAAAGATATTCTAATGAATTGACTGGCCAGACAAACAATTTAGAATCCACATTTAAATGTTACTTAATTTAGTTCCCAGAAGTCATAGATTGTTGCAGGGTAAAAGTAATAAATGTGTATGTCTTTTCAATTCTGAGATTGTTTAATTAAATGTACAGTATAATCTTTAAAATTATAACTACTCCTGGGGATGATCTCAAAAGGTAAAACAAATTCAGTGTAAAACCTAATTGAGCAATTAGAGATAGTTAATTGGGTAATGTTTGTTTGAATTTGAAGTTTGTACCAGCGACAGCTCTTGCATTTATTCCAGCTGTTGGCAGCTGGCAATACCTGTCCAGGAGCAAAGACCATTAGATTTGCTTGGCGTGATATTCCATTGAGAGAACAGGGAAGTTTGCTCTATCACTAGCCAAAGGAAGTTTCAGCTCCATGCCGTTAGGCCTATACTAAAAGGACAAGGAACGTATCGAAGTTCTAAGAAAGGCTGCTACGATTCATACTTTTGTATGATTCATATGTAACACAACTACACAACATTTCTGTATACATACAGGAAAAGGGAATGTACAGTTTACGACTACAGTATCCCTCAGCTAGACTTTACAATGACCGAACAATAGTGATTATGGACAGGTTCCAATCAAGCCTAACGTGTTGACAAATAGTTACTCTTTATTTTCATGCATGTTTTAAATAATATACTGTCTAAATCTATTGTTTTATTAATGTATAAAAGTAACATTACACAAATTCTTTATAGCACTGACTTCGTTTTTCGGTCACCCCATGGTTATTTTGTTGGGTAAGTCTTCCACTTATATTATATAATATATACACTACCGGTCAAAAGTTTTAGAACACCCCCATTTTTCCAGTTTTTATTGAAATTTACGCAGGTTAATGTCTCAATGTACTCTGAAATTAAAGCATAGAACAAATAAACAATTGGAGATAAAAAAGAAATCATAGAATCATTTTGTTTAACAAAATTTAATCTAAATTTTTGACTCATCAAAGTAGCCACCTTTTGCAGATATACTGTAACTGCCGAACACACTGGTGGCATTCTTCCTACAATGGACATAAAATATTGTTTGGGAAGTTCTTCC
Source organism: Neoceratodus forsteri (assembly GCA_016271365.2). Classification (NCBI taxonomy): domain Eukaryota; kingdom Metazoa; phylum Chordata; order Ceratodontiformes; family Ceratodontidae; genus Neoceratodus; species Neoceratodus forsteri. Next base: position 170,965,543 of record CM028135.1, read on the forward strand.
CAACACTGTTGCAGAAGTTCCCACAAATGTGTTGCACTTGTAGGTTGCTTTGCTTTCACCCTTCTGTCCAGTTCATCCCAAACCAGCTTGATAGGGTTTAAGTCTGGAGACTGTGCTGGCCATTCCATGATTTGAAGCCTACCGTCTTGTTCTTTTCCTCGAAGGTAGTTCTGACATAGCCTGGAGGTATGTTTTGGGTCATTATCTTGCTGTAGGATGAATCTCTGACCAACTAGGCGTAGACCAGAGGGTATTGCATGGTGCTGCAAAATGCTGTGGTAGCCCATTTGGTTCACAGTGCCAGTCACTCTGTGCTGTTGTCCTGTGAGCCGCCTATCACGCAAGCTGTTGACTCAGAAACTTGTCTTCTGATTCTGTTGTGGCTTTGGGTCTGCCAGACCTCTTCCTGTCAGAGTTTCCTCCAGTTTCCAAGTGCCTTTTGATGGTGTAGGAAACTGTACTCACTGACACCTTGGCTTTCTTTGCAATTTCTCTAAAGCAGTTTTGCTAACCTAAACTTTTTTTTTAACCTCTAGCAGTTTACCGCTTACCTTTGTACCATTTCAGGTTATTCACTGGACTTAAATTGCTTAAATTTCAATAAAAACTGGAAAATTGGGGGTGTTCTAAAACTTTTGACCGGTAGTGTAATTAAAACTGAAACCCCTTATACGCATGGCATTATGTAGGCTGTAGTTCAACATTTTAACATTTCTTTTTAAATACCCATTTAATGAGTGGCATATTAATAAACATGTAATATTATAGTACTTGTGGAGAGTAACAGTTCGACTAGGAACTAATGTGCCATACGTGTCTTTATCTGCTTAAAACATTCTTTGTTGCAAATAATGTTACCCACTCAAGAAAACCTACCAGAAATGATTATATAACTTGCAGTTACTAAAGCCAGTACTGTAAAACTATCTATTTTCACTGTAAAAATAAATTCACTATGTTTGCTCTTACAGTATCATCAGTGAAAATATTCTTACAGCAAGGATAAACTGTCATGGTTACCAGTCTGACCATGTGGTTTGGGCATTCGGCTGCCAGTGTTGGTGAGTGGTGCCACACCTAGTTTAATAAAAGCACACGGTATCAAGTTTGTGTTTCAAGAATGATTTTATTTAATTTAATTGTTATGCTTTAAAAAGAGTAGCAACATTTTAGTAGATGCAGGCACAAATACGAGTGGACCAAAATTCATAATATTTCCTGTGTGCCGTTTGCCGATTGCAGTTCTCCAGTCTACTCTATAAAAGGCAACGGTAAGGTACATTTATTAAATGTGTACCTGTGTCAGTCAGCAAACATTCCTTGTGAGAATTAGTGATCCCAGTCTGCTGAAAGCCACAGATGCACTCAGTAGTGTGAGCTGACAGCCTTGCAAAACTTGTTACTAGCTACCTGGCATGACGATTTTTTTCAGGACAGCCATGTGGAAGTCCACATTTACTTTAGAATTGCTCACACCCTGGGACAGCTGGTCAGAAATGTGCTTACATTAGGAAAGCAGGACAACCTTGGGACTTTACTGGCAGCTCATAAGGAAGACTGGAAGGGTTTGGGCTGGGGTATTTCTTAACTGTATCAGACAATCACTTTCAAATGTCTTGACTGTCCTTTCATTTATTTTTGCATTTTCTCGGCTTTCAAATAAATGAACAGCATTCTTCACACCATGCACTGCAGCATGCTGACTGAAATAGAAATGGACTTTAGGGGAACAGTGTGCATACTCTGTCTGTCTCTTCTTCTGAGGGGGACAAGGGGCAGCAGTAGAAGCTGACAACTCTGCCACAACCGCATGTGCAACCATGCATGAAATATCGGCTTTTTCAATGAGCACCTCCAGTAAGATTTCTGTGGTTTGAAGGCAGGAGAAATCTCTCTTGACAGCCTTGGATTTTGATGAGTTAAGCCAAATAACGAGTGACATTTTTGCAAGTTTGCACAGAGGCAGATTAGCTCTTGATGTGGATACCGATCAGCTGATCAGCTGATGCAGTGTCTGGCATTTAAACCTGCGGGTGCGTGAAAGTTGATTGGCACAATCTTGTGCTGTCTTTTAAAGGCACTAAATGTCTGTTATGTGATTATAAATAGTTTTACAGTAAATAACACACTGCATAATGGTGAGCCTTTTCATATATAGGGTCAATTTTTTTTTTTTTGAAAACTTCGAGCCATCTTTTTTTAGAGATCAGTTTCTAAATATTCTTTACTGCTCCTCCAAACAACAACAACACAAAACAAAAGTCTCTACATCCACTACCACACTCGAGCAAGGCAGCCTTTCTGAAAAAAATGTCCTGTTATCTGGAAAGTAGCGGGGAACTTGCCTTATGTAGACTAGAGCTGAGAAAAAAAAATGAGCCTTTTAAGTCATACAGTCCACTTCAGAAACTTTAAGTGCTCCAGTCCCACAGAAAAGAGAGAGGGTTTGTACCCCCATATCTCTGTCCCACTGCAGGCAGGCAAGCAGCTGTCCTCAAAATCTGAGGCTCGGTGGAAGGAGACAGATGACCAAGCCCAGCTGCCTAAACTTTGGAAAGTATGTCAGAAGTGGCAGCAGCACAGTAGCGCAAAGGGGGGAGATTCCTCTGTGTTTGAAAAGTATTTACCAAGGGTCAGGAGAGGTTCTTTCCACACCAGGGTTCCCACTTGATGGAACAGTTACTGAATGTTTGTATGCTACAAGCTCAGGGATGCTGTATTGGAGCTGGTAAGTGTGCTCAGAGCCCAGCGGTGAGCTCGGCAGCCGCTGCCATGTCTGATTGAATGTTACACCACACAGGCACTGCCCTGCAAATGACGGATGGCTCCCTCATTGCAGTGGCTAAATTGTTTCAAGTTGGTGGCAGCTTGCAGAATTAGTGTCACCAGCAGCATGGGCTGCCATTGGAGACACATGGTCAAGCTTCCACAAAAAGCAGTGGTGGCATTGGCCGCAACAGTGCCTCACCTTCACAACCCGCTTCTCTCCTGAGCTATCAAGAACATGTTTCTTTAAGATACAAGCAAACATAAAAGCTAAGAAAAATCTTGAAATCACTGTAGCAACAGATTCAAAAGGTAATAAAAATAAATTTGATAACTACATAGGTTCACTAAGGGGCACCCACACAACTGTAGGTCCAATTGAAACAACAAGTGAAATACTTCATGATGAAATGGCAATGGCAACTGAATTTAACAACTACTTCGTGAGTGTATTCAAACCCAAAGAGTGTACAAGCAAACCTACCCAAACTAATCAGGAACTATGCCCTCCATTCACAATTGTGAAAGTGAGGAAGATACTTCACAACCTAAAATCCAACTTCTCTGCAGGACCCAATGGGCTTCACCCAAGGTTTCTAAAAGAAGTTACAAATGTAATGCTGGGTCCTTTTACTGCCCTATTTAATGCATCTCTAAAGGAAGGGAGAACAATTCCTGAATGGAATGAAGCATCTGTTACCCCTATTTACAAAACTGGCAAAAAGAAAGATGTATCAAATTATAGACCACTTAGTCTAACATAAGTGGTGGGTAAATTGTTAAAGAGGTTATTATTATTATCTCATAATGAAGCCTATATTTCCGAAAACAGACTACTGGACATAACCAAATTGCTTCTTTCCTGGAAGATCCAGCCTAACTAATCTACTGAACTTCTTTGAAAATGTAAGTGCAGATCTAGATAAAGGCCTACCCATTCACATAATATTGTTAGATTTCTCAAAGGCCTTTAACAAAGTTTCCCATGAAATCTTTTTTTTTTGATACTATGTATATCCTCTGTGGCCTGCCAATGATATCCATCTCCCCTTCCAGCCTGGCAGTCACCTCCCTCCAGATCACAAGCCATGATTACTTGGCAATTACAGGCAGTCCAGGGTGGTGGTGCACCACCAAGCCAGCAGGGACTTAATGGAGTCAGCAGACATTTTTTCCCATTTTCTGTGTCCCCTGCCCCTCACAGCCATGAACTGTGTGTAGAGGCATGCACATGTCATGTCACCATGCTACTTGTCTCCCATTGTCTGGGCTGCTCCCCATCCTGCACCAGGGGCAGCCAAGGAGCAGGATTACATACCCACCCTCCCCAGGAGAGGAGAGGAGAGCTGTCATCTGATGCTCAGTCCTCTCCTCTGCTTAACCCCGGTGACCCGAGCTCACTTCTGAACCTGGGTTCGGAAATGGCATGAGGTGTGGCATTCAGCACCTCAACCCTGAGTGCCACTGGGCCAGCTTCCATTATATCTTAATTGACCATATGATTGAAATAAAATTTCATAAAACTATTATTAACAGGGTTGATTCATGGCTCCTCAGCAGGCATCAAAGAGTGGTCATCAGGTGATATACATCTGCCTGGGGATTGAACACTAGTGGGGTACTGCAGGGCTCTGTCTTGGGGCCTGCACTGTTTAACATACTTATCTCATCTATGTAGACTTCACCTAACACATGGATGTCAAAATACATCGACAGCTGTAAAATAAGGTGCATTGTTAATAGCTCACAAGCTGTGCAAGGTTTCCAAGAAGATCCGAATATACTAGAGATAAGCGCTCAAGAAAATAAGATGCTCTTTAATGAGAATAAGTGTAAGGTTATGCACTTAGGGCACAACAACCCACAGACTCAATATAGATTAAATAATGTATTATTATAGGAGACTTCTGTTGAAAAGGATTTGGGAATTATAATAAAAACAAACTTCCTTTTGACACTCACACTAAAGCAAAGGTTAAAATGCCAATGCATAATTGGGTGCATCCTAAGACACATAAAGAGCCAGGAACTAGAGGTCATTATGTCACTTTATACTAGCTTGGTAAGGCCATATCTGAATTATGCTCTCCTTCTGTGCCACAGCAACTGTAAAGGGAGAAAAACAAACAGCGGGAGTTCAATGAAGAATCACAAAAACAAAAATTTAAAGAATACGAGCAACCTGGATTATGAAAAAAAGGGTTGAACAATTAGGTCTGTATTCAGTGGAGTACAGATGTCTAAAAGGAGACCTTTGTCTTACCTATAAGGCTGTGCATCATGTACCACTGCTGGAAACAATTGAGATAGTGAAGAGCAATGTCACTGCTAAAACTAGAACACATGATCAAAAATTAAATGGAGAAGTATGTAGAACCAAAAAGCAGAACCAATGGTTCACACAACATGTGGTATCTCAGTGGAATGCACTTCCAAAGAGGACCACTGATAGTAACAGTATGGCTATATTTAAAGAACAATTGGACCAATACATGGGAAATAAAACAACTGTGTTCCCATGAATTAACTTAATAATCCACCTTGTATGGTGACGAGCTCCTAAAAGGCAAAAGCCTCCTGAGATTGTAAAAACCTATGAATCTATGAACATGCAGAGAGAGACAGGCAAGCTTACTGACCTTCTACCAATGAGATTTCTGGAAAAGGTAAAACAGTTCTGACAAATGTTTAGCTTGCCACTGGAGTATCAGATCCAAGTTTTCAAACAAACAGTGGGGCCCACACTATGGGCAAAGGTACAGGAGAATGTCTGTAATGATACTAAAGCTTCCTTTGAAGCAGCTGTTGCCCACCTACTGGCAGCCCATGATCCAAATTCTGTCAGTGTAGTGCTGGCTATGCGGGTTAAACAGCATAACAAGCAGACCCCTCCCCAGTATGAGGGATGGTTGTGGCTTGCTTATAGCACATGCAAAGCACTTGCAAAAGAGGACCCAGACTGGGACTCGACTGAGTACAGTGTCTTTTCCTATGAAACCTCCTCCCAGCACTAATGAAGAGAGTAGAAGCCTCTGTGTTCCCTAAGTGAGACAGCTTGGAACAAATACTGGAGAGGGTGGAATACATTTTCCAGGTCCATGTCCTTCAGCAGACCATAGAACTAACTCTGTGGATTTTCCTCCATAACAGAGTCCGCACAGCACAGGAGATGACAGATAAGGTGTCCCAGCAGAATTCACTAGAATTCAAATGTTTGCTGGCACAGAACCTCCTGCAGGTCCATAAAAGGGTGCATGACTTGAAATCACTGACTGCAAACATGCTGAGGCAGTATTTAACCAGTGTGAAAGTGCTGACTGCAGACATGATACAGCAGTTCATCAGTGTGGAGAGATGCCCCTTCCAGCAAAAGTGTTAGGTCATTGACAAAGGTTAGGTGTGTGGAGATAAAATGGAATTGTAGTATGCCACACAAACTCTTAATTTGTCTAGCTTGACTTTTTATCTAACTATCATTTCTAATCACGGTCTGGAAAATCAGGGTGGGAAAAATAGGTTTAACCCCTTTCACAAATGTAGTTTCTGGAAAATATATGGTGTAGAGTCCCTGCATACAAAAGTATCTTCAAATAATTGGGCAAGCAGAAAATAATTAATATTAGTCTAAAAGAACTGATGGCTAGATTGTATATATACATGAGACTGTGTTTGAGTCTAAGTTCAAAAGGTGGAGATCTTAGATTAATGGAATTAGAATGGTTTAAAATTTAGAATGATGTAAAATAATTAGTCTGCATGGTTTATAAATGTATTTATGTTAAAGACTTTAGAGTCACGGAATTAGAAACTGTAAAATGGCAATGCAGACTGATAAAAGGAATCACGGTTATACAAGCGTACTTGTATGCATTATGAAAGTGCCTTATGAATGGATTTTATGAAAGTGAAAGAAGTGTTTATGGCCAACAATACGCTTGTTATAAACTAACATCATTAAACTCCCACCCTATGTGCTTACTGGGGTCAACATTTAATAGTTAACAAAATAAAGGTTTCAGCTGTTAGTATTTATGCATTTAAAGTTGTTACATTGGCACATTTGTGTCATCGCAATTATAAGGCAGTCCCAACTTGGTGTACCCCTATTGTGTAAAGTACCAGGTTTTCTAATGCCATACTGCAAGCTGAAGTAGGTTTAAAAGTTGGAATTTTCTTTAATCCACTTTTCTAACAAGGGTGGGCAACGTTATGTAGAAGGATTTTCAAACATAATAAAACAAAATGACTGAGACAGGGTAAAATCTTTGTTTTGCCTTCCCGTCTTACATGGTCAAGCCTTTGCTACAGAGGGTACTGGTTGCGATTACATACACTGCAATCAAACACCCTTTCCCTTCAGAAATGAGAGCTTTAACTCAACAGGACAATTAACTTTAATTTTAAGGTTTTTAAAATGTTACCATTCACAAGATTCCCATGTTATGTGCATATCTTTATGTACATCCGTAGTGTCTACAGTGTTGTTTTCTGGCTGTTTTTATGGTCAGTTGATTTTATGTAAATGAGATTACATGGTTAAAAGCCAATCTCCTTGCAATGACAGACAAGGAAATCGAGGGGAGGAATATGGACCTTCCGTGTACCTACACAACATGTAGCAGCTTCCCAGAAAAACAAACTGAGCCCATTTACTGAGCAGTTTAACTCGAATAAAAAAAACAGTAAAAAAAACAAACAGTAAAAAGCCACTTTAAAACACTTTCCTTTCACCACTACAATGCACAAGTTGATCTCCTTGACTAACAAGGAACTTGGGGGAGGAAGCATGGATCGCCCATATGCCTCCACCTCCATAGCTAACTGCTTTCCAGTTGTCTCTGATTCACAACTGTTTTAAAAAGAAATAACAAAGCATAAAAGAAAATACTGACGTGTCCACGGAAGCAGACAAACCATTTTGAACGCCATTTATATTGTCAGTGCTCCAAGTAGCCACTAATGAATGATTTAATGCCACTCTGTTCTAATTAAGAATAACACCCTGGAAACTGTGGCAAATGTATACCGCTCCCACAAAAAAGAAAAATCACTCTAGTAGAAAGTTCTTTCATGGTTCACCAGTGAAAGAGTATGAATGTGGATATTAACGTTAACCTTTCTGCTGCTACCAACCTTGGAGTGACTCTACATAGAAATAAAATGTTCATAGAAAAACAATGGCATAAAATACAATTAGAAGTAGGAGACATGGTATTGATCAGCATCAGTTGAAACTGTTTTCTAGCCTATCAGTGAAGAAGGGGCACCCTCTTTCTTTGTGTTTTTTTTGGGGGGGGATTTGGAATTCAAGTAATGTGAGGGTGGTAGCCATAGGACTATTTACATTCCTACTTTTCCCACATGTTTGGCAGTGGTAGCAGCAGATGTTGTACAATACTCCCAAAAGCACACATCTGTATTAAAATAATGCATCAGCATTTTAATGGTCAACACTAACATAGTAAAGAGGGAGGTTAACTTTCAGAAATATGAAGGTACCTATTGATGATGAAATGGTCTCTGTCCACAGAGAATGCCTTGCTGAAGTTATGACATTTTGCCTCCTGGGAGTGACATCTATGGATGGCCTACTTATCATCCTCAGTCTTCTGTTGCTGTAGGGAGACCCAATAGGCACATCAAGGCAGTGTTGTCAAAGTTTATCAAAGAAAATGTAGAAAATTGGGATGCATTGCTCCAATACTCCTAATGGCAAATAGGGCTACCCCATCAGCAACTACCCAGTACACACCCTCTGCAGTGATGACTGGAAGCAAAATGCGATTGTCTGGATATCCACACCCCTACCATGAACAGTGTCGGCTGACACTTATATAAAACAGTTACAGAACAATTTGACTAATATTCACCTTTTTGCAGCTAAACATTTGAGCAATGCCCAACAAGGTCCAATGTGTGCTTTGACAGACATATCAAGAAAGTGGATTGGCAAGTGGGTGACAAAGTCATGGTAGTGCGATACTCCAAACCCGCCTACTCGCTAGCCAGCAAATGGGCTGGTCCCTTCAAAATTGTGAATACATTCAGCCCCTCTGTCTACAAAGTGTGGCTGCCAGGTAAAAAGAAACCTAACAACAAGCGCTGGAAGCCAATCAGCTGGAACTGTACAAGGGCTCTGATGGCCCTGTCTAAACACTTTCTTCATACAGTCCAACCCACCAAACTGTAACCCTAACCCTGACTCCAACCCTAACTGTAATGGGGGGAGGGTGTACCTTTACCTGTTTCTCGTTCTCATTTCAGAATGATGATATCTATCATCTATATCCTTGGCCTACTTACCAAGATAGAAAACCAGAAGTCTGAATACAAAGACTGTACCAGATATGGCTATGTTACCTGTATTGAAGGTGATACCTGGATAGCAACTCTGAACCTCCAAGGTGCAAGTCTTGTCTTTACTTCTCTGGTTATACAAGGACCACAAGGAACTGACTGGAACGATGGGGGACCTATCCGCCCTTTCTACAGAGAAAGACTAATGGTAAATCATGATGGGGCATATTCTTTAAAGAATGTCCAGGCAGCATATGAACAAGGGACTTGGAAACTTCAGTTTACAGCATGCCATGGAAGCCTCAAAAGAGTTTATGACATTTGGACCTCTGTCACGGTTCTACCAAAGACAACAACACCCAGGAGTACTACCACTGTGTCCCCAACACCAAACTTTTTATTATCTGTAACAAATAAGACTACTTTACTGCCACAATCTTTACAATCCCTAAGCTGGAACCAAGTCCAGTTAGTGGACTGACTGCTACTTCTATTCCTGGGAGTCTGATTAACAATGTTCAATTTATACTGTACATGTTCCTGTTCTTTGAACATTTCAACATTAGTACATAGCTAAATATGGCCAATGTTCTCAAATCAATGTTTGTAGATTTCATGCTACTGTTACATGATGTCCCTGCACCCTAATTGAAATCTCAGAGTACAATCAGAGATGTTATACTTAGGTGCGTTATACTAACATATAAGTCTAAGGGCATCTACCGTACAACAGCAGATGTCAGGATATGAATGCATATTATTGTAATACAATTTGCTTGCTAATACATATATTCTTCTATGTATTTTCTGTGTATTTCTTACTTTCTTACTTGTAAGATGTCAAGGCATCTGTGTCCTTGGAGTAATTATGATATGTAAGTCGGTGTTGCCACCTTTTGGTGATTTGTACTACTACACCGAGTTATGTAAGACTCTGTGTAAGAACTCTTGTTCACAAACTGATGACTATATAGAATTGTATAATGTTATCTTGGACCATGGAGCCACCTCTAATTTAGCCAATAGAGCTCATCTCTGTAACTAGAAATGTTTCCGTCTTACAGTAACCATAGTAATTACCATAGGTATATAATGTAATGCACTAGTCTTGTACCTCAGAGATCCCAGGAGACACAGAGAAACCTCGAGTATAAGGGCAGCTAAGCACTGGCTCCCGGTTCGTATTGGTAAGAACTGCTTAGGGCAACTGTGATTTATCCTTTTGGTAGTAATAAACTTGTTTATTACTCTTATGCAATGTGTCTTTGATTACTTGCATTCCCACTATTGCCAAGAACCTGAAAGTGAGGTTTAGACCGCCTAACAAGTTGGCGACCGTGTGCAGGCAATATTTGGTGTTTATAAGTTTTCACTTGTTGCTAGAACTTTTCTCTTAACCACGGGGAGAGTAGGTGTACATTCCCATATCACCTCTCCCATTTTAAAACCAGTTTGTAGTCACTTACAAAGTCTGGCTGTCATCCTTTCGGGTGTGGTCGATGGAGACTCGACTCACTCCATAACGGCTTTGATTTGTAAGTCTACAACTTTTACAGTAACCAGGTTGTGTATAAAGTGCTCCTGCTGTGGATCGATACACAGTATGGTGCCTTTTCACAGTTTGATTTTTTGTTCCCTTCCCCAGAATGGTCACCGTATCAAATATCTGCGCAGAACTGAGACTCGATGTCTCGAACTTCCATACCTCCCATGGAGGATGGGCTAACTTTGCGTGGAATGCAAGTCAATCCGAAAACCCAATACTGGGGATTTCAACCCAGTACACGGAGATGAGACAATCAGCCAATAAGCATCAAGCTAAAGGGTTGATGGTCGCAGCTCTCTATGCTGCTCTGGAAGCCTCTGAAGTGAGGTTTCAAACCCTTGATCTGCAAATTTCATCTCTTAAGCAATAGATGGGTTTGCAGGAAACAGAATGTGTTAGACTACAGCAGAACTTGGAGTCTGAACTCCAAACTCTGCAGAATGAAAATGATTCACTATTGCATCATTCTGCTCAAGCTGGAGAACAGGAACTGTGTATGTTGAAACAGAAATATGAAAGTTTGAGACAGGATAAGGGACAGGCATTGCAAATGAACGATTTGCTAAGTGCTACAAGTGCTCGGTTGAGTGAGGAGATGGATGAGCTACAGGACGAGATAAACCAGGTATGTAATGACTTAGAAGTGTCTATCAGGGACAAGCAAAGGCAAGATAAGGTTGATATGGATGTTGCAAGTGTGAGTCATACTGAATGTCAAACCAAGATGATGAAACTGCGCCATCAGTGGGAGGTTCTGGCTGGCCATGTTAAGGCAGTGGAGGTGTAGCCCTGCTTACATCGTCATCTGAAGGGAGATATCAGATGATGACATCTCTCAATACAATGCCCAGTCACACCCCTATTATGGCCCAGAGACCCCACTCAGCCATCCACAACATGGCGGGTCCCCACTACACCCTTACCATGTCATACGTCATCGATGTCATGACGCCCATCATGGGAGACACCAACATGGCAGCCCCCATGATGGTGGGGGAGCAGACCCAGACCTGGTCCTGATGGCACCACCGATAGCCATTATTAATGTGGAAGATAGGCATGAGATAGAAACGATGATTGAAACTGCGATAGGCAATGTACCCCTTCCTGAGAGAAGTAAATGGGCCGTTAAAACCCAGATTAGGTAGCTTCTGCAAGAGGCTGAAACTCAGGAGGGTATTGTTTGCATTGCAGCTGAGGCTGCAGCTCGGTCCACCCTAGATGGTGCTTGAGACAACCTACCTCTGCCTGACTGACCCAGTAATCCCCTACAAATGGCCTACTCTGTTCAGAAAATAGCTGACAGCATCAGTTGGATGAATCCGTCCGACAATCTCAGCTGTCACTTGGAAAAGGTACATTCTAAATGTGAGATTCTTAGCTCGCTGCAGAATACCAGGTCCAAATACTGTGCCAAACCATTGATCCTAGTTTGTGGGCAAAACTCCTGTTGTAATCCGCCAGGATGGGAACGCTACAACTGATAAGATTGCAGCTGAGCTCATTTCTGCTCACAGCCCAGGTGTAGTAGGAGTGATGCTTGTATACCCTGTAAAACAGAATGCAAAGAAAGTCCAGTGACTTACCACCAGAGACTTTGGATGACCTACTGAGCAGGAAAGCACCTGGCACAAGAAGCTGCAGATGTAGATCTTACTGAATATAAGACCCTGTTCCTTAGAAACATGATTCTAGCAGTACAAGAAAAGGTAGAACCAACCACTTACCCCAGTATGGATAGGTTTGCCAACATCCTTTGGAAAACTGAGAGTGTACCAACTCTATATCCATGATCTGGGATCGGTTCCAAGAAGGTAGCCATCGTGGAGCCTACTCCAGATGCCACGACACACTACACTGTGGAAGGGTAGGCCCAACACCAGCAGGCCCAACACCAACAAGCCCCTCAGCTGATAACCAACACCCCAACAGGCCCATCAACAACAACCATAAGAGCAACAACAATGAGGTGGGAACCGAATTGGCATAAGTATAAAAAGCATAAGGGTAAAGGTAAACCACAATGGCAAAGAACAGGCCCTTCATATAGGGAGATAGCTGAAGAGATTGGAAATTCCCAGAGCTCCGGGATGAGTGCACTCTGTAGTGGATGCTGTTCCCGCACAGGCCCTTGCAGCAGTACAACGGTGACCCAGACCCCAATGGGTCATGGGGACACTGGTGGTGCAAGCCTTCAGGCTCATACAGGCCTGAACCCAGACTCTCCTTCCTATATAGCATCAGTGCAGCATGGTGAAGTGATTCACAAGAGTCAGGCCCAACCTCTCTATGCTCCCAGCAATACAGATTGACAATTACAGGCCCCAGTCTGGATTGTAAACAGAGCTAGTCTTGGATACAAATAGAAGGCCCTGCACCAAGACCCGGGCGGGGCCACTTACTGGTAGCCCTTCTAGAATACAGGTGCAGCTGTATCTGTGCTACATGATGAACATCCAAATAGATCCCTTGATCCACGGACAGAGGACCAACATATCAGGAGTTGATGGTGCTAGGCTATCTGCCTACCATTCTCTACCCTACCCGGTAGAGTTAGGCCATCTAAAGGCCTCACACACTTTCCAACTAATGGTATTGCATGATCATCCTAGTATCATACTGACTGACTTCCTTGCACCACACGGCTGTGTGGTGGACCTAGTTAACATGATACTGATACAGATTATGGGTCAATACCATGCCATTTTGATTCCTGATTCACACGTTGTGGCAACAATATCTGCCAATGACAAGGAGTATAACATCATAGATTTGCTCAAGACTCATTAACTTTTTCCAAAGCTTCTCCCCATTTTGCAATGACATTTGGAAGCATTTGCAATTAACACACATGACTGTGGCAGAATGCACACTGTCATTGAAGTGCCAGGCCCAGCACATGAGAGGCAAAGGCAATATCCTTTCCCAATTGAGGCCTAGCCTTCTCTTAGAGAAACAATCAAGTCTCTCCTCAAGCAAGGAGTAATCAGAACTTGTGTTTCCCTGATAACTCCCCAGGGTGGCCCTGTGAAAAAACCCACAGGTGCCTGGAGACATACTATTGACTACAGGAAACTGAATCAGGTCACCCCCAGTTGTTCCCCAACTGTGGCATCAGCATCTGATGTGCTACGACTCTTGACCCCTGACCTGAAATAGTTCAGTGCCCTGGACATTTCCAATGGTTTTTGGTCACTACCATTGGCTCTTTAGAGTCAATATAAGTTTGCCTTCACCTTTGAAGGAAGACAATACACGTGGACTTGCTTGCTACAAGGATTCCATAATAGTCCGTCCCTGTTCCATCTGTCACATGATGGAAGCCCTTGAGAGTTTTCTACTCCCCAATGTCTCGTGCAATATGTGGATGACCTGTTGTTGGCAACTGCCACACAGGAACAACATTTGGATCTCTTGGACGAACTACTGACTCTCACCCAGAGAGCAGGCCTGAAATGTAATCCAGCAAAAGCACAGCTATGTCTGAAAGAAGTACTCTTTCTAGGTCTGAAAATAACTGACCAAGGTCAAAGCCCTACCTGGAAGAAGGTACAGGGATTGCAGGACTTGTCATTGCCCACCAGCGTGGCAACTCTTCGAAGGTTTCTAGGTATGTGAATTACTCAAGAGATTTTATTTGTGATTTTGCTCAGAAAGCTGCTCCTCTGTATGAACTACTGAAAAAGGACATCCCATGGACTTGGGGCCCTATACACACCCAGGCTGTGAAGTCATTGAAGCAGGCCTTGACCTCTGCCCCAGCTCTGGTTAACCCTAATCTAGCGCTACCATTCCATTTGGAATGTGCCACCTCTAATATTGCCATGTCAGCAGTTCTGGCCCAGAAGGTTCATGGCACTCTCAGACCATTGCATATGTATCACAGCTCTTAACCCCAGTGGAACAGAAGTATGGCCTTCAGTGAAAAAACCTTCTGGCCAACTACTGGGCTGTCAAGCACTTCCTGTATATCATTGGGTACTCACCACTGATCATCAACACCAACCACACCCCAGCTACCTTTCTGCTCTCAGACAGAGTGAAGGATGGGTCAGTCTCTAACACCAGACTGACACTGGTCACTCCTTCTCCAGGATAGAGACAACAGGCACAACCAACAAAATTCCATCTATGCTAGCTCATGGACTCCTCTTCCAAGGAGAACCCCTTGACTGTACACTGCAGTCACCTGATCTTCCAGATCCAGGTCCTTTTCTCCTGCCACGCCACAAATACTGGATAACATCTCTTAGTGTCGCATCTTTACTAATGGTTCAGCATCCTACTATCAGGAGAACAAATTTCAGGGATGGACATTCTAGTGATTTACCCTTATGGGAACTCTGTCAAAATATCTAAGCACTGTAGTGTAGCATCATCACAATATGCAGAGATGGCAGCGGTGGCCTGTGCCCTCAAGTTCATCCAGCATGGAACCGGGATGCTATCATTTTACAGACTCTAATTGGGTTTGCTGTTCTCTTGCAGAATTTCTTCCTTTCTGGCAGAAGAACTCCTTCATCTCCTCTGATGGCAGCCCAGTGAAGTACAAGGAATTCATAATACATACATTCACTGGCAGAGAAATTCGCACACAAACTCTATGTACATAAAGTCAAAGCTCATTCTCTCCATGACCCCACCATGCCTTCAATGACACAGCAGACAGCCTTGCTAAGGAACGGGCCTGAGGGGGGGACACCTGGATGATGGACCATCCAGAGGCCAATGCGGCTGTCATATTGTAGCACTCAGGAAGAAACCTGAACTTTTTTTCCCTTTGGACCTCTCAGCAGCCCAGCATATTGACACTGAACTCAAGGAAGTGTTCAGTTTCCTTGACAAGGGTACCAAAGAAAGACTTCCCACGCACAACCCCTACCGGAGGCATGAAGGTAAGTTACGCTTGCCACCAGATGACAAGCTCATCTGGTTCCAACCAGACAGCTCCACCACCAAGTTGTGGGTGGTCCCCAGACACCTAAGATCTGAATTCTTGCACCAAGTGCATGATACACCCACTGGTGGACACCAGGGAGTGGAAAATACCCTCCAAAGGCTCAAGACCACTGCTTGGTGGCCTGGTGTCACCAAAGATGTTAAACGGTACATAGACAATTGTCTCATTTGTGCACAAAACAACCCCATCCCTACCAAATGAAATGCCAAACTCTTACCACAATGACACTCTGGCACTTGGCATGCCATACAGATTGATTTTATTGGCCCTCTGACCAACACCAGCAGAAATAACAAATGCGCTCTTGTGGTAACTGATCTCTTCTCCAAGTGGGTTGAAACTTTCCCACTAAGACATGCACTGCAGCAAAGACCACTGCCAAAATCCTGGTGGAACAGATTTCTCCAGGTGGGGCCTACCTCTTAAGGTAGACTCTGACAAAGGAACCAGTTTTACAGCTGGGTTGATGAAAGAATCCTTGAACTCCTTGGAGTTCAACAGAGTTCCACATACCACCCTCAATCCTCAGGTCAGGTAGAAAGAGCCAACAGACAGATTAAGCAAATGCTTTCCAAATTCATTGAGGACAATCCCCAACCTGGGATTCCCTACTGCCGTTACTCTTTATGGAAATTAGAGGAACACCCTCAGCCACCACCCAGCTCACACCCTTTGAGGTGATGACTGGCAGACAGATGAGATTACCTGAACACTTGTTTGACCTGCACACCCCCACTGCAGACCATGTGTCTGTAGACCAATATGTGAAAAATCTCAGGAAAGACCTCATACACACACACTTGTATGCTGCCAACTGCATGGGCAAGGCCCAGCAACAATCCAAAATACAGTTTGACAAACACGCACAAGAAGTGGATTGGCAGGTTGGAGATCAGGTAATGGTACTTTGATTGGCACATCCCACCCACTCCTTCTCCAACAAGTGGGAAGGCCCTTACCCCATCGTCAACAAGCTTAGTCCAGCAGTCTATCAGGTTAGACTCCTGCATAACAATAAGCTGACTGACAAATGGTTACATGCAAACTAGCTGAAACTGTATAAAGGAGCTTAACTACTTTTTCTCACCCCATTGGGTGGAATAGTACTAACATACTAATCTTTGACCTTCCTTTTCAGATGCACTGACAAGATGGCTATCTTGTTAAATTATCTCCTCATCTCAGGAGTTATCCCCCGCATCCAAGGCATGGTACTAAACCTCCTATGATGCCTCGATCCTCCAGCACCTCCTCCAGAGGGAGTATCCATCAATATACCAGATAGTTTGATCACTGTCCAGGAAGGTTCCGCTGCTTACCTCACTGCCTCGGTTGTTGCTCCTGATAAATCTACCTTACAAATTAAGTGGCAAACCAAATCGCAAGGACAAATTCTCCCTGTGGCCAAACTCTCCAAAGGAACTTTCCAGGGTTGACCCAAAGCTAAATTATCCCCAATGGTTTTCTCTCCTTGTTACAAACTGCATTAAGACATTCTGGTTTGCACAACATTACTGCCTTAATTGATCCTTCATACTGTAATTCTTTGTCTAGAGATGCTGCTCCAAAATTTTGTGATGTACACCACATGACTTCTGCAGCCATGTACCTCTCTGTGTTACCACCCACTGATAAACAGCTTTTGGAATGTCCAAAACATACCCCCGGTCCCCGTAGTGGTCTAACAGCCACTGCCCTCCCAGGTTCTTTGATTAACAACTTACAGTTTATGCATATACCTGTTTTGTTTAATCTTGCTTACTGGAATATGAAAAGAATTTGGTATGTGTCACGATACTAACACTTCAGCATTTTATAGTTGATTATTGCTTAATAGTTTAGCTGCATTTCAGATTCATACTCAAGACCTATTGCGGGGTCCATTCAACTGAACATAGAGGCAACTTCAGGAAAACCCACTCCTGATGATCTAATTCATAAGCGAAGACACGTGAGTTGACAGTTCTGATGTTACAGATGCAACAGGTACTGTCACAGGCCTTTTTAGTACAGCTATGTCTATTTGGAATAAAGCAGACATAGCTGCTATCAAAGCTCATTCTGCCAAGTTCTTCACTGGTTTGGTTAACGATGTATTACCACCATTATTGCATGGTGTGGATGGCCTTAGTCAGGAAGAAAGATACACTGTATACAACATGCACTACATTGCTAAGGCATTCACTGATTCAAGAGACAAGATCAACACACTCATACAACAAAACAATAAAGAAGTAGATAAACAATACATTGCTAGAGAAATCCTTTGCTCTGCTTATGGCTCATACATCATCACTACCATCAACAATCTCTTCCGTGATCTAGAATCCGGAAGGATCCCTGATATCATTCATGACAGGCGCATTTCAAATGGTATTGTTCACGATGTAAAACCCTGGCTGTATTGCTATGTGTATGCAACAAGCTTTAACCATTCCTCTTTCTACAGCTAGGAATTTGGGGTTTGTGACCAGACACCCTAATACTGGTCCTTGTTTTGCTGCCGAGAAATGTTCCATAACAGATACCATGTTTGTTTCTTTTACTGTCTCTTTACCACATTTTGATCCCACTACAGCTTTGTTCGACAAGCTTGCACTGGTCCATTCGATTGGGCATTTGGATGAAGACATCTACAGAGAACGCCTGGATCTACCACCTCTACTAGTTTTCCATCCTTTTCTGGACACCTGGGTGGCTCTGCACACGGACTGCTGTGTGAAGAAGCAATACATTTACTTGTGCCGATGTGATGTATTTGATGTTATTCAACCTGTTTGTGGTTATTCTCCAGATAGCATTGATTGGACTTTCACCATGGATGATGACATCACCAAGAATGTACACGGATACCTTGGATTCGAGTCTAGCTCCGGATAAGCTCTACCAATCATATCATGAGGAGGTTCATCGCCTGTCAACATGGATTTTGAAGATGACCTACACCTGCCCTGTCCAGTTGCAAAGTAGAGACTCCCTACTGTTGCTCTCAGTATAATTCTGATGGAGAGTACTGCATGGTTACAAATTTTAAAAGCTATACTTATGGATCTGTTACATGTGTTATTGATTACCCTAATTTCTGTTTTGTCCCCCACCAGAAGACTGTCATTGGACATACCGACATAACCCCCATCCCCCTGCTGGATGCAGACATCACTGATGATAACCTCGATTATCTGCTCACACTGTCTGAATACTTACCATATTTTAATGTACACATAGACCCACTTACACTTACATTAAAATCACTTTTAGACAGGCAAGACACACACCTAATCCACATCAGCAATAATATGACCAAGGCCAAAGAAGCTATCCTCTCATTGATTAATGATGGTGACATGAATGATGCATTGACTAACACCTGAGTAGAGATTACTTTTAAAGGTTTTGTTATTATCCAAGCATTTTTAATCTTTATTTTAATTATCATGCTCTACTGCGTATGGCGCACATTGCGCCAACACCTTGAGCAGCTCGAGTTCCTTTACAAAGCTCATGCGTCGGGTTTGTAAATGACCACTGCTCCCTGGCCTTTCCCTAGGTTTGCCTGTGTTGCCGTTGGAGGCAACAAGGGGGGAAAGGATTACGAGGTCCCTACATCTAATTGGTACCCTCAGAGGTACATTGTAGACTTGTAGCTAGCATTTAGGTATATGTTATACTAACATATAGGGTTACAAGTAATTCACTGTGACAAGAGTAAATGTCAGGATATGAATGTATATTGTTGTAATACACTTTGCTTGCTAATACATATATTCTTCTATGTATTTTCTGTGTATTTCTTACTTTCTTACTTGTAATATGTCAAAGGCGTCTGTGTCCTTGGAGTAATTATAATATGTAAGTGGGCATTGCCACCTTTTGGTGATTTGTACTACTACACTGAGTTATGTAAGACTCTGTATAAGAACTCTATTGTTCACAAACAGATGACTATACTGAGTTGTATAATGTTATTTTGGACAGTGGAGCCACCTCTAATTTAGCCAATAGGGCTCATCTCTGTAACTAAATGTTTCTATCTTACACGTAACCATAGTAATTATCATAGGTATATAATGTAATACACTAGTCTTGTACCTCAGAGATCCCAGGAGGCACAGAAAACCTCGAGGTATAGGGAACATTAGCACTGGCTCCCGGTTTGTATTAGTAAGAACTGCTTAGGGCAACTGTGATTTATCCTTTTGGTAGTAATTACTCTTATGCAACATGTCTGTGATTACTTGCATTCCCAATATTGCAAGAACCTGAAAGTGAGGTTTAGACCTCCTAACACTGCCATGTTACTAGATATTGCTGTAGCCTATCAACCATGTGCTCAAGACCATATAGCAGGGCAAGAAACTGCTCCAAGATCAGGAGTGTTCTGCTCTAGGCACTATAAAAGGGACCTGAGTGTAACAGACCTGTTGGGGAGCATACCAGGCTTATTTGGATCAGGTATGTTAATTTGGAATAGGGCAAACCTGGACAAAATAAAACAACACATTAGTTATTTTCACAGTTTACAAACTGATAATGTTTTAAAGCCCATGTTGCATGCTGTTGATGGCTTGGCCATGGAGTAAAGGCTTACAGTGTATGAAATGCATGAAATTGCATGCTTATTTAATGAAACACAGGCCAAGATTAACCAGTCAATCACGCCAATAATGCAGAGGCCAAATAGCAACACATAGGCAGGGGAATTATTTGTGCATCGATGGTGGCTATATTTTAACCACTGTCATTAACCTCTTCTAAAAGCAGGGTGTATCCCTGACATTGTCAAGAACTCATGGATGTCCAAATGGTAATGTCCACATTGCTGGACATCAGCCTTCATTAACAAGTGTTTGGCTGAGTCCATCACTTTTTCTCTCACAACTGCCAGAAACTTAGGTTATGTCACACAACACCCCACCCTAATCAAGGACCTTTACGAATTCAGCTAGCCATGAAACCACCAAGAAGCCATGTATGTTTCCCCTTACTGTGTCTTTACCAGTGTTTGATAAGGAATCTTCAGTCTTTGACAAACTGGCACATGTGTACTCCATTGGATACCTAGAAGAAGAGATCTACAAGCAATGCATTGACCTTCCTCCACTGTTGGTGTTTCACCCTCATCTACAAGCCTGATTGGTGCCTCATACTGACTGTTGTTCCATGAAAGTATACCGGTACCTGTGCAGGCGTGATGTGTTTGACATAGAAACACCTGTGTGTGTGGTTATTCCATACCTGGGTCAAATGAACTGAATACAACTATAAACTCTACTGAATGGAGCATGTTTGTAGCCACTGTTATACTTTTCAGTTTTCTTGTCCTCCCTTAGCTGCACAACTGACCTATAGCATACATACTAATGGAAAAGCATTTGGTTCTTCTCACTCCCAATACACACACTTACCCACAAAACTACTTAATTGCTTATCGCTGGCCTGTACTCCTACTATTGTCCCTCCATTATTTTGAATGCTTCCATGCAAACAGACTTTAAGTTGTAAACATAAAGTAGCAATAACTTGACACCCCACCTACATGGCCAGTACCCCCCCCCATGCACACACACTGCAACAGGTGCGGCCATGCTGCTACAGACAACCTACCAAGTATAGACAAAAGTTGAGAGTCTCTTATCTGAATACTAGGGAGCCAGAGGCAGGAGTCTTTAAAATATGATGTCCATGGGTCAGAGTGCTGGGGCATAGTCATTCCCCCTTAAAATGAATGGAGTTATTTTTTATTACTATGTTATACATTAAGATGATGAGTTGGAGAATAATGAAGGCTGCAGTTCTACTAACAAGGCCCTTGTGAATTGAGCAGTAACCTTCATTAATCTCCAACTCTCCATCAATAATGTATAAAATAGTAATAAAAAAATACCCCTTCATTTCAATGGTGCACACCCCTGCAGCCTCCCTTGCCCTATGTCATAATGTGCCTGAGTGTGGTGATGTGGAGGTCAGCTTCACTGGGAGGGGGCATGAGCTTGACCATAGTGGGGCTCCAATAGTCTTTGCATACCATACTGCTCAACTGTCCCTGAATGCAAGGGACAGCCCTCATTATCCCCAAAACTGCTCTGCTCTGCTCCTCATCCATCCCTCATGGGAAGCAACATCACACAGAGGATGTCCTGTAAATTTAGACTTTATTGCATGTGCACCATTTCAGATTTCAGCATGTGGGAGCCAACAACCAGTGGAGGCTATGTGCTAGTTAGCCCCTAGGTGGCAAGCTCTAGAATGTCTGGAATGTCTCTAAAAGGTAAAACTCATTTGTTGTTACTGAAAAGTGACGTGCAAAGCAGGAAAAATTCAAATGTGTAAGATTCATTTGTCTATACCCCGGAGCAGTGCATCAGATTTGGGATTAAACCCACCAAGTTATTAATCATTTTTTTTTTCCTGGCTGATGTTCTGACCCCCCCCCCCAAAAAAAAGCAAAACAACTTTGTCCTGATTTCTCTCCCTGACTCCATTCCTTTCAATACCCATCCCATATGGGTCATGAAGGCGCCCAAGGTGCAGAAAAGTAAAAAACATATCAATATTTCAGTACATCCTTCTTCCCCAGTGCCCATTTAAAAAAAACATTTTTACTTTTACTTACCTGGCCATCTGGCCAGAGCCTGCAGTCTGGACCAGTATGTCACTAACCCAGTTTTCAGTCCGCTCTTCATCCATCCTTTTGCCAGAAGCTGTATGCTAGAACCAGCCATCCCAGGTTCCCAATGTGGTCTGCGACCAAGTCACCTCACTAACCAAACACACCCAACCTGCGTTGCTTGCTTCTTGCTTGGTTGCTGCCATTGCTGCTGCTGCACTGCACTGATCAAGGCGATGAAGAAAATCCACACCACTGTTACTGTTACTGCTGCTGCTAGGTCTAGCTTGCTGCTGAGGAGGCCTGTGCTGTTTGTTTTTTTTTTTTTGAGAGGTGAGCCTAGTACAGTAAGTGAGTAGCCTAGTCTCCAGTTAGCTTCTGGCTCACCACTGTCCCTTTAGCCACCAGGTGAGACAGAGACTCATCAAGAGTAGCAAATGCTGAGCCATGAACCCACCCTCCCTCCCAGGACAAGGTGAGTGGTCATTGGACACTCAAGCCTTCACCCACCAGCTGGCCCTCCAACACCCCAGCCTGTGCCCTAATCCTGGTCAGCAGTGTCACAGGCAGAAATCCAATTCAGGCAGTTAAATTATAGGTAGAAAAAACAAAGGTAGTCCACCTTAGGGGTGATGGTTCATATTAATTCACATCTGAGTTCTAACAAGCAAAGAGACCAAGTCATTTGTAACTTGTGCATGTGGGGTGTGGGTGCTGAAGAAAGGGGATCATAGTGCTGTCACTACTGCCATCACCCCAGAGGGATGTGGACTGCATTATTGCTACTGCTATCCCACCGAAGGTTTGGGGGCTGCAGTGCTTCTGCCATCACCACTGGTGGATGGAGAATGTAGTACTGCTGCTGTCCCACCTAAGGGATGGGGGCCATAGTGCTGATAATGCCATCACACCTGAGGAATGGTGAACGTAGTACTGCTGCCATCACACCTCAGGGATGGGGGCCACAGTGCTGCTGCTTCTGTCACACCTGAGGGAAGGAGGTTGTAGTGCTTTTGCTGCTGCCATCACACCAGAGGGATGGGCGCCATAGTGTTGTTGGTGCTGCCATTGTACCTGAGGGATGGGGCCATAGTACTGCTTCCATTACACCTTAGGGATGGGGGCTGTAGTGTTGCTGCTGCCATCACATCTTGTTCCTAAAATAACTTTAAATTGGTACAAGGATGGAAGGATGTGTAATAGTGGAAATCAAAATTGCTAAAATGCATGTTAGCAGAGTTAAAAATTGTTAAATAAAGTACACAAAACCAAACACCAGTAAAAGCAGATTTTGGCTTAGCAGACACCGGTGACAATACCATTTTTACATTGTGCAAAACGGAATTTGCCTGTTCTCAATCCCGTAAACCAGTGTCCCTGTTCATAGATAGGGTAACCTGTAACTGAAAGAGTACTGGCCAGACTGTATTTTGTGCAGTGTGGAAATAACATTCTTCATGCAAGCACAGAAGATAAATTTAATCTGAACTGTGTATTTTATGAATATTATGAAGAGGCACTTTCAGTGTACTCTATGAGCACAGTAACATGAATCAGAAATGCAACAGCATTAATTTAAAACTTTCAGAAATAAAATGACACAGATTACTGTGCCCCATCACCTGTCCCCTTTTCGGAAATGTGAGCAATTTATTTTTTCTCTGATCTGGGAGAACATAATCATTTTGTTCATTTAGTTATTTATTTACATATGTTAACTCTGCAATTGCACTGAGCATATCTGCTTATTGTTAGGACTGACTAGGACCTGGTAGTACAGTACAAGGATATATAAGTTACAATAGACAGTAATACAGACAATATATAATGGTTCAGTTTGCCAGTTATATACAAAGTATCCTTAAAACAATTATAGATATGACTACTATGGCTTTTTAAGGCAATTTAACCTTTTGCTACAGAACAGTGTGTGACCGGGTTGGTATTAAACAGTTCACATCCCATAAAATGGATTCCCTACACTATTCCTCCTTGGAAGTTTTGTACTAAACTCCAGTAGGAGGCAGATGTACAATAAATAGAGAATAATAGCTGGGTAGGGGGTTATAACAAGGACTTTGCACCCCCCAGATGTGGAATGCCACATAAACCCATAGAGTGAAGCTCAAGGGGTTTATACAGGCATCCCACACCTCAGGGGAGGTGTAAAATCTGAGTTTTACACCCCTCTACCCAGCCTTTATTTTACATAATTGTTGGGTTGCATTTTTTCACCACAACAATTATATAAAACTGCTTTCTTGTTCAGCCATGGTCCCGTTTGGTGAAGTGCAGTCCGCAGCTGGTGAGACTTTTCATATTTTTATTTGCATGGTATCGTGCCTTGTAAAAGAACTGTGGGGATCAGGGCTATGGTCATTTTGTTTATTTTTAAAAAATACTTTACTTACTGCCGAAAGCGAGTGGTGGTTGGGGTGGATGCAATATTCAGCAGGAAGATGGCCAGCTGGCACATGTGGGAAGTGAGAGAAACCCAGCGCATGTTTGCCATTATAACCAGCTAGTTAAAAAGGCAAAATTATAACTGGGTTTTCTAATGGGAAAAAATATGACCCGATAATTATACAAAATAAACAATGTAAGGTATATGGGGTGCCCTGAAATATTACTGTTAAATATGTTTGTTTGCACTTTTAGAAGTTTACAACCAAGGGTAGCATGGCCAATACAAGAACAACTAGGGAGAAAGAATATGAAACCATAATACAAAGCTCTTGGGAATTAAGAATAAAGAAAGAGTTCATGTAGAGAAGTATTGTATATGAAACAAGAGTTGGTAAAATCATTAAGTACTGCTTGTCTGTTAACAAAATTAATAAAGTTGATTTCATCTGCACCAGCACACTCCTACTTCTCTTAATGCACCAATGCAAGAAGTTCTGTCCCTTACCCCCCAAAACACCTTAACATCACCCATGCTATCACTCCTAACTGTCCATTTTGGGATACTTGTTAAGAGTTTCTAATTGTGTGTTTAACTGCTTTTCACATACAGTTCCCCATGCTCATACTCCAATCGAATCAATAGCACTATTTCTTACATGTACATGATCCTACTACTCACACTCCTCACTCATATTCTAAAGCCTGACCTGCATCAAGACACACACTCCTACCCCTCACCTGCACCAGCAATTACACTCCCTCCCATACAATGCTCAATCTCTTCCACACTTCTCATACCACTCACACATCATATCTTCTGAGCACACCCCACCTACACTATCCTGACCCTCAACCACACCTACTTACTCATACCCTCTCACATCACACATCTATCCTTCCCACACCACCACTCTTGCCACTCACACACTGCCACACTTGCATACCTCACATGCAACCAGTCCTAACCCTTATTTCACCCATGCATGCAATCTGACACCTCATTTGTATACACAGATAAATGCTCACCCTCACACTTTCCTATTCATCACCCACACAGACACATATCATTGCCTTTAGTCACACAAATAATTGCACCTCTCCCATGCACCCATGTTCACACTTTTACATCCACATGCATTCAGACCTCACTTTGCACAGATACACACCACTAGAAACACAGATGGAAGCACTCATATACATGGCAGCCATGCACGTGCCCACAACCCACATCTCACACAGACACGTGCACACACCAGTAGCTGGTACACCTGTCATGTGCACTCACGATCTATACTGACACAGTCACATTACCATATGCTGGCTGCTGAGAAGCCACAGACAGACTTGATAAACGACTTGGTTTCCTTATACCGGTACCACATATTAACCTGTGCCTACATGTAGATGTCAATATGTACACACACCAAAAAAACACAGTAACAAATATATTCATGCAAAATATATTTTTTTTACTGCAGTGCTATTCTGCTGTCTCCTGCTGGGTTTCATGCTTTACCACTTGTTCACCCAACATCGGATTCCCCCAACCAACAGCCA
The DNA here is from genome assembly GCA_016271365.2 of Neoceratodus forsteri. Classification (NCBI taxonomy): domain Eukaryota; kingdom Metazoa; phylum Chordata; order Ceratodontiformes; family Ceratodontidae; genus Neoceratodus; species Neoceratodus forsteri. The sequence goes on from CM028135.1 coordinate 170,991,682, forward strand.
TCACATTGAAGAGGGAAGCAATATGTTTGGGCCTGATGTCCACATCCTCAACCAGCTCAGCAGAAGACATAAAATGGGGAGGACAACTTTCTCTTGACCCAGTGTCGCAGTTATGACTTGAGGACCACCAGTTAGCTAGCAGCATAAAGGCAGGCAGTAGTGTAGGCTAATGGTTCGAGTGCCAGTTTGGGAAAGGAGCAGTTTTACAATTGGCTGCATACCTTAAGTGTTGTAAAAGTTCTTGGTTAATCTGTGCAGGTCAGGGGTTAAATTGTGCAGACACCCACAGGAACCATGAGATAATTTTGTTGTTTTCTTTGGATCCTTGACAAGGATTACACTGGCCCTCCCCTACTGACACTAAACCACTTGCAAAAGATGTCCATTTCAGGGTATGATAGAGAAAGCATAACTAATTAAATTTCCAATGATCAAATGGAGTGGAAGCACCCATTAAACTGGACAAATGGCAATTCTGTGTTCTCAGAGGAAGGTCAGAGGGTGGAAGGGTGAGCAGTGAAGCATTCCTTACGGGATGGGATGTTGGGTGCTGACATTAAATAATAAAATGACTGCCTTTAAATTTCTGGAACTCGAGAGGCAGGCAGATCTTAGTCAAGGGGAATGAGTATGCTTGGTTCCAAAGGGCTAAAATGTCTGTAGCACTGAAAATAACACTGTACACAGGTTAAGTGCAAGGGCTGGAGTGGGAAAGGAGGCTCAATGAAGATAGAGCAGCAAGGTATCATGGCTATTTATTAAAGAAAAACAGGGATATGGAATTTATCAATAAACACATTTAAAAAATAAAGAAAAACAAGGCAGTGGCCCACAGAAAACAACAAAAGCACAAAAGAACAAGCATCTGTCAATGCCGAATGTTTGCTTGCTATATATTAGCATTGGACATGGAGGAGTTAGACAGATGCAGAACAGGAGTGGCAGTGAAGTATTGAACTCATGCCAAATCCCTCCTCCACCTTGCAGAGATGGACAGGCATTGGGATGTGCCTGTGGGTCATTGCCCATAAAGCTCACGGCATTTCACCTCACCCCATCCTGTAGACGCTGACAAGTGTTGAGGTGTGCCTTGGGATGTTTAGCTTCAGTCACCCCATTTCATAAGGACATACACTGAAATGGGTGCAGTCCAGGAGAATGGGGTGAAGTCTGGGACTGAAGAGTGCAAGGCACACCTCAATGCCTGTCACTGGCTTCAAGGTGGGGGTAGGATGGCATGAGCATTACAGCCAGTGATCCAAAGTTACACCTCTGATACCTGTCAGTCTGCACAGGCTGGGACGTTATGGTTAGAAACCCCAACGGCCAAGTGTTGCTATTGCACTACAGATTTTCAACATGACCTTTTGTGACTCCCACCTCATGAAAGCATTTGGGACCTCTTCTCATGAACAGTGGCACTGTGATTTTGTTAATGTGTCCCAAACTTCGAGTTCCCACAGCGACTGTGCCATTCTGCGCCAGATGTGCGAAAACACAGATCAGGCAGGATGTGAAGAATGGCAGCAGTAATATCCATAGGAAGGTGTGAAGAGATGGCAATGTTAAAAATCTTTAGTGAAAATATTAAAATTGCTTGAAGCTCTGAGCATATGTGGAAACTGCACAACACATGCTTGTACTGCAGTCATTTAGTGGAATTATTTCACCAAATTTTCAACGTAGACATTTTGTGACCTCTGCTCCTGAACACTGTCATTATGATTTTCTTAATCTGTCTGAAATATTAATTTCCCACAGCGACTGCGCCATTATGCACCAGATGTGCAAACACATATTTTGGGCAGCATATGAAAAATGTCAGCTGTACTGTTCATAAGGAGGTGTGGCAAAATGCCAATGTTGAAAATCTGGAGTAAAAATATTACAAATTTGTGCATTTCCAAGCATACGTGGAAATGCATAACACACTGTAACACAGTCATTTTATGAACTTTTGTCACCAAATTTTCAACATAAGCATTTTAGGTCCTCTCCTCATGAACAGTGTCACTATGATTTTCTTAATGTGTCCCAAACACTGATTTCCCACAGCGACCGTGCTATTCTGCGCAGGAAGTGCAAAAACACATTTCGGCCAGCATGTGAAAAATGACAACTGTACTGCTCATAAGGAGGTGTGGAAAATGTCAGTGTTGAAAATCTGGAGTGAAAATATTAGATTCACAAAGTTATGAGCATGCATGGAAACTGCACAATGCATTCTCTTAACACAGTCATTTTATGGACTCTCATTACAAAATTTTCAACATAGGCCTTTTAGGACCTCTGCTTATGAACAGCATCACTGTGATTTTCTTAATGTGTCCCAAACACTGATTTCCCACAGTGACCATGCAATTCTGTGCTGGAAGTGCGAAAACACATTTTGGTCAGAATGTGAAAAATGACAGCTATACTGTTCATAAAGAGGTGTGGAAAATGCCAATGTTAATAATCTGGATTGGAAAATATTACAGATTCGCGAAGGTATAAGCATGCATGGAAACTGTGCAATGCATGCTCATAAAACAGTCATTGTTTGGATTTTTCCACCAACTTTGCAACATAGGCTTTTTGAGAGCCCATCTCATGAACACTGGTACTGTCATTTCGTTAATCCGTCCTGAAAGGTGATTCCACACAGTGACCACGAAATCACCTCTTGGGACCAAATAACACCATGACAGTGGCTGTATTCATGAGGAGTGGTCCCTACAATCCCATGTTGAATATTTGGTGCCAAAATTCCCAAAACTGCCTGAGATATGTATCAAAGTTGAAAAAAACCCTATTTATGCCATTATACAGCTACGGGTATTTCTTCAGTTTGCGGTCATCTTTAAAGAGTGCAGCGCGATCCCGTCCACCAAGATCGCTGTGATGGGCTCCAGAGGTAATTATGGGATTGGGGTGTGTGGGAGGCAAGCTGCACAGAGGGTAGCGGGTTGGGGAAGGGCACCAAACTCAACGAGGGACCATTTTCTGTTTTACAGGTTTAAAGAAAAATAAAAAACATTGCAGGACTTTTTTCTTTTAAGGGACATTTGGCACACTGGGGTGGGCTCCCAGCATGCCACATGAGTGTTTTGGAGGGCTGTAGCTGAAGGGAGATTGGGCACCCCTGTCGGCACATACTGAGGGGGGAGCAGAGGAGGATTGGGCACCCCCCTCGGCACACAACAAATTGGGGGATACAGTATGCCGATAGGGAGTGGTCTCCCCATCAGCAAATTTAACTGGGAAGGGGAGGACTGAAGCTCATGGGGATTGGGCCCCCCATCAGCAAAGAAAGACTGTTGAGGGGGCACATGATGCCAAGGGGGAGTGGGCACCCCCCTGGCACACAACAAATGAGATGGGGCTTACAGTATGCTGACTGGGAGTGGGCTTCCCCATTGGCAAATTAACTGGATCGGGGCATGCAGATGGCAAGGTACCACCCTGCAATGACGGGTCACTTCTTCATTGCAGCAGAATGGCTGACACTGCAATGATGAGGTGGCCTCTGATTGCAGAGGTGAAAACATTTCAAGTGCTGGCATGCTGGCTGAACTAGTGTCAACAGCAGCATGCCACTGTACTGGGGAAAGTGGGCCAAGCCTCAAAAGGCACTGGGGCCATTGGCCCTCACAGTGCCGCAGTTCCAAAACCCTGCTTTTCTCCTAAGCTGTGAAAAAATGTTTCTTGCGCATGCACGCAACCAAACATAAAAAGGGCACCCATCCAGTAAATAAACAAAAAAGGGAATACACCCAGTATGAATAACGGAAAAACAAAATGGGAACCTGCCTGGCAAACATAGTTTAGTGGTATTCCAGGAAGGCAGAGAATTTCTTCAGAGATATCTCAAAAATTTCAGGAATGATCTGGCCATGTGGAACACTAGGTTTGCTGGCAAAGGCACCTAGCTTCACCTGAGCTCTTTTCTTTTAGGTTGCTTGTAAGGACAGAACAAAAAAACCTTAACAGAGCAAGAAAAAGGGTTACGGTTTCTTGTGGCTAGGCAAATTTATTGTGTGTTATTATTTTCTTTTGTACTCAAAGGGATTGTTACTGTTTGTTGCTAACATTTTATTGCTTTGTTTTTCTCTGGTTCAGATTGTTGTTGCTGGGTATACCTTCTGCTACATTATTACAGGGTGTGCCTACAGTTGTGTCTTGACAGATTACTGCTGTAATTTTCTGATTCAAATTGTCTTTGCAAGGTATATCTTCTGTTACTGCTTTATTTTTCTATGTAGCAAAGTGTTTCTTACAGGGTATGTCTTCTGTGAAATTATTACAGGTGGTACTTTACAGGTTTTACAGTTCTATCTATCATTAGGATAAGCTTGCAGGGCTACTGCATTTGTTGCTGGCTGATTGTTTCAGCTCTTACCTCCTTGTTTTTTTGTCAATGGTTCTTTTTCAGCAGGGAAGGGCCCAGCCAGCCCCCATTCCCAACCACCCCATGCTAACTCCTTTTATAGAGTAGCACAGCCGTGACATTTTCTGTAGCAAAGCAAGAAGGGAAGACCAGAGGGGTATCCTCACAGCGACATCATTTTCAGGGCACAAGTAATTTAGCTTGTTTTATAACAAGTTATACAAAACAAATAAACAAAACACAAACTCAATCAAACTTTTGCTTTCATTTTCCTCCTTCTAATTACTCTGATCAGGTTATAAACCCAGCAACTTATCTGGAATGGATGGCTTTAGCTGCAGGTACTGGGACACTTTTCAAAAGGGCAGTTATGCAGGATTTAGTGTACTGTCCTATGTGCTGGGCCACTGAAGATCTAAGGGCTCAGATCCAGGCAGCATGGGCAGAGATTATGTGCTTCAAATCACATATTCAGGAGGAAATATAAGAACTGCCCGCCATTTCCCAACATCCAACAGAAGCACCTTGACAGCAGAGGGTAGTTCATCCAGGAGGTTGGCAGGTGGTTAGAGGGGCAAATCAGGTGCACCATCACCAATGCTCTCCAACATATCACCTCCACAAACCATATAAAAATTACAAACAGGTATCTGCCTCTATCTCCAAAATCAAACAAAGGGCAGAGGACACTGCAGAGCAAGACACTGCAGCAGGAGCTAGCACAACAAAACTCACCCAAACAGGAACTTAAACAAAAAAAGCAAAAAGTAAATCCAAAAACTTCTAATCATAGGAGATTACATGATTGGGAGTTGATACCTTTCTCCAGCCAGGGGTAATGGTAAGATGTCTCCCAGGTACATTAGCATGGAGAGACACGGACCCATTGCTAAAATTGAACAGGAAGCAGGAGAAAACAATGATGTCCTGGTAACATAGGGACTAACAATCTTGCCAGCTGGTCAGTTGTGAAGACCAAGGAACACCTGACCAGGCAGGTGACAAACTATCATCCATTTCATCTGGCATCTCCTTCTGTGAGATCCTGCCAGTCTGGGAGAGGGGCAGATGGACAGAAGGTCAGAGAAGGGAGATAGTGGAGCTAAACATGTGGCTTAAGGGCTGGTGCCAGGAAAAAGGACACACATTTGTAGATAACTGCCAACAGTTTGGGGAGCAAACATTCTTTAAATTTGGTGTACTGCATTAGACTAAGTAGGGAGTCAGTGCACTGGGGCAGAAGTTTGACGTCTTTGCAGTATATTTAAACTAGTGGATGAGGAGAGAGGTGCAGCACCAGATACATCAATAAGAAAACACCCTTCCCATCAACTAATGATCAAACCGAGTTCAGCATGTTTGTAGTTCATTTGCATTACCAGGTAAGGAAAAGTTCCAGCTCCCCATACAACACACTGGGGAAATGCCAGACCTCACCCAACAACTAACACACGAAATCTGGCCAATGGAAAATCATGTACACAAATGCTCACAGTCTGGGAAACAAGATCCCAGATCTGGAGGCAATAATGACAAAGGCTAAACCTGACATAGTAGCCATTAGCAAGACATGGTTCACCAGTAACCACACTTGGGAGACTTCTGTACCTGGCTATGTACTGTTCAGAAGAGACCGAGGTGCAAAAGGGGGTGAGTGGCCCTTTATGTCAATGAAAATATCAAAGCTACAGAAATTCAGAATACAAATAAGAAGCCAGAACTGTGAGTCACTCTGGAAACAGGAAATGGGACAGCCATACAAACTGGGGTTGTCTACAGGCCCCCAGACCAGGGGGAGGACATAGACACATTACTGTTAGAAGATATACAAAACATGACAACTAGAGGGGAGGTTCTGATAATGGGAGACTTCAACATGCCAGATACACATTGGTCAATATCAGCAGGAACATCTGCCAGAACTAGACACATAGTGGATTCTCTGCAGGGGAGGGCCTCAAACAACTGGCACAACAACCCACAAGAGACAGGGTTAGCCTAGATCTAGTAGTGACTAATAGGGAAAGGAACACAGATCTCCAGGTAGGTCACCTGGGGGCCAGTGACCATCAGATGGTATGGTTCAATTTGGCCACTAGAACTAAATCATCCCATTCCAAGGCAAAAATTTGGGACTTCAGAGGAGCTGACTTTGATAAGATGGCCAGAAGAGTTAAGCTAGCCCTGGCAAAAAGAAATACAGGTGAGGGGGTGCAGGCAAAGTGGGCAAGCATTAAGGATGCAATACTTGAAGCAACATCCCATTGCATTAGAGAAAAAAGGAAGTGCAAAAGAAGAAGGAAACCACTCTGGTTCTCAAAAACAGTAGCAAAAAGGGTCAGAGACAAAAAGCTGACCTTCAGGAGATATAAGGGAGTACAACAGGATGAAGATAGGGAGGCATACCAAACTTCCCTAAGGGAAGCAGGGAAGGCAGCAAGGCAGGCAAAGGCCCAAACTGAGGAAACACTAGCACGAACAGTAAAGGAAGCTGTCAAGACTTTCTATAGATATATTAGTAAAAGAAGGAAGTCCAGAGGGGGTATTGCTAAGATCAAAGGGGATAAGGGAGCGTGTGAGGAGGAGGATCATGTAAAAGCATCTATCCTAAATAGATACTTCTGCTTGGTAATTACTGAAGAGAAGGTAAGGCAGGGCCCACAGGAGATGTGCACTAGTCCCTTCACAAAAGAAAGGATCCTACAAGAGCTTGATAAGCTCAGGTTGGACAAGGCAATGGGTCCTGATGGCATACATCCCAGGGTACTAAAGGAGCTAATGGTGGAACTAGCAGAGCCATTATCAGAACTGTTTAATGAGTCTCTGAGCACAGGACAGGTCCCAGAAGACTGGACAAGGGCTCATGTGATCCCGCTCCACAACAGCGGTAGCAGGGAGGAGGCAGGAAACTACAGACCAGTGAGTCTTACCTCAGTAGTGGGCAAGATTATAGAGGCACTCCTTAAGTAAAGGATAGTGTAACACCTGGAATCCATAGGAGCACAGGATCCAAGACAGCGTAGGTTTACAACAGGAAGGTCCTGTCAAACTAATCTCATAGATTTCTTTGACTGGGTAACCAGAGTGGTGAACCAAGGGGGAGAAGTTGATGTCGCCTACCTTGACTTCAGCAAAGCTTTCAGTACTGTTCCACATAGAAGATTGATTAATATGCTGGGTAGGCTTGGGGTGGGTCAGAAGTTGGTCAACTGAGTGGAAAACTGGTTGACGGGCAGAAAACAGAGAGTGGTGGTAAATGGTATACAGTCAGAAGAGATGCAAGTCACAAGTGGGGTACCTCAGGGATCAGTCCTGGGGCCTGTCCTCTTCAATGTCTTCTTCAGTGACATTGCAGATGGACTGGAGGGTAAGGTTTGCCTGTCTGCAGATGACAACAATATCTGCAGCAGAGTAGATGATCCACATGAGAAGAGATCTAGATAAACTGGCAAAATGGTCAGAAGAGTGGCAACTGGGGTTTAATGTGAAGAAGTGCAAGATCATGCACGTAGGGAAGAGAAACCCTGAAGCCACCTATAGGCTGGGAGGGGAGTTGCTGGCTGTCACAAGGGAAGAAAAGGACTTGAACATCATCATCACAGATTACCTGAAATCATCCAAGCAGACCACTAAAGCAGTAGGTAAAGCTGGGGGATGTTGGGGTGTATTAGTAGGGGTATCACAAGTCATAAGAGGGAGTCAATAATCCCTCTTTACAAGACACTGGTAAGGCCCCATCTGGAGTACTGGGTGCAGTACTGGAGACCACACCTTCACAAAGACATTAACCAAATTGAGGCAGTCCAGAGAAGGGCAACCAAAATGGTGCAGGGACTGCATCAGAAAACATGACAACAGATTAATGGAGCTCAATATGTATACCCAGGAGCAAAGGAGGGAGAGAGGTGATATGATTGAAACATTCAAACACCTTAAGGGCATTAACAAGGTGAAAGAGTCTAACATATTTCAATACAAAACAAGCATTTGTCAGTGCTGAATGTTGATTGTGTTGGTGCTTTGAGCTTTCTCAGTGGCTCTCTGTTAGCCACTCGTTGTGTTTCTCCCGGTGCTGCAGGCTGCTGTTTAGTACTGGGCTCCTACCTGCACTGGCACCCTTTTCTGTCCACAAAGAAATCTGAAGCTGTCCCGACAGATCTCCGTTGAGGTGGGTCACTGCTCCTCTCTGACTCGCTCATTCTGTTTCTCCTGGCGCTGCAGGATGGCCTTTTGTACCGGGCTGATGTGTCTGTTGGTGGCTTTTTCTGCCCACAAAGAAATCTGAAGCAGTCCTGAGACAGCTCCGTTGAGCTCGCTCAATCCCCTGCTCTCACTCACTCATTCTGTTTCTGCTAGTGCTGCTGTCTGGCCTTTTGTACTGGGCTCCTGCCTGTGTTGCCATCTTCTGCCCACAAAGAAATCTGCAGCAGTCACGATAGAGCTCCGTTGAGCTCGCTCACTCACTCCCTCTCTCTCACTCATTCGTTCTGTTTCTCCCACTGCAGCAGGCTGCCCTTTTTGTACTGGGCTTCTGCCAGCATTGGCACCTTTTGCCCTCAAAGAAATAAGCAGCTGTCCCGACAGAGCTCCGTTGAGGTCGCTCATTCCCCTGTCTTACATGCCGTTTTGTTTCTCTTGGCGCTGCAGGCTGTCCTTTGTGCTGTGCTCCTGCCTCTTTTGGCACCTTCTTCTGCCCACAAAGAAATCTGCAGCAGTCCCAGCAGAGCTCTGTTGACCTCACTCCTCTCCCACTCTCACTCGCTCATTCTGTTTTCTGCTGGCGCTGCAGGCTGCCCTTTTGTACTCTGCTCCTGCCTGCGTGGTGCCCTTTCCTGCCCACAAAAATCTGCAGCAGTCCAGACAGAGCTCAAGTTAGCTCGGTCACGCCCCCCCCACTCGCTCAATCCTAATCTGTCCCAAACACTGATTTCCAACAGTGACTGCAGTATTCTGCGCAGGAAGTGCGAAAACACGTTTCAGCCAGGGTGTGAAAAATGGCAGCTGTACTGTTCATAAAGAGGTTTGGAGAAATGCCAGTGTTGAAAATGTGGCATGAAAATATTACTAATTTGTGAAGTTACAAGGGTGCATGGAAACTGCACAACACATGTCCGTAACACAGTCATTTTATGGCGTTTCATTACAAAATTTTCAACATAGGCATTTTAGGACCTCTGCTCAAGAACAGTGTCAGTGTGATTTTCTTAATATGTCCCAAACACTGATTTCCCACAGCAACCGCGCTATTGTGCATCGAAAGAGTGAAAACACATTTTGGCAAGGATGTGAAAAATGACAGCTGCACTGTTGATAAGGAGGTGTGGAAAAACGGCAATGTTGAAAATCTGGAGGAAAATATTGTAAAGCTGCGAAAGTACGAGCTATGGAAACTGAGCAAAGCACGTCAGAGCACACTCATTTTATGGACTTTCATCACCAAATTTTCAACATAGACATTTTAGGACCTCTGCTAATGAACAGTGTCACTGTCATTTTCATAATGTGTCCTGAACACAGATTTCCCACAGCAATGGCGCTATTCTGCACCGGAAATGTGAAAACACATTTTGGTCAGGATCTGAAAAATGACAGCTATACTGTTCATAAGGAGGTGCAGAACAATGGCAATGTTGAAAATCTGGAGTGAAAATATTATAAATTCGCGAACTTACGAGCGTGCGTACAAGCTGTGTAATGCATGCTTGTAACACAGTCATTTTATGGAGTAGTGGCACCGAATTATCAACATAAGCATTTTAGGACTCTGCTCATGAACAGTGTCACTGTCATTGTCGTAATCTGTCCCAAACACTGATTTCCCACAGCGGCCGCGCTATTCTGCGCCGGAAGTGAGAAAACACATTTTGGCGAAGATGCAAAAAATGACAGCTATACTGTTCACAAGGAGGTGTGAAAAAATGGCAATGTTGAAAATCTGGCATGAAAATATTGCAAATTCGCGAAGTTACAAGTGTGCGTAGCAACTGCACAATGCATGCTCGTAAAACAGTAATTTTTTGGATTTTTCCCACCAAATTTGCAACATAGGCTTTTGAGAGCCCACCTCATGAACATTGGCACTGTTGTTTCATTAATCAGTCCCAAAAGGTGACATGACAGTGGCAGAATTCATGAGGAGGGGTCCCAAAAACCCCATGTTGAAAATGTGGTGCCAAAATTCCAAAATGTCTGAGATATCATCAAAGTTAAGAAAACAACAACTATTTATTCCATTATACAGCTTACTGGCATTTTCTCTGTTACGGTCGATTTTGAAGAGTGCAGACGTGTTCCTAGTCCACAGAAGATTGTCGCGCGGACTCGGAGGTGGGTGAGGTGTGTGTGGGGAGGTAGAATGCGCAGTGGATGACGAGGATTTGCAGGGGGCGCAGATGGTGAGGACTGTTTCTCTTCTTTTAGGAATAAAAATAAAAGGCGTCAGCGGGATGTTTTTTTTGCAGGTACTTTGGCATGCTGGGGTGGGCTCCCAGCATGCCACCTGTGTGTTTTGGGGTAGAGGGGCACTGGAGCTGACTGGGATTATGCACCTCTGTTGGCACATACTTGGGGGGCTCATGAGCCAAGGGGGATTAGGCAGCCACCCTGGCACACAAGAAATGGGGCCGGGGATATGCTGATGGGATTGGGCATCATCGTTGGAAAACACAGAAGGGGGGACAAGCTGATGAGGACTGGGTTCCCTGTCAGCAACAGCCCTGCAATGAGGGGTCACTTCCTCATTGCAGCAGATGATGCTGCAATGACGAGGTGGCCCCTGATTGCAGTGGCTAAAACTTTAGAAGGCTGTGGCACGCTGGCTGAACTAATGTCAGCAGCAGCGTGCCACACCATTGGGAACAGCGGGCCAAGCCTTTAAAGGCTGTGGGGGCATTAGCCACAACAGTGCCTTGCCTCCACAACCTGCTTCTTGCAAAAGCTGCTGCAATATGTTTCTTGCGCTTGCGCACAATCAACATAAAAAATAGCAGGACATGAGGACACAGCATGAGATTAGAGGGAGGACAATTAAGGGGTAATGGGTGGAAGTTCTTTTTCACAGAAAGGGTGGTGGATGCATGGAATGGCCTACCTCAGGAAGTGGTGGATATGAATACAGTGCAGGGCTTCAAACAGGCATGGGATAGGCATAAGGGAGTAATACAGATGAGTATGAATAGATAGGCCATTGACAAAACAAAAGCCGATGGCTTATTCATAAGGTAGAAAAATAAATGGGCAGGCTGTGTGGTCCTCATGTCCTATCTGCCTTCAGCTTCTATGTTTCTATGCTATGTTTCTTGTATTTGGCTGCAACAATGAGTCAAAGTATTTAGAAATGCCTCACTTTATTAGGCGTGCTCATGGTAACATTCAGGAAGGTGTGGCATTTGTTTAGTGTAAATTCACATAACACCTTCAGTAAAAACTTAAGCATTAAATGTAAAGAGACTCTGTTTTTCTGGAAAATTAAATAAGAAGGCTCACATAATAGAGCCTGAAGCTCCCAAAATCCCAGAGCAGAATGGTCCGGGTAAAAAATATGCAGACTGGAGGGACCAATGATCTATTTCTGCTGATGATCCCTCTCTATCAATGATCCCCAGTATCTTTTAAAATATAAAGCATTCCCTAGTTGCTAGTGTCCCTTGCCCATTCCCAGCACTGGGTCAACAATACCCTGATCCTGGTGTGTCTGGGGACCCCCCACCCTAGTAGGTAGTTCCCCACCACCCTGCTCTCCATTCTATCCTGGAGCCAGCAGTCAGCACCACCCTCTGCTATCCACCATAACCGGCTACCAACTGAGCAGTCAAGGAGTGCATATTGCAACTGCTGATTGTACAGTATGCACTCCTTGACAGCTCAGTCAGCCGTGGTGAAGAGCAGAGTGCTGTGCCAGTCGCTGGCTCCCATTGGGATGAGGGGAGTGGGGTGGTGAGGCACTACCTGCTGGGGTGATGGGTCTCCTAGACACAAGGGACTGTTGGGTATCACATGGGGATGGGGAGGGGGGACTGTTAGCCACCAGGGAATGGTTCATATTTTAAAAGTTACCGGGGATCACTGATAGGAAGGGGGAACTGCTAGACACCAGTTAGGGGATGTACATTTTACTATTTATAGGGATTGGGATGGGGAGACCACTGGATACCAGGGAGTTCTGTTCTGTAAGCATACAAGGGACATCGGGTTCGTGGGACCATGGTGCAACCTGACCACCCTGCAGTTTGTGGCAAACCATCCAAATGCACCATCTGTTTAGCACTCAGCCACAACTGACATAAGCTGTGGGATTTTGCTGACAGGACCCTACCCACCCCTTTGATAATTGAGTCCACTGTGTTTTAAGGCTAATTGGGTGTGGTTACTCTGACAAAGCATTTGCACTTGTGCTACATGAACTGTATTTAGATTTGACATGACTGTATCCTACGTAGCACTGTAATTTTGAATTGTCTGCTTGATGCTGTCACTAATGAAATTGGGCTGTTATGCTCATTAACTTACAAGTATAAAAATTAAAAAAAATGAAAAAAAAATGTACACCCTGGAGGAGAGAAGGGAGATAGTGGCTATGATAGAGACCTATAATAACTCTTGGGAATAAATAAGGAACAGGACTGGAGTATTTTTCAGAAAAAACAATGTGCAAGAACAAGAAGACATGCAATGAAGCTGGAGGGGGTAAATTCAGAAGAGAGATGAGGGAGACCTTCTTCACAGAAAGAGCGGTGGATGCCTAGAATAGTGTTACATTGGAGGTGGTAGGTGAAAACACAGTGGTGGGATGCAGGAGTGCATGGTACAGGCATAAGTGAATCTTGGTGGAAAGTAAGGAGGGGAGAGAGACAGAGATCAGCTGCAGTCTGCGGTGACACTATTGGCAGGAAAAAAAACAACTGCTAGTGCATTAATCTGACAAAAGATACAAAATGTGTGGCTTCTGGTGGGTGAGATGGTAATTCAGATAGGCTGGGTGGGCATTCTGATGGGACATGATGGCCCTTCATGTGGGTCAGACAGGTGTTCTAGTGGGTTGGTTGGCATCCTGGGGTGTTATAATGCCCATTCAAAAGGCCTGGCAGTCATTTCAGATGTTTGAGGACATTTGCCAGGTAGCAGCCTGGTTCAGATTTATTCAGTATTCACGGACATTCCAGCAGATGGCAATAAAGAAAGCAGGAATTGTTCTGGCTCCAGGTGCATCAAAGTCCAGCTCCTTACGAAAACACATTACTACTCAACAGCGTTTCAATTCCATGAGTTGAAGACTTGATTATTGATGTTGTATTCAAACCCAGTCCAAGAAATTAGTTGCAAGTAAACTTCTGAAAAAGAATCTCTAAGCAAAACCTAAAGCAACACTAATGCACTTTGGTGGGAAATCATAAAATAAAGTTACTTTGGTTATATTTGCAACACTGCAGTGCACAGCTTTCAACCTGCTGTGTCAGAAACTAGGGTCAGCAATGCTTAAAAAAATTATCAAAATCAGGAACTGCTGAATGTTGCAAACACTGGGCTCTTTACAAAGCCAGCTGCAGAACTACCCAGACATTTGTTATGGTCCCGGATCACAGCACGCTGAAAAGAATGCCAACAACAAATGCTGCTGGTGCCATACGAATCAAAGTAACATGCACACAGTGGCAACAGGTTGCTTCAAGCTGCTCAACCATCCAGTATAATTATTATTTTTGCCAGACTTCCGTGCCAATGGATGAATGTTTCTTATAGAAAACACTGCTCACTGAACAACAGAATACTACATTGTGGTAGTCCAGCAAAAGACAGAATAAGACCTCCCCCCCCAACAAAACACACACATGCAGAGGAGTACAAGAGAAGCTTATGCTTTGTACAGCAATAGTTCATATGAGATGCATTTTACATTGCCTCATTAACATGCAGCTCAAATTCTAGCTTGGTTGCATCATATACACTAAGAACTCATGCATACTGCAGTGTAATTTCTTAGAATTACAATTGTGTGTGTGTGTGCGCCTGTGTGTGTGTGTATCTGCAGTAAACCTTCATGGGACTAAAGTGCAGGACTTCTATCCTAATGCCATTATTCAGGCACATTTTCCAGCAGCATCCAGCTGCACTTCTTTCCCACAGGGTGCAGAATGCAAGTCAGACTCTAGGAAATGAAGCTCTCCCAAAATAATAATATTCATAAAAACAAGCATTTGTCAATGCCGAATGTTGTTTCGCTGGCATTAGCATTGGTAGTGCAGGAGTTAGAGATGCATAATAGGAATGGCAGTGAAGTATTGAACTGATGCCAACCTCACCTCCATTGGACCACCAGGATATTGGACCTGTTCTTTTCTTTTAACAGAAGCCAGTGATTGGGAGTCAGCGTCCACTGGACCAGCAGGGATATTGGACCTGTTCCTTTCTTTTAACAGAAGTCCATGATCGGGCAGTCAGCAGTCCACTGGATCACCGGGATATTGGACGAGTTGTTTTTATTAATGCCCGCGATCGGGCAGATAGCGATCCACTGGACCACCAGGGATATTGCATAAGTTGTTTTTACTGGACAAAGAACCTCTGTGCGCAAACACTGAGGCAAGGGTTACCTAAAAGGAATTTGGCTGGAAGCCAAGTTTCAAGAAAATACAAATCACACATGCCCACAATAATGCAAAGCATCATGGGCTGCATATGCAAATCACCACAGAATGTTATGCTGGTTCAACTTTAAGCAGAATTGCATGGTGCCAAAAGGCATCTCACACAATTTCAAAGGGTGCTAACAGATGACATAGACACGTGTTTCGTCCTACCAGGACTCATCAGTATGCCTCGTCTGTTTGACACCCCAGTGGATTGAACCAGCTACCCTAAGACGGTCTCTGGGTTATATTGTGGTGAACCCATTAAAATAAAAAATATCTAAAGACAAAGAACCTCTGTGTGCAAACACTGAGGCAAGGGTTACCCCAAAGGGCATTTGGCTGGAAAGCCAAGTTTCAAGAAAATACAAAATCACACATGCCCACACAATGCAAAGCATCATGGGCTGCATATGCAAATCACCACAGAATGTTATGCTGGTTCAACTTTAAGCAGAATTGCATGGTGCTGAAAGGCATCTCACACAATTTGCAAAGGGTGCTAATAGATGACATAGACACATGTTTCGTGTTGTTTTTACTAATGCCCCATGATCAGGCAGATTGCGGTCCACTGGATCACCAGGGATATTGGACGGGTTGTTTTATACAGAAGCCCACAATTGGGCAGACTGCGGTCCACTTGACCACCAGGGATATAGGACAAAATATTTTTTTGTATTTTATAGATGCCCACGATGGGGCTGCAGGGGGCGTCTGTCCCCGACAGCTGCTGCCTGGCAGGGCACCAGGTGCAAGTCGCTGGGGATCTGCGCACCTACATGCAAATGGGGCATTAATGACATGCAAATGGCCCCATGTGTGCCTTGCATACATTATGGCCCCATTTGCATGTCAACTTTGAATATCGTGGTTGCTGTGCATGGTGTAATGGAACTTGCGCTGGCGCATCCCCATGCTCCACTCTGACCACTTGCGCTGGCACAGTGCCACTGTGCAGTGCACACTGGGGGTGGCCAGGGTGTGATATTCAACACTGCTGAGCCATGGCGCAGCTCCATTGAATATCGCCCAGTCCACACCCCTGCGTAGCTAAGTTGAGCTGCGCCCTAGCTTGCACCACAGCCTGGAGCAGTTTGAATATCTAAGCCAGTATGTTTAATGAACAATGCTGTACTCAGGAGAATAGACCATTACTTTGTGTTGCTGCAGATGTTCCAGTTATATTTGCCACTGTACTGCTCAGCACATATGGGCAGCTGGATCATGGTATGCTGGTATAATGGCATAGCATTTTATTTTAATTATTTTGCATATTTCATAAGCCATAATGAGCTGCTTCCTTTTTAGAATTACAATATGTGTCTGTGTGTGTGTGTGTGTGTGTGTGTGTGTGTGTGTGTGTGTGTGCAGTAAGCCTTTATGAGACCAAAGTGCAAGACTGCCATCCTAATTCCATTATTCAGGCAACTATTCTGGTAGCACCCAGCTGCACTTCTTCCCTACAGGGTGCAGGATGCAAGTCTGACTTATGGAAAAAGAAGCTCCCCCAAAATAATAATCATAAAAAATTAGTTCCAACCTTAAACAGTATACCTTTGACTTCAAGCATAATCCATCATACATTTTTGAACAAACAGATCAGTCATGCAGTTGTTTAGTTAATCAACTGTTTTTTTTTTGTTTGTTTATTTTTCAGCCAGCAGCCAGCCACCTTCATTTCATCTCTGCTACCCAGCCCCTATCTCCTGGGACATACCTGCCCTCTAGTGTGCACCCTGTCTTACCCCAAAGGGTGGAGCCATCAGGAAGGGGTTGTCCCCAAACAAAGACAGGTTTGTGATCTGGCAGACTGCCTCAGTTGACTATGTGGGGTCTTGCAGAGGGCGGACATCCTCCTGTGTGACTGATGATGTTTTGTAGAAGTGGACCCCCAGAGAGGTGTGGTGTGCAATGACATTGTGGCAGACATCTCTCATGCCTCCCAAAGCTGAAGCACTGGCTGTCAAATCCTCACTCTCCCCCAGGTGTCAATCAAGTTGCAGCTACTTTCTCACCCTTCCATCGGAGGAGGAGGAGAGCATTCCTGGGGTTACTCAATCCCCCTCTCCTCTGCTGGCCCTCTGACTCCCCACACTTACTTCCAAACTTGCGACACTGGCTTCATGAGCTATAGCTCAACTACTGCACCAGCAGGCTAGCAGTAGTCAATGGTTTTATCGCTTGCAGCTGTTGTGCACACCCTTGATTTATTGCATGTTAATTTGTCTGTATGTCCCCTTCCCTCTTACAATTGGAAACTATCCTCTTTGGCTCTGCTTGTTTACCTGATAAAAATGTAATACATAAAATATATTTATTGCTTAATACTCATACTCAGAAAAAAGAAATAAAACACTGTTTGATCTCTATTATAGTTTAACATGAATGACTTTTGGATGTAAGCAATATGACTACAGTATCACACAAACAACTCTTTTATGAAAACCTGCTGTAACATATTTGGGGAATTTAATTTGCATGTAAGGATAAAACACCCAGCTTGTCTCTACAGTTTTGCTGTACCATCAGCTTCTAAACAGAAATGCTGAGCTCTCACCTTTTAAAATGGGCTTTCATTTACCAAATTAATACAATCAGAGCCTAAGTGCAGTTATTGTCCATATAAAGAAACTGATATATACTGTATGTTTGATTAACAACACTGTACTTAGGAGAGTAGACCTTCCTTTCATTTTGCTGCAAATGTTCTGGTTATATTTGCTACTGTGCTGCTGAGCACAAACTTGTGTGGTCACTCTACATTACACTAGAGAAACAAAACAAGTTACTGAAGTCAGGACAGGTTTATTTTCCTCTCCATACCAACTGATGGAAGGCAAGCTCTATACTGTCTGGCTTGGTGAAAGTTTTAATTTCAAAATATGTATATGAAATGATCAGTCCATGTAGGAAAACCTGAAGGCAATAATGAACCATAAAAATGCATTTTCACTTCAACTGGTTTGTTGCATGAACATATTTAATAACTGAAATATTGTGTTTTCACTGTAACTCAGTCAGTGGTATGTGTGTGGGGGGAGTTCATGGTTTAATTTGATATATCAAATGTGATATGTCACTTGCATGCTCTCAGGATCATGGCACAGTCATGACTATAAATGCATGTTACCACCCCTACCACCCTACACTTCACATACCAACAGGCATTGGGGTGTGTGTTAGGGTCATCGTGCCTAGCTTCCACCCTATTCTCCTATACTGCACCACCTCAGCTTCTTTACACATGGAATGGGGTGAGAGTTAGGCTGATGACCCCAATGCACACACTGATGCCTGTTGGTGTGTGGAGTATGGGGTGGTGGGGTGTGTGGGTGGTAACTCTAACACCACATTTCCATGCTTTTGTTGCTGTGGTATGAACCTCAACTGATGCATTAATGGAGTTTTGCAATAAAATATATATATATATATAGATAGATATAGATATACACACAGATGGAGAGGTATTCGAATCCAGTAACATGCAAGCACCGCCTTTCTATGTGTAATATCAAATGTCACACATAGTTCCACTATGCAGCCATAAAAAGAGCAAGGGACGGGGAAGGAATAGAGAAGAAACATGCAGACACTGGTGGGGTAGGCACACATAGTGTGGCTTCCTTGGGAGCAGATAAGTGTGGGGCATAGGGAGAGAGAGAGAGAGAGACAAAACCAATGGCATGGGGTGGGGTAGGCACACAAAGTGTAGCTCCATAAGGAGCAAAAACTAGAGCGTTTAGTGCTTGGAGCAAGAAAGAAAGTGTGGCAGGAAGGGGGAGAAGAAGGAAACACATTTTAGTGAATGAGGAGGACATGGACAGATTTACAGGAAGTTGTGTTTTGATTCCACTCCACCCTAACAACACAACTGTCAAGGTTCAATGTTTTATTGTTCAGCAATCAAGCCTTTACAACATACTAAAAGCACAAAATTATGTACAAAAAAGAAGAAAAAAAATATTAAATCTAATATTACATTTAAAATTTTGACACATAAAAATCCACGAACAAATTAATTGTCATAGGCAGAGAGACTTTTTTTTTGTGTTTTAACACTTGATAAAAAAAACTTGAAACCATCTTAGCCTCCTCCAATGTCTGAGGGTGAAGAAGTATGAATAAAATATCATATTTTGCATTCACATATTTAATAAGGAAATCATTTAACAGATTAAACCGCAGAGTTTTATATAAAGGGCACTGTACCGTAATATGATAAAGATCTTCTTGAAAATCCTTGTTACATCTGCAAAACTCCAAACCTAAATTGGGTGGAGTCGTCTTATTAAAAAAAAGCATATTTAGAACAGATGATTCCCAGTCTTGCCCAAGTAATCATTTTTCTTTCTAACAGGGACAGCCCAAGAGTAAGATATTTCTCTATAAATACATCAATTTTATTTTGAGCTAACCACCTGGCCTGATGTTGAACTCTGAGGAGCTCCATTTGCTTATCATAGGCAAGCCTAAGTATTTTCTTTTTAACATACTCCTTGAACACATAAGATATTGATATTGATTTCTCCCAATCTGTCCAAAGATGAAGCATATTAACACTGCCCAAATCGTTGAATATTTTTGACCAAGGAGACCTAAAAATTCTGTTTATGCCAAGATAATTTTCTCTAAGACATAGTAGAGGCATAATATTAGTCTGTTGATTAATAACTTTGACCCAGTAGCTCATGAGACGTATATCAATTATTGTAACAATAGGTACGCTACCCAATTCAGCCCTAACTATAACATTAGAAGTGGCAAGTGGAACCTGCAATAAAGATTTATAATAGAGAGAAGTGGGATCTCCAACCATGAAGGACATTGTTGTTCCAGACCTCTACGCCCGTACAAAAGAATAGGATTAGTTTGGCCCTGCTTGACCCTGTCAATGCAGCTGGACAAATATCCTGCATATTCCTAGCAAGCATGAGAGAGCCCTAACAATCAGTTTTGCCCTTTATCACTTGTCCTCTCCAACGCTCTATCCAATTTCCATTCGAAGCAAACTTCACCCCCAAATATATATAAGAGGATACCACTTCAATATGTTCATTATTTAAATAAATCCTTGGTTTAATTTGATGTCCCTGTAAGGATGCAAAAATCAGCAACTTAGTTTTTTTTATATTTATTAATAAGTCCAAATGTTTACATTTAGAGCAAAATTGATTTATTTTATTTTGTAAACCTTGAGCAGATAAAGTAAAAATAATCAAATCGTCTGCATAGGCCAGACAATGTACTGGAATATTCTTAATTTTTGGGAATCAAGAATATCTATATCTTTATAAGTTAGAAGGGCATCAATATACAAATTAAAAGAAGGGGGGCCAGAGGACATCCCTGTTTAACTCCCGAAGTTGTACTGAAATAGTCAGAAATGTTGCCCTTATTATCATATCTAATAGCCTATGTTGTGTGAGAATATAACCTAATAATGGGGGCTAATAAATTTAATGGTACACGTCTATTTAATAATATCTCCCATAACTTGGCTCTATTAACTGAGTCAAATGCTGCAGAAAAGTCTACAAACACAGCATACAGCTTCATTTTATGAAATGATCTATATTTTTCTATCAGATGGGCTGGGATGTAAATATTATCTGTTGTAGAAAAATTCTTACGAAAACCTGCTTGAAAAATCGATAAAGGGGAGTTTGCAGTTATCCAGTCTTGTAATTTATGTAATATTATTTTAGCAAAGATTTTTCCACTAATGTCAGTAAGACTGATTGGACGATAATTAGATGGCAAATGAAACTGGCCCTTTTTATGAATTGGAACTATTATATTTCTTGTCCAAGATAATGGAATAAATCTCTCTTTTAAACAGATATTGAAAAAATTAGTAAAAAAAACTACCAAATAATTCAAATACCCTTTGTAAATTTCTCCTGGTATCAAATCGGGTCCAGGTGCTTTATTATTTGATAAATTCACAATGGCTTCTTCCACCTCTCCAAATGAAAACACTAACGATGTATATTCCCCCTCAATGTTAACATTTTCTATCACATCATCATCGTTGGTAGGATGTCTATTAAATAGTAGACTATAATAAGATATCCAAGTTTCCTTGGGGATATATATGGGAGGTCTAGAATTCTGATCAGCTGTCTCCTTGGACACCAAAGCCCAAAAAAGCTTAATATCACCCTCCTTAATAACTTGGTACATAACACCCATTGTTTTTCAGTAAATTCTCTTTTTCTGGCTGAGAAATTCTTGTACTCCTTTGCATTTTATTTAAATTTATAATCGCCATCTTACTCAGATTTTTTTGTCTGCCTGATGGCCCTCATCAAATTTCTTTTCTCTCTCCTACAATACTCATCAAACCAGGATACTAACTGGGCTTAACACTATTAACTGAATAAATCAGTGTCTTAATCTGTTGATACCCTATGTTTAATAATTCACTGATCCTTTCACCTTTGGAGCCATTATATACCTGCTGAAATAACTCAACAAAAATAGGAGTATAAAAGGTTCCAAACTCCTTGCATCGACTCTTTATTCAATCTTAACCTTTTTTTCCCACTAATCTCAATATCCACCAAGGGCTTATTGGGGGAAGGAATGACACTATCAGAAGTCCTAAAGTCCAGCAAAATTGCTGCATGATCGCTTTCTGTTCTCATAGCCACATATAATCTCCTGCAGAAATGATAGCTAAAGGAGCATAATATAAAATCAATTACGCTCTTACCAACGGGAGAAAAAGTGCTATCACCCGGACGATTCCCTTCTAATCTCCCATTAATAATCAAGAGATTATTCTCTGTGATAAAAGTACTAAAACATCTCCTGCCTCATTTACAATCATGTCAGTTGTATTTTTTTCCAAATATGCCATATATAATAGTTCTTGTAACAATGATAAATTATCGAACTCGGCTATTTTTATGTATTTATTTATTTAGCTTTTGTTGACCGGTAAGTGCACTAGACAAATCCTGCCTATTTTCAGCATGACCGGGGAGGGAATACAGATGAATGCCAACTGACCTTGAACCAGATTAAACTGTTGATGGTATTTTTAGTGAATGAGGAAATTTGGCTGAACACAGGGAAATTCCCTACTCTTTTCAATAAGTGCCATGGGATCTTTAACATCCACCTGAATTACCACCAATCCAGGCAGATGGGACCTCAGTTTAACGTCTCATCTGAAAGACGGCACCTCGAAGTGCAGCACCCTCTCATGCTGCACTACAGTGTCAGTACTGGGATATTAACCAGTGCCAGATGTGGAACTGAACCCACAGCCCTCTGATCTCCTGGCCTCAAAGGGCGTGTGCTGCCTACTGAGCCACTGACACTGACCTATCCTAGCATTAAAATCCCCAGCTAAAAGGACAGTATCTATCCAATTTAACTGTATCATTAAATCTATTTCCATCGATAGTTTGGACCAAAAATCATATGTAGAGTAAGTGTGAAAACATGGTGGACTATAAATGTTAACAATCAGAACCATACAAAGGTCCCAGTTAACCACTACTATAATCAATCAATCAATCAATCAATCAAATCTTTATTTAGTCAGGCGAACATCATTGAGCGAAGCTCATTTACAAGATGGACCTGAGTGGTCATATAAATAAGAGTACAAGTATTTTTACATAGACAAGAATAACATAAGCAGTCGTACAATAACATAAAAAGATAATATACAACAATTTACATATATACAAGGCCCAGTAAAACCATTTAACCTGTAAGAAAAAGGAAACAATGGGTATAGCAGGCAAAATATACAATTTGTAGGGCCTAGTTGGGTTTTATGAGAGTATAACAGGTGATTGGAAAATAAAGTAGAATTAACATAATGGAACATGGAAAAGGGGTGGGAGGTAGGTAGGGTAGGGGATTAGGCCTTATAAAAGCAATTGCAGTGTTCTGGAAATAGGATGGAGAATAATCTTTTGAAGGATGTTAAAGGTAAGAGGCTATTTAGCTTCATGGATTTTTGGATTGAGTTCCAAGTAACTGCTAAAGTGTAGCTGATAGCGGCCCTCCCAAACTGGGTGCAGGCATTGGGGACTTTTAGAATGATAAGTTTACTGATCCTTAAGGTATATGGCCTAGAAGTAATTTGGGTAAACAGGATAATAGGTATAAGGATCTCGGGAGTTGGAGAGCAACTTTTGATTACCCTTAATCCTTCCCTAATTTTGATCATTGTAACCAGACCTCCTTTGTTCCTCCCATGTTTTTTTCCTTTAATTGCTGGCACAAAACTAGTTTCATATCCATTCAGGAAAGGATATGTTAAAACCCATGTCTCCTGAAAAATAATCACTTCATGTCACGAAATAAAAGCAACCCACTGTGGATCCACAAACTTATTATGGAGTCCTGCTATATTCCAATTAAGGACATTATAACCAGGGTTGCTTTCTGACTCCCCTTCCTGCTCTAATGAGGACTCATTACTTTGTATTTCCAAAAAACTTAGTCAAGGTTGGATGGCTCTAGATTGACCTGATGTCTCTCACTCATTCAATTCCACCATGTAAATACCCACCTCATCCAACACATGTCTATTTTCAAAAGTAATACTAACAATTGTACAGAACCAATAATACAGTTAATCTGAGTACCTCTTTATCATTCCAAACTCTATTCACCTCCACAAATTCTTCTGAAGTATATGAGTTTTAATAATAGTTGATAAAATCATCCACAGTAATGATGGTAAACAACACAACTGTACTGCATTAGGAATTCTGGTCAGACCCTTCTTCTGATAGCTATATGTCAGCACAGCTCTGAGGCTATGCAACTGGAAAAAGGGACTCGGTAAGAAATGAGAGGGTATGGAGGAAAACAGTATGGAGGAAGAACCATAGAACAAGATTTAAAATTGGGAGATTCAGAAAAGCAGGGAGAAAATCAGGACACGATCTGAAACCTATTTAGAATGTACAGTTGAAAGTTCTTAAAAACAACTTCTCCTGCCCCCCATTGATCAACAAAGCACTTGGCATTCCCATCCTTTCATCTATTTATATACTAGCAACACCAAGGAGCTAAAAAATAGAGACCAGATTAGGCTGTAACTCTTAATATTTTCAATTGGGCACCAGAAGCAAATAATTAATGTAGTGTATCACTTACTGAAGGTTATTTTAAAACACCTTAGGTTTCAACACTGTAGTGGCAAAATATTCAAAAGAAGAATAACTGAAAAGACCATATTTAACTTCTTCATTTTTTAAAGCCATGTATAATTATAAACAGTACAAAAGGATTCCCTTCTTCTCTCCAGAAGACTTCTGATATCATTCTGAATTTTATTTTCTAGGTTTTAAATTAATTTTGTTTGGGTTATTTATTTTTATCACTGTACTGTCTTCCCAAGTAATGAAATCCACTATGCAGACTTTTCATAGTTTATGACAAGTCCCCATAGTTTTAAATGAACCCAAATAGCTTATTTACTACTGGTATTTACTCACAATGGAGGGCACTCCATTTAAAGGTGATCCCAATTGCCTCTCATAGCTGCTAAAACTTATAAAATATAAATCCATCAATGGCTGGAAACCACAGCAGCAGGCATAGAAATACAGCATGACCAGAATAAAGAATCATGCACTCAGTAGCAGATCTAGTGGGTTTGAAGGTGCAGGTGCATCCCCGATGTAACTGCTTGCGTGTTGCTGCTGCATTTCACGTTGCTGGAGAAGTTTAATGTGTTGATTGTAAGAAAATATACATTCAAAACTCTGTATTAAGTTGAAATCTTCAGTCAAAAATTTAATGAAAGGATAGTCTAAAATTTAAATCATTATAAAAGTTGCATATCAAGTGGGCACTACCACAGCACCCCATTGTAAAATCCTGGATCGCCACTGCATGCACTATCTATTGCACAGAATAGGAAACATTTAGAAGAACAGATTTACAATATAGGTTAATATTTTATCAATTTAATTTACAACTAAAAAAAACATTTTACTGGTACTTCAGCATTAAGAATTATATTACTTTTTTAAAGTTCTATCATACTGTATAGGAATAGTTTAGAAACATTTCTCTCATGGCTTAAGTATACTGTTTGAGACTTTATAATGCTAGGAAGAGCCCTTTCCTGCACTGCATGAATCCAGTACATCAAATATAAAACAATATTCAAAGTTATTTATTTTTTATTAAATTCGCTTTATCCCTCTGTGTATCACTAGGATTGCCTTAACGCAATCAGAGTTGAAAGAGCATCAAAGTGACTCAAAAATGTTAAGACTGTACAAATGTGTAGCAACAAACCCTATCAAGCGCTCTCTTCTCTGGCCAATCTCTGAACATTGGACTGTAATAGGTGGCTGCCAAGTAGCTGATTTTATTGTAGTCTTTTATCAACAGAAATGCTCAGATCAAATAACAGCAAAATGTAACAAAAATACCAAAGTTGGGGAGAAAATGAGATATACTGTGAACTGCTTTTATCAGCAAGCTTGGTAACATTTTAAGTATTTATAAATTTTAAGAAAACTGTAATATCAAAATTTTTTTATAATCAAGTACATATGTTTATTCAAGTATTGTGTGCATTTATCTCAACTTTTTGTAGTGCAAAAATGAAATGCTCGCAACTTGCTGAATGAAAACTGAAACACACACAACATTTTTGCAACTGTAGTTAACTCTGAGACTCAGATTATGCTCCATCCTCTACCCCTCCCTCAGCTGAGCTGGTCCAGACTGCAGCCAGTGATTTATGCAATGAGGCAGTGCCAAACAGGAGGTGGACAGATTGCTTACAGAGGCAAAAAGAACTTTACTTTGTTGACCCTCCTCAGACTCCATGTCTAGTATCTCCTACAAATGGTATGCCTGGATGGAGTGTCCTCTTTTATGTTTGTAATGAGGGCTGGTTTGACATCTGGGGAGTGGAGTTAGTGCTGTAGGTAGCTTCTTGCATGGACAGATAATACCAACAGCCCTAATGTACCCTGAATTCAGTAGTCCCAAGGTTGCTGAGGCTAAGGGATCCACTTGGCTTCAACTTCCAAATGGCTTCCCCATATGGCTTTAAAAAGTCTTTATTAAACAACTGCTTTATAAGACTTGTTTTTTTGGGGGGAGGGGCAGGTCTGTCTGAAATTGAATGGGGATGCTGTGAAGTCTGGCTGTAGTATGCTGAACTGTGATAATTTGTACAAACCAGCTTGCAAATCATTGAAAGTTAGCATTCTAGTGGGAGTTCCACAGAAATACATATTTCTTAAAGAACTGTTGGCTCCACCACCAAAATGTCACTTCAACGCTTATTTTCTACTGTCAGTGTGTATCATTTTAAAATGCTTCTAAACATGTCACCCTCTAGACCTTATGGAGCTCCTCAAGAATGATCAACAGGGGTGTAATGCAGACCAATAGAAAGCTGAGCTGACCATGGAGTGAATCCCATACATTGCACTTGCAAGGGATTATAGGACATGGCAGTCTATAGAAGGAACTACCATAACCCCTTTCTTAAATTGTCATTTTAAATAAAAAGATGCAACCACTGATTGCCAGCACTGTGACCCCAGCCCTCAATAGCAAGGAGAAGGGACTAGACATTGCCAGAATTTACCAGAAGGGGCGTTCAAGTGGTGGCAAGGGGTGCATAGGGAGATATGGCAGGGTTCATCCTTTTTGTGAACTCTGCAGCCCCTAGCCACCTAAAACCATACAGAGATTGCTTTTTGCATGGCGTGGATCATACCCACAGCCTCATCGTTATCTCTGCCATGCTGCTTGTGAAAAGGGAGGCAGTATAGAGCAGTGGTTTAAGGCTCTGAGCTGCAAATCTGGAGACCAGGGTTTGAATCCCACAACCCCCACTGGACATATGTGTGACCCTGAGCAAGTCACTTAACTTCCCTGTGCTCCTAGGTTGCATCTGTGAACAAACTTTCAGCTTAGTGTGTCTCACCTGGTTAAACAATTGGGAAAAAAAAACTCCTCAGAATGGCTAGGATTCCATAGAAAATAACTCATGGTGCTAATGGGATGAATGGTGATTATCTTGCCATATGAAGCCCCAAGTCCTCTGATGGATTGCTGCATGCTATTAACCAGTTAAGGTACAAATAAAATATATACTTGTAATGGATTTTGTAGGATACTGAAAAATTCCAAGTATGTGGGGCAGTTCATTCATACCTTACTTATGGAAGAGCTATTACAGTATATCCCTATAAGAGGCTGTTATGCAAAGCATTCACAGCTACCCATTATTCTTTAAGAAATTAATGTTTAAAAAAGGAACACCACTTCTACAGGTACTGGAGCCTTCAGATGTGAGGATGTTGGGGGGGAGTTGTATTGAAGACAAAATGTGCATTTTAGTCAAGAACAGAAAATTCAGTCTGTCCTCTACTATGTGCACACACACACCTTTTGGTCCAGATCACCCCATTTACCTGCTTTTGTACATGTTGCACACATATTGTCTTCAATAACCTTCCCAGTATCCTTCTTCCATAAGATTCCAAGATATGAAAACATCAACCTCACTACTGCAATCTGTGAAAGGGTCTCCCAGCTATTTCTTCACTCATTTCCACATCCCTGGTAAAATTACCAGGTGAGCTCCTTAATTGCATTAAAATACGAGGGCAGGTCTATTTAAATAACTAAAAGGACTGGAGATCTTGCCCTACAGTGACAAGAAGATGGTTCACTTCGGAGCTGAGGGCAGGGTCAGTCAGATCTCCTATAGCTGCCATCTCCTGGATACCAACACCTTCTTTGAGGGATCCCAGGCCAAGAGATCACTGAAACTGGGACAAATTAGACAAACCAACAGAGGTAAAAACACAATGTAGCCAACCAAATCCCTTTTACATTTTGGCTGCAAGCTAGAAGCAGGATATGCAGTCCTGAATTATTTTATGTAACTTTCACATTTTGTATCTGTTTATCTGAATATCCATCATGTGTTTATTTTTCTTAACTGCAGTTCTACTTAGCTTTTAAGGTATAATTAATTTGGTGGTACTTGAAGTTTGGTTAGGTTTTTTTAAGAAAAAATAATATTGTTTTCTGAGGTTTCTGAACATGTAATGCAGCAACAGTAACCAAGCTGCAGTTTCTATATTATCTATTGCCAAGTGAGCCTGTCTGATCACATTAAAAGACTAGGGCAGGATGATTTAAATAACAAAAAGGACTGGGGGTATTGCCTTTGTCAAACACTTGCATTTTGAATAACTGGTGTACAAAAAAAAGTAGTTTGCAGTTACATAATGTACAATCACCTCAATGCCTGCTTTTTCCTCTTTGATCCCCCTTGTGTTTGCAGGTTGACACCATTGAACGGCAGTGTTGTTGAGTTATTTAATACATGCTGCATGGGTGGGAGTGAGAGTGAGAGAGAGGGAAAGAGAGAGAGAGGGTGGGAGCAGATTTTGCTTTCATTTTTTTTATTATTCCTGTTTGGAGCAAGAAAGTAGTGCAGCAGGGGAAGGGTAGAAGGAGGACTGCACGGACAGATTTGCAGGAAGTTGTGCTTCGATTCCACTCTGCTGCTGTAACAACACTGCTGTGCTGCATTAGGATTTCTGGTAAGACCCCTTGCTATGCAGCCTTAAAAAGGGAAGACTGGGTGGGCCAAGTGGTCCTTATCTGCCATCAGATTCTGTGTTTGATGTTTCTATAATGCCAAGTTGCCCAAAAGAATACAGTTAACAAGATCCCCCAGGGAGTTTATCAGAGTTGTGAGACCCACACATTTACTTGTTTTGATGGACAGTGCAGGCAACCCACAAGGAATTTCTTTTCAGACAAATTTAAGGAGACAAAAACTGAATTAATCTGTCCTCCAAGGGTGTCTGACTTGATTAAAGAACACGAAATGGAGGAATGGACAAGTAGAACAGTCTCACCTCTATGTCTGTTCCTATCTGACCTTAGAGTGGAGTAATTTGTCAAGTTTAATTCATTATTAGGAACTGAGGGATTAAGACAGGTCTGAGGGCAAAAACCTAGGGTGTTACAGTAGATGACCAGGTTAACAAATTATCTTTCTTTCATAAACAGCTTTGCACATTTGAGTGATAAAAACTGATTCCATTTGAAATGGGTCTGGGTTTAGTGTGATGTCTCCAGTAGTTAACAAGAATAAAAAGTTAAAACTAAAAAAACTGGAAAAAGAAACGGAATATTTAAAGCTGTTTGTGGGTTAATAAAGCCATCTGGGCTGCTTAGTGGAGTCTGTAAAAGAAATAAAGTATGACCCTGAGAAACTAGTGCTTTTGGGCAAAATGGCTGAGGAAATACCTGACCATGATGAAATAACAGCTGAGAACTGAATTACATAAAATTATGTGCAGCAAACAGAGCATCAGTCTTGAAATAATTGAAAAAAACAGGATACCCTTGCTGAGCATAATAGGAAGGATAAGCTGCAGTAGATTAGGAACCATATGATGGGAGAGTGCATGTGCGTTGCCGAGAAAATGGCAGCTTAATTTTACAACAGGAGTTAACTCTCTCTGTGTCCAGGGTTTAGTGCTTATGTGGGTGCTCATTGACATCTCAGTCGGTGTTCAGTCATGGTGAGAGAGGAGGGCTGTGCTGATCACTGGCCTGGGATTGGGATGGGGGAGTGGGTTGATGGGGCACTACCTGCCAGGGTGGGGGGGTTCACTAGAGGCCAGGGAATGGGATATTTTTTCTTGTCTTGCATAGGGGATTGGGGATAAGGAGGTGGGGCTGCTAGATGCCAAGGCATGGTTTAAATAAATTATATAGTAGATCAGGATGGGAGAACACTGGTCACCGAGAAACAGTGTTCATACCTCATGCAGAGTGATTGGATGGGGGAAGAGACCACTGGATACCAGGGAAAATTATACTTTTAATTTCAGATTAGCAGTCAGTGGTGGGGAGAACATCTAGCACTGGGAAAATGTTAATTGTAATGTTGGACTGACAATTGTGGTGGGAACCACTAGCACCAGGGAAGATGCTGGTTTTAATGTTGGACTGGCAATTACCTCTTTTCCAGTATCTCTGCCAACTAGTAGGGTTGCATAGGGTTAAAGCACGGTCTTAGATGGCAGCATTTGTTCCATGCAAAGGAACCCCAGCAAAGGCCCTTGTATGGAGCAAATGCTTTGTGTATCAGACTGTGCAGATATGCAGATCCCCTCCTGGTCATTTGCATTGTGGCCTCCTCCACATTTTGCCCCAGTGCAACCCTGATTTGAGCACACAAACTGGTCTTCTGTGAATGCCAGCTCAGTGCATAACCCAATTTGCTCACACTAAACTCGGTTTGCACTAAAGCAAAGTTTTGTGAATCTAACCCATGATCTTTTAGGACACTTGACCTCACTTAAATATGAAATCAACCAGATCTATTCCTCTAAGGCAGAATATGCCCTTTATAAAGCAAAGCAATTGTTCTGGGAATCAGAAGAAAAAGTTGGCAGGCTCTTCACTTATAGACTTAAAAAATATTTGAACAATAATCCAATAAAAGGAATAAGGGATGTAGATAGGAAAACGGTTTTCTTGAACAAACTAATTAAATATTCACACAGTATTATAATAGTATTTACACAACTAAAACAGTTAATTCCCCACTAGATTTGGAAAACTTCCTGCCCAGAATCAATTTGCCTAAAATTTCTGAGCAGGACACCCTCTATGGATACTCCAGTTCAGTAGAATGCAGTTACAGTGGTTTTCCAGAACTTACAGAATGGGAAAATCCCTGGTCCAGATGGCATTCCTGTGGATTTAAATAAACTACTTGTACCTCAAGTAGCACCCCTCTTACTTAAAGTGATTCATGAAACCCAGTCCTTGCAAACCCTGCCTCAATAAATGACTGAAGCTTGTGTTTCCCTATTCCAAAGAAAAGTAAGGACTTATTAAGCTGTAGCAACTACAGATCTTTTTTCCCTATTTAACTTCAATTAAAAATTATTTGTTAAAATATTCTCAAATAGACTTCAAAAAATCATACCACAAATTCTAGGGACAGAGCAGGTAGGGTTCTTTAAAGATAAATCAAGAACAAACAATGTAAAGAGACTGCTTAAAACAATCTGGTATTCTGGTAATAAGAAAATCTCCACAATGGCTATAGCCCTCAACATGATAATGACTTTTCATTCAGTATAATGGGATTATATGCAGGCTGCCTTAAATTGGTTCAGATTTGTGTTTCTTTTTTAATAGTTAAGTTCCGCTTCTTTACCAAAAACCGTCTGCAGCCACAATTACCAATGGAGTACTATTACCATTTTTTACATTATCACGGGGCAGTAGATAAGGATGTCCACTCTCGCCTTATATTTTTATCATGGCCATCAAGCCTCTGAATAGGATTTTTGCCAATTCAATGGCTGTACGGGGTGTTACAAATGGGAACTTAGAACAAAATGTATTCACTTAAACAGGTCTCTGCTAGTAAGTCTCAGCAAACCCCTGGAGTCATATGAAACACTTAAATAATTTTTCACAGAATTTGGCAGTATTTCTGGTCTTGTCATTAATTGGGAAAAGTCTCAGGTTTTTCCCTTATTTTGTCTGATGTTATTGAAAGAAATATTTAAATCTTAGTTCCTGGAAGAGACCCTCAGTAAACAGATTCAATATGTTGGAATATCAATGTGTGCAGATGTGAATTTACTTCTAAGAATCAGTCTTCATCTATTACTGCAAGATAAATGAAGTGCCCTACAATGATGGGCTAAACATAATCTGTCACTACTAGGAATATTAGTTCCTTAAAATGATGAGTGCACCTAAGTTATTCTACTTTTTGAGAATCTTCCTATGGCCCTTGAGGGTAAACTGCATAAGCAATTAAAAATTATAATTAGAAAGTTCTTTTTGGAAGACACGCTCCCCTACATGAGTTTCTTTAAAGAATCATAGCTCTTCTACATTTAGATTTACTTTACCATGGAGGGAAGGATACCATTGGGCATTTCTAGCCAGACAAACTTTCCAACACATTTTCAGCCCCCAGATATTAGAAACTCTGCTATGGAATCCCAACTTTGAAGACCTCTTCACATTCAAGAGTTACTGTTTGTGCCTATACCACCGTCTGTTAAAAAGAACCCAGTCATTGCTGGAAGCACTAAAATTATTTGTACAAATTAATCCGCAAGCCATATCTGTTCAAGAAACCCCTTTATGAGGAAATCTCCTTATTCAATATACCAATTCACCTCTAAAAGACACAGGATATGAAATAGTTGAGTCAGGAGTCTTAAGGGCATGATTGGTACAAAATCTATGGTACTGTTATCCTTTGAGGAACTCAGGCTAAAATCTGGATTACACAAATTACAGTTGTATTCATTTCTGCAAGTTAGAGATGCTCTGATTACTCTGCTGGCCCCTGAATCAATGCTCTCTGATTTTGCTGAATGGGCACAGTTCATCAAAATTTCATCCTTAAAAAAAGGAGCAAGGCTGATGTATAAACCACATTCACAAGCTGACCCAAATTTCACGCACAGGTTTAAAATGAAATGGAAGCAGGAATTTACCATAATCTGACTTTGTCCTGAGAGGACTGGGAACAAGCATGGCAAAATGCAAAACTCTTCAGTAAAGAAACACAAGGGAAATTAATACAGTACAAAATATTACATAATTATTATTATTATTCACCCTACAAGTTAGAAACACTAGGCCATCATCCCAATGGTGAGTACAGGAGATGTAGTCACCATCTTGCTGATCTAACTCACATACTTTAGAGGTGCCCCAGGATCAAACAATACTGAGAACAAATTCATAAAATATGTTCTAAAATTACTAAATACAATCTTCCTCTAGCCCACTCATTGTTTTTACTGGTTATTTTTCCTTACAATATTAACATTGAAAAGAAACAAACTATGGGTACTAGCAGCCCTTTAGGTTGCCAAAAGGCTTTTATTATCTAAATGGAAAACCAAATTGATCACATCACTTGAGCAATGGTTGAACTATATGGGAGTTACAATAATGAAATAATTTGTTTTTCACTACTTGACAAACTGGATGTCTTTTAAAACTCTGATCTCCATATTTAGAGTTACAGCTACAACAAATTTAATTTTTTCCTTGTATAAGACTTTATCTGGGGAGTATCTGTTTTTTGGATTATCTTACCATGAGCTGTTACATGGGTTCTTTTGAAGAATCTTTAGAAATCGCTTTTGATGGCATTGTATTTATGTAATGAGGTTCAACTTAAATAACATTTCTACTATATAAAAAAGGATTCACGTGACTAAGAAAAAATATAAGAGCCAGAGAAAGTGTAACGTGACATAGCCACGTATAGGTCATTAGTTAGACCACACCTGGAGTACTGCGTGCAGTTCTGGCGTCCGTATCTGAAAAGGGACATTAAGTTACTGGAGGGAGTGCAGCGCAGGGCGACAAAGATGATCAAGGGTCTGGGGGACTTATCATATGAGAGGAGGTTGAAGGAGTTGAACATGTACTCACTGGAGGAGAGGAGAGACAGGGGGGACATGATTGAAACCTTTAATACATGAAAGGAATAAACAAGACAGGTACAGAGGGCTGTTCAAAGTAGGAGGGAGGGAGCCACCAGGGCATGATATGAGACTGGAGCGAGGAAGGTTCAGGAGGGAGATGAGGAGACACTTTTACAGAGAGGTGGTGGCTGGGTGAAATGCTACCTGCAGAAGTGGTATGCAGTAGAACAGTGGACTGCTTCAAACGAGGATGGGACAGGACAAGGGAGGGTTAATGAGGGGGAAGGGTGGAAGGGAGGGCAGCTGCAGAATAAGGGGTGCTAGCTGCACATTCGAGCAGACTTGATAGACCTCTAGGCCTTTATCTGCTGGCAAATTTCATATGTTCGTATAGCCTAATACATGTAAATATAAGGTCTTTAACCCATAGTTGAAGGAACCTGTGTGATGTCTAGAAATACATTTACAAGTTAAAGTACAAAACCCAACCAGCATGAAGCAGCCTGCCATAGTATGCCATCCATATGTCACCAAACTGGGCAATGCAATACATGAAACATATATACCTTAGTGAGAACGTATAGTGACAACAGTCCATAGCCACTGACTGCATTCCATGGCTGAATGCCCATGGTGGTTGCAGCAATGTTGTCCCCTTTATGCTGTGGTCCTTAGTACTCCTGGCCACTACAGTGGAGTCCCTATATAGAAGACAGGTCATGTTTTCTGCTCCTATAGAGCATCCAATTGGCTGCAGATGTCCAATAGGAAGGCAGCTTGGGAAATTCATTAGTCCTGTAGTCTCTGGCCAAAAATAGCATTCTGCCATTGGCAGTTAGTGGTGGGGGGAGGGAGTAAGAGCAAGCCTTCTTGACCCCTTCTTGCAGCAGGCCCCTAAGCATCTAGCATTGGGTCTGCTGTGGTGTAGCATCAGCTCTTTTGTTCAAAAAAGTGGGCTCATGAGCCCACTCCCTCTGCTTCTACACCTGATGTATGTAGCCAGTAATGTGTTAACTGTCTCAATAAGAAAGTTTTTTGTAGAAACTGCCATTACCTGCAGAAGGTCTCTGTGTAGTCAGAAAATGTTGTATTTATTTGCTTCAGAGGTTTAACCAAGAAAGACATACTGAGCTGATAACAGCTCATTTCTAGATGTGCACTGGGAGGCATGCAGTGAGGAAGAAAGAGTAGGTACAATATTAAAAAGTATGCTAACAGAATGCATCATTAACTAAATGAAAGAACATGAATCAGCATAGAATCAAAGTATGTGTACAATAATATACAATGCAGTGAATCAAAAAATGTGTGGCAAGCTTAATCATGAACTGATTTATTAATTAATGTATTTTTGATAAGTGTACTGATTGATGATTTACCCAGCTAAATAACTGTGAAAAGAAAATGTGCTGTTTGGAAAGGGTACTGATGATACAGTAATCTCTCAGTTACTGTATATTATAAGGCTAGTGAATTATTCTTGAGGCAATCACTGCCTCTGATTGGCTACTGGATCGATCATTAATGGTCAGTGAATGACTGATCCAGCTGCCAAACAGACATTCACCACCCCTGCACTAAAGCATCTATGCTGGCACCACAAATTTAGATACAGTTGCAAGGTGACAGTGCCACAGCACAGTAAAGTAACTGCACATTACTAAAAGCAATGGCCTGACAATAAAGTGAAGGTTTTTTTTAAAAACCATGTTGCTCCACAACATGCAGCCACACTATGTTTCAGACTCTCTCTTGTTAACACACATGCAACACACTGTGACCTTAAGACACTCATGTAAAATGCTAACATCAGTAAGGTTGTGTGCCTGCTCAGAAGAAAAATCAAAATGTAAATTTTGCAGAAGACAAATCTGCTATCAAATGAGAGAGTTAGCCTTACAATAGCAATGATGACATCACTGATGGTCATTAAGGCCCAGGAAATGACTGCCAGTTTACTTGTTATTGCTTAATCAGGTTCAGGCCTCGTATCACAGCTTCCTTTGAAATCACAAGTCAGGAAACTGATCAGTCCTTCCAGAGACTGATCCCCACATTACATAGTGGACAACCTTGTTTATCCAGGTGATACTGTGTTTTGCTCAATAGTTTCTTTCCTCAGCTGTTCATGTTTTTGTTTTGTTTTTTGCAATTTTTAGTCTTGGTCTATCCCTGCTGTTTGGAATGCCAACACCCAATTAAGTTTGTTTTTTTGGTCAGCACTCCTGTCCAGAGCTCACCTTATGTGATTCTCTGATGATGATGTTTATCAAAACGTAAGTGCGTTGCTACCCGGAAATAAGTCAGCAGACATCATGGACTTGATGTTTCGAACTGTGCCAGATGCTACTTTTTGTTGCTCCTTTGGGAAACTTGTACCAGTCTATGGCTATCGGGAATACTGGTTCAGTTTGGAACACTATCCTTGCAGTACTGTGAGCTGCATCTGAATCCACTGTATGGACAGAATAGAAGGTGCTACTAAGCTTCAGTTTCAAGGCGAGCTCTAGATGACTGGGTTCACTATAATTACTCAGTTTGATACTGTTTAGTTGTTAACATTTTTGTTGCCCCACTGTGTCTACTGTGTTTATGCTGTGAATTTTTTTTCTGCTAAAGTGCCTTTTAAGTACAATAAAACATGCTACTTTGCATTACAAAGGTGTAGTTCTTGTTTCTACTTAGGAGTGCTGTCCTATCCCAGCTGAGCTGGGGTCTGGGCTTTGTTGAACTTTAGACACTCCCAGGTATGTACACCCAGTACAGGTGAGCCCCCACACCCCTGTCATCTTCAAGTTTTTTTTTTTCATTTATTGTTTAGCTTAGTTTTTGTGCTCATGTGATACTTGCATGTTATAATTGCTATTTACATGTGTGCACAGACTCTCCTATTTTTACTTCTTTGCTGCACATTATTTTTACTGGTATAGTCTGCACATCTGTATTTTGTTCAGGTAATCCCATGTACCCCTCCCCATGCAGGACAGACCTGATAATGATCTGTTCACAATTCAGCAAGCTTTTACATGGACAAAATGTATAAATAATCATGCACTATTTAAGTAATAAGGCATGACAGGAGGTGTGTTATAGTGGGATAATGGCTCACTGTGGGTGGGTTAAAGCATGAGTAAAACCACATGCTTTCCCCACCTGAGAAGGGCTGTTAGCCCACCATAATACAACTCCTGGAGGGTCTTATTATGATTATGAAATGGGTCTTCTTAGTAAATTGAATATATTTTTGAAACATATTTTTGTTGAGCTACATTCAGCCAGGCTGCTATGCTGGGATTATAACCTGGCTGAAAGTACCTTTCAGCCAGTCAGAAGCCA
Organism: Neoceratodus forsteri; assembly: GCA_016271365.2. Taxonomy (NCBI): domain Eukaryota; kingdom Metazoa; phylum Chordata; order Ceratodontiformes; family Ceratodontidae; genus Neoceratodus; species Neoceratodus forsteri. The sequence continues at coordinate 171,028,479 of CM028135.1, forward strand.
GCATTCCTTCTACCCATTTCGTAAATTAATTTATACAACACTATAATGCTTAACTCTAAAGTCAATTCATTTGATACAGAAAATGTTCCTTTATCAATTGACAGTCAATATTTCAAAAATATCTAATTATGAACTACTGAAGTTTAACAAAGTCTATCACTTAAATGTACTTGCTTTTGTTTAGTAGTTCACCTTTCATGAATAAAAAGATTCAGAATTAGACTGTTACCAAATAAAATATTAATGCATAAACTTAACATAACATAAAATAATTTGTGAAAAAGAGATGACGTGGAATTTTTGTTAATAAAATAATACAAATAAGCAAAGATTAATCTTGAACACACACACACTTTAATTTTATACAGTACCTGAGGAAGTTTGTAGACTCCCAGAATTCTTGCGATAGGGAGTGATACCGATGGTGGTGCATCTCCAATGACGCCAGCTATCAGTGGCTGTTGGCATCTGTAGTTTGGAACTGTCTCCTCACTGCCTGATAGCAACCACAAAGCACCCTCAGCTGCTCGAGTCTCTGAATGGCATGAGTCAAAAATTTTGAATCCCAGCGTGAGATTTGGTAAAATTCTAGGATTCTGGTTAATCTCATCAATGGCAAAAACCATAACTAGCACATTACGGTATGGCCTTAGCTGAAATCTATGTGCATAGAGTATATAATTAACATTTACAAAATGTCATATATTAAAATGTAAAAGCAAGAAAGAGGGCAATTAATAGTACTGTATGTGACTAATCTGAAATAAAATTGAGTTTAAAAATAATAATTCCTTACATTTACACTGCATCTGCTTAGGCGTCTTGAGAGAAAGTGTTTTCAAGTCCTCAGTTTCCCAGTGAACCATTATTATTCCACCATAAACTATATCTCCTTCTCTGGAGTATGCTTTGACGTTCTGACTCTGCATTTGCAACCTGTCGGCGCATATAATATAGAGCAAACAGAATATAAACAATGATGCAGTCAAGCAGAACTTCATGTCAGATGCAGCAATTATTGTACCGCAAGGTAACAACAACTAGTAACACTATGGCAGAAGTACCATATATATTCTGTCAATGCAGAAGAATCACACAATTGAAAACATAAAATAATAACTTTTGTTTTCTTTGAAGTAAATTTTGAATTCCAGGAGCCTATCTACATATACAACTGACCTTTATTGGATAATAGTGCCTAGCTTTCAAATATATCAAATGCTCTGTGTGGTGTGTGATACTACAATACAAGCACCCATTTAAACTATATTTAATAGCCCTTCCCTTTTAGTTTCTTTGGGGAAATGGATTACAATGTAACATTGCATTATCAGGTGGCATCTCCTGTGTATGAATAATCTTACACTTACCTCTGAATTTGTTAGACTTCAATTACCAAGCTGGTGAAGGTACTGCACCCACAGAGGAAAGGACACTATATGCGAAACACTGTAATTAAATGTATTCCCTTTCTTTTCTTGATAGAGTAGATAACATGTTTTTGCTAATAAGAGCCCTAGGAATAGTATAGCCAGCCAATGTACAATAAATATAGAGAATAATAATAAAATGTGTTGTTGTTAATAAAGGTGTAGGCAAATGGTAACTCTGGTTGCAGTTAACATGAAAATTCCCAGAGTAAATTGGCTCAACTCCTGCATCTGAAATCCCTCTGTGATATCAAATCACTAGGTTAAAGTCTCAGAAGTGTTCCATCATAAACACTATATATAGCATGAGTCAACGTACATAGAATCAGCGTAGTTAGCAAAATAATGTTAGCATAACTTGAAGATGTGACTATTTGAGACCTAATTATGATTATAACTTGGGCAGAGGAATAGCCAAAAAAGATGAGAATATCTATCTATCTATCTATATATATTTAAACTTTGTTAATACATCAGTTAGGGTGAATATCACAGCGACAAAAGCAAGAAAATGACACGTTAGGGTTTCCAACCCTAATGCTCCACCACCAAGGTTCCCACCCCTACCACCCCACCCTATCTCTCCACCCTCCATATACCAACAGGCATCAGGGGTGTGCCATTGGGCAGGCCCAACACTCACCCTATTCCACAAGTAAACAGGAGAGGAGGACAAAGAGGAGGAGGAGGAATAGGAAACCATTGAACTGGAGGTCTCCCTGGAACAGGGGTTCAGTTCTTCACCCAGAGGTCCTGAGGATTTGACCTCACACTACACCTTTGTTAGGCAAATGATGGACATGCTTGACCTTGCCACCCAGGAAATGGTGGAGGAAGAGGAAGAGGCCAACTTCTTAGAGATGGTGGGGCTAGCCCCCACCAAGAAACTTTTATGTTTTAACTTTTATTAAAAGAGATTTGCATCTGGATATTCATACTGTGGATGGCATTGCCATCACACAGGTGGACTCTTATAAATATCTTGGGGTCTGGTTAGATACTAGTTTAGGGTGGGATGTCTACATAAATTCCCTCATAAAGAATATTAATAGGAAAATAGGTGTATTGTATAGATATAAAAAATTTATGCCCAGGGATGTTCGCCTGACTGTAGTTAATTCTTTGATACTCCCAGTGTTAGATTACGGTGACATACTTTATGCAGGAGCCTTGGAAAAGTATATAAGCAGTGCAGATTTCGTTTTTCATAGACTGGCCCTCTTTGTCCTAGATGCCTTATAGAACACATAGGTGCTTACTTTTTAAAGAATTAGACTGGATGAATCCCAAAGTAAGAAGAAAATTACATCTGATTCAGTTTATGATTAAAGTTTGGCATATGAAAGTGCCGAGTTATATCACTGATTAATTTGAGATCAGGAAGATCAAGGAAGCCTAAGGCCTCAATTGGAACTCAATATGTCCTGCCCACTTGTAATCTAAAGGTAGGGAGATCTTCGGCTATTGCCAGAGGTATTAGCCTATGGAATCGATCCCCTCCAGCTCTCAGATGTATAAAAACTAAACACAATACAAATGAATTAAGGAAATGGCATATGTCTGCACTAAATAAGAGCATATTTTGTAATGGTTGTCTTACATCTTGAATGTTTATATGTTAATGTTTTGTTGTTTTTTTGGGATTTGGTGATAATCTGTATTGTTTGTTGTATTGTGGTAACTTTCTGTCCTGATTGTGATATTGTTTTATGTTGAGTCCTCTTAATTGAAATTTGATACTTGGAACTTCCTTGAAAATGAGCTATGCTCAAGTGAATGTATCCAATTATTCATATTTGAATAAAAAATGATTTACTACTACTACTTACTTTTATTGCCCATTCACAAGTATCTAAGGAAGGCCACCTTAAAAATACTTCAGACCCCTACTTCTATTCCAGGGCTTGACAAAAAGGTGGAAAAGAAGTACCGGCTGGACAGAACCAATGCTGAGTACCTCTACTCACAACCTATTCATGAGGAAGTGGTCATGGCTGCTGCCTGTGATAAAGCTAGAGTGCCCTTATCTCCTTCCCCCAGACAAGGACTCCAGGAAACTGGATGGAATGGGCTAAAAGGGGTATATGGCAGCCTCTCTCCTTTTGAGGCAGGCTACTACATGGCTTACACTGCTCAGTACCAAAAGGCCCTTTGGACTTCGGTCTTAGCCATGTCCGACAGCATCCCTACTGAAGTAGGTAGGGCATGACATAGCAGACACCACCAAGACAGCACTGAATGCTATGATGTACCAGTTTCACATGGCAGTGGATGTCAATGACTCTGCCTCCAGGGTCATGTCTCTGGCTGTTCCTTAAGAAGGTTCACCTGGCTCTGGGCTACGAACCTGAAGCAGGACACTCAGGCCAAGATTATGGACTTCCCCTGTGAGAACAGCTCCCTCGTTGGGGATAAGACTGAGGCATACACGAAGAAGGTGGAGGAATATAAAACCACCTAAAAGAGCAACTCAGCCAAAGAAAAGGCCTCCACTTCCTACAGGTCTCATGGACGGGGAGATAGGGGTAGAGGCTACTACCCTAGGGCCTACTACCAGCCAACAATTCACATGGATTATTTTCAGATGAAATGCTATTTCAGGGGCAGGGGTAGATAAGGTGCCAGGAGGGCAGGCCGCTTCCAGTCACCAGGTCCCAGTCTAAGCATAATTCCTGACTTCTCTCCCCAGGTCGCCAACCCATTCCCGATAGGAGGGAGGTTGGCTCACTTCCTCCAGGCATGGCAATACATTAGACAGACAAGTGAGTTCTGGAGGTGGTGAGCCAGGGCCTCTCTTTGTACATACGAACATATGAAATTTGCCAGCAGATAAACACCTAGAGGTCTATCAAGTCTGCTCAGATGTGCAGCTAGCACCCCTTATTCTGCAGCTGCCCCCCTTTCACCCTTCCCCTTCATTAACCTCCCCTTGTTCTGACCCATCCCCTTTTGAAGCAGTCCACTGTTCTACTGAATACCACTTCTGCAGGTAACGCATTCCACCCAGCCACCACCCTCTCTGTAAAAAAGAGTCTCCTCATCTCCCTCCTGAACCTTCCTCCCTCCAGTCTCATATCATGGCCCCGGTGTCCCTCCCCTCCCTTACTTTGAACAGCCCCTCTGTACCTGTCTTGTTTATTCCTTTCATGTACTTAAAGGTTTCAATCATGTCTCCCCATCCCTCCTCTCCTCCAGTGAGTACATGTTCAACTCCCTCAGCCTCCTCTAGTATGATAAGTCCCCCAGCCAATTGATCATCTTTGTTGCCCTACACTGCACCCCCTCCAGTAACTTAATGTCCCTCTTATACATAGATACATAGATACATAGACAGTGTCGGCAGATAAGGGCCTATGGCCCACCTAGTCTGCCCATTTGAGCTTGTAAGTTCAGTTTGTTTTCCTAGAAGTCTGTTTCCTCTTACCCCTGCCCTCTAGAATTCCTTTATGTCTATCCCATGCATTCTTAAATCCCGTGATTGTTTCAGCCCCCACCACTTCCTCTGGCAGGGTGTTCCACTTGTCCACCACCCGTTCTGTGAAGAAATTCTTTCTCATGTTTCTTCTGAATCGCCTCCCTCCAACTTCATCCCATGCCCTCTAGTCCTGAAACATCTTTTTCGCTTAAAAATAGTGTTTTCCTGCACCCTGTTCCTCCCTGTAAGATACTTGTATGTCTCTATCATATCCTCTCTCCCTCCTCTCCTCCAGGAGTACATGTTCAGTTCCTTCAACCTGTCTTCATAGGACTTGTGATGCAACCCATGCACCATCTTTGTTGCCTCCTCTGAACCTTCTCTACCCTATGTCCTTACGTAGGTATGGTCTCCAGAACTGTACACTGTACTCCAGGTGGGGCCTCACTAGTGTCTTGTATAGTGGAATTATGACCTCCTTTCCTGCTGGTGATGCCCCTGCCTATACATCCCAGCATCCTATTTGCTTTACCTGATGCCTTGTCACACTGTTTCCTACCTTGAGGTCATCAGAGATGACAAGCCCAAGATCCCTTTCCTGCTTGGTGCATGCTATATCCTCACCCCCAACTGATATATTGTGCCAGGGTTTTTGTGTTCATATGCATTATCTTGCACTTTTTGCATTGAATTTCAACTGCCAAACCCTTGACCATTCTTCAAGTTTCTGCAGGTCCTTCTCATTCTGTCTACACCCTCTGGTGTGTCTACTCTGTTACAGAGCTTTGTGTCATCAGCGAACAGTGAAATTCTGCCTTCTAGATCCTGTGCAATGTCACTGATGAAGATGTTGAATAGGACCGGTCCCAGCACTGATCCCTGTGGTACCCCACTGGTTACTCTTCCCTCTGTGGAGTGACAGCCATTTACCACCACCCTCTGTGTCCTGCCACCCAGCCAGTTACCTACCCACCACACTACTGTCCTGCCCACACCCATATTCCCCAGTTTGTGTAATAGTCTTCTATGTGGCACAGTGTCAAAGGCCTTGCTGAAGTCCAGATAGGCCATGTCCACTGCCATTCCCTGATCCACCTCCCTAGTCACCCAGTCAAAAAATTCAATGAGGTTGGTCTGACATGACCTCCCCCTGGTGAAACCATGCTGCCTTGGGTCCTGTAGTCCATTGACAACCAAATGTTCCACCAATCTTTCCTTCAGTAGTGCTTCCATGATCTTTCCCACTACCGAGGTGAGGCTGACTGGTCCGTAGTTCCCTGCTTCCTCTTTGTTCCCACTTTTGTATAAGGGGACTACATCTGCTGTCCTCCAGTCTTTGGGTACCTCCTGTTTCCAGTGATTGGCTGAACAGGATAGCCAGAGGTTCAGCCACCACCTCTCTTAGTTCTTTAAGGACCCTGGGGTGCACCCATCTAGCCCCATTGCTTTATCAACTCTTATTACTTCCAGTTCCTTCAGGACCCTTTTCGTGTAAAGGGACTTGTGTCCATTTCTGCACCATTCTCACCCCTTGTACTCCCTTCAGACCCATTACCCCTCTTCCTTAGTAAAGACTGAGCAGAAATACCTGTTCAATATGTCAGCTTTATTGTTGTCATCCTCCACGCGCTCTCATCCTCCCCTTCAGTCTCACTATCCTCCTTTGTCTTTCTTTTTTCACTTATGTACCTGTAAAAGGTTTTGTCCCTTACCCACTGATTTTGCAATGTGTTCTTCTGTCTGAGCTTTGGCTTCCTTACTGACTTCCCTGCCTCCCTTTGTTTCTCCTGGTACTTCTCCCTATCCCCTTCTGCCTGTGTCTTTTTGTATTGCCTGAATGCAATCTTTTTAGCTTTCACTTTCTTTGCTACCTCTTTGGAAAACCATAATGGTCTCCTCTTCTTTCCTCTTGCTAACCTGCTTAATGCATAATTCTGTTGTTCTTATAATCCCCATTTTAAATACTGCCCACTGTTCCTCAACCCCTGATTCCTGTCCCATTCCCTTAATGCCTCTTTCAAGTATCTCCCCATTTTCCCAAAGTCTGCCCCCTAAAATCCAGGATATGTGTTTTTGTGTGGTTTGGTTCTGCTCTTTCTGTGATTTCAAACCACAATGACTGGTGGTCACTGTTACCCAGGTGCTCCCCACTGTTACCCCATCACACTGTCCCTGTTTGTGAGCACAAGGTCCAGTATTGCCTTCTGCCAAGTTGGTTCCATGACCAGTTGCTTGAGGAAGGCACCTGAAGGGAGTCCAGGATAAATCTGCTCTAGTTGATGCTGCTGCTGGGATGCTCCAGTCCACGTCTGGTATGTTGAAGTCTCCAACCAGTACTACCTCACCCTTGTCTGCCATCCTTTGGATGGCTAGCATCAGCTCCTATCTGTTTCTTCCTCCTGGGCTGGTGGTCTATAGACCACACCTGTGCGGATGGCTGGCCCCATTTTCCTTCCAGCTTAACCCACAGTATCTCTCCCCATTTTGTTCCTCCTGGATCTGTGTGGCCCTTATGTCATTTTCACATACAGTGCCACCTCCTCCCTTCCTGCCTGCTCTGTCTCTTCTGAATATGTTGTAGCCAGGTATGGCCATCTCCCAGTCATGGTTATCATTACACCAGGTTTCAGTGATGGCCACAATGTCCAGGTCTGACTGTACCATGACAGCCTCCAGATCTTCCATCTTGTTGCTAAGGCTCCTGGCATTTGCTCACATGGCTTTCCATGATTTGACCTCCCTAGACTGCTTCACTGTTCTACTCCAGCCCCTTCCTTGGTTGTCATTTATCCCTGGTTCTCCTTGCTGTTTGCCCTTCTGCTGAATTTTGCCCCTTCTGCTTATCCACCTTTTGGACACTAATCTCCATCTTTGCACACTGCTTTGCAGAGATAGCCACTCCTCCTGGTTCACTGGTTCCACTACTAGCTGTGGGGGGTGAGCAAGTAGGTACCATCCTTGCTGGCCTGCCACCCCCTTTGCTAGCTTAAATGCTTGTCAATGTAGTATTTAAACTTATCATTGAGTGCTTGATTCCTCCAGGATGGATGCAGGACCGTCAGGCTTGAACAAACCCTCCATCCCTCCAGGTGGGTCCCCAGTCACCAATGAATCCAAACCCTTCCTCACAGCACCAGTTCTTCAACCATGAGTTAAAGTTCCTGGTGCATGCACTCCTATGTTCCTCCTTGCCTCTCACAGGTAGTACTTGAGAAAGTGACAGAAGTAGCTACTTGTTTGAGACCCTTCCCCAGTTTCCAAAACTCTTCCTGAACTTCCTTTGGCTCCCATTTGCCAAGTCATCAGTACCTAGGTGGATAATGACATCCAGCTCACCCTCCTGCCTTCATGCTCCCAGTGATCCCCAGTATCTTCCTTCCATCCCTCCATGCCGTGGCACCTGTAGGCACCTCACCTCCCTGTCCTCCCCTCCTGTGTTCCTAGCTGGATCCCTCTTATGATGGAGTCCCCACCAGGATCTCTCTCCTCCTCTGGGGTCCACTGCTTTCCCACTGAGGTCACCTCCTTGCCTAACCTCCACATCCTTTCCTTCCACTTCCCTGGGTACCACTATTTGGTTGTTCTCATTTGCCAGTGTGGCATATGAGTTCTTGAGAGGAATAGGATCTGGGATGTGCCTCTGCCTGACTGCTCTAACCCTCCCTGAGCCCACTGTCATCCAAGTGCTCCTCGTTCTCGGCATCCTTTGAGGCAGCTGCATTGGACTGGGTGGTCCCTGGATAGGGGTGATGGTACTCCTGACCCAGTTTACTTCCGCTCTGAGTCTGGCTACCTCATCCCGCAGTCCAGAGAGAGATGCATGCAGATAGGGCAGCACCTCAGTGTCCAGAAGGTCTGCCTGAATATGGCTGCCCCACAGCCACTGCATTGCACCACTCCCCACATTATACTGCAATTCCACTACTTATCTGCTACTGAAGCTCTCTTAGTTCTCTTTTTATTTATTTACAGTACTAAAAATCCTGTAACTGATCGTCAGATATATATTTTTTTAGGAAAAGAAACCAATAAATAAATAAATGAGTCAAAACACTTGTCGTGCTGAGGGTGGTCTTCTTCCCCTTATGCCCCTCCTGCTTCACACCTGTTACTATACCCTGTGTTTAGCGCCTGTCAATCAGATTTATCAGGGCATATAATTAAGAGTTGGAGGAAGGGGTGAGGGGAAGAAATTTGCAGCAATTAAAGACAGCACATAATTACACCACCACTATGTTTTAAATTTTCAACAGCCCAAAACAATTATAAGTAAAGACAACACAGAAAGAAAGTATAGTGTCACTACAAGCCTACAATCTAAGTTTAAAAGAAAAATACCAATTACCAGTTACTCTAAAGCACTGAATTGAATATGTTTCCTTCCTTCACCTTCTGGCTTCTTCAGATACAGGCACCAGTACTGCAAGCAGCACTCCAGGTGTGGTCTAACTAATAACCTATACAGTGGCAGAATCACCTCCTCCCTCCTCGAGGATATACTTATAGTTCAAGGCCTTTCCAAAGCTGCAGCCACAAAAGTGCTTTGCACCCTTATCCCCAACAAAAATAATTCTGTTGGAGTTAGAGGTCAAAACGTTTCTGCAAGAAAGTGCATTAGAAGCAATTTCCCACTCTATCTAGGGGAAATGCCTTTACTCAAGGTACTACCTCACGCAAAAGAAGAATGTGGAATGGTGACCCATCCTGGATCTCAGATATCTGAACAAGCACTTGGCAAAACCCAAGTTCAGAATGGTCACTCTGTCAGTAGTGATTCCCTCCCTCCAGCAGGATGATTGGCTGGCATCTCTAGACCTAAAGGATGCTTATTTTCATATCCCAGTCAGACTCAGCCACAGGAAGTAACTGAGGTTCAGGCTGCCATCATGCCAGTATCATTTTCAGCAGTCCCCTTCAGGCTCTCCTCTGCTCCAAGGGTGTTCACAAAATGTCTGGGTGTGATGTCAGCTCACCTAAGGAGACAGGGGGTCTCAGTCTTCTCCTACCTGGATGACTGGCTGATTGTGGGGAAGTCTCCACAGCAAGTCAGCGATCACCTAACACTCACTCAGAAGTAGTATAAGTTCATATATCTAGTCAAATGTTAAATTTCAGCCAATCAGTGCTACACGTCATTTGACAGGTGGGCATGGCCTAAAATGTACCAATCAGAATTGTCCCTTATTAAACCGGAAGTCCCTCCCTAAAATGCGCTAGCCTCACCCACTTTCAGCAGACATGATGTAAGCTTGAACCCATGTCCCACCCCTTGCGTAGGAAATGGCATGCATTTCAACCTGTGTCCCACCCACTTGTGTGGGAAATGACCCACACTGAAACCCGGGAAGTGACATAACACCACCATTTTGTAAGTGTCCTATGCCCCTCATTCTTGAACACTCCACAAATCCTTGCCACCCACCATTTTGTCAGTGTCTTATGCCCCTCCTTCTCATACACTCTTCAAACCCTGCCACCCACCTCTTTGTAAGCATCCTACGCCCCTCCTTCTCCTGCACCCCTCGAACCCCTGCCACGCCATCCAGGCTGGAACCCAAGCCCCACCATGCTAGCTCAAACTCCTGTCTCCACCTCATTTCTCCTGTGCCCACACCATCCTGGCTTGAACCCCTGTCCCTCTTTACCACCGTGCCCCCCACCCACCCCCCAAAAAAATGAGTTAGGGTTTATGTAGAGTTATGTGCCCCCTGTCGGCTTGGGTGTATAACTGCATGGGCATGTGTGTTTTTTTTATTAGAATATTTTCAGAAAGAAGTATCTAGGAGGCAACCTGATCATGCAGAGGTTTCACAGATCTGTTTGGAGACCCCCCCCAAGGGAAATCCATCTGCATGTGTGAGTACTCCTTTTTCTGTTTTATAACAAGGTGTAAAATAATTAGCAAGCATCTTTAGGACTGTGTAGAACTTGCACCAAAAGGTTACCTCTATGTTTATGTATATGCATGTACCATTCATAAGCTAAAATGGTGACCTCCGTGTAAATAAGCTGGTTCAACAGTTTCTCTGGATAGCATGGCAAAATGCTGGCTGTGTGTGTGTGTGTGTGTGTGTGTGTGTGTGTGTGTGTGTGTGTGTCAAGATTTCTGTATTTACAGGGATCTGTAAAAATGTAGATATAAGTTTTTGTTTTAAAAAATAAAACTGCATGTTTTAAACTGAAAGCGAGAAAAGCTAAGAATCTGGTGTGTGTGTGTGGCTGTGTGTGTGTGTGTGTGTACAGGGACCTCCATGTAAATAAGCCAGTTCAACAGTTTCTCTGGATAGCAAGGCAAATGCTAGCAATCACAATCTAATCATTTATACCCCATCATGAATGACAGAATAAAATTTATTTGAATCAGAAAAAAGGAAGACTTTTATGTATGTTGGAAATATAGATGGTCTCTTTGGAGGGCATGCAAGTAAGAATTTAAAGACTGAGAAAAAACATCTGTTTTCATTTACACACAGAATCATTAGCTCCCTTTCTAGGTGCCCTGCGGTCTAAATGAGAATAAAAAAAGGTGATTCTCATGCTATTCTGCTTTAACAAAATAGCAGTTATCTTATGAAGGAGGTGTGTGAGCTATGTTACACTGAATTACTGATTTAAAGGATGCAGTTGTTTTAGGAAAAGTCACAATTTCCATTTTGACTTTTAAAAACAGTATAACTCAGCTTGTACACAACTGCCCTTATGATAAACTGTGCCCTTTGTGTTTCAAGATTGAGAAAAAACATCTGTTTTTCATTTACACGGAGAATCATTAGTCTTTCTAGACCCCTGCTGTGTAAAAGAGGAAAAACATGTGATTCTCATGCTATACTTTTTAACAAAATAAGTTTTATCTTTTGATTAGTGAAATGTAAGCTGTTACACTAAATTATTCATTTAGAGGATGCAGCTGTTTAGAAAAAGACAAGATTTTCATTATACATTTTAAAACATAACTAAGCTATATCGATTATTTGGATTTAAAAAGCAGTCTGCAGACCACCCTCTCCCTCGTGGAGACCGGAAGTCATGAGGGCCTACCCAGAAGCCTGAATCCAAACACCAACACAGAGAACAGCCCCTCCCCCATGGAGAACAGAGGTCATGAGGGCCTGCCCAGAAGCCTTCCCTGCCCAGAAGCCCGAATCCAAACACTGACCCAGAGACCAACCCCCTCCCCCGTGTAGACCGGAGGTTGTGAGGGCCTGCTCAGAAGCCTGAATCCAAACAACGACCCAGAGACCACCCCCCCGTGGAGACCGGAGGTCACGAGGGCCTGCCTAGAAGCCCTCCCTGCCCAGAAGCCTGAATCCAAACACTGACCCAGGTAATTCAGCTCACCTGCAACTGGCTGTAGCCATCACCGTTGGCCTCTGGCACCTTTTTTAAATGTCTGCCAGCCCCCAGCCTTGCTGCACGACTCCCCGACCAAACCTGCTGCCTTAAACCATGAGTTGCTGCCAGGCTAAAATGGAGCTGAACTGTGTACCTGGTGGCCCACCTTTTTTTTGAACAAAATTGTCGAAATTATTTCAGGAGCAAGCAGTAATATTATTAGTAAGCCCTGCCTCACTGCAACCCCCCCGAGAACAAGGCACATATTTCTCCCCTGCTTGTAACCTGTTGTGGACTGCTTGTAATATCTAATTTGTGCTTTTTACAGCGGGACTTTGTTAACACTCATTGGGGAATACTGTGAGGGATTACAGTATGATCTGGAAAAGTGCTTTTTTTTTGCAACCTGTAGAAGCTCCACCAGCACTGCTCAGAAAGATTCCAGTAGCTCCTTTATTCATCTCCCCCACCCATTCCCAGCCTGCCCCTGCTAGTTAAGTGTTTGCCCTCCCATCTGCATTATTTAAACCCACTATCTCCATTTCTCTCATGGAGACCGCCCTCTCCCTCTGAGATCGGAGGTCATGAGGGCCTGCCCAGGCACCTTCCCTGCCCAGAAGCCTGAATCCAAACACTGACCCAGGTAATTCAACTCACCTGCAACTGGCTGTAGCCACAACCGTTGGCCTCTGGTGCCTTTTTTAAATGGCCACCAGCCCTCAGCCCCCAGCCTTGCCACATGACTCCCCGGCCAAACCTGCTGCCTTGCACCACGAGTTGCTGCCCAGGCTGAGCCCGGCTGAATGCTACGTGTTCAGCTAGCCACTGTCCCCACCACCACCCTTGGTCGGCTCTTGAATTTATAGCCTGAGTTAGTCAGGTGACGAGGCAAAATAACCTATCAGCCAACTTCTCCAGCTACAGGTTATACAGATCCAAGCCTAGTGGCCGCTGTTTCACCACTTACACCTAATACACTCACAATGTATTTCCTTCTTATCACAGTGTTGCTGACTTCCAAGTTCACACTCCTTGCTCTACAACCCCCTCCGTGGCTCCTTCACCACATGACCATATCTTCAACCCTAATCCCTCAGCTATCACAGACAATTACTGGCACAGATCCCCCAATGCCACACGCCCATGCCCATTTGTGCCAAAATACTTTTACTCACTCACACCCTCATTAACACCCACACTGCATACGGGTAGGTACTGTACCTCAGCTCTTCCCCAACCCACACCCCAGCCTCCCTCTACTCACGCTAACACAACGTTGGTCCCCCTCACTGCTATCTCCCATCTTCCCAGCATCATCTCGAGTCTCCCAGTACCCACCCACAACAAAAAAAAACAGTTACCCTACCATTCCCAGCATGCATCTCCCAAACTCTGCAGGCTTTCCTTCCTGTGGCACACCCTCCTACTACTTCTCCTATCTGGCAATATCCACCCCAACCCAGAACCCCCCATCACAAAAATCTCCCCAAACAATCCACAGGGAAGACTGCTGCTAGCATCACTTAATATTTGCAGCCTTCCCAAAAACACACCCTACTACAAGATTGGATTGCCTAACATGCCCCAGACAGCCTAGCCTCTCTTGAGACATGACTATCTGAAAAATCCCCAATGATGCTGTCTCCTAAGTAACTATAACATCTATAGGGCTGATAGGTCCAGTAAGTGAGGCAGAGGCTGTGCAATATTCATTAAATCAACACTCAATGCCACTGTTGTTGATACCCCCCTCCCGCAACATGGAGCCCAGACACTAACTGTCAAACTTAGTCTGGGTTAAAAAACAATCCACATCATCTCAGCCTATATCCCCCTGAGAAACCAGAAACTCACATTTGAATCTATCTTACACACTATCTCCCACCTTCCTAATACTAATGAAACCATATTAATGGGTGACTTCAATGTAGATTGGTTATCCCCATCTGCATCCAGCTACAAAGACTCAGCCCTGGCTTTGGACTTTACCCAGATAGACACCTCTCCTACAAGGCAGGACACAAGGTCCAGGACCTCCACCCTATTAGACCTAATTTTTACCAACAGGCCACAAAACATCACCCAGGCAACTGTGCTTCCTGACTCTATCAACGATCACTCCACGGTTACCTGCTGGTGGTCGGGTAAACTTCCCCAGCCCCTCCAAAAACCTCCTGGCACTGGAAACTCAAAAAGGAGGCCTACGCCACCTCAAACACTACCTTTCCAATAGCAACTGGCTCCCCATATACACCGTGCAGTCAGTGGATACTGCGCCACCCACTTTAAAACAACATTCAACAAAGCTTGTGATATATTTGCTCCCCTCACAAAGCAAGTTGTGAAAACCAGGACAACCCCCTGGATCACACCCTCCCTCCTAAACCTTATGCAACACAGGGACAACCTTTGGCTGCCATTGACACCCAATGCACCCAGGATAGATAGCTATATAGGAAGGCACACAATAAATGCACATGAGCCACGGGGCAGGCAAAAGCAGATTACTACCAGCATAACCTCTCCTCCTCCTGGGGAGATGGGGAAAAAATATAATGTACTGTATCATTTGCAAAATTCTGGAACAACATACAAGAAATCGGTGGCAAATCTCGTTCCCCCACCCCTACCCTACTCAATGGGAATGGGAATGTAACCCAAGATCCTGCCAAAATGGCTGAAGCCCTCAACAACTCCTTCTCGACCACTCACATATCCTCCCTCCAAATTTCTTCCACCTGCCAAATCCCTCCACCAAACAATGAGTATAGACCTCCCACCCCCTTCTGGCTCTGAGTCATTCCTTGTAAAGTGGCCAAATGCTATATCACCAAAGCTATCACCAATACCTGCTACAGCAATGACTCCTGGACCTAAAACTCATTAGGCTTACCCTTGATGTCACACTACCCACCTTCACAAAATTCTCAACCTTTCACTTTGTCTTGGCCAGTTCCCCAACCTGGAAGAAAGCCTTAATCACTCCGATTCTAAAGAACGGTGACCCCACCTACACCAGCAACTATAAGCCAATCTCAATACTTCCTCCTCTCTCCAAAGCCCTGGAAAAAAATAGTCTCAGACCAGCTAACAGAACACCTAACTAAACACAACCTCCTTAGCAAGGAACAGCATGGGTTCCGGTCTGGCCACAGCACCATCACAGCACTCACTGAACTCACCACGTTCATCCACGAGGCTCTATAGCAGGGGCCATCTATGTAGACTTGACAAAGGCTTTCAACACGGTCTGTCATGAACTACTCCTCCATGTCCTTCCTCAACTCAATGTGGTCTCTGAGGCCTCGGCCTGGTTCAAGGACTACCTCACAGGATGGTTACAGCAAGTAAGGATAAACTCCACCATCTCCACCCCCAAAGCTGTTTGCTCAAGGGTTCTGCAGGTGTCTATTCTGGGCCTGCTGCTCTTCACCCTCTTCCTCAACTCACTCCCCAAAGCGTGCAGTGGCCATCTCTTACTCTATGCTGATGATGCAGTTCTGTATTGGAAACACCTTCAACCGAATACCCTCCAACTTGCCCTTCAGGGTTTTTTCGGGGAGTTACAGAACTGGTTCACTGACCACCGCCTGATCATTAACTTGCAAAACTAAGTCCACGATCTTTGCTCATCGCCAAAGCCTACACAGCCAGATGACACTCCAAATAAGAACTCACTTGGTTCCCTACTGGAACACGTTTCCCACTTTAAATACCTGGGTATCACTTTAGAGACCTCCCTCTCCTACCACAGACACGCACGTTTCCTCTCATCTGCGGTCAACACCAGTGGGTACCCCTACAGGCTCAAAAACAGCCTGTCTGCTCAAGCCATGCAGATAGTCACCTCCTCCATCCTCTCCTAATCAATTACGGATTGTTATATATAGCACAGCTGACAACACCACCCTAGCAGCATGAACACTGCACTTAACAAAGCCTGCTGCCTAGTAACAGGTTGTGACAGACTCACCCATACCGCGATGTGTACACACTGACTGGTTGGCTAAACTTCCAACAATGACTCAAATACCACACCTGCATTCTAGCAAAAAGACCCACCTCCAGCTCGCACCCATGTCTATTCCCATCATCAGTCCAGCCCCCATCAGGTGTAATACAAGACTCACAGAAACATCATCTTTCATGGTTTCTGTTGGAACATCCCTTGGGCAGAGATCTTTCCGCCACCGTGCCCCCTATGGCTCAACACACTTCCCCTACTCTCTCCCAGTCCCATAGCATCTCACTCTTCAAATCAGGTCTTAAAACCCAACTTATGGAAATCGCTAAATGTGACTGCAAAATAGATCTGCCCACCCTCCTCCTCACCTCTCTCCTAACACAGGGCTCCCTAGACCCTACGAATGGCATCCTTCAAGGCTCTGTCTAGGATCACAGGCATGCCTCCTAATTTTCTAACCTAATGAATAAGTTTCTCGACTACCATGTCAGTACTGTAACTGTAAATAATGCATGTCAAAATTAGTCATATACTGTCTTGTTTCCCTCTACCCCCTGTAACCAACGCAGGGCCTTTGTATAAAAGATTGTCTGTACTTAAATCTGTATATAATTACCTGTTCCATCTGTCATCTTTGTATTTTGTCTACCCTCCACCCCCTGTAACCTGACGTGGAGCCTTTGCAAAAGAGTCTTGTGACTCAAATGATTGTAATTCTGATTATACTCAATAAATAAATAAATAAATAATTAGACTGGGACCAGAGATTTAGCAGAATGGTAAAAGCATTAGATGCCTTTCAGCTGTCACAGGGAGTTAAAACAAAGCCTGTGAGGAGCTGTGTAGGACTTGATATATTTTTTCCCATGGAGATGGGTGGGAAGGGGGTTGGATTGACAGTGCCAGAAGTTCAGGCAAAAGAATGCATCCTCACGTTTTGGCATTTTATAGAAGTTTGAGAATGGCTATGATGTTGTAGCTTGAAAGGAATGCAGGCTGTGTGTGTGTGTGTGTGTGTGTGTGTGTGTGTGTGTGTGTGACCATTTAAGGTAACGTTTTAATTAAATGGTAGATGGAGGGGGCAGCTTATTCACAATCTTATATATATAACCCTGCCTGGTTATGCAGATCTTAGTATAACACAGACAGGCATCCAGAAATACAGTTTGATTATTAGAAGAGTTTTGGAAAAAGCATCACGGAATGGACCACTGGGGAGAAAGTGATAATGAAGATATGTCGAATGCCCTATCAGACAATAATAGCTTAACAGTCCAGGAAGTACAGTATTTTATTTCATACAAAGCATAATAATTAAGATTTTAGCTGAAAAGGTTTAACATATAACAGCTATGTGTAGTAACTTGTATGCATTGTATAACTTAAAAGGCAGACACCTTTTGTCTAATTGATAGTGGATTAGATAAAATAAAAATGTTATGAATATTAACTATTGGACTCACTACATTTTGTTGACTAAAATATAGTTAGGGTGTGCTTTTTTGTGGGGGGTGCAGAACATCATTTAGCTGTGTGTGTGTGTGTGTGTGTTTTGATTGGGAGGGTAGTAGACCAGATTATGTTTTAGACTGGTATGCATTTACTGCTAACTTTGTACACCTGGTAGTATTTTCACCTAAAATGTACAAATACCTATCTTATACTCACCTGCCAACCACCTGTAATCAAAGTTTCAAAGAATAGCTGAGAATTGCAATGGAAATCTAGAGATAGCCATAGTACAAGAAGCACTCCTAATAATTGCTCCAAACATAATCAAGGGCTCACAGGCTCAATAAAGAATTCAAATGGGCACCTTACAACAAAGGAGAAAAGAGGCTGTCTAAACAGTAATTAAAGGTAACAGTTTGAAATTTTCACTATAAAAGCACTGCTACTTAAAATTTTGAGTTGGTGATATTTTGTATGAATAGGTGGGGGACCAAATATGCAGTAAATAGTCACAATAGTGGTGGTGCAAGGGTGGAAGGACTGAGGTTCATGGGGACAGGGCATGTGAAGGGGACAGGGTTTGAGCTAGGGTGGTGGGACTCTGGTTTGAGCCAGGATGGCATGGCAGGGGTTTGATGGGCACAAGATGAGAAGGCGGGCACATGCACATATTTTGAGAGATGCAGATGTACATACTTTGGGAGGGTGCAGTGTAGGTGCAAATTTCAGGAGATATGTGGTAGAATGGATACAGGTCACATGAGTGGAAACTTTGTGAACATGTTTTGAAAAAATTATAAGGAGGAGCAGGATAGATGTGCACATTTTTGTGGGCTCATGCATTGGGATTAGGTACTGAGGTAGCAGTACCCTTTGCGAGTGCTTGGGAGCCTCAGCAAAAGGAGTTAAATCTGAAAAGAATTAATAAGGAGGCAGCTGGAATGGAAACGCAGGAAAACAAAATTTACATTTTAAGAAGAAAATAGTGTTTTTTTTTGGGGGGGAGCATACAGTGCTCAAATGGTTGGTGATCTACCCAGGGAACCTGTCAGACATTTGCCATTTTCTTTTACCAGTAAACGGTCAATATTTATTTATTTATTTATTGAAGTCTTGGAATTACAGCCCTTTGAGTAAAAAACTATTGCAATCACTCCACGTCAGATTTATAATCAGACAGTTTACAAACAAATTACAGGAGATTAATACAGTACATTATACAAAGGGTGCGAGTATGCAAATACAGTACATTATATGTAAGAGCATCATAAATAAGGGCAGCGTGTATAGCAAACAAACACATTGAATAGATTTAAAACGGACAGGGTGCAAAACATTACATGAAATTAATACAGTACATAATACATAGGATAAGAGTATACAAGTAATGTAGGGCATCATAACTGAGGGAGGAGTACATAATTATGAAACAAACTGGGTGCATGCAATGCTAGCTAATTTTGTAAACAAATAGGAAATATAAGAAAAGAAAGGGAGGCCAGAAAGACATCAGTTGAGGAGAGTTATGAGATGGCTGGTAGGAAGTAGGTAGAAAAGTTGAGAACAGGGATATTTGGTGCTGACAAGGAGGAATAGGAAATAGTACAAGTAAAGGATGAGTAAAGGGCAGGGGGAAACAATGGGGAGGGAGAAATTAGACCAAGATAAGGTGGGAGGAGTAGGGGGAAATTCAGGGACAAGCCATGAGCAGTCCCAGATTGACCAGAAAAGGCTAGGAGCAGTCACAACTATTCATAGAGAGTAGATGCTGGCAAAGATTAGTTTTAAAGGAGACCCAATTTCACTGTAGAGGAAACCAGAAGAAGCTGGCCACTGCACAGGACAGGAGCCCTGTGGGAGAACAATGTTTGCCCCAAGAATGTCTTACAGAAAGGGATTAGGTAGAGGGCCTAATCAGAGCTCCTAGTAGAATGAGGGGGTAGGGTCAGGGGAGATGAGCTGCTGGGAGAGTGAGGTGGTAAGCTTGTTGGCAAACAGGCATGTATGATTGTCTAGCATATCCTTAAAGTTTAGCCAGTTCACTTGACTGTAAAGATCGCAGGTATGGTTTAGCTTTGGTGCTCCCATTATGAGGCAACATACTTAATTGAGGGAGAGCCTATTCTTTCAAGAGCAGTGTCAGAGGCAGGTCCATAGATTACTAAACCATTATCACTAAGGATAGAATGGAACTAGTGACAGCCAGGCAGGGGCATCATTTGTCATTCAGTTCCTATGCCTTTAGAGGAGGCCTTAATATAATGCAGAGTAGGTCATTAATAAAAGATTCATCAGAAAATGTTTAGAAGGACTGATTTTTGACTATTTGATATAGTATGTGTATCAAGCTGACAGGCCCTAGAGGAAAATGATGCATTTGTTACTTGAATTACATCAACACTAACCCAAGATACTGCTGGCTGGTTTGAAAATCTCTTTGGTTGTTTTTTTTGCAAACCCATCAAATGAAAAGAGGTAACAAAGTAGCATTCTATAGATGATTAATTATCATTTCTGAGCTTTATGTGTAGAAAACGACTCCTCCTCATGGAGGCAAATAGTACATTTTTAAAGCTTTGAATTTAAAATTTACAAAAATACATTGACACAATACTATGCATGACATTATGGGAACCAAGAAATATTTTTTAGTCAGAACCTAATAATAATTAGTAGATACCCTCCCACACAAAAAACCTACTAAACCTAACGCATGCCAGGATGGGATCTGACCCTCTCAAAACCCAAGTTGTTCTTGGCTAAATCTCCTATGTTTGGATGATAGTATACATGGCTTGGATAACCACATAGTTAATGCCATTTGTTAGACAAGGAAACTTCAGTTAAGCTTTTATTTATTTTGTTTCTATTGACTAGGAAAGGACAGCTAGGCAATTCTGCTTGTTTTCAATTTTGTCCCGGGAGGGAGGGAAGAGGTGGGGAGAAGAAACTACATATACAAAGGTACATACTGAATCAGGTTATGCTGCTAGTGGCATTTTGTGAACTGTTACGCTACTGAGGGGTCTGGGCTGATGGTGTTTTGAAGTATCCTTATGATTTTAGCACTGGTACAGGTTAGGTACAGCTTTTCCCCAAGGTAAGCAAGAGGGATTCATGTCTAGTATAGAGGGATCCCCACTTGATGCAAGAGTTGCTAAGCTCCACTCAACATGGACAATCCTGAGTGCCTGTTTATTTTATTTATTTAACACAGTATCGGAATTACAAACCTTTGCACCAGAGACAAGCCTGGCCATGTAGTGTGGGCTTTGGCTCTTGCTTGCTGGCATGGGGTGAGTAGAAAGATTCCAGCTGAGGCATGCATGTTATTTTTTCTACTTTGTTGCTGATGAACATATTGAAAAAGGACTGGTTCGGGACTCACCCCTGTGGTACCCACCCCCCACCCATTGGTACCTAACTCATGACCTTCATTTCTGCCGGTCTGACCCAGTTTATCACCACTCTCTATTGTCTCCTTCTTAGCACCTTCCTGGCCATTTGACTACATCATTAGATTTATCCACGTGTGACTATTTACTGCACATTTGGTCCCCTCCCCCACCTATTCTACAAAATATCACCTAACTCAAAATTTTAAGCAGCAGTGCATTTTATAGTGAAAATTTCAAACTGTCTCCTTTAATTACATTTTAGACCCTTTTCTCCTTTGTTGTAAGGTGCCCATTTTAATTCTTTATTGAGCCTGTGAGCCCTCTTGATTAGGTTTGGAGCAATTATTAGGAATGCTTCTTGTACTATGGCTATCTCTAGATTTTCATTGCTATTCTCAGTTGCTTTTGAAACTTTGATTACAGGTGGTTGGTGGGTGAGTATGAGATAGGTATTTGTACATTTTAGGTGAAAATACTACCAGGTGTACAAAGTTAGCAGTAAATGCATACCAGTCTAAAACATAATCTGGTCTACTGCCCTCCCAATCAAAACACACACACACACACAAGCTAAATGATGTTCTGCACCCCCACAAAAAGCACACCTAACTATATTTTAGTCAACAATATGTAGTGAATCCAATAGTTAATACATTCATAACATTTTTATTGTATCTAATCCACTAGCAATCAGACAAAAGGTGTCTGCCTTTTAAGTTATACAACAATGCATACAAGTTACTACACATAGCTGTTATATGTTAAACCTTTTCAGCTAAAATCTTAATTATTATGCTTTGTAAGAAATAAAATATTGTACTTCCTGGACTGTTAAGCTATTATTGTCTGATAGGGCATTCGACATATCTTCATTATCACTTTCTCCCCAGTGGTCCATTCTGTGATGCTTTTTCAAAAACTGTTCTAATAATCAAACTGTATCTGGATGCCTGTCTATGTTATACTAAGATCTGCATAACCAGGCAGGGGTATATATAACATTGTGAATAAGCTGCCCCCTCCATCTACCATTTAATTAAAACATTACCTTAAATGGTCACACACACACACACACACACACACACACACACACACACACACACACACACAGCCTGCATTCCTTTCATGCTACAGCATCATAGCCATTCTCAAACTTCTATAAAATGCCAAAACATGAGGGTGCATTCTTTTGCCTGAACATCTGGTACTGTCAATCCAACCCCCTCCCCACCCATCTCCATGGGAAAAATATATATAAGTCCTACACAGCTCCTTGCAGGCTTTGTTTTGACTCCTGTGACAGCTGAAAGGCATCTAATGCTTTTATCATTTTGCTAAAACTTTGGTCACAGTCTAATTAAAATGTATGCAAACTGCTTTTTTAAAACCAAATAATCATATAGCTCAGTTATGTTTTAAAATGTATAATGAAAATCTCATCTTTTTCTAAACCGCTGCATCCATTAAATTAGTAATTCAGTGTAACAGTTTACATTCCACTAATCAAAAGATAAAACTTATTTTGTTAAAAAGTATAGCATGAGAATCACCTGTTTTTTTTTTCTCTTTTACCCAGCAGGGGTCTAGAAAGACTAATGATTCTCTGTGTAAATGAAAAACAGATGTTTTTTTCTCAATCTTAAAACACAAAGGGCACAGTTTATAATAAGGGCAGTTGTGTACAAGCTTAGTTATACTGTTTTAAAAGTCAAAATGGAAATTGTGACTTTTCTAAAACAGCTGCATCCTTTAAATCAGTAATTCAGTGTAACATAGCTCACACACCTCCCTTCAAAAGATAACTATTATTTTGTTAAAACGTATAGCATGAGAATCACCTTTTTTTTTATTCTCTTTTAGACAGCAGGGCACCTAGAAAGGGAGCTAATGATTCTGTGTGTAAATGAAAACAGATGTTTTTTTCTCAGTCTTTAAATTCTTACTTGCATGCCCTCCAAAGAGACCATCTATATTTCCAACATACATAAAAGTCTTCCTTTTTCCCTGATTCAAATGAATTTTTATTCTGCAATTCATGATGGGGTATAATTGATTAGTTTATGATTGCTAGCATTTGCCTTGCTATCCAGAGAAACTGTTGAACTGGCTTATTTACACAGAGGTTCCCATATACACATACACACCACACACACAGATTCTTAGCTTTTCACTCTCAATTTAAACACACAGTTTTATTTTTTAAAAAAGGCTTATATCTACATTTTACAGATCCCTGTAAATACAGAAATTTTGGCACACACAGACACATACACACAGCCAGCATTTTGCCATGCTATCCAGAGAAACTGTTGAACCAGCCATTTAGCTTATGAATGGTACATGCATATACATAAACATAGAGGTAACCTTTTAGTGCAAGTTTTACACAGTCCAAAAGATGCTTGCTACATTATTTTATACCTTGTAATAAAACAGAAAAAGTACTCACATGGGCAGATGGATTTCCCTGGGGTCTCCAAACAGATCTGTGAAACCTCTGCATGATCAGGTTGCCTCCTAGATACTTCTTTCTGAAAATATCCTAATAAAAAAAAACACACACATGCCCATTCAGTTGTACACCCAAGCCGACAGGGAGCACATAACACTACATAAACCCTAACTTATTTTTTGGGGGTGGGTGGGGGCATGGTGGTACAGAGGGACAGGGATTTGAGCCAGGATGGTGTGGGCACAGGAGAAATGAGGTGGAGACAGGAGTTTGAGCTAGGATGGTGGGACTCGGGTTCCAGCCAGGATGGCATGGCAGGGGTTTGAGGGGTGCAGGAGAAGGAGGGGCATAGGATGCTTACAAAATGGTGGGTGGCAGGGTTCGAAGAGTGTATGAGAAGGAGGTGTGTAGGACACTTGCAAAATGGTGGGTGGCAGGAGTTTGAAGAATGTATGAGAAGGAAGGGTGCAGGATGCTTACAAAATGGTGGGTGGCAGGGGTTTGAGGAGTGTACAAGAACAAGGTGCATAGGATGCTTACAAAATGGTGGTGTTATGTCACTTACAGGGTTTCAGTGTGGGTCATTTCCTGTGCAAGTGGGTGGGACCCAGGTTCGAACACATGCCATTTCCTACTCAAGGGGCGGGACATGGGTTTGAGCTTACATCACTTCCACCGGAAGTTGGCAGGGCTAGTGCATTTTAGGAAGGGACTTCCGGTTTAAGAAGGGATGATTCTGATTGGTCCATGTTAGGCCACGCCCACCTGTCAAATGATGTGGCATGCATTGATTGGCTGAAATTTAACATTTGACAAGATATACAAACTTATACTACTCCCAGGACATGCTAGAGTCCCTGGGCTTTCTTTTGAACCAACAAAAGTCTCACCTGCAACCACTACAATCCCTTTAGTTCATAGCTGCAGAGTTGAATACTCTGTAGTGAAAAGCCTATCTCTCACAGGACAGGATGTCAAACCTTCAAAACCTGGTGGGATCATTCTGTCTGGGACAGCCCAGTCTTGCAAAGCACTTCCTAAGGTTGCTAGGGCACATGGCTTCCACCACTGCCATGGTTCCAGGTGCCATATTTCAAATGCAATACATAAAATATCACCTCAGGTTTCATTAGTCCCAAAGAAGGGACCCAGTTTACAAGTTAGCTCCAGTCACAAGAATTGTGCTAAAAGCACTGGAGTGGTAGAAACAAGGAGAAAGCTCAATAGAGTTACATTCAGCAGCAGACCTTAACTAGTTTTGACTACTGATGCCTTCCTCCTATGCTGAGCATGGTACAGACATCGTGGAGCTCAAGGCAGTCTTCCTAGCCTTGCAGGCCTTTTCCCCCAGCTGAGGGGTTAATCAGTCCAAGTCTGGACAGACAACACTATCACCATGTACTAAATCAACAAGCAGGGAACCAGATCCTTAAAACTCTCTACAGAGACAATGATTGATTGATAGATTGATTGATTGATTGATTTAACAGACTTTAGGATTACAACCTTTGAGTCAGGGACCATTTTACAAAGGCTCTGCATCAGAAAAAAAAATACAAACACAATAAATATAGAAATAGAATGGCAGTTAAAGATTATAGTTTTTCAGTTATACAATATTGCAGAATCAAGATCAGCTATACATTGCATTGAATGTGTTACTGAGAGCTGTATTTTACAGTTTTCAAGAGAACAATAAGTTGGCTGATAGAGGGAGGGAGTAATAGTTTTGATATTTACAATGAAGTACAGAATTAGACAGATATCTTGTGAGTGCAGCCAAAGGAGGCATTGTTAAATGAAGGTCTGTTCTCTGGCTTACTTCCTGGACATGCATCTAGTGGCAATCCACCTGCCAGGGAAGGACAATTCACTAGCAGACTCCCTCAGCAGGATCAGTCAAGGGCACCATGATTGGGCCTTAAACAAGCAGGTGCTGGAGTCAATCTTCAGAAGGTGGGGCTCTTCAGAAATAGATCTGTTCACCTTGGAGCAGAATCAGTAGTGGATCCTAGCCCTTGGGAAGCATTAGTAATAGGCTGGACAGGGAGGACTTTTTCATGTGTAACCCAGGGCCGGTATGCCATTTGAATCTGACAGCAATACCAGGTGGGCTGGGTTCAGGGAGGAATAGGTCACTCGGCACAAAGGCTAGGTTTGGCTACTCTGCACAGGGGCACTCAAGTAATTACGAACACAGGAAGCAATAACTGTAATGTCCAATACCAGAAGTGGGATTCTAAAGTGTGGCTTTTATTCATATCCAAACAGAATAAACAAAGCATAGATGAACCCCCATGGGGCTACACTCCTGGTAATGCCGATTAAAAGAAACAAGAACACTTCCTCAACACTTTAGCCCTTAGGCTCTGAACCCACTGGGCACACAGCCCAGACTTGCACACTGCTTTGGGTTACACAGCCCAAACTTGTACACTGTTCTGGGTTTTCCCTGGCTTGGCTCCCTTGCCAGCCACTTGGACACCTTCCATACTTCATGGAAAACATTTTCTGATGGCTCCCTAAACTACCTAAGAGCACCTCAGCTTCATCAGGGAATTCTTTCTTTCAATCCCATGTCTGGGTACTTTCCTCAGGCACTGGCCAAGTACCTGAGAGAAAGAGAGAAAGTAAAAGGTGTCTCAGAGCAAATCCATAGAGGTGAATTTGTTTACTACTAATGGGGGGGTCTCCCACCTCTCGCTCCCACAATTCATACCCAGCCATTTCTCTGGACAGTAAACACCTCATCCTGTAAAGTCTTGCAATGTAGATTCTTGCTAAATGTATTTCACATTCCATCTACTTGTCTTGCTTCCCATTTATGCTGGACTTGAACCTACTTTTAAGTGGGATTGTCCATTACTCTAGATTCCCCACTGAGTTAAGCAGTCCAATCTCCAATTTCCTTCACTCTTGTACTGGACTTGAACATACTTGAATTAAGTGGCAATGTCCATTACTCTAGACCTCCCACAGTTTAAGCAGTCCAATCCCCACTTTCCAACTGTACTTGGCTGTCTTTTCCTGACCCTACAGTAAGAGTCCCTTTAGTTTCCTTATGTTCAGGTGAAAAACACTTGGTCCTTTTTCAGAGCGAACTCACCCTTTGGTTGCAGGTGCCCCACAGGCATTTCCTCCACAAGGAATTTCTCTCTCAGAGCTTCTGGTGCCTCAGCACAACTTGAACAGGCAGCTTCTTTCCCTTAGCCAGACCCAGGAGGGTTGCCCTTGGAAAACAGGCAAAAACCATCCCCCCATCCCCCTTAGGGATGGGGCTCTTGAACCATTGAAAGCAGCCTCCGCCACTTCAATTACCAGTTCCTGTGTTCCTCTTCAGGTGAAAACACAAACCTTCCAAAAGTAGCTCTAAAACAGAGCTTAAAGCTCTGACACCCTACACACAGTCAGCTGTACTACTGTCTCTCACTCAGACTGCACACAGACTGAATTCAGAATCCCCAATGTTCTACACTAACCTCCAACTGCAACATTCCAGTGTGGCTTATGCAGCTGTGAAAGTTCTATAATGATGTCATCCCTCAGTCCCAGCTGAGACTGAGAACAGAGTGAGACAGTGTGAAATCCATTTAACTGGAGTTTCACAAGCTGCCTTCCCTGCCTACCACTAGGTCTTACTGGGATTCTAGTAACCCTGGGTAACAGGGGGGTTACACATGCATTTCCCTCTTTCCCCTACTGCTCAGGATCCTGCTGAAGTTAAGGAGCTAACCTGCATATATGATTCTTGTGCCACCAGATTAGGCCAAGCAGCATGGGTACCCCCATCTGCTATCACTGTCCAAGTTACAGCCTATTCTCCTCCTGGAGAGGCACAACCTACTGACCATGTCTCAGGGCAGAATAACCACCCAAACCTCAAGTCTCTGCATCTCAAGGCTTGGTTTTGGAGCAGCTAGAGTTCTCAAATCTCCGGATCTCTAAGGAGGTACTTAGGGGATGTAGTGTCTATAGAAAGTCTGCCACCAGGAAGACTTATGCTTCCAAATGGTAGTGGTTTACCATATGGTGTGAATCTAGGCAGATCAATCCATCAGAAGTGGGATTGCCAGCCTTGCTGGACTACATAGTTCATCTTCAGGCCTTGGGCCTTAAAATGTCTACCCTTAAAGTGCACCTGGCACCAATGTCTGCTTACATTTTAGCAGACCAGGAAAAATGGTGGCTTCTCACTCCATTGTCAAAACATTCTTCAAGGGTCTTCTCCCTTTTAACCCATCTCTCAGGGAGCCTGTGCCCCCATTAGACCTTAACCTGTGCACAGCCAATCTCATGGAACCCCCTTTGAGCACATGGCTACTGTTGACCTCAAGTAAGTCACCTAGAAGGCTGTTTTTACTGGTGGCTATCACCTCTGCAAGAAGGGATTCAGAGCTCCAAGCCCTCTGCACAGACCCAAACTACATCATCTTCCTAAAGGATAAAGTAGTCCTCAGGACTAATAGAAAATTCCTTCCTAAGGTGGTGTCTGAGTTTCACCTGAACCAATCCATTGCCCTCCCTGTGTTTTTCACAGCAAAGTCCATCTCGGCCAAACTGAAGCTGCACAGCTTGGATGTCAAGAGGGCATTATTACACTACCGAGAGTGTACCAAGGCCATAATGTCATCCCACAACAGCTGTTCCTCACCTGTGGTGAGGTGGTAAGTGCAGGCCAGCCTCAAGGAGGACTATCCCTCATTGGATAGAGTGCTCCATACAGTTTTGTTATGGCAAAGCAGACAAACAGCCACCTCAGGGGCTCAGAGCCCATTCCGTCCATGGCACAGCTGCCTCTGTCATAGCTGCAAGGGACACACCCCAATTGGAAATTTGTAAAGCAATTACCTGATAGATACTGCACACCTTCACAAAGCACTACTGCCTGGATACATAGTCCAGAAGTGATGCTAGGTTTGGAGTGCAGTTTTGCCGAACCTTTTTCCAAAATGGGTTCTGTGTCCAGCCTCCCAAGGTACAGCTTTATAGTCTGCATTAGTTAAGCATAATGAGGGATTCCTGGGGTTTCAAGAAAAAATTACTTGCCATAGTAATGTTGTTTCTTCCAGGAGATCCCTCATTGGCCCCAATCATGAATGGGCAGGTAATATGTGCCAGAAGCACATTACCTGCCCGTGGAGTTCCACATCTGTGGACAGATGTGCACCAGCCGGTATTCACTACCATCTGCCACCTGCCCACAGCCCCACTGCACAGATGGGTGGAGGGCATTTCCACAGACCAGGTGTGCATCCACTGGGATGCCTGGCCCAGGTCCCCAAACAGATCTCTTGTGCCTGCAGGGAGCAGAATACAGTAGCGGGCACAATGTGCACCACCAGCTTGGGGCATGAGCATGCCTGGTTGGCCACCCCAGCCCTCCTTGATGATCCATAGGCCAGGTCGGCATGTGGTGGGGTCTGCAGTGGCCCCACAGACGGTGGCATTCTGGGGGGTGAATGTATCCCTTATGGCTGGGTGTAGCCCAAGATAATGTGCGCACCTCATGCCTAGCCCTCCACATCTTTGTGAATGGTGCAGAGTGTGGGCACACCCCCGACACACCCCCATTCACCCCGGGTGCATTGCTGTCTGTGCGACCAAGGGATCGGGTGCCAAGGGGCTGCAGGCCCCTATTGCTGAATTCAGTGCACCAGGTGCCTGGGTGCACAGTGGCTGTGTGCCATAGATATACACGGCATGTAGCCACTCTGCAAAATAGTGCAAAGGGCCCATTATGCTTTAACATCCTTCCCAGCCTCCCCTTTCAGAACCTAAAACTTCTCCAGCCTGCAGTGCTACATGTGCACTGCTTACTGTTCACACGCACTTCTTTTTGCCAGTTTTTGTCTGCCATAAGTTGTCCAGTTGAGACATCTGTTGTTTTCTCTTTCTTTATTACTTTGGTACCTTTTAGCTAGGATAACTTAGGCTAGTAGTGTATATAGAGGCTATTGTCCACTTAGCCCCCAATGAGTCTGAGGGAAACTACTATTAGCAGCAGCACCTAGAGCCAGTGATTTCAACTATGTTCTAAGTTTCACTGCAACATTCCTTCATTTGCATAAGTTCCAGTCTCCTGAGCAGTTAAACCTACTGGGCTAATGGCATTAGTTGAGCATAATGAGGGATCCCCTGGAAGAAACAACATTACTAAAGTGGAGGAGGAAGAGTGTAAGAAGGGACATTTGGGCAAGGCAGAAATACTAAACAAATACTTCTGCTCAGTATTCACTAAGGAGGAGGCAGATCAAGGACCACAGTTGGGGTGCAGAAGCAATGGAAGAGGGGAAGTTAACACCAGTCCATTCACAGTGGAGAGAGTTCTGAAAGAACTCACAAAGCTGAAGGTGGATAAGGCCATGGAGCCAGGCAGCATCTACCCAAGGATATGAAAGGAGCTGTGAAAGGAACTAGCAGCACCTCTGGCGGCCCTGTTCACAAAGTCACTCAACATGGGTGTCATTCCAGAGGACTGGAGGAGGCACATGTAGTCCCACTGCACAAAAGTGGCAGTAGGGAGGAGGTGGAGAACTACAGTCCAGTCAGCCTCACCTCAGTGGTGGGAAAGATCGTGGAGACACTGCTGAAAGAAAGGATAGTAACACATTTGGAATCCAGTGGTGCACAAGATCTGAGGCAACACAGATTCACAACAGGAAGGTCATGTCAAATGAATCTAATAGTTTTTTTGATTGGGTGACAAGGGAACTTAATCAGGGAAGGGCAGTGGATGTTGCCTACCTGGATTTCAGCAAAGCCTTTGACACTGTCCCACAGAGAAGGCTGATTAACAAGATGAGTAGTCTGGGCATGGGAGACAAGGCAGTGAACTGGGTTAGGAACTGGTTAACAGACAGGAGACAGATGGTGGTGGTAAATGGGGTACAATCTTGGGAGAGGGGGTGACCAGTGGGGTACCTCAGGGATCAGTACTGGGACCAGTCCTGTTCAATGTCTTCATTAGTGACATTGCAGAGGGGCTGGAATGAAAGGTCTGCCTGTTTGCAGATGACACCAAGATCTGCAACAGGGTGGACACTCCAGAAGGGGTGCAGAAAATGAAGAGGGACCTAGAGAAGCTTGAAAGATGGTCAGAGACATGGCAACTGAAATTAAATGTAAAGAAGTGCAAAATAACACACTTGGGTAGAGGGAACGCTGGGGAGAGCTACAGGTTGGGGAAGGGGAGAGGAACTGACTGTCACCAAGAAGGAAAGGGGACCTAGGGGTTGTCATCTCTGATGACCTTACAGTATTAAAACAGTGTACAAAGGCAGCAGGGAGGGTCAATGGTATGCTGGGGTGCATAGGCAGAGGTATCACTAGCAGGAGGTGGGAGATGGTGATGCCATTGTATTAAACATTGGTAAGGCCTCACCTGAAGAACTGCGTGCAGTGCTGGAGACCACACCTGTGCAAGGACATAAATAAGGTAAAGACTATCCAGAGAAGGGCAACAAAGATGGTGCAGGGCTAACACCACAAAACATATGAGGAGAGACTAAGAGACCTCATTATTTATCTCACTGGAGAAGAGGAGACAGTGGGGGGACATGACTAAAACTTTCAAGTACCTTAAGGGCATAAATAAGCTGCAGGCAGGGGATCTTTTCCAATGTAGAAAAAGTACTAGAACAAGGGGGCACAATATGAAATTGCAGGGCGGTAGATTAAGAGGTAATGTGAGGAGATTTTTCTACACAGAAAAGGTAGTCGACACATGGCACAGTCTGCCACAGGAGGTAGTGGGGGCAAGCACAGTAGAGGGGTTTAAGCATGCTTGGGACTGGCACAAGAGAAGCCTGAGTGGGAAGGGAGTGATGACAAGCCATTGATCACATAGGATCAGTGGCCACATACAATGTATAGGGCCTACAGGCAGACTGGATGGGCCTAGCAGTCCTTATCTGCCGACAATTTCTATGTTTCTATGTTTGTAATGTGGTAAGTAATTTTTTCCTCCATTCAACGAGCAGCCAACCAAGGCTACAAATGCATGTGTCTGTCTCCTGCTCTTGTGTGAAACAAATCACCTGCTGTATGTACGTGACTGGGTAATGTAATTAATTTACCTTGTAAATGCCATGCTTACTGCAGATGTGTAATAGCATATGTATTTCTCTGTGTGCCATTTCTCTGAATGTTGCTCTCCCATTGGTTAATGTGACAGGGCTATTGCCTGTCAAGTACTAATGTGTCATTTCTTCTTAAGGCTGCAGCCATCTATCTTTCTTTCTATTGGAGCTATCCCTTTCTTTTCTCAACAAGGAGGCAGGCCACCTCCTTATCAAGTAACCCCCCCAAACTCTTTTTCTCTAATCTCTTCCCCTCTTTCTATTTCTCTTCCTTCTAAATGAAACATTAGTATATCCTTATCAAGTAACCCTCCCTTTTAATGTGGGAGTATTTTGAATTTCTTCCATTAAGGGAGAAAGGTTTATGGTTTATTTAAATGTTGGTTGGAAGTAATAGTAACCAAGAATAAAGGAAAAAACCTCCTTAGCTAAATTAGGAAACTGCTGGAGTTGTGTTCCCTCTTTTGTAAAATAAGGTCCTTTGAGATATTCCCTAGGAGGTGATAAAGAAAACTTTGGCTAATTTAGGCCATGCGAGTAGCTCTCCCCTTTTGTTTTTGCTGCTCGAATTATCTTTTTAGCTGCATGACTGTGGAGGAGAGGAGAGACAGGGGTGACATGATTGAAACCTTTAAATACATGAAAGGAATAAACAAGATGGGTACAGAGGGGCTGTTCAAAGTAAGGAAGGGGAGGGCCACCAGGGACCATGATATGAGACTGGAGAGAGGAAGGTTCAGGAGGAGATGAGGAGACACTTTTTACAGAGAGGGTGGTGGCTGGTTGGATACGCTACCTGCAGAAGTGGTATGCAGTAGAACAGTGGACTGCTTCAAACGAGGATGGGACAGGACACGGGGGAGGGTTAATGAAGGGGAAGGGTGGAAGGGATGGGCAGCTGCAGAATAAGGGGTGCTAGCTGCACATTCGAGCAGACTTGATAGACCTCTAGGCCTTTATCTGCTGGCAAATTTCGTATGTCCGTAATCGTGCACACGTTCATGCAGCTCAAATTCATTCCCCAAATTTTATGTTTAAAGGCAGTAGTCTCTTTATTACTGCCTATGAGTATGTTTGCACCCAAAATCACAGTTATTCCCTTTGTAGAGAGAGTGCAGTGACTCTCTGAAGTCGACCAGTCCAGAAGTGGCAGCTAAGCTGGCCCGGCAGGCTGCCAATGGCTTAGTCTGTCAAGAATCCACAGCATTCTGTTGCATTTCATTTATAACACAATTTATATCTTGTCCTGCCATTTATACTGTGGTTAATACCACAATAGAAAAGAAAATATCCTAGCAGGACTTGAGCAGGCTTAGGCAGGATTTAAGCACTCCAGGAAAACCAAGGAAAACCAAGTCAAATAGGTTTTAAGCATAGGCTCAGTTTTACATGAGGATTTTTACCCTGACAATTATAAAGCTGTTTCCGTATATTCAAACTCCCTTTGCTATTAAAGTTTTTGCCTCAAAACTTCACATCAGTATTACTTTCATGGGATAGAGGAATAAATAAAGTAAATCTAAGCATACCTTGGGCTTGGCAGAAAGGTTAAAATTTGAAGTTGTTCTGAGACCTGGTTGTGGGGAGAGATTGTAGCATTCTGTCATTGGGCTATAGGGGAATAGCAACCCCTGGTGGACTATTTTTATACTGTTTCAATTCAAAGAATGGTGTTTGCAACACACTAAAACCTTGTGTATAGAATATTGTTTACAACTAGTAGTTCTAGAATACACTTAAATATTTTGCAGCATTCTTTTGGTAATATAAAATTACTAGAGCAATTATTAAATGATTTTTACTTTGTTATATAATGATGCTGGGTCACATGATTAAGTGGGAGGGTATAAATGACCTCTTCTAGGCTACTTCAGGTTAGATTAGGTCAGTAACTTCTGATCAGTGGTGGAGTAAGGTTCCACTGTTTTTGAGTGAATGCCATTTATGCCTTTTGCGTTTGTATTTTTTTTACAAGCTGGTTCAAGTTGAAGTGATTACAGGAAAAGATGCCAGACATAAGACTGAGTTTTATATTGTTTTTTTTCCTTTTGTAATAAAATTCCCACTTACCCAGGTGGGTTGCACTTTACTGGAGTTTTTGTCCATCTTTTATATCCCACATCATTACATTTGGTGTCAGTAGTGGGATATAATTGCCGTATTACTGTCCAGAGTAAGGAAGAGAGACAAAGCGGTGGGTATTTGTCTGGATACCCAAGATGGACATGGCAGCTGGTGGACAACCACAGGGCACCCTTATGAGACAGATGACAGCTCAGACTGGGGCCCAATTATTGACTGGATTACCTGATGTGCATCCCAAGGTTAAGAGACAACCATCTGAGAGGTCTGAGGAGGAACCTGGTGAACCTGGAGATGACTTGCTAACAGAAAATTTGCTGGAATCAGAGGATATCGAGAAGGAGGTGAATGCTTCATATATGGAGCAAGCACCAATGGAGGATGTGGGTGAGCTATTAAAATGGCTGTGTGTTTGACAGGTCCAGTTGGATAAAGAAAGAGAACCGGATAGGAGGTGTCAAGATGCCAAGTGGGCACACACTATGCGAGAATTGCAGGCTATCAGAGTGGAACATGCTGAACGACTTCAAGGCCCATGGGATATTAAATTAGCGCGGTTACAAGACACTGACGACATTGAGGCCTATTTGACAACATTTGAAAGGGTGGCACAAACATGTGGATGGCCGAAGGAACAGTGGGTTGTGCAACTAGCCCCACAGTTGACGGGAAGAGCCCAGGCTGTATATAGCCGATTAGCTATACAAGTGGCTGATGATTACGACTATGTAAAGAAGGAGATACTCTGGAGGTGTGATATAAACATGGAGACATATTGACAGTGGTTTCATTCTTTAAAGATGCAGCCAGCAGATGCCCCCAGAGAGGTTTATACATGCTTAAAAGACCTTAGTGACAAATGGCTTCAGCCTGATAGTAAGACCATTCAACAAATAATGGAGGCCATCACCATCGAACAATTTATCAAAATACTTCCCCAGGTTGTACAACTCTGGGTCAGAGAACATAAGCCTGAATGAGCTGAAAAACTATTGAATTAGCTGAAGACTTCCTGGCAGCAGACCATCACGGGGAAGATGTACAGGGGGATCTGTCCACACACCTGCTACTACTCCGGCAAGAAACACCTTTACTTCTGATTCTTATAGAAATAGACCAGACATAAGAAAAGAGAGAACGGAAAGAATACCCCTGTCAGAGGTAGTGTGTCATGGCTGCAAAAAGAAGGGACATGTGATCAGAAATTGCCCAATAGCTAAATAGGATTTTGGACATTGGCTTTGGCCAATTGAGCTCCATATATTACAACAGTTAAATGGGATCCCATAACATCATAGGACTGTTGGACTTTGAGAGACGACAAACCTTGGTAACAGCTGACCTAGTGGAAGAAACAGTAAAGATGGAAGGAGGAAGTAGGGTCACTTTCATCCATGGAGATACACACTTTTACTCAACTGCCCCAATGAGAATCATTATTAATGGAAGTACCAAAGACGTGGTAGTAGGAGTAGTACCTCATTTGCCTATTCCAATGATCATAGGACAAGACCATCCAGACTTTTCTAAATTAATGGAAAGACATGATTTATCACCTGTAGTAGCGGTAGCTACACATTCACAAGCCAAACAGGCAAATGAAAAGATGGAATCTGTGTTCCCTTTTTCAGATGAACTATTCGAGGCCCCGGCGAAAACACAAAAAGGGAAGGCTGAAAACCAAAAAATAAAAAGGGACTGGCAAAACCAAAGGTTTAATGGACTCATGAGTCAGGGACCTGAGACTATAGCACAAGAACTAAAAAATGATAAAACCCGTAATCAATTTTTTTGAAGGTTAACAAAGATGGCAATGATGGGACTCACAAGTTCTTACTGTTGAATAACATC
The DNA here is from genome assembly GCA_016271365.2 of Neoceratodus forsteri. Classification (NCBI taxonomy): domain Eukaryota; kingdom Metazoa; phylum Chordata; order Ceratodontiformes; family Ceratodontidae; genus Neoceratodus; species Neoceratodus forsteri. Next base: position 171,063,933 of record CM028135.1, read on the forward strand.
GTATATAGAGAATGTACTAACCCTAAAAATGGGGATAAAATATTACAATTGATTGTACCACAAAAATTTCAGAAAGAAATAATACAACTGGCTTATGATATCCTCCTAGCAGGGCATTCTGGTAGAGATACCACCTTAAAAAGAATATTAGATTGTTTTTATTGGTCTGGAATACATGACATGGTAGCTGAATACATCCAGAGTTGCCCTGATTGTCAAAAAGTTGCCAAAATAGGGAAAAAATATATGGTACCTCTGCAGAATATCCCTATAGTTAACCAGCCATTTGATAGAATTGCCATGGATATAGCAGGCCCCTTGGAGACCAGCTCTAAGGGTAACCAATTTATTCTGGTTATCTGTGACTATGTCACCTGCTACCCAGAGGCAATTCCAATGAGAACAGTTACAGGGCAAAGAGTGGCCGAATAATTGGCAAAGGTGTTTTGTAGAGTGGGAATCCCTAAAGTGGTATTAACAGATAGGGGAACCAACTTTACCTCTGTACTATTGGCAGAATTATATAGACTACTGGGTATTCAGGCGATCCAAACTTCACCTTATCACCCCCAAACTGATGGTCTGACAGAAAGATTTATTCAGACCTTGAAAAAGATGTTAAAAAAATATGTTAGTGAAGAAGGTAAGAACTGGGACCTATTCCTGCCCTATCTTTTGTTTTTATATAGAGAGGTACCACAGGCCTCCACAAGTTACTCCCCTTTTACCCTTCTGTATGGTCATAACCCTAGGGGACCTTTGGATGTAATTAAAGAATCCTGGGAAGAAAACACCAAGATAGGAAAGAAGGGGGTCTTGGAGTATATGATAGCCTTAAGGCAATGTCTGAAAAGATAGATCACTTCAGCTCATCAGACATTGAGTGATAAACAGGCCTAACAAAAGAAACATTATGATGCAGGGGTAGGACATAAACAATTTGTCCCAGGGGATCAAGTATTATTACTTTTACCTGCCAGTGAAAATAAGTTACTAATGAAATGGCAGGGGCCTTTTAGTGTGGTTACACAGGTTGGCCCTGTAACATATGAAATACAGATGCCCCATAGGAAAAAAAAAAACAGATATATCATGCCAACTTGTTAAAACTATGGCATGAAAGACACAAAGAAGAGAAGTTAAGTGGTTACATACAAACTGAACCCCAACAGTCTGAGCTGGACATAGCTTATGAAAGATTGGAAAATAAGGGTCAACTACAGGAGATGCAGATAAATCCTTCCCTAACTACATCACAACACACACAGTTACAGCAATTGCTCAGTAAATATGCTGACACATTTACCAGTGTACCTGGTTGAGTGGTGGGCATACAGCATGAAATCTGGTTAACTCAGAATAACCCTATACATCAGAAACCATACCAGTTACCAGTACAGGTCAGAAAGGATGTAATAAAGGAGATAATGGCCATGGAACAACTAGGAATAATACAGCCCTCCCATAGTGCCTGGTCCTCACCTATGGTGATAGTTAATAAGAAGGAAAGGGGTATTCACATATGTTTGGATTTCTGAAAAGTGAATGCCGCTTCCCTCTTTGATAGATATCCTATGCCTCAGATAGAAGATATTATTGATCACCTAGGAAGTGCCAGGTACATATCCACCCTTGACCTCACAAAAGGGTAATGGCAGATTCCCCTTACTCCTCAGTCAAGAGAGATTACTGCCTTTAGTACCCCGGTGGGCCTATATGAGTTCTTAACAATGCCATTTGGTCTGCATGGAGCGCCGGCCACTTTCCAGGGCTTCATGGATCACAAACTTCAGCCCTATACATCTTTCTCTGCAGCCTACCTGGACGATGTGGTGGTGTTTAGTCCAGACAGGGAATCACACATAAGCCATCTAAAAGAGATCATTAGGGCATTAAAAAGGGTAGGGGTCACTATAAATCCCACCAAATGTAGTCTGGGACAGACTGAAACAAGGTACTTGGGGTACATAATTGAGAATGGGGTCATTAGGCATGAAGTTAATAAGGTGGAAGCAGTATCCAACTGTGAATTTCCCTGAACAAAAAAGCAAGTTTGTGCTTTTCTAGGGTTAGCTGGTTATTACCGTCACTTTATCCCTTGATTTTCAGCTATATCAGGACCTCTAAGAGCTAACCAAAAAGAAGTACTCAAATAGGGTAGAGTGGACAAGGGAATGCGACAAAGCATTAAGAATGATTAAAGCTACACTATTTGCCTACCCAGTTTTGAGAAGTCCAGACTTTGAGAAACCTTTTTTTGTGCAGACTGATGCATCAGGGGTAGGTCTGGGGGCTGTACTTACACAAGTTATAGAGGGGGAAGAACATCCGATAGTATACAAGAGTAGGAAACTACATGTAAGGGAGCGTAAATATGCAACAGTAGAAAAAGAATGTTTGGCTCTTAAGTGGGCTATAGAAGCTTTGAAATATTATATTTGGGGATCAGAGTTTACTGTTGTTATGGACCATAACCCCCTATGCTGGTTACATCAAATGTGGGAGAAAAACCCCAGAATAATGAGATGGTATTTGGCCTTACAACCTTTAAAGCTTTAAAGTCATTCATAGGAAAGGGAGTGAACACAAAAACGCTGACTATCTATCCCAATATGGGGCTGAAGTTGAAAATGCATTTGTGGAAAGCAGAACATTAGTAAAGGAATGAATATTTACAGGAAATGTAAAATATAGTATTATATGGATCTCAGGAAAATTGTAGTATTTAGTATATGTTGTAATTATGATCTGTCTTATGATGGATTGTTTAACGTACTAGGGTCCCTGAGATGAAGCTTCTTGGAAGAGGGTGGGCTGGAGCTCCTCCAACCCTCAGAGTTAAAGGGGGTTGGACCATATGGATACTATATGATTCCAAAAAGATATAATAGGAAAATAGTACTAGGCTACTGATATCCCAGGGCAAGTTCGAAATGACATAATTGATGCCAGTGTCTTGACATCACAGGGGCCCTGGGATGGGACTCCTGAGTGTTTGTGGGCATGAGTTCCACCCTCCTCGGGGAATTTAAATAAAATAAAAGAGGAAATATTTCCTCTTTTCTTTAAGGGGTGGTAAATGTGACAGGGCTATTGCCTGTCATGTACTAATGTGTCATTTCTTGTTAAGGTTGCAACCATCTATCTTTCTTTCTACTGGAGCTATCCCTTTCTTTTCTCGACAAGGAGGCAGGCCACCTCCTTATCAAGTAACCCCCCAAACTCATTTTCTCTAATCTCTTCCCCTCTTTTGATTTCTCTTCCTTCTAAATGAAACATTAGTACATGCTTATCAAGCACCCCCCCTTAATGTGGGAGTATTTGGAATTTCTTCCATTAAGGGAGAAAGGTTTATGGTTTATTTAAATGTTGGTTGGAAGTAATAGTAACCCAGAATAAAGAAATAAACCTCCTTAGCTAAATTAGGAAACTGCTGGAGTTGTGTTCCCTCTTTTGTAAAATAAGGTCCTTTGAGATATTCCTAGGAGGTGATAAAGAAAACTTTAGCTAATTTGACCATCAGTAGCTCTCCCTTTTGTTTTGCTGCTTGAACGATTTTTAGCTGCACAACTGTGCGACTGACATATTCGTGCAGCTCAAATTCATTCCCGGAAATTTATGTTTAAAGGCAGTAGTCTCTTTATTACTGCCTATGAATATATTTGTGCTCAAAATCGCAGTTTTCCCCTTGTAGAGAGAGTGCAGTGACTCTCTGAAGGTAGACCCAGTCCAGAAGTGAAAACGCTAAGCCAACGGCTTGGAAAAATGCTGCCAATGGCTTAGCCTGTCAAGAATCCACAGCATTCTGTTGCGTTTCATTTATAACACAACTTATATCTTGTCCTGCCATTTATACTGTGGTTAATACCACAATAGAAAAGAAAATGTCCTAGCAGGACTTGAGGAGGCTTAGACAGGATTTAAGCACTCCAGGAAAACCAAGGAAAACCAAGTCAAATAGGTTTTAAGCATAGGCTCAGTTTTACATGAGGGTTTTTACCCTGACAATTATAAAGCTGTTTCCATATATTTAAACTCCCTTTGCTATTAAAGTTTTTGCCTCAAAACTTCACACCAGTATTACTTTTATGGGATAGAGGAATAAATAAAGTAAATTTACGCATACCTTGGGTTTGGCAGAAAGGTTAAAATTTGAAGTTGTTCTGAGACCTGGTTGTGGGGAGAGATTGCAGTATTCTGTCATTGGGCTATAGGGGAATGGTGACCCCTGGTGGGCTATTTTTATACTGTTTCAATTCAAAGAATGGTGTTTGTAACACACTAAAACATTGTGTATAGAATATTGTTTACAACTAGTAGTTTTAGAATACACTTAAGTATTTTGCAGCATTCTTTTGGTAATATAAAATTACTAGAGCAATTATTAAATGATTTTTGCTTTGTTATATAATGATGCTGGGTCACATGATTAAGTGGGAGGGTATAAATGACCTCTTCTAGGCTACTTCGGGTTAGATTAGGTCAGTAACTTCTGATCAGTGGTGGAGTAAGGTTCCACTGTTTTTGAGTGAATGCCATTTATGCCTTTTGCTTTTGTATTTTTTTTATAAGCTGGTTCAAGTTGAAGTGAATACTGGAAAAGGTGCCAGACATAAGATTGAGTTTTATATTGTTTTTTTTTTTCCTTTTGTAATAAAATTCCCACTTACCCAGGTGGGTTGCACCCTACTGGATTTTTTGTCCATCTTTTATATCCCACACCGTTACAGTTAAAGTATGTTTGGATGGCTTGCCAACTGTATGATGACATGCATGCTGTGAAAATATAGCTATTTCAACAGATTGTAGATAATCAGCCAAATTTTGCAGTAGGCACATTATAATACCGGATTATCATTTATATTTTATGAATTTTATTTGTATTACAGTAGCGTGCACACACACACACACACACACACATACACACATAGATATAAAGAAGAAATGATGGGCAAGTGTGGCATACAAGGAAATAAATCCAGTGAGAAGGTTATCTAGATAATAAAGCCATAAGCCTGAAGGACAAGTGGCTTTTTGGTCTGATTTGTCCCCTTGATATGTTTATTTCCTACTATTACTCACCTGTCCATCATTTATTTTATGTACTGTGCTTGGATGATTACTGTTAGTTTAATTGCAATTACATGTGCAGGGAAAGGGTATACAGGGAAATAACTGCTAACCACTTCTATCGAGAAAAAGACCCATCCATGTATGGGGTCAGTATAGTGCAGTGATTAAAAGCATTGAGCTGCAAACCTGAAGAATTAGGCTTGGATCCCACAGCCATCACTTGCATAGTGTGTGATCGCGAGCAAGTTACTTAACTTCCCTGTACTCCCAGGATGTACCTGGAAACAAGCCTCAGCTTAGTTTGTCTTTCCTTGCCAAATATTGTAAAATAAATAAATATACACATTTCACAGTTGTGATGTCAGAACTGTAAATTGTGACTTTAATTTTAGACGGTCTGGCACTCATACTTCTTGTATGTTTCACTTTCTGTACAACATTTTGAAGCAAACAATGTGTGTGACATTCACATTGTACCAACAATGAAATTAATTCATTCATCAGTGACAGTTTAAAGCCTTATAAACAGTGTTTACCTTGTGTTATTTAAAGCAAATATTAGTCAAACTATAAATTACATAGCTTGTAATTTAATTTAGGGGCCTTCTATTAACATTCAGTTTAAATATGTCACATAATCCCCTCAATGGAATTACAGTCTTGTAATTCAGTTTCCAATCATTTATTTTATTTTTTGCAAGAAATGACATTAATGCACCAGTTAGGGTGCCTTAATGCCAAACAAGCCAGGAAACGGGGTGTAAGGGTTTCCAACCCTAACTCCTCACTCCCACCCTGCAGGCAGCAACAGGGAAAACATTAGGGTTTTGACCTCTCTTGCATCTTTGCAAATCAGGCATGGGTGTGCCTTGAGGTTGTCAACCCTAACGCCCACCCCATTCCATCAGTAAATAAGTTGAGATGGGTACAGAATATAAGAAGGGGGTGAGCATCAGGGTTGACAACCCCAAGGCACACCCTACACCTGATTTGCAAAGACGCAAGGTAGGTGAAACCATAATGGTTTCTCCTGTTGCAGCCTGCAGGGTGGGGGTGGGGAGTTAGGGTTGGAAACTGTAACATCCCATTTCCTGACTTTTTTGGCATTAAGGCACCCTAACCTGTGCATTAATGTAGTTTGTTACAAAGAATTTCCTTTATTTTTGAGATAGTGTAATTGGATCCTCATTCATGAAAGATCATTTAGGACCTGCATGAACAGATGCAGGCATGCACCAAGGGATTACTTTCTCTGCCTACAGAAGTGCAAGGCAATTACATGCCCTACACTTGCATGCCATGCAGCAATGGATATGTGGCTTTCATGGGCTGTCTGGTGGGCTGCAAAAGTACAGGGTACGGAATCACAATGTCACGGTAAAACCATGCACATCAAGAATGCCACATGCAAATCAACGTGTGGCATTATAATGTCAGCACAAAACACTGACTAGAACAATTACAGCACATACCTCATCACTCTCTTTGTTTCTGCAGGGGGCTTCACCCCCACACCATCAGGACTAAATATAATCAACTCTGGAGGGCTGTGGATCTCGGTGAAATGAAAAACTTGGAGTGGGGATATTTTTGTTTTGTGCATCAAAAATAAATGCATCATAGTGGGACCTGGGGAGAACTGAACTGCAGCCCCAGATCCCCAATGCCACTGGAGGCAGGTGTTCTAGCCACTCCACCAAGGGAGTGGCTCTGACAGGCATCACCCTGACAGTATCCTTCCCCAATGTCAGCCTAACATCAACAAGGATAGTGATTCTTATCACATGCTAAAAGGACCCCTGTTGCTGTAGAATCATGCACACTTGTTAAAGTGCAATATTCCATGTGCAGTTCTGTCCATGCTATATTCATCTGGTACCAAAGTAGATGGCCTTCTAGTCCCTGTGCTTTTTTGTGGCTGGAGATACAAACACACAGGGCAAACAGTCTATCTGTCAGCCAATGTACAGATCTTCTGCCACACATGAGTGCAGATACAGGGCCCTATGCCAACAGAAGAGCTGTCTTCACTATATGGTACCTGGGCATGCAGGCAACCCTGCAACTTTCATTCTTAGGCTGCCAGAGGGATGTCATGTAACAGTGCCATCCCAGCACCCTCACCCCATGTAGCTGGGTCACTGAGCTCACCCGCAAACTTACTGCCACAGGATCACAAAGCATAGCCATTGGGGTGAAGATTATATTATTAAAGTAGTACTATGATTCCATTTCTCTAATTACATTAGAAATAACTGGTTTTCTTTATAGAATATTAAGCATGGTGTCAGATAGGATTCTGGATATTGGGAACTGTTCTTGGAAACATTTCCCTATATATTACAGAAAAACATTTCCTAGAATGGTTCCCGAAGTCTGAAATCCTATCTGATCTCATATCTGATAAGATTTCAAGTATGATGATACAATAACAGATATGAGTTCAGATACTGGGAACTGTTCTGGGAAACAGTTGTTTGTAATATACAGAGAACTGCTTCCCAAAATGGTTCCCAATGTCTGAAATTGTATGTGACACCCTAACTGATATTAAATAAAGGAAACCTGTTTTTTTGTAATGTCATTACAGAAGTGGAATCATATAACTACATATATATATATATATATATACACACACACACACACACACACACACACACACACACACATATATATATATATATATATATATATATATATATATATAGGTTCAAAGGTTCATAGGTAGTATACGAACATTGGAGGCCAAAGACCACATCTAGCTCATCACTTTTTAGTGGATGCCCTGACATTTATCCATTCCTATATACTATCTAAAGCTGTTTAGAACATATGCATCATTGCACTAGCAACTACAGTTTCTGGTATGGCATTCCAAAAATTAATAACTCTTGGTCCGAACCATTTTTGTCTCTTATTTGTTTTAATAACTGCCCCTACTAATGCTAATGAATGTGATCTAGTGTTATTATTATGCTTAACCAATGCTAGTGTTTCAAACAGTTCCTCATTTCTTGTTGCACTGAAGACCAAGCATAGGTCACCACATAGTCTCTTATACTGCAACGAGTACAGGTCCAACTGTTTAGTCTATCACTATAATTCATATTCTCCATATTCTTGATTTTCTTTGTTACCCTCCTTTGGACCCTCTCTACTAATTGTGTACTACCCATACTTTGTGGAGCACAGAAGGGTGAACAATGCTCCAGTTGTGATCTCACCAATGAAGAATAAAGTGGAAGAATAACTGATGAATCCCTGCTCTTGATACACCTGAAAATGCATGCCATGGGTTCATTGCATTTTTTAACTGTTGTCCTAGTATGTGTGTCAAAGGCAAGTGTATTTGTCAGCAACACTCCCAGGTCTCTCTCGCTTTCTGTTACCTGTAATATAGTACTATTTAATTTATAAGTGAAAAATCTATTTGTGTCCCAAATGCATTACCTTACATTTCTCGATACTAAAGGTTAGTCTATTTTGATTTGCCCAATGCTCCACTTTGTTTAGTTCTTCCTGTAACTTTTCTGCTGCTGCCTTGTTATTAATTATAGCCCCAATTTTACTGTTGCCAGCTTTATTTTACATATCCAAACTCTCTCTGACATTTGCATATTTGAGACTAGGATGATAAACACTGCTGGCCCCAAAACGGATCCCTGTGGGGCCTCATTAGTAATCCCTCATCCCCCAGTCAAAATAGTAAACTCTGATTCCCACTCTATATTTTCTATCCTGTAGCCAGCTATGCATCCAACCTACTATGATTTGATGTAAATGTATGTTTTCCAGCTGCTCTATCAAGATCTTATGTGAGACAGAATCGAACACTTTGTGTAGTCCAAAAATATAATATCCACAGGGAGTCCCTCATCAAGGGCAGTGCTGACTGGCTCAAAAAAATTTAGCAAATTAGCAAGACATGACTTACCCTTTACAAGCCAATGCTGTGTTATGTAAATTGTCCCTTCTGTTCTAATGTGTTCCATAAGTAAGTTGTGTATCAGCCCCTCCATTATCTTACCCAAAACCAAAGTCAGACTTATTGGTCTATAATTACTAACTTGCTTCCTATCTCCCTTCTTATAAATTGGAGTCACATTAGCTACTTTCCATTCATCAAGAGTATTATACTCTTTGATTGATGCATTAAACAACTCAGTAAGGGGGCCACAAAGTTTATCTTAAGTTCTCTCAACAGTCTTGGACTCAGCCCATCAGGTCATATAAACTTATCAGGTTAGATTTTCTTTAGTTTCTCCAAGATCTCCTGTTTAGAGAATACTATATCTTTAGTTGGTCTATTTCCATCTAAATAACTATCTTTCGGTATTTCTTTTGGTTGAAATATTGTTAAAAAGTACCTATTTAGTTGATTTACCATATCTTGCTCTTCTTCAATTAACTTGTCATTTACTTCTAAAGGTCCTATTTTTCTCTGGTTACCTCTCAAAAACCCCACATAGCCAGAAAAGCTCTTTTTGGTATCCTTAATAGAAGCAACCATTTCCTTTCTGCCCTTGATTTTGATGCTCTGATTGTATTCTTGCTTTTATTTGTTGCTTTCCTATGCCTTTCCCAATTAAGGGTTGTTGGGTTGTTTTTCTCTTTATTGTATAGTTTCTCTTTTCTCCGTAATGTTGTTTTTGCTGCATTTCCCACCATATTGGGATTCTTCCCTTTTTATTATACTTTGGTAATTCTGATACCCATTCATTAACACAATGATCAATTTGATATTTCATTTTTGTCCATATTGCTTTAATTCCTAGATCTTTTAGTTCTTCCTTCCATTCCCATCCTTTCACATATTTCTTAATCTGCAAGTAATCAGCTATATTATGACATTTTACAGTAGTTTTCCCTTTGATTTGAAGGATTTCGACATTGATCTCTACCATGATCCTAATATGGTCACTATCTCCCAAAGGGGCATCTACTGTAATGTTCCTAATTTTTTCTTCAAAGATACACAAAATCAAGTCTAAGATATTTTCTCCCCTGGTACCTTGCATGATTAACTGATCTATTTCAATGAATCTATTTTCCATTGCTGTGGTATCTTCCAATCTTTCTCAGTTAATTTTTGGAAAATTAAAGTCCCCTAATACCATATAATCTCCCTCAATGTTCGCTTGTTCTAGGGTATCCATAATAGCAATATTATCTGTTAGTTGTAGGTTTGGTACTCAGTAACACAAACACAATGTCAGTTGTTGAGTATGTTAATTCTTGATTATGTGTTGTGTTCCCTACAGAGGTGATTTCATTAGCCTTTATATCGTCCTTAACATGTAATATTATTCCTCCTCCACGCTTTCCCATTCGATCCTTGTGGAAACTATTATATCCTTTAATCTCAGTATCCCAGTCCCCTTCCCCATACCATGTTTCAGTTACTGCACATATTGTTATGTTTTCTCTAACCATGTTATGCTGTAATTCATCCTTTTTATTTCATAGCCTTTTAGCATTTGTCAACAAGATTTTCATTGTCGATGATTTAGACTTTTAATTTTTGGGATTTTGAAACCCTGTTCCCCTTGCACTCCTCTTGTTGCCTGTGATCTTTTTGTCTCCCCTTAATTGTACCCTTTTCCCCTGTTTTTTTTCAGTTTAAAGTCTGTTTAATAATGTCCACAAATAAATAAGCTAACTTATCACTGCCTTTGCTACTAAGATGTAGTTTATCATAGCTATATATGGCTCCATTTCCCTCAAACAATGCCAATGTCTTTACACTTTTTATTCCATGTGCTAAAGTCCACTGTCAAATCTAGTTATTTAATTTAATTATTTTCTTATTGACTGTCCAGTTCATTCTAGATATGGGAAGCACTTCTGAGATAACCAGATCACATTTTGCTTTGGTCACCAAATTGTGCATGACTTGTATAGCACAAAAAATTTCCTCTACAGTACTACCCCTAACATCATTAGCACCTATATGTATTAAAGTGATAGATCTTTCAGCTGTCCTGTTGGTTAAGTCGGAAAGGATAGTTAACATGTCCCTCACTCCTGCTCCTGGATAGCAACTACTAACAACATTTTCTTTGTTGTTCTTGGTATTACTATGGTCCTTAAATCTTATAATAGAATCACCCAAAATATAATATTTATGATACCATTTGTGTCTGCTCTGTCTGGCACCTCCATGTTTTCCACATTATTCTGACTTGTGGTATTCCCTTGCATTTGACTTTCTTGGTTAACCTCATTTATAACTGTACTCTCCCCCTGTTGCTCATCATCTTGCTTCTGAATATTATTCACTATTGGTAGTATTTCATTAGTTACACTTTCTATATCTATAAGTTCACTTAGTGGTGTGTAGTAAATATGTGTTGGAAGTTGGAAATCCATCAATCTCCTACCCTTCTTGGTATTTCTATTTGATTGTGGGGATTGTGACAAATAGTCTCCTTCCTGCTCCCTTTTCTACTGACATCACCCGCATGATCTATGTCTGCCTCCTCATTAAGTCCTGTATTAATTATATTATCTTCCCTAACAGTCATTTGTAGGCACTTTATCTCCCACTGTAGCCATATTACCTTAACCTTCAGCTCTTTAATTTCAACTCACTGTTCATAGAAACATAGAAACATAGAATTTGATGGCAAATAAGGACTGCTTGGCCCACTTAGTCTGCCCATTTCCCTACCTGATGGATAAGCTGCAGATTCTAGTTAATCAACAGCTTACTTCCTCCTACCCTCACTAAAATAGCCTTATGTCTGTCCCATGCATTCTTGAATTCTCCCACTGTTCCTGACTCCACAACCTCCTAGGGAGGCTGTTCCATGCATCCAAAACCCTCTCTGTGAAAAAAAACTTTCTAACATTACCTCTGAGCCGTCCCCCTTCTATCTTCAAATTGTGCCCCCTTGTTTCTGCACATCTCTTCTTCTGAAAGATGCTACCCTCTTGTACTTTGTCAATTCCCTTGAGACACTTGAAAGTTTCTATCATGCCCCCCTCCCTCCTTTCCTCAAGGGTATACATATTAAGCTGCTTTAGTCTCTCCTCATATGTCTTCTGGTGCAGACTCTGCACCATTTTGATTGCCCTCCTCTGAACAGCCTCCACTCTGTCTATGTCTTTGTGGAGATGGGGTCTCCTGAATTGCATGCAAAACTCCAGGTGGGGTCTCACCAACTGTCTGTACAGAGGGATAACAACTTCTTGTTTTCTACTGTTGATGCCTCTCCCTATGCATCCCAGTATCCCCCCAGCCCTCCTGACTGCCTTCTCACATTGCTTGCCCATCTTTAGGTCATCTGATATAATTACTCCTAGGTCTCTTTCAATTTTTGTTGTTGTTATTAATTCACCCCACATTGTGTACTCTTCCCCTGGGTTTTTGTTTCCAAGATGCATTACCTTGCACTTCTTTGCATTGAATCTGAGCTGCTATATATTTGACCATTCCTCCAACCTTACCAAGTCCTTCATCATCCTTTCCACCCCACCTTGTGTATCAACCCTGTTGCAGATCTTTGTGTCATCTGCAAAGAGACATATGTTCCCTTCCAGGTGCTCTCCAATGTCACTTATAAAGACATTAAAGAGGACCGGTCCCAGTACCAAACCATGTGGTACCCCGCTTGTTACCCTTCTTTCTTCACTGTGGACTCCATTTACTATTACCCTTTGCATCCTGTTGTCCAGCCAGTTTTTTATCCAGGCTACCACCTTGAGACCCACTCCAAAGCTAGCTAACTTGTATATTAATCTTTTTTGTGAGACTGTGTCAAATGCCTTGCTAAAATCTAGGTAGGCCATATCCACAGCCCTTCCCATGTCTACTACTTTGGTCACCTAGACAAAGAAATGTATTAGGTTCATCTGACATGACCTTCCTGTTGTGAAACCATGCTGCCTTGGGTCCTGTGCCTCACTGGCCTCTAGGTACTCAACAATTCTTTCCTTCAGAAATGATTTCATCATTTTCCCTACCACTGAGGTCAAACTAACTGGTCTCTAGTTTCCTGCCTCTGTCCTGCTTCCACTTTTGTGAAGTGGAATCACATTTGCTCTTCTCTAGTCCTCAGGTACCACCCCATCCTCCTATGATTTGTTAAAGAGAGTAGTCAGTGGTGTTACTAGTTCTACCCTTAGTTCTTTTAGAATTCTTGGGTGAATCCCATCAGGCCCCATTGCTTTGTCCACCCTCAGTTTCAAGAGTTCTTTCAAAACCCTTTTTTCTGTGAATGGACTGGTATCAACCCACCTATTCAGAGTGTTTTTCTTGTTTGGTTTAGGTACCTCCCCCTCCTCTTTCGTTGTGAATACTGAGCAGAAATATTCATTCAGTGTCCCTGCTTTTCACTGTCACTCTCTGCCCATATTCCCTCCCCTTTATTAAGTCTCTGTATCCCTCCCTTGGTCTTTCTTTGCTCTCTAATGTACCTATAAAAGGTTTTATCCCCCTTCTTAACAGAGTTGGCTATTTACTCCTCAGTTTGTGCCTTTGCTATTCTGACTGCAGTCCATACCTCCTTCTGCTTTAACTGATAAAGTTCTCTGTCCTGCTCCTTCTGTATTTCCTTATATTTCCTGAATGTTATCCTTTTTCTCCTTTACCTTCCCTTCCACCTCTTTTGAGAACCATAGAGTTTTTTTCCTTCATTTTGTTTTTCTGATTTGCTTCACACAAAGGCTTGTTGCCTCTTCGATGGCTGTTTTGATTATTCCCCATTGTTCCTCCACCCTCCTTCTTGCCCATTTGTTAGTGCTTTTCTGAGGCACTCTCTCATTTTCCCAAAGCCAGTCTTCCTAAAGTCCAATACTCTTGTTTTTGTATGGCTTGACTCTATGGTTGCTATTCTGAACCACACTGTTTGGTGGTCACTTGTTCTCAGATGGCTACCCACCTCTAAATCTGAGATTCTTTCTCCGTCCCCATTTGAAAGTACCAGGTCTAAGATTGCTCCCTCCTGAGTGGGTTCTAATACTAGCTGTCTGAGGCATGCCCCTGTAGGTATCAGGAATGACCCTGCTCTTGAATGTGCCGCAGCAAAGGTGCTCCAGTTAACATCTGGCATATTCAGGTCCCCCATCAACAATATATCCCTTTTTGCAATTTTAAGGATGCCTTCTATCATTTCCTTGAGCACTCAGCACCCGGTTGTCTGGACCATTCTTTTTGGACTTGGATCTCTGCTTTGGGTGCCTTTTTGAGCTATACTTGGACATTCTTGGGCCTCTCTGGTTACCAGAATCACTGAAACTGCCTGTGCCCCATTGTAAAAGACTCTCTCCACCAGTATTGAAGTGATTACAGCTCCTCTATACTTTTCTGTGCTACTGCTCTTACCATATTTCTCGTTATTTAAAGCTAAATCCTGTCAAGTCAATGTAATTATTTGAAATGCCTAATCTGCCATATGTTAAGTTTTTAGTGTTGGTAACTATTTAAGCTGTTTTCCTCTAAATCTTCCCTCTCCCTCACTGTCTGTCTCTTCACTCTGCCTGGCTACTCCCACCTCCCCTCCACCCTCCCAGTTTTCTTTGTCTCAGCTCTCTCCCTCCCACCACCTACTGCTATTTAATCTCTCTCCCTTTCTGTGCCCTCCAGGTCCCTCCCAAGCCCACCAGGGCTTCTGACCCACTGGAAAAGTCATGCCAGGGAACTCGCTTCCAGTGCAGCTCCTCCAGATTTCCACCAGGCTGCTGCTCCTCTGAGGCATTCCCTTGTTGTAGGAGCCCAACACTGCAGGAATCTCCCCAGCACAGAGGACCACGAGCCCGGCTGATTTCTAGGTCAGTGGGTGGGGAAAGCATAAAACGCCTTCCCGCTGGTGCTTCATGCTGGCTCCCCACCCTCCCCCCACCTCATCCACCCTGGGTGGGCTGTTAGTTATATTCTGTTCTCTGTGGCATGTGACTAAGTGTCTAAATTTCAATTAGCTTGTTATATTTTTCTGTCACCAGGGGCCATTGTACCACGCTGCCATTTTTAAACTGATCCTTAGTACTGTCTTCTTCATCTCATCCCTTTCTACTAGCTGTAACACTCCTTGCTAGTCCTCACAGGAGCCCTAGTTTCCTTTATCTCTATGCTGATTTCCTAACCTTATAATTTTGCATACCCATAGGAGCTGGAGTAAACCCTTTTCCTGCTCCTGCTTTACTAGCCTGAAAGCACCCTCTTGACCCCTGTCTTTTAGTTTGGGATGCCTGTCTGATACTGTGGCTGCCCAGCTGCCTTATTTAGAAGTATACCTGGCTGCTTCGGGAGGCCTCAATTTTTGTTTTCTACCTCAAGCAGCCTATCTTCCAACCTTAGCTATGGTCAGCTACCATGTGGGGGTGAGGGAATCCTTATTCCACTAGTGCTTCTCTGCATCAACTTGCTTTTCCTCTTGATCCTTTGACAAACAGAATGGGATAGTTTACCTACAAAATTTCTGCTTTTCAAATCAGCTTGTCCTTAGCCAGTGGCCTATGTCCTTAGGGCCTCTTCCTCCTCTCCCAAAGGGCTATTACTATTATGAACTACTTGCCATCGAAAGATGGAGGTGGCGGGCTATAAGAATTCCAGCTTACTATGGCATTAGGCCTTGATTTTTAGCCTTGTTAAAAATCCAGCAGTCAGGTGACATTGAAACTAATCCTG
Source organism: Neoceratodus forsteri (assembly GCA_016271365.2). NCBI lineage: Eukaryota > Metazoa > Chordata > Ceratodontiformes > Ceratodontidae > Neoceratodus > Neoceratodus forsteri. Next base: position 171,079,633 of record CM028135.1, read on the forward strand.
GGCCACCTACCCATTTCTCAGCCAGTGACGTAACTAGGTTAGCCAGTAAAGGCCTTCTCATTGTGCACATGAATATCCATAGCCTCATATGCCACAAGGATGAGCTTGAGACTTGGATGAAGGATTACATCCCTGACATTCTCTGTATCACTGAGATGTGGCTGAAACCCAAGATACCTGACTCCACACACTCCATCACAAGCTACTCCATCATCCACAGGGATAGGCCAACTGCCAAGCAGGGGGTGGTGTCGTGATCTATTACTAAGACAATCTCAATGTCACTGTCATACGTGACCAGATCTCGCCTTTACTATGTGAACCCTTACATGTAACTGTCTCTCTTGGTTCAAAAAAACTTCATCTCATCTGTGGATACAACCCCCGTCTGAGGGTGTCATTGGTTTCCAGGAACTGCTTGGCTTAACCCTGTCTAATGCTACCCAAAACAAGACCTTAATCCTTGGTGACATAAACCTAAGTTGGCTGGGTCCAACCCATAGTTCACTAATGTCAATGGCCAGCAGCTGTAACATGCACCAGGTAATAAATGAACCCACAAGGACTCCAAATCATGAGAAAATGGGTACCCTGATAGACTGTCTACTTACAAACCAATTGGAACAACTACCCATATCTGGAATCCTCTCTGATGCCATTACTGACCATGCTCCAATCTTCAGCATATGGACCTCGGGTGCTCCCCTGTCTCCCCCTCCATGCTACATCACATTCACGAATCTTGCTAACTTGAATGTGAGGCCCTTCCTTCATGACATTTCCACCACCGACTGGTCAGAAAAATATCAATCTAACCGCATCGAACATGCGCTAAACATCTTCCTTACCAGTTTCTATGAAGTACAGACCAGGCATGCTTCTAAGGTCACCAGGAAAGTCAGAGGAAAGCAAGCCAGGTGGCTTTAGGTGGCTTTATAAAGAACTACTAGCCAAGCTACGATTAACGGACAAACTCTGGAAGACGTTTAAGCAATCTGGGCATATTTCGGATTTCCACACCTACAGGGCCCACAGGAATATCTGCAGGAGAAATATAAGAATAGCTAAAAGTAAGTACTACAAGGATCTGCTTACCAACTCTGTTAGTGACCCTAAGAAATTCTGGGCACATATCTAATCCTTCCTTGGGACCTCTGAGCACAATGCACCAACCGACATGTTATTAAATGGGGCCAACTGTAATGACCCTAATACAATTGCCAATGCTTTCAACAGGTTGTTCTCTGACCTATCTCCATATAGCTCCTCCTTCAAACCTCTGGCTAATCAACTCCACCCTGGGGGCTTGGTCAAAGTGTCAGAAGATGTCACCCTCGCCTGAAATTTGGGCAAAGTCTGCCTTTCTATTTCAAAGGTATAACAGCCCCAGAGGTCCTCAAACTACTTCACTCAATGTCTAATAGTACATGTGTTGGGTCGGACCACCTTCATCCTTGCCTCCTTAAGTTTGCGGCCTATTACATTCCCTCACCATTGGCTAAAATATTCACCCTGTCACTCTCTGGCAGCACTGTCCCTGACATATGGAAAATAGCTCAGATAACCCCAGTTTTTAAAAAGGTGAAAAAAAGGACTTAAGCAACTACAGACCCATTGCCATTCTCTCAGCCTTGTATAAACTTCTGGAAAAGGTTGTTGCCACACAAACTCTTGACTATACCTCTAAGTTTTTACTACTCTCCAATGCTTAGCATGGATTCAGGATGAACCATAGCACATCTACGGCCCTGTTGAAACTTACTTCTGACATTCTCTCAAATATGGATACAGGGCGTCTTACAGGAGCTGTTTTTATCGATCTGACTAAGGCCTTTGACCTGGTTGACCATCCTTTACTTCTATTGGACCTCACAAATCTGGGTTTCCCTACTCCAATTGTAACATGGTTTGATAGCTACTTATCAAACAGGTATCAGATGGTGAAATTCAACTTGGCTATGTCAGATCCTGCAGCTATAAGTGTTGGTGTACTGCAAGGATCCATCCTGGGACTGCTTCTATTCTTGCTCTTTATTAATGGTATCCCTAGTGCCCTTAGAAACTGCTCATCTCTCCTGTAAGTGGACAACCTGGTCATCTATACCAGTGCAAACAAAGTTGATGACCTTAACACCACCCTTTCCCATGATTTCAAGAACATCCAAAACTGGCTCAATGACCATAAACTGGTCCTAAATGCAAAAAAGACAATGTCAATATTGTTTGGCTCAGTCCCTAAACACAGAAGACTCACCTTTTTAATATAGCTTTTAATAATTTATAATAAATTTAAATTTTGTTTATTTATTGTTTTATGAAATTGTACAGGCGCTTTGGTTGAAGAAAAGCGCCTTTTAAAAATAAAGTATTGATTGATTGATTGATTGAGAACTGGTCCCTCGTCACTGTCGGTCCTCGACCTGAGTGGATCTCAATTACAGTCTGTTTCATCTTTCAACTATCTAGGGGTTCAGCTAAATCAATCCCTGGATTTCAACCTGCATATTCAAACTACATGCAAGGCAGTAAATAACAAATTGGGAGCTACATACAAGGCTAGCTACATGTTAACACCATCTGCTAAACTGGCTATTGCAAGAGGAATTCTGTTGATGACCCTCAATTACTGTTCCCCCCCCTCCTTGGTTCTGCCCATAATACCTCCTTACTGAAGTGGGATGTCACTTACAATAATGTATGCTGCTATGCCTCCTCTTCCCCTTGATTTAGGCATCGTTGCCTACTTTATGGTGACTTAGGCTGGCTTTCCCCCATGGCCTCTAGGCATTACTACCTTGGCTGTCTTGTTGACTCTCTCATCAGGCTACAAATCCCAACTACACTGGTGGAGATGTTCCTTCCTTTAACCTCCCCTCATGAACTGAGATCAGTTGATAAATCACTACTCAAAGTCCCCAGATGTCTTACAACAAAAGGTACAGGTGCCTTTGGACACATGGCTCTTAAGTTCTGGAACACTCTTCCCCTTGGCAGTCAGACAGTCAGGGATCCACCTTCACTTCAAAACCATGCTCCTTCACTATCTTATGCAGGCTGATCGTTGCATCTGTTTTGATCCTCCCTAAGTTCTTCCTGTCAGGCCTCCCATCTACAATTCCTGTATTACTACCCCAAGCACTTATCCAAGTCCCACTAATCTTTCGGGGTCGGGCAGACTACATGTCGCCTTGCCCTGGCTACTCACTCTACCCTCACTTATAATCTAACATCTACTGTCTGATCACCACCTTGATCTCCTGGTTACTGCTGTATTCTATGTTTGTACCTTTCCTGTAACCTATCCACTATCTATGCTTGTTAACTCTCTATGTTGTTTTTGCTTTCGTCACAGGGTGTTACTCCTACACTGTACCTGTTAATTATGTTCTGCCCCTATGTTACTGTGCTCAAATCTCCATACCTTCCATGCTTAAGGACTCGTCTTTCCCAAGATGTAATGTTTGTCTCTCATTGCTTGATATGTTCTAATGTATTGCACTCTCCTGGGTCATGCCTAAAAATAGTCACTCTGCTGGCTAGTGCACTTACCCAGTAAACAAAAACTAAATAAATTTCCTTGTCCATTTCCTTCCCCTGAGATGGGGGTCTGTACACAACCCCCATGAGGATTGTAGTGCCATTTCCTGTCTCCAGGGTGACCCATTGTGACTCATCAACTTCCTGTTTACTCTTTAGTTCTGTTGCTTTAATCTCTTCCCTTATATAGATAGCTACTCCTCCTCCTCTTTTACCCACCCTGTCCTTCCTGTAGATTGTGTATCCTGGTATGTTGACATCCCAGTCATTGTTCTCTGTGTACCATGTTTCAGTGACTGCCACAACATCCAGGTATCCCTCTTCCATCAAGGCCACTAGTTCAGGGAGCTTGTAACACAGACTGCGGGCATTGGTATTCATCACCTTCCATTTTTTTATGGCTTTACCCCTTTTAGCCCCATCCCTGTCCTTACTGCCTTTTTCTGCATTTACTCCTCTCCTGCTTCCTACTGACTTCTCTACCTTGGTGTTTACCTCTCTAACTACTGTTTTGTGTGGAGAGGCTGGGATTTCCCTGCTTCATTTCAGTGCCTGCCCCCTTGGCTAGTTTAAATGATTGCCAATGAAGCATTTAAACCTATCACCTAGGATCCTGGTTCTCCCTGGGACAGATGCAGACCATCACACCATTATAGTCCTGCATCCCTCCAGGTAGCTCCCTAGTCCCCAATGAAGCCCAAACCCTGAGCTCCACACCAGTTTTTCAGCCATTCATTGAATCCTATGTTTCCCATGAATCGCATGTTGTATAATCAAGGACGTCTGTAACTGATATGCTAATTTTGCAACACGTGTCACACATAACTCCTATCTGACCATCGAGCAGTGTGACATATGTGGTGTCCATTATCATTTGTTTATTAGTATTGCTTTCTTGTCCTCACCTCATTGTAGGATTCACCTTTGTTTGTAGTTACTCTTAAACTCTGTAAGTGTCTCCTGTGTTTCACTTACTTACACAATCTTTGCCTTAGCTTCCTTGGACCCTTTCCCCTTTTCCCAGTCTGACACCGTCAGACGCTGCTGGCCTCTACCCACATCACCTCCGCTCCATGCTTGGCTGTGCTCACTAGAGCTGAGCATTTTATAGGGCTCCAAATTTAGTCATTATCATTGCTATAGCAACGGCTGCCCATTTACCTCCTTATGTGGCAGACAAAACATACAATCTGCCTTTAAAAAGGCAGACTAGCCAGTGCGCAGCGGCAAAAGTTCTCCTGAGTATCAGTAATATATTGGTACTTCTGTCCAGTTCCTACCCTCGAAGCACAGGAGGGCAGAAAGCAAAACACAAGTACACCTAAAATATATATATATATATATATATATATATATATATATATATATATATGTGTGTGTGTGTATATATATATATATATATCAATGTGTGCACATATGTTACCTTAAAACAACAAAAGCTATAACTTTAGATATCAAAGCATCCACAAGGTTGTTCTTCTTAGCAATATATTTCTTGAGAAAATTACTAATGTTATGTCTTTGCTTGAAAGCCATGAGCTTCCACATTAGGCGATCTCAAAGATTTCCAATTAGATTTACTCATACTGTATCTAGTCACTTTAATGTCCTAAAGGACCACTGTCAGTTAAAATATCCATGAAGCACATTTCTATCTTCATCACACACACTCGTGATGCAGACTGTAAAAACAAGGGTGAGTTTGATGACTTGTACAGGTCTGAAGTATCATGGCAGAAGCCACCCTAAGAAAATCCTGATCCACCTTGGTGCATGAGAATTGATCTGATCTGAAATAACGAGCTTTAAAACGATAGTGCATTTTCAAGGAAAACCATGATGTTATGTCAGACAGCAACATTCCTCCCATACTGACACTCCATTCAGTTCACAAGCAACTTTCATAATGTGTTAAATACAGGACAATGATGTTTCCTAGCTCCCAGGGACTCAAGACAAGTGCACCATGTACCAGACGGATCCACACAGAGCAACAACAGTCTCTACCACCCTCCAAAAGACTGCAGTAGTACCAGCACCATGTCTAACATAGACAGTATCAAAATCACTTAGGAATATGTAAAAATATGTGAACCCAGATGAACAATAGAGGCATGTCCCACTTCCAGTTCACAACAAGATTTTTTAGTTTTTATTTATTCAATATATTGATAAAACCACGAAATTGCACATTTCCTTAAATCCAAAATAACTGTATCTTTCTTTGACTATAGCAGCAATAAATTGGATCTGGCCAGTAATGTCACAGAAAAAATATTGTGGCACACATCAAAGCAGGCAAACCATTGCTGCCTGTAATGTCAGCATGTAAACACATCGTTGACCCAAACCTCATGGGCAATGCAATATTAGAATAGGCTTGGTGACCACTAAGTCCCCCATCCCACCCACCAAATGATGGCCCCAGGAAAAGTGATGGCAGCCAGCCCCATTGTGATGGCCAGTCCCCCCAGCCCGCCACCACCAATCACTGCCCTGTGTCCCCATGACACAGTGCTGTTAACTATATCCTGGGTATCTAGTGGACCTCACACCCCAGCAGGTACATACCCACCACCATGCACCCCAACACACCCCGACAATGGACAGGTGGCGAGGACATCCCTCCACTCACCACCAAGACTGTCCACCTGACTGAACTGAATGAATGAATGTGTATATGTATGCTGGGAAGGGGAACCAGAACTTGGTGTACCACCAATGAATGGGGGCTAATGTACATGTTGTCATAACAGGGACATTGGAGATCTGGAAGAGAGGGTCACTAGACCACCAATGAATGGGGATAATTTCATTGCTTTTCTAACAGGGACATCAGGGATCAGGGAAGGAGGGCCAACAGACCACCAGGTTGTAATACCCCAGGTGCACCTTGTTGCTAGTGGTGCAATTGTGTCCACACCCCCATCCTTAGATTTCCTGGGGTTACTGTATGCTTTTCATCAGTGGTAATTAGCACCACACTATATGTTGCGCTACTGACCATAACTCAGTGCTACAGTTTTGGATATCCCAGAGCACCTGTATTCATGTCTCAGCCCCACACTAGGTCCCATGCATAGCACCAGTGCTAATTTGTCTTTTGAATATGGCATTCTGATGCAATTGCAGCTCAATCCCAGTGCAAACAGTTTGCCCCCAATGCAAACATTTGAATATCTGGCCCCAGATGCCTTCTGCTATAGTAAATTATGTCTGAGACAGTGCTAATCAGATAGCGTCTTAAGAAGTGTAAAAAAAACAGTGTACATCTTTTTATAAGATTTTTGCTGGGAAAGGGTGACTAAGCTTATAAGTTTATGAGTGAATCTTTCTTAAAAGAGAATGCTAGCTAAACTGAAGCTAGTAGTTATCACACAAAATAGCCCAGTGCAAACACTGTTTAGCTGAATAAACACAGAAGAGTGGAGTGATAGCTCAAAACATCTAATTTTATCTAGTCCAGTTAGGAATCTTGAGAGGTCCCTTCTTCTACTGTAATAAAAAATTGTCTGCAGGGCTCAGCCCACTGCAGCTGTAAAAAGGGTGTGGCATAATTGGGGAAAAAATATTAAAACGGCCATTAGTTTGAATTTAAACTGATAAATGGGGGGAGGGATCATTAAACACAATAATTCTACAAAGATAGATTCATCAACAGATGTAATTATGGAAGGGGTATTAAATAAAAAAAATCTGAATTGTAAATACAATATAAGATCCTTAAAAATGATTTACTTAAATGCTAGATCCTTGAATAATAAACAGGACTAGTTACAACTAGTTATTACACATAAGATTTATGGTGTCATTTCTGTAGTTTAGACACGGTAAAATGATTATATAAATTTGGGGTAGGAACTTGAGGGGTATACACTATAAAAAATAGGCAGCACAAGGTTGGAGGGGGTATGGCATTATATGTAAATAACTGTTTAAAAAGCTTACTAGTCAAGGGCACCACAAATTCAAAGTTAAATTTGAATCACTATGGGTTGACATAATAACAAAACAAAACAATGTAACAGTCAGCACATGCTTCAGACCACTAGACAGCAATAGGAAATATAATGAGAGCTTCTTAAATGAAATTAGAGAGAAATGTTAGACCGGGAATATAGTAATGCACATTTGTAAATGTCGAATGTTTTCCGCTGGTAATACTGTTGTACCATATCTTGCTTCTACATATTTTTACTATATATTTACCCAGGGTAAAGCAGATGAGATGCAATATCTCATTTTCAGTGGTGTCCTGATTTGTCACATTATTAGATTGCTATTACCCAGGATAGGGCATCTGAGAGGCAATATTTACTTTTAAGTGAGTTGTCACATTTTGACCCGTGTCTAACAGTGTTTTTATGACCTGACATTATCATCAAGACAGGTGGAGTTTTTAAAATCCCATCTGAGGGTGATTTCACTGTCCGACTGTGGAAACAAGTTTCAAAGGGGATTTGAAACATGACACCTGGCATGTTCAGGAGGTGGGATAACACAAAGGATATGTTTAATATTAGAGGGCCAACATCTGCAAAAAATAAATTATGAGTAGATGTTGGAACAATTCCTTTCCTCATAAATGAGTTGGTTTTTCACATTTTTCCCCCAATTTTCAACAAAATCTTTTTGTGTCACTCCTTCTGATTCTGACAAGTGTCATTTGTAAAACAATGGCTGAGTAGTTATTCCACACCACAAGTGTTAAAACATACTCTGAGGAGGATTTGAGACATGAAAGCTTCACATTTATGAGGTGGTGTGAAAAAATGGCTATGTTGAAAAGTTGGGGTGAAAATATTGAAAATTAATACAGTTATAAGAGTGCATTGAAAAATTGCAACATAGACTCATAACTTTGTTGTTTTCTCATATTTCTACCCCCAGTTTGCAACATAACCTTCTTATGACACCACATAGTCTTCTGATGAGCTCACCTCATCCACAAGGCTGAAGACCATTTTCCATTTCTGCCCAAAAGGGGATTTCACACCACAAGTGCGAAAACACAATTTCAGTCAGGATTTGAAAAATAACAGCTGTCATATTCATGAGGTGCAGTGAAAATAAAATGGCTATGTTGAAAATTTGAGGTCACAAATTTCAACATAGGCTCATAACTTCATTATTTTTTAATATTTGTACCCTAAATTCTCAACATATCCTTCTTATGACCCCACCTCATGAACAAGTATGGAGAAAATTTTCAACTCCTGCTTGAAAGGGGGATTTCATGTGGTGACTGTGAAATCACCTTTTTGGATATAAACACACATTTTGGCCAGGATTAGAAAAATGACAACTATTGCATTCATGAGGTGCAGTAAAGAAATGGCTATGTTAAAAATGTGGGGTCAAAATGTTGAAAATTACCAAAGTTACAAGCCTGCATTCTCAAATTTCAATGTAGGCTCATTATTTTTTTGTTTTTTAAGATTTGTACTCCAAATGTTCAACATAATCTTCTTATGATCCCATGTCATCAACGAGGGCAGAAAAAATGTTCAACTCCTGCCCAAAAAGTGATTTTGCACAGTGGCCATATCAGTTACCTCAGATCTGCTGATAAATGCTCTTGCTCCTGACCTTCACTGCCCTCTCTTGCTCTTTCAGTTACCACATACTAGCTCCTGCACCCCAACTATTTTGTTTTCTAGGATTAATATTGGTTGCTTACATTCAGTGACATGCTTGCTTATATGCTACCACCTTAACCTATTTTGTATCATATTTTGCTCTTCTTTGGCTGTTGCTTATAATGCTTTTTATACAATGGCAAAAAAAATTGTGGACGCTGATTGGTCAGTCTTGGGCTGGACTCATGATATTATCCCAGTATAACATCACGGGTCTATTCTCAGCCTCACTGTGAACCAATGTAGATGATCTTGAGCACATTGACCATTTGCTTGATTGTTTCATCTGCTCTTAAAAAACAAAAGTATGTTTCCACACAAAAACATCTTTAAAATGATTTTTTTTTATTTTGTATAACAATGAGCCATTGTATAATAGCAATAATGCCCTCCAGGGTGTGTGTCATTTGGGATACCGTCATGCCTCAGTTGTTGGATGCACTCGGCCTGCAGCCTCATGCCCAACTACTTGAGGCGTGACGTTATCCCAGCATGACACACACCCTGTCAGGCATTATTGCTTAATTTATTCCTATGGACCAAGCATTTGTCTTATGCTATCACCATTAGTTTTGGCTTATTATCTTACACACTTCTATTAATTAATTTTGTACCATGCCGCAGCCCTTTTCCTTGTCTGGTATATGTAACTGCACACTTTTTTATGCTGTCTCCAATATTGTATTCTTGTTGTTACCTGCTTTGTGCTCTCCCAGGTCATGCCTGAAAATAGTCATGTTTTCTTTCGTGCACTTACCCAGTAAACAAAAGCTAAATAAATAAAAAATAAATGAATGAAGTTCAAAACCCTACTGACACAAAGATCTGTAACAGAGTTGACACACAGGGGGAGTAGAAAGGATGAGAAGGGACTTGGCAAGGTTGGAGGAATGGTTAGATGTATGGCAACTTAGATTCAATGCAAAGGTGTGCAAAGTAATGCACCTGGGAAACAAAAACCCAGAAGAAGAGTACACAATGGCAGGGAGGTACTAACAACAGCAATAATAGAAGAAAACTGGGGGTAGTCATATCAGATGATGTAAAGGTGGGCAAGCAATGTGAGAGGTCAGTAAGGAGAGCTGGGGGGTTACTGGGATGTATAGGGAGAGGCATCACAAGTAGAAAAAAAGGGAAGTGGTTATCCCTCTGTACAGACAACTGGTGAGACCCCATCTGCTGCACTGCATGCAGTTTTGGAGATTCCATCTCCACAAAGACATAGACAGGATGGAGGCAGTCCAGAGGAAGGCAACTAAATTGGTACAGGGTTTGCATCAGAAACCATATGAAGAGAGACTGAGCGAGTTTAATATGTATACCCTTGATGCAAGGAGAGACGGGGGGACATGATAAAAATGTTTAAGTACCTCAAGGGAATCAACAAAATCCAGGAGGGTAACATTTTCAGAAAAAGAGATGTGCAAGAACAAGGGGGCACAATTTTAAAATAGAGGGGGGATGACTCAGGGGCAATGTGATAATTTTTTTTTTTTTTTTCGGAGATAGTGGCAGATGCATGGAACCACCTTCCTGGGGAGGTTGTGGGGTCTAAAACAGTGGAAGAATTCAAACATGCACTGGACAGACATAAGGCAGTTATAGTGGAGGGTAGGAGGAAGTAGGCTGTTGGTTAGCTAGAATCTGAAGCTTATCCAATAGGTAGGGAAATAGACAGACTAGGTGGGCCAAGTAGTCCTTATCTGCCATCAAAGTCTATGTTTCTATGTTTAAATACATTGAACTGTATACTGATTTTCTCAGTTTGTGGTACATCATTGAAGAGTGAAGACATGTCTGCAGTCCAGAGAGGATTATGGCATTGGATCCCCCTGGATAAGTGGGAGCTTTGGGGTGTGGGGTGGTGAGTGCTGAGTGGGAGGGTCAGGTGGGGGGACAGTTACTGCAGCAACAGACATTGATGGATGGTTTTCTTTTTTACAGGGTTTATTGAAAAAAACTACAAGGGATGATTTTCTTTACATCAGGTCATGACTCTGGGGGACTGGGCACCCCCATTATCAGTGCTATGTTTGGCAGCACCGGGGTGGGCTCCCTGGTGCTGCAGAGCTAAAATGGGAAGGGGGAAGGAGTACCAGCTGGCAGAGGGGATTGGGTACCCTATGCCAGAATATTAACATCTGTGCCCCTTCCTTTTCTGTTTATATATTGATCAGATGTTGAGGGAATTTGAAAATCTGACCTCTGATTCTCCAAAAATCAAAGATTGTCTATCTCCTGCACTTGCCTATTAATAGTCTTATTTAAAAATGTCCTTCAAAGAATGCTGGATCTACTGGAATCAAAAACAAAAGAACTAAAGTTAAAAATAAAATTTTGGTAGAACCCAAACCATGATACTTGGCTACAATAAAGTAAAGAGCTATCCTGTTCAGCCAATCACTGGAAACAGGGGAGGTACCCAAAGACTGGAGGACAGCAGATGTAGTCACCTTATACAAAAGTGGGAACAAAGAGGAAGCAGGGAACTACAGACCAGTCAGCCTCACCTCGGTAGTGGGAAAGATCATGGAAGCACTACTGAAGGAGAGATTGGTGGAACATCTGGTTGTCAATGGACTACAGGACCCAAGGCAGCATGGTTTCACCAGGGGAGGTCATGTCAGACCAACCTCATTGAATTTTTGACTGGGTGACTAGGGAGGTGGATCAGGAGGGCAGTGGACATGGCCTATCTGGACTTCAGCAAGGCCTTTGACACTGTGCCACATAGAAGACTATTACACAAACTGGGGAATATGGGTGTGAGCAGGACAGTAGTGTGGTGGGTAGGTAACTGGCTGGGTGGCAGGACACAGAGGGTGGTGGTAAATGGCTGTCACCCACAGAGGGAAGAGTGACCAGTGGGGTACCACAGGATCAGTGCTGGGACCGGTCCTATTCAACATCTTCATCAGTGACATTGCACAGGATCTAGAAGGCAGAATTTCACTGTTCGCTGATGACACAAAGCTCTGTAACAGAGTAGACACACCAGAGGTGTAGACAGAATGAGAAGGACCTGCAGAAACTTGAAGAATGGTCAAGGGTTTGGCAGTTGAAATTCAATGCAAAGAAGTGCAAGATAATGCATATGGGGCACAAAAACCTGGCACAATATATCAGTTGGGGGGTGAGGATATAGCATGCACCAAGCAGGAAAGGGATCTTGGGGTTGTCATCTCTGATGACCTCAAGGTAGGGAAACAGTGTGACAAGGCATCAGGTAAAGCAAATAGGATGCTGGGATGTATAGGCAGGGGCATCACCAGCAGGAAAAGGGAGGTCATAATTCCGCTATACAAGACACTAGTGAGGCCCCACCTGGAGTACAGTGTACAGTTCTGGAGACCATACCACGTAAGGACATAGACAGGGTAGAGAAGGTTCAGAGGAGGGCAACAAAGATTGTGCATGGGTTGCATCACAAGTCCTGAAGACAGGTTGAAGGAACTGAACATGTACTCCTGGAGGAGAGGAGGAGAGAGGGATATGATAGAGACATACAAGTATCTTACAGGAGGAACAGGGTGCAGGAAAACACTATTTTAAGCGAAAAAGATGTTTCAGGACTAGAGGGCATTGGATGAAGTTGGAGGAGGGACGATTCAGAGGAAACATGAGAAAGAATTTCTTCACAGAACGGGTGGTGGACAAGTGGAACACCCTGCCAGAGGAAGTGATGGAACTGAAACAATCACAGGATTTAAGAATGCATGGGATAGACATAAAGGAATTCTAGAGGTCAGGGGTAAGGGGAAATAGACTTCTAGGAAAACAAACTGAACTTACAAGCTCAAATGGGCAGACTAGGTGGGCCATAGGCCCTTATCTGCCGACACTGTCTATGTATCTATGTATTTATGTATCTAGCAATCGGGTCACTGGAAATCAAAAATTAGTATCCGTTGATAACTATTCCTCCCTGGGTATAATACTTACCTCTGCTGCCACTTGCTCCAAACATGTTACCAAACTGTTAGAGGGTGTTAAAAAGATTACATTTGGCCTGAACAAATAACATTTTATATATGACAGTCTATCAGTAAGACCACTGGATGAGGTAATACAAGTCAAATACTTTGCACAACTAATGTATTGGGCTGAACAATGGGACTACAAAAACAGATGTAAATTAACTGTAACTATGTACAAGTTATTGAGAAAGACATTAAGGGTAGGGCACTCCTGCCCTGCGATCTACATACATGCTGAGCTGGGATTGTCTAATATTAATGCCATTATGGATATCAGAAAAGTAATTTGCTGGTTAAAACTCATCAGGATGACACACAAAAGACTTCATGCAAATGTTTAATGGAAAAAGGAATTGGTCTGATTTAGGTTGCTTAGACTCTAACTGGGACATCAACATTTTGCAGAACTTGAGTAAGTATGAGTTAACAAATTGAATTGGGTGTGTGAAGAAGAATATTGCAATCAGCTGGAAGTACAAAGATTATATCAAAACAAAAATCTATAATTTGGGGTCAAACTAGATTTAGAAAAAATTACAACTGCACAGTTTTCCCCATGGTATGCCGCCCATAGTGGCCCATATGGATTTAAATATTATTTGGATATTCTTACAAATCCAAATTCAAGAAAGCTGTCTACTAAATATATATTCAAATGTTTTGACAGCAATGTTTTAAAAGCCAGATGCAATAAATGACCTGTCATTTCTCAGCAATGCTTTTGCACAAAGGAGTATTTATTATATATTTTGTGGGACTACTCCTGGTACAAGGAGGCCAGGCTATATTGGCTTAGTCCATTCCTAAATGAATGGATTAACCTAAATAAAAACACACTTACAAAAATACTTATTTATACAGAGGATGATTTGTCCATAAATAGATAGGCTAATTACTTCCTCCAGATCAACAAAATTAGGCAATAGAAAATGAAAAATATAGATATGATTATAATATAAATTCTCTTGAAATCTAGACAAATGCTGATAGAATAATGTTTGCTTTATTAGAAAGCTCTGGGTTTACTGTATCCCTTGCACTGATTGTGTAACTAAAGTGTTCTGTAAATGTACAGTAATATATACACATAATGGTGCTCTAAAGGGTTTCCAGAATTCCTTATATTAGGGTCACTCCCAGTTGTATATACAGTAGACAGCAGTAGCGGTGGTTGATTGGCTGCATAGTTGACTGTCATCTGACTGTTATTAAGAAAACTCAACCTTATTTATTTGTTTGAAATATGTTCTCTGAACTTGTAACAATGGATGTGTATGTATATAATGATGTGAATTTTAAGATTTTACATTTCATATTTCATAATTTGTATTAAATTGTACTGACTTATGCAGTCAAACAGTAAACCTTTACTACTATTGGACCCTATGCACGATGCCTATGCACCATGGAAACCGGACGTATAGGCGTGGATACATGTGAATGCCATACAGATGGGTCCCACGGCCCCTCAATGGCAGTCACAAAAGGCATTCAAGTAAGTTATGCATCAGATCCTCTGGCCACATGGACAGCAACACTCTGGGACAGGCAGAGAGCATGCCGAGTCATGCCTGCACTACGCGCCATTCACTAAGGCACATGGTGCTGTGCACCAGGGGGTGGGAGGGGCTGGTTACTCAGGAGGGACTCTGCTATAACTGTTGTGTGCACCCAGCACCGTGCACACAGCTACCCTGACACTGTTTCTGTAAAGACTACCCACCCCAACACATGTCAGCCCCAACCCCGAATGACTGTAAGCACTCCCCACCTGACACATTGCAGACTCATCATTACATAACTGTTAGCACCCCACCCCAACAAATTGTAGCACCATCCCTGAATGACTGTAAGCACCCCTGGCCCTGACACAGTGCAGCCCCATCCCTGAATGACTGTAAGCAGCCATCAGCCTGACACAGTGTAGCCTGTCCTTGACTGACTGTAAGCACCCCTTTCCCCAACACATGACAGCCCTGACCATGGTGTATAACAAGATTGACCCCCACACACACTGTGTGCTCCAGTCCACCCACCCTGAGCCCCAATTCCAGTGGCTGTGCAGTACCAGTTATGGATAGTGGACCCCTGTCCACCCGTGATATCAACAACCCCACTCCCCCAACTCCATACATGTTAGTCGGTGCCGTGGCCCTGGATAGTCAGTGGTACAGCCCTCCGCACACCTCCTCAGCCACCTTCCATCCAACTGGATGCTGGAGGCACTTCTATATATAAACAGCATGCTCCCAGCATTAGTTGAATGGCTGGTGGCTGAGGAGATGTGCAGAGGGGCTGTGTTGCTGGCAGTCTAAAGCTGCAGCACTGACTAATAGGTATGGGGTTGGGGAAGGGGGTTATCGGTGCTGTGGGTGGGTGAGGGATCCAGTGGGTGGACCAGGGCATGCAGTGTGTGTGGGGGTTGGGGGACGGTCCTGTTGTACTTTGGGGTCAGGGACAACATATGTTGGGGTAGGGGGTGTGATTTACAGAACCGGGGTTGGGGCTACCATGTGTTCGGTTGGGGGTGCTTACAGTCATTCAGGGATGGGGCTGCAATGTGTAGGGTGGGAGGTGCTTGCAGTCATTTGGGGATGGGGCTGCAATTTGTCAGGGCAGGGGTGTTTACAGTAATTCGGGGACAGGGCCACCATGTGTCAGGGCTTGGGAGCTTACAGTCATTCTGGGATGGGGCGGCAATGTGTCAGGGTGGGGGTACTTCCTGACATTCAAGGATGGGGCAGAGATGTGATGAGAGGCAGTTCAAATGTGTGCCGGTGGCCACTGTGCCAGTAAGGCTTGAGCAGGGGGACTGTGGCAAATGGTGCATGGCCACATGGGTTTGGATGACTGCTGGTGCTATTCATAAACCTAAACCTGTGCTGTACCATGCAAGTGATCCACTCAGGGACCCAGGACAGGCATTTGATTGGATGCCCAGCTGGGCCAACTACCCTGCCCCTGGCTGCCTTGCAGAGTCCTGTGTGCTGGGGTGGGGCCATAGACAGCTGTTGGACATTTGTGAATACCAACCTGCACACACCTGCCTGCGGGTGTGGAGCTACACAGGTGGGGTACATGCCTTTGGTGTGTACTTTCTGCATCTTGGTGCATAGCCCCCATTATGTTAATCTATTATAATATTTACATATTAGAGCTTGCCATATGTATTCTATTTGGATGAATGGTCTCTTATGTAGTCTGTTATCTGTTCTTCTTTTTTGAAAATATTCAATGAAAAGATTAACCACAAAAATTAACATGGGTTGGGCTGGGGGAGCACACATTGCAGCGGTGAGAGCAACAGATATGGATGTATGGTTTTCTGTTATGTTTGTGGGGGGGGTGAGTGCTGACAGGGAGGGTCAGGTGGGGGGACTAACAGCCCAGTGGCAGCAGCAGACATTAATGGACAATTTTCTTTGTTAAAGGGTATATAAAAAAACTATGAGGGACAGTTTTCTTTATTTTTTTCTTTATTTCAGGTGGTGACACTGTGGATTGGGCACCCCCAGTGTCCATGCTATGTTACTGGTGGAGGTTATGGGGTAGTGATTTCTGAGTGGGAGGATTGGGTGGGGGAACAATAACAGCAGTGACAGCAACAGACATTGATGTAAAGTTTTCTTTGTTACAGGGTGTAATTCAACCCCAGCAGGCTGATCATAACAGATCGACTGTGCTTGCCGGATGGCGTAGATCAAAGGAAAGAGTCAACCTATGATTGGCACTGTTCTCTCCTTTGAACTACACAAAGTTTCTACCCAGCAAGCCAGAACAGTGTCATGATCAGCCTGGCTGATGATTGGTGTGACATTGACAAGCCCCTTGCAGACCACTCTGTATTGGACTGACAGTGTCACACCCCTCAAAAGGCACTCTCTTAACAAAATGTTCAATGCACATGTGCGCATGGTGAACATAATAATGGATGACTTCAATTTTGGCCACATAGATTGGATAAATGAAACAACTAACAACAGATAAGAAAATGTGTTGATGAATATAATTAATAAAAATGGATTGAAACAAATGGTGGAAGAACCAACTAGAGGAAATACTAGATTTAGTAATAACTAATGTCAAAGGAGTAAACAATATTTGTAATACTCAGGAACCACTAGTATCAAGCAATCATGCCATGATTACAAGCAGTTTAGATTTTAGAACTGGAAAAGTTATTAATGATCATAAACTGTATAATTATAAGGCAGAAAATTATATGGAAATGGTAAAAGAAATAAAGCAGTGGACTTGGGAGGCTGAGTTCATGAACAAATGGGTTAATGCTAAATGTGATATACTCAAACATAAAATTCTAGCCTTAGAACAAAAATGGGTTCCCATGAAAACCAAATATAATAACAGGGGAATAAAACCCAACTGAATGAATAATAAAATATGTAGATTATTAGCCAAGAAAAAACAAATTTACAAATTGTGAACTGAGGGTCATACTGAAGTAAATAAGACCAGGTATAGAGATATGGGCCAGGATTCACAAAAAAATGCAAAGTTTGCATGGCACTCTGCGGTTCCGCTGGTGGGCATTCGGGCTATTTACAGTCAGATAGCACAGTGCATTATCTGACTATGAAAAGGGGCAGGTAAGGGCAGAGGTAACCCAGCAAAGCACCAGGAACCCCAGTAGTGCTGCCCCTTCAGCCAGCTGGGAGAATGGGCCAACAACAATAGTGCACACATGCTAAGCCCCTATTCACTAAAGGAGCCATGCAAATCAGCCCATTGGGCATGCAAGGTGTTATTGGCCATTAGCATGCCCATGATGGGCACATTTTATCGCTAAGCCAACCAGCTTAGCACAACACCCTCACCAGCCTATGCCCCATGCAGCTGCATTCCCTGATAGTCTAGTGGTGCACTTCCTGATCACCCATCCAATCTGTCAAAATATGTTTCCATAGTGTAGTGGTCCCTCCATGGTCCCCAACTGCCCACCCAATGTGTCAAAATATTTTCCATAGTGTAGTGGTCTCTCCTTAGTCCCCAATCTCCACCCAATATGTCAAAATATTTTTCCATAGTGTAGTGGTGCCCCCCTACCCTAATCGCCTTCCCCAAATGAACAAAACCCCATTTCCTGGTAGTCTGGTGTCCCTCCTCCTCCCTGATTACCATTCCCAATCCCTGTATCAAAAAATACATTTCCTGTTAGTCTAGTGGTCCCTTCCCCCTCCTCTGATGTCTGATCACTGTCCTCTTATGAACAAAATTTCCTGGTAGTCTAGTGGTCCCCCCCAGTTCCTGATTCCCATCTACTGATAACACCCTGCAATTCCTGGTGATCTAGTGGCCCCTTCCCCCACCCTCTCATGCAATCCTCATCACCCATTCCCCCATCAGGACTCCTGTTTGGCGAGCAGCACAGCCCTCTTCTTTCATGATGGTTGCTGGCGACTGAAGAGGAATGAGCGTGTACTCTATGCACACTCACTACTTATAGCTCAGGCACAGTGGCAGCCTTGGTGGTGAGAGGAGGGCTGTGTTGCTCACCAAATGGGAGTCCTGATGGGGGGAGAGGGGTGGTGGGTAATTACATGAGAGGGTGGGGGGATGTGAGGACACTAGGCCACCAGGAATTGCAGGGTGTTGTCAGTGGACAGGGATCAGGAACCAGTGGGGGACCACTAGACTACCAAGTAATTTTGGTCATAAGGGGACAGTGATCGGACATTGGGGAGGGATCACTAGACTACCAGGAAATATATTTTTTTGATATGGTGACGGTCAATGATGATCGGGGAGGGGTGGGACACTAGACTATTGGGGAATGGGGTTTGTCCATTTGGGGACAGTGTTCAGGGCAGAGGAGGGCACCACTACACTATGAAAAATTTATTTGACATAGCGAGTGGGGATCGGGGACCAGAGAAGGACCTTACGCTGTTTAATGTTTACATTAATAAAATTCTTGATAATTTGAGAGACCTCAATTTTCATTCCCCCATAGTATCAGGTAAAAGGATACCATGCCTAGCCTATGCAGATGATCTGGTCTTAATTTCAATTTCAGTATTTGGACTCGAAAGGAAACTAGTCCATTTCTCAAAATTATGTAAAAATTCAAATTATGTATAAATAAAGAAAAAAACAAGGTAGTGGTATTTGGAAATAGGAAAACAAACTTGCCTAAAATTTGGATAGACAATGACAGACTTGAGGCTACAAAGTACTATAACTAGGTGTCAGGTTTGCTGCTAATAACTCTTGGAGAGTGCAAATTAAATAAAATTTAAATTTAAAGTAGCAACAAACGCCTTTAAGGTGTTTCATGCTAAAATGGGCAAGAGCTCTGTAACCAGAATTCTTAAAGTCCTAAATGCCAAAATTAAAACCAGTGCATTGTATGTGGCAGAAATTTGGAGTACAACAGATATAAAAGAGCAAGCGGTCACTCTGAATCAAATATATAGACACATACATACTTATGGTACCACAGTCAACTCCCTCAGTAATTTTGAGAACTGAACTAGCCCAAATTTCTATCTCTGTTATGGCTTTGGAAAGAAGGTTGCTGTTTAACCTAAAGTTATTTTTATTACAAGAACATAGGCTTCCTAGAAGCAATCGAGTATGCCTCAAATGACTTTATATCTCCCAGCATTCAGTGTATTAGGAAATTTGTTTTCCCAAATTGGCTGGGTCATCTGTGTTGGGAGATATCCTTAAAACCATGGGATAAGATAGCCCCTCATGTTAGACTCAGACTAAGAGATTTAGAAAGCAACCAAAATAACATTTCCCTAAACAAACTGAAGTTGTTTGACTATTATATATTATTTAATAAAGAACAAGGCTTGCAACCATATTTAAAATTACTGACTTGTCCAAATGCCAGGAGACTATTAACCAGATACAGGCTGGAATTATCTGCCTCCAATTATACCTCATTTAGGCAAAAATGCCCAGGAGCTATTGCCTCTTTTTGTAAATGCAGAAATAATACAGTTGATGATTTAAAACATATCCTACTGCTGTGTCCTCTCTATAAAGAGAGCTGGACTAAGTGGCTTGGTGGGGTGCTGGGGGGATCTTGGTCTCTCCATTGAGCAGACTACTATTTATCTGTTCACCATGAAAGATGGCAAAATATTGAACATGTTAGCCAAATTTTTATCATCAGTTCACTTTTAACTGCTGGTCATCTCCTACTATTGTATAAATTCTGTATGTTTTAAACTCCTAAGGGAATAACTGGAGAATATCTGCGTTTTATTATTTCAGTTGATGAAATATCCATGTACTCTATACCTGTATCTTTTAAAATGTATATTTTTATTATGTGTAATGTTTTTCAGTTGTAAAGACATTTTTGTCTATCAACAAAAACTTTGTACTTGCACCTCCACAGCTGCCTGGTGACTGAGCTATGAATGAAAGTGTAATCTATAGTACATGCTCATTTATAGCTCAGTCAGTGGGCAGCCTTGGTGGTGCAGAATGGTATTCTGCTCATCAAACATGAGTTCTGATGGGGGGTAAATAGAGTGTGGGTAATTATACGAGGGTGGGGAATAGAATACTAGACCACCAGGGATTGCAGGGTGTTGTCAGTGGATGGGGATCGGAACAGGGGGGACCACTAGACTACCAGGGAATTTTGTTCACAAGGATGGTGATCGGACATCAGGAGGGATCACTAGACTACCAGGGAATATATTTTTTTGATATGGGGATGGTGACCATTGAACAGGGAGGGGGGAGGGACACTAGACTACCCGGGAATGGGGTTTTGTTCATTTGGGGACAGCGATCGGGGCAGGGGAGGGCACCATTACACTATGGAAATTTTATTTGACATAGCAGGTGGGGATCAGGGACTGGGAATCCCTTTTTTCACACAGGGAAACTATGACACTGCGCTTGATCCAAGCAGGCTACATTGTACAAAACACTTCAAATCATCAAAACAATGATTACTAGTTGACTATAATTACGTTCTTTACAACTGTGATATTTTACAACTGCACAATTAGTAATATACATCAAAAATGATTTACTATCATGGCATAATATGCCATATTTTGAATGTGGAGAAGAATGAAAGTCTCACTGATAGCATTAGTGTTTGTTTGCAGCACCTATATCAATCTGGCTGAGTATTACAAGAGGCGTACAAGAACAAGGGGATGCAGCTAGAGGAGGGTAGGCTCAGAGGCAATGTGAGGAAGTACTTTTTCACTGAAAGAGTAGTGGATGCTTGGAACAGCCTCCCTGCAGAGGTGGTGAGGGCAAAAATGGTAGGGGAATTCAAGAATGCATGGGATAGACATAAGAATACCCTCGTGATAGGGGAGAGAGGGTAAGCAGCAGATCAACGAAGGTCTGTCGTATTGCATTAGGTAAGGAAAACGGGCAGACTAGGTGGGCCATACAGTCCTTATCTGCCATCAACTTCTATGTTTCTATGTTTTTAATCTGTTTGCACCATGAAATGCAGAAAACACTGAATAATTCCACTGTGATTAATGTAACAAGAACACCAATCTACTTTAATTCTAGAGCTGTTTCAGTTGGCCATATTTCTTGTTTATTTTATGCAGCTCTTTGGGTGGAATTATGAATGCACAGTGCACTGCAAAGGTTTTTGGTCCATGGAATATGTGTATCATCTTTTGTATTGCATCACTGTCCTGTCACCATGGTCATGTGAAACTGCCATCCTCATGCTGATGTACAAACTTGAAGTGGAACTGCCTCTTCTCATCAACCATTACTAGCTGTCAAATAAAGATGTTCTTTGAGTAGTAAACAGCATGAAAGTTGTTGAGTTTTATGTGTTCACATTTCTTTCTATACAGCATAGTGGTTGAACAAGCAGATGAAGTGGCTGTGTCAAGGCCCTGGTTGGTGGGGGTGTTGCACAAAGTGTGGGCAGCTGCGCTATCTACAGGAAATGTGGACATGTGTTTGCAGGATGAGCAGGCATTTGTATCTCATCTGATGCATGAACAGCTGGATGTGAGGAAGTAGATACCAGTGTAGGGATTACATTGGTGTCTGGCATGCCAGATCTGGAATCCAGATTTAATTGGATGGAGATGATGCCAGTGTGGCAGAAATATGGGTGATTGGTATGATATCACTCTCTGAAACAGAAGGCAAATAGCCAATACAATTCCTCAGTTTCTTCACCTTCCATGCTTCCACGTGCCAAGTGTTTTCACTCGGGTCATCTTCAGTTTGGCATGGTCAGCAGAAACAGCTACTGTATACCCCCATATGCTGACCACACCATGAGCCACAGGCCTTACCCTTTGCATCCTCCATGCCCCCACCATTGTTTTGATTTCTGGTCCTGCACTCTTCATAATGCTCTTCTCATCCACTCAGAAGAATGTGTGCAGGAAATGGCTGCATCCTTCAGTGGCATGCTCTTTTGTGAGGTTCTTTTCACAGTATTTGAAAAGCTGTTTTGCATTGGCAATCACTGCCTGATGGGATTACACAGCTCGACTGGCGACTGACTTGATTACGGCACTGTCTCATCCAAGGGTCTTTTCCCATGTCATGAACAAAAAAACAAATGCTTTCAACTGGAAATCCATATTGCATGGGTGCAGCAGAAATGACATTAAGTGCCCATTTTGACTTGTATTGGCTTCTGTAGCCATCTATAAGCTGAACTTCTCTCAATCTTGAGTGACCCGATGTTCTGGAGATGTACATTGACTAGTTCAACAATCTGATAAACAGCATGTTAGTCATGTTTCAGGTCACTTGATATGCTAGAGACTCTGTAACCATACCTACACATTTATAACACCCGTAGTATGTTAGTACAAGGTGAACATTGGTCTCTTCATGGTGCCAATTGCAAGATTAAATTTCATCCTGAAACTTACAGGCATGATGCTTTGTGACATCCAAGACAATGAGGACCCAACCTGTTGGCATAATTTTCTTTTGAGAGTCCTGAATTGGCTATAGTTAGTTAGTTAAAAGTTCTTAACTGGGAAAGGTACACTGAGTCAGGGCTCGGTTCCCAGCGTAACCACAGGGAAGGGGTAGAAGGAGAAGCATATCACAAGTGCAATGCTGTATACAAAAAAAGGAAGTCAGAATGCGTTCATCAAAAGTTTTACACAGAGGGTTGGTGCAACTCTGAGGAAGCAGCAAAGTGTCGAAGACTCAAGCAAGGTACATCATCATAGCAGCCATGGTCAAGTGATTAGTCATAGATGAAAGGGGGAGACTAGATTTGCTGTTGGAGAAATGGGTGCACTATGAGGCAGTGATAGGAGTGAAAAGAAGCCAGGGAACCAAAGAAAACACATGAGTAATTCTGAAGTAGGCAAAAGTGCAGAGTAAGAGAAAAGCAGATTTTGGAGGACTGAAGCAGGAAGAGGTGTATAGAGTTAGGGCAGAAAGCAGGAGCAGAGAGCATTGATAGTTCCTTCAGCTGAAGTCTAAAGGCAGGAGGTGAGGAGGATTGGAGGAGAAGAGAAGGGAGCTGATTCCAGAGGGAGGGGAAGCGATAGGATAAGGCTGCTTGACCAGCAGAAGAATGAGACTGGGGAATGGAGAAGGTGAAGGAATCCCTGGTGCAGCATGCAGGCATGGCACCATATCCTCCTTTAGAACATCTACAAATTGTGATAATGTGGTTGCTTTTCTTTGCAAAACTTTTCTGGTCTGTTTAATCTCTGATCCATTTATGTCTCAGGTACTGCTAATACTCTCCCATTGGTACCATTTCGGTTCTTCATTGTAATGTCTGTGTAAGTTTCTCAATGCCTTTTTGTATGGCATCTGTGCTGCAGGTCTCATATGTCTTCTCGAAGCATATATTTGTAACAAATTTTTTGCCCAGTGTCCTTGGGCACATGGTGATGTCAACAGACCTACAGATATTGAGAGTTTTGCTCTGCCATAATCTGTTGACATCTGCAAAGCAGTTTAATGATCACAGCTTTAGGGCTGCATTTGTACAGTACTTGCACAGGCACTGATCAAGTCTTTTGCTCCATGGCTAGTTTTATATTCTGTGGCCTCAAACTGCAGATTTTGATTGTTCCTACTGTTTTTTCTGGGCTTTGTTAACAGAACTCCAGGTGGAGACTACAAAGTGGCTTGTAAAGGAAAGCCTTTGTTTTCCCTGTTCATTTTGAAAAGGCCTTATTGTGAGGTAGCGGCATAAATGAGGCCTCAAACAAATTGTACACCTTCTCCACCATTTCAGCAGACAGTGCCAGCCTGTGCCTGTTGCTTTTTTTCTCTCATTGGCTACATGATGCCCTTGTCATCCACCTCCAACTTATTCCCAGGGTTTTTCTTGCAGTTCAGAGCATCCTGTACTTTTTCAGCACTAGAATGGAATTAGTGAAGGCACTTTTCAATTTTCTTTGACCCTTGGAGTTTTGATGTTATTAATCAAACATTGTTTCCTTCATGACCTTCACCAGCTTGTCATGCAGGTTGGTGTGACAGGGCAAGCCCAGGTTGACCTTTCATAGGGCTGCAGGTTGGTGCAACAGGGAAGCTTAGCTTGACATTTGATAGGTCTGCCTGTTTTGCTTGGGAGCAAGATGAAATTAGTTTCAACATAGTCATGGCAAATCGTATTTGCCACCGTGGCAGCCCATTGCATGCTCTTTGCAATGCTTTCTGGATGGCATGACAATCTGTTGTTTGTCAGTGAGGTTTCAAATGGACTTCTATTGGGTAAGGACACAGGAAATGTGGTTGTGGTGGTGGTGGTGAAAGAGGCAATGGGGATGGAGGAGGAGGAGGCAATGGTAGAAACAGTGGTGTTTCACTCCTTTTCTTTTTTCTCCTTGTACTGTTATCTCTTCATTTAATATTCTTTTTTGGACTGACATTGATATTCTCTGTTGTTTTGTTTTTCTCTTTTTGCTCTCCATCAAGTGTGTGCCCATTTTTCAGTTTTCTTTTGTTCATCATCTCTGATTGTTCTCTTCTCTGTTGTGGTGCACTCAGAAGGCTCTGAATCTTCTTCTCTCATCTCATTTGTCGCGTTTGTAGCCTTGCCTTTTCATTATAGTTTTTGTGCATTTCATTATCCAAAGCTCTGTAATGTTGTACTTCAGATGGCGGAAGAAGCTCACTGAATACAATCCAATGGACTGAAGACGAGAAACTGCACATTCCAGATGACACGATGGATTGAGAAAAAGGTGCTACACACTGAACACAATTTGATGGACTGAAGGAGACAGGATGTGCACTCAATAAAATATGGTGGACCAAGGGAGAGGCGCCAAACGCTGAACACAGTTTGATGGACTGAAGTAAAGAGGATGCACACGTACATATTTCTTGTTTAAAATGAAATTAACAAAAACTACTCACATGCAGTACACTGGAAGCAGAATCATTGTCCACAAACTATGCATTAAGTCAAAATTTAATGGAAATACTGTAGCAGTCCATTATTAGCAGCTAAACCTTTATCACCCACCCTCACCTGGGGGGAAGCCGCATGGTGCTCAAGATAGCCGAAAATTAATTTCAAACACACCAAGACAAAAAAATCCGAGCCCAGCCTAACCACTGTGTTTTTTTTTTTTTTACAAACAGCTTGGTCAAAACACAAACATATGTACTGCAGGTGAGTTTGGACATTCATGTTCAGTCATATTGAGAGCAGCACAAAAAATGTACCAGCCAAATGATCCACATCTTTGGGTTGTTCACCACCCGGATGGGAAGCCATATGGTGCCCAAGATTAGCCCTTGAGGTTTGGTGGCACTGAGAACAGCCCAAACAATTTAGCAACCCACAGGCCCAAATCTTTGTTGTTCTGCCCCCCAGCCATATGATGCTCAATATGGCTGACTATGTTCAAACACACCAAGACAAAGATAACATGGTGCTCAGTATGGCAAATGCTGGTTACCAAACACACATGGACAAAGGACATATATTGTACCACCATTACAGCAGCACAGAATCATCTGAAACCAAAACACCTTTGATTCATGTGTGCTCGGACATAAAAGTTTGGTCGTATTATGGCAAGCATAGCAAATAAACAGAAACATTCTCCTATAACTTCCAATAGCAAATAAACAGAAATGCATCCCCCTACCAACCCCCCAAACATATGCCCACAAAACATTGCAAACAGCACGTTAACCACTGTCCCTTCCCAAGGAATAAAAACAATTAAGCATATTTAAACAAACAGCAAACATTTAATTTTTCTGATGAACCTTTGGTTGCATTCATCACACTTAAAAACAAAACAAATGTTTAATAGTTGACTGTTGTCATGGCAGATCCAACAAAAACATTTTGAATTAATCTGCAGCCTTTTAAATCACTGCATGGCATTGTTCATCTATCTGTACATCTTGAGATGAGGCACCGGTCTGTTTTGCTGTTTGTGTTTTGTGGATTATCTTCAGTAAAGCAATCTAGTTACATTTGAATCTCTTTGCCTGTCCTTTGAAGATTTTAGGATTATTACTGGGTTCCCAGAGCGCCAGCTGGTTTACTGCTTGGCAGTGTTGTGTCTAGGATGTTTCTTTCACCTTGGTAAGTGCACCTTGAGCTTGTGACATTATCATTTTTTTGAGCTACTGTTTCTGTGACTAAATGATTGGTAGTCTTAATAAATTAGAACACACCCAAATCAACATTATTTGCCTTGCTTATCTGGACAAATGCTCTGCCCTGCAAAATTCTCATGGTCAGTGGGCAAACAAGTAAAAGTGCTGTGATGAATGTAATTTAGGCACCACACACAGTGTGATGATGGAACAAAGACCCAACAGTACTTGGTATCTAAATTACCAATTTGGCCAAAAATGTCTTCAACATTAATCCCCTAGCATAATCAGCTTGCAGCAACCACACAGCTGTTGCTACCAAGAGGCACTTGCAACTTGTTTTTCTGAAATTGCATGTCTCTTTGTGTTGCAGAGTTTATCCCCTGTGAGCGGGTAACAAGTGTTTACTTCATGGTGATGGTAACAGCTGCTTGCAGGCTTGGATATGATGGCATCCCTTGATCTCTCCAGTGACATTAGTGGACTGAGTGCAACGCAAAAAAAGCATTTGCAAACCTAATTAGACACTGCCCAATCTCAAAGGTTACTGTGTTCAAAACATTGTTTGGGACCACAAACCAAACCCTCACCATTGATGAGTGAACATCAGGGAATCGTGGACACCACCTCAGGTGGTGGGTCAAGGTTCTTCCTGGTATGGGTGTTTAGGGCTCCAGTAATGAATTTAGGGCCCATAGTTCAAGATGGCAGATTAGGGGAGCTGGTGTCACTTTTAAATAAAGAAAAAAATCAATGCTTTGGAGATTAGGGGCTAATGTGATGAATGTAACAAACTCTGACATGAACAGTTACATACATTCCTAACAGAAAATGCAGCTCAAGAAGGGTAAAAAAATGAGCTCTTAAGGGAAATTGGAAATTAATAAATTAATATAACAACAGAGGTTCACAATAAACACTTACTGGCAAAGCTACCTAACAAATGGCTTCACAAATGCAAACAAGCAACACATGTTTTTCCATGTCACCTTTGGGGCAGTCAAAATGCTGCAATTGACAACCTTTAAAAAAATGATGGATGCTTTAGGGTACTGAAGTTATTTTAACTATCTCTACATGTGAACACTAATTAAAGTACCAATTTCTTTTTACATGCATCTTTTTATTTTTTAAATAACACCAGGACAGTGTAATTGGTGCATTGGTAACCTCATTTTTGTGAACATAGCCATATCAGACTTGCATGTTGGAAATTAAAAGTAACATCACTAAGTTCACTGATGACACAAAAATGGGAGGACCAGCACTAACTAATGCAGATACATCCATAATACAAGAGGATTAAGATGAAATGCAAACCTGAGTGGATACATGGGGTATACATTTTAATAAAGATAAATGTTGTGCTATGTATTTTGGAAAACAAAATCAAAGGAATCGCTATTATTTGGGTAAAAATATCTTACCAGTGTATTACAGGAGGGAGATCTGGAGGTTGTTATACAGCCTGAACTGTATATCTCAAGTAATAATAAGCTAATTAGCAATGAAGCACTAAGAACTTTAGGTAATATAGAAAGAAGTTTTGTAACAGACATAGAGGCATTATTATGCCTCTGTACAGATCATTTGGTTAGGCTATACCTGGACTATTGCTTTCAGTTTTGGGCACCCACATTAAAGGGACAAATTCAAGCATTAGAAAAAGTGTGACAGAGATTAATTAAATGCATATATGGTCTTGAGGGGCAGGATTATAACAAAAGACTAGAATCTCTAGGGTTATATAGTTTGGACAATGGAGTAAGAGAAGGGACTTATTACTTTACACTATACTCAGTGACAAGAATTTATGTGCAGTGATGAGACTAGTGTTCAAAGATTGTACTCATAATACAAGATACCACCGGCTGCAGTTACAAGGGAGACATTACAGGAAAACTAGCAGAAGATCTTATATTATGCAGAGAGTGGTGGGACCATGGCATGCTCTGCCCAATGATGTTGTTCAAGCAAAAGGCACTGCTAGTTTTAAAAGGCTGCTGGATATCTACATGCTGATGGTATTAGAGCAGTGCACTGAGTAGTGGAGGAACAAGCAAGAAAGTCCTCCAGGTCTAGACCTGTTCCTAACCAACCATAGTAGTAACATTAAAAAATTGCAGCAATTGCAACATAAATGCCATATTTTACATGATCTGTTCATTGCAACTTAACAACTGCATTATAAAAATAATGGGGGAGTGTTATTAATGACCACCAAACAGGAGAGAGACCTTGGGTTAATCATCTCTGATGAGCTAAAGGTGGTCAGGTAGTGCAATAAGGCAGTTGGGATGATTAGTGGGATGCTGAGGTGTATTGGGAGAGGTGTCACCAGCAAAAGAAGGGGGGAGGTGTTGCTTCTCTAAAGGTTTCTGGTATGACCTCACCTAGAATACTATGTACAGTTCTGGAGGTCACCTCTCCAGAAGGACATAGACAAAGTGAAAGCTGTCTATCAGAGGGAACTAAAATAGTGAGGGGTCTGCATCAAAAGCCCTACAAGGAAAGACTAAAATAACTCAATATGTACAACTGGAAGAGAGGATGGAGAAGGGGATTAGATAGAGACCTTTAAATACCTCACAGATACATAAGGTACAGGAAGAAAGTATTTTTCAGAAAAAAATGGTGCTCAAGAACAAGGGGACATGTTAGGAAGCTGGAGGGGGTAAACTCAGAATAGCTGTGAGGAATTACTTCTTCACAGAAAGAATGATGGATTCTTGGAACAAAGTCTCAATAAGTTGCAGATAGCTGTCCTGTAACATTAAACATACTGGGGAGGCATCTGGCAGAGAAGGTGGTAAAATTATCCATACACAAACTACTTGGAACTAAAGATGCTGCTCACCCAAATTCCTTATATTTTAAAGGATGCTGCTCAGCCAAATTCTTTAAATATTAATAAAACTTTTTTTAATTTATTTAAATCCATCAGATCATATACCATATTAACTCAACAGTTCTCAGTTTAACACATTGCTGCTTCAGGAGAATGTAGACCTATTTATAAAATTATCTCCAACTTACTGTAATTAAATGTGCAACATACATTTATAAAAATCTCTCAATTTCACAAAAATACACTATTTCTATATACATAAAATCCTTTTACCTGTCATCTGAACTAAGTACTTCACATATCACATTTAATTCTTTTATATTCTGTTCTGGCCACTATTTCTAAACATTTTTGTATACAAAATATATATTCATGCTTTACAACATTCCATAACAAGTGTATATAGTGTATATGCCAAATAAGCTATTCATACTCTCATACATTTAAGCCCTCAGGATTGCCACAAGCTAGATCACAAAAATGTGGTCTAACTTGTGGCAAATGTGTTGCACGGGATAGAAAATCCCGATCCCCGCCTGGAGAATGCAATCTGCTTGGCACACAAAGGGTTTGCAGCATTCCCGGACTTTCAAAAATCCAATCCAAAGTCTTTTTTGAATGATTCTACTGGTGTATTAATCTGGTGGAGAATTTGGAAACACAGGAAGGGTGAAATGGTAATATTTATCTGCACATAGGAGATGTAAGAGAGTTGTGCACCTTGATTATTCATGGGGCTGAACACAAACTCCTTTCAGTTTTCCTAGAATGAGAGTAGATTTGAGACTCCCAAATAGCCTAACTGGGTTGGCAAACTTAGTTTTAACAAAAAAATATTTTTACAGCTGTGTGGAATATAAAATTCTGCCAGCAGACTTCTCACAGAATTAACTTTCCAATTCTGTGGAATGTTGCAGACTTTGCATGAAAATTCCGTAGAATTTTGCTAAATTTTAAATTTAAGTTAGTTTGTCTAATTTTTAAAGTACATATCCAAATGATATCAAATTTGGCAGGAATATGGGTACAGATGTCTGGCATATGTGTACTACACTTCAGATTCCTAGACTGAAAGGAAACTGAGTTACTTGTAGCCAAATACTTAATCAAAATTTAATTTTCATTGTTTCCATTTAATTTTAAAATTTCTTATCCACATTTCTACATATATATTTATATTTATATATATACACACACACACACACACACACACACACACACACTACCTTTATGTATCTTCCAGTTTTACATTTCTAGCTCTAAAGGTGACTGAGTTACATGTAAATAAAAATGTTCATAAAATTTCCAACAAAAAATAAAATGACAGAATTGGAGCACCGATCATTTTGAGGCACTTTGCCTTAATGTCATGATATCTTACAGTCCATTAGACCTCCTGTCAACAATTAATCATGCCGAATTTCAGATCCTTAGCTCAATATTAACTATCCTGAATAGATGTAATGACTGCAGGGAGGGGTTGGAGGGTTTTGTAAAGCTATTTACTCCCTATATTTGTGACCCTCTCTGTTCTATCTTTAATCTATATGTCATCTCTGGCCAGTTTCCTTCAGTTTGGAAATGTGCCAGAGTTGTTCCAGTCCCAAAGAAAACTAATGCAGAATGTTCAGATGATTTTAGGCTGATTTAAATATTAAATCCATTTAGCAAATTACTTGAAAAAATAGTTGTAAACTAAATTATTGGGAATATGAATGCTAACAATGGAGTTTGCCCTTTAAGGGGCAGACTAGGTTGTCCTGGTGCACCCCTTCCCTCCCTCATAGGATTGTTGTGCTTGTGGGGGAAGGGAGGGAGGAAGGAGGAGGAGGGGCTAAGGGTCAGAACAGTAACAAGAAGTGAGGGGCCAAGGGAGGTACATAAGGGACAGCACAAGAGGGCCTCAGCCACTTTTTGCTGGAGTTTTGATTTTACTGAAGCTACAGCATGTCAGATTGGCAAATTGTTGGTGGAGGTTTGTGCACCAGGATAAAACAGGTAAGAAGAAAAAACAAGCAAGGTTGGATATGTTTAAAAAAAAAAGAGAAAGAGATGTTTGGGGGGGCTACTTGGTTGACTATGAAAGTCTGCATATAACAGTAGTAGGAGAGAGGCACTTTACAACATAAGGACAAGATGAATGCTA
Source organism: Neoceratodus forsteri (assembly GCA_016271365.2). Classification (NCBI taxonomy): domain Eukaryota; kingdom Metazoa; phylum Chordata; order Ceratodontiformes; family Ceratodontidae; genus Neoceratodus; species Neoceratodus forsteri. Next base: position 171,111,316 of record CM028135.1, read on the forward strand.
GTAGTTTAAAAAGTTGTTGTTTTGTGGTCAATTACATAGTATGGCAGGATATGAGACAGAACTGAAATGCTAAGAGCAGTAGTGGGTTGTAAAAGCTGTGCCTGAAGCTAGCTGAGGAGATTTGGGCCAGAAGATCAGAAGGTAGTGCTCTGTTTAGTGAGCAGCATGCAGTGTGGTTTGGCCGGCGTGGGTCTAAGGAGAAAATGAGAGCAGAGCAGGGTCTTGGGGGGAGCGAGTGTTTGTTAAGCCAAATGGAGTGTTTATAGCATATGGCTGGAAGTTTGGGGCAGCAAGCAGTGGTGTTTTTGCTGGTGTTGGCCTAGCGAGGGATGCGACTGAAGAGTAGGGCTATTTAAGCCAAATGGAGCGTTTCTAGCACACGGCTGGAAATTTGGGGCAGCAAGCAGTGGTGTTTTGCTGGTGTTGGCCTAGCGAGGGATGCGACTGAAAGGCAGGGTTTTTTTTAAGCTGAACGGAGCATTTTGTAGCACATGGCTGGAAGTTTGGGGCAGCAAGAGGTGGAGTTTTGCTGGTGTGGCCTAGTGAGGGATGCAACTGAAGGGCAGGGTCATGGGGAGAGCAAGCGAGTGAAACGGGGTGGAGCTTGGAGCACATGCCAAATAGGGGAACACTTTGCGGTGCTGTTTGGCCAGTGGAGGCCTAGTGGAAATGCAGCTACAGAGCATAGTTTGGGGGGACAACCAGGAGGACAGGCAGAGAAAGGGGGCAAAGGAAAAAACCTATAGGGGAGTGAGAACTGTGTGTTCTTGTTGCCTGAAGAAAGGACTAGGATGGGGAAGAGGCCCAAACAAAAGAGCTGGTGTGGGGCTGACACAGGCATCCACGTGGTGCGATGGTGCACGCCATGGGTTAGGCTGCGATGCGAGCATTTTTCTGGGGGGGGGGAGAGGTTAGTTAGCCATGAGGTGCAAGGTTTTGGTGGTTTCTCAAGTAAAGGGCCAACAGAGAGAGGCCCCATAAAGGGAGGAGTGGAAGCACGCTATAGCGATGCATGGCGTGACATCACACACCAAGCAACAGTCCCGAAGACAAGGGGAAAGGGAGGAAAAAGGAGCAGGAGGGGTAGGAGGGAAAAGAGAAGGAAGTGAGGGATTGCACAAGGAGATGCTGGCTAACAGGGGACAAAGGGAGGGCATGAGGCGTGCACATGCCAGCTGGGCCGTGGGGGAGCTCCCCCACCCCAAAGGCCCTCGTGGCAGCCGCCAGTTGGTTTATTTAAGGGGAGAGTGAAACTTCTCAGATAAAGATATTAAGCATAACCTAGTGGCGCACAGGAAGGAGGCATTTTTCTTTAGGGGAGGCAGCAACGGATGGTAGTGGCCCATGAGATGACATGGGAGAAACAGGGGGGTGCAAAGGGGGGCATACAGGTATGGAAGCTAAAAAGGGGACAAAAAAAAACCTCGGGAGTGCAAGGATACCAAGGAAAAGGGAGGCACGCGGGCATGAAAGGAAAAACGGAGCAGTCACGATGGTGCATGGCAAAAAAAAAAAGAGAAAAAGGACACAATATATATGGTAATATAGGTATATAATAACTCTTGTTCTCTTCCTGTAGTTGTCTTCACAGAGAAAAGAGCGAAGGACATGGCACCATAGAAAAGCAAGCCATCAAACGAGGACGCCTACAGGGCTATAATCAATTGGCAGAAAAGGCCAACCGGATGTGGAACTGGTGGGAGGAACCAGGGAGACCCACGGAGAGAAAGAGCGGGCCCGGAAAAGGGGCAGAGGAAATGACCAGCCGGAGGGCACATAGCCCACTAGGTACCACCGCTTGCAGTGGGACCCCTAGTGTGGCTGATCCAGTACCTCTGCAGCCTATAGACTCGGTAACGCCAGTACCTCCCCCCGATCAAGGTGGGATCGCCCTTGGTGAACCCGGGCCAGATCCCCAGAACGTGGTGTTCCCTCCACAAACCATAGTAGTTCACCCTCCTCCTCAACTACAGGGAGAAAAAGGGGGGCAATCAGAAGACGCCAGGCAGTACGGCCCAGACAAGGTTACAGGTAATGCACCCTGTGCAGTGGAGGATAGTATAAAGGAAAACATAAGTCAAATTGTGTCGGCGCATTAGGGGACAGGAGGGTTAAGGCAGATGGAATCAGCTCTGGCGGAGATTAGGACAGAGAAAGAGGCACCAAAAAGTAATGAAGGGAGTGCAGAAAAAAATATGGAAAGGAGAGTATGTGGATATATTCACTTTGGTGAGCCGGAATCAGCAGCAAAGTATGAGGAGGCTGAGAACATAGGTAAGAGTGAAATGGCAGCGGCAATAGTGCTTTTAGGGAAAAAGGAGGAGGTCAAGTTCACGAAGGGAAAGACCTGGGATGGATGGTTCATAGGTTTTGCCACTTTCTCAGCCATTGTCTTAGAGAAAAGGCAGGAGCTGGGCATCCCGCTCATCACGTATTCCTTGATAATAAGGAGGGCAAAGGCAAAAGGTGGGGTGAGGTGGCTATACTATGACTAATTTTTTCGACAGAGAACGGCAGCATTCGGGGATGTGAGATGGGACATGAAACAGTTAGACTTATGGACAGACTGTCACAGATTAGTCCACACCCAAAGGGGAATGGGGGAAGAAAGGGGCGACACCCCAGAGATGTTGTTGGGCTTACAACAGGGCCTTTTGCTCATGGCATCAATGTCGTTTTCGGCACGCTTGCTCAAAATGCAGTGGAGGATACCGGGCAAGCAGATGCAGGACGGCATGGACCCCAGGGGCACAGGGACATGGGGGAAAGGGTCAGGTCAACAGTTCTTTCGAGAAGAACAGGGGTTTAAAGGGCAGACATGGAATAGGGAAGGGGGAGCAGAGGCAACATGAGTAGGGGCGTCAGAATCACTGATCAGAAGAACCCTACACAAGGCAGGAGGGAGGGGCCGGGGAGCAGTAATGGGGGGAGTGACACAGAGCAGTTCAGGGTAGCTAGAACCACCATCAATTTAGAGGCATGGACAGCCTGTTTGGACAGATATCCGAACAGAACAGTGCGGGAGATAATTATAAAAGGTTTTAGCATGGGGTTTTCACTGCAGTGTGGGGGGCCCAGACAAGCGAGAGAGGTGGGCAACCTGGGATCGGTTAAAGGAAAGGAAGAAATGTTGAGACAGAAGATAGAGAAAGAAAAGGCAGCAGGGAGGGTAGTGGGACCATTTGACACCCCCCCCCACGAGATATGCGGATTTCGCCATTGGGTTTGGTACCCAAGAAACAAGAGGGAGAGTGCAGGGTGATTCACCACCTGTCTTATCCAGAAGGGGATTTGGTGAATGATTTCATTGGGGAGGAACACAGTAGAGTGACATATTCGACACTAGAGGATGCAGTTCAGATAATCCGGGCTACTGCGGATGCATGGATGGCAAAGACGGATACTGAATCCGCTTTCAGACTGCTTCTGGTCAGGAGAGAAGACTGGGATCTATTGGGTTTTAAGATTGGGGAGCAGTATTATTTTGACAAATCCATGCCAATGGGATGTTCCATAGCTTGCACGACATTCAAAGCAGTCAGTACGTGCTTGCAATGGATATTTCAGGAAAGGATGGGTTATAAAGCGGTCATTCATTATCTATATGACTTCCTTTTCATTGGGAAGGGGAAAATGGAGACACAGAGGATGCTGGGCAAGTTTCAGGAATTATGCAGGGAGCTAGGGGTGCCACTGGCACCACAGAAAACAGAAGGGCCCAGCAGGGTGATAGAGTTTCTGGGGATTGAGATAGATGCCCCAAAAGAGATATTCAGGCTGCCAGACAACAAAGTGAGGAAACTGAAGGAATTGATTCAAGTACACACCAGCAGGAGAAGGGTACAGCTGAAACAAGTACAGCAAGTACTGGGGCACCTGAACTTCGCCTGCAGGGCCATTGGACCAGGGAGGGCATTCACAAAGAGGATAGCTAGGGCTACAGCAGGGGTCACCAGACCACATCACTGAGTGGACCTGACAAAAGGTGTCAAGGAAGATTTTGAGATATGGGAGAAATTCCTTACGGAATATAACGGCTGTTCGTTCTGGCAAGAAGAGTGGGTGTACAACACAGACCTTGATCTCTACATTGATGCAGCTGGGGCGTTTGGCATGGGGGTTACCTGAGGGGCAGGTGGTTTGCAGAACCATGCCCTGATAGCTGGGTAAAGGATGGGAAAATAAGAAATATAACATTGTTGGAGATCATGCCCATATGGGCATGTACCCTGGTCTGGGGAGAGGAACTACGGGATCAGAAAGTGACATTCTGGTGTGACAATAGAGCAGTGATGGAGGTCCTAAACAACAGGGGAGCCAGGTCAGAGACAGTCATAAAAGTATTACGACATTTAGTGTTAAGGACTTTGCAGCTGAACATGTCATTCAGAGCAAAACACATAGAAGGGGTACACAATGCCCTGGCTGACAGCCTTTCCCATCTGCAGCTGGACTGTTTCTGGAGGCTGGCGCCAGCAGCAGAGGAACAAAAAACACCCATACCAATGAACATCTGAGACATTGGCAAGAAGGAGCATAGCTGTTGTATCGCAGCTCATGGGTGCCTCGGACTCTGAGAGCCTACGATGGGGTCTGGCAGATGTTTCAAACATTCAGGGCTGAGCACCAGATGGAGGTAAGTGGGCCACTCACAGAGGAACAGTTGGGAATGTTCACAGTGGAGCAGTGGCAAAAAGGGACCGTCCACACCACATTTGGGAGTTTACCTGGCAGGGATTAGTGTTATCTGCAGCCTAAAGGGATGGAAAGACCTAACAAAATCATTGTTCATCAGGAGAATGATGCAAGGATGGGGTAGGTTGAAACATGGGCCAGAAGATAAAAGGCCAATAGGGGAGCAGTGGCTAATAAAACTAAGGGACATGCTCCCGGCAATATGCAGATCAAAGGCCGAGGCCCAGCAATTTCACACAATATATATGATAATGTTTGTAGGGGCCATGAGAGTGAGTGAGGTGGTAGGCCATGGGAAAGAAGACAAGGAAGGTGGGTTGGAATGGGAAGATATAAGCTGGGGATGAAAGAGATACGGATCAAGATTAGGAGTTCAAAAATGGATCAAAGAGGACAAGGTTGCACAGTGACACTGAAGGGGCAGGTAGAGGTTGCAATATGCCCAGTACAGGCTCTGTGGGCTTTCACCGCAGAGCATGGGACCAGGATGGGAAAGTTATTTGTACATGGTGATGAGAAAAGGGTCACCAGCTACCAAGTCACAGCATTGCTCAAAAAGGGCATGCAATTCATGGGGGAAGACCCAGCTAATTATTCATCCCATTCCTTGCAGATTGGGGCTGCCTCACAGTGGGCAGCAGTGGGAGAAACGGTGAATGACACTTTGAAAAAAGGGCGCTGGCGGTCTGCCAGTTATAAGAGATACATCCGAGCACTGAAGTAAGAGATTGGAAGCAGTGCTCCTGTTTGTTAACTACATATCGAGGGACAAGAAATGGTAAAGGGGGGAGGGCAAAGGAGGGGATACTACGGTGATGACACTAATAAAGCATGTATAAAATAATCAATTTTGCTTGAACCCCATAGGTAGAGGAAGGATCACAGAAGTCTGGATCTGAGGCCATTCCTGTATTTATTGGGCTGGAAAGAGAACAGAGAAGAAGGCTGGGGGAAAGCAGCTGTACCAGGATGTGAAACAGTGTAGGTTGGTCTGGTATGGCATACAGGGGATGAGATGGGCACAACTGCTTCCCACCTTGAAGGAGCTCAAGGGATAGCAGCTCAGTCCAGACCTAATTATTATACATCTAGGGGGCAACGACCTTTCAGGCAAACCATGGGTAGACACATACTTACAGATAAAAAGGGATTTAGGAACAATATGACAGTGGTGGCCTCAGGTATGCCTCGCTTGGTCGGATTTGATACCAAGGAGAGTGTGGAGGCAGGAGCACAGCCATAGAACAGTGGAGAGAGCCAGGAGAGAGATGAATTGAAGGGTAGGGAAATTGGTAAGGCAGATGGGAGGACAGGTGATACTGCGGGTAGAGGAATGGGTAGAAGACTTCTACAGGCCAGATGGTGTGCACCTGTCGGACCTAGCCATAGACATGTTCAATACAGAAACAATGGGCTTTATAGAAGCATGGAGAAAAACTTGCAAAAATGGGAAAAACAAAAAAAAGGGAGAGAAGGAATAAAAAGGATCTTCCCTGAGGTAAGGGAGAATAAGACCCTAAGTATGGGAAGCCAGCCATCCAATGCAAGCTGGAGACTGGCTAGTGGGAAAAAGGGGGAGGGGGAAGAAAAAAGGAATAACACAAGAAGAGGAAGAAGATGAAGGAGAAAGCGGTCTCAGTTTTCACCGTTACCTAACGGAAAAGGAGAAGAAGAAGGCACCCAGGTTTTCACCCAGGGAGAGAAAAGAGGCAGAAGGACGGATAATCAGAGATTTACATATGGATAGAAATAAATGACATTCTGAAATATGATAATAAGAAATGAGAAATGGAATATGGAATTATGAAGTATGAATACATTAATTGCCAATCTGATCACAACAAACAATGGTCGTTGTCTTTTTTGTTAGGGAAAAGGGGGGGAATCCTGGACAAAGTCTTGTGTTTTCAGCAACATGTTTTTTGTAAAAACTCATGGGGCAGAGACTGCCTTGGTCAGGTTCACTAATGCCACCCTCAGGGGATTTGAAAATGGTCTTATGACGGGGGGTGGTCTTCGTGGCCCTAACCAAGGCATTCAGTCTCATTGATCACTCACTGCTTTGCCTAAAATTGGGTCAACTAAGGTTTTCAGGGAAAGTGGTTGAATGGTGAAAAGATTATTTAAAGAATAGGACTCAGTTTGTTAGTTTATGACCTGTTGTATTATCAGTTAGCGCAATGCATCTTGGTGTACAACAAGAGTCCATTTTTGGGCCCATTATTATTTTCTTTATTTATAAGTCAGTTACCCCTGCTTTGAAGTCTTGCAAATGTTCATTATGTGCTGATGATTTAATCTTATCTTCTCAAGCTAACTCTATTTCACAATTGACTTTTCCTTTAGAACAGGAATTCTTAACTGTTTGCAACTGGTTTAATAACACATCTTTGATAATGAATGTAAAAAAAAAATTAAACAATGCTGTTTGGCTCATCATATTTGTTAACAGATAAATCTATTATTTTAATCCATGACAATAGGGGAGCAGTAATTGAACACGCCCATGAATTTAAACACGGTATCTCAGAGTTTTGTTAGACTCCAGATTGACCTTTTCTTCCCAAGTAAAAGCTGGGAGTAAGAAGGTCAATCAAAAATGAGATTTGCTGTATAAGTTTAAGAGATATTTTTCTTCTGAAATTCTGCATTGTACTGCAATTGGCACATTGTTGCCCCATATTGATTTTGCTGCTAGTTTGTGTTTCAAATTAGCAGCTAAGGTAAGCAATATTCTTTTTACTTACTGTATAATAATGTTCATCATTTTGTTTTGGGTTCTTCTGTGCATCTTCATCGTTGTTCTTTATATTCTCAGGCTGGTTATCTCCTCAATCTAAGTTTGCTTATTGTTTTGGTTGTCAAATGTCGTAAGTCTATTTTTTCAAAAACTGTGTTTTCATTAAGCAAGTTAATTACAATTTGGACTACTACTTTAAATGTGCATTCTCTTAAAGGTGTACTTTTGCAAACAATATCATTTCCTTCTAAATCTGGATTTAATTCTTATTCAGTTGCTGCTTTTCTGGTTTGGAATGGTTTACTGTATAATTTACATTCTGCCATTTCATTACATTTTTAAGTTAATTTTAAGGTTTATCTACAAACACTGGATGTTTGTAAACAGAATCAAAAGTTCCAAGCACACAAACCAAGCCTTATTGAAGGATGCGAATAGAAATAAAGTTTTAAAACTTACATTTTATTGCATACAAAAAACATCACGTCTGACATGTCTCAAAGCCAGGAGCTATTGGCTTCGAAACATGTCAGGCGTGGTGTTCTTTTGTACACAATAAAATGTAAGTTTTAAAACTTTATTTCCGTCCAGCGTCCTTCAATAAGGCTTGGTTGTGTGCTTGGAACTTTTGATTTTGTTTACTATAGTATAGTTCCTTAAGCACCACCTTTGTCTGTGTGCACACTCTTTTTTGTTTCACTAGATGTTTGTACTTGTTTTATATAGTATACTCTGTGGGCTGGATATTCAGACTGCACCGGGCAGTGGCACAAGCCTAGGCGCAGTGCAAATGGACTGCACCGGGGCCAGGACCAGGCGATATTCAATGGTGATGCGCCATGGCTCAGCATCATTGAATATGGCATGGTCGGTGCACATACTGTGCATAGTGCAGTGGCACTGCACAAGTGCAAGCCACAGAGAGGGAGCACAGGGATGCGCCAGTGCAAGTGCAGTTGTGCTAGGTGCATCACCCGTGATATTCAGCCGGGGGCATGCAAATGAGGCCATAATCTATGAAAGGTGCAAATGGGTCCATTTGCATGTAATTATGGCCCCATTTGCATGCGATGTGCTGGGTGTCCTGTCGAATTGTGCCTGGCACCCTGCTAAGCTGCTGTCATCGGGGGTTCACTCCCTAGTGGGCTATTGTAGCCCCCGTCCCATATGCCCGATCGTGGGCAGTAGTGTGAATATGATAAATTCTATGCCCAATTATGGGCAGCAGTTGGAATTACTGTACTCCCATGCCAGATTGCAGGCAGCAGTTAGAAATACTGTACACCCATGCCGGATCGCGGGTAGTAGTAAGAATATGATGATTCCTATGCCCAATCACAGGCTGTAGTGTATTGTAACAGCTTCCTGGTGGTCTAGTGGAACCCACCCCAAAAGCCCAATCATGGATCATAGTAATAATTGACATCTACCAGGTGGTCCAGTGGTACGCCCTCCCACCCACCCACAGAGGCCCCGGCCACCTAGCCCCCTGGTCATCAGCGGGTAGCAGCACCCACCTGCATACCACCTGGCCGTCCACCAAATGACAGTGTACAGTATGATCTGTACGCCCATTGGGCCGTAGTGTGGACCAATGGACTTGCAGACCATACCGTACTGTGCTACACAGGTCCAGATCTGTGAATGAATGCATTTTGAAAGCCTTCATCGAAATGTTATAAACTTTTGCAGGTATAGGGTTCTTACTACATTTATATATTTACCTAGTTTCTGACTTCTAGCTCCAAAGGTGCCTGAATTACATGCAGATTAAAACTGTCATAAAATTTCCCACAAAATAAATTGACAGATTTTGATCACCTATAATTTGAGACAATACATCTTATCATCAATATATATGGTACACTGTTAGAACACCTACAAACAAGTAACCGTGCCAAATTTCAGATATCTAGCTCAACTGAGAAGAGTTATGACCACATTAAAAAATCAAAACTTCAATGCCATTCTGACAAATTTCACAAACATTTGTGGAATTTCCAGAATTCACAAATTTCTGTCAAAATCCCATAAATTTGGAATTTTATCATTCTGCACAGCTCTATCCTTTTTTTTTGAGAACAAATTTTACATTAAAGAAGAGGTACTGCCATGGGTTTGCCCATGGCACCTTCTTTCGCTATTCTAACCATGTCTATGTTTGAAGAGATATACTGTATATTTTTGATGAAAACAGAAATCTCTTCCACACTAAATTAGCACTGTGGAAGAGATTTACTTATTGGGCCAGATATTCAAAAGGGTTGCGCCATGCGCAATAGGGTTGTGCATGCGCAACTCCAAAAGTGCGCCATTCTGCGATATTCAGCAGGAGGCAGTTGCGCCACCGAAAACATGCTGAGCAACAGTGCAATGCAAATGAAGGCATGCGCAACCGAAGGGGGTGGATCCATGCATAAAGAGCGCAATGCGATATCCAAAGACTTGCGCAATGCGCAACAGCGGAACAGCCAGAAGTTGCGCCCCAGCGGAAATGAGCCAAAATAAAAAGGCTCAAGGAAGAGGCGCAAGAACGCTACAGGGATGCCAAGTGGGGAAGAGAGAGAGAGAAAGACAGACAGTGACAGGCCAGGGCAGGCAAGGGAAGCAGTGTGGGCCATAGGCTGCAGAGGCCAGTGGGGGGTGCCCGGTGCAGTGGAAGTAGCAGTCAGGACAGCGGGGTAACAGAGCAACATCAGCCAGGGGGTCACAAGCCAGGGAGATGGACAGTGGCAGCTTCCACATGGAAGCTGTAATGAGGGGGGTGAGAATGCAAGGTGCAGGGGGACATGGCCGTGGATGGGCCCGTCGGTGGTACACCCCCAACAGGCAGTACCGTGCCTGCATCAGCTTTGAGCTGTACACAGATGTAGAGATCGTGGGCTGGTACTGCCTGAACAGGGCAATACTGAGGCGGCTCTGTGAGCTGTGCAGTGATGAGATGCAGGCACCCTCACGACGGAGTCATGCTCTGTCAGTGGAGACCAAGGTGACAGCCTGCATGTGCCTGCTCACCACAGGCACCTTCCAGAGGCCAACAGGGGACACCACAGGCATCACACAGTTGGCCACATCATGCATCCTCACCCAATTCCTCAGCGCACTGCTGCCACATGCTGCGGAGCACATCCATTTCCCCAGCACCACGGCAGAGTGTACAGCAAACATGCAGGCGTTCCACAGGGTAGCACGTATGCCTGGCATGCTAGGGGCCATAGACTGCACCCATGTAGCCATTCACACGCCACCTGGCCCCGATGGGGCCGCATATAGGAACAGAAAGGGCTTCCAGTGTCAACTGCCAGGTGGTGTGTTATGCCACTGGCGTATAATCAATGTCTGTGCCACACACCTGGCAGAGCACATGATGCCTTCATATGGCATCAGTCTGCACTGTGCCATCGATTTGAGGTGGGGACATCCCCACAGCCATCTAGTGGGTGAGTACACATGCAGGAAATGCAAACTCGGGCAAGGGTGGAATGCCACAGGTGCCATGGTAGTGGCACACAGGGATATGGGCAATATGGACCTGAACATGATACTGTCTCCACAGTTCCACAGGTGACAGCGGATACCCACTCGACCCTGGCTGCTCACACTGCACCGGCACCCCATGATCCCGCCGCAGCAATGTTATATAAGCGCACATGCCGCCACACAACACTCATCAGTGGGTGTTGCAGGATGTCAGAGCACGCTTCCGATACCTGGACACCTCAAGCTCCCTACAGTACAACCTCAAGGCCTGCCAGGATATTCCACACTGCATCCTGCAACATAATGACCAGGGGATAGCCGACACAGGTTGAGGGGACAACAATCAGGACACCAGTGGCCCGGTGTTGATGGTGATGAGCAGCCCCCCCATGGACGGCGGGACCCCCGACTGATTCAGCAGGCCCAGCTGCACCGGGATACCATCACGCAGGAGCATTATGCACAACACAGGTAAGTCAAGGGGCCATGTGCAAACAACACTGTCCTGGCGCAACCCACAGGCACACAGAGTAACACACCAGGGGTGCATGACGGCAAGGGGAGTGCAAGGGACCAGGCACACAAACACACCATCAGGGAGGGGCGAACAGTCATATGGACACACACACACACAACAGGCACAAAGGGTACATGGGCAGGTGCACAGCAGAGCAGGAACAGACATGGCAAACACACAGATCCACAGACCACACCCACCACCTGTACAGTCCAAGTACGTGTGTCAGATGCTGGGCACCCTTGCACCTTGGTGTACAGTACAATGCAGGCATCATCATGCACATGCACCTGTGGACAGCAGTCAGGATGGTGTGCAGGTGGTCCGTATGTTGGCGTGATGGGAAGGGCACCCACCAGTGCACTGCCCACCATGATGCACAGTGCACACAGGGCAGCACCAGACAGGGCCTGCAGTGGGAGACAGGTCAGTCATGTTGCACCATTCCACGGCCACCGTGTATGCATGGGCAGCCCCGCCGTGACCCAACAGCACTGGCAGGCTGAGCAGGGGCCACATGGGGTGGCACCGATGGACCACCAGGGGTCTCACTGCTCGATCGCGACCTTGTCCGCAGTGGGGTCTGTAGGATGCCAAACATACCTGCACCAGGGGTGCTTGGGATGCCCACAGCAGAACCCGGCATCGACAGGCTTGGTGTTGCATGACGCCAGGAACGGGGAGTGGAGAGCGTACTGTGTGGGGTGCGCGGTACAGGAGCACCTGCTTGTGTGCCCACTGCAGCCACGACAGCGACCAATGCCTGGGTCAGCCTGTCAATGGCAGCGGTCACATCCATCCGCATATGGACCATCTCTGCACGATCCAGAGCACAGTCCCTGCTGTGCCGCTCCACAGCCGCATACAGTGCCTCCACAGACGTTGCAACCCGCCTTTGCTGCTGTACTGATTACCGCAGCAGGCAGGTGTGCTCTTCCAATGGGTACTCTGCCACAACGGCATCCTGTCCCCCAGGGTATGGAAGATCCTGATGCTCAACACCCCTTGAGGGTGGGCGCTGTTCACCAGGACCAGGAATGGGCATATCAAAGGGCAGCGGGCATGTGCCACCACTGGACACTGTACCCCCAGACCTGGAGGGTGACTGCTGCTGCTGCCCCTCCAACCGCTGTGCCCCAGGGACCACTCATTCCACTGCTGTGGCCACAACAGTGCCAGACACCTGCACAGCCACCGGTGCTGCCCCACCGGTGCTGACTGGCACATCCTGGGACTGTGCCGACATGCTGGCACACACGTTGGAACCAGGTAGACCCAGGGGCACGTGCTGGCCTGCCGTGTGTCCGTCATGGGACACACACATGTCACTGCCCATTGCAGTCCTTGCATCATCAATGGTGCAGGTACGTGCTATAGCCACAGTCACAGCGTGCTGGCATGCTTGCATGCCAGACTGCTGAGACACAGGCTGTGCACCCCCCACACCCGACTCACCGACACCAGAGTTGGCAGCCCGGCGTGCATGCTGGTACAGTGCATGCTGGCTGGTGACAGAGGTGAATGGACCCTCCTCCATGTCCAGCAGGTCTTCCTCACTGCCTGGACCCACCACCACCACCGTCCCCTGAAGACGAACAGGATCTGTAACAGAAAGAGAGGACATGTGAGTGCATGTGAACAACTCCCCCCCAACACCACCACCATGTCATACCGTGCAGTGATGGGCTTCCACCTGTCTGGAATCCACCTCCTGGTACACCCTCAATAGCACTGCGCTGCATTGATGCAGCCAGTCGGACCTCAGCCAGGGTCAGCTCCACCACTGCTGGCTGGCCCCCTCCAGCGCTAGCACGTGCCGCCCTGAGGGCTGCCACCTTCTCCTTCACCCTCCTGGGGTCTGTCCCCATCTTCTTTTTGCATTCCTGCACAGAGCGCTAGTGGCTTCCGTGCAGGTTCACTGCCTGAGCTACCCCTTCCCATGCAGCCGCACGGGCCTGATGGGTGCCCCGCCGTCCACTCAGTAGTGCCTCCTCCTCCAGGTAGGCCTGGTAGGGGGCCTCTGTCTCCGCCGTGGTGAAGTTGGTCTACCTTCTCCACCCACCATCCTCACCCTCACCTTGGCTCTGCTCGGTCATGGCGATCTGTATGGGTGGAAGTGGACACCTGTCACTGTGCACTCTACAGCGTTATCCCATGACCATTGTCCAGAACATCACACAGCATGCAACCCACCTCTCACCTGCAGTAACCGAATCTGGCCAGCGCAGCCCAATGTCACACATTTATAGCGCAATGCATGCAAATTAGGAGTGGAGCAACTGTAATGAGATGCAAATCGCGCCACTGCACTTTTGAATGGCTGATCAGATGATTTGCATGTGTCGGCTAACTATCGTGCAGTTGCGCTTTGCGCACTGCGGTTGAGCCAGCTGAGCCAATGGCGCAGATCTGTGACTGTGTGGTACACTGCATTGCGCATGCCCAGGTAGCTTACGCAGGCATCTGCCGCGCTGATGATGTGCTGTGCGTGATCGGTAATTCAGGCCATGGCGCTACAGCACTGGGCACCATATGGTGCTGTGGCACTACTGTGCAATAGTCCACTGTGGCACTGGCACGCAGGTGGTCGGTCGCGCAGGATGCGTAGACGTCAGATAGCGCTGTGCGTGGCCTTGCGTCATAGACCCTTGACCTGGTGTCTGACCTTTGCACCCTGGCGCTGTTTGGCTGCCATGTGTATGGCCCTATTGCGCTGTTTGGTGACAGCGCTATGTGAACCGACGGTGCTGTATGAACAGCGCGATTGGAACCTATGGTGGTCTATTGCGCAACATTTCCACGTGGGGTTGCCGTGCTGCGGGTGCCATATTTCCTGCTGTACAACACGAACTATGGCATGCAGGAGAGTGCCCCAATGGAGCCCAGTGGAGGTGGCCAACCTGGTGGCCCTGGTTGAGCCCCACTATGGGGCACTGCATGGGGATGAGCCCCTCACCATGGCTCGCACCCAGGTGTGGCTGCAGGTGGCCACTGACCTGGTGAGGGTCACAGGGTGGTGCCAGTCTGCAGAGCAGTGCAGGCACAGATTCAGTGACCTCCGCAGGAGGGAGCCAGATGTGCTGCAATGCCTAAGGTCACATGCCAGGAGGGGCGTTGTGCCTAGGCCAGGTGGGTGTGCCATCTATGAACCTGTATTCTCCGTAGGGGTGTGACTGTGTTTTGGTGGCGGTGCATGGGGGATGGCTCTGCCATGGTTGGCTGTGTCAGTGTGTGCAGGTGTGAGATGCATGGGTCTGGCTGTGTGGGCAGGCACACTCACTGGGGCAGGGGCAGTCTGCTTTGGAGTCACACTGATGTTTTTCTCAACATTTGTCACCCACAGGCCTGGCAGAGAGGATGCAGGCATGGGCTGAGGAGGGCCGTGGCAGGGCCCAGGTGGCGGACGGAGGTGATGTGAGGGGTGGGCCACAGCAGCAGCAGCAGCCACAGCTGCTTGATGAGTGTGAGTATCATTACATCATGGATGCTATTGCATGCTGGAGGGGGTGGGCATGACCACCAGCCATGGACAACACAACCATGCATGACACAGGCGACAGTCATCACTGTCCAGTGTCACTGCACGTCTGTGTGTGCATCACTGGTGGTCCATGCATGCACTGGGCACATGGCTGTGGAACTGGCATCCCACCACATTGCCACGTCACTTGACAGCCTTGTTTGTGCTGTGATGGACATGGGCAGTGTGTGTGTGCAGTGGTGCACATAGCTGGTGCCGCCTGGTTGGGCATGTCATGTGCATGGCTACTGTGGGTGGGTGCATACCATCACAGGTGCGGGGCACTGGGCTATATGCCTTGCAGTATGGGTGGTGTTCAGGGTTGTGGACAGTCACAGCCATTGACTGTGTTCCCTTTTCCTAGGCCTCAGCGTCCTACGCAGAATTGAGCGTGCCCTCCACCAGCTGACCAGGGTGTCCATTGAAAATCAGAACATCCTAAGGGACATTCAGTGCCGTGGGCTCCGCCGACAGCACAGCCAACAAAGACAGCACCAGGCAGCAGAAGACCAGCCTGCTAGGCATTAGACAGGCTTCCCCTTCCCATTTCACCCATCCTCCCACCCTGCCTTCCTCTCCCAGTTGTTCACCTCTACCCTTTGCCCACCCCTACCTTGTACCCCTACCCCGGTCTTGTAAATATCTGTAAATAGTTTTGTTATTGTTCTTGTTGTTCTACTTTCTCTTTTTGCAATATATATATATATTTTGTTATGAATACTGTGGTGGTCTCTGATTTGCAGCTGGCTATGGTTGCTCAGTTGCAGTGGTGTGCATGCCATCTGGGGTGGTATGGTCCTGGATGTGTGTGTGTGTGCATGTGTGTGTATGTGTGTGTGTGTGTGTGCATGCATGGGGAGGTGTCTCTGGTGTGGCAGTGACTTTCTGTCGGTCTTGCCATCTGCTACCGCCCACTGCTGGGTGCACAGGGTGGGTCTGGCGTGTATGGTTCTATGCTACATGAGGTTGACGTGTGCCGGGGGGATGCATGGTGTTTACTGCAGTGACAGTCACTGCACATGGGTGGTGTCTTGGGGTCACGGTGCAGGGTGTGCTGTGCAGACGGGGGGCTGATGTGCACTGTGGTTGTCAACCCCCTGTGTGTGGCAGTCTCAGCCTGCCAGTGGTTGTGCTGGGGCATCATGGCCCTGCTGTGCTTTGTTGGCTTGTCCCCATGGGCCAGTGGATCATCCGTCCCTCCCCCAGTGATGCTGTGCTTGGGGTGTGCTGGTGTCTTGTTGGTTCTGCAGTGTGTTCCTGTGCCCATGTGTGGCATGGATGGTGGTGGGCCCCAGCCTGCTTCCCTGGTTGTGCAGTTCCATTGCTCTGCTGGGGGTGGGGGGGCTCTGCTTGCGCTATGGCACCTCTGGACTGCTCAGTTGGGCTAGCCTTGTTGCGCTATGGTGCAACCTTTCTGCTCAGCTTCCCCTTCCTGGTTGCGCTATGGTGCAGTTTGTGCGATATTCAGACGTTGGCTGCTTGCGCAATTTGTTTTGCTCCATGTTTGAATATCGCGTCTGTTGCGCATATGCGCAATTGAATTGTGCTTGCTCCTGCTGTTGCGTACATTTTGGGTGCAGTTTGAATATCTGGGCCATAATGTATTTTTTTATATGGCAGGGTATGGAAGAACAATTTGAAACAGTTCCCAGAATATTTACAGAAGTGAATGCTTTTTTTTAATTTCACCGTGGCGTGGGAAAACTGGAAATTCCTTTCTTAGATTTAAAAATTGACAGAAATGGGAATAAATTTGGGATGAGGTTATTTTGAAATATTGCTGACAGAAATTCTCCATTGGAATCAACAAGTTTCCATCCTTCACGTATTATTGAAAATACCCCAAAAGGACAATATACGAGAATATTATTAAATAATAGTTTAGAGGAATATTAGAGTAAGCCAAAAGATAATCTAACTGGAAGATTTCAGGAGAGAGGTTATACATTATCTTTACTAAATCAAACAATATCTGAAGTGGAGAAATTATCCAGGCAAGATTTATTGTCAAGAAGGGGTCATACAATGGAGAAATTTAAGGATAATATAATATTGTCAGTGATATATTCAGACGTTCATTCTAAAATGAAAAGAACTATAAACAAGAACTGAGAAATGTTATGGTCCTATCCTCAAGGTGTTAAAATATTTTTAGAGAGATCTTTGGTGATAAGTAAGAAAGTGACACATTTAAACGATAGACTGTGCCACTCATTTCACAGAATACCAGAGAAATGACTATGAATGTATTGATATATGTACTAAATAAAACTGACATGGGTCAACAGTAATTTTCTTACTTTTCTCCAGACCTGAAATTCATTACCTAGTAATTTAAAAAAATTACCTGCTCAATGAAAACCCTCATTCAAGTCCTCAGGGATCTCCTGATAGTGAGAGATCGGAAGAGCCATTCCATTTTGGTTCTTCTTGATCTCTCTGTAGTATTTGACACTGTGGACCATGGTGTGATGTTGGAACACCTGCGGCTGATCTGTGGGCTGTCTGGTATGGTCCTCAGATGATTTCAATCCTTCCTCACCGGCAGGTTTCAGAGAGTTGTACCAGGGATGTATTCCTCTAACAAGTTCTCCCTGTTGTGTGGGATGCCACAGGGCTCTGTGCTATCACCCATGTTGTTTGCGGTCTGTATACTGCCATTAGGAGACATTGTAGGGTGGTACGGGCTGAGTTTTCACTGCTATATAGATGATATTCAGCTCTATAGGTCCTTTGTGCTCAAACAGGTGGGAGCTGGCTCAACTCTAACAACTGCCTCACTGAGATTCAAGACTAGATGAGTGCTAACTGGTTGAAGTTGAACCCAGTCAAAAATGAGGTTCTGGTGGTGGACTTGGGTCATCAGGTAGAGAGGTTGTCAGCTGGTTGGCCATCTGGGCTCTGGCTTGGAGGCTGCCAGCTGATAACCTCTGAAGGGGTGCAAAATCTGGGTGTTATTCTTGATGAGGGGCTGACATTTAAATCTCAGGTGTTGTCCATTGTCAAGACTGCCTTTTACCATCAGAGGAATACCACTCAGATTAAGCACCTAGTTCTACCAGATGACCTTCCAACTTTAGTCCACGCCTTTGTGACCTCCCGCCTTGACTACTGTAATTCTCTGTACCTAAGGCTACCAGGGGTTGATATCCAGTACTTGTAGTTCGTGCAGAATGCGGCAATCAGGCTGTTGATTGGTCTCCCTCGAGCTTGCCATGTCATGCCTGTGCTGCACAGCCTACATTGACTGCCTATGCAGTGGCGGATCACCTTCAAGGTCAGCTTGCTGACCTATAAAGCCCTACACTGACAGGAACCATGCTATCTGCAAGAGCTTCTTTGCCCCAATGCCCCCTTCACCCACTCCACTCTGCTGATGAGGGATTGCTAGAGATTCCCAGGGTTTGTTTGAAGAGCTCTGGGGCCCGAGCATTTGAGTTTGTGGCCCCCACCCTGTGGAATTTTCTATCTCGTTGGATAAGAGAGTGCCTGACTGTGGAGAGTTTCAAACCTGCACTGAAAGCATACTTGTTTAATCTTGCTTTTCCTGATTTTGAATAAGTTTTTTTATACTGATATTTATTAATTATTTATGGATTTTTAGCTGTGGTTTTATGATCTATTGTGTTAGTGCTATGGTCTTTTTGTGAATAGCACTATTTTATAAATGAAGTCTGCTTGCTTGCTAAACAAACAGAAGAGAGAAAGTAATAAGTGCCTTAGCTGGGACTTCAAACCAGGCCACCAAGAATGCCATTCTGGTCATGCTACCAGCTACTCCACTCCACCAAGGCAACAGGAAACTGGGATATCCAGTGGTACCTTACTCTTTCTCTAATGCATAACCTGGTACTGCACAGATTATTACATTTTCAATCACAAAGGTGTGATGTGCGCATTTATGGAACCCAAGCAAACAGAAGACAGAAGGGAATAAGTGTCTTAGCTGGAACTTGAACACAGGCTACTTGGAATGCATTCTGATTATGTTATCAGCTGCACCAATAAGGCAACTGAAAAATGGGACATCCCAAGGCACTTTACTCTTTCTCTAATGCACAACCTGGTACTGCACAGATAACTACATTTTCAATCACAGAAGAGTGGTGTACACATTTATAGAACCCAAACAAGCAGAAGAGAGGTTCAGTTTCCAGCTAAGGTATTTAGGGCCCCATTTTCAAAAGGTTAGCATGGCACAAACTGGATTTGTGCCACACTAATTGGGAATAGCACCAGATGTCACATGGGCGTGCTCATATTCAAAGGGCATATCTTGGCACACCCTGCAATGCCATGGTGCTGTGTTGATGCTGCACCTATGCAAATGAGGTTTCCCTCATGCATATGCAGTGTAGCAGAATACTGAAAGCTTTCAGAAGTGCTAAACAGATGCCAGCAGTGGTGCAGTTTAACACTTTTGAAACCCAGTCCTTAAGAGTGCACAGACCCCTCTACCCACTGTCAAGACCTGGGTACCCTCACAGTTCAGTGTCCCTCCCTAGCCCCGATCCCCATCCCATGTAAAATCATATCATCCTTAGTGGTCTAGTGGTCCCTCCCCCTCCGTCATTCCCCGGCACTGGGTCAGGTGAGCAGATACAATAATGCCACCAATAATTACACCACAATTTAAGCACTGATTTCTTTTTTTAGATTAGATTAGGATTAGAATCCTGGTCTCCACCACTGCTGGCCAAGCTGCTCAGTGCCACAGCCCTCCATACCATGGAAGCAGCTCAGCCAGCCTCCTGGCTTCTGGCGCTTTTGTCCTTTCTACCGGACCATGGACAGTGACCAAAGGAGTACTTACAGCATGCACTGTAAATCCCTAGTCACTGTCCATGTGAGCACCTTCCAGACTAGTGCTGTATAGTATGGCACTACTCTGGTAGTGCTCAGATGATGGGGTACCCTGTTACCTGATAGCTGCCCCAGTCTCACTATAACACAACCCTGGTGGTCCAGTGATTCCTCCCCCATTCCCAAATCACCATCCCAGTCTCACTGTAATACATCTCTGGTAGTTCAGCAGTCCCTCCCCAGCTCTAATCTGTCTGATGATAAAGCAATCCCCAAATCCCTGGTAGTCCAGTGGTCCCCCTTCTCCAATCCATGTCTAAATAATAAAAATTGTCCCCAGTTCCCTGGTAGTTTACTTTTCCCCTTCCCCAATCCATGATCTGTGTCTAAATAATATAAATAGTCCCCAATTCCATGGTAGCCTAGTGGTGCCCCATCCCCAAGCCCCAAACTGTGTCTAGATCATAAAAATTGTCCCCAATTCCCTGGTAGTCTAGTGATCTCCCTCCCCAATCCCACTCCATCTCTAAATAATAAAAATATCCCCCATTCCCTGGTAGTCTAGTGGTCCCCCTCCCTGAGCCCCGATCTATGTCTAAATAATAAAAATAGTCCCCACATCCCTGGTAGTCTAGTGGTCCCCCCTCCCCAAGCCCTGATCCCATTGACCATAAATACATCCTCACATCCCTGGTAGTCTAGTGGCCCCCCAACCCCTCACCTTGGTAGGCGATGACCCACCACCTTGTTCCACCACAACCCAACTGGAGCTGACAACTGGCAAAACCCTTCTGACACTGCCATGGCCAGCCACTGACTGAACTGTACCAGAGCACCTATGGTATACAGTACACGCTCATTGTTCAACCAATGAATGTGTGCTATATACTGTAGGTGCTCTAGTACAGTTCATTCAGCAGCTGGCCATGTAAGTGTGAGGAGGGCTATGACAGTTGTTGGCTCCAGTCGGGCTGGGGGGGAGCAGGGTGGTGGGTCACTGCCTACTGGTGTGGGGGACCACTAGACTACCAGGGAATTGGGGACTATTTTTACTATTTAGTCATGGATCGGGGCTCGGGGGCCACTAGACTACCAGGAAATCAGGGACTATTTTTATTATTTAGACACAGATCAGGGCTCAGGGAAGGAGGACCACTAGACTACCAGGGAATTTGGGACTATTTTTATTATTTAGACACTGATCGGGGACTGGAGAGCGGGACCATTCGACTACGAGGGAATCAGGGAATATTGTTAGTATTATGACATGGATTGGGGCTTTGGGGGACATACACTCGGGCAGGGTGCTCACATGCAGATAAGCCCATATTGGGCATGCAAATGGACCCATAGCACCCTACTTGCCCAACAGGCTTATCTGCCTGTTTGGGCTTAATATCACACATGGGGGCCATGGCATTAACCAGTGTGCACCATGCTGTACCCCTATGGGTTGTCTTTAATCCCACACTCTAGTAGCACTGCACCAAGCATGGTGACCACTTGCTGTGCACCATGCTGCCAGTGTCCAATATTCAAAGAGATAGCACAGTCAATTCAGATTGCACTATCTGTTTGACTATGGTGCCAAAGACAGCCCACCCTTTTTTTATGTGACTTACCTTTTTACGTGCACAGCTGGCCAGTGCTGAATATGGGACCCTTAATTATTTCTTTCTTTGAGTTCCATAAATATGCACACTGCACATTTGTGATTGTCAATAAAAACATATAAGCTAAATCTTAAGATGTATCTGCAGATTTAAGCACATGAACTGGTTTGTAAATACTCTTCTTAGTACGTCTGTTGCTTTTACAAGAAATTGCACTGGAACTAAACTTGCATGCATATTTGTAAGCTGATGTTGCTGTTCCCTTTTCCTGTTAGGTCCCCCATGTAAACAGAGCATTGTCCAATAGGCTATTATTATAATCAAAATAAAAAATATAATATGTACTTATTCATTTAAAGTTTATAATTACAGATGGAGTTGTGTGAGATGCAGTTACAGAACATCCCATGTCAAAAAATACAATACAAAGCCACATTACAGAGCACAGTAAATTATCAAAACACCCAGTCAAATAGCAAAGCAGTTACAACAAAGTTGAATTTTTATCATGTTGCATTTTACAGCGTTTTTGAAAGATGAGGTACAATTACTGTACATGTTGCGTTTACAGCATTTTTGAAATATGACATACAAGTACAGCTTCTGAGTTGTGGCTTTAAGTTATTTCAAGCATGGTGGGGGGGGGGTCTGAAGGAAAATTTTGATCTACCTAAACATCTCTCAAGGTACATCTATGAGAAGGTGCTACCAAGTGATCAGATACATATGAAACAGTTCAGTTATTTATGGTCTTGTGAACAAAGAATGCCCAGTTTAGTTCTCTCATGGGGAGAAGGTAACCAGTTTAGTCTCTGAAGTAGTAAATAGCGATGTGCATCCCTTTTTTCCATTAAAATGAACTGTAACAGTTGGTAGCAAACTACGTTTAGGGGAGCTAGAGCAGACTTTGAAGCATGATGATAGATGGTATCTCCATAATCTAGTATTGGAAGACTTGCTTGTGTGACTAAATGTTTTCTGTCAATTACAGTTAAGCAACTACTGGCTCGTTTAAAATGGCCTAGGCAAGACCAAATTTTGGAAGTATTTTTTTCTATGTGATTTTTAAAAGACAGGAATCAAAGTAAAGCCCCAGATACTAAAAGTGGTGACCCTTTCCAGCTGAAAAATTGTGTAAAGTAATAGTGAAGAGGCAACCTGGGTTAGATAGAGTGCTGTGAACCAAATAGCATAATTTGTTTGTTTTTTTGTTTTTTTTTACCATTCGAAATCAGCAAATTTTATGAAAACCAGTTTACCAAATTATTTAAATTGTATTGCAGTGTTTTGGATAAAAAAGCAACTGATTTGTGAGCTGTGAAGAGGGCAGTAAAATGTGCATAAAGATGCAATGAAAATCTATGGATGGCAGTGGGTAGAGGATTGAAAAATACACTGAATGTAACATGACCAAGAATAAAACCTCGTGGAAACAGTAGTAACAGGGAAAGGAGAAGAAAGGCACCCATCCCAGAAAACAGACTGACATGTCCCTTGTAAGTAAGAAGAAAACCAATAAACAACATTTTGGGGAAAACAACATAATAAGATAGACAAGAAAGAAGTAAAGAATGATTATTCAAATTAAAAGATTTTGACAGGTCTATGAACATAGAACCACAAAGCAACCGGGACAAGATTATGAAAATCAAAGAGAGTAGTCTGGGTGGAAAATTTAGATCAAATGCCTGACTGGTGAAATGAAAGAATCTGTCTCTGTTCCAAACTGTCATTTATCTACGTCAGTACTATTTCACCAAGAATTTTGAAATAATGGGCAGAAGAGAGATGGGGTGCTAACTATCTGTCACGATTTGAAGCTACCTTTGTGGAGAGGGATTGCCATGGAATATTTTCAAGCATATGATAAGGAATTTATAGACAGGGATAAGTTAAATAAAGAGGGTTGCCCAATTAAAGGGGCAGACCCCATTGTCCCAAGGCCCGTGCAAGTGCTGTGGGCAGGGGAGGGGGGAAGGGGGAGGGACTAGAAAGATGGGCATGAGGTCACAGAAGGGGAGGGCCTGATGAGATCACAGAAGGGGTGGGCAAAGGGGCAGTGTGGGAACAGTGAGGTGGCTGTCTGGGACTGGCCAGGGTGAGCTAGGGCTAATTGGGCAATCATAAGGGACTGCACAGCCCTGGGAGCTCACAGATTTGCTCCATAAGATTTTTCTCTGGATGCACATCAGTTTGGCAAATTCAGTTTTGAAGCCAGTAGGCATTTTTGGTGAGGGTATTCTGAGTTTAAAAAAAAAAGAAAAATTGTTTCTATAAAAATAATAATTTAAGGTAAACCGAGCCATTGGAATAAAGGGGTAGATTGGGGGCAGCGCAGCTGAGAAAATCAGGAAGGCTGAGCAAGTGAGTAATTCGAAAAACTGTAGGGGAAAAAAAAAGATAAGGAAGCTCTTTGTTTTCAAGTGCAAGAGGTGGCCAGAATGAACTCAGGATTAAGGAACCCAAGGAGCAGTAGAAAATTGATGAGATGTGGTGATTTTTGATGTTTGCTTGCTTGCTGGGGAGCCAAGGGAGCCACGAGGAAAGTCAGCCTTGGCGCCTAAAGGTGTGCTTTGTGGCTGTTAGTTTGCAGTAGGACAGCATTTCCGAGAGGCGGTAAGGTCACCCACATATGGTTGCAGAGCAGCAGAGGACAGGTGCCTGCCTGGTGCATTACAGGCTGAGTTGCGGCCTCTCTCCTGTTGTTAGAAAAAATAAAAAAGCAGTGCAGCGAAGAAAGCAGAGTAGCACTCAACAGGAAAGAGTGAGGAGATATGGCTCACACAGTTGTGATGCTAGTGTAGGTGTCCTTTTCTGTGAGCAGAGGGTTGTTTCCGGGGTGACAAGGAGGGAGAGCTAGGGAGTTTAAGGTCAGGTGGTGACTCCAGGTGGGGGGCAGTCCAATGGCCACAGGGGATGGGTGCCCCACAAGGATAAGACAAGGGGTTTGTAATGCAGATTCCCTGAAGCGAAAGGCACACCAATAACCTGGGGAGGACCAAGTGGCCTAGCGAGTACAGGTTACTACGGGGGACAGTGGCTAAGAGAAACAAAAGGATTGAAAGATGCCCAAGGCCAATCATGTGGCATGGCATGTGACATCATCGCCACATGGTTCTGGACCATGAAGATGCCGAGGAGAGTTGCAGTGGGCTGAGGGGGTTAACAGGGAGTGCCGACCCAAATAATGTCAATTCTCGGTATTTTGGGCTATTTTATCAAAGGAGTTGGGCCCTGATAGATGTACCACGTGGCGATGGTAGCTGACATCACCACCACATGGCTAGAGGCCAAAAATATGACTAGGCCATTCACTTTAGGCGGGTCAGACAGCAGGACAGGCCACACCTGTATAGTGCCATTTTTGGCTTTTTGGGACAAAATTATGGGGTGGAGGGTGCCCCAGTAGGTGCACCACATGGCAATGGCATCTGACGTCATTGCCACGTGGGCATGGGCCCGGGAAAGGGACTAGGAAGAGGCAGAATGTTAGGGAAGTTAAATCCCAATACAGCACTAAGAAGGGAGCACACATGGACCTTACTGAGCACCAGATGGCACGGAGAACTCTTGGGAAAGAAAACCAGATGGTTATTTAGGACAGCAAGGGGGCGGTACATGGAGGGAGAAGCAGGGGGTGATTTAATTACATTAGTTTATCGATGGTCGGCGAGCCGCAGGGGGACAGCAGCATGTATCTTGCTGGGAGCAAGGACACATAATAAGACAATTTGGGGGGGAGAAGGGATGTATTTATGACTAAGGAGAGGCATTTATATAGTTATACAAGGGCTGACCATGCTGGATGGGAAATTGAGGAGGCAATATAGCCCAGTGGGATAAGGCTCTGAGCTGCAGATCTGGAGACCTGGGTTTAAATAGTAGTGAGGGCTGAACAGATAGTGGGGATAGCCTAGCCTTTAATGGTTGAACACAGCACATGTTGGCAAATGAGCACAATGGAAGGGCAGCAGGTCTGGAACTAAGGCTTGGGGGGGTAAGAAGCTAGGTCGGAGGTGGTAGGACAGCAAGGGGTTAGCTTGCCAAGAAGAGAGATATTAATATTTTTGTGATTTTTCAATAGATACCGCAGACCAGAAGGATGGCCCCAAGGAAGTTGAAGCCGAGCAAAGAGACCTGCTATCGAGCAGTGATGGACCTGGTGGATAAGGCAAACTGATTGCTGGAGGTGGTGGAACCAGACAGTTGGAAGAAAGGCACAAAGTGGAAGGGGAAGCAGGGGAAGTGGCACGAGAGGAGCAAGAGGGTGCCAAAAACTCCAGTCAAACCAAAGCCCAGGATGGGGGTTCCTGGGCCAATGCCAATGGCTCCTCTACCCCTGTCCCTCAGTAACCTCATACTGGAGCCGATGCCGGCATCTGAGCCTGCACCAGCACCTCTGCTGAAGCCTCCTATGCCTGTGCATCCGCTCCCTTTACCGGAGCCAGTACTACCACCACCAGTCCCGATGCCCACATACAGCCCAGTGGGCGTGCCCCAGCTGGGACCCAGCACCCCACAGCCAGCTGCACCAGGTAATCAGGTGGTGACACTAGAGAGCAGTGTCAAAGAATATGTTGAGCAGATGTTGAAAGCCATGGGGGATAATGGCCTCGGGCAATTGGAGAAGGCATTGGGAGAACTCAAAGGGATGGGGGTGGAGGGAGGGCTGCGGGGGGCCTTACAATAGGAAGAGAGGTTGGGGCACCTGGAGTCTGGTTGGAGGACCATGTGCCTACAGCCATTAAAGAAAAGATATGGAAAGGAGAATATGTTGACATTTTCACCTTGGCGAAGGTCGACAATGTGGATAAATATGAAGAGAAGGACAGTTTTGAAAAAAAAAACATGGCGGTGGCAGTAGTGTTTTTAGGAAAGGGGAAGAGGACAAGTCATGGACAGCGAAAACTTGGGACAATTAGTCCACAGGTTTCACCTACTTCACTACAATTGTTATTGAAAAGTAGCCAGAACTTGCCACCCCGCTCTTGACTTACTCTCTCATTATGAAGAATGGGTATAAGAAAGGGGGCCATAGTTGGCTAAAATATGACGAGAAGTTCAGGAAAAGGATGGCACACTTTGGGGATGTGAAATGGGATGCCAGGCAAACAGATCTGTGGCTAGAGATGTACACAGGGCCAACTGAAAGGGAGGCTGAGGGAGATAAAAGGGGGGGGTGACACTGAAGGCTTGTTGGGGATACAACACGGCATTCTGTTCCTGGCCTAACTGCCGATTCTGACACATATGTTCCAAGTGTGGGGGGGCGCCGCCTAGCATTAAAATGTAGATACAGCTGGGAAAAAGGAGCCAGCAGTCAGGACAATTCATACCAGCAGCCCTTTCGGAACAGTCAAGGGACCTTTAGGGGACAGCCCTGGGGAAGGGGAAATAGGGGGAGAGGAAAGGGGGGTGGGTGAGGGCACACCTACCAAAATTGGCACCAGGACAACCGAAAGGCCAACAGGTAGCAGTTTCCGGCAGCCCCCCACACCCATCAGGGTGGAGGCCTTAGAAGGGTGGCTGAGGGAGCACCCAGACCAGGAGGCTGCAAAGAAATTGCAAACAGGTTTTTGGACAGGTTTTAGTCTACAGTTTCGGGGTATCAGGAAAGGGACGAGGGCAAAGAACTTTAAGTCCATACAGGGGAAGGAAGCAATGCTAGCACAAAAAATTTGGAAAGAAGTAGTAGCGGGGAGGGTGGAGGGACCATTTGCCTCCCCCCCACTGCACAATTTGAGGATTTGTCCTCTGGGGCTGGTACTTAAGAAACAGCTAGGTGAGTACTGGGTGATACATCACCTATCATACCCTGATGGGGATTCAGTTAATGATTATATTGGGGAGAAAGACAGCATGCAAGGTCACATAAGCCATCCTGGAGGAGGCGGTGCAGCTAATCAGGTCTGAGCAGAGCACCTGGTTGGCCAAGACAGACATAGAAGCAGCGTTCCAATTAATTCCAGTCAGGCTGGCGGATTGGGATCTGCTGGGATTCCAGGTGGAGGGCATGCATTATTTCGACAAAGCCATGCCCATGGGGTGCTCCATAGCATGCACTACATTTGAGATGTTCAGCACCTGGCTGCAGTGGGTTTTCCAAAAAAGGTACGGACATCAGACGGTAGTGCACTACCTCAAGGACTTACTCTTCATTGGGGAAGGGCAAAGTGAGACAGAAAGAATGTTAAAGGATTTCAAGGGATTATGCTGAGAATTGGGGGTGTCATTAGCGGTGGATAAAACAGAAAGGCCTAGCCATACAATAGAGTTCTTAGGGCTAGAGCTGGACTTGGTCCAGGAAGCGTTCAGATTACCAGAAAAGAAGGTCAAGAAATTACATGAGCTACTGGGGAAGGTCAGATGTTGAAGGAGGGTGCAGCTCCAACAAGCACAGCAGCTACTGGGGCATTTGCATTTCACTTGTAGGGCCATTGCACTTCGATGCACATTCACATGGCGTTTAGCATGGGCAACTCAGGGGGGCAACACAGCCACACCATTGGGTAGATATCAATAAGGGGGCAAGTGAGGATTTGGGGGTATGGGAGCAGTTCCTAGGGATGTACAATGGGCAGACCTTCTGCAGGAAGAGTTGTGATATTACTGACCTGCAGCTGCACACACAGATGCAGGTGGGCTCGGTATGGGAAGTTATTTTTGGGGAAAATGGTTCACCAAACCATGGCCCGAGGAATGGGTATGGGCAGGGGTGATGAGAGATGTCATCTTTCTGGAAATTTTCCTCATATGGGTAGCAATGATAATCTGGGGCGTAGAACTCAAGAATAGGCAAGTCACATTTTGGAGTGATAACAGGGCAGTGGTAGATGTCCTGAACAAGAAAAGGACGAAGTCAGACAGAGTCATGAGGGTGTTGAGAAGGCTGGTATGGCTAGGGCTGACACTGAACATGCATGTCATTTAGGGCCAGGCACATTGATGGCGTAGACAATGTGAAAGTGGATTGCCTCTCCCGATTGCAGATGGACAAATTTCGGACCGTCGCACCCGGAACTGAGGCCTGGCAGACCACTATCCCGGTGTACATATGGACGATTGGATTGGTGGAGTCAAATTATTGTTCCACAACTCCTGGGCCCCCAGAGCGTATGAAACCTCTTGGAGGACATTTCAAAACTTCCGGGAGCAGTACGGTGGCTAGGTAAGTGGAGCAGTGACAAGGGAGCAGGTGGTCAGATTCATAGTGGCAGGGTGGAACCAGAACATGGCACAGGTGACCATGGTGGTTCACCTGGTGGCACTAGAGCAGGTGTGCATGTTGAAAGGGAGGGAGGACCAGACAATAAGCAAACTAGTCCGCAGAATGATGCAGGGTTGGTTACGAGGAGCAGATAAGAGGAAAGACAATAGGAAGTCAATATCAGAGGGGCTGATGGCAGGTGTAAGGGCCCCACACCAGATGTGCAGCTCAAGTAAGGAAGCTGCACTGTACAGGGCCCTGTACACCACAATGTATAGCGGGGCGTTTAGACTTAGTGAAGTGGTAGGCCATGGCAGAAAGTTAAATGATGGGGGGGTCTACACTGGAAAGACACAGAATGGGCTGGAGATGTGATAGTGGTATTACTAAGGAGATCAAAGACAGATCAGTGGAGGCAGTGCATCAAGGTGTGGTTAAGGAAACACCAAAATGCAGCCATCTTCCCAGTGGGGGCACTGCACGTGTACATGGCAGACCACCCCAGAGGTGGGAGTTCCTTGATATTTATACATGGGTATGGCAGGCCAGTGTCCGGGTACCATGTGTCAGCTGTACTGCACAAGGGCCTAAAATTTTTTTTGGGGGGGGACCGGAGGAGGGTTAATCCTCCCACTCGTTCAGGATCAGTGTGACCTCGGTTATGGTGGCACTAGGCAACAGGATGGGTGAGATTAAGCAGAGAGGCAGGTGGACTTCTGACTGTTATAAAAAATACATCCATAACATCACATAATAACGATGTCTCTCATTTTTCCCCTAAAGCAGGTTCAAAGAGATAAGGGAAGAGGGGTAAACTACAGGGTGGGGGGGGAGGGGAGAGGGGAGAGGAGTATGTTATACTAAAACATTGTGCTAATGGTTATGCAGGGACAACGAGGAAGCTCGAAGCATGGATCTGCGGGCATTCCTTTATAATATTAGGTGGAGAAATGAGCAGCCAGGAAACAAGGGGGAAAGCAGCTGTACCTGAATAGCAATACGATCCAATTGGTATGGAGAGGCCTAAGGGGAATGAAGTGGGTCCAGCTGCTGCCAAAGTTGAGGGAAATCAGGAAGGACCACAGACAGCCAGTCCTGATTGTGATACATTTAGGTGGAAACAACCTGGGGATGAGCCCTGGTTGGACATATTTTATCAAATAAAACAGGATCTGCAAAAAATAAAGGAGTGGTCGCCGGAGGTTATGCTGGCATGGTCTGATATCATGCCCCAAAGGGTGTGGTGGCTCAAAGAGCCACAAGGGGATGGACAAGGCCAGGAAGCGCATGAACATGCTGGTGGGCAGGTTGTTTGAGAGTATGGGAGGACTGGCCATACACCATGGAATACTGGAATGGGTAGATGAATACTACTGTGGAGAAGGGATACACTTATTGGGCCTCAGCCTGGCCCTGTTTAATTCAGAAATCGATGATGCCATCGAAGCATGGCCGGCACAGATTTAAAGAAAAAAGGAAGGGGGGTACAGGGGAGGGTGGAGGTGGGGGGAGGAGAAGTCCACCATCCATCGCAAGCTGGAGGTGGACAGCAGAAAAAGGGGGGAGGAGGACAGGAAATAGGGGGGATAAAAAAGGAACACACTAAAAGGGTGACACAGGACCGATAAGCAAGAAGCATGGGTACGGTGTGTACGCTCATACCCCTTTCCAACAAAAGAGGAAGAGGTGGGACCCCCCATGATGCACATCTGGGGGGCAGAAGAAAAAGAAGAAATGAGCAGAAGTGATGAATTGAAAAAGAATGTGTCTGTAGATAATGTACATAAATATTAAGGGAAGAGATTGCAAAACTGAAAAGTTGATGAGAATATATTATGTTGTTGTAAACAATGATATCTTGAAAATATTCAGTAAATTAATTGCCAAACTGAGCAACCACACGAAGCGTGTCCACGTCTTTATTGGCAGGGCTCTAAGGACAAATCAAGGATGGAATCAGTGTGTTCCTACTTAGTTTTAACAGAATTGTCAAGAATCTCTAGGCCCTTTGCAGAATCTTCTTTTAAAATGTTCAATAGATTGGTAGCTTCAACACATTCAGTCTTTCTAAAGTAGAAACTAGGTCCATTAAAAGGACATTTTTCAAGTTGCCTGGTTAAAGAAAGGAAGGAATCCAACCCTGATTTGGACAGCAAAATCAACAGGGCTTCAGTAAACAAAACAAAAATGAGAGTTCAACAACTTGCAAATACCACCTTTTGCATAGGAGGTAATTAAACAATAAGTTAAACTAGAGGAAGGAGTTTCTGAAGCCACCCTCCAAACTAAATCTACTAAAAGCCAGAATTGTTTGGGATTGTTCCTTGAAGCAGCTAGGTTTTCTTTAAAATAGTAAGTTAGTAATTAAGTAAACTTTTTTTTGTCAAGCGCCAATTCCCAGGAGCTCAGAGCACCATTCAATGGAAAATATACTAAAATAAAAGGAAAAGAAAATATCAATAAAACCAATCAAATCATAAATATGTGCAAATACACAGTTCATTAATTCATTCTAACATAACATTAGGTGGCATCACTACAGGACTTTACTATACAAAACTAAAAGCTTCCTGAAACAAGAAGGACTTTAGGCCCCGTTTAAAGACATTGACCAATTGGGCCTTTCGGACAAGATTGAGGAAGTCTGTTCCACAGGGCAGGTCCCATGAGCATGAACACTCGATCAACAGGAGAGTTAAGCCTAGCCCTGGGAATGACTAAGAGACCCACCTCAGAGGAGCAGAGGGGATGGGAGGTCTGAAAAGGGGTAAGAAGGTGAGGAGTCACGTGATGTCTTGTGTTGAGTAAATAGCACGGAAGGACTGCTCTACTCTTCCACACCACAACTTTTTCATTATTAACTTTAATTTTACTGAGTGTATCCCAGCTGTTTTTATTTACCTTACCTCTAGAAGACTTCTGGATTCCTCAGCTGACGAATTGTGTAGCCATGGCAGATGCGGAGATGAAAAATGCTGGTATATGTCACACGCCTCCGAGCACACCAGAGAGGGACAAGGGTTCAAAGAGAACTAATGCCCAGGCTGCGGTCCCATCTCATTCATCTACCTTGCCAACAGCACTGACTAAAGGATGGTTCCTACAAGAGATTTCACCTCTGTAAGACACCCTCAAAATAATTACTGATGACCTCAAAAGTATTCAGCTAACCACTGAAGCCCTTAGCCAGAGAGTGGGCGATACAGAGGGGAAAATTAGCTCCCTGGAGGACTGGCAGGGTCATATGGATCCTGAAACCACCTCCCTGCAACAGAAAATAAATATCTCGTTTGGAACACAAGATCGAAGATTTGGAGGGGAGAAGCCACAGGAACAACATAGTTGTTATCGGTTTAATGGAGGGAGTAGAGGGGCTGAATTAAATTCTGATTGTACAGAAGATGTGTGAAAAAATTGCCGGCCCCTCTTCTAACACCCCAACTTACATAATAGAAAGAGCTCATAGAGCCCTTCGGCCGATGCCACCGACAGGAGCATCCCCCTGACCTTTGATTTTCAAGGTGCTCAATTATTTAGATAGACAGCACATCCTAAATAAAATGAGGGGTCTGCAAGAAATTACTTGGGAGGGCAGCAAAATAAGAGTTGTCCAAGACCTCCCCCAATCAGTAAGGCTTAAGAGAGCAGCCTATGGTCCACTCATCTCCAAACTGCTGGCCATCCAAATTGGCTTTAGAATATGCTATGCAGCATGGCTGCAAGTATACTATCAAGGGAAGTTCACGTCTTTCAACATGGTGGAGCAAGCCCGACTTGAACTACCCAAAATGTTTCCTGACTTCTTTAAGTCAGTAACCTGAAGATATTAAATGATTGCAGCTCTTATTTTCCTGCCATAGGAGTGCTGCGGACACCGACTGCTGTCTTTTGGAGTTAGAACAGCTTTGGGAATTGTAAGGCGAGTCTGATGCCTGCTCATGTTTATGGATCGCCTAGGTCTCTATCTGAACTGCTTGAGATGTGACGTTGGAGTGAGCCATTTTGTTTTATCTTATCTTAGTAGTTGGAGGTATGTGTTTTTCCTTTCTTTGATTCTCTTCATATGACACAGTGCTTTTCTTTACTGTATGTGGATGGAGCTGTCAGTACTGGGCAAAGTACGGTGTAAGACTTAACGTCGCTCCTTGGTCACAATGGGCTCAGCTTGTTTAATTTCGCATCTCTGTTTTATACTAAGCCCAATTTAAGGCACTTCAGCAGCCCTATTTAATTAATGAAAATGTTTGCTTTGCTTGTAGTGAGTGATTCTCCCCTTATGTATGCTGCTGGACTGATCTCGTGTTCTGATCAATATATTGGGAGGACTTCAATTTGGGACTCATTGCTATAGACACGTTCTTTCAGGGTTACATTGCACATGGAAACCGGATCTGCTCTAAGACTGGATTCATCAGTCTTCTTATCTTGGAATTCTCCTTCAGCCCAGACTGAGATGTGTGGGTACCCTGTTTTGGGTTTGGGCAGAGTCACCTTCTCAACTGAGTCTGCTACTTTTACTTTCACTCTTTTATCTCTGAATCAGGATTGTGTCGGCCAGGTGTGATGTTTAAGCACTCAGAGTTTTTGAATTGTCTGGACTATGCATAGGAACATTGGGTGCCCTTTTCAGTTCTATGGCTACTATTTTATTTCTACTGCTGGCTCTCCAGGTTCACTAATGATAAAGTGGTCTTTTTCATTAAAGAGCTGTAACACCTTCATTTCGGTCTTCAGAACTTTGCAGGCTATTTCTTACATGTTCTACTTGTATTCCAATTGTGCTAGATATTTTGTCTTGTTTGTCTATGTTATCTGTTGAAGCTTTGAGGCTAAGAATGTATGGGATCTGCCTCCCTGTTTAGATTTCTGTGGGAACATTTTCATTCTGTATGTTAACTTGTTTATCTAGGGAGCCTTAGCCTTTTGAATAGGAATAATTATTATTTCTTTGTGGGGGTGCACTTACATATGGTGGGGGGGGGGGTGTTGGTTCAGGGATTAATATCTCATCATGGGCCTGAACTTGTTGGCATTATGGTTGCTAGGACCAGGGTGGATGTTAGTGTTATACTTTATATTTAATTTGTGTTTGTCTTTCCATTGTTTGAGGGGTGGGGAGTTCTGTTTATGTATATTCTCGTTGGTATGTTGTGGGATAACTGGGGTGGGGAAGGGGGTGCTCTTTGCAGCTCAGCAAACTCTGTAGCTCTTCATTTGCTGCATATTAAGGCTGAGAGTTGCAATGTTATCCTATTTTTGACTGTAAAGGTATGGCAGGTCCTTATAGAAACTTGACTTGGAATGTTAAAGGAGCTCAGGACATGCGTAAGCACCACATGGTGCTTCACCACCTCAAACAGCTCCAAACAAGTGTTGCTTGCGTGCAAGAGACCCATCTCAAATGTGAAGATGTCCATTATTTCAGATGGGAGTCAAGGGACGCGTTTTCAGGGCTGGTGTTAATTCTAGGAGGGGCGGAGTAGCTATATTGATTATTTGAACTACTCCTTTCCAACTCATTAATGAGTATTGGAATTCCAAAGGACATTATATACTTTTGTATGGCAAGATTGGGTTGTCCCAGGTTGTCTTGGGTTCTGTTTATGGCCCAAAAATAGATTTGCCTACTTTTTTACCCAGTTAGCCCTTCTTATAGCTCCTCTTTCTAACTGCTTTATTTTCCTGGGGGTAGACTGGAATATAGTGTATCAATCCAATCTGGAGAGGTCTGATACAAGAAGTAGGGGTCTCTCTCTAGGGCAGAGGGGGCTTCATGAGTTAATGGATGGTCTCAGCCTTTTTGATCCATGGCACCTCCTCCACCCGCTCAGGAAAAAATTTACTTCTTGCCCCCCCCCCCCATCCTCATGGCAGTTCTTCTAAAATTTAATTTTTCCTTGTTAATCAGGAGTGTTCGACTGGCCTGATATCCTCTGACATACATACGACAGTTGTATCAGACTAGGCTCCAGTGAGTATACTACACACTTTGTGTGGGTGTGTGGGGCGTGTCGCAATAGGGCATCTTAACTCTTAACTTTTGCAGCACTTGGACACTCTGGCCCATATAAAATAATTCTTAAAGAACTTCTTCCTGCAGAATGATGGGTCTGTATCTGCTGTGGATACCCTATGGGGTGCAACAAAATGTGCCTTGCAAGGTGAGTGCATCAGACTTGCCTCCAAACGTTCCAAATAATTTAAAGCGACACTCGAGCAACTGTTATGAGATATCAGAAGTTTGTAGTGTACACTTACACTTAATAGGGATACTTCAGTAAATGTTTGAGCAAAGTCAAATAACTTAAGGGCTCAGTATACAGACCTGCTAGCTCAAAAAGCAGAACTGACCCTACAGCACACCAAATTGAGATATTTGGAGTCAGGTGAAAAAGCCAGAAAACTATTGACACTCTGCCTTTTCCAGGCCAATGTTTCTAAAAATATTCTTGTAATCCAACACTGGTCTGGATGCTAATATTGAGACCCAGCCTAGGAAAATTGCTGCAATATTTCACACTTATTATATGGATCTATACTCAGAGGAGCTCCCTGGTCAGCCCACAGAGGACAGTATAACAGCCTACCTAGACTTCCTTCCCCTTCCGGTTCCCAATTCTCAGAAGGACTTGTTAGGCCAGCCAATCTTTTTCCATGAGGTTCAGTGTACTATACAGCAGCTACCCTTAGACAAAGCACCAGGCTCCAATGGTCTTACTTCTAATTTTTATGTAGCCTACCTTGCAGAAGTGGCCCCTGTCCTTACATGACTGTACAATTGTTGGTATTCCTTGGTTGTCACGGATGTTTCCTTTCTGGAAGCCTGGATTATCCTCATTAAGAAGCTGGACAAGGATGAACTACAGCCAGGTAGCTATCAGTCTGATTTCTTTACTAAATACTGATTTAAAAATACTCTGCAAAATTTTAGCCAATTGACTATCCTTGGTTTGGGATGTCCTGCTCAGCCCCGAGCAGGTGGGTTTTATGAAGGGCAGATGGTCCAGCAACTACCTCCATAAATTGCACCACCTTATTTCCGCATCTGTGGAGGGCAGGTTCCCTGCAGCCCTGGTCTCCCTAGATGAGGAAAAGGCTTTTGATTGTGTATCATGGCCCTATCTTTTCTCTGTATTGTTAAAATTTGGCCTCCCCTCTGAGTTTGTTCATTGAGTTCAAATACTTTTATAGTGGCCCCACCGACAGCATCTGGTGCAATGGTATAGTATCAGACCTGTTCCCTCTTCACTGTGGTACTAGGCACAGTTGTCCTCTTTCCATTTTATTTTTTAATTTGTATTTGGATTCCTTAATTTGTAGCTTACAAAGACATCAAGAGATCAAAGGAATCTTAGTTGAGGGGAAACGGTACCTATTGATGGCTTATGTGGCAGACTTATTATTACATGTAGAAGACCTCTCTACTACAATCCCGGTCGCCCTTGAGGAAATAACTAGGTTTTCAGCTATTTCCTCCAATAA
This sequence comes from Neoceratodus forsteri, assembly GCA_016271365.2. Classification (NCBI taxonomy): domain Eukaryota; kingdom Metazoa; phylum Chordata; order Ceratodontiformes; family Ceratodontidae; genus Neoceratodus; species Neoceratodus forsteri. The sequence continues at coordinate 171,147,373 of CM028135.1, forward strand.
GCTTAATGTGAGTAAGACGAAAGTCCTAGCCTTAAACAATTTAGTCAACAAAAGTGATATTAGAAGTCTGGATCTTACTTGGAAACCCCGTATATTGAATTATTTGTGAATCCATCTCTCTCATTCTATTTCAGCTATGGTTAAAGAAAATCTTACTACTTACTTATTACTTGCTATAAACATTGAAGCTTGATTTACAAAGATAATCTTCTCTACCTCTGTCCCTGTGGGGAAGGGTGAGCGTAGTCAATATGAACGTCTTGCTCTGCTTGCTCTACCCCTTGGGAATGCAGAGATTTTTTCTTCCCAAATCATGGTTTGTCCACTTACAAGGCATGCTCAATCATTTTTTGTGGAAGGGTTTGGCTATCTGTTGATCTTATTTCAAATTGACAGCATTTAAATTTAATGGAGGCTTGCATCTCCTGAACATATTTTTGTACTACTGCACCCTCCATGCTAGGAAATTCTTTCACTGGTGCCTGGTAGACAGTTTGCACCAGAGTCCCTCCTACCTGCCCTTGTGGTTGGAAATTGAGTCTTCGCTTTGTTACCAATCTCTCCTTCAGCTCAGTAGCTTTCTTTGTACAAAAATTTCCCAGATTCCCACTGCGTTACACTCCAAGCCTATTGGCTGGTCTTTGAAGGCTCATAAACAACTAGGACAATACCTGGGGCTTGACTGAATCAGAGGTTTGGCACAGCCTATACTAGGTAATTGCAATTGGGGAGATTCTCCAAAGGGCAGGAATAACACACCAGAGGCGCGTGTCCCACTTGCGTGGCCCTGCACCAGTGGAATGATGTGCGGGGTGACCATATTCATGGCCACAGCACAGCTCCCTTCCATGGCCCCACCCCATAGCATGTAGGTGCATGGGGACTCTTCCACTGGCATTCAATGGAATGCCTGGGCCCTGTCCTCCACTGGATCCCTTGCGCCTGTAGGGCACCATGATAGTCAAGTGGTCATGGCATCGGGGCAGGTAGGTGTGTGATTGGCTGTCCTCAGCCCTCTATGTGCTACCCGAGGGCTGTGGTGGGGTGTTAGGGAGTGTTTTCATGACCCTACATCTCTGCCACGGCCGACAGTGACATCCCAGGGGGACCGTGTACTGGCTACATCTGGGTCATGTTTCCCCTTGTCTGGCACTCCATGCTGTCAAAAATAGCATGGAGTGCAGGCATGCTCCCTGCACCGCACCCCAGACTGCCACCTCATGGAGATCACTGTCTTGCAGGAGGGGATCCAGCACGTATCAGCCCCATGCCTCTTTGGAAAATCAAATGCAGGGGTGCAGCGTCCATGGGGTGTCAGCCACTCCGCACCTTAGAGAATGGCTCCCAATATTAAATAGCAAGCTGGCCTATTCCCATTGCTTTCTGTCCTCAGCTTAAGAATATACCAATTGCCTCATTAATGAAGGGTGATAAGCTGCTACCCTTTCAACTAATTTGTGACAGTCTGCAACTTCCTAAAACATTTCAATTCAAATATTTGCAAGTAGCTCATGCTGTTTTATCCAATTTGGGCCCCAATCCTTGGACATTGATGGATCAGTCCACATCTGAACATTTGTTTACCACTGCAGCATAGCCACATTCTGTGTCAGGTTTTTACAGATTATTTCAATCTTTAGATGCTAATACCCCCTCTGGAGTCTGTTATTACTGGATGAAGACTTGGGTATCCCTGATGAGATTGATATATGGCACTTAGTTTGGCGTAGTTTGTATAAATTCATTAAACAAGACCGATTAAGGCTGACCCAGTTTCAAGTTCTTCACAATCTTTATTATACCCCCTCCAAGTTCCACAAGATGGGTAAGCTCATTGCACCCACTTTTTCACACTGTAACCTTGCAGAAGGACACCTTAGACATATATTATGGGATTGTGCAAAAGTGGCCTCCTTCTTGTCTGCCATAAAGACTGCATTTGACTCACTTTTGGGGTTAGATGATCTCTTCACTCCCTCCATTTGTCTTGTGGATCTCTTCCCTCGAGATCTGATCAGTATCTGAATAGCCCATATGCCATTGATCTCGGCCACCTCAAAAATAATCATACTTCACCACTGAAGATATGATTCTGTTCCTTCATATAAGGAATGGCATCAGGAGATAATGACTGTACTCATGGTTGAGAAGCAGATTGCTTCTTTATGGAAGTGTCCTCATTCTTGTCAGCATAGATGGGAATCCCTTTACACTCTTTTATCTATTCCTTCTGGATTGCACTCTTGAGATCTCTATCGTTATTATCAATCTCATTCGCCTGTCTATACCTTTGACCCCCTCAGGATTTATTCTCACAGCCAGCTTTGCAATTTACTTTTTCTACGGTGAGCTGAGCTGGGAGGGGAGGATTGTATTTTTTACGTTTCTTTTCTGTGATTGTAGTTTATTTGTTATGTATTGTTGTTGGATGGTTTGTACTGTTCTTTTCTGGTTCCCTTTTTCTGGAATGAAAATAATAAAGTATATTATAAGAAGGTCTCTCAGGTAACTAGGAAACAATTTATATAGGGCTGTATAGGTCATCAAACCAGCATTGAAGGTGATATGCTAATTTACTGGCAGCCAGTTCAATTCGTACAAGACCAGGGTTATGTGACAAGACCTGGGAAGGCCCGTCAGTAACCTGACCATGGCATTCTGCATCAGATGCAGGTGCCGTAGCACACTTCCACTCACTTCAAGGTATAAAGCATTACAGTAGTCAAGCCTGGATATGACAAAAGCATGTACCAATAAGGGCAAGCCTTCCAGGGGATCAAGGCTCTAATCTGGGCAATATTTCTCAGATGGTAAAAGTCACTCCAGACTATAGCTGACACCAGAGCCTCAAATGTCAGTCTCTCATCCAGCGTGACCCCCAGATTCTTTGCCTTACCACAGGCCACCAAACTTGAGGAGCCAAGAACTATGGTCAGTCACCAGTACCTCCATCTTCTCCAGCTTCAGTTTAAGACAGCTTAATGACATCCAGTCTTGAATTTCAGCTAGGCACAATACTGTACCTTGACTGGATCCAGTGTAACAGGTGTGAAAGGCAAGCAGAACTGGGTATCACTGGCATAGCAATGAAAACCAAACTTGTACCATCTAATGATTCCTCCAAGGGGCAGCATATACAATGTAAACAACACGTGTGAAAGGACTGAACTTTGAGCACACCACAGAGCAATGGCTTTGAGAGTTTGATGAAACTCCATATCACCACCCTCTCCAGTCCGGGGATAGGGCCTTAAGAGTTGCAGCCTCTTTGCTATGCCACTATCTCTCAGAGTCAGTATGCTCTGCCTCAACTGTGGATGCACTTAAGAACAGATTCAAAACACACTTATTTATACAGGCTTTTCCAGATTATTAATTAACTCTAGATGTTTCTATCTTATTTACTGTTCTTTTTATATTTTAATGTATTTATTTTACTGTTCTTTGAATTTTGGAATCTATACTTGTTTTTGTTTACTGTTGTGAGACACACTGAGACATTGGAAAGGGTGCCATATAAATAAAATTTGCCTTGCCTTGCCTCTGTGTCCTATCTCTGAGGAAGGACCAAACCAGCAGATGACCATGCTGGCAAGTCCACAGTGCTCCCTGAGGTGATCCAAGAGCAACCCATAGTCCACAGTGTCAAAAGCTGAAGCGACATTGAGGAGAATGAGAACTGACTACTTTCCTCTATCTCGTACCCTAAGAAGGTCATTGTGCACCCTGACTAATGTGGTTTCAGTTCTGTGCCTTGGCATAAATCCAGACTACAAAGATTCAGATAATGTATGTCAAAGTCTATGAGGCATTCCTCAAGCTGTAGTACCACCATCTTCTCAATAACCTTCCCCAAGGGGAAGTAATAGATTGGTCTAAAATTCACCAAGCAGTCAGGGTACAAAGATGTTTTCTCAAGGAGTGACCTAACAGTGCAGTTTTCAATGCACTTTTAAAGACCCCCTCAGAAAGGGAACACCAGACTAGCTCAGCAAACACAGGACCCAAAACCCCAACGCTCCCCACCACAAGGTGCATTAGACCTGGATCCAGTTCACAAAGTTGGTGCTCAGCTCCAAGATCATCCCATAGACCTCATCTACCAAGACCAGCCTAAACTCTTCCCAGGCCAGTGGGGGGCTCCTGTTTGCAATCAGCTCAACCATGCCAGACTGCAACAGCTCAGTTGAGGAAATCCCAGACCAAACTGAAGACACTCTGTCAAAAAAAAATTAGCTAACTCTTATCAATGTGCAGATGAATTTGCTCTCACCAGATGCAGACATACCAGATTGAGAAGTCTGTCTACCACCCGGAAAAGCTGAGATGGTCAGTTTCTCCCTGCTACAATTTGCCTGGACAGAAATGCTGCCTTCTTATGGGAAATTGTCCTTTCATACTCACTGTTGTGAGTCCTGACAGCCAGTCTATCCTTGTCCATCCATGACTTCCCCCAACAAAGGTCCAACCTTCAATCCTCAGACATCAGCTCCCTGAGCATCCCATCAAACCATATGAAGCCCTGAGTCATATATAGACTGTTGTGACTACATCAAAGCCCAAGGAAATGTTCCTGTTATAGGCCACCACAGTCTTCTGTGATTCAGTTGCACAAATAGCCATCATTCCCAAGATATCTACCAATGCCTAGAGTCCTTCTGGAGACAACCCCTTCAAAGGGCAGTAGTTGATCATTACCACAGTGGTGGACTATGAGGTGGGGCCCTGAATGGGACTCTCATGGTACAGTGATCTGACCAACTGACTGGATCATTCTTGAGATTATCTATGTCGAGTCCCAGTTCACTATGTTCAAGGCAAGACCATGTTGATGGGTCGCAGAGGTAACTATCTGTTACTAGGCCCAGTGAGTCCATCAACTGGAGGAAAACTGCAAGAATTCATCATCAACCCAGGGATTGAAGTTGCCCAAAATCAGCCATCTGGGAAACTCAAATATTTTCTCAGCGATTAAATCTGCAATTTCCTGTGGGAACTTCTTATCACACCCCAGAGGATGGTATAAAAGAAGGAACCTGCAACTTGCACTTGGACCCCCATGCGTGGCCACACATACAAACAACAAAGTTTCTCCAACTGGGAGTACGGTGAAGTTCCTCTTGGGTCTGAAACACATAGCCACCCCACTGTGATCCCTTTGAGGGCAATGAACCCTGCTGAGACAGCCACCTCCAAAACAGAACCAGAATCATCACACAGCCAGGTATCTGTGATGCAAGCCAGACCAAGCAAAGAAAAAGCTATAAAATATGCTATAATGGCTGTCTTGTTCCTCACTGATCTGGTATTGCAGAGCAATGCCCTCAGGGGATGAGAGGAGCCTGATGGTCTTACAGCTACCTGCCCATTCTGTCTGGTGGGAGCTCTGGGTATGGGTACCAATCATGTCTCGCCTCTCTCTTGGATCCATTTCACCCCTGAGCACCTCCTGGTCCTTGCCAGACCCATAGTGTCTCCTGTTATTACCCCCAACCACCCCCACTTACTATCCTACCTTCTAATGATGCCCAACTCCCTGCAGCACCTATATGCCACCACTGGCAGGAGGGACATCAAACAGTTGGTGGTAAAGCAGCTGAGATGGGGAATAGCTAAACTGGAGAGCTCTAAATCCCACAGACATAATGCCACCATATAAAATCAACTCTCCCACAAACTAACCACTAACCCACAACACCCAATAGCAGTACCCCCAGACACACACTAACCACCCAACCTACTGTACATTCACTTCAACCCTCTTGCACAAATTAAACAATAAATTACTAAACAGACCTTCCCACAGTCACCATCCCTCCTCTCATCCAGTCACACTGGCCCAACCCACCTGCAAAATCCAGCGAATTAAAACACTTATAAAGTATAAAAACTTACGAAAATTCAAATACAGTATAAGTGATGTCCAGTGTTGGTGCCACCATAAGCAGATGGAACAAACTTTCAGTCTGGCCATAACATTTTATGCAGTCACAATGTGAAGTGTTTGCTCTATACTCACCAGAGAAAAAGTTGCAATTAAGCATACCAGAGTAGGAAAGCTTTAGGCTGGTCTCTTACTACAGCCTACAGGATAATGGCTCCTCTAATTTGGTAACCTGTAGGATCACTCCTTATCCATGGCTTTTGCTGGAATCAAAGGAGTCCACTTCATGCCTTCGCAGGTGACAGATGCAAAACTTGAGAATATCAGATGCCAGTAGTTGAAAGGCTATAGCCCGTAGTTAAGGGTTGGGGAATAGCTCCTCCCACATCCTCTATTTAATCTGCAGTGCTTCTGCTGCTCAGTTTTGAGTGTTTCAAAAGCAGTTGTGTGGCTGGTTGGCTGAGGACTCTTCCCTCCACCTTCGTTTTCCTTTCTGCACCCCCCTCCTTTCATTTGCCTTGCTTTTTGCTTTCCTCATTTGGTTTCCCTCTTCGTTGTCTCCGCACCCAGCCCTTTCTGCCCTGTGCCTTCTTTTTCCTCCTGTCTTCTCTTTCCTTCTTTTGGGTGCTTCTTCTCTCCTCTGCTGGCCGCCACGCTGCCACCGTGTGCCCTGCCGGATTGCCTCCACTGTTGTTCCGGTTCTCCCACCGACACTGCTCCTGACTGGTTCCTCCACCTGGAACATCTCACCACTACCTGCAGCTTCTTGCAGCCTGGTCTCCATTACACTGCCTCCCCATGCCTGCGCTTCTGTCCTGTACTCTCCTTCACTCTTGGATTTGTCATGGCTGCACCACCCTTCCTGGCTTGCTACCCTGGACTGTATACCTCTCAGCCTCTCCAACCCATCAAAGTGTACTGTGGGACTAAAATGCTTTTTACATAATCGGTGCACTCTGCAATGAACCTGACTGTGGGGTTCCATGCTACAGGCTCTTTCTGCTGACCGCCAAACTGTGCTTCCATTGTCTGGCATTCTTTTGTACTTCCAATCCTCACCATTCAGTCGTACATGCTGACATTGGGGGGGGACGGTGGAAAATGGCCAGAACAGACACCTGTGGGGACAAGTGAGTCATTCCTCATGCAGCAGGAATCTGTCTTGGTGGTCCTTACTGTCACTAAAATCTTTTGAGTGCACAACTTTATTGCTTAGACCTGGCCTTCTTTCGTCCCTACTACTACCTTTAACCTGCTTCATATTCAGGTGGCTTTATTTAATTTCTTTCATCAGTTACAGCTGTGGGTACATTTTATTTTGGGCCATGCAGACACGACTATTTCAGTAAGAAATTATACAACTTAGGAAAATACTGTTAGTCTACGAAATAAAATAACAGTTAATGAAAACCAAACAGTCATAGTCAGAGAGCCTTTGAACTTCTCAACATTATCCACTAGCTGTCCAATGACAGCAAGCCCTGCCTACACAACCATTGCCGACTTGCAGAACGCGATGTGGAAATATTCTGAGGCACATCAGGGACATCCCATCCAATCTAGGACACTCTTGAGGTCTACTGGTCCATTTCTACTTCCTGGTTTCAGCATCCAGCTATTGCTGGGGTCTACCATCCCACCTGATCATGCACCACGAGGGGGGATCACTCATTGCTCAAATGTATTTCTCACAAATGGCAGACTCACGTGGGGGTCTCACCATCCTTCACTAGAACAATGCAATATCATGACAATGGTAGTCCCATGGGGGGGTCCCACCATCTCTTTCAACCATGCCCACTATGGGGCAACGTTCGTTGCTCAGAGCATCATTCCACTTCACTAAGGCAGCCCAACGGGGGATCTCGCCATTCTTACTCAATCTGTGCAACTCTGTTTTTTTTTTTTTTTACCTTGTCTTTATGCTCCTAATTCCAGTAGCAGACCATCTCTTTGGGGACCCAATGCGTCCTACGTTGGAGCTCCCCTGAGGTTGGTCAGCCAATATGGGTGCCCCGCTCTAGAACCTGAGCCTCCGGATAACCCCCCAGCTGGGGTGGAGGGGCCTCATCAAACCCCTCCAGATCTAAAGCTTGAGCATGCACCTTGCACTGATCTCCTCATGTTCCCCAATCGCCAACACTGGGACCCATCTACCGGTGACACCATGGGTGTTTTTCCTGGTTTTCTCCAACCCCCTGCACACGTCAATGTACTAGGAGGGCCAATGAGACAAAGGCATGGTGAGACGTGCCTTTGCTCAGGCCCTCGGCTGACGTCCACCCCTCCCAACATGTCTTTGCTGCCTTATTCTGCACCTTCCTCCCAGGTTCTCCAGATGGTGGTATTGCAGCGAGGTTTGCAGTCTTTCCAACCCGGAGAAGGAGAGCAGCCATTGGATGCTCAATCCCTCTCCCCTGCTGACCCCCGGTGGTCCATGCTCATTCCCAAACATGGGTCACTGGCGCAGCGCAAGGTAAGGTTTCCAGCACCTCAGCCCTCAGCACCACTGGTCCAGCTAGTCTGTGCAATTCTATGGTGATGGCTGACCCACGGGATGGTCTCACCATCCCAAACAAATGGTCTTGCCCTTCTTATCACAGACCATGTCATACTATTGCGATGGCAGACCTGCGGTGGGGGGTCCGCTATCCCAAGCGAACATGCCCCACTACAGGGTCTTACTTATTACTTGAACAAATTTCCTTATCACTAAAGGCTGACTACCATCTGGGTCTCACCCTCCTTATGTTGGTCTATTCAATAATACAGTGATGGCGGGCCTACGTGGGTGTCATCATCCCATTCAAACATGCCCCTCAATGGGTCATTACTCATCACTCAAACATGTTTTCATATCATCTACAGGCAGACTCACATGAGGGTCTCACCCTTCTTACCTCAGATCATGCATTATTTTGGCCATGGCGGACCAACATGGGGTCCCGCCATCCCAAAGCCAACATGCTCCATGAGGGGGAATTTCTAATTGTTCGAATGTAATTCCATTATCACCAAAGCAGACCAACATGGGGGTCTCACTTTCCTTAGTCTGACCACCTGAGACCTACACTACAGTATAATCATCTGAACTCTGCTTACAAAGGACCTACGTATGGTGCCCACACTCCAGCTAGCCCTCGTATGGGCCTAGCTCGTTACTTCATCAATTTATTTGCTGCCAGTGCTGCAATTCAGCTTCCTTCCCATTCCAGCTCAGGTTGTGTGCACAGGTCATCTCCATGGGTCGAACCTCAATTTCTTGAAGATCTTGTGACATTTTTCTACATCCTTGCCTCACTACTCCTCGCAAGGATATCGTCGTCCAGCCTACCTCCATTGATGTTCTCCCTGGCAATTCTATTAATTGATCCAGTCACTCTTACAAATTCTATTAATTCATCTAGTCATTCCACATGGAATTCTCCTGCTTCAGCTCTGCCTCCCTGGGGACCTCAGAAAGCTCCAGTTTCATCCTATACTACTAGCATGGTACCTCCTACACCACGTGTCTCTTCCCTGCAATTTAGTCACTTATTCAGATACTCCTGCTCTGGTACCTGCTATTAAGCCTTCAAAAAATAACATCTCCAGCATTCTGTCTAGTGTTCTAACCTACCTACACAGAGGTCCTGGTTAGCACCATTTCAGGGCTCTGCAGCAGACCTTCCTCTTTGACATTCATGGAGGCCTTTTCTCCAATTATCAGTCAGAGAGATAATGTCTAATGCTACCTTCTCTAGACTTTGCTCCCCTGGATGTTATCTTCATGTTCAGTTTAAAATGCTCTTCATTCCCATACAGCTATCTTGGACATGGATTAACCATCTTCTCTCATCTGGACATCCATCTGAATTGGACCCCTCTTCATCTTCTGGAACCTTCATCCTCCAGAATTGACTTTCCTGCTCATCATCAGATTCACAGATAGAACTCATCGACCAGCAAGTTTGGATTTACTCCTTGGAAAGAACCAGAACCATAAACCCACATTTAGGATTATTCTCCTCTTAGTATGCCCAGAGGATGGGCAGGTCAGTAGCCATGGGTCCTCAGAAGTTTCCCCCAAAGGGTTTTTTTCCTCTCCTGCATGCTACAGGTCATACTCTCTGGAGCTGGAGCAGGTAATCACAATGTTAATAATCTTTTTGAGCCCTAAATCCTACACCTTCCCAGCATTCCACTGAGGGTGGTAGACAGAGAAAACCAAGGTCTAAGTCATAAACACGAAGCATGTAACAGTCAAGCTTATAAGTATACACAAGCACTGAGCTATGTATCACACATTGAACTGCAAGGCTACAGCCTGTAGTTCAAGGGGTGGGAAATAGCTCCTCCCACATTCCCCTACTTAATCTGCAGTGTTTCCACTGCTCAGTTTCAAGCATTTCGAAATCTCCCACCATCCTCTCCTGCCTCCTCCTTCTCCAGCACTCTTCTCACATCCTCTGCACTGGGCCTTGAATTCTGCACCTTCCCTGCATTCCACTGAGGGTAGGAGATACAGAAAATCCAAAGTCTAAGTAATAAACATTAAGCACATAACAGTCAAGCTCATAGGTGTACACAGGCACTGAGCTATGTACCTCAAATTGAATTCATATAAATTTGGAAGTGCTAGAAAGTTTTAACCATTCAGAAAATGACTACTGGCTGCCACACAGAACTTGCTACAGGTATTCCACAGAAACCATCTGTAATCTTTCCCCAAAGGGAGCTGGTCCAGGTGAACACGTTAGCCATGCTGAGTCAGCCCCACTCCAATCAGACATTTTTGCAAAGATTCACCAGGTCGGCTGTCCCATGAACCTGGAAACACCATCAGCAGGATCCTGAATTATGTGTCCAGTACTCAGAAAATGGAACCTTCACTCTCCTCTATAAACTAGGTCAAAACTGCAGTAGAAAAAACAGAACTGCACCACTTTAGATGCAGTGCTCAAACAGGGAAAGGGGGGGAATAACAATAAAACCTATGGCACCAAAACAAGATGTCTTGGTTTGGCAAAAAAGGGACACACAATAATTCCAGGATTTGCAAAACAAATCCCAAGATTCAGATGTGTTCATTTGTTGTTCTTTGTTATGTAATTTAGTATTATGCTTTAATTGAGAAACAATAAATGGGGGAACCCAAGCAACATGCCTTACTCTTATCCTTTTTTACTGCTGTATAGGCAGAGCCCTGCAGGCATTTTGGGATCACTAGGAGAGAGAGAGAGAGAGAGAGAGAGGGCCTGACAGGACATGATGACTGTGTCCTTCTCCTGAGTGCTTTGGAGTGGACATTATTCAAAATTCTACACTGTTCTCTGGATTTATTGCAGTGGTCTGTTTGTGGCTGCCTTCTACTTCACCAGCCATACTCTCCCTCTCTCTCTTTCTCTCTAGATTTATTGCAGTGGTCTGTTTGTGTCTGCCTTCTCCTTCACCGTCCATGCTGTACCCACCCCCCCCACACACACACACACTGTGACACCACTCTTCTTCAACTGCTTGTTTGAACATGCAGTGACTTTAGGGTTACAAAATGATTTGAAACCTTTAAACAAAGTAACTTAGAGATCTCATTTTTGGCATGAGGCTGACTGGGGATATGCTGATCCAAATTCTGAATTTACAGATGCTAGAAATTTTGGCAGGACTCCCTCTTAAAGAGGTTTTGTAGCATTCCTGCACTAATTAAAGCAGGCAGACTCCTGTGTTCATTTGAGCTGAGTAATAGTTCATAAATAATGTCACTTAGTCAGCCTTTCTGAGCAAGGAATCTCCTAAAAAGATTTTCAGTTTTTTTAACCTCTTAAGACACTATCTGATCAGCACTGTCTCAGACATAATTTACTATAGCAGAAGACATTTGTTTATTTATTTATTTAGCTTTTGTTGACAAGGTAGGTCCACACCCAAACTACCAAATCCTGCAGAATTTGTCCTCAAAAGGTCAAAAAAGAACTTTGATATCTCAGGCTACCTCCATGACCTGAGTTATACAATACATTGGCAAGATTTCTATCTTACAACCTCTGTTGAAACAGCTCTCCAGACTTTAAAGGATATTATCAATAATGCCCTCAATATTCATGCACCTATCACCAGTATCAGAACTAAGGTAAAATCCTGCCCTTGGTTCACCTCTGAGCTTAAAGCAGCCTTGAGAACCAGAGACAAACTGTGGAAAAAGTCAAGAAAACAAAGGACATCAGAGATTGGCTAAATTTCAGAAAAGCAAGGAATTCATGTACAAAAAAATAAGAACTGCAAAACTGCCTACTATACAGCTGAATTGGATGCCTCCTACAATAACCCATCCAGACTCTGGGGTACAATAAAAGGACTCCTGGGCCAAAAGTCTACTCCTGCCTTAACCTCCAAACTGATACTAAATGATACAGAAATTACAGGTAAACAAGAAATCTTAAATACCTTCAATGCTCACTTCACCACAGCTGGCCCAGCATTTGACTCTTCACCAGCAAATATCCTGAGATCTTCCTTGAACCTGCAAACTACTGTGGGGCAAGCAATCACTTCAACTTTTCCTTCATCCCAATATCCGTGAAAGAAGTGGAAGATCTCCTCTCTAATTTAGACACTAATAAGAGTGCAGGTGCAGACCCCTGGATCCCTATTTCCTGAAAATTGCTTCACATGTCTTATCTGTCCCCTCACTCATCTCTTCAATCTTTCCCTAACTACTGGATCCATTCCTCTACTTGGAAAACAGCTCAAGTGGTTCCATTACTCAAATCTGGTGATACTAGAGATCTCAACAATTACAGACCTATCTCCATTCTACCAGTTTTATCCAGTTGCTCGAAAACTAGTAAACTCTCAGTTAAGGGACTATTTGGATAACAACAACCTTCTAAACTCTGCACAATCTGGATTTAGATCAAAACATAGCACCATTACTGCCTTAGCTAAGGTAACCAACGATTGGCAGACTACCTTGGATAAGAAAATTGTACCTGTGCTGTGTTTCTGGATTTGAGTAAAGCCTTTGACACTGTGGATCACGACTTATTAATCACCTCCCTTAACTCAATTGGCCTGATTCCTGTCACTCAACTGGTTTAAGGATTACCTTTCAAATAGGTCACAACTGGTTAAAATGGAAATTACCTATCCACCTCAAAACCACTGCTAAGAGGGTACCACAAGGTTCTATTCTTGGCCTATCCTCTTTGCTATTTATATAAACAATATTGATGCCAACCTCACTCAATCTAACATTCATCTGTTTGCTGATGATACTGTATTATATGTCAGCAATCCCTCACCTTCCAAAGCCTGTGATCTGTTACAATCCGAATTCTCCATTCTGCAGCGCAACCTACTTGACAAAAAACTACTTCTAAATGCAAAAAAGACAAAAGCCATGTTCTTTGCCACAAAGAGTTGCTCTACCCATACCCTAGCATCCACCATCTACATTTATCCACCTTACTTGGAGAAAAACTTGAATTTGTTGATAATTTCAAATATCTTGAGTCTGGATAGATAACAGGCTTGACTATTCAGTCCATATTGAAGAACTACTTAAAAGCTAAGACAGAGGCTTGGACTATTCTTTAGAATAAAGCATTACCTAAACAGTGACTCCAAAAAAGGTTAATTCAGGCCTCATTCCTATCCCTCATTGATTATGCTGATTTTCTATACTGCCATTGTCCAGGTCATCTCTTACAAAACTGGACACCCTGTATCACAGGGGCCATAAGATTTATTACTGACCTTCCCCAGCACCCATCATTGCTCACTTTATATGGCAGTCAATTGGACATCATTACAACACAGAAGGACTAGGAATGCTGTTATCTGGACATTCAAAGCGTTAACAGGCAAACTACCTACCTATATCACTGATTGCTTTACCCAAATTACAACTAGGCCATACACTTTAAGGATCAGTAAACTTATCATGTTACAGGTCCCCATTGCCTGCACCCGTATGGGAGGGCTGCTTTCAGCTATACTCTTAGCAGTTGCATGGAACTCTCTCCAAAAATCCATGAAGCTAGATAGCCTTCTACCTCTGACATCCTTCAAAGACTGTTCTCCGCCTTTTTCCAGAGCTCTGCAATTGCTTTTATAAACCATAATCCCCTACCCTACCTGACCCACCTTTCTTTTTCCGTCCATTATATTGTTTCATATTCTATCTTCCGACTCACCTATCTATTCTCACAAAAAGCTAGTTAGACCCTATAATTTTATATTTTATTCCTGCTATACCCTTTGCCCACATTTTTCTTGTAGGCAAAATGGTTCTACTGCTCCTTGTATATATGTAAATTGTTGTATACATTCATTTCTTGCCATTATATTGTTATTTATGCTATTCTTGTCTATGTAATAATATTTGTATCCTCATTTGTATGACCACTCAGGTCCATCTTGTAAATGAGCTTTGCTCAATGATGTTCGCCTGAATAAATAAAGATTTTGATTGATTGATTGATTGATTGACTAGATAATCTGTATGCCTATTTTCAGGTACGACCTGGGAGAGCACAATGAAAATACAGGTTCAAACAAGGTACATAACAACAAGAGGGGCAATGTACAGAGTTACAAGAGAGCAAGATAAACATAGTCTACAGTGAGCAGTAATAGGTAAAATATACTAATAAATACAAAATAAATAGACTAACACAATCAATGGTAATTACATTGCATGAGTGACCCTATTTACCAGGGCCACTTAATTCATAAGCAGATGGCAATCAATCACATGCTACCCAGAGATTGAAGGACAGTAGGCAGTGGGTCAGAATGGGACCAATTTGGAGACCTGGTTAGGGTGGCTTGGGACACCCACACATTGAGGACAGTTTCAAGTGCTCCCACAGGGAATTCTGGAGACACAGTTGGGAGGGGGAGGAATGTACATGGTCAGGATGGGAGTTCCATAACCTCGGAACACATGTCCCTATCTCCCATTAGGGTTCCAGTATATGGAACTTTGAGCACCACTGGACCCTGAGACCTGAGGGAGTGGGAGGAGGATACAGCAGGCATGAGAAGCTGCTCAAGTCCAGTGGGGTGCCAATTCTGAGCACTTTTCCTATGAAGCAGCCAAACCCGTATTTCAAGTGATTGTCCAGGGAAAGCCAGCTCAGTTTGTCATATAATTTACAATGGTGAGTGAGATGTGAGACAGCCAGGGCAAAGCGACAGATGTTGTTATAGGTCCTGTTCCACCTGGCAAGGTGAACCTTGGAGGGTGCCAGCGAATAGGAGATGGCCATAGCTTAGTGAAGGGAGCAGCACACCTCTGGCCAGTGCCAAGCGAGCTGTGGACATCAAATTTTTCTTTGCCAAAGACCCAGTTTGCAGTTTACGGTTCTACAAACATTTAGTATGTGACTCCCCAGGTCAAGTTGGGGGTTAAATGTAACGCCAAGATATTTTATTGAAACATTGGTTAGGAGGGGGGAGCCATCCATGCCACTGACATGTAGAGGAACAGGGGAGGCCTTGATCTTGGCTGCTGACCCAAAGAGCATGGCCTGAGTTTTTTTTCAGATTAAGGACCAGCTTGTGGGATGTTACCCAGGCTTAAGTATTCTTAAAGGCCTCACTCAGCTGAAGGTTAAGAACCCCAGTGCCTTTGGAATGTGCAAGGGTGACAAGATCATCTACATAAAGGGTGACACTACAGTTGGAAGCAGCAGCAGGAAGGTTGTTAACAAGTGCTGAAAAGAGAAGGGGCCCCAAAACTGATCCCTGTGGGACGCCAGAGGTCACCGGAGTGGGGTCAGAGATGACCTTGTTGAATTTGGTCTGCTGTGTTCCACCCTGGAGGTAGTTTCTCAGCCAACTCAAGGCAGAAGGGAACAGGCCTAAGGACTGCATATGTGAACAGAGTAATGCATGGTCTACAAGGTCAAAGGCCTTGGATAAGTCAATAAATATAGCCCCAGAGAGTTCACCCTGGTCCATGGCTGCCCTGATGCTGGAAGAGACAGAGACAAGGGCAGTGGTCATGCCATACCCTTTATGATATCCATGCTGTGTGCAGGGGACAGCAACTTATGAGTCTGAATATACTCTGTAAGCTGTTCAGCCACAGTCTTCTCTAAGAGTTTACAAATGGCCAACAGGATGTCAATTGGGTGATTGTTGTCCAGGACTTTGTGGTTACCTTGCTTTAGAATGGGGACAATCTTTGCTACTTTCCAAATACCAGGGATAACACCAGTGGCAAGGGACAGACTGAAGATATGTGCCACTGGGATGGCAATGTAGGGAGCATCCAGGTTCAGAAGCTTGGGCTCCATGTTATCATGGCCAGCGCTGGAGTGCAGGGAGAGACCAGAGAGAAGTCTCTGTGTCTCCTTGACAAACACAGCTCTGAGATAAAATAATGGGCAAGAGGGGTGAGCCTCCTGAGGGACAGTGGCTAAGGGGCCTTTAATATCCCCTACAGCAAGGAAAAAGGGGGTAAGCACGGACAAGTCTGAAAAGTAGGAATTTAAAACATTAGCAATCATGAGTGGATTATTACAGCTTGACCTTCCAATGATCATATCAGAAACTCCCAAGTTGGAGGAGCCGGTGACTATGTTTTTTATGTTCCTCCTGAACCTTCGTGGGTCCTTAGCAGAGATAAGCAGGACAGATTTACAGTATTCACTTTTTGCCACCCTGATGACATTTTTGCATTAGTTTCTGAGCTTCCTATACTCTTGGAAGATGGACTGATCCAACGTGTGTTTGAAGTGAGCCTGATACTTGTCCGTTGCATGCATAAGGGCTAGGAGACTCCCATGCAGCCATTTTGTGGCAGTCCCCCTCACTCTCCATCTAATAAGGGGGACATGTTTGTCCTGCAGGGTGCCAAAAACAATGAGAAACTGGGAGACAGCTGTGGACAGGTCATGGGCACTGAGCACTCCTGACCAGTCAGTGGTCCTCAGATCATCATGAAAAGACCCCAGATCAAACTTAGAGAAATCCCTAACATGAATGATTTCATGGTGAATTTTTGGGCAGGGGACCTTTCACACAAAACACTGGGGTGTGATCTGAGATGGAGTCAGGTAGGGTCCCAGCTGAGCTGATCCTATCTGGGCGGTTAGATAGGACCCAGTTCAGTAGGGAGCTAGTGCCACCTTTAGCAGCTCATCTGGTGGGCTCCTGGATAAGCTGAGTCAGGGCAAGACTCACCAACAGAGGTTCAAACTGCTTGAAGTTAATTCCTGTCCAGCTTAAGTTCACATCACCTAGGATCAAAAGTTCATTATCCCCAACAGAAGGGCCAATGGTATCCAGGAGGTGGGTAAGTCCAGGCAGACCACCCTTGAGGGGATTATATGTGCATACAACATGCAACTTCTTTGTATTTCCAAGCAGCAGCACAGTGTGCAGCAGCTCGCAGGGAGACAGAGAGGACTGCTGATGGATTACCACAGATACACTAAGGTGACTCATAGTAAATTATGATAGCACCCTCTCACTTTTTTCCCAGCCGATATTGTCTAATAAACTCATAGCCAGGAAGTGCACAGGCGGAGTCAGGTATTGAGGGTTTCAGCCAGGACTCAGTAATGCCTAGTATGTTAGGCTTACAGTGGACGATCCAGGCAGATAGTTCATCATGGTTAGGTAGTAGACTGAGAATGTTAAGGTGAGCAATTTTTAACCCCTTTCCTAATTTCCAACATTCAGGGATTGAGGGGGCCTGATCTGTGGGACCAGGGTTTAGTTCGATGTCACCCTCAAGGGCCAGTATCACAAGGGAGAGCCAGACAAAAAACCTTATGGGGGAAGGGGTACCACTGGCCGAGGGCCTTCGTGATAGATGTCTTCTCACCAAGGCAGTGCCCAGAAGGCATCTGAGGTCAAAACAGCAGGCAGGCCAGGGAGGCAGTCTGTCATGAGCTAGAAGGTTAGAGAAGGTGAAATCAAACCCCTCATGTGGAAAGTAGTTCCCCAGTGGACCCCATGCGACCGAGAAGAGTCTATGACCATTAGGGAAAAAAAAAGGCTGGCAAGACCAATGGAGAGGACAGCACAAGGCAAGAAGGGCAGGACACCATTCCTGATAGGTCTAGGAGTATCCATTTCCCCTTTTCCTCAGCGGTGACTAATGACACCCAACTCGAGGAGACAGCCGTGACTGGTGGGTCAGTTTGAGAGGGGTGAGACCAGAGTTCTTAGTGTGCAAGTTCAGCTGGTGCAGACAGGGTCTGCCTGAGAGTATAGGCATACAGAGTAGCTAATGGGCAATGACCCGGACTTTATTGCAAAGCCCTCACCCCGATGATACTGAGAGTTAGTTAAGGGCAAGTAGGAAACCTGAGAACCCTAACTTTATTACCTAGATAGTCCAGCAAACATTCAAAGCAACATTCCATGCAGATACTGAGCAGTTAGGGTATTTCTAACATGAAACCTGGAGAACACTAACTTATTGCCATTATTAGCCAGGCTAACACCTGAAGTAACAGTTCTGGGTAATTTTAAAGAGTAGGCAGAAGCATTCAATAATCACATGAAACCTGGAGAACACTAACTTATTGCTATTATTAGCCGGGCTAACACCCGAAGTAACAGTTCTAGGTAATTTTAAAGAGAAGACAGAAGCATTCAATAATCATCTGGTACAGGAAAGTATAAACAGAACAAGGAATGAAACCCCATGCAATGTAAGATGTCATAAGCTAGTGAAGGCAGACAAATGACAAGAATTTTTTTTTGTTTTTTAGCCACTCCCAATTGTCCAATAGGATCCCCAAAAACATTAAGGGAAGGGCATTGCAAGCATTTAAGGGAGGAGGAATGGGGTGGGTGGGGGAAGAATTCCTTTCCTTTTTCTCCATTCTCGCTCACTCTCTCTGCGGTCCGACTCCTCTGCAGCAGGAGCCCCACGGGAGAGCAACACCAGTCCGTGTGGGGAAGGAGGGGGTCCCAGCGAGGACCAGTCCACACCTCCAGCCCCCGACCCGAAAAGTCCCTCTGCAATCTGGGCTGAAGCCCTGCTTTTTAAACTGCACCAGCAGTTTAAATTTGGTGCCTTTTTTTTCTCCATTTCTCGCTCGCTCTGTTCGCGGTCTGACTCCTCTGTGGCAGGAGCCCCGCGGGAGAGCAACACCAGTCTGTGTGGGGAAGGAGGGGGTCCCAGCGAGGACAAGTCCACACCTCCAGCCCCTGACTCGAAAAGTCCCTTCCATTTAAAGAACTGTTATCTTTTGTTACTAAGAGATATGAAAAAGGTTAATATAAAAACCAAAACTCTAGTTGTCATCCTTGGGTTCAGAGAATGTGGATGTGGTGTGTGGGGCAGGAGAAAGGAAGGGGTTGGTTGTGAGTGCTGTCATGAAGGGGAACCAAAAGTGTTTCTGCTTGTGGCACTGTAACATCTGAAAATGGCCTTGATCTGAAGACATGACTGAGTGGAAACACAGCACTGAAGTGACACTGTGAGCTTCCAAACAGATGATGTTACTGTGTTCCAAAATGGATCAGTAATTAGAAACAAGCATTTGTTTATGAATGCCAAATATTCGTCATGCACTAGTTGTTAGTGTTATTTTATTCACCCAGGATCCTGCAAGGGTGAAGAAGAAGACCCAGAACATCAGATCACACCCTACTACGCACCAGACATACTGATAGTGAGCCAGTGAGGCATATTAGTGATTAGAGCACAGTGGTTTAGAGACTGAAAGACGTCAGTTCAAGCCCCACTAGAAGCAAACATTTACTGTGTGACCAAGTCACATAAGTTCTCTGTACTGCAGTTTACCTAGCTGTAGAAAAGGGGTATGAACAGGACCCCACTGGAAATGAGATGCTGCATCCCAGAGGGGCTATCCTGAGTAAAAAACTTGCAATGCAGGACCCACTGAAAATGAGACATTGTGTCTCAACTGGGCTATCCAGGGTAAATAAATTGCAATGCAGGACCAAATGGAAAACGCGATGCCACGCCTCAGCTGGGATATCCTAGGTAAATAAACTGTAATGCAGGACTCCACTGGAAATGAGATGCTGTGTCTCAGCTGGGCTATCCTGGGGTAAATAAACTGTAATGAAAGATTGCAGGATATTGATTTGTGATTTTGGTGAGACTGCAATCGAACAGGTCATTGTGTTTAAGCATCTGGCAGTGCTTCTTGCTCCTGGTTTGACTTTTCATCTTCAAGTAAAAGCAGTTAGTAGGAACGTTAATCGAAAGTTGGGTATTCTTTATAAGTTTAGAACATTTCTTTTCTGTAGCAACTTGTAAGTGTATTGCTCATGGCTCATTGTTGCCTCATTTAGAGTACAATTGTAGTTGGTATTATGGCCTTGGAACCAAAGAAAGTCATATTTTGACTGTCACCTACAATAACTTGTCATTTTATTTTGGGTTCATCATCACGCACACATCATTGCCTACTTCATTCAAATTTGGATTGGTTCTCAACAGACTATAAATGTACCCATTTTTTTGGATGCCAAATTTTTCAGGCAGTCCATGCAAAATCTTATTTTCCTTTATCAGATACAGTATGGTTGTTATCAGACCTAGTTTGGAAAATTTGAGGTCAGCTTCTGGTGTGTGTTAAACCTTCAACTGCATAAAACTAAATAAGGCAGTTGTTCCTTTTCCATTGCAGCCCCACTTTTCTGGAATGGTCTACTATGCTGGCTCTGTAAAAGCATGTCATTGGGTGCATTTAATTCTAATCTTAAAATGTATTTATAATCATTGGATACTTGTAAATGTTATTCATAATTGTGAATATTATTGTGAATTTATTATGTCTGTTTCTGTGTTCGAGTCAAACCTGAAAATGGACCTTTGGTCCAGTGTTCCTACCCAGTTAACAAATAAAACAAACAAATAAAACAGACAAACAAACAAACCCACAGGAAATGAGATGCTGCAACTCAGCTGGGCTATCCTGGGTAATTAAACTGCAGTGCAGGACCTCACTGGAAATGAGAAGATGCATCTCAACTGGGCTATCATGGGTAAAAAAATTGTAATGTAGGACTCTATCAGAAATGAGATGCTGCATCTCAGCTGGGCTATCCTGGGTAAAAACCTTGTAATGCAGGGCCCCACTGGAAATGAGACATTGCATCTTAGCTGGGCTATCCTGGGTAAATTCTGAGCTACCATGGGTAAATAAATTATAATGCAGGAACCCATGGGAAATGAGATGCAGCAACTCAGCAGGGCTATCCTGTATAAATACATTGTAATGCAGGACCCCACCAGAAATGAGATGCTACAGCTCAGCTGGGCTAGTCTGGGTAAATAACTTGTAATGCAAGGCCCCACTGGGAATGACATGTTGCATCTCAGCTGAGCTATCCTGGGAAAATGTTGAGCTATTATGGGTAAATAAATTGTAATGCAGGACCCCACTGGAAATGAGATGCTGCATCTCATCTGGGCTATCCTGGGTAAATAAATTGTAATCCAGGACCCCACTGGAAATTAGATGCTGCATTTCAGCTTGGTTATCCATATAAGTAAATTGTAATTCAGGACCCCACAAGAACTGAGATGCTGCATTTCAGCTGGGCTACTCTGATGTATAAATTGTAGTGTTGGACACCACTTGAAATGAGATGCAGCTATCCTGGGTAAAAAAATTATAATACAAGACCGTACAGCAAAATGAGGTGTTGCAACTCAGCAAGGCTATCCTGTTTAAATAAATCGTAATGAATGACACCACTGGAAATGAGGCATTGCATCTCCGCTAGGCTATCCTCGGTAAAACAAAATTGTAATGCAGGACCCAACAGGAAACAAGATGCTGCATCTCAGCTGGGCTATCCTGGGTAAAGTGTAATGTAGGACTCAAGCTGTAAATGAAGTGTTGCATCCCAGCTCAGCTATCCTGGGTAAATAAAATGTAATGCAAGACCCAGCAGGAAACAAGATGCTGCATCTCAGCTGGGCTACCATGGGTAAATAAATTATAATGTAAGACCCAACAGGAAAGAAGATCTTGCATCTCAGCTGGGCTATCCTGGGTAAATAAATTGTAATGCAAGACCCAACAGGAAACAAGATGCTGCATCTCAGCTGGGCTATCCTGGGTAAATAAATTATAATGCAAGACACAACAGGAAACAAGATGCTGCATCTCAGCTGGGCTATCCTGGGTAAATAAATTGTAATGCAAGACCCAACAGGAAACAAGATGTTGCATCTCAGCTAGGCTATCATGGGTAAATAAAATGTAATGCAAGACTCACTGGAAACGAGGTGCTGCATCCCAGCTGGGCTGTCCTGGAAAAATAAATTGTAAATCAGGACCCACCCGGAAATGACATACTGCATCTCAGCTGGGCTATCCTGTGTTAATAAATTGTAATGCAGGACCCCACTGGAAATGAGATGCTGCAGCTCAGCTGAGCTATCCTGGGTAAATAAATTGTAAAGCAGGACCCCCCTAGAAATGAGATGCTGCATCTCAGCTGGGCTATCCTGTGTTAATAAACTGTAATTCAGGACCCTACTGGAAATGAGATGATGCATCTCATCTGAGCTATCCTGGGTAAATAAATTGTAAAGCAGCACCCCACTGGAAATGAGATGCTGCATCTTAGCTGGTCTGTTCTGGGTAAATAAATTGTAATGCAGGACCACTCTGGAAATGAGATCATTCTCAGTCGGGCTATCTTGGGTAAATAAACTGTAATGGAGGACCCACTGGAAATGAAATGATGCATATCAGCTGGGCTATCAAGGATAAATAAGTTATAATGCAGGACTCCACTGAAGCTGAGATGCTACATCTCAGCTGAGCTATCCTGGGTAAATAACTTGTAATGCAGGACCCCAGGGGAAATGAGAGTCTGCATCTCAGATAGGCTGTCTTGGGTAAAGAAAACTGTAATGCAGAACCCCACTGGAAATGAGGTACTGCATCTCAGTTGGGCTATCCTGGGTAAATAAATTGTAATGCAGGACCCCACTGGAAACAAGGTATTGCAACTCAGCAGGGCTATCCTGGGAAAATAAATTTTAATGCAGGATCACGGGAGAAATGAGATGCTTCATCTCAGCTGGATTACCCTGGGTAAATAAATTGTAATGCAGGACCCCAGGAGGAACGAGATGCAGCATCTTACATGGTCTATCCTGGGTAAATAAATTGTAGTGCAGGACCCCATGGGAAGCAAGGTGTTGCATCTCAGGTGGGCTATCATGATTAAATGAATTGTAATGCAGGACCCCACTGGAAATGAGATGCTGCATATCAGCTAGGCTCTCCTGGGTAAATAAATTGTAATGCAGGACCCCACTGTAAACAAGGTGTTGCAACTCAGCAGGGCTATCCTGGGTGAATAAATTGTAATGCAGAACCACAGGGGAAATGACATACTGCAGCTCAGCTTGGCTATCTTGGGTAAATAAATTGTAATGAAGGACCCCTGGAGAAATGAGATGCTGCATCTTACATGATCTGTCCTGGATAAATGAGCTGTAATGCAGGCCCTCACTGAAACAGAGATGCTGCATCTCAGCTGGGCTATCCTGGGTAAATAACTTGTAATGCAAGACCCCATGGGAAATGAGATGCTGCATCTCAGATGGGTTATCCTGGGTAAATAAATTGTAATGCAGGACCCCTATGGAAATGAGATGCTGCATCTCAGCTGGGCTATCATGATTAAATAAATTGTAATGCAGGACCCCATGAGAAATGAGATGCTGCATCCCAGATGGGTTATCCTGGGTAAATGAATTGTAATGCAGCACCCCGCTGGAAGAGATGCTGCTTCTCAGCTTGGCTATCCTGAGTAAATAAATTGCAATGCAACACCCAGCTGTAAACATGGTGTTGCAACTCAACAGGGGTATTCCAGGTAAATAAATTTTAATGCCAGACCACAGGGGAAATGAGATGCTGCATCTCAGCCGGCATATCCTGGGTAAATAAATTGTAATATAAGACCACACTGGAGACAAGATGCTGCATCTAAGCTGGGCTATCCTGGGTAAATAAACTGTAATGCAGGACCCCACTGGAAATGAGGTGTTGCATCTCAGCTGGGCTAGCCTGGGTAAATAAACTTGCAGAAAGTGCCATTAGGTGGCGCAGTGGTTAGTGCAAAAATAGCTTGTTTACACATTTCTCACTGCCTACAATACCATAATTGTATTGCTTCTGTTCCCCGGGTCGCCCCTGAAAAAGGGACCTTTGGGGCCCAGTGGGCCAACCCGGTCATCGAAATTCAATAAAAAAATAAATAAAATAAATTGTAATGCAGCACCCCACTGGAAGAGATGCTGCTTCTCAGTTGGGCTATCTTGGGTAAATATATTGTAATGCAGGATCCTTCTGGAAATGAGATGGTGCATCTCAGCTGAGCTATCCTGGATAAATAAACTGTAATGCAGGACCCCAACCGGAAACTAGACGTTTCATTTCAGCTGGGCTATCCTGGGTAAATAACTTGTAATGCAGGCCCCAGGGGAAATGAGATGCTGCACATCAGCTGAGCTATACTGTGTAAATAAATTGTAATGCAGGACCACACTGGAGACGGGATGCTGCATCTCAGTTGGGCTATCCTGGGTAAATAAATTGCAATGCAGGACCCCACAGAAAACGAGATGCTGCATCTCAGCTGGGCTATCCTGGGTAAATAAACTGAAATAAAGAACCCCACTGGAAATGAGATGACGCAGCTCAGTTGGGCTATCCTGGGTAAATAAACTGTCATTCATGACCCCACAGGAAATGAGATACTGCATCTCAGCTGGGCTGTCCTGAGTAAAGAAATTGCAATGTATGACCCCACCAGAAATGAGATCCTGCATCTCATTCCTGGTGGGGTCATACATTGTACAATTTCTTTACCCTGGGTAAATAATTGTGTAAATATATGAGTGTGTGTGTGTGTGTGTGTGTGTGTGTGTGTGTGTGCGTGTGTCACAGCAATTAGAAAGTGCCATTAGGTGGCTCAGTGGTTAGTGCAAAAATAGCTAGTTTACACATTTCTCACTGCCTACAATACCATAATTTTGCAGTGGTATTGGTTATTAACAGAGTTTGTTTAACAAAAGGAGTGTGTGTCACAAACCTTTGACGAAGAAATCACATGCACTACTGACATAAGAGCAAGATGAAAGGGTACCCCAAGGGGTGTGGTTTAGGTCACTAATAAAAGTCTCAAGATAGAAATTTTGGAAACACTGAAATTTGATAGTTTTAGGGGAACATTTCTGAAGCGAAAGATTGAGTATGCAAAATATCATAGAATGGTCACTAAAAATGTTACTTCTGAGGGTCTCACTAGCCTCAACACCAGGCCCTTCCCTACAATCTGAAGGTCACCCAGCTTGTAATTCTAAAAGAGGAGTTGGAAACTGACACCCACTGCAACCAGATTACATGTTCATGTGCTTCTTTAGTAGCTTCATTCACTTTTACTTCATTAATGCAGTCACATATGAAAGTTCCTGACCATCCTAATGGGGTTTGCAGAACACCAAGTGAAGCCATTTTCAAGCAGTGACATTCCTGGTAAAAAGCTGCACTAGTTTCCAGCTGTGGTTGGAATGCAGTATATTACTACTTTTCAACTTGATGCAACTAAATAGATTTAAAGAAAGTTTGAACTGTTTAATGAGCTTAAAATGATACTGCTGGTGAATTATTTATCACAACTACATTGTAAATATTTATTTTTTCAAGTAATAGGAACACATTCCTTGACAAAGCTTGCTTAACCAAGTGAAACATTTGGACTTTCAAATGTGACTGCATGATGAAAACTGAATGAAGTTAATAAAGAAGTTTATGATCATTCTTGCCACTTGCTGTGGATGCTAGTTTCTACCCCCTCTTTTTGGATTACAAGCTGTCCTTCGGACACTGACTCTGGTGACCGTCAGGTTGTAGTAAAAGGTCAGGCACTGAGTCTGGTGGAACCCTTCAAAATAACATTTTTAGTGACCATTCTATTATATTTTGCGTATTCCAGCATGAATGAAAGTAGAAAAAAATGGGCAGACTGGGTAGGCTAAGCAGCCCATATCTGCCATCAGATTCGATGTTTCTATATTTCACTAAAAATGTTACCTAGGAAGTCACACTGCAAAATAGGGATGTTAGGAGAAACAGAAATTAAGTCAATATGGTACCTACTATACGGACAGGATCAATCCGAGCGAATCATTTCTAGGTTGATGCAAGCCTAATGGGGATAGAACTCATTTTAATCTCAAGCCTCTGCTTCCCTGTCAGTGAAGGAGCTCAGGGAGGTACTGGCTGCATTTCTGATAGTCCTGTTTGACAGCTCACTGGAAACAGGAGTGGTTCTGGAGGACTGGAGGAGAGCAGATGTAGTCCCACTTCCCAATTGCAGTAGCAGGGAGGAAGCTGGCAACAATGTCAGCCTAACATTGGTGGTGGGGAAGTTAATGGAGAGGGAAAGGACTGTGGAGTATCTTGAATCCACCGGATTGCAAGCTCCAGCACAGCATGGCTTCAAGGGGGGGAGGTCATGTCAAACAAATCTGATAGATATCTTTGACTGGGTGACCAGGAAAAAAGATCATGGTGAGGCAGTGGACGTGGCCTACTAGATTTTAGTGTGACATTTGACACAGTTCCCCAGAGGAGACTCACAAGGGAACTGGGCAGCTGATGGGTGGGTGCTAAGGAGGTAAACAGGGTAAGAAATTGGTTAAGGGATAGGCGACGGAGTATGATGGTAAATGGAGCTCAGTTTGGAGAAGGGAGGCTGATCAGCAAGGTGCCACAGAGCTGAATACTAGGACTGCTCCTCTTTAATGTGTTTATATGTGCCATTGCAGATGAGTGGGAAGGGAAGGTCTGCCTCATTGATAATGGCACCAAAATATGCAAACGGGTGAACACTGCATGGGGGTGGAAGGAATATACAGACACCTGAGAAAATGCATGGAATGATCAAGGGCACAGCAGCTGGGATTCAATGTGAAAAAGTGCAAAAATCATACACTTAGAGCACAGAAACCGAGAAGCAGAGCACAAAATGGGAGAAGAGGCATTGACGGTCACCCAACAGGAAAGGCATATATATGCACACAAAAAAATGAATCCCAACCATGGTGTATTGCTGTACTCCAGGTCAATGTTAGAGGACAAACACAAATGAAACAGCACACACCTCAGGCAAATTGGTTTACTCAAATAATTTATTGTGCCATAATCCAGTGGACAGCATCCCTGATGCATCAAAAAAAAAGACAGTTTGTTCAGGTGTCCCCAGTTTACTGCATGGTTCTGATTCAGACCAAAATAGGACCACAAGCCATAGGCATCCAGTACGCTAGAAAGATAAAAACATACATTTCCTATACCTCCAGTTTTGAAATTTTCTCTTTTTCCAGCCAGCAGCAATGTTTTCAGGATTTAATGCATTCCAACAGAGGTATAACCCTGTAATTGACTAAACACTCACTACATATAGACCGTGAGTGATGTGGGGAGCTCCACTGATTCTGAAGTTGGAAATAGTTCTAAAGGAATGTGGACATCCTATTTGAAGTCTTTGGAGGAAATTTCAAGGAGATGGCAACAGAGCAGACCACTGCAGCCTAAACAAAATAATTCTGAAACAAACAACACAGATTTAAAATAATTTTTTGTAAAACTGGAGAGACTGCTGAAGAGTGAGATCAGTATATGGCATAACATAAACAGCTTGGAAGAATATTTTGGCAAAAGCAGAATTCCAAGAGGCCTGAGGCTGGATATCAGACCCTTCTTGGGCTTATAAAATTATAAACATAGACCAGATCGGGAAATCACACTCAATAAATGTTTGGCTAAACTAATACAATCTCTAATTAAAGAATATAAATCTAATTATGAAGCTTTAAAGCAAGAAATTGCACAAGTACAAAGTGAACAATGTAGGTCAATTTAAAGAGCTATATTTAAGCTATATTTAAGAAAAAGGAAGCTGAACTCAACAAAAATCTAGAGCCACAGAAAAAAAACAGGTGATAGAGCACAAACAAAATAAACATGAGAAAGACGAACAAGGCTACACCCTCAAACAAGTTTTTGCATGAGAGACCATCACGGGCTGCAAGTAGGGGACTTGGAAGAAGTCACAACCATTCATGAAATTTCCAAAAGAAACCATGCAACTTCAAATAACAGAAATAAAAGCAAACCAACACAACAAAATACCATCCCCCTAAAAGAGAAAAAAAAAAAAATAAAACATCAGAAGAAACTGATTTGGAAGAATCTACCAAAAACCCAAATTTTTCAGCTGCAACTAATAAAAATATGAACGTATTTTTCTTAGAAAGAAAATACAGCAACGAGCAAATAAAAATGACAGAGAAAAACAAGAATAGGGAGGAAGAGAGGAATTAGAAATAGAAACTAGACTACCATCTGCAAATCCACCAGGACAACAAAGAATCAAAAGAAATAATTAATTTAAGCAGCTACCAGCTGTCTGAAGCTGAAAAAAACATTTTGTGTAAAGGTTTCAGTTTTATTCCTTTTCTAAGGTCAACAGATTCAACCTATAAGTTCAACTTTTTAAAATATTTCAGAAACTGAACTTAAGAACATTTTTTGCAACTAGAGATATGGGAGATCAGACCACTCCAAGTATAGAAGAGATATGTACAGCAGCCTCAGCCCATAATTGACACAGATTCTACCAACTTCAAATCTGAAACAACTTAAATACCACCCTTGAAATGACTAACAAATTCAAATACTTGGGAATTTCTCTCAACAGCACATTATCTTACTCTCACCATATTGATCTGGTAGCCAGAACCAATGCTAGGCCGGCTCTGCTTTTCAAGAACAAACACTGCCTAACTAACGAAGCAATGAGAACTGCAGTCGCATGCTCCATGCTATCAGTCGTTGACAATGGCCTGGAAGTTTATGGGGCTGCAACACCATCAGCCCTCAAATGCATCAAAACTACACTTAATAAGGCTTGTAGGCTGGTCCTAGGTGCCGACAGGTGGACTTACACCCGTGAGCTGTATGCTCAGTCTGGATGGCTGAACCTAGAGTGTAGAATACAATATCAAGTCTGCCTTCTTGCCAAGAAATCTACACTAGGACTCACCCCTGCCAGCATGTTAAACCTCCTTAACCCTCAATCCTCTGGCAGATCTTGCCTCTACCACACAATGTGACTGCCTCTCCTAAGCAACAGTCATCTCCTTTTACCCTTGTCAAAGGTGATCTGTAACATGCCATACAGCCTCACACTATTGGCACCAGCCTCCCCTCTCACCCATTACCCCCCCACCCCTCCCTTCTCGACTGGCACTTTTTTCATGGGGCCTTCCAGCCCACCCACCCCACAGTTTTGGCACCCACCTCTACTTTTTGACAATGGCCCTTTAAGCCTGCCGACTTCTTCCTGACTCCCTCCTACCCCATATACTGTTCACCCTGAAATCTGTTAGAATCTTGCTTATGTTGTCTCTCTCCACTTTTGACTGTATAAATAATGTTTAGTCATCGATGTGTTTTAAGAATGTAACCATTGTTTACCCATGTATGTATGTTACCCTACATCCTTTGACATGGAAGCTTTGTAAATGAGCGGTTCCTGCTCAAAGGTATTTGTAATCCTAGAGTTTAATAAATAAATAATAATTAAAAAAAAGATCTATGAGGGGAGCAAATAATCATATACTAAAAGTTCCATTCCATCGGACCTCTCAGGGCCAATACTCCTACAAATACTGTGCGCTACTTTGGCTCAATGCACTCAGAGAAGAGGCACATATGGAACTCAAACGGGGCCATTTAAAACTAAACTTCAAACGTTGCTGGCATCCTCCAGTAACTGTGACTGTGGTACCTAGTCCTATTCATTGCCCCCTGCTCAGTCTCCTTCCTACATTCTCTAGAACTCCTCCTTGCTCCCATCTCTCTTCTTTGCCCCCTTTCACTGGGACTCCCCCCCCCATTCTTAGAATGAGCTTTCTTTCTCTCACTCCTCTCTGTAATCTACCTTTTGCCATGCTGCACTCCTACCTCCAGCTACTCCCCCTCTATTAGAGTGAGCTTTCTTTCTCTCACTCCTCTCTGTAATCTACCTTTTGCCCTGCTGCACACCTACCTCCAGTTACTCCCCCTCTATTCCATTTCTGCCCTTTCAGCTCTCACCCCATGACCACTTCTCCCCTCTCCTACACTCCCCTTAACCCCCCTCTCTTTCTGTTCCCTACTCCCTCCTGACCCTCTTTAATTCTTCCCTCTCTTGTCTACACACAAACAAAATCCTCTCAATTTATACACTTGTTCTGCTAGCACTTAGACAACAAATCTGTTTATAATTTATTCAGATTTTGCCAGTGTTTTATTTCCATTGTTTTAATTCCCTTTTGTAAAATTGTCCAATTGTCCTCACGCAAATGATTGTATTCCCTGTTTACTGGATTCACTAGATAAAAATAGGACAAAAGAAGGCACAAGACCACAACAGTGGGATATTAAACAGATTATTGAGCAAGTAGCCATGAATGAAGCCTAAATTTAAAGGAATCGAAGTTATCTGTTAACTGTGCAGTCACTGCGCGAAATCACCCTTCGGGCCCGAATAACGCCATGACAGTGACATCATTCATGAGAAGGGGTCCCAAAAACCCCATGTTGAAAATTTGGTGAAAAAATTCCCAAAAATGCCTGAGATATGCAACAAAGTTGAAACCCCCATCTAGCCCATTATACAGCTTACCAGCATTTCCTCAGTTCGCGGTCAGCTTTGAAGAGTGCAGACGTGTTCCCGGTCCACTGAAGAGTGTTGCGCCGGAGTCTGGAGGTAAGTATGAGATGGAGGGGTGTGGGGAGGCTGGGTGCGCAGTGGGTGGGTGCGGGTTGTGGCAGGGGATTCGGGAGACGACCGCGGGACCGCTTTTGTCTTACAGGTAAAAAAAAAAAGACATCGTGGGATCGCTTGCCACACTGGGGTGGGCCCTCAGCGTGGCACAAGGATGTTGGGGGCGTTCAGCTGACGGGGATTAAATCTCACGGCCATGGACTTATTGCCACACTGGGTGGGCTCCAGCATGGCGCATGGACGGGGGGCATTCAGCCGATGGGGATTGGGCACCCACATTGGCAAAAGGACTGCTTGACTGCTTGCCATGCTGGGGTGGGCTCCAGCGTGGCACCTACTACTGGGGGCGCAGCTCAGCCCGGCGGGGATTGGGCACCCGTCGGCTAGACAGTGCATGTGGGGGCGTGCACGGCTGCGTGTGTGTGTGTGGGGGGGAGCTGCGCGTGAGCAGCCGATATCTTATCGGTGCTCACTGAAGCGTAGCTTCCCCTTTCAACTGTATGCCACTGCATTTTGGAGCATGTCATACACAGCTCCAAAATGCATTGGCTTACAGGGGCCATGCCCGCCAGCACACTGACTGAATTGGTGGAGGAGGTGACACACCTCCGAAATCTCCGATGATGGCACTATGTTTCTTGCACATGCGTGCAAGCAACATAAAAATGGTTCCACTTCCAAAGTAACCTAAATAGGGAGGAAACTCAGGCACTACAGAATTTACGTGACCAGCATAACGGAATTTTTAGGGAGGCAGATGAATGTGGGAATACCGTAATACTGAACAAATCAGATTATGTGGAGGAAGCATTACGAGTACTTGCTACCTGAGACACATATGACATTTTTGGGAGAGATCTAACAAACAAATTTTAGGCAAAATTGTTTGCAATGAATGAAGCACTTAACAGGGGTTGTATAACAAAGAACATGAATTTTTGAAAGTAAGAACTCCAGTCATCCCCACATTTTACTACCTTCCTAGGACACACAACAACAACATTATCAAATCACTTGGTAGACCTATAGTCTCATGCACAGGATCTTTGAACAAAAATGTATCAACATTTTCTGATTTCTTTTTATAGTCATTGTTGCAGAATCTTAGGTCCTATTCAAGAGATACACATCATGTTATTGAAAAATTAAACAAAAATGTCTTGGCAGCACAATTATGTCTGGGTCTGTGCAGATGTCATATCATTGTACACATGTATTCCACATGATATAGGCCTACAGGCTTTGGAATTTTTCTTGGGTAACAATACCTATGCAACTGCACCCCCACCATCCTTCTTGCTGGTGGCAGTGGACTTCATTTTGTCCTACAGTTATTTTATTTTTGACAGAAAAATGTACTTATAAAAGTGTGGGATGGCAATGGGGTCCACTGTCACCTCAAGTTATGCCAATCTGTATTTAGGATAGTGGTTTATTTATTATCTGGCAATCCACTGAACAAGAAGCACATGATTTCATCAATGTGATTTACATGAATGATTCTAATTTAAAATTCACTTACTGCATTGATGCCACCACAGTTCATTTATTTTGATTTATGCATCACAGCAAGCAGTGGTGGCTCTATTGATACCCACTGTTACAGAAAAGAAAATATGGACAGCACAATACTTCAAGCTTTCAGTGCCCACCCACCATCCCTAGTTTCATCAGTTCCCTATGGACAATTTCTCAGACTATGCCACAACTGTTCTTCAGAAACAGCTTTTAAAGCACAGGCTCTTGGTATGTTCAGCAGGTTTACTGAGAGGGGCTATGACAAGGTAACCTTAGAAAATGCATTCACAACAGCCAGAGGGCAAAACATGAAAACACTATTAGTGCCCCAGCCAAAAAAAGAAGTGCAAAGATACTCCTTTAACATTTTTTAGAATCTAACTAAATAGCATCAAAAATAAAACAATAAAAAACTGACAAAAAACTGGGACATACAAAGCCGTTGTAACTTCTCTGGTTTATTCTCTGAACAACCACGCATCATGTACAGTACAGCCAAAAATCTGGACAGTTTTCTTTGTCATCATAACTATTTTACACTGAACATTATTCGGCAACCCACCTGAACAAGCTATTTCATGAATCTGTCTGGATGCTTTAGACTCACAAGTGTGACATCATTTCATAGGTTCATTGGTGCAATACGAGTTAGGAAGTCATTGACCTATTATAATTTGTCACTGTTCAGTGGTAGTACCTGCATGTTGAAATGCCTATATGCATATCTAATGCTTGTTTAAAAGTTTCACCCTTCTACTATCTTCTCACTCTGGCTATATGGTGGTGATTCGTTCTAAACCTATTTACTGGACTTGGGTATCTATGTCTCTGTCCTGTTATTTCCTCTATTTTCTAGTCACCAGTATTTCTACAGCCCCAGTATAACTGGACATATACACAACTTGGTCTTTTTTCTTTAAAAAAAATCCTTGTTTTTTGTTACATGGTGATCGCCAGTGGGTGGATCCCTTTGACAGCATGAAAATCTTTCTGGTCTCACTATAAGGGGTATTCTTCAGCAGCAGCTAATAAAAATATGAACTTATATTTCTTAGAAAGAAAGAAAACACAGCAACAAGCAAATAAAAATGACAGAGAAAAACAAGAATAGGGAGGAAGGGAGGAATTAGAAATAGAAACTAGACTACCATCAGCAAATCCACCAGGACAACAAAGAATCAAAAGAAATAATTAATTTAAGCAGCTGCCAGCTGTCTGAAGCTGAAAAAAATATTTTGTATAAAAGTTTCAGTTTTATTCCTTCTCCTAAGGTCAACAGATTTGACTTATAAGTTCAACTTTTTAAAATATTTCAGAAACTGAACTTAAGAACATTTTTTGCAACTAGAGGTATGGGAGATCAGACCACTCCAAGTATAGAAGAGATATCTACAGCAGCCTCAGCCCATAACTGACACAGATTTTACCAACTTCAAATCTGAAACAACTTAAATACCACCCTTGAAATGATTAACAAATTCAAATACTTGGGAATTACTCTCAACAGCACATTATCTTACTCTCACCATATTGACCTGGTAGCCAGAACAACAAATGATAGGCCAGGTCTGCTTTTCAAGAAAACAAACACTGCCTAACTAATGAAGCAATGAGAACTGTGGTCACATGCTCCATGCTATCAGTCGTTGACTACGGCCTGGCGGTTTATGGGGCTGCAACACCATCAGTCCTCAAACACATCAAAACTACACTTAATAAGGCTTGTAGGCTGGTCCTAGGTGCTGATAGGGGGACTCACACCTGTGAGCTATATGTTCACTCTGGCTGGCTCAACCTAGAGTGTAGAATGCAATATCAGGTCTGCCTTCTTGCCAAGAAATCTACACTAGGACTCATCCCTACCAGAATGTTAAACCTCCTTAACCCTCAATCCACCTCCAGATCTATGAGGGGTGCAAGTAATCATACACTAAAAGTCCCATTCCACCGGACCTCTCAGGGCCAACAATCCTAAGAATACTGTACTCTACTTTGGCTCAATGCACTCAGAGAAGAGGCACATATGGAACTCAAACTGGGGCCATTTAAACTAAACTTCGAACATTGCTGGCATCCTCCAGTGACTGTGACTGTGGTACCTAGACCTCTTCATTGCCCCCTGCTCAGTCTCCTTCCTACATTCTCTAGAACTCCTCTTTGCTCCCATCCCTCTTCTTTTTTTTTTTTTCGCTTGCTCAGCTCCCACAGCTTTAATAGGGGGCCTCGTACACCCTCCTACTCCATCTGCCTGGGCTATTCAAGGCCGCATCACCCTAGCTTCATTGTGCTCAGGGGGCTGGGGTTGTATGATTGTTTCCCAGTTTTCTCCCCTTGAACCGCAAGGAGACTGGCATGAAGAATGGAAATCCAGGCAGATAATGTGCTGACACATGCCGTTGCCAAGCACCCAGAGCGTTCTCCCTTCCCCGGCTCTCAGAGAGAGCCACCGTTGCCCCTGTGAACCAGTGCCTCCACTGGCCCACAGGAATGTCGGGTGCACAGGACACCCCCGGTTACCCACCCCTGGTGGAGGAGAACATCCGTTGGGATGCTCGATCCTCCACCTCTCTGCTGGTCCCCAACAACCCTGAGTCCATTCCTGAACCCGGGTCACCAGCGCAGCATGAGAATTCCATCCCTCTTCTTTGCCCCCTTTCACTGGGACTCCCCCTCTATTCTTAGAATGAGCTTTCTTTCTCTCACTCCTCTCTGTAATCTAACTTTTGCCCTGCTGCATGCCTACCTCCAGCAACTCCCCCTCTATTCCACTTCCACCCCTTCTGCTTTAACCCCATGATCACTTCCCCACCTCTCCTACACTCCCCTTAACCTCCTCCTCTCTCTCTTCCCTACTCCCTCCTGCCCCTCTTTAATTCTTCCCTCTCTAGTCTACACACAAAAAAATCCTCTCAATTTACCTACTTGTTCTGCTAGCACTTAGACAATAGATCTATTTATAATTTATTCAGATTTTGCCTGTGTTTTATTTCCATTGTTTTAATTCCCTTTTGTAAAATTGTCCAATTGCCCTCACACAAATGATTGAATTCCCTGTTCATATGTCTCTGTTTTAACTGTTTGAACCTATCTAACTCTGTGTTTTGTCATTGTTTGATGTGGAACCTCTGTAAATGAGCCCTTGGCTCAAAGGTACTTCTGAAATATGAAATAAAAAATAAATAAATAAAAAAAGAAAAGATCTTAGTCTTCTCACTGAATTAACAGAAGAAGATTCAGATTTGCTCAGCATGGACTGTCACCCCTTCACTTTGGACTTGTTGTAACTGATCCACTTTGATACTGAAGGGAATGCCTTCATTGATGTTCAACAAAATATTGAGGGTGCAACTTTAATGGAACTCAATGACTCATAGAAATTTAAACCAACCTCAATTTTTAGCCCAGGTGCCATGGACCCTGCAGTCTTAATGTACCACAAAACAGCAATACAAGAAGTGGACTAGTTCGCACAAAAAAATGGTTCCACTTCCCAAGTAACCTAAACAGGGAGGAAACTCAGGCACTTCAGAATTTACGTGACCAACATAATTGAATTTTTAGGGAGGCAGATGAATGTGGGAATACTGTAACACTGAACAAATCAGATTATGTGGAGGAAGCATTAAGATTACTTGCTGCCTGAGACACATATGACATATTTGGGAGAGATCTAACAAACAAATTTTAGGCAAAATAGTTTGCAGTAAATGAAGCACTTAACAGGGGTTGAATAACAAAGAACATGAATTTTTGAAAGTAAGTAGTCCAGTCAGCCCCACATTTTACTACCTTCCTAGGATGCACAACAACATTATCAAATCACTTGGTAGACCTATAGTCTCATGCACAGGATCTTTGAACAAAAATGTATCAACATTTTCTGATTTCTTTTTATAGTCATTGTTGCAGAATCTTAGGTCCTATAAAGAGATACACATCATGTTATTGAGAAATTTAACAAAAATGTCTTGGCAGCATGATTAGGTCTGGATCTGTGCAGATGTCATGTCATTATACACATGTATTCCACATGATATAGGTCTATAGGCTTTGGAATTTTTCTTGGGTAACAATACCTATGCAACTGCACCCCCACCATCCTTCTTGCTGGTGGCAGTGGACTTCATTTTGTCCTACAGTTATTTTACTTTTGACAGAAAAATGCACTTATAAAAGTGTGGGATGGCAATGGGGTCCACTGTCACCTCAAGTTATGCCAATCTGTATTTAGGATGGTGGTTTATTTATTATCTGGCAACCCACTGAACAAGAAGCACATGATTTCATCAATGTGATTTACATGAATGATTCTAATTTAAAATTCTCTTACTGTAGTGATGCCACCACAGTTCATTTATTTTGATTTATGCATCACAGCAAGCAGTGGTGGCTCTATTGACACCTGCTGTTACAGAGAAGAAAGTATGGACAGCACTATACTTAATGCTTTCAGTGCCCACCGACCCACCATCCCTAGTTTCATCAGTTTCCTATGGACAATTTCTCAGACTACGCCACAACTGTTCTTCAGGAACAGCTTTTAAAGCACAGGCTCTTGGTATGTCCAGCAGGTTTACTGAGAGGGGCTATGACAAGGTAACCTTAGAAAATGCATTCACAGCAGCCAGAGGACAAAACAGGGAAACACTATTAGTGCCCCACCCAAAAAAGAAGTGCAAAGATACTCCTTTAACATTTCTTTTAGAATCTAATTAGCATCAAAATTAAAAAAATAAAAAACTGATAAAAAATGGGACATACAAAGCCATTGTAACTTCTCTGATATATTCTTTGAACAACCATGCATCATGTACAGTACAGCCAAAATCTGGACAGTTTTCTTTGTCATCATAATCATTTTATACTGAACATTATTTGGCAGCCCATCTGGTTGCCACCTAAGCAAGCTGGGTTTTTTTTAGTTGTAGTTGTTGTTCTGTTTGTGTATATGCCTTACCTGGTGAACAGTACAAACATCCAACAAAAAAATATTAAAGATGATATTCATGAATTTAATTAATTGTTCTAAATAATTTATGATATATGAAATCCAATGCACAAGCCAATTAATCTGTGTAGGAAGGACAGTTTGCCAGGTCAAAGAATGCATATTTAAACATATCAGAGATATGTAGTGCCAGAGTGGACACAGCTCTGGGTAACCACTTTAAAAATTCCCACCAAAGCAATCTAAGTCACATGAAATTTTGCATGTTAGAACACATAAAACCACTGTTTGGGGGGGAGACAGAATTCAAAAGCTCCTCCAAAAGAAATTGAGTGGATTTTTGTTCTGGATGCACTGGATCCCCAAGGGTTAAATAAGGAACTGGATTTAACAGTTTATTTATGAGATACTGTTAGCTAGCTTCCTATATTACATTGCCTTCCATACAACTGTTAGGGATTGTATGTGTATTGGTCTAATTATTTCTTCTCTTTTTTCTCTTCTAGTGAACAAGCTATTTCATGAGTCTGGATGCTTTAGACTCACGATTGTGTCATCATTTCATAGGTTCTTTGGTGCAATACTAGTTAGGAGGTCATTGACCTATTATAACTTGCCACTGTTCAGTGGTAGTACCTACATGTTGAAATGCCTATTTGCATATCTAATGCTTGTTTAAAAGTTTCACCCTTCTACGATTGCCTCACTCTGAATATATGGCGGTGATTTGTTCTACAAGTGTTTATTGGACTTGGGTATCTATGTCTCTGTTCTGTTATTTCCTTTATTTCCTAGTCACCAGTATTTCTATAGCTCCAGTATAACTGGACATATACACAACTTGGTCTTTTTTCTTTGAAAAAAATCCTTGTTTTTCGCTATGTGGTGATCGCCAGTGGGTGGATCCCTTTGACAGCATGAAAATCTTTCTGGTCTCACTATAAGGAGTATAGTGCAAATATGACCATGAATGTTAAAAAAAGACTGTATTTGGGCACTTTCCTGATTGTTTATTGGAGACTTTACAGCATTCTGTAATAATAATGGTTGACAAATGTGAAGATCTATTGTAACTTAATAACAAACTGTTCTGAATTAGCTTATTATGAACTAACTATTGGGACTACCTTTTCATGAGATGCGCTTGGACATATCGACGCATTACATTAGAAATAATATTTTGAAGCTATCATTTACAATGAATGCTCTTGGGATGTTCTATACCTTGTCAAATGTTTGGGATTGTTTTGCATGCCGTCACTTTAAGATGCATTTTACTATAAAAAAATGATGATGCTGACACCATGGTTCTGCCCACAGATGAAGAGACAGAGCACTCTTGAAGCACTGGGGTTGCTGCCTACTGGATTATGGCACAATAATTACTTGGGAAAACTGATTTGCTTGGAGTGTGTGCTGTTTTATGGTATGCCAACCCAACGGTGACACCAACACAGCGGTATACCTCGCTGTCAGCAAAAGTCGACACTTTGCCAACAGGTCACTGTGTTGGTGTGCCTGAGACAAAGGCACACTGTCTCCCAGTCCTGCACCCCCTCCCAGAATCAATTCCAATTGGAGTTGATAATCTAAAGAACAGGGGGTATGGGAGGTTCGTGGGGCAAAGCCCCCCAATAGAAACACAGCACCGGGAGACTTACAGGATTTATGTCTACCACAACTTGTGATCATCATAAATCCCGTCACTGTGACGCTGGTCAACAAAAGTGTTGTCGAACTGGCATCATAGATCCCTGTTTTATTTGTATTTTGTCCACCAAACAGGAAAGGGATGTGGGGATAATCGTATCTGATAGCCTAAAGGTGGCCAGGCAGTGTGACAAGGCAGGTGGTAGTGACAGAGGGATGTTGGGGTGCATAGGGAGGGGTATCACCAGCAGAAGGAGGGAGGTTGTGTTGCTGCTGTATAGATCACTGGTGAGACCCTACCTGGAGTACTGTGTACAGTTCTTGAGGAACCACATCACTGGAAGGACATAGACAGGGAGGAGGCTGTCCAGTGGAGGGCAATCAAAATGGTGCAGGGTCAGCATTAGTAGTCCTATGAGGAAAGCCTAAAGGACCTCAATATGTACAACATGGACTAGAGGAGGAAGATGGGAATATGACAGAGACCTATAATAACTCAGAGGAGTCAATAAGGTACAGGAGGGGAGCACTTTTTTTAGAAAAAAAGATGCATAAGAGCAAGGGGACATGCAATGAAGCTGGAGGAAGTAAATGCAAGAGAGATGTGAGGAAGTACTTCTTCATAGAAAGAGTGGTGGATGCCTGGAACAGTCTTCCAGCATAAGTGGTAGGGACAAAAACAGTGGTGGAATTCAAGAATGCATCATAGAGGCATAGGATAATCTTGGTGGGAAAGGAAGGGGGAAGAGAACTGGAGATCAAGTACAGTAGGTCTGTGGTGACACTATTGGCAGGGAAAGAAAAGGACAGACTGAGTGGGCCAATGGGTTCTTATCTACCATCAAATTCAATGTTTCTGTGTGAACATTAAAGTCATCCAAAAGAATCTAGTTACCAAGATCCTCCAAAGAGTTTATCAGAGTTGTGAGACCTGAAAATTTACTTCCTTTAAATGTTGGTGGATAGTACTAGCAACCCACAAGGAATTTCTTCCCAGACAAATTTAAAGAGATGAAAACTGAAGTAAGTTGGCCTCAAAGGTGTCAGACTTGATTAAAGAACATGAGATGGAGGAATGGACAAGTAGAACAGTATCACCTCCAGGTCTGTTTCTATCTGAACTAAAAGTGCAGTAATTTGGCAAGTTTACTTTGATATCAGGAACTGAGGGTTCAAGCCAGGTCTTGGTCAGGGCAATTACTGAGGGTTGTACAGTAGATGACCAGGTTAACAAGTGATCCTTCTTTCATAAATAACTTTGCACATTTGAGTGATAGAAACTGATTCCACTTGAAATGGATCTAGGTTTAGTGTGATGTCTCCAGTAGTTACAATACAACCATCTGGGCTGCTTAGTGGAGGCTCTAAGAGAAATAAAGTGAGAACCTGAAATACTAGTGCTTTTGGGCAAAATGGCTGAGGAAATATCTGACCATACAAGAGCTGAGGACTGAATTACATTAAATTATGGGCAGCAAATGAAGTATCAGTCCTTGCTGAGCTCAACAGGAAGAATAAGGTGCAATAGACTATGACCCACATGATGGAGAAAAAAGGTAATAGCAAGACTAAGTTTAATGTGACATAGGCTAATACATGTAAATATAAGGTCTGCAATCCTTAGTTGAAGGAGCCCATATGATGTCTGGAAATGCTACAGTATATAAGGAAAATATCTGTTGTTTTATTTCATTATATTCACTGGTTTTGTATCAGAGTGAACATTAAAAAATGGTGAATATTGGATGATTTTCACTATATTAGCTGGTGTCATATTAGAGTGAAACTAAAAAAACAGTGAATATTAGGTGAACCACTATACAACAACAGTGTTAGAGTTCCACTAAGTAAAAAATCAGATGGTGTGAACATGTCTGGCGTGTGTAGAGTACTAAATATAATTGGCAAGAATTTATAGTGTTAGTACAGTTCCAAGTTAAAAGTAGAAAACCCAACCAGCATAAAACAGTTGACCATAGCATGACATCCATATGTCACAGCAACTGGGCAAAACAATGCATGAAACAGATATACCTTACGGAGAACATACACAGTCATTTGCTGCTGACTGCCGTCCACAGCTGACACCCTTGATAGTTGCAGTAATGTTGTCCTTTACAATGCGGTCCTTAGCACTCTGGACCACTACAGTGGAGTCCCTTTAGAGAACAGAGGCCATGTTCTCTGCTCTTATAGAGTACCTGATTGGCTGCAGGTGCTCAATAGGTGGACAGCTTGGGGAGTCCATTGGTCCCACAGCCTCTGGCCAAGCATAGTGCCCTGGCATCAGCAGTCAGTGGGGCGGGGGATTAGGAGCTAACCTTTCTGACCCCTTCTGGTGGCAGGTCCTTAGGCATCTGACATGTGGTCTGGTGTGGTGGAGCCCTGGCTCGTTTGTTTATAAAAGTGGGCTCATAAGTCCATGCCCACTGCTTCTATAGAGCACCCAACGTATATAGTCAATAACATGTTAACTGTCTTGGCCGGCCCATCGGCGCAGCGGTGGGATTTCTGCTTGCGCTGCCAGTGACCCGGGTTCAGGAACGGATCTGGGCTCGCCGGAGGGTCAAGCCGGGGTAGAGACGAGCGTCCGGCGGTCAGCTCTCCTACTCTGGGGAGGGTAGGCAGCATTCAGTGCGTTGGGGACCCCGGTGGAGACCGGGAGTGCCACGCAGCCGACGCTTGACATGGGGGGAGAGGAGGCGGGCGGACGCTGGTGTCATTGCACATCCCCGCCTCCTCTGGGGAGAAAACCAGGAAAAAGGGAGGAGCCGCCTGCCACCACAATGACGTC
This sequence comes from Neoceratodus forsteri, assembly GCA_016271365.2. Classification (NCBI taxonomy): domain Eukaryota; kingdom Metazoa; phylum Chordata; order Ceratodontiformes; family Ceratodontidae; genus Neoceratodus; species Neoceratodus forsteri. The sequence goes on from CM028135.1 coordinate 171,188,959, forward strand.
ATGCCAAGCTGACAAGCCCCCCAGGGCAAGCCCCCTGACCTAATCCCAGTGCTCATGCGGATAAGGGCCGGTGCCGTAGGGCCCCATCGTGGGGGCAAGCCACGGGTATTGGTGGGCTGTGGCCAATTTGGGGGGCAGAAGCCGGCAGCCCGTGACCGGGCTGAAGACTAGGCAGTAGGCGGTTCGGGAGTAAAAAAGGAAAATAAAAAAAATAAATAACTGTCTCAATAAAGAAAGCTTATAGAAACATAGAAACATAGAATTTGATGGCAGATAAGGACTGCTTGGCCCATCCGGTCTGCCCATGTTCCTACCTGATGGATAAGCTGCAGATTCTAGTTAATCAACAGCTTACTTCCTCCTGCCCTCCACTAGAATTGCCTTATGCCTGTCCCATGCATTCTTGAATTATCCCACTGTTCCTGACTCCACAACCTCCTCAGGAAGGCTGTTCCATGCATCCACAACTCTATCTGTGAACAAATACTTTCTAACATTACCTCTGAGATGCCCACCATCTTCAAATTGTGTCTCCTTGTTCTTGCACATCTCTTCTTCTGAAAGATATTACCCTCTTGTACCTTGTTAATTCCCGTGAGATACTTGAAAGTTTCTATCATGCTTTTTGTAGAAACTGCCATTACCTGAAGAAGGGCTCTGTGTAGTCAAAAAGTTTAGTATTTACCTGTATTTGTTTCAAAAGTTTAACCAGGAAAGACATACTGAGCTGATAACAGCTCATTTCGAGATGTGCCCTGGGAGACATACAGTGAGAAAGAAGATACAATAGGTAAAAGATTAAAAAAGTACATTAATAGAATGCATGATTAACTAAATGACGAGCAAAGTGAATCAGTATGGGATCAAAGAACAATACATTACAGATGTGCAAAACAATACACAATGTAGTGAAGAAAAATTATCTGCCAACCTTAATGAGAAACAGACTTATTAATTAATGTATTTTTTGATTGGTGTATTGTTTGAAGAGTTATCCAGCTGACTATCTCTGTGAGAAGAAAACAGGGTACCGGGGACACCATAGTCTCTCAGTTACTGTATATTATAAGGTTAATTAATTATTCATGAGACAGTTATTGTCTCTGATTGGCTTCTAGATCGATCATAAATGGTCAGTGAATGACTGATCCTGCTGCCAAAGGGACACATGCCACCGCCACACTAAAGTGAGTATTTTACCATGCTGGGACCACACACATAGATTCAGCTGCTAGCTGAGTTGAGAGCTGACAATACTACAACACAGAACAGTACAGTAAACTAATTTTGCATTATTAAAAGTGATGGTCTGACAGTAAAGTGAAAGTTCTTTTTTCAAACCATGACTCTTCGCAACATATGCGCTAATATGTTTCAGACTCACTCGGTGGCAGCACACACATGCAGGAACACTGAGACCTTATGATGCTAATGCAACAAGCTGACATCTGCAAAGTTGTGCACTTATGCAGAAGAAAAAAATATAAAAACGTAAGTTTTACAAAAGACAAATTTGCTATTGAAAGACTGAGTTAGCCTTAAAATCACAATAATGACCTCACTTGATTGTAGTTTCCAGAGGCTTAATGACCGCATGGCAGGTGGTGTCTTTCGGCCACCCAACCCCCCCAACCCAGTCACTTATCCCCAGGAAATGACCGCCAGTTTGCTCATTGTTGCATAAAATGTTCAGGTCTCTGTATCACATCTCTCTTTAAAAAGTCAAGTCATGAAACTGACTAGACCTTCCAGAGGCTGATGCCCACATTACTTGGTAGACAACCTTGTTTGTCCAGAGGATACTGTATTTTGCTCAACAAAGTTTCTTTCCTCAGCTGTTCATTCTTTTGCTACTGTTAGTCTTGGTCCAGCTCTACTTCTAGGAATGCAGGCACCCACATATATATATATATATTTTTTGTAATGTATTGTTCGGCTTAGTTTTTGCGCTCTTGTGTGATTTGTTTGTTATAATTGTCATTTACTTGTGTTTACAGACTCTCCCATTTTGTAACTCTTTGCTGCACATTGTTTTGACTGTAACATTCTGCGCATATCTACTGTATTTTGTTCAGGTAATCCCACGTTCCCTTCCCTATTCAGGACAAACCTGGTCATGATCTGTTCACAAGCCTGCATGTTTTGTTTTTTTTACAAAATTTTATAAATAATCATACACTCCATTCATTTATACAATGCTGTTACGCTTAACCCAAAAGTCAATTTATGCCATACAGTAAACATGATTTGTCAATTGACGTTCAATGCTAATATCTAATTGCGAACCATTGGAGTTTAACAAAGTTTGTCAGTTCAATGTATTTTTTGTTGTTGCTGTTAAGAGCTCAACTTTATTGAATCAAAAAATTCATAATCAGACTGTTAACCAAATAAAATATTAATGTATAAACTGAACATAACATAATTTTTGAAAAATAGATGAAATGTGGAATTTCTATGAATAAAATAGCACAAAAAAGCAGAAATTAATATTGAAAACACACACGCATGCACACACACACACACACACACACTCTTACTTTTATTCTATACTGTACCTGTGGAAGTTTGTAGACTCCCAGAATTCTGGCAACAGGGAGTGATACAGATGGTGGTGCATCTCCAATGATACCAGCCATCAGTGGCTGTGATTGGCATCTGTAGTTTGGAACTGTCTCTTTACTGCCTGATATCAGCCACAAAGCACCCTCACCTGCTCGAGTCTCTGAATGGCATGAGTCAAAATCTTGAATCCCAGGGTGAGGTTTGGTAAAATGCTAGGATTTCGGTTAATCTCATCAATGGTAAAAACCATGACTAGCACATTTCGGTATGACCTTAGCTGAAGTCTGTGTGTACAGAGTATATATTAACAATTAAAAAATGCAATGTCTTAGAATGTAAAGAAAACAAGAAAAGGCAAGTAACAGTACTGTATGTGACTAATCTGAAATAAAAATTTAATTTAAAAATAATGATTCCTTACGATTTGCACTGCATCTGCTTAGGCAGCTGAGAGAAAGTGTTTTCAAGTCCTACAGTTTCCCAGTGAACCATTAATATTCCACCATAAACTATATCTCCTTCTCTGGAGTATGCTTTGACCTTCTGACTTTGCAATTTGCAGCCTGTCGGTGCCATATAATACAGAGCAAAACAGAATATAAACAATGATGCAATCAAGCAGAACTTCATGTCAGATGCAGCAACTATTGCACCACAAGGTAACTGACAACTGGTAACACTATGGTAGAAGTAACATGCATTCTGTCAATGCAGAGAGAATCACAAAATTGAAAACATAAAATAACTTTTGTTTTCTTTGTGAAAAGTAAATGTTGAATTCTGGGGAGCCTATCTACATATACAACTGACCTTTATTGGATAATAGTTCCTAGCTCTCAGATATATCAAATGCTCTCTGTAGTGTGTGATACTACAATACAAGCACCATTTAAATTATATTTAATAGCTCCTCCCATCTTTAGTTTCCATGGGAAAATGGATTCTAATGTAATATTGCATAATCAGGTGGCATATCCTGTGTATAAATAATCTTACACTTATCTCTGAATTTGTTAGGCTTCAATTACCAAGCTGGTGATCATTTTCTGAAAGTGTTCTACCCACAGAGGAAGGGGCACTATATGTGAAACACTATAATTAAATGTATTCCCTTTTTTCCATGGCAGAGTAGATAACAATGTTTTCACTAATAAGGAACCCAGGAATAGTATAACCAGCTGATGTACAGTAAATAAAGAGTTAGAATAATAATATGATGTGTTGTTGTTAATAACGGTGTAGGAAAATAACTCTGGTTGCAATAAATGTGAAAATCATCACAGAGTGAACTGGAAGAACTCCTGCACCTGAAATCCCACTGTGATTTCACATCACCTGGTTAAGGTGTCTTGTTTGTTCCATCACAAAACACTATGTATAGTATGTGACAGTGTAATATAGAATTAATGAAGTTAGCAAAATTTTGTTAGCGTAGCTTGAAGATGTGGTTATTTGAGAACTAATTATCATTATATCCTGGGAAAATTAATTTAGGAATAACCAAGGAAGGTTATCATGTGAAAAATTATTTAGGAAATGACACTGTGAATCCCATTCAGCATCGCTTTCCAAAGTTGGTTATAGTCATTCAAGAATTATAATTGTACTTTTATTTATAATATTTTATATTATAAGCTGATTTTGAACTGATATTCTTTTTTGCCACATATTAAATGTTGTTTAGCTTGTCACCTACTTGCATTTCATCATGCCTTTGTTGCCTTTGCAATGTTTTCTTCTGGTGATAGCTCTATTCTCAAACTGCCAGGTAAGAATGGAAATGGGGAATGGTCTTCTGGCACAGCAGTAGAGTTACTGCCTGTGATTCTGTTTACCTGGGTTTGAGAATGATCCCAAGTCATCAGAGTACCTGCTGAGGAGAGGTGAGCAGAGTATCCAAGCAGATGCTCTCCACTTTGGGGGAGGGTGGGTGCACAGCTGCCCGTGCACCACTACAACCTGAGTGATCATGTGTGGTGGTTCAGCCAGCACCTGCCAGTGCACTATCACTACCTGGATGACCATGGGTGGTGGTGCAGCTGGCACCATCAGATCACGGTGGGAGGATTCCAGAGTCCCTCGGATGCATGCGCACATCTCTGCATATGTGTGCGTGCCATCCTGGGAGGGAGAAAACCAGGTAAAATGTCTGACTGTGGCAAAGAGGATGTCTGCCCCATGTCACAAGCCCCACACCACCACCCATGGTATGTGCTTCTGATGTACGGACCAAATCTCCACTGGGGAAGGGAAGACCCTGGAAGCCCCACCCTGTGGGGCAAGCCAGATTGCCCAGGGAGCAAGGTTAAGTCTCAGGAAGCCTGACAGGGTTGGGTGCAGGGGATAGGACTGATGAGGGCCAATCAGCTGTAGGAGGAAAAAGTACACTAATTTAAAAAAAAAGACTGAAAATAGGATTGTAAATAATCTAGTTCATTATAAATTAAATAATTGATTAAATAAGCAATAAGATGCATTTCACTTGAATACAGTATTTATCTAAAACCTTAATGAAGTGATCTGCATACTGTAGCTCTGTTGGCATCTACACTATAATATATTAATTTAGTAATAGTCACATGTTAAAACAGATAATCCATGTTTTCCTTTAGTTATATAATTCCCTCAAGACTAAATGTGTAGGTATAGACAACTTAAAAATAACATTGTTTTTCTATTATGGAAAAGCTCAGCAGAGGAACATGTGTTATGGCATAAATGCATGTTTCCTTGACTTTTCCTCCATTACACTGATGAATCATGGGATGCAAAGGAAAACAATACTGAGAGATCATTGCAGCAAGATTTTCATGAAGAAATCATAAGGAAAAGCAAACAACAGTGGCTTCATGTAGAGATGCTCAGATTCTGTAGTCACTGCTCTGGATAACCATTCATTGAATGTTTATGTATCCCTATCCAGCTGGATAAACTTTAATACTGGGAAATGTGTCCAGAGATTCCCAAATAAGATGGGTAATTTATCAGGTTAGTGACATAAAGAGTTCATCATTATCCACATTAGGCAACATAAAATTAGACCTAAAATTGCCATTATCTGAGCAAGCAGAAAACGTGGATTCTCTGGGCATCACTAGTTATTTATGTTAGTATTTTACAATTTAATGTATCACTAAAACGAGAGCTATATCTTTAAATAGCATGCTTACTGTGCCATCTCACTGATGAAGAGCTTGTAGTTACTTCGGGCTAGGAGAACATATCCCAGCCTCTTGAAACTGGACCACATGGTGATCATTTCAAGTAAAATAAGTTACTGGACACTGTTTACCTTGGTGTCTGTGTTGAGTACACAGTGTGGCTATTTTGTGTTGGCTACTGGAAAGTGGGCTGTTCCTACCTAGTGATGTATGAAGTTGGGAAACTCTACTTCATAAAGTACTTTGTGTACCTTATTGACTTAACAAACAAGTTCTAGCCATAGCAGATACAGCTGTGACGAGCTGCCAAATTACCAAAGTTACATGTGTGCACAGAAAATGTTGAATGCCCGGGTGTAACTTGGCCATTTTATGGAGTTGTTTCACCAAATTTTCAACAAGGTCTTTTTGGGACCCCACCTCATGAACAGTGCCACTGTCATTTCGTTCACTTGTCCCGAAAGGTAATTTCATAGCATAATCATGCCATTCTGTGCCACAGGTGCGAAAACACATTTTGGGCAGGATGTGAAAAATTACAGCTATATTGTTAATAAGGAACTGTGCAAAAATGGCAATGTTGAAAATCTGGAGTGAAAATATTAAAAACTGGTGAAGTTAGGAGGGTGTGTAGAAACGGCGCAATTCACGGTTATAAAGCAGTAATTTTTTGGAATTCTTTCACCAAATTTGCAACATGGGCTTTTTGGGATCCCACCTCATGAACAGTGGCACTGCCATTTCATTAATTGGTCCCAAAAGGTGATTCTGCACAGTGACCAGATCAGATGTAGATTGTGAAATCCCAGATGCAGCATCGTCAAGGAGCAGGGAGATACTAGCTGCACTTCAGGGGGTATTCCTTCAACAGCTAGTCAGGGAGCTGACAAGGGGCAACAACCTGCTGGATGTGGTCCGGACAAATGGGGAGATTGTGGAGGAGGTGCAGGTGGGAGAAGCCTTGGGAACAGCGACCACAGCACAGTAATGTTCAGGGTCAAGGCAGGGAGGGAGACAAGCAAAACCAGTACTACAGTCATGGAATTCAGACACACAGACTTTGACTAGATGAGAATGATAGTAAGGAAGAAAATGGAGGGTACAGAGAATATAGGGGCAGTGGAGGAGTTATGGCAAGTTATCAAGGGAGGGGTACTGAAAGCTGTGGAAATGTGCATAAAAAAGGTTAGGAAGAGCAAAAGGGGAGAGGCGACCACTTTGGTTTACAAAGAAGGTTGCAGGGGCAGTCAGAGAAAGAAGGAGGGCTTTCAGAAAATTTAAGAGGACACTAAGTGAGGAAGATAAGGAAGAGCATACTGAAAAGAGGAGTATGGTGGGGAAGACAATCAGAAAGGCAAAAGCAGATACTGAGGAGAAAATAAAAATGGCCAAAAGGGGGATAAAACTTTTTTCAGATATGTGAGGGAGAGGAGAAGGGCAAGGCAGAGAATTACTAGGCTGAGGAAGAGGGAGAAATACAATTGGAAAGGGATGTGAAAAAGCAGAGTTATAAAATAAGTCCTTTAGCTCAGTATTCATGGAGGAGGAGTGTGGTAGGGGACCTGAGCTAAAGTCGAAGGGGAAGGAGGGCAAATGGGTAGATCTGAGTCTATTCACTGTATATAGGGTTAGGGTAGAGCTAGATAAATTGAGGGTGGACAAGGCAATGGGTCCTGACCGGTTACACCCCAGGGTGATCAGGGAATTGAAGGAGGAGTTGGTCCCTCTTCCAAGGCTCTTCAACTTGTCCCTGGATATGGGGAGAGTGCCAGAGGACTGGAAGAGGGCAGGTGTAGTGCCTTTACAGAAGGGGGGTAGTAAGGAGGTGAAGGGGAACTACCAACCTGTCAGCCTCACATCAGTGGTGGGGAAGGTAATGAAGTCATTAATCAAAGAGAGGGTGGTAGATTACCTGAAGGAGAGTGGCTTGCAGAACGGCAGACAGCATGGCTTCATGAAGGGGAAGTCTTGCCAGAGAAACCTAATTCAGTTCTTTGATTGGGTGACTCAGGTGATTGACCTGGGGGGCGGTGGATGTGGCCTATCTGGACTTCAGTAAGGCCTTTAACATCATCCCCCATAGGAGGCTGGTGAGCAAGATGGAAAGCCTGGGGTTGGGTGGGAAAATAACAAGCTGGGTGGAGGTCTGGCTGTCAGGAAGAACTCAGAGGGTGGTGCTAAATAGGGTGCACTCCAGGACAGCGAGGGTGAAGAGTGGAGTGCCACAGAGGTCAGTTTTGGGTTCACTTCTCTTCAACATCTACATCAGTGATATTGCTGAGGGTTTGAGGGAGAGGGTGTGCCTATTTGCTGATGATACGAAAATATGCAATAGGGTTGACACCTTGGGGGGGGACATGAAGAAGGACTTAAAGATGCTTGAAAAATGATCTGGGACATGGCAGATTAAATTTAATGCCAAGAGGTGCACTGTGATGCACTTGGTGAGTAGGAATAGAAGAGCAGGCTACACCCTAGGTGAGGAGGAAATTAAAGTAACAGAACAGGAGAGGGTTCTGGGGACCACAGTCTCCTGGAACCTTAAGGTAGGAATCCAATGTAGTCAGGCAGTGGAAAAGGCCAATGGAACATTGTCATGATAGGCAGGGGCATTAGTAGCAGAAAGAGGGAGGTAATAATGCCCCTTTGCAAAACCATGGTGAGGCTGCTCCTGCAGTGTGGGGTTTAGTTCTGGAGGCCTCATCTCCACAAGGATATAGATGCACTGGAGAGGGTTCAGAGAAGGGCAACCAAGATGGTACAGGGTATGCAGGGAGAGTCATATGAGCAGAGGTGTAAGGAGCTGGATCTGTTTACGCTGGAGACAAGGAGGGAAAGGGGAGACATGATTGAAACTTTTAAATATGTAAAGAGGCTCAATAAAGTGGGAGAAGAGTGTTTACTTAAGAGGAAAGAGGGGGTCAAAACTAGAGGGCACAACCTCAGACTGCAAGGAAAAAGATACAGGGGCAATGTGCGATAGCATGTCTTCATAAAGAGGGTGTTGAAGCCCTGGAATAGACTACCAGATGGAGTGGTGGGGGTGAAATCAGTGGAAGAATTCAAGAGGGCATGGGACAAGTATATGGGGCTGAGTACCGGGGGAGGACAGAGGCTGGCAGAGAAGGGGAGGTGCAGGGGGAAAAAAGGGGCAGACTAGTAGTGTTGTGTGAAATTGGAATATTTCATTGAGAGAAATATTTCACATAATTAACACATTACGCAAAGTATTTTGCTTGGCAAAATGTGAAATTTCGCCCACGGTTGTAAGCGAAATTTCATCCCAAGTTGGTAAAATTTAACCTGCGGTGAAATGTTGCCACTGCAGGCAAAACTTCGCCACTGCTCGTGGAATTACGCCACTCGCGGGTGAAATTTCACCTCCCATGGGTGAAATTTTGCCATCTATGCTGGACTGGTGGACTGTTGAAATTGCCGGTGAAATTGTGAAATTTCACCACAGTTACCCAAAACATTTTGCGCAGTGAAATTGGTGATTTTACCACAATTTCGCTGGCAAAATAAAATTTTGCTGCATCCCTACAGACTAGAAGGGCCGGAATGGTCCTTTTCTGCCATCAAGCTTCTTTGATTCTATGATCACCTTTTGGGACCGAGTAATGAAACGGCAGTGACAGTGTTCAGAAGGTGGGGTCCCCAGAACCCAGTGTTGAAAATTTGGGGCCAAAATTCTTAAAAATGGCTGATTTATCAACATAAGTTGAAAACTCCATTGACTGCCATTATAGCACGCTTACCTTTGATTCTTCAGTTTGCAGTTTGGCTTTGAAGAGTGCAGACATGTCCGGTGGGGAGAGAAGATAACAGCACTAACCTCCAGAGGTACGTATGGGGTAAGGGGGGGTCCAAGGAGATGGGTGCTCAGTGGGAGGGTGGAGGGGACTGGGGCACAACAAGGGATCCTTTTTCTTTTACAGGTAAAAAACAAAAGACATTGAGACAGTTTTCTTTATTTACAGGGGGGAAAAGCATCAATTTGGGCACACTGGGGTGGGCTCCCAGTGTGCCACGTGAGTTAGGGTACATGATGCTGACACGGGGATTGGGCATCCCAATGTCTGCACAGGAAAAAAAAACATACATTTGGGCATACTAGGTTGGGCTCCCAGTGTGCCACATGAGTTGGGGGGATATGTGATGCTGACACAGGGATTGGGCACCCCAATGTCAGTGCATGGAACTGAAAAACTTAAATTTGGGCACACTGGGGTGGGATCCCAGTGTGCCACATGAGTTGGGGGGTACATAATGCCAGCATGGGGATTGGGCACCCCGATATCGAGACAGGGAACAGATGGAGTGGCGAAGACAGCAGCAGTGGGAGGAAGCAGGAGGTTGTTTTTATTGCCAGTGCTGGGATGGAGCGGGGAGGACAGGAGCAGTGGGCGGATGTGTGAGGAGTGCCATCTGAAAGATGGTGGCAGCGACACAACTGCACATGCATGGCACTTGCGCATCTATAGCTGTGGTGAATGGCACTCTGCCATTCACAAGATGTCAGTGCCAGCATTACTGCACATGCGTCACGCATGCGCAGTTCTTGCCCTGGAATGTGGAAGTAACAGCTGAAATAGTGCGGCTGTTACTCCATAGTAGCCAATTGTGGAGGAGTGTTTCAAGCTCTGTTGGACTTTCGGAAGGATACTTTCAAAAGTCCAATGGAAGTTGCCACGATCAGCCATTTTAAGGCAAGACATGCCAAAATGGCAGTAGGCTCCGCCCAGCTGCAGAAAATGAAGCACCTCTTCATGCAGCAAAGTGCCTACTTCGCTGAGTGAAGTATCCCATGACATACTAAGTTAAGTGGCTGAATCAAGTGCCTTTTAGTTTGAAAAGAAAACAATAAAAACACCATTCTCTGGGTTAATGGTACCTTCCCCCTTCCAGCCACAATGCATTTTTTAATCTATCCCCCCTTCTCCCCTCCCCCCGCTATGCCCCCATATTCCTCCCCCACACTGGGAAGTTTCCACTTAGTGATGCCTTGCATCACTAATGCAGATACTGCTGTCATATGTATGCAAACAGAGTTCTGTCCATATGTGTGTGTTTAACAGATTTTGAATTCTGGTATTTGAAAAAAAAGAATTCCAAGTCACATGAGCTTCCCCTTTAAGCACTGCACATACCCACTCTGTATCATGAAATGAACAGAATAAATCCTTAAACCTGATAAACAGGGAAGCAGTTTCAGCATGCAGATATCTCAGCATGACAGACTGACTGGCTTGTAACTCAAGCAAACAGGTATAGGGAACCTATTAAAGCAGCAGTGTAATGAATTTTTTTTCCCAAAAAGCTAATTTCAGCTATACTTAGTAAAAATTATAAGACCTGTCAAGTCTGCATTTTTAGGTACCTCCTGTGCTGTGCACCATGACTTTTTTTTATTTTCTTGATTATAACTTTTACTGGGTCTACAATGGTATTTCTAAGCTAAATGAGAGGGCTATCTTCTTTTCTTGAGAAAAAAAAATTATACTAAAACTAAAATACTCAAACTTTGGTGGAAATAAAACAAATGTAATCACAAAATGAAGCTGGAAGGTGTTTAGACTCTTTTATAATTATATAAGGAAGTGGTCAACTTTTTGGCCAATTTTGTTGTACTGCTGCTTTAAATTAGTAAATGTTTTCACAGGATAATGTAATTATTCATCACTGCTTATGGGGGGCAGACAAAATGGACCTGGAGTCCCCTAACCCTTAAATTACTAATGTATTTTACAATGTTATAAGAGACACGGAACACTCACCTGAAATCCATCTGCCTTTCATTCTGCTCATGTGGCCACATTCATGATTGCTTCCTTGGCTTCTTGACATAACTTCCTGTAAGGCATGACGTGAACTGAACTGTAAGACAGCTTCACTTTCCATCAATTAAAAGTATGAAAAAAAGAACTAAATGCAGCATCACTTTACATCTATCCCTCCTTCACATACTACAAAAACAAACTCCACATCAGAGCCATGTACTGTAGTCCCAGAAATACAGTGCTAGGCAACACCGTCAGTAGCACTAATGTGTCATGCTATTTGCCACCACAGTCCTGATATTGCAGACTAAGCAGAAGGTTTACATTGTTTCTGCAGTAGGGCTGGCTGAAATTAACAGATTCCAATTTTGCAGACTTTTAACAAATTCCATGACATTTCACAAAAATCCATGGCATTTTGTGACATTTTGGGGAGTTTTCTGAAAGTCTTTAATTGGCCATAACTAGGTCAGTGTTATAGTTAGGGTTCTGCCATTTGGCAAGTATATTGTTGAGTACAGGCCCTAGCAGGATCCCAAGTTTCATGATATTTGGATGAGGAGTGCGAAAGGTATAGGGGTGCAATATCCATGAATTTATTATTCATGTGAAAATTTCATAAACTATTTCTAGGCTTACAACTTAGCCACATTTGGAGCTCGATAACTGAAAATGTATCTGCATACTTTCTTAAAAGAGTCATAGAAACTGTTAAATAGAGAGGTAACTGGCTCTGTGTATTGTAAGTTACAGGCATTCAAACGTTCATACTTTTATTATTTGTTCAATTGTGTGAAAAATGTTCAAAGTATTTGGATGTTTATAGCTCCGCTGCTATTGCAGGTATACACTCAAGATTTGGCATGTATAGCAAAGTAAATACTGTATGTCATTAAATCTAATTAAGCTTTATAAATGTGGTTTAGTAGGTTAAACTTCATTGTGGATATTTTAGAAATTACTAATTTTCTTTTAATTTGCTCAGAAATTCATGGATGCATAATAGATGATGCCTCCAGAATTCCATTTGTGGAATTTAACTTTCACAAAGCACTTCTCACCACTGAATCACTTTACTTGCACTAGTGTCATGGCCCTGCAATACCCATCCAGCACAGTGATGCTCAACATCATGCTCCATCATGACTAAAGATATCCAAATACTTGTGTCACAATGGCCAAAGTTGCGGGTACAGTAGTTGTAAGGCTTAGCATCACTTGGTGCCACTGTTAACAAACAGTAAAAATATACATTATAATGTATGGTAGAACATTGTTAAAGATAGAAATCTACCTTTTTATAACAACCTTTCACCATCGATGTGACGTCATAATGTTATTAACCCATCAATGGTATGTCACATCGATGGGTTAACAGCTGGGAACAGTCTGGGCATGAGCGCAACTGGATCAGATGGCCTTGAAACGGCCACGGCAGTAAAGGCACAGCAGCGGTGACTTAAAAAAAAAACTGCAGTAAGGAACTGCTTTCTTTTATTACAAACCTAAATGGTACCATACACTATAAAATATAATGTATGGTACATCGATGATTAACCATTTTTTTTAACCCATCTCGAGGTTGCCATGGCAATGTAAACCTCTCGAGCTTCACTCTCGAGGTTTACATGGTCGCCCTGACAACCTCTCGATGGTTAACAAACTGGTTAACCATTTATGACCATACATTATCCTCTATGTTATCTACAGGGTTGTTAAAGTCTCGGCAAATGGCATTCTACAGAAACAATGCTGCACGTGCATGTGCTTCCACAAGTCATTTAGTGCGCTCTAGAGGTTATCTGGTATGGATAGCAAAATGAGTGCACACTGAGAAGTGGTGCATAGAAACCATTGGAATGGCATGGGACAGTTCCTAGCACACACAAACCTCATAAAAGGGATGCAAATAAAGGTTTCAAATGAAGTCCTTACTTCAATCCATTTATTGTATTTCCGTGAACCACGTCCTACCTGACATGTTTTGGATTTCAAAAATCCTTTTTCAAAGGCTAGGGACTCAAAGAAATGCCATGTTTGTATAGGTTGAAACACTACATGTGATTAGTGACCCTCCAGGGCTGGTACTTCCTGTTTGATAAAGAGGCTCCCAGGTAGTCTAGGTCAATCTAACTTATACCAAGTAAGTTTAAAAACATGTATCAAATCTTTAATAAATAAATCTTAAAAACACCTTATTGTAAATAAACTCAGTGCAAAACATAGTTTAAAAGATTTTTTGTTACAAAAATCGTTAATACATTAAATAAGATAGGAAAAGTGAACGGAGGAGGAAAGTTAAATAAAGAAATGGAGAGGAGAAAAAGCATTAGACAAAGAAAACTAACAGGGCAAGAGGTGAAAAAAAGGAGGGAGGTAATTGGAAGAAGGGGAAGGGAAAAGAAGGAAACAAAATATAAAAGCAGTTAAAATATTCACTTAAAAGAAGTGTGGTTATCTGACATACTGCAATTATTCAGGCTAGTGCATAGTGATATCCATGACTATTCTTCATGGTTTGTCAGTAAAAATAGTGGCCTGACACTTGGCACCACTATACTTTTACTATGGAGGCTCCTATGAATGCTGCCTTACTGCCACTTTACCCAGCCATTATCTTCCTCTGCAATTTCAACTCAAGTGTAAGTCTGGACAAAATGTTTGGACACGGCTCCGACAAAAGTATCACAGCATTCCACAATTTCACAAATGCTCATGAAATCCAACTTTAATTACTGATGTCATTTTGGAATCTTTGGTTGCTTAAAACTTGGCCACCCTTTAAGTTAGAGAATAGATGAGAATGTTGACACACATAGACTCTTTTTTTTTTCCCCATATTGTTTTTTCTCCTGGCCAACAGCTCATCTCTCAAGGATATACAATATTTACAGGGGTATACCCTCATCAGGCTGAACAAAGCTATCATTAAGTTGGCTACTGTTTTTTTCCCCAACATTTTCCTTTTCCTTCCCATCTCCCCTGGTGGGTGTGGTGCCTCTGTTAGCCTTGCACAGCCACAGCTTTCCCTGTGGCAAGGGAAAGCTTTCTGGCCCAGCTGCAGGGGTTGCTGTGTTAGTGGAACCCACTACCAACCCTCTCCAACCAAGATGCACTACTGAGTGGCAGCTGTCTTGACCATGGCCTGCCACCCAACGTGACTTCCCAGGCTCACGTCCAAACCCGGGTTGTCAGCATGACAGCATAATACTCTGCTGCTGAACCATGGGGGTGAGTTTAAAGCCTAACATCTAGGGCCAATGAACATACCTCAATGGATGATATTCCATGTTCTAGTTTTAAAACTATAGGGGCTTAAGATTCTGCAGTTTACATAACTGCAAAATGTGATTTTAAAATGTCTAAAAGTTTGGAGGTCTATACCTCAGTCAGCTTTAAAGATATAGATCTGAAATGTATACTTCTTTATGGATCTTGGTAAATTCATTTTGCCAAATTTGATGCAATACAATTGAAATTAGATGGAAATAACTGAAATAATAATTTTGGTGAAATTTCACAAAATGTTCACAAAAATGTGGTGAGATTCTGTGGAAACAAAATCAGCATTTCGCCAGAATTTTGCTGGTGGAAGATTAATGTTTCCAAGCCCAATTCTGTTATCACATTGTGGCATGCTGCAGTAAACACTATCACTACTGATGCTTTTGGCTACCACTGTACTCACCCCAACATGGCCATCACAACTGCAACTGACCAGATGGTGCAATGGCCTCAAGGGCACAGCCAGATTTGCATGAAGCTATACATAGAAATAAGCCCTGAATGAGCAGGCCAGCACACCCCCTAATAAAACACTCCCACCTGCTCACAAACATTACCCAAAGCCATGTTCCCTTACTAATACCAGCAACAGTGAGCCAAAAGCACCTACTATTTGTTTACTGATACCAATTCAGCCAGTCTTCCCTCATTGACTACAGGCTGTAACCCACCCTTATCATCTCACAGAGACCACAACCACACATCTTCTCTCCTTCGCGCCTGCAACAGTAAAACACAAAAGCACCCACCAACCTACTTGCACTCAGTGAACAAGCTGCTATAACACACCCTCTCACAAAGACTGCCCATACACATATTCCCTTACTGATGCTGACCCACCTACTGCCACACTCAAGCCCATCTGCCATCACCAAACATCAGTCAAAAATCATCATGAAGGAATCTCACCCTGGGATGAACTGTGCCTCACCTAAATATGCAATATAAGCAGCATTGATGGTAGCCAGCACCAGTTCAAAACTCTGAAACACAGCTCACAGAGCAGCAAGAAATGAAGACAAAATCAACCTGCAGTGATATATTACTGTGTATTTATGCAAAGTGCATTACTGCATCAGCAACTTTGAAAAGGCCCCCTTGTGTGAAACATGTTAAGCAAAGAAATGACTGAAGTGGGACTGATGTGCTCATGTGGTGTCTCCCAATGCTGTGCCATATATTGCCATTTGGAGTTTGATGTGGACTTTAAATCTGTGCTGCTTATATTTGTTGTGGACTCCGAGGCACTGATACACTTTAAATAAATCTACTTTACTGCAGCTACAGTTTTGACTTAGTCTTCATTTTTTGCAGCAGTATGAACTGTATTCAGAGTTTTGAACTGCTGCTGGCTACCACCATCACCGAACTTGCAGCCAAAACTGACCCTGACCACTAGTGGAGACTACCTACACCATTCTGCTCTGCTTGAAACTAATACTGATACATACCATGTTAACCTACCTGCTGCAAACTGCCCTAAACTACAAACTGCCCTCATGACAAAAACAGAAGAGGAGAGGTAAGGTAGGTCAAGTGAAAAACAAAACAAAAACAAACTCTGCCTCCTTATGCTCTTATTGTGAAGAGGAAGGGGGACAGCAGTGTTCAACTGCAGTGAGTGCCCCAGAGTCACCAAAAAGACTAATAAAATAGAACTATTTTCCAAGTGTATACCTCCAAAGTAAGGTTCCTACTTAAAATTGTTAATGTTTTATGTTAGTAATAAGGACTGAAGCTGAGATCCTTCTCTGGCAACTAATGATCTGTTAAAATGTGAAAGGGCCTGATGTGCAGCCAAATGCTGAGCCTTCCTTCATGTCATTCTCTCCCAGAGAAAAACTAAAGTGTATTTTTTTATTGCTATTATATACCTCCATTTTTTCCATTACTTTTTTTCTAAGTTTAAACATTTTAAACACTCCTTCCCATTGTACTAGAACATACCAGGCTGTATCTGCCACGCTGCCATGCTGTTAGTGGTGACAGTTGCTTTTTCACTTTCTTCTCACACTGGCCAGTACTGCATCTGCTACAGCAAAAAGTAAAGGTAACAGCAACAATTTTAACAAATTCTAGCAAGGGTCAATATGACTGCAAAAAAATGGTGTTGTGGGGAGTGAGAAATGTGTAAACTAGCAATGTTTGCACTACCCACTGAGCCACCTAACTGCACTTCCTAATTGCTGTGATACACACAGACATTAACTAATACATACAAACACATATGCATATATATCCCAGTATAACATAGCAGTGCACTGTCTAGACACAATTTTACAGATTAACAAAAGACACTGAAACCGTTTTCTTCTTTTCAGGCTCCGAGGGACATTGGAGGGTGGGGAGGTTGCTATTAGACACCTCATTTAAATCAGCAATGACATGCATAAGGCTGAAACTGACCTAGACAGCAGGGGAATGCAAATGAGCAATTTTTGCACTAACCACTGAGCCACCTAACTGCACTAATCATGGGGAGACACATACACACTGACTAATATATATGCACATACTGTATATGCATATATATTCCAGTATAACATAGCAGTGCACTGTCTACACACACACATTGCCACACACACACAGTATCACACATACAGTACACTGCCTTATACAGCATTTATTTACTTATAAATCTAACCCTAACTTTTACTTTAAGATAAGCACTGTGTTTTACACTAACTCATCATACTAATCTATGGCATGACTGGGTAACTAAGGTAGTGGACCAAGGAGGTGTGGTAGATGTGGCCTATCTGGACTTCTGAAAGGCCTTCAACACTGTCCCCCATAGAAGGCTGATTAACAAACTGTGCAGCCTAATGGTGGATCCTAAAATAGTTATGTGGTTGGTGAACTGGCTGAATGCCAAGAGTCAGAGGGTTGTGGTAAACAGGGAGTACTCTGGAGAGGGATAGGTGATGAGCAGGGTGCCACAGGGGGTCAGTGTTGGGGCCAGTCCTCTTCAATGTCTTTACTGGGAACATTGCAGAAGGACTGGAGGGAAGGTATGCCTTTTTGCAGATGAGACAATGGTATGAAATTGGGCAGACATGCCAGGGAGTGTTAAAAGAATGAGGGAAGACCTTAAAAACTGGAGAAATGGTCTGAAGAATGGCAGCTGGGATACAATACAAAGAAGTGCAGGATCATGCACACAGGGCAGAAGAACCCAGGGCCAAAGTATAAACTAAGTAGAGAAGTACTGGCAGTCACAAAGCAGGAATGGGACCTGGGAGTTATCATCTTGGAGAACCTAAGAGAAACTAGGCAGTATGATAAGGCAGATGGAAAGGTTAGCCAGATGCTTAGATGCATAGGGAGGTATAACATGAGTAGAAAGAGGGAGGTCATCTTCCCCCTGTATAAGACACTCATGAGACCACACCTGGAATACTGTGTCCAGTGCTGGAGGCCCCATCTGAGAAAGAACATAGACAGGGTGGAAGCAGTGCAGTGCAGGGCAAGTAAAATGGTGCAAGGCCTGTGGGATAAGACCTATGAGGAAAGACAGAAGGAGTTAAGTATGTATTTCCTAAAGGAAAGGTGGGGGAGCATGACTGAGACATACAAGTACATCACCAGTGTAAACAGAGTACAGGAAGGAAGCGTCGTCCAAAGTAAAAGATGCCACAAGTCATGGGGCAAAAAATGAAGTTAGAGGGGGGAAGGCTCAGGGGAAACATAAGAATATATTTTTTTCATGGAGCAGGTGGTGGATGCCTGGAATAGCCTACCAGAGGGGGTGGTTGTGGCTAAAACAGTCACCAGAACAGAACCCATTTGACTGGGGCAGAGACCATGACCAGCTGGTCGAGGTTGTCTGTGTGCATGAAAGATGAAAGGTGAGGGACTGTCTGTGCTCATTTAATTGCTATATGAGAAATAACACATACATTGCCTTACAATGGCATATATTTTCTTATAATCTAACCATATTGTTTATTGTATTTACGATAAGCATTCTGACACACTAACATACATGCACTGCTTCATGTTCTACTACAGTATAGGCAAGGCAAGGCAAGGCAAATTTTATTTCTAGAGCACCCAATCTCCGAGGATCTGGGTACCTTACATTAAAACAAGTTAGGCAGGAACAATACAATTCTTTAAAATGATATCTGAACAAGATTATTTAAAACAGTCGTTAAAATTCAGAATACCTAAGACCACCGGTGGTCAGTACAGATCAGATAACTTCACTAGAGAAGGCCACGGAAAACTGGTGAGCCTTTAGCCCCTTTTTAAAGGCCTCAATGGATGGGGCCTCCCTGATAGCAGCTGGAAAGGTGTTCCACAAGGTTGACCTGGTGACACTAAAGGCATGATTGCCAGATGTTTTCAGCCAGACCCTGAGAACATTAAGGAAACACCCTGGTCAAAGACCAGAGGGAATGGACTGAGGTGGCAGGTGTGAGGAGATCAGCCAGATAGCCAGGGCCCAATCTGTATAGTATTGCAGCCATTTGCAGACTGACTAGGAAAAGGTTAATGTACCAGGAATGGTTAACAGAGTGCTACACAGTCGCATGCAGGCACACACCTACACACACACTCTCTCTTAATTACAGACATAAACATGTCTAAATAGTGTCAGTTTTGAAAATGTGTGTAAAAAATCATGTGTAGGTTAATTTTCTGCTAGTGCAGCATGTCTGCATTTTACTGAGTGTTCAGCACATGCTTCCTGGGTTTATAAGGTTGATTGTAACTAAAAAGGTGGTGGTGGTGGGGGTAATCTATTTGGTGGTGGGAGGGTAATCTCTTAGACTGAAGTTTTACACATGCAAAACTGCTGTTATAAATGCTCAGAAAATGCACACACACACACACACACACACACACACACACACACCTGTCTCCAAATATCCACAGATATGTGTTTTACATATTTCTAATTAGTATGCTTTAGCGCACACACACATATTTTCTTTAACTTATTTTCATTGAGACTTGTAACATCAGATAATTTACTACATAAAATTCCATTCTGTGACATTTGACTTACTCACTGCTATAGTCCCAGGATTGTCTGCTTATCTCTGTTTAAAAGGCTGACTGAGTTGACATGTTTATGAGCTATGAAAATTTCTTGAAAGAGAATTCCACCCAGATTGAAGCTTAACACATAAAATAGTGCATTGCAACACTACTCAGCTGAATGACAGACTACTTCAATTAATTAGCAGAGTGATAGCACAAACCTACAATTTTGCCTTGTCGGTTAGGAATCTGAAGAGCTCCCTTTTTCAACTGTAGTAGCAAAACGTCTGCAGGGCTCCATTCATGCAGCTGTAAAAAATTAATTACAAAAGGACTTGTCCAGTACAGCCATACCTCAAAAAATAATAAAATTAAAGTTATTTGTATCTTTGAGGAGAGGACAAAAAACCAATAAGCTGACGCTAATGTACAGCACTCACTTCCACCTGAGCTGGCTAAGAGAACACATCTAGAGATCCAAAATGCTGTGAGTGCTGTAACGATGGTCAGGAGATGACAAACAAAGATGTATTAAGGTTTAAAGTTTTGCATCATACAGCTGTAGACCGTCAGCAGCATGAACTCTATCAACATAATAAGTTCTTAAGAACATAAAAAAGAGATAAAAACAAGTGACCTCTGTTGGGAGTCAAACAAATGAATGGTCACAGTATATATTGCCAGATATCATTAACTACTAGAAATATTAAAAAGAACCGGTCCTTCCTGAAGAAGGGTTTACCCGAAACGTTGAAATCTTTTATGGACCGGAAGTCATTGCTGTATAAATGAAACAAATATGATATTTAATGAAAAACAGTGACATCTGAATAATCATTTTAGGGTGAGTGGGACATTTTGAAACCAATATCTCTTTCTATACTGTAAAAATTTAACTAAAATACTGAGTGAGCCAGTGTTGTAGAGTGGCATTCAGTTAGGGATGCCGGTGGGGGGAGACGTGGATCAAACCACTTGCTTAGCTTTAGTTTTTCCAGCATCCCTCAGTGTAATGAACCGGATGGGGTTAATGTGATAACGGCAAAAGCCTAAAGGCAATCGCTATTATTGAGAAGTCAAGAGTGTGCTGAAAAAGTTTTTAGCCACTCTGACACCTTAGTGCAAAATGTTGCTGGGGACTTACTTTTTTAATGTTTTATGTGGGGGGCTGTGCCCCCTGGACCCCTTCTTATGGGGATTCACCGCACCCCCACTTAAGGATTCCTCAGCCCAGGAGAGTGCATGTCAGGGGTGAAAACATTAAAAAAGGTTTGGGCCGGTGCAAAATGCACCAGTGCCCAGACCTAAACCTAGTACTCCTGCCGACCAGCACCGCCAACCCACCCACCACACCATGGGGTCAGCTCAGCAACCCACTGTGGCACTACTCCTCACATTCCCTCCCTGCCCTCACTGTGCATGATCGCTCCTCCCCCACACGCATACATATAGTGACATCCTGTCACTATATTCACCAACCCCCCCTATCCGGCCACCCTGCCCTACAGTAGCCCTGGACACATGCACCAGGGATTGGATCACTGTTATTGTAAGTGACCAATCCCCAGTGCTTATATGTTGGACAACCACTGGAAGCCATCACAAACTCATGTTATGGCTCCCATTTTGCTCACTATAGTGAGGAATCACTGTAATACCATATCATGTAAGAATAAAAAATATATATATTTGCCTCATGGGCATTGCAGTAATCAAGCTGTGAGGTCATGAAAGCATGAACCAGTGATGGCAGATCACCTGAGGGTATGAGGTGTCTAATCCTGGCAATGTTCCTCTGATGGTAAAAGGAGCTCCAAAACTCAGCTGACACTTTAGACTTAAGTGTCAAACTGCAGTCCAGATCCATGACATGATCGTTCACCCCAACTCAAGTAAGCAACTGGGAATCTTCAAGCCTAAGCCCAGAGACATGGCCAGATTGCCCATTCACCCCCAGGCAACTAGGTTCCACCACTAGTACCTCAGTATTGTCCAGATTATTTTTTTTTTTTGAAATTTAAGTTTATTCAAATTTTTCAAATATATAAAAAACACAAACCATAACAAACATGTCAGGTGAATAAAACCTGAAGTACATAGTAACCCCCAAACCCCCACAAACAGAATCCCCCTTCCAAAATTATGTATACAGAGGAAATAAAACTACTATCTGATCCAAACACAATCACCCACCCCCACCCCCTACCTAGGTGCGCCTTTCTCAATATTTCCTATGATTTCTTATAACCTGGATGAGTCTAACACCATTCATTTATATATAGATCTCCTTAACAGTGAATTTACTAAAAACAATACATAGTAAAATATAAATTGCCAATGCGGGCAGCAGGGATACGGTTATGAACTCTTTAGTGCAAACATAGCGACTGTAATCTACCCCATCTCTTATGAAACAGGTCCTACGACAGTGCAGGCTGGCAATTAGATTCTCTGAGTTAGGTATGCAGTAAGCTCAGTCAGCCATTCAGTGTAAGTCAGGGCCAATTGATCAGTCCAGTGTCTCAGGACCAACTTCTTGACCACCATGGACACCAAAGCCATATGATACCGACGCCCACACTGTCTATCGAGAATATTCGCCCAGAATGCAGATCTCAGGGTTAAAAAGGTCGACAGACCCAGAAGGGGATCCAAATTGTCCCGGATAGAAGACCATAAGGAGCAACTTACTACAGAACCAAAAACATGAAGGAGGTTCTTCCTCCTGCATGCACCTAGAGCACGAGAGTGAGGAAGTTTTTAAGCTTGAAAAGCTTAACAGCGGTGTAATATAAATTATTCACAATATAATATTGAGTCAGCCTTAATCTATCCTGGGTATGATATCTATGAAGATCCTTCCATATACCGGACCAATTCAAAGGAGAATCAGACAACAAAGATGACCAGATATTAGAACCCCCAACTGTGTCGGGAAATTTATAATTTAGGAGAAAGGCATAGATTAACGAAGTGGAGTGTGGTTGAGAAGCAAGGCTTATTATTTGAGAAAGAAAGGGGTAGGCCACTGACTCGCTAAAGGAAATACCAAACTTCCCAGCAATAAGATGCCTTAATTGGTAACTTTGAATATCTCCTCCTTAGGAATGCCAAACTTATCGAGTATGTCGGTCAAGATAGGAGTGATCCTTGATCATAAAAGTGTTCCAGTCTAGCTTCTCTAAGTTGTGGGAGCCATTCAGGGGTCAGTCTTGAATTACCCAACTTAATATTAGGATTAAGGATCACCGGCTGGCCTAAATCTGAGCTAACCAGGATTTTAAGGGAGAGTAGGCATTGAGCAAGAGATTTAAGGGATGTCAAAATCGTATTATCAGTCAACCAGTGCAAAACCGCTGATGGAGGGATGAAAAAAACGGCATAGGTATCCAATTTGGCCCTCGATAAAAGTGACTTCTCAATTTGAAGCCAAGTCGGACATGGAAGGTTAGGATCCATAGAAATCCATTTCCCTAGTTTAGAAAGATGAGCTGCCCAGTGATAGAGTAAAAGATTAGGGAGCCGGAGACCGCCTTTGTCCTTGGGGAGAGACAATTTAGAGTACGAGCGTCTAACACCCTTTCCTTGCCAGATAAAATTGGAAATCATCGCATGAAATTGTTGAAAATAGGCGATAGGCAACCACAGATTCAACAAATTAAGGGGGTAAAAGATCCGGGGAAGGATGTTCATCTTAAGAATATTGATCCGGCCCCAGAGAGAAATGGGAAGGGTAGACCACCGCCGCAAATCCTGGTGAACCATATTTTTAATATTATCCAAATTGAGCTTCCTCAAAAGGGAGGGCTCTGTCGCGAAATGTATCCCCAGATATTTAATCGACTTAGGAGCCCATTTCATACCAAAAGTAACAAACTCCTGTTTACACGTATGAACATTTAATGGAAAGATATTGTCCAGATTAAACCACAGCCAGTTGGCCCTCATCCAGTCCTGGATCTCAGCGAGGCACTGATTAAACACCCAAGCCACTTACTGCTGCTCAGGAGCAAAAGACAGGTATAGCTGAGTATCATCTGCATAGTAGTGAAAACTCAGCCCATACCATCTTACAATGTTCCCTAGTGGTAGCAGCTACACTGTAAACAACATAGAGGAAAGGCTGGAGCCCTGTGGAATCCTACATGGGAGGAGCAGGGATGCCAAGGAAAACATCCCCAACACCACCTGCTGTGTCCTCACAGTAAAGAAAGATTGAAACCAGTTGAGGACTGTAAAAACCTTTCCACAACAGATCTGCAGGTGCTCCAACAACACCCCATGGTCCACGTTGTTGCATGCCACCAAGAGATTGAGGAAGATAAGGATGGAATACCTTCCTCTATCCCTTGCCACCAGGAGATCATTAAAGACCCACATCAGGGCAGTCTAGGTGCTGTGCCTCTTCTTGAAACCCAACTGGAGAGGGTCATAGATGTCATGAGCTGACAAATGGGTCTCCAGTTGAAGGGCAACCACTTTCTCAATAACCTTTCCCACAAAGGGGAGGTTAGAGACTGGTCTGTAGTTTGCCAGACAGTCCGGGCCTTTCTTCAGGAGTGGTCTGACAACCACCTCCTTCAGGGGCCCAGGAAAGACCCCTATCGCTAGAGAACACCTGACAATCTTGGATAAGATCAGGCCAATGACCACAACACAGCCCACTAAAAGGTGTTTTGGGCCTGGGTCTTAACTACAGCAGGTTTGCCTCAACTCCTGGATGACCCTCACAACATTCATGACCATCACCTGGTCGAAGTCGAACCAGACAGACCGAAGGCCCGCAACCCCTGGCCCATTACCGCACACCCCACTAGAGGGTGCTGACTGAATCGCCGACCTGATGGAGGTGACCTTATCAGCAAAGAATAGAGCAAACTCATCACACCTTTTTTGTGAAAAGACTCCCCCAGACTGAAGACAGGCAGAATTACAAGTCTGTTGACAGTCCAGAAGAGTTGAGCTGATCTGTTAGTTGCTGCAGCAATCTCCCTGGACAGGAACTCTGCCTTCTTATGGAAAATTGCTGATTGATAGTCCCTATAATAAGACATAAATATAAGCTCATCCTCCACAGATTGGTATCTCTGCCAGTGTCACTCCAACCTTCGACTCCTCATCTTCAACTCCCTGAGAGTCCCATCTTACCAAGAGGATTCCTGGTGCAAAGTGAGGGGTCAAACATAGACAGGTGTAATTGAGTCAAGGGCTTCTGTCACAAACCTGTTACAGGTTGCAACCAATGGTACCCAGTTAGATGAGCTCTACATTTATAGCACCAGCCAAGACAGTGCTAGTCCATATAGCACTACCAGGGACAGCAAGCAGGGATTTGCAGCACTAGCCATATGTGCTCCACTGGTCGCTGGTCGCTGTCCATGGTATTGCTATATGAACAAGGGAAGCAGAATCCAGCAGCATGGCTGAGCTGCTCCTCTGGCATGGAGGGCTGGGGCATAGAGCAGATCGGCCAGGCAACAGTGGAGACCAGGGTTCTAATCCTAGTCTCCAAAACATTTTGCTGATCTGGACTTTAACACTGGTGCGAGGGGCTGTGGAAACAGTATTCCATGGCCCCATATATTTTGTTCTTGCCCCGTGATCTGCTCCCCCCAAGAGTGAGAATGCTTATTAGGGGAGATGTGGGGGTGTGGGGGTCAGAGCCCCCCAAAAAGAAAAATTGGTGCTATTTTGTTCTGCACCCTTCTTGCCGACAACAGTTTTATCAGCACTATTCTGACCCAGTGCCCCCATCACACCTGACAGGTCCAACACTGCCATCAGACCCTGTGGGGTCAAACCCCTTATAGGGCAGTACTGGACAATCTCCATAGGGAAGGGTATTTTGGGGGGCATCAAACGAGAACCTCACAGTATGGTGGTCCAACCATATGACCGGTTCCACCATGCATTCCATGATCTGCAGTCCCAGTGAGAAGACGAGGTCCAGGGAGTGCCCATGAACATGGGTTGCAGAGGTAATAACCTGTGTTAGGCCCAGCAAACACATTAGATGGAGGAAGTCTTGCCCAAATTGCAAGAGTTTGTTGTCAACCCAGGCATTGAAGTTGCCCAGAATAATACATCTGGACAACTCCAACTCCACTGTGACTTCCTGCAGGAATTCCTTCTCACTTCCCAAAAGATGGTAGATAAGAAGGAGCCTGCAGCCCACACTTGCAATCCCGTAAAGCCACACACTCAAAAGAGCATAAAGCTGAGGCTGAACACCACCATATTTGTCAGAGACTGACATAAACAAAGCTAAAATCATCACCAACTATCTCATCCCTCACAGCTCCTGGTTTATTTCAAAAAGTATGGTTTGATCAGCAGTTTACCATGGCCAGTGGAGGGAGAGGAGGACTTAGAAACCTGAAACCAGAGTCCTTCACCATAAAAACTGACAAAAATTGAGAGGAATACATAACCATGACATTTAGCGAGGGAACAAAAAGTCACAATGATCCATCTGAAATCAACTGTGAACAGCATCGAGGATTTATCTATACCATTCCTAATTATCCTATATGTCCTGTGAGATCAATTAAAAAAAGGAAAACTTGAACAAACTGCCCAAAAATGCACCAGAACTGTACTTACACCCCAGGAGTCAGCCACAACACATACTTCATGGCCTGGATGTCTGATATACTCTTGGACCCCTCAGAGTAAATTACCTTTCCACACTGAGGTCCCAACTGTCTGCAGAGGCTGCCCTGTCACGTGGCAGTACCAATCACTCTCTGAGGGCTACAGCAGTTCGGTTACTTACCAGAGCAGGACTGGAGGCAAGGCAAGTGATGACTGTAACTGGGTAATGGAATAAAAGTAGTCTTCAATCTTAATGAGCCACATGTACTACTTACCAATGAAACTGAAGTCACATCCTGTCAAAGGCAGAAGCACTTGGAAAAATTGCACAGTCATGTAGCAGTGTTTCTGTGTGCGACGGTTACAGCAGTACAAATGGATCAGTGCCATCTATAGGACAAAAGCGTTTCTGCAGCCGCACATCCACCAACAGCAATCCTTTCAGTTTTGTCATCTGCAACATCGGAGGATCAGTTCAATTTACAAACTTTACTGGGAAATATAAAATCTCTCCATATCTTTTGAAGCCTTCTTGTTTTGGACATTATGTTTACAGTAAAGTGCATCCCATGGTTCATTTTTTTCATTTTTACCCACCCTCTCATTAATTTATTGTCCTTAATAAAAAATTATATTAAATTTTAAATATTTGTCAGTGTATTTTATTTTAAATCACAATGGTTTATGAAAATCTTGAGAGCCACCCAACATCCAAATCCCTGGTGTGGAAAATGACAGCAAAGGAGAGTGAGCTGCTACTGATTCAGGAGGTGAGAAACTCATTTTCAAAATCCTTAAAATGGCCTTAACATTATTTGTTTATTGTTGCTGGTTACTATTTTAGATGTGGAACTATTTTGCTATCTTCCCACCCCCTGGATATCAAACAACCCAAGTCCCCCAAAAGGACATATCCTGGAACTGTTCTTAAAGTTGATCAGCAGCACACAGAGCAGTGGTACTTTCTTGACTTTGTATACTGCAGATGTATACTTGCCACTGTCAGATTCTCCACACTCACCCACTATTTCCACTGTCACAGACGATGCACTGCAATGCTAAATCAGGCTGCCCTAGACTCTCCACACTCCCCTGCTATACCCACTTACTGAGTGTAGTATAGATGATGCAACAGCAGGTGGAGCTAATCCTTACATAGTTGAAGTAACAGTAAGTGGAGCTAGGAGAAAGTCATGCAGTAAAACAAGTGCATGAAGTGCTCATGAAGTTATATAAAGGACTTTGAGCAGCAAGTAGTATCCAGTGGTTTCTTATATTTTTCATGGTGTCAAAAGTGAAGAAAACAAAACTGCAGAAAGAAGGAAAGAAATGGAGCAGCCTGAACCTCAAAGCAGTTTGTGTCTAGAAGGCAATTTGGCAAAAAATTGGGAAACGTGGATACAGAAATTTGAGCTATTCATGACAGCAAGTGGAATAGCAGAGAAGCCTGAGAAGGTACAGTGCACCATGTTTTTGCATGTAGCTGGAGAAGACATGATTAAGGTATTAACACTTTTGAATTTACTAATGCAGAGGACAGAGATAAGATAGCAGTGCTAAAAGCAAAATTTCAACAGTATTGTAAGCTGAGAAAGAAATGCCATATCTTAGGCATATGTTCTTTACCAGAGTTCAAGGGCCATCAGAAATGATAGAGGCGTATGTGACAAATCTTAAAAATAAAGCCAAGTGTTGTGAATTCGGTCAGCTAACCAAGTCATTTATAAGGGACAGAATTGTGTGTGGCATTAAAGATGACTAAGTCAAGGGCAGATTTCTTAGAGAGGTGACCTCACATTATAAAAAGCAGTTGATACATGCCATGCAAGTGAGGTTGGTCACAGCCAAATAAAAGTGCTTAATGACAAAGCAGAAATGCAAATCCATAAACTAAAGGATGTAACACTGGACTATAGTAAATTCAAAAAAGCAGATCAAGAAATGCAAAAGAAACAAGAAAGGTGAAATTAAATGTGGCAGCTTTGGTTATAAACATGAAAGATGAAAATGTCTTGCCTTTGGTTAAATGTGTAAAGCCTTCCATAAGAGAAACCACTTTGCAACAAACATTTGTCAATGCCGAATGTTGATTGCTTATATGTGCTGCTTAGGTATTTGGAAGTGAAAGTACCATGCCTAAGAACTGTCATGTGCCCCCAAAGACATCCACGGTGTCTTTCTGTTCAGTTTTCACAGAAGATGGGGAGGGGCAAGGACCACAGCAGTACAACAGTTGCAAAGGCATGAATAGGTGGACAATAGTCCATTCACAGGCAGAAGAATCCTGGAGAAGGTGAGTAAACTGAAGGTGGACAAAGCGATGGGACCAGATGGCATACACCCAAGGATATGAAAAGAGCTGTGAAGGGAAATAGCAGTACCTGTGGCAGCCATGTTCACTGAGTCATTCAACAGAGGGGTGGTACCAGAGAATTGGAGGAGGGCACATGTGGTCCCTCTATAGAAATCCAGCAGTAGAGAGGAGGCGGGGAACTATAGGTCAGTCAGCCTCACTTCAGTGGTAGGGAAGATCATGGAGACATTGGTTAAAGAAAGGATAGTGGAGCATGTAGTAGCCATTGGAGCACAGGGCCATAGGCAACATGGATTCACAGTGGGGAGGTCATGTCAGACAAATCTGGTTGATGTCTTTGGGTGACAAAGGAAGTAAATCAGGGTGGGGCAGTGGACAATGCTTACCGTGATGTAAGCAAAGCATTTGACAGCGTCTCGCATAGGAGGTTGATAAACTAGCTGAGCAGGGTGGGCATGGGGGGAAGGGTGATAAAGGGCGTTAGAAACTGGGTAAGGAGGCAGAAAGTGGTGGTAAATGGGGCACAGTCTGGGGAGAGGGGGTGACCAGTGGGGTATCGCTGGGATTGGTCCTGGGGCCAGTCCTGTTTAATGTCTTCATGAGTGACATTGCAGAAGGGGTGATGGGAAAGGTCTGCCTGTTTGCAGATGTCACCAAGATCTGTAACACAGTGGATACCCCAGGAGGAGGGGAGAAAATGAGGAGGGACCTGGGGAAGGTTGAGAAATGGTCTGAGGACTGGCAACTGAACTTTACTTGAAGAAAGTGCAAAAGTATGGACCTGGGACACAGAAACCCTGGGGAAAGGAACAGAAGGGGGGGAGTTGGTGACAGTCACAAAGAAGGAAAGGAACCTGGGGGTTCTTATGTGAGATGACCTGAAAATGTCAAAGTGGTAAGGCAGCTGGGAGAGCCAGTGACATGCTGGGGTACACAGGCAAGGGTATCACCAGCATAAGGAGGAAGGTAGTGATGCCATGATATAAAACCTTGGTCTGGCTTCACATGGAGTACTGTGTGCAGTTCTGGAGGTTGCACCTTCATAAGGATATTAACAGGCTGGAGATGGTCCAGAGAAGGGCGAATGAGATGATACAGAGCTTGCAACACAAGATTTATGAGGAGAAAGTAAGGGACCTCAATATGTACCTCACTGGAAGAGAGGAGGGAAAGAGGGGATATGATAGAAATATTCAAGTACCTCAAGGGTATAAATAGAAGTACAGAGAAGCAGGAGACAGTTGCTATAGGGATATGTGCCAGCTTCTGTGTGATATTCTTTTGTTCTTATAAATCTGTAATCTCCAGTATTTCAGTAACCACATGACCACACTGCCTTCTTTAGGCAATTTATGCTGGTTGATGCCTTGTGTCAGATGGAGACAGAGGGCTCACCAGATTGTGTTGCCATTTGAAAACTTCATAGAGTGTCTTTACTGGTAAGCATTTTAAAAGGTGGTGAAGGTCTCACAATGTTTATTATGATTTTATCTCCTTATGTCGGTCCCGTTTGGTCCCCTCATCCCCACACTCCAACAGTCATCAGTGGCCACAGCTTCAGCCTTCTTCTTGCTAAGATGGTGGGTGAGAAACAGAGAAACATTCAAGTTGCCGGCACATAAGGACCACTTGGGCCACCTAGTCTGCCCATTTCCCTACCTGATGGATAAGCTGCAGAGGCTGCCCTTTTGTACTGGGCTCCTGCCTCCGTTGGCACCTTTTTCTGCCCACAAAGAAATCTGCAGCAGTCCGATGGAGCTCTGCTGAGCTCGCTCACTCCTCCTCTCTCACTCGCTAGTTCCGTTTCTCCTGGCGGTGCAGGCTGCCCTTTTGTACTGGGCTTCTGCCTGCATTGGCACCTTTTTCTGACCACAGAGAAATCCGCAGCAGTCCCAACAGAGCCCCATTGATCTTGATCAGTTCCCTTCCCTCACTCGCTTGTTCTGTTTCTCCCAGCACTGCAGGCTGCCCTTTTGTACTGGGTTCCTGCCTGTGTTGGTGCCTCTTTCTGCCCACAAAGAGATCTGAACCAGTCCTGACAGAGCTCAGTTGAGCTCGGTCACTCCCCGTCTCTCACTCGCTCGATTCTAATCTGTCCCAAACACTGATTTCCCAAAGTGACTGCAGTATTGTGCACCGGAAGCACGAAAACACATTTTGGCTAGGATGTGAAAAATGACAGCTGTACTATTCATAACGAGGTGTGAAAAAAATGCCAGTGCTGAAAATCTGGTGTGAAAATATTACTGATTTGCAAAGTTACAAGGGTGTGTGGAAACCGCACAACGCACACTCAGAACACAGTCATTTTATGGACTTTCATCACAAAATTTTCAACATAGGCATTTTAGGACCTCTACTCATGAACAGTGTCACTGTGGTTTTCTTAATGTGTCCTGAACACAGATTTCCCACAGTGACCACACTGTTCTGCATCAGAAGTGCAAAAACGCATTTTGGCCAGAATGTGAAAAATGACAGTTGTACTGTTCACAAGGAGGTGTGGAAAATTTGGAGTGGAAATATTGCGAATTCGCAAAGTTACGAGCATGCGTAACAACTGCTCAACGCACACTCGTAAAAGTCATTTTTTTGATTTTTTTCTACCAAATTTATTACTCGGCTCAGTTACAGAAATAAACAGAACAACTTAATCTGTATTATTAGAGCAATCCTAAAAGTATCCAGTCATTGCTTTGTCTCCACTCCAGAGACCTCGCTGTAATATAGGACCACGGAGGACCCTGGGTGGGAGGGTGGACAACTCTAAAGTTCTGGCACAGCTCCATTGAGTTCGCTCACTCCCCATCTCTCTCTCACTCACTCATTCTATTTTTCCCAACGCTACAGGCTGCCCTTTTGTACTGGGCTCCTGCTTGCATTGGCACCTTATTCTGCCCAAAAAGAAATCTGCAGCAGTCCCGACACAGCTCCGTTGAGTTCACTCACTCCCCTGTCTCACTCACTCATTCTGTCTCTCCCACGGTGCAGGCTGCCCTTTTGTACTGGGCTTCTGCCTCTGTTGGCACCTTTTTCTGCCCACAAAGAAGTTCACAGCTGTCCTGACAGAGCTCCGTTGAGGTCGCTCACCCCCCCTCTCTCACTCGCTCATTCTGTTTCTCCTGGCGCTGCAGGCTGCCCTTTTGTATTGGGCTCCTACCTCTGTTGGCACCTTTTTCTGCCCACAAAGAAATCTACAGCAGTCCCAACAGAGCTCTGTTGAGCTCACTCACTCCCCCTCTCTCAGTCACTCATTCCATTTCTCCCGGTGCTGCAGGCTGCCCTTTTGTACTGGGCTCCTGCCTGCATTGGTGCCTTTATCTGCCCACAAATAAATCTGCAGCAGTCCTGATAGAGCTCCTTTGAACTCATTCAGTCCCCCTCTCTCACTCACTCGTACTGTTTCTCCCACCGCTGCAGGCTGCCCTTTTGTACTGGACTCCTGCCTGCACTAACGCCTTTTTCTGCACACAAAGAAATCTGCAGCAGTCCCGACAGAGCTCCGTTGAGTTCGCTCACTCCCCCTCCCTCACTCACTCTCTCTCTCTCGCTCTGTTTCTCCCAGTGCTGCAGGCTGCCCTTTTGTACTGGGCTCCTGAGTTGGGGCATTTTTCTACCCACAAAGAAATCCACAGCAGTCCTGACAGCTCAGTTGAGCTCGGTCACTCCCCCCTCTCACTCGCTTGATCTTAATCTGTCACAAACACTGATTTCCCACAGTGACCATGCTATTTTGTGGCAGGAGTGCAAAAACATATTTTGGCCAAGATGTGAAAAATGACAGCTGTATTGTTCATAAGGAGGTGTGAAAAAATGCCAGTGTTGAAAATGTGTCGTGAAAATATTGCAAATTTGCGAAGTTACAAGAGTGCGTGGAAACAGTTGAATGCACGCTTGTAACACAGTCATTTTATGGAATTTTCATCACCAAATTTTCAACATAGGGATTTTAGGACCTCTGCTCATGAACAGTGTCACTGTCATTTCTTAATCTGTCCCAAACACTCATTTCCCACAGTGACTGCACTATTCTGTGCTGGAAGTGTGAAAACACATTTCGGTCAAGATGTGAAAATGACAGCTGTACTGTTCATAAGAAGGTGTGAAAAAATGGCAGTGTTGAAAATCTGGCATGACAATATTACAAATCTGCGAATTTACAAGGGTGCATGGAAACTGCGCAATGCACACTTGTAACACCCATCCCACCCAATCCCTTATGATATTAATGTTATGCCCAGTGTCAAGATAAATAACTCAGTTAATACGACCTGCCCACTTCTGCCATCCACATTGGCCAACCACGGATTCCTTATTCACCCCGAACCACGTTTACAATGCAACCTCTGGGATATCCCACATAAGGCCACCCTAACAATTCAGCACAGCCCTGGCACCTTACTTGTATCATGGCTTTTTATTAACCCACTATGCCTGCCCATTAAATTATTATGCTATGATAAAATTCGCCCCTATATACCAGGACCATCTCTCATCTCACAGCAGGCACCCAGGATTAGGAGGAAATGCTTTGACCACTCACTATCCCTGTCCCTTGGTGCCCTCCTCAAATTAATCTTCTACCTTCTGATCTGTTTTGGTACCATTGAAATAAATCCTGGCCCCATTGAAAGTTTATTTTCCCCTGCTGATCTATCCTCTATAAATGGCCTAAGCTTCCTACACTTCAATGCCTGCAGCCTCTTAAAAAATTCTCCGTAATACAGGCCTGGGTGGCACATACCCTGCCTGACTTTCTGGTCATCTCTGAATCTTGGCTCAGACCTTCACCAAAGACAGTGTTGTAAACCTTACCAACTATCAGCTCTTCAGAGCAGATCGCCTTCCAGGGGTGGTGGGGTGGCCATATACATTAAGGACACCATCTCTGCTACCTGCCTCATCAACACATCCAACCAAAGGAATTTGAATGTTTGTCAATCAAAATATCCCTTCCTAACTTGTCTTCATTTAAATTGATTGGCTGCTATAGGCCCCTCAGCAGGCCTCAAATTACTATCTCACCTGGGGTCAATAGCCAATCTAGGCCCTGAAGATACCATCATCCTTGGTGATTTGAATTTAAACTGGCTATCTAATGCATCTGCACCATTGGTAACCTTTTGTGACACCTATGGCTTTACACAGCTAATTAAAGACCCAACCAGGGTTAACCTAAAAAATTCTAGCAACAGCTCACTCCTGGATATTATGTTGGTAAACAAGCCTCACTTATATACGCATGCAGGAGTACTACCGAATGATGTAAGTGACCATTGTCCCATAGCTGGCATAAGATCTTCACTCAAACCACCCAACCCTGCTGAATTTGTCCTCAAAAGGTCAAAAAAGGAGTTCAACATACCAGGATACCTCCATGACCTGAGTAACACAATATATTGGCAAGATTTCTACCTTACAACCTCAGTGGAAACAGCTCTCCAGATCTTAAAGGACATTATCACTAATGCTCTCAATATTCATGCACCACTCACCAATATCAGAACTAAAGCAAGGTACTGCCCCTGGTTCACCACTGATCTTAAAACAGCCTTGCTAGCCAGAGACAAACTGTGGAAAAAGGCAAGAAAAACTAAGGATTCCAGAGACTGGCTAAATTTCAGAAAAGCAAGAAATTCATGTACAACACAAATAAGATCTGCCAAAGCTGCCTATTATAGAGCAGAATTGGATGCCTCTATAATAACCCAACCAGGCTCTGGGGAACTATAAAGGGTATCTTGGGCCAAAATTCTACTCCTGCCTTAACCTGCAAACTGCTACTAAATAACACAGAAATTACGGACAAACAAGAAATCCTAAATACCTTCAATGACCACTTCACCACAGCTGGACTAGCATTTGACTCTTCACCTGCAAATCTCCTGAGATCTTCCTTGAACCTTCAATCCACCGTGGGTCAAAGGCTACATCAACCTTCTCCTTCAACCCAATATCCTTGAAAGAAGTGGAAGATCTCCTCTCCAATTTAGATACTTCAAAAGTGCAGGTACAGACTCCTGGACCCCTACTTCCTCAAGATTGCATCTCAAGTCTTTACCTGCCTCACTCATCTCTTCAATCTTTCCTCACCACTAGATCCATTCCTCCACTTGGAAAACAGCTCAAGTAGTTCTTTACTCAAATCTGGTGATCCCATGGACCTCAATAATTACAGGCCCATTTCCATCCTATCAGTTCTATCCAAGATGCTCGAAAAGTTAGTAAACTCACAATTAAGGGACTACCTGGATAACAATAACCTCCTAAATACAGCACAATCAGGATTTAGATCAAGGCATAGCACCATTTCGCCCTAGCCAAAGTAACCAATGACTGGCAGATTGCTATGGATAAGAAGAACAGTACCTGTGCTGTGTTCCTGGATTTGAGCAAAGCATTTGACACAGTGAATCATGAATCATTAATCTCCTCCCTTGGCTCACTAGGGT
Source organism: Neoceratodus forsteri (assembly GCA_016271365.2). Lineage (NCBI taxonomy): Eukaryota > Metazoa > Chordata > Ceratodontiformes > Ceratodontidae > Neoceratodus > Neoceratodus forsteri. Next base: position 171,224,099 of record CM028135.1, read on the forward strand.
TGGATTCCCCTTCACTCAATTGGTTCAAGTGCTATCTATCAGATAGGTCACAACTGGTAAAAAATGGAAACTACCTATCCACCTTAAAACCACTGTTAAGAGGTGTACCGCAAGGCTCTATTCTTGGCCCCATCCTCTTTGCCATCTATATTAATAATATTGATGCTAACCTCACTCAATCCAACATCCATCTGTTTGCTGATGATACTGTATTATATGTTAGCAATCCTTCATTATCTAAAGCCTGTGAACTGCTACAATCTGAATTTTCCATCCTACAACACAACCTACTGGATAAAAAACTACTTCTAAATGCAAAAAACAAAGCTATGTTCTTTACCTCAAAGAGTTGCTCTGCCACTACCCCACCATCCACCACCCACAACTAACCACCTTACTTGGAGAGAAGCTGAATTGTTGATATCTTCAAATACCTTGGAGTCTGGATTGATAATAAGCTTGACTATTCTGTCCATATTGAGGAGCTACTAAAGAAACTGAGACAAAGGCTTGGTTTATTTTTAGAATAAAGCACTACCTCAACAGAGACTCCAAAAAGATTAATCCAGGCTTCATTCCTGTCCCTCATTGACTATGCTGACTTTCTGTATGGACATTGTTCTCCCCTCTTAAATAAACTGGACACCCTATACCACAGGTCCATCAGATTCATTACTGACCTTCCTTCAGCACCCATCATTGCTCCCTTTATAAGGCAGTTAACTGACATCACTACAACACAGAAGAAATAGGAATGCTGCAATTTGGATATTCAAAGCCTTATCAGGCAAGCTACCTACCTATATCTCAGACTGTTTTACTCAAATTACTTGGCCATACAACCTAAGGATCAGCAAAATTATCATTCTTAAGGTCCCCAATGTCTGCACCCAGTTTGGGAGGGCTGCTATCAGCTACTCATTAGCAATTGTTTGGAATTCACTCCAAAAAACCATGAAGCTAAATAATCTCCTACCCTTAATATCCTTCAAAAGATTATTCACCACCCTATTCCCAGAACTCTGCAACTGCTTCCAAAAGTCCTAAACCCCGGCCGTACCTATCCCCCCCTTTCTTTTTTCGTGTTCCTATATGCTGATAAAACTCCCGTTTCCAGTCCCAAGATTCACCCTCAAAATGCCTGCTAGGTCCTATAATCTACATATTACTCTGATGTGCCCATTGCCTTCTGTCTCACAGATTAAAAAGTTTTAATGTGCCGTGTACATATGTATATTGTTATATATTAGCACTTATGTCATTGTATTACTGTTTATGTTACCCCTGTCATTGTATAACTGTTTATGCTACCCTTGTCAATGTATTAACACTTGCACTTCTTGACCACTCAGGTCCATCCTGTAAATGAGCTATGCTCAATGATGTTCGCCTGATTAAATAAAGATTTTGATTGATTGATTGATTGATTGAACACAGTCATTTGATGGGCTATCATCACCAAATTTTCAACATAGGCATTTTAGGACCTCTGCTCCTGAGCAGTATCACTGTCATTTTCTTAATCTGTCCCGAACACTGATTTGCGACATTGACCGTGCTATTCTGTGCCGGAAGTGCGAAAACACATTTTGGCCAGGATGGAAAAAATGACAGCTGTACTGTTCATAAGTAGGTGTGGGAAAATGGCAATGTTGAAAATCTGGAGTGAAAATATAAATTCGTGAAGGTACGAGTGTGCGTGCAAACTGCGCAATGCACACTGGTAACACGGTCATTTTATGGAGTATTGTCACCAAATTTTCAACATAGGCATTTTCGAACTTCTGCTCATGAACAGTGTCACTGTCATTTTCTTACTCTGTCCCAAACACTGATTTCCAACAGCAACTGCGCTACTCTGTGCTGGAAGTGCGAAAAAACATTTTGGCCAGGATGTGAAAAATGACAGCTGTACTGTTCACAAGGAGGTGTGAAAAAATGCCAGTGTTGAAAATCTGGCTTGAAAATATTGCAAATTCACAAAGTTACGAGCGTGCATAGCAACTGCACAATACATGCTCGTGAAACAGTCATCTTTTTGATTTTTTCCACCAAATTTGCAACATAGGCTTTTTGAGAACCCAGCTCATGAACAATGGCACTGTCGTTTCATTAATCAGTCCCGAAAGGTGATTCTGCGCAGTGACCAAGAAATCACCTTTCAGGGTCGAATAACACCATGACAGTGTCAGAATTCATGAGGAGGGGTCCCAAAAACCCCATGTTGAAAATTTGGTGCCAAAATTCCAAAAAATGCCAGAGATATGCACCAAACTTGAAAAAACCCTATTTATGCCATTATACAGCTTACCGGCATTTCTTCAGTTCGCGGTCGGCTTTGAAGAGTGCAGACGTGTTCCCGGTCTACCGAAGATTGGCACGCCAGACACCGGAGGTAAGTATGGGGTAGGGAGGGTGTGGGGAGGTGGGGTAAGCAGTGGGAGGGCGGAGATTGGAGGAGGAGGTGCAGACGGCGAGGGACCATTTTCTTCTTTTCAGGGTTATAAAAAAAAAACATATTGCAGGACAGTTTTTCCTTTTTGCAGGTACATTTGGCATGCTGGTGTGGGCTCCCAGTGTGCCACCTGTGTGTTTTTTTGGGGGGACTAGAGCCAATTGGTATTGGGCACCCCCGTCAGCACATATTGGTATGGAGGTGGTGTCTCATGAGCCGAGGGGGATTGGGCACCCCCTCGGCATACAAGAACTTGGTGGGGGGACATGCCGATGGGGATTGGGCAACTGTCAGCAAAGAACCAGGGAAGGGGACATGATGCTGAGGGGTAATGGGCACCCCCTCAGCAAATAGGTCAAGAATGCATATGAGCCCTGCAATGAGAGGTCACTTCCTCATTGCAGTGGATGACGCTACAATGATGAGGAGGCCCCTGATTGCAGCGGCTATAACTTCTCAAGGTTGTGGCACACTGGCTGAACTAGTGTCAGCAGCAGCGTGCCACACCATTGGGGACAGGGGGCCAAGCCTCAAAAGGCAGTGGGGGCATTGGCCACAACAGTGCCGCGCCTCCACAGCCTTCTTCTGCAGCAAGCTGCTGCAACATGTTTCTTGTGCATGCGCGCAATCAACATAAAAATGTGTAGAACATAGCCTCAGACTCAGCCTAGGAAAATACATGTGTTAGACAAGGAAGATGCTGAAGCAGAAATGTTTATTGTAATAATTCAGATAGAAAAAAAGCAGAGATGAGAGCAAAGTGAAGACTGGAGCTGCTACTGTTACAAATGTTACTGAGGACAAAAATGGACTGGACAGAAATACCTAAAATAAATAACAAGGCAGTTCAATTCAAGCTTGATACTGGAGGGGAATGTAATGTTATATCAACACGAATGTTTAAGATGCTGAATTTGAAAGATGATAAGTTGAGCAAGTCCAGGTACAATCTATTTATTTACCCAGGACACTGGATGATTCCAAAAGGGCAAAAAGAGCTCAGATGTGAATGCAGAGGCCAGAAATATGACATCCAGTTCCAAGTAATTGATCAAGATGCACCGGTAATATTAGTTTGTGCAGCATGCTTATAGTTAGGCATGCTGAGAAAGATCTTTACTGTACATAACAGAGGAGGAGACATACTGAATAACTATGAAGATTTGTTTACAGGTCTAGGATGCATACCAGGACTGCACCATATCCATATAGACACCACTGTTAAACCTGCAATGCACCGACCCAGGAAAGTGCCAGTAGCACTGCAGGATAGAATTAGAGCAGAACTTGAAAGAATGGAAAAATTAGATGTCATGGCAAAACAAACTGAGACTACAAAGTGGGTTAACAGCATCTTAACAGCAGTAAAGCCTGATAAGTTCAGGATCTATATTGATCCAAAAGACTTGAACTGTGCAAACAAAGAGAGCACTACCTCCTGCGAACAGTGGAGGACGTAGTAGCTGGAATGCCAAGTGCTAAGGTATTCTCAGTACTGGATGCAAGTCAAGGATTTGGGCAAAAACAACTTGATGAAGAGAGCTCCAGATTGTGTACATTTAATATGCCATTCGAGAGACATAGATACAAGAGACTCTAGTTTGGCATTTCAACAACACCGGAGGTGTTTCAGAAAATTATAGCACAGATGCTTGAAGGCCTAGAAGGAGTAGTAAACATCATTGATGTAGAGATTGGCGAAGTCATCAAAATTCACTGTGGATTAAATCACGAATTCTGCAAAATTCACGAGGTATAATTTTGTGCAATTTGCAAAATTTGTGGATTGTGAAGTGCAGAATTTCACAACGAAGTTCGACACTTCACAGCAAAACTTTGTGATTCAGGCAAAGTCAAAGTTTCCCAGGTCTGGGGAAGGTTTGTGAAACTCTGCAAAATGTGAATTTTCAGCACTTCATGCAAACTTCACCGCTGAGGTTTTACTTCACCATATCTCTACATTGTTGACATACTCATATGGGGTGAAAATGTGAAGCAATGTGATCAGAGACTGATTCAACTTCTGGAGAGAACCAGAAGTATAAATCTGAAGTTGAACAAAAAATTCAAAATCACAATAACTGAAATTATCTACATATTGTAGGTCATGTTCTGAGCAGTGAAGGGTTAAAACCAGACCCAGAGAAAGTAAAAGCTATTCAAGAGATGCAAGAGCCAGAAGACAAACCAACTCTGATGAGGTTCATGGGTATGATCCAGTATCTAGCGAAATGTATACCTAATCTATCTGAAGCAAGTGCACCACTAAGAAAATTGTTGAGAACAAGGTCCAGTGACAGTAGAAACAACAGCAGAAAAATACCTTTCAAGAGCTCATTCACCTGTTCTTAGGTTCTATGATATAACTGAACCAGTGATGCTGTCTGTGGATGCCATCTCAAAAGGCCTGGGAGCAGTGATAATGCAAGACAAGAAGCTAATATCATATGGTTCCAGAGCCCTCACTGATTGCCAGAAGAGCCGCCCGATGTCTCGGCAGCATCTTCAACCACCCTCCTGGTCCCCCAGCATGGCAAGATACTCAGGATCTCCTCGCCCAAGCGGCGCCCCACTCCTTCAGGTGGAACTTCATGGCCGCCACACCAGCCACCGCCCGACATCTCGGCAGCATCTTCAGCTGCCCTCCTGCTCCCCCATCATGTCAAGACACTCAGGATCTCCTCGCCCTAGCAGTGCCCCACTCCTTTAGGTGGAGCTTCACGGCCGCCACACCGGCCGCCACCCGACATCTCAACCGCATCTTCGGCCACCCTCCTGGTCCCCCAGCACAGCAAGACACTTAGGTACACAGTGCTTTTTCAACTACAAGGCTGCTAATAGCTGATTGGTGTGGCGCCCTGGCAGATAGGAGCCAATTGGTCTGCCAGCCAAAAACTGCCCACTGACTGGAGCGCCTTTTCTGCTTAGCTTCCAAGCTGCAGATTTCAGCTCTCAGCACGGCGGATCTTCGGATCTCATAGTCTATTTCTATTTTATTTACTTACAAGCTCTATATTGTTAAACAACTAGTGATTTAAGCTGGGTAAACTGTCTGTTAATTAAGTTTTAAGGATACCCAAAAGTAACCTAAAGAGTTTGCCTGTAACTGTTAACGTGATCTGTTTGTACCACCCCTCTCCTGCCCCAACCTTTCTGTTATCTGGACTAAGATTGTATTCCTGCTGTTAACTTTCTCCACTCTACCTAAGCTCTCTGTCTACCCCCCTGTAAAATTAAATTTCTACTTCGCTGCTGTTACCAGCCAGTGTGTAGTGCCCTACATCTATCTCTTGCTTCCTCAAGATGAAACCTGTGCTTGAATTTCCCTACCCCCTCTCAGCCCTCGGCTTGCTGCAAAGTAATTTTCACCTAATTCTCATGAAACTCCTCCCTTGTCTCTCCTTAGACCCTTTCTTTTGTATGATCATGATCTCCCCAACCCCCTGCTGACGGACATCCCCTTGCCCCCTGGTCTCTGTCCCAAATTCCTTAATAATCTGCTGTCTCCTTAGCCCCCCAGGATCTTCTCACCCAAGCGGCACCCCACTCCTCCAGGCGGAGCTTCATGGCCGCCGCATCGGCCACCGCCTGACGTCTCGGCAGCATCTTTGGCCACCCTCCTGGCCCCCCAGCATGGCAAGACACTCAGGTACACAGTGTTCTTTCAACTACAAGGCTGCTAACAGCTAATTGGTGTGGCGCCCTGGCAGATTGGAGCCGATTGGTCCGCCAGCCGAAAACTGCCCGCTGACTGGAAGCGCCTTTTCTGCTTAGCTTCCAAGCTGCAGATTTCGGCTCTCAGCACGGCGGTTCCTCAGATCTCATAGTCTATTTCTATTTTTTCCTGCCCCACCCCCTCCCAGGCCACCTTTAAATATGCTTTAGACCCTTCCTCTGATCGCGCTGTGCTCCCGTCATTGGCCCTGTGTCTGCTCTACCTCCATTTCACCATCACCATTGGCCCTTTCTTATCTACTGCCACTATCACTCACTCCCCCAGGTAAAACCTAGGATCTTCCTGCACTGCCACTTCTGGTTTCTGCTTTTCGTATCCTCTCTACTCTTAACTGTATTATAGCTACCCCCTCACTCCTGTTTCAGTTTTGTCCTATCCCTGATCCCCCCTGGTTAAAATCCCTTATCCGATTGCTACCCAACCCCAGACTAGACTTACTTGCTGGTGACCGCTCAAACTTCCATGGCCCATGTTTTAGGCACCCTGCCCATCTTGACAAGTGCCCTTTGCTAACCTAGGTCTGCTATTTCAACAACAGTCCCCTGAATTTTCTCCAGACTTCCTAACCTTTTGTACCATCTCAGGAAGCCAAAATGTACCAGCGTTTAATACTTTTCTTTCTAGCATCATCAATGCCACTTATCCACTTATCCTTGCTCTCTGTACATCGTACTGCTTTTTTAGCCCCTAAATACGAGCCAAATGACTATATTTTCTCAAACCTTCTGCTGCTCAGTCCCCTTCATTGTGACCTCACCCCAGCAATTCTTAACAAACCATGGCTCTACCTAGTAACTTATGCCTCTAAAAATTGTCACCTGTGTACGCTGAACCCATATTCTTTTATGCACCATAAGCTCTGGTACCTCCTCCTACTCGCTATCCTACTCTCTGGGGATGTTCACTTAAATCCAGGGCCAACACTAGCCGCACCAGACTTGATTAGTAATGCTAAAGGTCTGAGTGTAGCACACCATAATATTAGGGGTCCCACACACAATTTTAATGAGCTTGAGTCCTGGACCTCCCAATACAAGCCTGACATCATTTGTCTGACTGAAACCTGGCTAAGTCCTTCCACTTCTGACTCTCAGTCCTCACTTTCATCCTATAACCTATTGAGACTTGACAGACCTGCCCCCAAGAGAAGGGGTGGTACTACTGTTTGCTTTAAAGACCATCTTCACCTCACTGCCATTAGATCATCCAATCTTGCCCACTATGAGGTACTCCGTACTCTTCTAACTCTGGGCTCCAAGAAACTACATATAGCTTGTGTCTATAACCCCCCATCAGACAGTCAAAAGGGGCTGGATGAATTACTGGATCAAATCTCTTACCTTGCTGATAAACATGAGGGTCTTATACTAGGTGATCTTAACCTAAATTGGCAGGGTAACACTCAATCAACACTGCTGTCCAGACTGCAAAGTCATAACTTGTACCAACTTATATGCGATCCCACCAGAACAACACCACACTCTAACACAAGCACACTACTGGACTGGATTATGACTGACCACCTTGAAAACATTATTACCGCTGGCATACTACATGATAGTATTACTGACCATGCTCCCATCTATTGCATCTGGGGTAAAAGCAAGCCCACTCCATCTGAACCTCGCCTCATCACTTTCCCGAACTATGCTAACTTCGACTCACAACTCTTTCTTCATGACATCACTGCAACTGATTGGTCCCCCATTTTATTATCAAATGATGCTCAAACCACCCTCCAACTATTCATGACATGCTTCCTCATGGTGCAGGACAAGCACTGCAAGCTAGTTACTCATCTGGTAAGAAACAGATCAACCTGCTGGCTAACGTCTGACCTTCCCTTTAAGTCAAAACAACGAGACAAAGGTTGGCTCAAATACAAGAAATCAGGGCTACCCTCAGACTTAAATACCTACAGGGCCCTACATAACTCCTGCAAAAGGACATCAAAAAGGCCAAAAGTTCTTACTGTAAGGATCTACTAACAAATTCCTATGGCGACTCAAAAAAGTTCTGGTTCCATATCAAGTTCTTTCTTGGCTTGAATCTGGCATCCACCCCCAATGACATGTTACTAAATGGTGTACACTGTGACAATCCCCATACCATCGCAAATTTCTTTAATGATATTTTCTCTGACCTATCCAACTACACCTCCTCTTTCCCCTCCCAGACAAACTTACCTACCTTGCCTTATGACAGTGGCCCACAATTCTTTTTTTTGAAATTCAAAATTTTATTGTGACAAAATCTCATATCAGATACACTACACATAGGAAAAAAAACAAAAAAAAAAACAAACACATCTTGTTCTATCATAGCTATGATACAATCAAGTCAAGTCACAAATTTTTCTCTCCCCACCCTCCACATTAACAAAACTACCCCCTCCCCTAGTCTGACCCCCTCCACTACATCATGCCCTTAAGGAAGATCTGCTCACCCATCATCATCCCTCCTCCTGCTTTATTAGGTCTGGCTACACCTAGAGAAGGTACAGGGCTTGAAACGCCCCAAATCTTTTCATATATATGAGACCTGTTGTCTCTTCCGCACCCAATTTCTCCATATTTAAATTGGACAACATCTCCTGTAGCCATTCCGTGTAACGTAATTGGAGAGTCAGTCATCCAATGTTCAAAGACTACCTTTTTAAGCGAGCATGAAATCAGAGCCATGTAAAATCTACGCTCCTTAAACCTAATACTAGAGTAATCCCCTATCAAACATATATCAGGGGTGAAGTACTGATCAATACCCAACAATGGGTCTGCCCTCTGCTTAATCTGCATCCACAACTGCATTATCGGTGGGCAGTCCCAAAAAATGTGAAACAAGTCCCCCACTGTCTGACGACACCGAAAACAATATTGGTCCAGCCACAATTCTTTTTTAAGGCTATCTCTAGGCATGAGGTGCTCAGTCTACTAAATAAAATCTCAGATCACACCCCAGTAGGCTCAGATAGCCTAGAGCCAAAGCTCCTAAAACTATCTGCATCCTACATTGTTGCTCCCCTAGCCAAAATCTTCACACTATCCCTGTCCCAGAACTATATACTGGATATTTGGAAGGCAGCCAGGATTACTCCTGTTTTCATAAAGGGAGATCACAAGGATCCCTTTAACTACAGGCCCATCGCCATACTATCAGTTCTCAGTAAAATTCTGGAGAAACTGGTGTTCACCCAAACAATTGACTTTCTCCAGAAATATGACCATCTTACCCCAGCCCAGCATGGTTTTCACAAAGGCCATAGCACAACTACTGCCATTCCTAAATTCACATCAGATACCCTTGTGGCCATGGACTCTGGCCTTCTCACAGGGGCCATTTTCATAGCTATGACCAAGGCATTTGGCCTTGTTGACCACCACATCCTCTTAGCCTCGCTTAGAACTCTTGGTTTCTCTGACAACATGGTGAGGTGGTTCAGCTGCTACCTCTCTGATAGGACTCAAACCATGAAGTTTAACTCCACCCTTTCGGACAAGGCCACTATAAACATTGGAGTTCCTCAAGGATCCATCCTGGGGCCTCTGCTTTTCTCCATCTTCATCAATAGCATCACCACCAACCTCCTCAGGGCTGACTCCTTACTATATGCTGATGACATTGTTCTATACTCCAGTGGTAAAAACATTGAAGTAATAAACCAAAATCTCTTGTTTGACTTTCAACTTATCCAAAAATGGCTAACCAGTCACAAAATGGTCCTAAATGAGTCCAAAACCCAGACTATGCTATTTGGGTCTAAAGCCAAACTCAGCCACTCCCAATCTAAATTTAAAGTCTTCTCGTCCAATGGTTTTAACCTCGGGGTGGTTAACTCATTCAAATACCTAGGCATCACCCTAGGCCCATCTCTAAACTTCGATCAACACATCCAACAGACCAGCAAGCTTGTCAACGCCAAACTTGGGATAGTCTACTGTACCAGATATATGCTAACCCCCTCGGCTAGACTAGCCATTGCCCAGGGTATTCTCCTACCTACATTAAACTATGATGTTGCCATTTTTACCTCTGTGGCCAAATCCAGCCTCAGAAAATGGGATGTCTCCTATAACAATATCTGCTGCTACGCTTCCTCCTCGCACCGACTAAAACACCACTGTATACTATACTCAGATCTGGGATGGCTTCCTCCTTCTGAGCTAAGGCTTTATGCTTATGGCTCAGTCATTGACAATATTGTCCACCCACAAGTACCCAAACCCCTGGCGGGACTCTTCCTTAATTTGACATCCCACTATATCTTAAGATCTACCAAACAAGTGCCTGTTCTTATCCCCAGACATCATTCCTCCAAAGGTACTGCAGCTTTCGCCTGCCATGCTCCCCTATATTGGAACTCCCTGCCACTTGCTCTACGTCAATCACCTTCCCATGCCTCTTTTAAGAGAGGATTACGTAACCATCTTGCCACTTCCTACAAATGCACCTGTTTTGACCCTCCCTAACCCATACTTCCTCCATTCTCTCCAGACACTACAGGTTGTGCTCTTAAATGTGTCAGCACTTTCCCTCGCCCCCTTCCACAGTCCCTTCAATGATTTCCACTTCCTTCTCCCCCATCATCCTTGTTAAATCTTACTAGAATATCATGGTCATGAATAGTGCATTGTGTATTAAGCCTTAGCTACCAATATGTCCCAACTTCACAGCTTACAGTGTGATGTGAATTTTTATTTCCTTCTACCTCACCTACTGTCTCCCTGTTTCTAGTATTGTTCAATATGATTATATTTACTCTGAATATTAACTATGAATCATGTCTCATATTTTGTACTTGCAATATAAACTGTTTGTATTAACTGTTTACACCATTTACCTCACTACCACACTACTGCTTTATTATTGTCTTATTCTACCATGTCTGTATTTGGTCTCTACCATTCAATTATGTCAAACTCTGTACTGCTATGTGTGGCTGCCAGCTTTGTAATTGCTTCCTCATTTTGCTCTGTATTTTACTAGGAATTATGTCCACTATTTTGTACTTGCAGTATATACTGTTTGTATTAACTGTCTGCACTATTTACTTCACTACTGCATACCGGCTTTATTATTGTATTAATTCTACTATATCTGTATTGGTCTCTACATTTCAACTATGTCTAACTTTGTACTGCTATGAGTGTCTGCCAGTTTTGTAATTGTAACCTCCCGGGTCATGCCTGAAAATAGTCATTGCTATGGCTAGCGCACTTACCCGGTAAACAAAAACTAAATAAAATATGGATATGAGAAATTCCACCAATATTTATATGAGAAACAAGTGTAGGTAGAGTCTGATCATCATCCATTGGAGGTAATATTTAGGAAACCTCTAATTCAAGCACCACCAAGACTACAATGGATGCTTATGCATCTTCAAAGGTACAGTCTACAAGTTAACTACAAGCCTAGGAAAGAAATGTACAGATGCATTAAGCAGATATATCTTAGAGAAAAGAATGAAAACTTGCTAGATGAAGAGCTGGAAGTCATTTTTTTTTTATTTTATTTGCAGTAAAAAAAAAAAGTATACAATATAATGATGTGTCTTTGTTACTATAAATCAGATACTCCAGTGTTCATAATGGTACACATAAATACATAAAGAGGGTGACCCATACAGTGCCAAATCATTTGCACACTTTGGTATATTAAAAGAGTAAAGGCATCCCGTGGATGTAGGGCATATCCTAACTGTGTAAGGAGCAACCGTACAAAAAAGGATGAACCTACTGAGATTAATAGATTATCTATAGTAAGTTCATATAGAATTATGCTTAGCAATTTATACCAATTAAGAAACATTATGCAACTTGACAATCCTAGTTTTACAAACATAGGACCTCTATGGAGTTTATATTTTGGCTAAAATTTGACCCAATTTGATCAAATGCATTTGTCTTTTTAATAAACACATGCACTTTTTCTATCCTATGGATAGAAACATAAAGTTCACCCATGTACAATACTCTGGAGGTTAAAAATCTTTCCATTTAAGGAGTATACATTTGAAAGCGTTAATAAGGCCCAGAAGCACCATGATATGTTGGTGCTGAGTACAGGAAACATATGCTGGACCAGTACACAGCAAAATGCATTCTGTGGATTTCTCCAAATGCAAATTAGCCAACAAGTTTAATGTCTGTAGAACTTTAAACCAAGAAGTATCCAATACTGGGTAGATTAACAGCATATTTTTGAGGGTTCCAATAGTGGTAGAACATCTGGGGCACAGATTAGATATATCTTGATTCATTAAATTTAAATGAGCTGGAAGTAAACTGCTTACTACTCAGCTACCCATTCAGCAGATAAACTACAAGAGTTCCAGTCAGCCACAGATAAAGATAGGACACTACAACAACAACTTAATGCAGTTGTGCTAAACGGATGGCCTGCAGAAAGGGACAAAGTGCCACTAGAAATCAAAAACTATTGGACTTTTCATGAGGAAATCACATACTTTGACAAGCTACTGTTCAAGGGACCAAAATAAATGAGGAAACAGATGCTCCAGAAAAAATACATAAAGCCCACCTCAGCACTGTAAAATGTAAACAAACAGTGCAAGATATTCTATACTGACATGGGATGTCAAAACAGATTGAAGAAAATGTCATAATGTTCTGTTTGCAATGCAGTTAGGAACAATAATCCTAAACTTCTTACTGGACTGGGTTCTTAAACCTCCCATCCCCACCATATCTCTGCTGCTGGTACCCTCCCTGGTGCCCTTAGTGACCACCACTTGGTCTACTGTGTGCACAAAATTCACCATCACAAAGCCCCAACCCCCTCCCAAACTTCTCCAGATCCAGTCTTTCCAGTCACCGGACCTGTCATCCCAACATGCTGATTTAGTGACTACTAGAGATCTTGCAAAGTTTTAATTAACCCTTTTTTTTTGTAGAATTTTGCCATGAACAGCAGACCTTCAACTGCAAACAGTAGAATGTTGCCCTTGCTAAATGTGAAATTCCACCATTCATGGTGAAATTCCAGCATTCGTGGTGAAATTCTGCACTTCGAGGAATGAAATTCCACACTTCGCAAGTAGAACATCGCACTTCAAAACTCCACAAATTGTGTTAAGTTCACAGATAATTTACAGAGAGAAGTTTCCCAAATTCATCCATTTCTAGTGGCTACTGACTGGTCACCCATTTCATCTACCAATAACATCAATTCTGCCCTCCACTATTTTTTTTTTGTTTTCTCCCTCCCCCCATAGCCATAGCGTACACATGTGTGTATGCACATGGAGGCGCATGCACAAGCCAGGATCTGGTGGCCCCTTCTGCCCCTCCCCTGACATTTTTGTCATTGCACCGTGCTGTCTACATGCCCACCAGACCTCCACCCAGTGGCAATGGGACTACAAACAAGTGGGCATCCACCCCTTTGGAGGGGAGAGCCGTGGCTCAATCCCACTCCAACCCCCCCCGAGCCAGCAGCCCAGTGACCTGAGGTCATCTCTGAACCTGGGTCGCCGGTGTAGCATGAGGTAATGTGCCAGCGCCTCAGCTCTCTGTGCTACCAGGCCGGCTTCCCTCCACTATTTTAATACTAAATTCATGTCTGTATGGGATCAGCATGCTCCTCTTAGGCGAACCTGGGTCTGTGGTTCCCACCTCCCTTGGATCTTGACTGAACTTCTGGCCTGCCTACATGCACAAGACTTTACCTGGAAGACTCATAAGTCCTCTGGCTCCCCTGCTGACTTAACCAGGTACTGAGCCCTTGAAATGCCTGTACCAGAGCCACCAGGCTCGCCAAACCTGAATACTTTGCCTGCACCTTCCAGAATAACCTTAACCACCCAACTAAAGTCTGGAATGTCATCCACGCCCTTTTATCTCCTCCAACCCAGTCCTTCCCCCCTGTTCTCAAGGTGAGTGAGATCCCCATTTCTGACCCCCGCTGTTGTTTCAGAGTTCAGCTGATTCTTTACCTCCTGTGCCTCCTCTCTTCCATCCCCCCATCCCTTCCCCAACTGCCTCCCAGCTCCTAGCCCTCCTCCTACCCTCTCCCCTATCCTACTACCCCTACTCTCCCCTTCTCCTTCTCCCCTATCACTCCAGCTGCCTCCCTCAATGCTTTCCTGGCTCTTAACCCCCTTAAGAGCAGGAACCTTGATGGGTCCAACACCAAACTCCTCCATCTCCTTCTCAATCTCTCTTTCTCCCTTACCTCCATCTCTGACTCCTGGAAGCATGTGATTGTCATACCCCTTTCCAAAGGAGATGACTCCTCTTCAGTGGCAACTACTGCCCTATATCCCCTGCTCCCCAATCTAGCCAAACTGCAAGAACACCTTATGCTGTCCTAGTTCTCCACATTCCTTGACTCTTCCTCTTTCTTCATCCCTTTCCAGTCTGAGTTCCATAAATTCAACTCCACCTCCTCTTCCCTCCTCCGGCTTACTAACTCCATTCTCTCAGGCATGGATCAGGGCCTTATCATCTCAGCTTTGTTGACTTGATCAAAGCCTTCGTACTGTATCGCACCCTCTTTTCCTCGACAAGCTTAAAGCAGCAGGTCTCTCCAACTCCTCTACCAATAGGTTCCACTCCTACCTTGAGGGTAGGTCTCAATCTGTGTGAACTGGTGATTCTATATCCCTTCCACTTCCTAGCAACACTGGTGTCCCACAAGGCTAAGTCCTTGGCACAGTACTCTTTTTGGTCCTCCTGAATGACATCTCTGCTGCCTGCTCCTCTCCATCCATCCACATGTACACAGATGACACTGTTCAGTTTACCTCTGATTCTTCCCCCCTCTGATCTCATGGCCAGGCTTCAGCTGGACTTCAACAGTGTTCAGCACTGGTTCCATTCAAATCAGCTATCCCTCAATGCCAAGTAAACAGTTTCAATGACCTTTAGTGTTAAGCAGAAGCTCGCTAGGCTTACTGACTTCCCCACCTTCAACACCTTAGATGAGACCACTATCGACAATGTTTCTTCATGTAAGTACCTTGGTGTCTGACTCGATCGTTCTCATGGCATGTGAATGTTATACAAAATAAACTTCACCCTAAATGAGAAGTGTGATACAGTAATAGAGGTTACATTCCTCCTCCTGCTTGCCGTGCTATTGTACTGAAGATGATCCTTCCCATCTTCTACTTTGGTGACATTGTATGCAGTTCTGCTTCTGAGACCTCGCTATCCAGATTGTATTTCCTCTTTCACTCCTTCTGTCACTTTGCTTCAGACTGTCTGCCACAAACCCACCATTGCTCCCTATATTCTTTCCTTTCCCTCCCATCCCCTCCCTTGAAGCCACATGCCACACACAGTGTGCCTCTTTATCTCCAAATATTGGCTTGGCTCCTTCCCCCATACCTTACCTCTCCTCCTCCCCCTTCCTCTTACACCCTTTGTAACTCTGACTATCACTCCCTCACTCTCCCAGCTAGGAAATCCTCAGCTGGCCAGGTTGCTTTCTTCTACTGTTTCTCCAAACTATGGAATCCTCTTCCTCATCTCTCCACTTTGCCACTTCCCAATGCTCTCTCTTCTCTGCTGTCCATGATTTCACATCACACTCCTGCAAGTACACCTGATGCCATATCTTACTATGTCCCTCTACCGCCTACTTTCTACCCACTCACTACACTCCCTCTCCTCCATTTTCACGCTCTCTACACTAGCTCACATTTACTCCCCCTTTGAACCTCTGCACTCTAATTTATATTCCATGACTCTCCCTCTCTCAATATCCTTGCTTCCCCAGCTCATATTGTTACTCCCCCATTTACCGCTGCGCTCTAAATTTGTTTTCCTTGACTCTCACTGAATTAGCTTTCCTTACCCTTCCTCCTGGATAATTCCACTTTGTATCTTAAATATGCTCCTTGCTATTCTTTGGACTGCATTTTATGCCTTTTGTATAAAATTTATCTTCTACTTTTTATACATTGCTTGGATATGATACCTGTTTTCTACTATGCAATTGTTGCCTTGATGCACTATAATTGCCCGCCTTTATCCCCTCCCCCAGGACCCATCTGGAAACAGGCTGTTGTCAGCTCAGCATGTCATTCCTGGTGAAACTTTTGAAATAAATAAACAAAGAACCTCTGTTGTCTCATGACATACCTGACAGACCTTGGGCTAAAATAGTAGCTGACCTCTTTCAGTTCAGTGGAATTGAATTACAGTACCTTCTCTGTGTGGACTATTACTCCAAATACCGAGAAATAAATAAACTCAGCAAGTCAACAAGCAAGACCATTATCACGCCCATGGAGTCACTGTTTGCCAGACATGGCATACCAGATGTGGTAATGTCAGATGACGGTTCACAGTTTTCTAGTTAAGAGTTCAGAATGTTTGTGGATAGCTTGGAAATTAAACATTCCACATCTAGTCTGGGATTCCCACAGTCTAATGGACAAGCAGAGAGGACTATGCAAACAGTAAACAAGCATTTGTCAATGCCGAATGTTGTCGCGCTGGCATTGGCAGTGGCGGAGGTGGAGAGGCATAGCACTGTGAGTTTGTTAATGTGTCACAAAAGATTTTGCACAGCGAGTATGCCACTGTGTGGTAGAGCTGTGGAAATGCGTTTTGGGCAGGCTGTGGAAAATGACAGCTGGACTGTTGATAATGAGGTGTGCACAAATGCCAGTGGTGAAAATGTGGCATGAAAATATTGCAGATTGACGAAGTTACAAGGGTGCGTGGAAACTGCGCAATGCACGCTTGCAACACAGTCATTGTCTGGACTTTCGCCACCAAATTTTCAACATAGGCATTTTAGGACCTCTGCTGATGAATAGCATCACCGTCATTTCCTCAAAGTGTCCCAAAAAGTGATTTCGCACAGTGACCGTGCAATTCTACACCGGATGTGCGAAAACACATTTCAGCCAGCTGAACTGATCATAAGGAGATATGGAAAAATGCCAGTGATGAATAGCTGGAGTGAAAGTATTACAAATTCACAAAGTCACAAGCGTGCGTGCAAACTGCACAACGCACACTCATAAAACACTAATTTTATTGACTTTCGTCCCTAAATTTTCAACATAGGCATTTTAGGACATCTGCTAATGAACAGTGTTACTGCCATTTATCATAATGTGTGTCGAACATGGGCTTTCCACAGCAACCGCACTATTGTGCACCAGAACTGTGAAAACAGATTTTGGTCAAGATGTGAAAAATGACAGCTGTACTGTTTATTAGGAGGTGTAGAACAATCACACTGTTGAAAATGTGGAGTGAAAATATTATAAGTTTGCAAAATTACGAGCATGCGTGCAAACTGTGCAACGCACGCTCGTAACACAGTCATTTTATGGGGTATTGTCACCAAATTTTCAACACAGGCATTTTAGGACCTCTGCTCATGAACAGTGTCACTGTCATTTTTGTAATGTGTCCTAAACAGTGATTTTGCACAGCGACCACGCTATTCTGCACCGGAATAGCAAAAACACATTTCGGCAAGGATGTGAAAAATGACAGCTGTATAGTTCACAAGAAGGTGTGATAAAATGCCAATGTTGAGAATGTGGTGTGAAAATATTGCAAATGTGCTAACTTACGAGCGTGCTTTGCACAGTTGCTACGCATGCTCATAAAACAGTCATTTTATGGAGTATTGTCACCACATTTTCAAAACAGGCATTTTAGGACCTCTGCTCATGAACAGTTTCTTGTCATTTTTGTAATGTGTCCGGAACACTGATTTCGCACAGTGACCATGCTATTCTGCGCGAAGTGCGAAAACACATTTCGGCCAGGATGTGAAAAATGGCAGCTGTACAGTTCACAAGAAGGTGTGGTAAAATGCCAATGTTGAGAATCTGGCATGAAAATAGTGGGAATGCGCTAACTTATGAGCGTGTGTTGCGCAGTTGCTACGCATGCTCGTAAAACAGTCATTTTTTGGATTTTTCCCACCAAACTTGCAACATAGGCTTTTTGAGAGCTCCTCTCATGAAGTGGCACTGTCATTTTGTTAATCAATCCCGAAAGGTGATTCCACACAGTGACTGCGAAATCACCTTTCGGGACCGAATAACGCCATGACAGTGCAAGAATTCATGAGAAGGGGTCTCAAAAACCCCATGTTGAAAATTTAGGGCCCAAATTCACAAAAATGCCAGAGATATGCATTAAAGTTGAAAAACCCCTATTCATTCCATTATACAGCTTACCGGCATTTCTTCAGTTCGTGATCGGCTTTGAAGAGTGCAGATGTGTTCCTGGTCCACGAAGATTGTCACGCGGACTACACAGGTAAGTATGGGGTGAAGGAGGTGAGGAAGGTAGGGTGCACACAGGGTGGGTGCGGGTGGGGAGGGGGGCATCGACACCATGAGGGACCGTTTCATTTTGCAGGAAAAAACATTGTGGACAGTTTTTTTTGCAGGGATTTGTACACTGGGGTGGGCTCTCAGCGTGCCACCCTAACTGTTTTGGGGGTGTCTGTAACTGACAGGGGATTGGGCACCCTCATCGCACACAACGGGGGGATGAGGAAGTAATGCTGAGGGATAGGGCACCCCGTCGGCAGCACAAGAAAGTGGAGGGGCAAGCCGAGGGGATTGGGCAACCCTCGGCATTCAACAATTGGGGGTTTATGCCGGCGAGTGTGGGCTCCCCATCGCACACAAAGAAAGTGGGGGGGTTAACCAACAGGGGATTGGGCACCTCTGAAGTCGGCAGTAGTTGGGCGGCCACCCGCTCGCCAACCATGCTCATAATGTCAGCGAGCACGTAGGAAGGGTCCGCTGCATATGACTAGCTTTGCTCGGATTGCAGCAGACCTTTTCTTAGGTGTGCTTGCCACATTATGCATGCATGGTGTGGCACCGGCATGCAGGCTGATTGGGGAATGAGGGACACACCTACTGGTGCATGCCCTGCATTCGCCCAACAGCGACCCCACCTCCAAAGCTGCACTGTCCCATGATGTTGGCTGCGCAAGTGCCCCAACATAAAAATGTACTGAAAAAGGCAGAAGAAAGTGATGGAGACCCCTATCTTGCACTGTTAGAATACAGGAATATGCCTATGGAAGGAATTGGATTTTCTCCTGCACAGTTACTTATGTGGTGCAGGTAAAATCTAAGTTGCCAGCATCAACACGCTTTTAAAACCTGAGCACAAGATTGATGTGAAAGACAAGCTGAAATCAAGACAGTTTACTCAGAAGCATTACCGTAACTGGCATGCACAGGAGTTGCCAGTCATTCAGAAGGGAGATCGAATACAGATTACGCATGAGGAGAAGTGGCAACCTGTAGTTGTTGTTAGAGATGCAGCAAATTTAAATTCCGTTGGCGAAGTGAATGCGAAGTGGGCACTTTGCTTTGCCACTCCGCTACGCTGAGTGGGCAATGCAAAGTGCTCACTCCGCCTTGTCATGACTCAAGAAACTTCGCTTTAAGGCGGAATGGCAATGCGAAGTAAGGCGAAGTCATTGTTTTTAATGGACTTCGCGTTCCTCATTATGATTCTAAGTGATCCACTTGGTGTTTCAGATTTGGCAGCCCCCCACATATCACATGGCTTACAGTACCGTAAGTCACATGCTCTTTAGCTAGACAGGAAGAAAGTGAGTCATACAAGCAGACCCTTTTACTTTCTCCAGTGCAGACGAAGAGAGAGTAGTGTGTTTTGAGACTGCTAATACTTTGAGATCAGAGTGAGGAGGAGATTTAAACTTTGATTTAGACCCAACAGCTTTTTTAAAAGCTACATTTTTTGTCTTTTCTGTACTTTTTTTTTTACTTAATTTGTTCTTTCTGTAAATTTTATTTTTCTTACCTTTATAAGTAGTTAGTTGTTTGTCTGTGTCTGTGTGACTGTGTGCATGTGTGTTGTGTGACACTGTGAGTAGTGATTGCTCAGACTGAGGGAGCTCAGTAGGAGAGATGGACCAGGGTGAGGGAATGTCTGAGGCGGGGGCAGCTCTGGGAGAGTGTGATAGTGGTAAGAATTGTACCATGCGCATGTGTGGAGGACATGGGTGCCCATTCCTGTTGGACCGCTCAAAACTTGTGAATGCCCCCCCGCCGGAAGCAGGACCAGCACCGCCTCCTGTTCTGACTCTGAGGCAGCTGAACCATCACCACCAAGTCCAGCACCAGGTCCTCTGGAGCAGGATGTGCCTGTTTCCCTGGGCCCAGGTGCGGATCCCATCCCTGTTCAGAACCATGACCAGCTGGCTGTCAGTTCATCTGACCATCCCCTGCCTGCACCTGGTCCTCCCCGCACCTCCATTGTTTGGCAGTTTTTTGACTGTGTCGGGGGGGACAGCAGTGTGGTCAACTGCTGCCTATGTGAGGTGGAGGTGCACCGTGGCCCCCGGGGGAGTCACCTGGGGACTGGGGGCCAGCACATTCATATGCTCAATCACCAGCAGTTGGAGTGGCAGGCTGCCACAGAACAGACCATGCCTGCACCTGCTGGCCATTCTGTGGCAGAGGGTGTAGCTGTGCATTGCAGCATCCCTAAGAAGAGGAAAGCCACAGCAGACCTGCTGCTCCACCAGCACCTCCACCCGCACCCCCACCACCACCACAACCAGCAGGTCAACCTGTAGAATGTGTGGACCCCAGAGAACTGCATGTAACACAGGCTCACTTGGCAGTTCTCTGGAGTGCTGTCAAGGAGAACAACAAGTGAGTGAGTGCTGTGGAGCAGTGGCTGGATCACATAGAGGGACATCAGTTGCAAGTATGTCCATGCTGGAACTGCTGCTGGATCACCATGGGATCCCACATTAGTTTTTTTTTCCTCACACCATGTGCCCCCCACACCTTCCTTGCTGTGTTATAAAATGTATTCCTCCACCATTCCCAACCCTTGAATGTAATTATGCCCTTTTTTGTTGTCTTCCATATGTGTGACACTTTGTATTCTGAGCAGTGCAAGTATACTTTGCTAAACTGCATGTGTGCAGTCAGCCTTCTTTCCAGTCTGTGTATGTGCTGCAGACACTGTCCAACTCCCTGACTTAAAAACAAACATAAATAAGTACAATGGTGGGGTGGTGAAGCATGGAGAGATACTACAAAACAGGCTTACAATACATCCAAGTAACTATTAAAAAAAATTAATGCTGTGATTCATGACGTAATCGTGAATCGTGATTTGTGACTGCATTTGTGACCTTGATAATGAAGAACGTGATTCAGTGTCGATGGTGTGAGATAACCAGTATGAAACTGTATTGGGAAAGCAAATGCCTACGGCTGTACTTCCCTGATGAGCTGTAGCTTAAAACTCCCAGACTTAAAAACACGTATCAATGAGTATAATGGTGGGGTGGTGAAGCCTGAAGAGATACTACAAAACAGGTTTACAGTGCATCCAAGTAACTTGAAAAAAAATTAATGTTGTGATTCATAAAGTGAATGATCGCGAATCGTGATTTGTGACTGCATTCGTGACCGTGATGATGAAGAACACAATTTGTATCACGAGTGACTCGTGATGATGGTCCTGACTTAAAAACGCATATTAATGAGTACAGTATTCATGCAGAATTAAGCACCCCACCTGTCCAGTACTCTGAAGGGAAGCCAAAGAAACAACTGTGACTTAAGTTACAGATGGAGATTGAGCCCTAAAGAGATGCAAATGCACAGACAGATTAAGATTGCGCTGTGCACTGAAGAGATGCAGACACAAAGGCACAACACCTAACCAGTGCTCACCATCAGAAATTCAAATCTGGAAAAGAATACCTTTGCCAGTTGGGGCAGGCTGTGGGGCCGGGACAGTGTACTGGACTGCTGCAGTAACAGTCACTAGTACTAGTACCAGTAAAGATACCACAAAGAAGTACAAAAATCACACAGCTGCAGTGGATAGCAGCTTCACATTGCTGAAATTATTATGTGGCACAATAAACGGTGTCTGATTTGATGACACGCGTTACACACATACTCACACACACACACTAAGTAATGCATAGCAAATTGAAAACTTCAGTAATATAACGACATATTTTAAACAAATTAAAATTATGCACTGCGGCAGTAATAGTCACTCGTACTAGTACCAGTAAATATACCACAAAGAAGTACAAAAATCATACAGCTG
Source organism: Neoceratodus forsteri (assembly GCA_016271365.2). NCBI lineage: Eukaryota > Metazoa > Chordata > Ceratodontiformes > Ceratodontidae > Neoceratodus > Neoceratodus forsteri. The sequence goes on from CM028135.1 coordinate 171,246,363, forward strand.
CAGTGGATAGCAGCTTCACATTGCTGAAATTATTATGTGGCACAATAAAAGGTGTCTGATTTGATGACACGTGCCACACACATACTCACACACTAAGTAATGCATAGCAAATTGAAAATTTCAGTAATATAACCACACATTTTAAACAAACTAAAATTATGCACTGCTGCACCACAACAATCAGCAAAAAAAGGCAAGAAATATTAAAAATATTACTGTATGTACATTAACACAGTTATACAAGAAAAATATCACCAAAACAGAAAGCACTGTCTTTTTCTCCAAGTTAATCTACCTACACCACAGACATGCCCCTCCCCCAAAGCACACTTCCACTGTCTCTTAGTACACAGACTGAATGTTGTACATTAACATTCAAAATCCATACACCAAACAATAAATGCTCAATGATATGAGCACAGGAGGGTTTCCTATAATCGATGAACTAAAGTTTCAGCAAAAAAAATGACTCAAAAAGCTTTTTTAACAGCTTTTTGAAGGTTTAAATCGCAGGGAGCTCTCAGAGCAGATTGTCTCCTACAGCTTGCTAAACACACTACCCCAAACTGAGGCTGTGCAGAAAAATCTAGAGCCCAAGTGAACTGAAATCCCATGAATCACTGCAAAATTCGCTTTTGGAGTTTAAAAACAAGGTGAAGTGAGGCGAAGTACATTGTTTTCAATATACTTTGCCTTAAGAATTGGAGTGGAGTAGTGGTTTGGGAAGGCGGAGCAACACAAAGTCATTGTTTTCAATGGACTTCGCGTTACCCATTATAACGCGAAGTACTCTGCCTCGCATTGCAGAGCACCCTGCGAATTTGCCTTGACTCCGCGGACCACTTCGCAGAGCAAATTGGGGCCACTTCGTCCATCACTAGTTGTTGCGGCCAATCATCTCCCAGATCATATATAGTACTTACACCTGATGGTAAAATGTACAGAAGAAACCAAATGCATCTAATGAAGGCACAGGAGGAAACATTCCCTAAGATGATCACTGATTCCTTTGAAGTGCCAAGCCCAACCATACCAGATGAACAGTCAGAGAGCAATGAGCAACCTAATGTATCCATACCTGCTGATCTACCTGACGTTCACAGGAAAATATACAGCCAGAGCAAACACCAAGAAAGATAACCAGAACTACAAGATGTGGCAGAGAGATCAAAGCTCCAAGAAGATATCAAACATAGAAACATAGACATAATAGAAACATAGAAGTTGACGGCAGATAAGGACCACAAGGCCCATCCAGTCTGCCCATTTCTTTTTCTACCTTATAAATGTGCCATCGGCCTTTGCTCTGTCAGTGGCCTATCTATTCATAGTCATTTGTATTGCTCCCTTATGCCTATCCCATGCCTGTTTGAAGCCCTGCACTGTATTCATAGCCACCACTTCTTGTGGTAAGCCATTCCATGCATCCACCACCCTTTCTGTGAATAAGAATTTCCTCACACTCCCCCTTAATCGGCCTCCCTCTAATCTCATGCTGTGTCCTCTTGTCCTGCTATTTTTCTTATATTTAAACATGTTAGACTCTTTCACCTTGTTTATGCCCTTAAGGTGTTTGAATGCCTCGATCATATCACCTCTCTCCCTCCTTTGCTCAAGGGTATACATATTGAGCTCTGTTAATCTGTCCTCATATGTCTTCCGATGCAGTCCCTGCACCATTTTGGTTGCCCTTCTCTGGACTGCCTCAATTTGGTTAATGTCCTTGTGAAGGTGTGGCCTCCAATACTGCATGCAGTACTCCAGATGGGGCCTAACCAGTGTCTTGTACAGAGGGATTATTACCTCCCTCTTATGACTTGTGATACCCCTACTAATACACCCTAACACCCCCCTAGCCTTACCTACTGCTTTAGAGGTCTGCTTGGATGATTTTAGGTCATCAGTGATGATGATGCCCAAGTCTCTTTCTTCCTTTGTGACTGCTAGCAACTCCTCCCAGCCTATAGGTGGCTTCAGGGTTTCTCTTCCTATGTGCATGATTTGCACTTCTTTGCATTAAATCCCAGTTGCCACTCTTCTGACCATTCTGCTAGTTTATCCAGATCTCTTCTCATTCTGCCCACCCCATCTGGATCATCTACTCTGTTGCAGATCTTGGTGTCATCTGCAAACAGACACGCCTTACCCTCTAGTCCATCTGCAAGGTCACTAATGAAGATGTTGAAGAGGACTGGCCCCAGGACTGATCCCTGAGGTACCCCACTTGTGACTTGCATCTCTTCTGACTGTATACCATTTACCACCACTCTCTGTTTTCTGCCCGTCAACCAGTTTGCCACCCAGTTGACCAACTTCTGACCAACCCCGAGCCTACCCAGCTTATTTATCAATCTTCTATGTGGAACAGTGTCAAAAGCTTTGCTGAAGTCAAGGTAGGCAACATCAACTGCTCCCCCTTGGTCCACCACTCTGGTTACCCAGTCAAAGAAATCTATGAGATTAGTTTGACAGGACCTTCCTTTTGTAAACCCATGCTGTCTTGGATCCTGTGCCCCTATGGATTCCAGGTGTTGCACTATCCTTTCCTTAAGGAGTGCCTCCATAATCTTGCCCACTACTGAGGTAAGAAGATATCAAGATTATACATAGAACAAAGGAATAAGAAGATTGTAACATGGACTGGTGGTAAAGACCAGGTCCCAACAGGGCTATGTGCTAGTAACCTCTGGCCCTAATTATATGGTTACAAACAAGTCATTTTTTTTCTTTTTTCCTAACTGTTGATTTTGATACCTGAACTGAACTAAAACAAGCATTTGTCAATGCCGAATGTTGTCTTGCTGGCATTGGCATTGGTAGTTCCGGAGTTAGAGACGCATAGTAGGAATGGCAGTGAAGTATTAAAATGATGCCAATCCCACCCCCACCCTGTAGAGACCGACAGGCATTGGGGTGTGCCTTTGGGTCATCAGCTATAACACTCAAGCCATTTTGCCTCACCCTACCCTGTAGACGCTGACAAGTGTCGTGGTGCACTTTGGGGTCTTTGGGCATTATACTTACCCCATTCCATAAGGAAATATGCTGAGGTGGGTGCAGTATAGGAGAATGAGGTGAACTTTGTGGCCGAACAGTGCAAGGCACACCACGATGCATGCCACTGGCCACAGGGTGGGGGGGTGGAATGGGGTGAGCATTACAGCCAATGATCCCAAGTCACACCCCTGATGCATGTCAGTCTCTACAGGGTGGAGTGCTACAATTGGAAATCCTAACACCGTAGACGTGTGTTGGTATTTTCACTCCAAATTTTCAACATGGGCTTTTTGTGAACCCACCTCATGAAAAGCAGCACTATCAGTTTGTTAGCTGAAAGGTGATTTTGCACAGCAGCTATGCCATTTGGCAACACAGGGACAAAAACACATTTTGGGCAGGATGTGGAAAATGACAACTGTATTGTTCATGAGGAGATGTAAAAAAATGACAACATTGAAAATATGAAAAATTGGTGAAGGTATGAGCATGCATAGAAACTGTGCAACACACGTCAGTAACCCAATTATTTGGGGAATTTTTTTTAACCACATCTTTAACATAGGCATTTTGGGACCTCCCCTCATGAACAGTGGCAATGTGATTCTGTTAATGTGTCCAAAACGTTGATTTTGCAGTGACCGTGCCATTGTGCACCACAAGTGCGAAAACACATTTAGGGCAGGATGTGAAAAATGACAGCTGTACTGTTTATAAGGAGATGTAAAAAAATGCCAGTTTTGAAAATCTGGCATGAAAATAGTGCAAATTTGTGAAGTTACAAGGGTGCATGGAAACTGCGCATCGCAAGCTTGTAACACAGTCATTTTATGGAATTTTGTCACCAAATTTTCAACATTGGCATTTTAGGACTACTGCTCATGAACAATGTCACTGTCATTTCCGAAAACTGTCCCAAAAACTGATTCTGCGCAGTGACCGTGCTATTCTGCACTGGACGTGCGAAAACACATTTCAGCCAGGATATGTAAAATGACAGCTATACTGTTCAGAAGTAGGAGAGGAAAAATGCCAATGTTGAAAATCTGGAGTGAAAATATTACAAATTCACGAAGTTACACACATGCATGGAAACTGCGCAACGCACTCTCGTAAAAGTCATTTATGGGATTTTTTCCACCAAATTTGCAACATAGGCTTTTTGAGAGCCCACCTCATGAACACTGGCACTGTCATTTTGTTAATCGGTCCTGAAAGGTGATTCCATGCAGTGACCACGAAATCACCTTTCAGGGCTGATTAACACCATGACAGTGGCAGAATTCATGAGGAGGGGTCTCAAAAACCCCATGTTGAAAATTTGGTGCCAAAATTCCAAAAAATGCCTGAGATATGCATCAAAGTTGAAATAACCCTATTTATTCCATTATACAGCTTACCAGCATTTCCTCAGTTCGCAGTCAGCTTTGAAGAGTGCAGACGCGTTCCCGGTCCACGAAGATCATCACGCCAGACTCCGGAGGCAAGTATGGGGTGAAGGGGTGGGGAGGCAGGGTGCACAGTGGGTGGGTGTGGGTTGTGGGAGGGGGCAGGGAGACCGTGAGGAACCATTTTCTTTTTTGACAGGGTAAAAAAAATAAAACATTGCGGGACCATTTTATTTTAACAGGGGCATGCGGCATGCTGGGGTGAGCTCCCAGCGTGGCAACAGACTCTTTTTTGGGGGGAAGCAGCTGTGGCTGATGGGGGATTGGGCACCCCTGTCGTAACAGGGGCATGTGGCATGCTGGGGTGGGCTCCCAGCATGCTAACAGACTCTTTTTGGGGGCAGCTGTGGCCGATGGGGATTGGGCACCCCATTGGCACAAAACAAAGGGGGTTTCATTATGCCAACAGGGATTGGGCACCCCTGTCGGCACACAACAAAAGTGGGGGGGGTTACATAATGCCAACAGGGAGTGGGCTCCCCCGCTGACAACATCACTTGGGCACTGAAGCCAACAGGGATTGGGCCCCCATTGGCAAAGAAAAACTGTTGGTGGCCCGCATGATGCCAAGGGGATTGGGCACCCCCTCTGCATATGTTGTAAATGGGAGAGGGGTTATTAAGCCAACGGGGAGTGGGCTCCCCCATCAGTATTCTGACAGGAGGTGGTGGCAATGTTGCATGCACATCAGGAGGTGTGTTATGGTCATGCTGCATGACAGCTTTGCTCTCTTTGCAGCGGACCTTTTGTTAGATCTGGCGGCCACATTCCAAATTACTGACATGATGCCTGCATACTGCCTGACTGGGGAATGAGGGACTCACCTACTGATGCGTGCCCAGCATTCATCCAACAGTGACCGTGCCTCCAAATCTGCTACTACCGCAATATGTTGGCTGTGCATGAGCGAGCCAACATAAAAAAGGTGGGGAGATGTAGTATAGCTGATGTAAAAGCAGGTGGAGCTAATGTAATATAGCTGATGTAACAGTAGGTGGAGCTAGGAGAAAGTCATGCAATCAAACATGTGCATGAAGTGCTCAGACACTTGAATAAAGGAGTTTGAGCAGCAAGCGGTCTACAGTTGTTTCTCATACTTTACACTGAGAAGGCACTTAGTATGATATGCAGCAGCCATATCATCCCAGAAAAAAAACCCCACTAAGAATGACTCGTGAAGCCCACTGCCAGCATGCAGAGCAGTGGTACTTTCTTGACTTTGAACACCATGGATGGATGCCTACTGCCGGTGGAATCTCCACATTCCCCCACTATGCCCACTGTCACCAAGGTTGCACTCTAATAGTAAATAAGACTACCATTAGACTCTCTGCACTCCCCAGATATGCCTGCTATCATTGAGAAGACACCCATGTGTGGTATCCAGCAGCCCTTATATTTGAACAAACAGTGAAAATTGTTGTTGAAGACAGCCGGCAGCACGCAGGACAGTGGTACTTTCTTATCTTTGAACACTGCAGATGGATGCATGCTGCCATCGGGCTCTCCACATTGCCCCCCTATACCCATTGTCACCAAGGAGGCCTTGAAATAGAGATGGAGTCCAAGAAACTAGTGATTAAAACCATAAAAAGAATTGTGTAGCAGAATGCAATGCTAGGAGATTGAAGATGGACTGTTGAGTGGGACTATTTTATATCAGCATAGCCACATATTTCCTCATTTGAAATATATGTCTGGTTTAACACAAGAGCTGTATTGTGCAATACAGGGTTGTTTTTGTTGTTGTTGATTTTTTTCTGTTTTGTAAGCAAAATAAGACACTCAACGATTTGTGTGTTGTGCATTCACAATGCACACCCAGGGCCAAAAGGCACTCCCCCTGTGGCATCATGCCCCACAACACCCTATTGTGTCTTTTAATTAAGTTCTGCATCTGTGCATGAATGTCTCTGTCCGTTGGCATACTGTACAGTACAAGTCTCATTAAACTGTATTTGTAACTCTTTGGTTTGGCATTATTTGAATGGGCTTCTTAATGACTTAGCTATGTTTTTCAATGAGTTAATAAATGTTTCATTATGGTTTGCTGACAGCTTCCATTTAGCTGCAACATATAGTAAAATGCATTTCATAAACGGTGCTTCAGAGTTTTTGAATGAATGAATACAATGAATAAAGTACAGTACAGTACAAGTAGTGTCCGTGGGAAAACTGCAGTATATTTTCACAGAAAGATCTACTGGCCAAAAGATAAACTCACGATTAGTGATTTTGGAAAATGTTTTATTTTAATTACATTTTCATATCACAATTAATTTTTTTGTAAAGTGCTCCACGAAGCTGACTTGTATGCATATACTGCACTCGTAATGGGACCGAGCAGCACAGCAATATTTTTAAAACCACAACATTTTAAAATGGTGATTTGTGCTAATAAAACATAATTAAACACTGTACAATACTGTACCGCAGGTTTGTCCTTTCTGCATCCCTCAGCTACTGGCTTAGAAGTTCTTGACCTTCCACCAGTTCGCCACTGCATTGGAATTGGGTTTGCACTGTACAGTACTAGAGTACAGTATGTATACAGAAAGAAGCTCAGGGCAAAATTTGAGCCCTGTCCAGACAATCCCACAATCCTGGCCCCTAAAGTCTGCTGCGGGGTTAGAACTAGGACTGAAGACAAGGAAACCACCATCAGGCACAGGAGAAAGATACTCAAACCTAAGACAAGCAGCAAGGTTCAGGAGTAAAGAAAATCATCCGTGCTGCAGCTCCATGCTTACAGTACAGTAACTGTATGGCCATTCTGAGAAAATTGGAGCAGTGAATAATGATGAAAATAGTTTAAAACATGCACATTAGCCCTGAAATGAAATGTCTGTGCAATACAGACTGAATAGTGATGCAGTGCAAACGTAGTGACTGATCTACCAATGCACTGGATATGCCTTACGTAAATGTTGTGAACATGCTGGAGGAAACTTCTAAAACCATTGCAAGTGCAGTTCATGTGAGTTGCTTAAGGGTAGAAAAACAGTTGATTGTAAAAATGGTTACAGCTGCCCCGGCATTTGCAGCACTAAAAAAGTGAAAAAGCAGTGAGTTGAAGGAGCAGTTTAATGTGACTTGTACTGTACCTATGTTGTTCTCGGTATAGCAATTGTTGCATTGGTTGAAGAGGACACACTTTTTGCCATGTTGCCTGGAGGGGAAAAAATTAAAAAAAAATGTCAGTACTGGGTCCAGTCCTTTTAATGTCTTTATAGGTGACATTGTGGAGGGACTGGAAGGAAGAGTATGCCTCTTTGCAGACGACACAAAGATCTGCAACAGGCTTGATGCACAAGGTGGATGTGGAAAGGATGAGAAGGGACTTGGCAAGGTTGGAGGAATGGACAAAAGTATGGCAGCATTGATTCAATGCAAAGAAGTGCAAAGTAATGCACCTGGGAAACAAAAACCCATGAGAAGAGTCCACAATGGGGGGGGGTTATTAACAACAACAAAAATGGAAAGGGAAGAGGAGGTAGTCATATCTGATGACCTAAAGATAAGCAAGCAATGTGAGAAGGCAGTAAGGAGGGCTGGGGGGATATTGGGATGTATAGGGAGAGGCATCACCACTAGAAAACAAGAAGTTGTTATCCCTCTGTACAGCCAGTTGGTGAGACCACATCTGGAGTACTGCATGTAGTTCTGGAGGCCCCACCTCTGCAAGGACATAGACAGGATGGAGGCAGTCCAGAGGAGGGCAACTAAAATGGTGCAGGGTCTGCAACAGAAGCCATACAAAGAGAGACTAAAGGAGCTTAATATGTATACTCTTGAGGAAAGGCGGGAGAAGGGGGACATGATAAAAATTTTCAAGTAACTTAAGGGAATCAATAAACTCCAAAAGGGTAGCATTTCTCAGAAAATAGATGTGTAAGAACAAGGGGGCACAATTTGAAGATAGAGGGGGGACGGCTCAGGGGAAATGTGAGGAAGTATTTTTTCACAAAGAGGTTGGTGGATGCATGGAATGGCCTCCCTGAGGAGGTCGTAGGGTCAAAAACAGTTGGGGAATTCAAAATGCATGGGACAGACATAAAGCAATTCTGGTGGAGGGTAGGAAGAAGTAGGCTGTTGGTTAACTTGGATTTGCAGCTTATCCAATAGGTGGGGAAATGGGCAGACTAAGTGGACCAAGAGGTCTTCATCTGTTGTCAAAGTCTATGTTTCTATGTTTCCAATTAAGAATTGAGGCCAGGTTTTTATTAACAAAATAATTTCTATTACCACTGACCCTTGAATATATAACATTCATCAGGTTTGGGAAAGCATGTCTTTCAGTTTCATGTGATAAGAGCTAAAAAATATGAGCAAACAGCACAACGGCGACTACAAATTGCTAAAAAGCAAAATGGTGATCAGCACAATAGCTCGTCACAGAAACACTGACTGGTGCTCACTTTATCCATAGGGGAGATTTTCAAGTATTTTTTATGTGGGGGGCTTCACCCACCACACCCTCCAATTATTAAATAACCAACTAAGGCGAGGGGGGGGTTGTCAATGGAGGAAAAAATAAAGCCCAACTCGAGGAATAAATAAAACTTCTATAGCCTGTCCTGAGCCCAAGGCTACCACACACACAGGCAGCGCTCCTACCCTCTACGTCATGTTGCATGCTTGATTCAGCCCTTACAGTTTCCTGCCTACATATCAGTATCGCAGTCCCTACCTTGCTCATTCCTTCCCACACGTCGCTATTACTCCCAGTTGATGTTTAGTTCATGTTGCTCAATTTGGATTCACCCTTAACATGTTGCCCATACTGACCTGCTCATTTTCACTCGCTCTTATCACGGGTCACCCTTTACAACCCTTATTTATTTGCATGTTGAAACATGTTTGTCATTTTAAAAATCCAGCACATTAAAACTCTACCAGGAATTACCACTTATTTAATAACTCACAACATAACCTGATTCTTAAAGAGCAGCTGACGCCATTAGGAAAACTTTCACAAAACAGTATTTAGACACAATTCAGTTTGTATTTCCTATTAGTTCTGTATTCTCCCTCCCTATTACTTATTACTGAGGTCATTTGCACGAAAACAGGACCGCTGCTCCTGAAGAGTTTATCTATTCCTGTTTCTTTCTTCCTCCTTGAGATCATAATGCACTGCTTGTGACATCACTGTTACTCCCATGGCAACAGATTATGATGTCACAACAGAGGAGTATGACTTGAAGTAGGGAGTAGGCTATAGAGACAGATGAACTCTAAGGGATAAATATCATGTTTTTTTGCAAATGTCCTCAATATTAAATAATCAGGAGAAGAAATCTATAGAATATATATTTAATTAATGGGTCACATTTTTTCACGTAGAAAAAGTTGTGTATTAAATGTCATAATACACATATGTGTATCGCAGCATTTAATACACGGCTCTTAGTGTCAGACTGTCGGCGGTACCTGAGAAGAGCGAGTGGTCTGGATCCCTGCTGTGTGCTAAGGTTGCCCTGTTTTTTTATTATTTTAAAAATAGCTTCAGCCTCTCATCAGCGGTGCCCACAAGAGAAGCCACATACTCAATCTCACATTCTCCTTCGGGCCAGCTGAGACAGGAGCGTCGAGAGCAGCAAGGCCCCCAAGTCATTCCTGCTACTGCCTGTATCCAGCGCCTGTCACCAGCCAGCATCTCTTTTCTCCTCCTCTGACTTCAACCCGTGCCAGGGCGGTGGGTAGGCGGTAGCACCACTGGCCAGGTGCTAACTGTCTGAATCAAAATAAATAAAACAAAAACTTTTTATTTCTGCACCGCAGAGCGTACGCATGGGCAAATGGGAGTCAGCAAAAAAATGCAACCCTCTTCAATTAAACAAAACAAAATATGGAGTGCAGTGTGTTAAACTCAAATTTAACACACACCCTCATTGTTGGATGGCTACCATAAACCCCTCAGGCTTCACCCTCAGGGTTTATGTGCCATCTAACAACTCAGGTGTGTGTTAAATTCTTGTAACACGTTGCACCCCATACTTTATCCTATATGTAATGCAGGCTGAATTGTACCTAATTATTATGTTTTTCAAAGTTTTCTTCAAGGCATAAGCAGCTCTTTAACCACAACTCTAAAAGTATTGTAATTACTGATTGACTTTGATAACTTTAGAGATTACATTTGAGCACAAGTGCTCATTTACAAAGGTTCCACATCAAATGCCTAGTCCCAAAAAAACAAGTACAGTAAGGAGTTCCAGAGGAAAAGCAGTTGAGTCAGGCTCAAAGCAATTAAGGCAGAACAATCACTTACAGATCTGAAAAAAACAAAATCCTTACAAAACATGGTATAAACAGTCACAGATAATGTACAGGGAGAAACCAAATAAAACTGTTTAATTGTTGCAGTTGCATTGGACTGCAAAGGCAGACCACAAAGATCTTATAAACGGATTAAACTTGGGGACATTCACCAGTGTATCAGGCAATTCATTTAACCGGGTTATCAGCCCCGACAGTGAATGACCAATTATTTAAGTAGCAAGTAATAAGCAATAGTACTACGTAGCAAGGTTATCACATATTCTCCCCAGACATTTTACTGAAGCATTTGTTAAATGTCTAGCAGCACATTATGGTTTGCCAACCAGATGAAACAAGGTAAGAAACATTGAACAAAACCATCGGTCATTATTTGCGTGAGTACATTTAAACCAGTTAAACATTTTTCAGAGTATTCTCTAAACATGCTGACACAGAACCATATCAAATATACTTTGTGGGATTACTTGGTAGGACTTTTTCTGGTACAATTGAATGTCTATATGATTTGATATGCAATATAGGGCCAGATATTCAAAACTTTGCTCCGGGGCTAAATTAGCACTGCCTGGCAGGCAAAGTGAGCCTGAAGCACAAAGCAAGCTATATTCCAAAAGAATAGCCCAGGGCAAACAGCCTCTGAATAAAGCATGGGAATGATGCCTGGCAAATTGGGCAGGGAGTGCAGGGCAAATGTAGCCCTGTAATATGACAGCTCTGAATATAGCAACCAGGAAGTGCAGACTACAACAGCAACACAGTGCACAGCAATGTGAAGGTAGGTGGAGTCAACCTATGTGGCCAACGTGTGTTCCAGAAAATGCATGGACCCAGTACAGCTGCAGGGAGCAGCCCTAGGGACAGTACAGTGTGCAAAACAGTATAATATTCCCCGAACCATTTGCGTGGAGCTAACGCGTTTCCACAGGATTAGCGGAGCTAAGATAAGCTTGCCCAGTGCAAACACGTTTGCCCGGCGCTAAACTTTGCCATAATCAAAAGTGACATGCAAATGAGCCTACTTAGGTAGTCTCTGGGCAAACAGCCACATTAACATCTCATTATGCCAGATTTGCATGCAGTTTGCCCAGCATTACTGTGGGGTCCTACAGCTCCACCTGTAGGTTAGTCTGGAAGTAAAGGGGCTGGCCGCAGCTCCACCTCTAGGTCAGTCAGGCAGGCAGTGCATGATGATAGCTGCAGGCTACATGTAAACAGTACAGCATAGCATAGCATATCGTACCCCAGGGGACAACACAGCATAGGCACAGGTGATGGTGGTGCTGCATGCAACCATTACACTGTAGGTCACGCTACAGTGCACAGCAGACACTACAGTAGCAAGGGGGCCGGTAGTGTGAGGGACACGGCAATGCCTATAGTATGTAGGGCAGTGATGACCACTGCATTGTACACAGTGACAGGCCCAGCTTGCAGGTGATTACTGACAGTGGACAGTACTGTTACACTGTTGTGTGATCCACAGATGCTGCACCTGTGGCATGGGATGCTCACAGTGACATATACATGGCTGGCTGTGTGTGCTGTGGCATCTGTACAGTTGTGCAGTATGTGGCTCTGGAGGGCATGTAAGATCAGACAGGCATACAGGTGGTGGGGTATTGGCACTACTGGCCCATTTACACTGCATGATGTGTCCCAGCCTTGTGGCCACACCTGGGATGTGGTGAGGTCTGGCCAACCGTACACCCTCCCCTCAATGGCCACCATGCCTACAGTGCTGCATGTGTGTGCTGGCATCTGTTGGTCACCACAGACATATGGTCTGCAGGTGTGTGCTGTATGGCCACACTACCATGATGTCCCCTGTGGGCCAGATCACCCCTTACAGCCTGGCATGGCTGGGACTGGTGGCAGCTGTTGGCATCATGGTGCCATCAGTTAGCAGCATGTGTCCTCCATGTCTGGCATTTTCTAAGTGTCATACTCATATGTTAGGGTCGTGCAAGTCACACAAATCCCACACAAACACCATGCAAAGCACCAATGTCATGCAAAGCTGTCTGCCCAGGGTTAAGACCAGCTTTTCCTGGGCAGTAATTTTTACCGCGCTAAGGGTCACGCTAAGTCGCGTTAAACACCTTAGCGCAGTGCTAGCTGATGAATATCCCATAGCACCTGTATTCATGTTCAGTGTGCCCCTTGCATATAATTATGGTTTGCCCGGTGCTAATGCGATTTGCGAGCGCTATTTGGCCTTTTGAATATAGCAGACCCTTGCTAAACCCATGCAAACGGTTTGTGCACCGTGCAAAGCTTTGAATATCTGGGCCATAGAATACCATACCATTAGAATTTAGGGTTTCATTGAAAATAGTTATCAGTATAATTCTAAGTTAATGAAGCAATAATGCATGACAGGGTGTGTGTCATGCTGAGATAATGTTATGCTTTAGGTGGTTGGGCATGAGGCCACTGGCCAAGTGCATCCAACACCTGAAAAGTGATGTAATCCCAGAAATGATGCACACCCTGGAGTGCATTATTGCTATTATACCATGGCTCATATAAAAAAAATAGAAAACCTATGAAGAAACATGTTTTGAACATTTCTTTCATTGTTTTATTGTTGTGTAGGCATACGTTTAAAAAAAACAGTTCTGCTGTATTCTTTTGTCCAGCTGGTGCTGCCTTTCTGCTACTGTGGACTTCCTGTGCTTCCCCACTCTTCACAGAGAATGACTTATCTTTTGTGTTGTGCCTCCAACACACACCACACACCACAGACACACACACACACACACACAAAGGCAGCACCATAGCACTGAAGGTTTCACTGAGCCAGTCCCGCTACATGTACTGGAACCAGCTGAAGATGTCTGTGACTTTCTTTTTTTTGCAAAATTTTGATGTGTAGGAAGCACAATACGTGAAGACTTCCGGTTTTGCATGATCGGTAAGTCGCCCGTACCAGCTGTTGAGAGGGGGGAGGTAATAAGACAGCACTGGTTGTTAGGAGGGGGAATCTATTAAGACTGTTCAATACATTGATTTGGTATGTATAGTGTTTTTGGAGACAGATGCTTCCTGTGGTTTGCTGAGGAAATGGCTGAGTGATTGTTCCACTACGGCACTGTAACTAAAGCTGGGTTGCTCGCAGCGCCCATTTCTCCAACAGGTAGAGAAAGAAAGAGAAAAAAAAAACAGAGGTTTTATTTAGGACAATGTAAATTTTCTGAGTATATTTGTAGACAGCAGCGTCTCCATATCTTTGTAGACAGTTTCTTATGAAAGTGTGGGGCTCATTTTCAAACTGTGAGTAGAGATGTTGCAAAATTAAATTTCACCAGCAAAATTGCCATGAAATCGGCAATTTCGCCACGTGAAACATTTCATGAAATTCCGTCATTCCACATAATTTTTTTGCCGGGTGCAAAATTGCAAAATTTCACCCATGAAATGCCAAATTTCACCATGAAATGTGCAATGTCACCAAATCTTGCATGAATTTCACCAAATTTTGCCTGAATTTGGCCATTTCATGGGTGAGATTTTGCATTTCTTGGGCAAAATTTTGCAGGTGAAATTTCACATTTCACCCATGGAATTTCACACCCACAAAATATTTTGCGAAATGCATGAATTTCACTAAATATTTCGTGGAACAAAATGTTCTAATTTCACACATCTCTAACTGTGAGGCTAGTTTTAAAACTGTAGATGGATTAATATTAACCATGCTTGGAAATGTAAGAAGGTGGTGAAAATGTTGGAGCTTGATACGGTGATGTTATGCTGAGATAACATCACTGGTGATGGAGGGCACTGACCAATCAGATCCCAGGGATGATAGTTAGATAGATAGATAGATAGATAGATAGACAGACAGACAGACAGAGAGACAGATAGATAGAAAGAAACATAGAATTTGTCGGCAGAAAAGGACTGGTACACCCATCCAGTCTGCCCTATTTTTCCTTGCCTATTCTGACACATTGGACACTATTTAGCCACCAGTGTCCCCCTGCCTTCCTTTATTTTAAAATTTAATATGCTTTTTTACCCAGCTACTGCCAAGGATCAGCTTCAGCCCATTCCAGACCCCATCACACCCCGGGACTTACCTCTTGGGCAGAGAATGCCTCCTGGATTGCCCCCCCCCATGGCAGGGCCAATGTACCCAGTGCAAACCCACATGAGACAGAGGAAGGATTCTGGAAGGGGAGGCTACCGGTATTGCCTCCCTGGTTTACCCCACAGTGTGGGGTGTGGAGTTGGCCAGCCACACTGGAGGCCATAATGGATCAATGGCCCAGAGTGCTATTACAGTGCAACTAGAGGAGGGAGAGCTATGTTTTTCAGTGTTGTTGTTGCTTCCTTGGGGGTGGGATGTGCAATGATGCCCTGCATCTGCCCCCCGGAGGGTAGGCACTGGCGATACCCCCAGCCTCTGCCAGGGGTCTATACCATACCAGACACTCTACCTCCTCCCCACCAAGAGAAGGAGAGTAGTCCCTGGGATGCTCAATTTCTCTCCCCCCAGCCAGCCCTCCAATGCTCTGAGTCCATTTTAGAACACCACAGATGGGCACCCTACCCCTGCGCTGGTGGGCCAGCAACTGTCCCATCACCTTCCTATCTTCTACTTATTATTCCTGTGTGCCTATCTCACAAATGCTTGAAGATCCCCACTTCCTCTGGTAGGTTGTTTCAGGTATCCACCACCCTTTCTGTGAAGATGTATTTCCACACATTCCTCTTAAATGTTCCCCTGTCTATCGTCATTGCATGCCCACATGTTCTTGTGCTTTTCCTTCTCTGAAAGAGTCTACCCACCTGCACCTTGTCCACCCCTGAACGGTACTTATAGGTCTCAGTCATGCCCCTCTTGCTCTCCTCTCCTCTAGGGAGTACAGTACATGTTGAGGTCCCCAAGATAGGTATATATATATATATATATATATATATATATATATATATATATTCATTGCAAAAAACTTTGTTAATGTATCAGTTAGGGTTGTCATTACAGCGACAAAAGTTTGGAAATTCGATGTTAGGGATATCAATCCTTCCCCCCACCCCCAACCCCACTCTCCACACACTAACAGGTGTTGAAGTGTGCCTTGGGGCTGTTGGCCCTAAGTCTTACCCCATTCCATTTGTAAGGAAGCTGAGTGGTACAATATAGGACAATGGGGTGAGAATTAGGCCTGATGACCCCAACGCACACCCTGACACCTGTTGGTGAGTGGAGAGTGGTGGGGTAGGTCTGGTAACCCTAACATCAAATTTCCAAACTTTTGTCACGGTAATGAGAACCCTAACTGATGCATTAATGAAGTTTTTAGCTATGAATTTTCCTTCTTTTGAGAAAGTGTAATGTTACTCGTATGTGGTTGTGGGAAGCTCTCATCATGCATACATTTTGTAACTGTCTATAATTTTCATGTACTTAAGTGTACTAATATTTTAATGATATCATATCTTGGTGTGGGAGCACAGGGCCCAGAGGGCCCTGCACTCCCATTACTGCATAATGTAGGGCCCTGCATTCCCATTATTACATAATGGAATCCAAATGTGGAAGTGCATGGCCCTATGGGCCCTGCACTCCCATGTACCCATACGTATAGAGAGATAGCGGACACCTAGAGCCATTCCAGGTAACCCTTGTACTGCAAAAGTTGCAATATCTCAGGAACTGTAGGAACATTGGAAAAAATCCTTTGCAGTTGTATTCATGGCCTGGCCACCTCCACATATACTAAATATACCTACAGGTATACTAAGTTGCGCTTAGCAAAAATGAGATGTAGCCACTGAAAGGCACCACGATCGCCACAATGTTATTCTAAGGGGAAACTCATAACTTTGGAGTGCAGTAACTATGGAACCAGTGTCCATTTCTTCATCAAACCAGCAAAGGGCACATATGTGGGGCAATGGCTTGCCACCCTGCAAATTTCAGCCCAAAATTCCTAACCATTTGCTCACTATAAAGTGGCAAAGAAACTGTTTTTTGGGGCTGTTTACCAGCATTCACTTTCAGATCATATTTTTCCCCCATAGGCTATAATGGGAAACTTTAAAGTTTGATAACTTTTGAATGGATTAATATTTTTTCACCAAACCTTCAGAAGGCTAATCTGTGAGGCAAAGGCTTTCTACTCCAAAAATTACAGACCACAATCTAAAGTCATTTCTGAGATATAGGTGGACAAAGAAATGTCAAATAAGACAGATTTTTCTGTTTTTTTCAACACTCAGTCTCAGACACCACACAACAGATTCCCATGCTATGTACCAGATCAGGAGACCTACCCCAAGACATCATGCATGCCAATTTTCATGCAAATCCATTGAACAGTTCCAAAGTTATTAATGTTCAACAATTTGGGTTTAACATAGAAGTCATCTTTCATCCTAACTATACTGACTCTACCGTGAGAGTGTAATATATATATATATATATATATAGTTGCAAAATAACTTTGTTAATGCATTAGTTAGGGTAGCCACAACAAAAGCAGGGAAATGAGGTGTTAGGGATTTATCCTAACACCCTACCTTATGGAGACCAGGAGGTGTCAGAACGAAGGGGGTGGCACTGGGGTCGGCAACCTTAACACTCACCCCCATTCCTTTGTAAAGTAAGCTGGGTGGCAACAGTATAGGAGAATGGTGTGAGTGTTAAGGTTGGTGATCCCAGTGCCACCCCACTCCCCCAACACCTCCTGGTCTCTTCAGGGCAGGGGTGGGGTGTTAGGCTGAAACTCTAACACCTCAGAGTCATTTCCCTATTTTTGTTGTGGCAACCCAAACTAATGCATTAGCAACATTTTTGTACCTAATTTCCTTACTGTTTGAGGTAGCATAATAGTATCTTTATTTTCCTGTGGTAGTGCAGGGTCCTTTGGACCCCACATTCCCATACCTCCATTGAGATAGTACAACAGTACCCATGTGTTACGGTGGGAGTGCAGGGTCCTTCACACCCTGCGCTCCCATCCCTCCATAGAGATAGTACAACAGTATCCATATGTTATCCCATCCCTCCATTGAGATAGTATAACAGTGTCCTTATTTGAGCCCAAATTTTCAACATTGCCTTTTTATGACCTCACCATATGTACCCAGCACAGCAAATTTTCAAATCCCCACCAAAACGTAACTCTGTGCAATTGCAGTGCCATTCTATGCCTCAGGTACAAAATCACATCTTGGACAGAATTTGAGAAATGACAGCTATGACACAGATCAGGTGGGATAATAGCAAGAGTATGTTGAAAATATGGGGTGAAAATATTGAAAATATTCTAAGTTACGAGCGTGCGTAGCAAGATTGCACCAAATGTCCATAACTCAGACATTTTTCAAAGTTTTTACCCCAAATTTTCAACATGGCCTTCTTCTGACCCCACCTGATGAACAATGTAAATGTCATTACACAGATCCCACTGGAAACTTGATTTTACCAAGTGACCGCAAAACCACTTTTCCAACAAGAACTGCCTAATGACAGTCATATTGTTCAGGAAGTGGGGTCCCCAGGATTCCATGTTGAAAATTTGGGACCAAAATTTAAAAAAATGGCTGAGTTATGTCTGAAAGTTGAACCCCACCCATTGAAATATGATATGCCAATGGAAGGGAGAAACCCCATCAGCGAAATCTCCCACAGTGACATTTTCAACAAGTTTTGAAAATGTTGCTTTGGGGGACCCGCCACAAAATGTTGCTCTTTGACAGGTTTTGACCCCCTTCGAGTTAACTGTGACTGACACAACACGTAGCAGAGGGGGCCCCAATAGAACATGGACTGATGTCTGACAGGTGAAATTTCACCTGTCAACATCAGGGATGTCTCTATGCTGAATGTTGACAACAATGTTGTCGCATCGGCATAGGTAAACCTTGAAATACATAGGACCGCATTTACCTTACTTCAGATTACAGTCGCTGGTTCCATCAGCAAGACGTGTCTTCATCGTGGGAGTAGGTGTCAAACCAGGGACCTCCTCAGGTGAGTGGCAGTCTGGGGGACATCAGGGGGTGTGTGGGGAGGTGGGTGCACAGCGGGGGGGTCGGGTGGAGGGTACAGGCGCAATCTGTGATGGACAGTTTTCTTCTTCTTTACAGGGCAAATGGCTGCAAAAGACTTCAAGGGATGATTTTCTACATTTCAGAAAAAAAGGGAAAAAGAAACAGAGGGGACCCACTGCCATCAATGATAACTGGGGCAATGGAGGGCAGGGGGTACCACTGGACACCAGGGAGGCATGGCAAGTAGCCACAAAAATTTAAAATATATATATATCTTGAAAACCAGGTAAAGATTTTTGCTTAGGGGATCTTCTTTACCCACCCATGCCTTTGTTTTTGATGTACTTGTAACCCCTTTGTTACCCGGGGTTACTAGAATCCCAGTAAGACCTAGTGGTAGGCAGGGAAGGCAGCTTGTGAAACTCCAGTTAAATGGGTTTCACACTGTCTCACTCTGTCCTCAGTCACAGCTGAGACTTGAGAGATGACATCATTATAGAACTGTCGCAGCTGCATGAACCACATTTGGAATCTTCAGCTCAGAGAGTGAAGTTTAGAACCGTGGGAAATTCAAAGGAGTCATCCATTTGTCCTTAAGCAAGAAGGAAGCATTAGTGTGCAGTGTGATTTCTCACTCAGAAAAAAGGAACTGTTCCTGTATTTTACCTTTTTAAAGTGGTGGAGACCGCTCCCTCGATCTCAGTGCCCCCCTCCCTCTGAGGGGGGAGGAAAGTTCTCTGTGGGTTCCAGGGGCAATCCCCTTCTCCCACCTTGGGAAGGAAGCTGCCTGATTTAATTTCAGTCTGTTCATGTATAACAGCAAAGGTTACAGTACTTCGCCTGTGGGGCACCTGCAATGAATGGGTGAGTGTTTGGCTTCATTGGAAGGGGCAAACATCTTCTTTTCTTCAGTTGGGAAATAAATGTGGACTGCTATTTGGGAGGACTATGTCAACTAGGACAAACAAATAGAGCAGTCAACTGTTTAAAGTTTTAAATGGATTTAAAGTTCGCTGTAGAGGGGGTGCTTCAGGTCATCCACCGTTCAATCTACATTTTAAAGTCTAAAGTTTTCTGTGTGTCCAGAGAAATGGCGGGTATGGGCTGTGGGAGCTGGAGATGGAAAACCCCATCTTTAGTAACCAGGTCCACCTCTACGGATTTCTTCTTGTTTTGCTACTTGCCTCATGCACTTGGCCAGTGATGGGGTGGGTACCCAGACGTGGGTCGCAACTTGAAAATCTCTAGAGTCGTAGACTCTAAGTGGTGTGTGGGAGCCACAGGATGGGAAAATTACTCCTTGTTGGATGGGAGTCTCCTTGTTTGATAGGAGTTTGATTGGAAGCACGAAAATAAATCTCTCTAGGAGTCGTAGACTTCAAGTGGTGTGGGGAGCCACAGTTTGGGAGTCTCCTTGTTTGATGGGATGTCTTTCCAAGTAAAGTTTGGGTTCATTCGCCAAGTGGACCGCCAGTCGAGTGGCCGGCAGGGGAGCCGGGCCAGTCGGGCTATGTATCCAATGCACATGCAAAGTCCGGGCTGAGTGCCTGGTGGGTCCAAAGCCAGACATCTGTAGTAATGTGTTCATTCCTCAAATGGACCACTGTGTTTAACCTCTAATCTGCATTACAGTAACGTAGCCCTTTGGGGGACCATGCAGTGCTTTGTTTATGTTCAGTGAGTTAATAAATAAAGCCACACTGAAAAATCCCAATTCTGGTTCTGGACATTACAGTTATTGCTTCCTGTAGTTGGATTTACTTGGGTGCCCCTGTGCAGAGTAGCCAAACCTAGGTCTCTTGTGCCAGGTAACCTCATCCTTCCTCGAACCCGTAGATACATATGTATATCCATGTTACATACTTATTTTACAAAAAATTTTAAATCCCTCTTAGTTATCCCTTTTCGCATACATTTTGTAATTTTCTCTGATTTTCCTGCACTTCTATTTATACATAAGTGTACTGATATTTTAATGATATCACATTTCCGTGTGGGAGCACAGGGCCTTCTGGGCCCTGCACTCCCACTACTGCATAATGTAGGGCCTTGCGCTCCCATTATTGCATGCTCCCATGTACCCATAAGTATAGAGATATAGCACACACCTTTAGCCCTTCCAGGTAACCCTTGTGCTGCAAAAGTTGCAATATCTCAGGAACCATAGGAACTTTGGGAAAAATTCCTTCACAGTTGTATTCATGGCCTGGCCACCTCCACACATGCTTAGTAAAGGTGTACTAATCTTAGCAAAAAACTTGCATCTCGAACCATTTTTGAGATATAGCCACAGAAAGGCACCACGACCATCGCAATGTTATCCTATGAGAACTTTTACAACTTTGGAGTGCTGTAACTATGGAAACAAACCTGTAAAGGGCACATCTGTGGGGCAAGGACTTGCCACCCTGCCAACTGCAGCCCAAAGGTCCTAACTGTTTTCTTGCTATGAAGTGGCAGAGAAACAGTTTTTTGGGGTCTGTTTACCTGCTTTCACTTTCAGATCATATATTTTTTTTCCCATAAGCTATAATCGGAAACTTTAAAGTTTAATAAATTTTGAACGGATTAATATTTTTTTCACCAAATCTTCAAAAGACACATCTGTGAGGTAAAGGCTTTCTTCCCTGAAAATTTCAGACCACAACCTAAAGCCAGTTCTGAGATCCAGGTGGACTGAGAAATGTCAAAAAACACAGATTGCTCTGTTTTATCAACACTCTATATCTTAGCAACCACATAATGGATTCCCTCGCTATTTGGCATGTCAAGAGTCCTACCCCTAGACATTATGCATGTCAAATGTGATGCAAATCTGTTGAACGGTTCCAAAGTTACTAACGTTCAAAGATTTGGGTTTAACGTAGACGCTACCCTTCACCCTAATTGTGCTGGTGATAGATAGATAGATAGATAGATAGATAGATAGATAGATAGATAGATAAAAGC
Organism: Neoceratodus forsteri; assembly: GCA_016271365.2. NCBI lineage: Eukaryota > Metazoa > Chordata > Ceratodontiformes > Ceratodontidae > Neoceratodus > Neoceratodus forsteri. The sequence continues at coordinate 171,268,046 of CM028135.1, forward strand.
AGAAACTCACCGCTCAACTCTCTAAAAGCATGTACCCAGTGACAAAAAGCAGCGTAATGAAACAAAAAACACTGACACCAGGCTTCGGCTTAGGAAATATTTACTTGTGTAAAATTGTATATAACTACAGAGCAAACCATGCAAAAAGCAAGCAACAGCTAGATAGACAGACAGACAGATAGGCAAACAGATGGACAGGAAAACAAACAGACATGCTATTGAACCAGTCCACATTATCTGTATATAAGTGATGCTATTAAAGGGATGTATCCATTTGTCATTTTGATATACTGACAAGTTTTCATCTCTCCCCTGAAGAAGATTGATTGAGTTTTCCAGGGCTTGATGGGTACAGTTCAAGTGATAAGCCTGCACCTTTGTTTCCAAATTATTTTTAAAAAGACACCTGGAAGCAGTGTTGAATATACAATTATGTTGCCAGAGTTATAGTGAAATTAGCATTTTGTTTGGATAAAATTTCATGGAATTTCTGGGAACATTCCATGGAATTTTGCCAAAATGTGTATTTCAGTTATTTTAGTCTATGTTTAAAGGTGCACATCTAAATGTTAACCACATTTAGTTTAATCTTTAAAGGAGGCTATTTTATAGAGAGCCAAACATCTTGCCAAATTTTAAATTTCAGTTATTTATATATAATTTAAATGTACTCATCTAAATGTTACAACATTTGTCCGTAATATATGAGCACATACCATGTGTAATATGTGTTACAAGTTTCAAATTCCAAACTTTACAGGTGAGTGAGTTATATGCAGCCAAACATTTTGCCAAAATTTAAATTTTAGTTGTTTTTATCTACTTTTATGACAATTTATCCAAATCTCACCAAATTAAAAAAAACACTGAAACTACTGTACTGCATGAGAATATGTGTCATATTTCACATTTCTAGCTTTAAAGGGGTCCAGATTTTTAAGTAGCCAAACATTCATAAATTTCTAAATTTAATTTTGAAAACTTGTAAACTGCAAATATATAAATCCCTGCAACTTTAAAACCAGAGAACATAATGACATTTCATTTGGTAGATTCATAGACCTTACAGTAAAAGGAGACTGTGTGTTTCACTTTTATTATCTCTTTTCTTGAAGAATGTCCATGTTGGGAGGGAGTGGTCAACCAAGCAAGATGGTAGACACTTCCTGAGTGAGCTCTTGCTAGGCACTTAACAAAATGGCTTTTTCAATATGTAATAATTGAATTAATCTGCAACAACAATGTCTACCTGTTGTATCTTGCTCATGACCACCAGAAAACCTGGGAGGAGGCAGACTAAATTGGATCTCAATCTGTTAGCACCTGTAGCAGGTCAGTAGCTTCTCCACGTTGCACAAAAGAGGTCCTAGACTGTGACTGGGACTGAAGCCCACAGCATATTGGAAGTGAAGAAGTCACTCATGGGGATGCCAGCAGTGTTGTGCAATATGCAAGCTGAGATAAAGCCAGCTTCATGAACATCACCACGCAAGTCATCTGTCTGCTATCCATCATTACACACCTTATGGAAACCAGCATGGGACATGCAAACAGGCTGGATGAGGCAAAACGTAGAGTGAGTGAACTTGAGAACATTGTGGCTGATCTCAGCTGGCAGCAGATCACTCTGAAAGCTGCTGTTAAAGATCTGAAATCTAAGATGGATGTCCAGGAGAACTGATTCAGGAGATGCAATCTGTGACTAATAGAGCTACCAGAGGGGACAGAGAAAACCAACCCAAAATGGGAAGTACATCAGTGGATTGTGCAACACCTCTAGTTAGATGCATCAGCCATGCAGTATAAGATGGTGTGGGCACACAAGTTGGGTCACTAGCCGAAGCCTGGTGACAAACCCCAGCACTTCCTAATCAAGTACTTGTACTTTACTGACAATGCATGACTTCTGAAAGAGGCCAAAGTTACAGGTCCAATACTTGTTGATAGCAGAAGAGTCATTATCTACCAGGACTACAGCTGGGACTTACAGTACAGGTAACAACAATTCTATGGGATGAAAACCAAGCTCCATCATTGTGGATGTCAGTTCACCCATCTTTCCCTGTGCCAGCTCTGGATTTCATGCCCTGGGTATCCTGTCCACTTGTTTGTGGAACCAAGGGCAACTGTGCAGTTCATAGAAGAAGAGGATGCTGCAATTGAGGGGTGTAACCACCCTCATGGCACAATGTCAGCACATAGATGAGCTGCCTTACTTAAGGAAACATAAGCAAGCCCAAGCCAACTGACCCTGCCTTGTGCCCTAGTGGTGTGGCCCAGAGACATAGCCTCCATTGACAGCTAGGAGAAATGTTGCACCCTTGATCAGGTACTGTTCACTTTTACGGGGCAGCTGTCTTTATTTCAAGTAAAGTTGAGATGGTGGGGGTGGAAGGCTTGGAAAACTGGAGCCTGAATTGAAGGGGGGTAACCACACAGTTCTAGTGCCTCATCCCCCCAGACCTGATCTAAACCGGGCTGCTATGTATGCTCAGGTTACACTCTGCAAGCTGCAAGTTAACATTTATGCTTTCTACGTTGTGTTGTTCATTATTATGCACCTGAGTTTTGGTTGAGTTGTAGGTGCTTGCCAGTTACATTTTTTAATAAAAAATTCTCCAGGAGCCCTTTTTGTTTTATCCTGGCCCTTTCTGAGCTACATCTGAGACAGTACTTTGCCAAACAGGATGGGGGGGGGGGTGACAGGGACTTGCATCTCTAGCTGCAGGATTGAGCAACCTGGATTGTTTCACTGGAATAAAGCTTGAAAATGGCATTGGCAGCACCTGACTTCACAAAGAGGGAAAACGTCTTAATGGACCTGCCATCAGGGAATATCTTCATTTATAAAATGGGTCAGGAGCATTCTGCATTCTGATTGGCTGAGAGGTATCTTAGGCTGTGTCCTTATCAACACATATTGTGCCATCTGATATATCTTCAATCAAGTAGGACACAGCACAGGCTGAGAGCCATGACTTCCAGAAAAGTTTAAAACCAATTTCTAGCTGCAGCCTGTTGACACTAATCTGTCTCATGCCCCCCTCACCCACATTCTGCTGCAATACAAGCATGCTCTCTGTACAGTGCCATGTGCTTATTTTTAAATAAGCATTAACTGCAAATGCCATACACCTGCTGCACCATCAGTGACTTCCAGCGTGGTCATCTCTCAATCAGTAAAGAGTTATTGAGAAAATGTTAGCGTTAGGTTTGACGGCTGCCAAGGGACATGCTCGCTTTCCACTCACACCCAGTGAAAACCAGGCACTCCCGTGTTAGCTTATTTTTAAATAACTACTGACCCAAAAATGCCATCTATCTGCCGCATCATCCATGACTGTTTGCACAGCCACCTCTCCTATCACTAAAACACTATCAAGAAATAAAGCTGCCAAAGAACAGGCTCATTTCCCACCTGCTCCAACTGAAAACCATGTGTCTCATGCTCGAAAGAAAACACAGCCTGATATTTAAATGAAGCAAAACAGAAAATGAAAACAATGAAATATGTGTGTGTTTTTTTGGGGGGGCGAGACAGAAGTGGGGGGGGACAGACACCACTATCCTCTAGTGGCTTTCTTTTAATATGATCTCAATACAAATACTGTACAAGGACAAGGACTTTTTCCTATTTTTTTATTTATATTAACATACTTTTTAAACCTTGTTATCTGAAATTTTTAAATATTTTTTTTTGCAGGGGGACTAATTTTATAAGTGAAATAAGACACTTTGAGGTGTGGTTTATGGGTTGATGAGAGCACTTCCCAGGTGCTAACAGCACTCAGGGCATGCACAAGGCAAGACAAGTTTTACTTTTCGAGGCCCTCAATCCCAGTGCCTCATGCCTCATTATGCAGCTGGGGTGTGCTCTTATCAGGCCATAAACAACTCCTCGGCGTGTCTCATTCTTTATGTACCGTGCACATATCCAGAGGCATATGAATGCCCTCTGCTGCACAGCCACAAAACCATTCAGTACCACTGACCAGTACACTCTCATAACCTGTGCAGGAGAATGAGATCCGACTTAAACATGTTCTGATCCTCAGATTGCCTGAACCGCACTCAGGACAACCTAGACCTTTCTCATGAGACATCCTTGGATGAAAAATCAGAGTGCACTTCTGGACCTTTTTTTTCCTTGGAACCCCTCCAGACTGCACCTGGGGTACCACTGGGAGGGGGGAGGGGAGAGAACTGTGGAACCTGGTCTCTGGGTGTGATACATGGATTACAGGTACAGTAACTTGAGCTCTGCAATGGCTATTTGGTACTGGAGGTCCCTGTATGGCTCAAACTCATCTCTTTACAGTTTATACCCAAGAACTGCTGGTGCTGCCTGGTAAGGTGGTAATTTTGATTTCAATATTACACAAGCAGATGGGATGTGCCTCTGCTCTCAACCCAAATCTGCTGTCCTGCCAAGAGAGACATGAATTTCAAAACTTGCTGTTGTCAGCTGCTCCTTCATAGATTCTCTTTGTTAATGCCAGCAACGAATACACCATCATCACAATGGGGACTGTGCCTGGGAGTCTGTACTCCCAGTATTAAATTCTAAGTCAGTTATGCATTCAGCTGTTGGACATGAATTAAGTGTTAAACAGTGAAACATGAAAGAAATGATACAGAGGTCAATTGCATTGCTTAGATGAACAGGGAAAAAAAAGCTGAACATACAGAAGTAACATTAAAATTAATATCAGACCCAGAAATACCAGCACAATTGGTAGTGTGTAGCAATATATTATCTGCTATATAGGGAAATCCCCACTTTCTATAGCCTCCTCTAGGGGGCACCACAAGGCTTGGAATAGCTCAGCTTTACTATTTGCAAATTGCAGAAAACTGCATTCTCACTAACCGGAGACAGTCCCTTAGGTTGCTGGTCCATTGTTGGAGTAATAGCAGCCAGCCAGTTCTGCGCTATTGTTTTTCCAGCATTTACAAGTGCCTTAGACCATAAATATAGCCTGTATTTAATGTGGTGCATGGTTGGGTCCTCCCTCTGCAAAAATCCCAGCAGGCAACTTGGCATACACTCCCCAAGTACCTTAGTCATGATGCCATTCATAGTGTCCCAGAATGCGGACTCCTGTGAGTATGTCAGCCTAATGTGGACAAACTTGGGGCACTCACGTGATCTGTCAGATTTACTTTGATGGAGATCTTCTGGGGAAATATAGGCTCTGTACAGAAAGTTGTATTATATCTACCACAGTTTGTTATTGTTTTAATAAGCGTGAAAAGTAAGCTTTGTGCAGGAGAGAAGTTTCAGGAGAAGAAAATCTGGTTTGTGGAAGGGAGAGAGGGCTGGGTCTTTCAAGGAGCCCTGGACAAGGTCAAGCAGAGAAGCAGAGGGAGTGCCCTGGATCTGGGAGGCCATGAGCAGCAAGTCATCAGGAAAGTCAAACAGATGTATACCTCAATGGTGTGGACTGGAGTGACTATTTAAAACTTTTGCAATGGTCCAGGATGGAGAGGGACAGAGAACCAAGTATTACATTATCTATGAGGACACTTTTGGTGAGGAATGTGCCAAGCCTGATCCAAAAGCGTATTATGCCTCAGAACCCCATAAATAAAGCTACTTCTTTTACAAGCTGCTCTAAGACTGCCCTAAAAAGATTTGTGTCTGGACTGATCTCTCCCTGATGCAGACCTTGGCATCAGATGCCCTGGCAGGACTGAAAAAAATATGGACCCCCACCACTGGATACTGGCTGGGATCAACCCCTTTTATTGTTCTTTTTTGGGAAATGCTTAAATGTTTTAAGGGGTTGACTTCCCAGTAAGTTAAAATGTGTGTCCTTTTGAAAAAAAGGTTCTAGTTTTTAAAATTTAGTGGGAGGTGGCTGGACTGGAATATGCCCCTCTGAAACTAATAGCTGAGCTTTAATACTGTGCACGGAGCATAAGGCCAGCGTGAGTGGGTATGAGTGGAATGTTATGCAAAACTTGCATGTGTGCCTGTGTGTGTTGTATAAGCTTCAGGTGAGAATTTCAGCTGATATGAACAAAGAAATGTTGAAATGTTTAAGTATTTTATGCATTGAAAGTTATGTGTGTTTGTTCCTGTTTCCTTATAAATTGTGTTGTTTATTTGTGTAACTTTAAATGTTGGTGCCTTTGCAATATTAGCATGGGGGTATGCTTTAAGACCTTCATGGCAGCTGCAATTGAAAGGTTTTTAGATGATTTGGGAGATAGTGGGGGTGGGACGCCACTGCTGCAGTATCTGGCAATCCATCCAAAAGAACCAGTGGGTGGGTCACCATGGGACCCCATGGGTTGGTAAAGTAATAGCTGTATGTTAGTGTAGTAAAAGTGCCCTTAGCTTTGGGAGGTATTGGTTTTCACCATTGCAGCAGTGTTCCAGTGGTGTTCTCTTGGCTTGGCGGAGAGAGGTGCATATCTCCCCTCTGGGAGGTCAGGGGGTAACAGCTGATAGGCGCTTACCAAGAGATTAAAGTTTTATGTGGGAGGAAAGTCTAGGCCCCCTCTGAGAGCTTACTAGTTAATTTATCTGGGAGCTCTAGTTAGTGCAAATGATGTTCTGGTGCCTGTAGGTCTGGAGCTGGCAGCCTGCCTGCAAGTAGGGGGGGGCCCAACCTAGAGGATTTAAAAAGGGAAGGTTTTTGGCACCAGAGGAGAGAGTCCTTGGGGGAAGAGAAGAGAAGAGAGGAGGTGGCCTGAGTGAGTTCAGCCATGAGGGCCAAGGTTCCGGGCCGGAGTGGGTCATTTGCCATCTCGCAACTCTCTGATGCCTTGGTGGGCCCCATGCCCATATTTCTCATCCTCGGGTGAGAGCAATGTAGATTCCTTGCTAGGTTGCTGGGGCAGCAAGGTCATGACAGTCCGTGTTGCAGGGAGTGCAGTGGTGGCAGCCTGCCTCCCTTTCTGGTGGCACTTTGACCTGGCCAGGAGGAGCTGGGAAGCCTATTCAGCCTAAGAGTGGAGTGTTGCATGGATCTCCAGGGTTGCCAGAACCTAAGAGGTGACAACATCAAATAAAGTCTTTGTACATTAGCCAGGGCTGAGCTTGCTGAACCCTTAACACTGCATTGCAGACAGGAGAGATGCAGCCTGTTCCTAATTAATGAGCTTCCCACTGGTCACCTGTGAGCCTCTAATGGGCCAGAGCTCACTACACAAGCATTTTCAATGCTGAATGGTTGCTTGTTGGCATCAGCACTGGAAGTGCAAGAGTTAGACAGATGGGACCCGATTCTCAAAGTTCTGCATTGGACGCAAGGTGCCTGCACCAAACAGATATGGTGCAAGGAGCACCTTGCATCCATGACTGCCCTCCGTGTGATTCACAAAGGTGGCCTGCGTTGACTGCAGGCCACCTGCCCCATACAGGGCTTGCACCTGGCCTGTGCCTGCAATGCACCGGGGCATGGTGGTAGGGGGACTGTGGCTGATTCAAGCTGCATCCTGCGATTCACAGACATCATCCAGCAGGAGAAATTCTAAGTGCCCTTAGACCAGCCAGTGCAGGTGTAAGGGGATTTAGACATTCTACCCTGGGTGACATGCTTGTGTGCAGCACACGGTGGGTGATAGTCCACCCACTATACACCCCTGAGTGTGGCCCCGTATGTGTGGCCCCCATCATAGTGATCCAATGGCACCCCTCACAGCTCCCTGATGCCACCTATGTACCACGTCGGTAGTCCCATCCTGATGCTGCCCATAATGGCAGAGGCTCCCCCAAACCCCGATGCCTGCCCCATCGGTGCTACTGCAGCACCAACTTATGGTGGTACAGTGCCCACCCATACCCCAGCAGGTGGTGCCCACCCTTCCCGTAAACCAGTCCAGACTGCTCCCAGGCACCCAGCACATCCCACCACTCACCTCCGTGACCAGGCGCCAGTTGCACCGAACATGGTGGGGGACACCGGCCCACCAGGTTGGGTCCACATGCCCATTATCTGGTGGGATGTGGATCCTGTGTTAGTCTCTGGTGGCCTGCAGCAGACCCATGTGGTGCTCCAGGGGTTTGCTGCAGGGTTCCGGTCAGCGCAAGCATGGGGACTTAGCTGCTGGGACCCTTCCTGTACCTGAATCAGGGGCAGGGTCCCTGGCACACTGAGCATCGGGGCAAGCTGCTGTTTGCCGCAGCTTGCGCCAGTTGAAGGCCCCTATCAGAATCAGGTCCTTGCAGTATAGGAATGGCAATGAAGTATTGAACTGATGCCAACCCCACCCCACCCCACCCCCACCCTGCAGAAATGGACAAGCACTGGGGTGTGCCTTTGGGTCGTCGCCTATAATGGTCACATTTCACCTCACCCTACCCTCTGCAGGTGTCAAGTTGTGCCTTGGGTGTTCAGGCTTTACTAACCTCATTCCATGAGGAAATATGCTGAAATGGATGCAGTATAGGAGAATAGGGTGAACTCTGGGGCCAGAGAGTCCAAGGCACACCTCGATGCCTGTCACTGGCTGCAGGGTGGGGGTGGGAGTGGAATGGCATGAGCATTACTGTCAACAATCCCAAGTCACACCCCTGACTCCCATCAGTCCCTACAGGGTACAGCGTTATGGTCAAAATCCCTAACACCCTGGGCGTTTCTTGGTATTTTTACTCCAAGTTTTCAACATAGGCTTTTTGTGATCCCACTGCATGAACAGTGACACTATCAGTTTGTTAGTCTAAAGGTGATTTTGCACAGCGACTGTACCATTTGGCGCCACAGATACAAAAACACGTTTCGAACAGGTTGTGAAAAATGGCAGCTGTACTGTTCACGAGGAGGTGTAAAAAATGGCAATGTTGAAAATCTGGACTGAAAATATGACGAATTTGAGAACTTACAAGGGTGCGTGGAAATTGCACAATGCACACTCGTAACAGTCATTTTACGGACTTTTGTCACCAAATTTTCAACATAGCCAGTTTAAGACCTCTGCTCATGAACAGCATCACTGTGATTTTCTTAATCTGTCCCGAACATTGATTTCGCACACCGACCGTGCCACTGTGCACTACATGTGCGAAAACACATATCGGATGAGATGTGAAAAATGACAGCTATACTCTTCATAAGGAGGTGTGGTAAAATGGCAATGTTGAAAATCTGGGGTGTAAATATTAAAAATGTTCGAAGTTACGAGCATGTGTAGGAACTGCGCAACACACGCTCGTGAAACAGTCATTCTGGGGAATTTTTTCACCAGATTTTCAACATAGGGTTTTTGGGGACCAACCTCATGAACAGTGCCACAGTGATTTTCTTAATCTGTCCCAAACATTGACTTCGCACACCAACCACTCCACTGTGCGCTACATGTGCGAAAACGCATTTTGGGCAAGATGTGAAAAATGATAACTGTACTGTTCATAAGAAGGTGTGGTAAAATAACAATGTTGAAAATCTGGAGTGAAAATATTAAAAATGCTCAAAGTTACTAGCGTGCGTAGGAACTGTGCAACGCATGCTCATAAAACAGTCATTTTTGGGAATTTTTTCACATTTTCAACATAGGGTTTTTGGGGGCCTACCTCATGAACTGTGACACTGTCATTTTGTTAATCAGTCCTGAAAGGTGGTTCCATGCAGTGACTGCAAAATCACCTTTTGGGACCGAATAACAAAATCACAGTGCCTGAGTTCATGAGGTGGGGTCCCAAGAATCCCATGTTGAAAATTTGGTGAACAAATTCCCTAAAATGGCCGAGATATGCGCCAAAGTTGGAAAAAAAAAACACATGCCATTATACAGCTTACCAGCATTTCTTCAGTTTGCGGTCGGCTTTGAAGAGTGCAAACGTGTTCCTGGTCCACCGAAGATCATCGTGCTGGGCTCAGGAGGTAAGTATGGGGTGAGGTGGGGGTGTGGGGAGGTGGTGGTACTCAGAGGGTGGACTCAGGTTGGGAAGGGGGCAAGAGAATCAACAAGGGACTGTTTTTTTCTTCTAGGTGTAACCCCCATATAAATGGGGGTTCCTAAAAGCCTCCTAGGAGCTGCCTAAGTGTTCCCCCTGGTGGTTGGCATTCGGCACTTAAGCCGGTTGAAATGGCTCGGTGAGTGCTTGTAGAGCCTCCACGTATTGTCTCTTTAAGAGCTGTCTGCTTACAGACAAAATCATTGTTTATGAGGGGGACTGTGTGTTTCTCTGCTCGAGTCCCACTCGAGCTGTACTGTAATTGCCCCTCTTTGGGGTCGCTGAAAGCGCCAGGGGAGCCTCCTCGATAGGTGTAACTATTTGCCTGAAATCATTTAGAGTGATAGTGAAAATGCTGTTTTGTTTAACCTGCCTTTGTTGCAAATGGGACTCTGTGCTGTGTCCCTCCATCTTGGACCAGGACAGTTCAAGGGGTCCAATAGGAGCAGGGGGTATCTAATCTGGAGTAAAAAAGCAGCCAACCAGAAACCAAGACTCTAGATGGAGCCGGCTGACAAATGGGGACACAGCTTGTAATTCTGGAAAGTGGCATTCTGGGCCATGGCGCCGTTTTGCACCAGTAGGGCAGTAATAAGTGACTGGCATCTGCAGCCCTCCAATGGGATCAGGTGGCGCTCGAATAGAGAGACTTGCCCCAACTGCCAAAGGGGCAGAGACGATGTGGCTGTGAGTGAGGAAGGAGCCCGGGGCTTCTGTACCGTTAAGTCTTCGCGCAGGAAGCGCGTGTGTGTGGTGAAGGCCAATTTCAAGCTGCTCGGTCACCATTACATTCGGATTAAATCTGCAGGGCATCGGTCAGAGGAGGCTGTGCAGGAGCGCAGCTACCTACCAGGTTCACCCTGTAGAGGACTGGAGAATCTGCTGAATTGCGCTCGATCTGCCAGGACAGTGAAGCTGCAGTGAGATGCCCACATAGCTGTGAGTTCAGTTGGGTCCTAGAAGCAGCTGCCTGGTATGGTACCCCTCTGTTGTTTTCCATATAGATGTGTGAGGAGGCCTTTGAAGCTCAGGCTCAGCCCTGCAAGTGGTAAAAGAGTGGTTCTGTGCTGGAGTTGTGAGAACTGAATCAGGGTAGCTCTCTGTTAAAGCTTACAAACAAAGGCAAACCCGTTTTGTTGTATTGCTGACTGCACTAATTGAGCTTTCTGGCTCCATCTGATCTGCTTAGGAATCAAATGCTCACTTGCGTCAGGGCTCCAACCAGCTGCATCGAGGAACTAGCCATTAGGGCTTGGGTACCCACAGACAGTAATTAATAGGTTAGGCCTGTGCACAGAGTCATAGGTAGATTTTCATATACTGTAGTGGTAAGCTAATCAACCTGATTCCCCCCGGTCCTTGTTATCTCCCTCAAATAAATCAGATTGCTTGTTTTGCAAAAGTACACTGGCTAGTCTGTGTATTAATGGTGAAATACTGCACAGTGAATGTGGTGTAATTGTACCTTACTTTCCAGGGGTCCCGGAGTGAGCTGACTGGTTCGAGCCGGGGAGTAAGTGTATATGGTAAGGACACTGAAATTGAACTGCGTGGGCCACTAGTGGGAAGAAAGGGGGTTGCAGCAACCCAGAGGACTGTGACCGAGTCAACCTCGACTGTTCTAACCCCGACCGCTGGGTGGAGGCACCCGCCAATGGATCTGGGCCCCTCACCCTGCTACAGTTAGGGCAGGCAGGGGTAGTAGCCCTTAGGATAGTGGCCCCTGGGGGTTACATAGGTATTTTTTTTTTACAAAGACGATGGGGGACTTTTGCCACATTGGTGTGGGTTCCCAGCGTGTCACCAGGAAGTATGTTTGGGGGGGGCAGTGGAGCCAATGGGGGATTGTGCACCCCCATGGACCATACAGACTTTTGCCACACTGGGGTGGGTTCCCAGTGTGGCACCAGGAAGTTTGTTTGGAGAGGGGCAGTGGAACCGATGGGAGATTGGGCACCCCCATTGGCCATACAGTGTGCTGAGGGGGTGCATGAGCCAAGGGGGGATTGGGCACCACCCTCGACACACAACAAATGGGGAGGTGCATCATGCCGACAGGGATTGGGCTACCCCATTGGCAAATGAACTGGAGAGGGGATGATGCCGACAGGGGGATTGTGCACCCCTGTCAGATTTTTTTTATTTATTGAAATGTTTCACCAGGAAGGCACATGGAACAGCAGGTGGCGGCTTTCCCTAGGCTTTGTGGGGACTATGAGAGGCTGACAGAGAAGCCGTCGTCATGGGGACACCACACAATGCACCAAAACAGCTGATTGCGTAGTGACGTGGCCGAATTTCTTTATGCATTGTGGCATACTCATTAACTGCTGTGATCGACAACATGCTCCCCTATTCACCACGCAGAGAACAGCCCTAGAATGGACTGCTGCCATTTGGCTCAACACTGCCATGCCTCCATAACTTGCTTTTGAAGGAAGCAGATGGAATGTGTTTCTTGCACATGCATGCAAGCAACACAGAAATGAAAGGGTGTTGATCTGGATGAAAAAACTGATATCCTGGGATATCTAAAAATTGGGGAAGCCACCACAAAGCTAGCCTCTGAATATGTAATTCCAAGATTAAGTGTCTCCGGTCCCAAGAAGTAGGAAGACGAGTTTCAGACCTTTGCTGCCAAATACTGTGAAAAAAACTGTCTTGAGGCAAAAAAAGATGCAGCTTGCGAGCAACAGGTGGATTCCGCAGTGAGACTCTGGTTCAAGAACCAGAGGTAAGCACTAGGCAGGTGAACCCTATTGGGTATTATCCTACAAGAGAAGGCTGGCTTCTGTTAAAGCTCTGCACTGGGGAGGATGGCAACTTTTAGTCCTCCCCAGGATGACTGTGGTGATTTCGAAAGTGCAATGGCATCAAGCAGCTAATGACAGCGGGGGAGCAAACATCATCCAATTCAGCTGCTTTCACAGCCTTTATGTCACTGCTTGCCACTGTTATTCGGTCAAGAGGCGATGACATGGACCAACTGTACGATGCCGATGAAACCAGCCTATTTTGTAAGTGTCTCCCTAACAGAACGCTAGCAGCATGTTCTGAGTTGGAACCTCAAAGGCTACCAAATATTCAAACATCATCTCACCTTGCTTGTTTGTACCAATGCTAATGGCAATCATAAGCTTAAGCCACTATGCACTGGCAAATATGGTAACCCACAGTGTTTCCATCACATCAGTCCTGATGATCTGCCACTGCAGAACACCCCACTGTAGCAAGGCTTGGATGACCAGGGACATTTTTTGTACATGTTTTCATACAGATTTTTTTCCTAGAGTCAGATACTACTGAAGGAGCATGGGAAAAAAGCCAACATAGCTCTTACTACTGGAGCAATGCCGTACTCATCCTAGCTCTAAGAGGTGATACAGGGTAGTGTAAGGAGGGAGACTCGGAAAAGGCAGAACTACTGAATAAATATTTCTGTTCAGTATTCACTGAAGGAGGGGAGTCAGGGACTACAGCTGGGTAACAGACACAAAGGGGAGAGAGGTAAACACAAGTCTATTCACAGAGGGGAGAGTATTGGAGGAGCTCACGAAACTAAAGGTGGATAAAGCAATGGGGCCAGATGGCATATACCTGAGGATATTAAGGGAGCTGCAAAGAGAGAGCTAGCAGTGCCTCTGGCAGCCATGTTCAGAGTCCCTCAATATGGGAGTGGTCACAGAGGACTGGAAGAGGGCACATGTAGTCCTTCTACACAAAAGTGGTAGCAGGGAGGAGGCAGCGAACTATAGGCCAGTCAGCCTCATCTCAGTAGTGGGTAAGATCATGGAGGCACTGCTTAAAGAAAGAATAGTGGCACACTTAGAATCCATCAGTGCCCAGGATCCAAGACAGCATGTATTCACAGCAAGACAGTCATGTCAGACAAATCTGATAGATGTTTTTTTTTTAATTCAATAAGCTTTATTTAGTTTTTCTTTTTCACATTAATACAGTACTAACAAAGAAATGGATATCAAGTAGGCAGTTACAAGATTCACTCCCAATACAGTGTGTATGAGTTCCAGGATTTAAAGAGTTGGAATGACATACTTATTAAAATTAAAATAAAACCTTCTTCCCTGCCCACCCCCACCTTCAAAAACCTTCCCTATCCCACCCTTTATCAAGTGCGTTACAGTTCCATCTAGTGAAAGCACACATAAAGAAAAGAATTATACAACCTTGTCAGTTATGGTTTCCAGATAGTAAGCAAGGCGTCTAATGGTCCCCATCTAAACTGATAAAGGTGAGACCGATTACCCATGAATAAAATATGTTTCTCCAGTTGGAGAGCAAATAACAGTTCCTTATGCCATTCCAGGACTGAATATACTGAGCTATCCGTCCAGTGTCTCATAATAATTAATTTAGCTGTAGAAAAAATCAGAGCCAGATGAGCTTTCCTAGTATTCGGGGTACCCTTCGGGAAGTGATACAATAAACAGATTTCTGGAGTAAAAAAAGAATCAAGACCCTGAAGTGGATAAAGAATTTGCTTAATAGAGTGACAGAAAGTCTGAACAACTTTACAAGTCCATAGTATATGGTATAAAGGTCCCGGGAGGTTGCCACATTTTGAGCAGTTAGGGGAGGACAAATGACCCAGTTTATAAAGCTTTATTGGGGTGAAATATAGATTGTGCATGATATTAAATTGAATTAAGCGAAATCTGTCTTGTTTGATAAATCTGTATATGTTTTGCCATAAATTCCTCCAGAAAACAGTTTCATTACCCAGTGATAACGCTTGGGACCAATAATAACAGACTCCCTGAGGCAAGTTAAGATCAAGTGATTGTATTTCTTTATACACCTTGGAAATGGCATGAGGTTCCCTTGCCAGCTGTAAAAGTAGGTGCAAGCTATCAGCAGACGATCCCTGCATCTCTGCAGACCCCAGGTGGGCCCTAATGGCCTCCTTGAGTTGTTTGCATTTGAAAACAGCTGCTGAAGGCATCTTAAACCGAAGTTGAAAATTGAGAAAGGAGATTAGTGCGCCATTAGCATACAGATCAGAGATCCTCTTGTTCACCAAGGGAGGCCAAAAGGTGGCCGGTATGGGTTTATGTCCAATTTTAAAGTGAGGGTTACTCAGAATGGGTTGGTCAAGTGAGGTGTGCTATTTATATGAGAGATGCAATTGCAATTGATGTGAGGCTCTAATTGACCACCCCACTGGAGTATTCCGCAGTGGTTTAGGGAGTGCTCTGGGAGAGATGTATATTAGGGATAGAAGGATGCAGTGGCATTGAGCAGCTAGGGATCTCTCAATATCCAACCATAAAGGAGAATAATGTTGTAGACCATTAGTTTGCTCTTCTTTTGACCAGTATGCCAAATTACTGAGGTGATGAGCGTAATAGTGACCAAAAAAAGAGGGTACAGATAAACCACCCTGCATTTTTGGTGCAGAGAGTTTAAAATAAGAGTGTCTAGTGCTCTTACATTTCCAAAGAAAGGCAGTTAGAATGGCTTGAAACTTAGTGAACCATTTTTTGAGAAGGAAAAATCCCAGCATTCTCAGAAGGTTTAACACTTGTGATAACACATTCATTTTAAGGGTATTTATTCTTTCCCATAGTGAGAGAGGAAGACCACTCCATCTATTAAGATCAGCATTAAGTGTATTTAATAAATCTGAGAGATTAAGCTTAAGCATAATGGAGATGTCTCTGGTGATCCTGATTCCCAGATAGGTAAGGGAAGTGGATTCCGACAAAAGTTTAGTGCGGGGCAGCGCTGACCTAGAAGTTCTATTATTCAAGGGGAAAACATTGGTTTTAGAGAGATTGAGCTTATAATGCGATACCCCCAGAAAAAAGGTCAATCTCTTCTAAAAGGGAAGGGATACCTGTTTGAGGTTCCTCGAGGTGTAAAAGGAGATCATCTGCATATGCAGAGAGCGTATAATGTTGACCTCCTATTCTAACACCTAGGAGTTTTGGAGAGGATACCAGTTTTTGGATCAGGGGCTCTAAGTAAAGGTTGAAAAGTAGTGGGGACAAGGGGCAACCTTGTCTGGTCCCTCTTTGAAGCAAAGAAGGGTCAGATAGTATACCATTGCAACAAATTTGATCAGAAGGGGAGGAGTATAATAATCTGACCCATCTAAGGAATCCCGAAGGTATACCAAAGTAGGCCTGAGTTGCAAAAAGAAAGTCCCAAGAGACTCTGTCATATGCTTTCTCAGCATCCAGGGACACAAGAACTGCAGGCAGATCTGAGTCCCTGGATGCTGAGAGCATATGCTTTAGTTTACTCATGTGATCCACTGATGATCTACTTGCCATGAAACCAATTTACTCTCTACCAATGAGGTGAGGTAGTACAGGTCCCAACCGATTAGCCAGAATTTTGGCCAAAATCTTTACATGAGTGTTGCTCAATGATATAGATCTATAGGTTTCAGGATAAAGGGGATCCTTACCTTGCTTGGGAATAAGAGTGATTAATGCATTAAGGAAGTTTGATTCTGAGAGGCCCTCAGAGTACCAGAAGTTATATAACTCTGTGAGGAGAGGGACAAGTTCTGGGAGGCAGTTTTTATACAGATTGCTGGAAAGGCTGTCAGGCACAGGGGATTTGTCTAATGAAAGTTGTTCCATTGTCATTTTAACTTCCTGATCACTGATCCTATTACCAAGTGGAGTGGCCTGGTGAGAGGGTAATTTAGAAAGATCAATAGAAGTGAGATATCCAGTAATGGCCGACACAATGGGTCTCTCATCTTGGTCTTCAGAGTAAAGTCTCTGATAGTAGGATCTTAGCACTTCAGCAATATCCCTGGGGGAGTGACTATTTGGTTATCTTGATCTGATTTAATGCTAGGAATAAAATGAGAGGTTTCAGCTTGTCTGAGCAGGATTGCCAGCAACTTATTTGCCTTTTCCCCTGTGTCAAGGTATCTAATTGTGGTATGATTTAACAAGAGTTTCGCTTTCTGGAACATAAGGGCAGAATATTGAGCTTGTAAACCATGTAGTCTAACCCAATCTGCTTTGGGGGAATGGTGATTAAGTGTATATTCCAGTTGGTGGATGGCCCTAAGCAAATTATTCTGTTGACATCTAAACTGCCAATATCTAGTGGCAGACATCTGGAGACACTGTCCTCGAAGGGAGCATTTTAAGGCTGCCCAAACAATGCCTATTTAGGTCACAGAGTCTCTATTATCAACTAAGAAGTTGGAAAGAAACTCTCTGATGTGATGTAGGGAATCAGGTCTTTGGAGCAGCTGATTATTTAGCCACCAGAGGCCCAAGGAGGTTTGTAATGGAGATAGGTGAGTGGTCAGATATGACCCTCTCATGTATATCTACATTTATTACCCACGGGAGAGAGAGAAGGAGTTCAGTAGGAGAAAGTCAGTCCAAGAGAGGGATTTATGTGAGGGCGAGAAAAAAGTATATTGGTGCTCCTCCGGATTTAGTATTCTCCACACATCTATGAGATCAGCACTCCTCATAAGATCATGTAAGGCCCTCTGTGTGGGAGTTAAGCCTTGCTTCCGGGAGTCAGATCAATCTAAATGTGAATATGGAACAGTGTTCCAGTCACACCCTAATATAGTCAAAATGGGCGTATTAGTAACCACTAGACTCAACAGCTGTGTGAAGAAGTGTGGGTATTCACAGTTTGGACCATATATAGCCCCTAGTATGATTTGTTGTGTTTCCAGAAAGCCATGCAGAATTATATATCTGCCATTAGGGTCCCAGACCTCCCTCTCCAGTTTAAAGGGGATGTTTTTCCCTATTAGTATTGCAACTCCCCCACTATTTGTATGTTTCCCTGAGCTGCATACCTGACCCACCCAGTTCTTGGACAACAGAGTTACATCTTCACATTGGAGATGTGTCTCTTGAAGACATGCAATCCCCGCTTTTAAATGAAGGAGGTAACGTAGAATAATGTGCCTTTTGCACCTGTCTTGGGCACCTTTAACGTTCCAGCTGATAACATTATAAGGACCACTCATAATAAATATTTTAGAGAGGTAATAGCAGATTGACCTGATCTATCATAGGCAATAAAGCATTTGAGGTATACCATTTCAGTAGCCAAAATAAATTCTTCGGTGATAGGTTGAACTGACACACTTGATTTCCCATTCCCACCAGCCCTACAATTTTTAAGAGAGAACACTTATACCCTGTAACCCTCCCTTAAACTAATAAAAACAAATTTCCTTAACAAATACAACAATCTTAACCCCAGTTCAAATAAACCATACCACTTAAATTGTCCTGACGAGTGATGTTGTTGCGCAGGTTTGAATCGCACCAGAACGAAACCTCCCCTCCCTCACTCCCGCCCTTCCCCTGCTATACAAATAGCGATCAAATTCTGTATTCAGTCTAACTTTAAGCAACTAAAACCTTAAGTCCAATAAACTCTAAAGGATTAAATGATAAACAACACATAAAGTGGTTTAGTCTATGTGTTATCTTATATACTACTATCTTGGTTGCTTCACTGTGCAGAAAAAAAGAAAAAGGAAGAAAAATAAATGGTAGCTGTCACCGGATCCTTTTTTAGAATCTTTAAGCAGACTAAAGAAAATTAGTCCAGAAATATTCAGTCATTTCAAAAACCGTAGTTTACCACTACGATCAGGTAGCATATCTTTCCACAGCCCATAAATGGTAAAAATAAAGAATAGCGCTACTTGCAGTTTCGGGCCTGAATTTCTTGCAGAACTGCAAATTTTACTCAGTCTCAAACTAACGGTAGATCAAATTCTGCTTCAAACCATTGAACTAATGTAACTAATGAAGGGGCCAGAGTAATGCTAGAAAAGAAACAGGAGATGTATCCCAAATTGCAGGACAAAGTTAAATGTTGACACTACCGTGGATTCCCACCATAGAGGGGCCAAAATGTAGTGAATGTTATCGCAGTAAAATCCTGAATATTAGCACACAGTGTAGCTTGTGATTTACCAAATCAAGGTTCCATGCAGCTGTCATTAACCTCGGGGATCCATCTTTAAAGAGGATAGGCCGCAGTCTCAAGGCAACTGGCTGATCCATCGAGAATATTAGACAAACGACTTTGTAATACATAAAAACTTGCACATACCCTCAAGGGTTTCTTCATTTAAACAGATCTGGAAAGAGACCTCCGAGTTCCTGTATTGCCTGTTCGTGGGTTTCGAACGATACCCACTGATCACCAGATTTAACTTGAAGCACCACTGGGTATATCATCTGGAATGGTGTGCCAGCGGCAATAAGCTCCGAAACAGTCGGGTGCATTTCTTGCCTTTTCGCCCTTACCGACTGTGGAAGATCCTGGGTGATCCTGATTCTACGCCCTTCCCATAGCGCATCTTGCAGCTCCCGGACTTTGGCCAGTATGTGCTGTTTATCCAAGAAGTTTAATAATTTGAAGATGAGAGGTCGAGGAGGAGGAGAGTTAGGTGGTGGGGGAGGACGGAGGGCCCGATGAGCACGCTCAATTATATAGGTGGTTCCATTCAGAAGAAGGTCCTGCAATCTTCTCACATAGCTTTTGAAGAAAAATTATAGGAGCAGTTCCCTCTACCTTTTTGGGCACTCCGATAATAAGAAGGTTGTTTCTCCTGAGCCTCCCTTCCAAGTCTTCTATTTTCTCTTCAAGTTTATTGAGTCTCCGGCCAAACTGCGTCACTGCCAGCTCACTTTTATCTTGTTTTTTCTCTAGGGAGATCAATTTGGTTTCTACATCTCCTACCCAGATAGTTAGAGATTGAACTGAGGATTTAATCTGCTGTAGATCCTCTGATATTGCTGTGATTTTCTCTTGTAATGGCTGCATGATCTCTAAGAATCTCTCTTCCAAGAGAGCGGCCGATGACGTAGGAGATTTACTCGAGCCATGAGGTTGGTGTTTAGGGCATTTTGCGGCCTTGTCCTTCTCCAGAGTTGGCGGAGGGGAATGCCGCCGCGGCACCTTCTTCATGTAGACATCCATGGAATTCCTATTTACCAGGTTCTAGAGGTCTCACCGATTCAGATGAGGGGTTTTGTTACTCGGTATTTGCTGTAAATTCAGTACGAAAAGGCTAAAGTGTATAGTAGGGTCGCAGAGTTATGGAAGGTTGCTGCTGCTCCTCAAGCTGCCATCATGTGACCCTGATAGATTTTTTTGATCGAGTAATGAGGGAAGTAAATCACAGGTGGGGCAGTGGACATCACACTACCTCGACTTCAGCAAGGCCTTCGACACCGTCCCACATAAAAGGCTGGTTAACAAGATGGGTAGTCTGGATATGGGGCACAAGCTGGCAAATGGGGTTAGAAACTTGCTAATGGACAGGAGGCAGAGGGTGGTGGTAGACAAGATCCAATCCAGGAAGAGGGGAGTGACCAGCAGGGTACTTCAGGGATCGGTTCTTTGGCCAGTCATATTTAATGTCTTCATTAGTGACATTACAGAAGGGCTGGAGGGAAAGGTCTGCCTGTTTGCAGATGACACCAAGATCTACAACAGGGTGGATACACTAGATGAAATGGAGAAAATAAGGAGGGACCTGGGGAAGCTTGAAATTGGTCAGAGGAGTGGCAACTGAGGTTCAAGTCAAAGAGGTGCAAGATAATGCTCCGGTGATGAGGGAACCCTGGGGAGAGCTACAGGATGGGGGGAAGTTGCTGATGATCACCAAGGAAGAAAGGGACCTGGGGGTTTTAATTTCAGATGGCTTAAAAGTGTACAAGCAGAGTACAAAGGTGGCAGGGAGGGCCAGTGGCATGCTGGGGTGCACAGGCAGAGATATCACTAGCAGAAGGCAGGAAGTGGTGATGCCATTGTATAAAACACTGGTGAGGCCTCACTGTGTGCAGTTCTGGAGGCCGAACCTTTGTAAGCACATCGACAGGGTGAAGGCAGTCCAGAGAAGGGCAACAAGGATGGTACAGGGCTTGCACCAAAAAACATATGAGGAGAGACTAAAGGACCTCAATATGTACTCACTTGAGGAGAGGAGGGATTGGGGTGACACGATAGAAACATTCAAGTAACTTAAGGGCATAAATAAGGCACGGGGGGACTTCTTTCAATAAGGAGGAGTACAAGAATGTGGAGGTATGATATGAAATTGGAAGGGGTCAAGTTGAGGGGAAATGTGAGGGTTTTTTTTTCAAGGAAAGCATGGTGGACACATGGAATAGCCTGCCACCGGAGGTGGTGGGAGAA
Source organism: Neoceratodus forsteri (assembly GCA_016271365.2). NCBI lineage: Eukaryota > Metazoa > Chordata > Ceratodontiformes > Ceratodontidae > Neoceratodus > Neoceratodus forsteri. The sequence continues at coordinate 171,289,131 of CM028135.1, forward strand.
AAGACTGTGGTGGGATTTAAACATGCCTGGGACAGGCATAAGGAAACCTTGGAGGTGGGAAGGAGTGTTGAAAAGCCATTGAACAGGTAGGGTCAGAGACCACAAACAAGTATAGGACTTACGGGCAGACTGGATGGGCCTAGTGGTCTTTATCTGCTGTCAGTTTCTATGTTTCTATGTGTGTTCTTTACCTGTCAACAAACATGATCACATGCATGCAGACTATGGACAAAAGGATCATGGAAACCCTTAAGAAATTGTACTGGAAGTAGCTTCTGTAAAAAAACAATTTTGAGTCAAGAACAAAGGTTGTTATATTTTTAAAAAACAGTATTAAAGACATGCTATATCACAGCACAAGCCTGGGAGCAAGAGGCATCTCAGAAAATGAACTGTTGGCATGATGCAGTGGATCCACTATTCACAGATCAGGCGAACAAAGTTGATTTGAGCACACTGACACCAACATCAATGACATTGATTCCATCGAAAACAAAACCATGCCAATAGCATGCAATTTCAGGCTCATCAATGCCCAGGACATGAAGTAACTGAGTAAGTCACTTCATGTGGATGACTGGTGTCCTGTAATGGAATCAATGATTGAAGAGGACATTGTAGCTGAAATATAACAGTAAAAGGAGACCCAGAGAACAAGAAGAAAATCCAGCAGTGGAAGAATATGAATCACAGACTATGGCCGAAAAGGACTTGAAGCCTGGTTAAATTTCCTGGAACAGCAACCATACACATCATCCTTTCAGCTTCTGCAACTGAAAAAAAGATCATATCACAAGCTAAATCAGAGCAGACATGCACCAAAAAAAAATAGCCAACACTGGACAGCCTTTTCAAAAAATAAAATACTAATTACTTAAAGTATAAATAATACATATAGTCAGTACATTTTTAAACAATATTGTATATGTGACACAAGGTTTTAAAAATGTTTTTCTACCTTATTAAACCCAAACAAATAAAATGAAGATATCAAATACAACACATATGCTTGTAGCAATTTGTTTTTTTATCATTTTGCACATATATAGACTTTTCACTAAAACAAACACATTTATTTGTTCCAGAGGCATTCTTTATAATAAAGGACCACTGTAATACAGTAACACCACAAAGAGCTCAGTCTGCATCTGGGAAAAAATAGGGGGACAATGTATTATTATTATTTGAATAGGACAAAGAAAAGACACTGGATGCGGAATGTAATCTGGGGTTGCTGTAACAAATGATGGCAGCACACTGATTTCTCCAATATTAAATAGAATATCAGGTACAATATCACATAATGTTTCAGACATCAGGAACAGTTTTTGAAACAGTTCTCTGTTTCCAAGAACTGTTACCGATGTCTGAAATAGTATCTGATGGCAGTTGATATCGTATTATAATTACTGGTGACCATAAATATCAACTGGATTACTGTTTGTTAAAAATGCATACCAACCGGATTTCGTGTTTTTGTGCTCCAAAAGCAATAACCCAAAATCCAGTTGATACGACACTTCATAATAACTCAAAATCCAGTTGATATGACATTCCCCAAAGAAAAAACTTTAAAACTGTTGCATTCCATTGTTTCACAAAAAGTATTTGAACTGCAATATTTTCAACTGTCTTTTATTCATGTACAGTTTAATTTCTTCAAAAATAAAACTGCACTCTAGCTAAAAAATGTCTTTTTGTTTCAAACTGCTAGAAATAGACTAAACCTCCACACCAGCAATTATAAAAAATAAAGGATAGGTAAGTTTGATGTTATGGATTTTTTTCACACACCCTCAGTGTGTGATGACCACATAAACCTCTCGAGCTTCGCTCCCGAGGATTATGGGTCATCACACACCTCGGATGTGTGAAAAAAAATTCATAACACACACTTACCTATCCATTATTCTCTATTTATATCACATCTTTCTATGTATCTACTGAGTGATTCAAGAACTGTAATAAATATAACAGTTGCCAACAATGTGTGCCACCTGAAACTTTTTTATTGATTTTGTCCATTAGATAAAGAATTCAAAATGATGGGAGTGCAATTAAAATAAGAATGACTGCTGGCAAAATCCTGGTCAACAAAAACTGAAAAAAAAAACCTAAAAAAAAAAATTTGTTTGATTTATTAATTTCACTGCGGGCAGACTGTCTATAATTAAATTTAGGACAGTCATTTCTCCAGACCCACTATGTGCACTAAATATGTCACTGACTGATTTTTCTGATATCAAATAGGATATCAGGTACTATATCAGATATGATTTCAGATATCAGGAACAGTTCTCTGTATATTACAGAGAACTGTTTCCAAGCCATGTTCCTGATGTCTGAAGTAGTATCTGACATTGGTCGATATCATATCTGATGTGGTATCTCTCTATCTATGTATCTATCTGTCTGCCTAGCTCTATCTGTCTGTCTACCTATCTTCCTACCTAGTTAATTTAATTTCTTCTTAAGGGGACCGGTATGCCCACCATCAGTACTGCTTCATTCTTCCCACTCCCCTCCAGGTTGCCTTTCTTCTCTTCCCACTCATTTACTATATATATATATATATATACACATACATACATACATATATACATGCACACACACACACACACACACACACACATATGTATATATCAGGGCAGGGTCACGCCCTTATAGTTAGGATTGACTAGGCAGTTTAATGTTAACCCCCAAAGTTTGCACTTTAATAACTTTGCAACTGTTCAGATTTGCACAAAATTTGGAATACACGATCTCGGGTTGTGGTAGATCTCTTGATTTGTCAAGTTGTGCTTTGTTTGACATTGTGAGTTTTGTGAAGTGTCAAAAAACATGTTTTTTTTTGCTTTTTTTGGCAAATGTCAGGGTCATTTTTCAACATTGCGTTGCGCCCACACCATTTAGACTTTTGGTCTGAAATTTTCAGGCTTGAAAGAGGTTATCCTAAGGCACAATCCAGCATTAGTTTGGTGAAAAAATATTAATTAATTCCAAAGTTATTAAATTTTGAAATGTTGGGTTCTGAGCATGCTCATTTCAGTATTTGGGATAGATGCACAGTTTCGATCAAGGATTCCTGGTCGTGGGGTTGGTGAAGAGGGATTGTGAAAAGGGACTGTGAAATCTCAGAAAATCCATCTTTGTGAGAAAAATCCATCTTCATCAGCTGCCATCTTGTTTTCTTCCTTAGCGAGGGGAGAAAACTAAACCTCACAACTATTCCAGGGTCATCTTTTCTAAAAATCAAGGCATGGGTTTTGGTGAGGGGGATGTCCTCTACCCGCCCATGCCTTTGGTTTTTTTTTTAACTTTAATAATGGCACTTTTGCACTTTAAAATCCCTTTTCGGAAAGCCGATCCCTTTTCGCCAGATCGGCTGGTGAAAAGAGACTGCTAAAAGAGATTTTTAAAGCTAACTGTGTTGTTTTCCCTGGTGTCTAGTGTACCCCCCCGACTCCCTTAAAAGATTAATTCCCTGGCCCCCAACCCTCTGATTGCCTTCCCATTTTTTATTTTTATTTTCAGATACCAGGATACCCACCCCCCATGTCGGATAACCCCACTCAGAGCCCACTACTTTGAAATGTGCCAATATCGGGGGAGGGAGCCCAATTCCCATGTTGGCTTTTACCTCCTCAATCTCCCAGTAGCTTTGGACACTGGGGAACCCATCCCCAGTGTCCAAAAATGTGTATTTTTTTAATGTACCTGAAGAAAAGAAAACAGTCCCCTGACATCTTTTCTCAATGCAGAATCCTGCACCAAAAATTTTCGATGCAGAATCCTGCATCAAACTAGTCTGCCCCATGCTCATTTTTTGCCAACAACGGGGTGCCCAATCCCCATGTCAGCATGTATCCCCATATTCCACTACTGTGGCATACTGGGAGCCAACCCCAGTGTGCCGAAATGTGCTTAAAAAAAAAAACCTGTGAAAAAAGAAAACTGCACCCTGGCGCCTTTTTTTTCAATGCAGAATCCTGCATCAAACTAGTCTGCTCCTCTATGCTCCTTTTTCACTGACATTGGGGTGTTCAATCCCGTGTCAGCATGTATCTCCCCTTCCACTACTATGGCACACTGGGAGCCCACCCCCAGTGTGCCGAAATGTGCTTTAAAAAAAAACTGTGAAAAAAGAAAACTATTCCCCGACTGTCTTTTTTTTACCTGAAAAAAAGAAAATGGTCCCTCATCGTCCCTGCCACCACCCTCACCCATCCCAACCCTCCCTTTGCTCACCCACCTCCCCACACACCCCTTTTTCCTTATACTTACCTCTTGAGGTCGGCCACTGTCATCTTCTGTGGACCAGGACATGTCTGCACTCTTCAAAGGTGAACCGCAAACTGAAGAATCAAGGTAAGCTCCATAAAATGGCAGTCAATGGGGTTTTCAACTTATGTTGATATCTCAGCCATTTTTAGGAATTTAGGCCCCAAATGGGGTTCTTGGGACCCCACCTCACGAACACTGGCACTGTCATTTTGTTACTTGGTCCCAAAAGGTGATTTTGCAGTCGCTGTGCTGCATCACCTTTTGGGACTGATTAATGAAATGACAGTGTCACTGTTCATGAGGTGGGGTCCCAAAGAGCCCACGTTGCAAATTTGGTGAAAAAAATTCTAAAAAATGACTGTGTTGCAAGTGTGCGTTGCGCATTTTCTGTGTACACTCATAACTTCGACAATTTCTAATATTTTCACTCCAGATTTTCAATATTGCCATTTTTTCACACCTCCTTATGAACAGTACAGCTGTCATTATTCACATCCTGCCCTAAACATATTTTTGCACCTGTGGCACAGCATGGCGCAGTCGCTGTGCAAAATCAGCTTTCAGGATAGATTAACAAAATCACAGTGCCAGTGTTCATGAGGGGAGGTCCCAAAAAGCTCCTGTTAAAAATGTGGTGAAACAATTCCAAAAAATTACCACGTTACGAGCATTGTGTTGCATAGTTTCAGTGCATGCTCGTAACTTTACCAATATTTCACATTTTCACTCCATATTTTCAGCATTGCCATTTTTTCACATCACCTCATGAATAATACAGCTGTATTTTTTCAAATCCTGCCAAAAATGTTTTTCCTTACCTGTGGAGCAAAATGGCGTTACAGTTGTGCAGAATTAAATTTCGACAGGGATTTGAACGTGTTCTGTACTAGGTACATGCAGTGAGGTGATGAGAAGCTTATGCTGAACATTTGGGGTTACAATTATTTAAGATGGCACAGTTATGACTATTTGTTGCAATTTCACTATGCCTGCTCGGAACTTAATGTGTGGAAGTGCAGGAGCCAGAGACCCCTGTGTTTCCACAATTAGATTTATATGTGCATCTGTGAAGGGATGGGAGCGCAGGGTCTGAAGGACCCTGTGCTCCCATAGTAAAATAAAGATACTATTATACTGTCTCAAAAAGTGAGGAAATAAATTGCAAAAACTTTGTTGGGTCTAACTTTCACCCCATTCTCTTAAATCGTACCATGTCAAATTTCTTACACATTGAATGAGGTGAGAGTTACTGTAGGCCCGATGACCCCAAGGCACACCCGATGCCTGTTGGTCTGTGGAGGGTGGGTGTGGGGTGGGCTGGTAGGTTGGGTGGAGGGGAGTTAGGGGCTGAACCCTAAAGTCTAATTTCCCTACTTTTGTTGCTTTAACTCTAACTGATGCATTAACAAAGTTTTTTTATATATATATATATATATATATATATATATATATATATATATATATATATATATATATATATATATATGTATTTATATATAGCTAGATGGATAGATATATCAATGTCTAAACTGTTGAAAGTGCAGTTCCATCAAGAGGTGACCAAAGTTCCAAAGCTGTCTCCACTATAGCTCAGAAAAGGTGAATCTACAGAAACTGTACCCCTAAGAGGAATAATGAGAGGAGGAGGTGGCCAGGAATGCACTGTACAGTCCTTTACTGGTTTATCACTTGCCCAATGGGGTGGCAAAGAGAAGGGTAAAACAAAGTAGGACTAGGAGCAGAGGTCATAAGGAACTAAATCAGTTCATCTGAAAGGTTCCCCAGCTAAAGGGGGAGTCAGCTGAAAGGAAAGGAGAGTAAGATCCTTAGTTATTCTACCAGCAGTGAGAGAAAGTAAGTTCTACCTTGAGAGAGAGAAAGAGAGAGAGAGATTCACCTATGTGGAAACCGGAGGTGGGATCATTGCATGACTAGGTAAGACCCCAGACTACTGCGAACACCCCTATTTTGTTTAGACCAGAATAGGCTAGCAATTTCTACCTGGCTGTAAGGGTTAGGAGGTTCTCCCACTCCCCAAATAAGGGGGATTCTGGGTTCCTCCATCTACAGAATTACATAGAAATATAGAAGTTGTTGACAAATAAGGGCCACTTGGCCCACCTAGTTTTTCCTATTTTCCCTGCCTGCAGTGCCACCGCAGACCCTGCTCAGACTCCAGTTTGCAACCCACTTACCTTACGTCTAAGATCCCCTTGTGTCTATCCCATGCTTTCTTGAATCCTGTAACTGTTTTAGCTCCCACCACCTCTGCTGGGAAGCTGTTCCAAGCATCCACCACTCTTTCTGTGAAGAAGTACTTCCTCACATTTCCTCTCCCCTCTAGCTTCATGGTGTGACCCCTTGTCCTCAAGCATCTTTTTCTCTGGAAATGTCTTCCTTCTTGTTTATAGGTATATGACTGTTTCTATCATACCCCCCCCTTCTTCTAGTGAGCACATATTTAATTCCTTTAGCCTTTCTTCATGGGGCTTCTGATGCAGGTCCTGCACCATTTTGGTTGCCCTACTTTGTACCACCTCTGTCCTGTTTATGTTCTTTTGGAGATGGGGCCTCAGAACTGGACACAGTACTCAAGGTGGGGTCACACTAGTTATCTATACAGGGATATTATTACCTCCTTCTTTCTGCTGGCGATACCCCTGCCTATGCATCTGAGCATTCTGTTGCCTTTCCCACTGCCTTGTCACACTGTTTCCCTACCTTCATGTCATCAGAAATTATTGCTCCCAGATCTCTTTCCTGTTTTGTGAATGCTAATACCTCCCCTCCCAGTTGATACATGATTTTACACTTTTTTGCATTGAAGCCCAGCTGCCAAACCAATGACCATTCATCCAGCTTTTTTAGATATTCTCTCATTCTTTCCACACACCCCCAGTGTGTCTACTCTGTTGCAAATTTTTGTGTCATCCACAAACAGGCATACCTTCCCTTCCAGTCCTTCTGCAATGTTGCTTATAAAGACTTTGAAGCAGATTGGGCATGGTACTGATCCTTGTGGCACTCCATTTGTCATTTTGCCCACTCCAGAGTGGATGCCATTTACCACCACCCTCTGACTCCTATTGTCCAGCCAGCTCTCTATCCATCTTATTACTTTAGAACCCAATCACAGGCTTCTCAGCTTGCTCACCACTCTTCTACTGTATGTGGAATGGTGTTGAAGGCCTTACTGGAGTCCAGGTAGGCTACGTCAACCGCTCCTCCCTGATCCATTTTCTTGGTTACCCAGTCAAAGAACTCAATCAGGTTTGTCTGACAAGACCTCCCCCATGAACCCATGTTGTCTCTGATCCTGGAGACCACTGGAAACAAGGCATTCCCCAATCCTTTTGTTCAATAGTGATTCCATTACTTTGCCCACTACTGAAATCAGGCTGACAGGCCAGTAATTTCTGGCCTCCTTTCTGTTTCCATTTTTGTGGAGTGGGACTACATCAGCCATCCTCCAGTCCCTTGTGACTTCTCCCATTTATAGTGACAGGTTGAACAGGGCTGTCAGAGGTGCAGCCAACTCCTCCTTGAACTCCCTTAGCAACCTGGGGTGCACTCTGTCTGACCCCATTGCCTTGTCTATCTTTAATGGTGACAATTCCCTTAGGACTCTTTCCACTGTTAAAGGGGCTAGTGTCCACCTCCCTTCCCTTAATAGCCTTGTCTTTTATCATTGGCCTGCTACCTACCCCCTCCTCCATAAATACTGAACAGAAGCATTTGTTCAATATGTCTGCTTTTTGGTGGTACTCTTCCACACACACCCCTCCTCCAACTTTCAGCCTTACTGTCCCATCCTTGGTCTTTCTCTTTTTGCTTATGTATCTAAAAATGTCTTGTCCCCTTTTTTTACTGATTTAGTAATATTCTCCTCTGTTTGCACTTTTGCGCTCCTAAATGCGTTGTCTGCCTCTTTTTGTGTCTCCTGATAAGGCTCCCTATCCTCCTTTTTCTGTTTTTTATACTTTTCTAATAGCCATTTTGTTTGCTTTTACTTCTTCTGCTACCTCACTAAAGAAGCATAGTGTTTTCTTTTTTCTCTTGCCCTTGCTAACCTGCCTGACACAGAGATTTGTAGCTTTTTCAATGCCCTGTTTTATTTTTGCCCACTGGTCCTCCATTCCCCCTAGTTTCACTATCCCTGCCATGGCATCTCTGAGCCATTCTCCCATTTTCTTAGAAGCGGCCCTCCTGAAGTCCATGACCCTCATCCCTATGCGGTTTGATTCTAACCCAGTTCATATATTAAATCACACTGTACAATGGTCACTGGTCCACAGGTGGGTCCCCCACTGTGACATCAGCAATACTGTCCCCCTTTGTCAGTACCTGGTCCAGCAATGCCCCTCATGAGTGGGTTCCATTACAAGTTGCCTGAGTAATGCCCCCTGTTGTGAGATCAGGATGTCCCTACTCCAGGCTGTTGCTGCAGCTGGGAGGCTCCAATTCACATCCAATAGATTGAAGTCCCCTACTAGTATCACTTCTCTCTTGTGAGCCATCCTATGGAGTGCTTCCATAATTTTCCCATCCATTTCTTCCCCGGTGCTGGAGGTCTGTTGATCACTCCTGTGTGAATAACAGCCCCTTTCCTTTTCTCCAGGGTGATCCACAGTACCTCTGCTCCCCCCTGTTCCCCTTGTATTTCTGTAGCCTTTATGTTGTCTTTTACATAAAGAGTTATTCCTCCCTCTTTTCTACTTACCCTGTCCTTCTGAATAGAACATAACCTGATATGGCCATTTCTGGTTTTCACTGCACCAGGTCTCTGTAATGGTGACTAAATCCAGGTCCACTTCTGCCATGATGGCCTCTAGGTCCGCAATCTTGTTGCCCAGACTACGAGCATTCACACACATGATTTTCCAGAATGTGCTGACACCCCTTCTCATTTTCTATGGCTGCAGTGGGTGGAGCCCTGCAGATGTCTTGCTGTAACAGTAGAAAAAGGGAGCTCTCCAGATTCCGAACAGACTAGATAAAATTGGTGGTTTGTGGAATCACACCACTAATTGAAGCAGTCTGCTGTGTTCATTCAGCTGAGCAGTGTTGCACAAGACTATTTTGAGTGATAAATTTACTAGCTTCAATCTGGGTACTATTTTCTTTCAAAAAACATTCATAGCTCATAAACATGTCATCTTAATCAGCCTTTCTCAGCTATAAACTGTAACTGAGATTGAGGAAGGAGGTTCTCATTTCAGATGCTGGGATCTGCAAGAATTAAAAAAGAACAGCAGTAAATAACACACTAACTTATGTAAATTACTTAATACATTTTTTTATATTGATTATGCTGGTTATTGTTCATATTTTTGAAATTAATTGGTAAAAGTACAACAAAGAAGGCTAATATGGAATGTTGCATGCAGGCAGAGACAAAGGTCTCAATTCTGCTTGCATCATGGAGAGGAGTGTGTGTGTGTGTATGCCTGTGTGGCACTCTTTTAACCTTTTCCTGGTACATTAACCTTTTCCTAGACAGTTTGCAAATGGTTGTAATGCTATACTGTACTACTGTGTACTGTTTAGAACATGAAGCAGTGCATGGGTGTTAATATGTCTAAGTGCTTATCCTAAATACAATAAAAGCTGGGGTTAGATGAATAAGTAAATAAATGATATATAAGACAGTGTATGTGTTATTTCTCAAATAGCAGTTAAATGAGCACAGACAGTTCCTCACTTTTCATCAGCACATGATACACAACTGTGATTGATGCCATGTTGCCCCTCTGGGTTCATGCAATGCTTCTGAGTATCGTTATCCTGTACAGGAAGTTCCTCACCTTTCAGCAGCACGCAGTACTTCACCATGATGGGTGCCATGTCACCCCACTGTGTTCATGCAGTCCTTCTTAGCATCACTTCCCAGTGCAGGCAGTCCCTTACCTGTCACCAACACACAGTATGAACAGGGATGGGTGCTTTGACTCCCCACTCTGTTCATGCAGTGCTTCTGAGCATCTCTCCTCAATGCAGGCAGTTTCTGACCTTTCACCAGCACACAGTACAGAACTGTGATGGGTGCCATGTTGCACCACTGTGCCCCTGCAGTATTTCTGAGCATCACTCCACATTGCAGGCAGTCCCTCACCTTTAACCAGCATGCAATAAACCACAGTGATGGGTGTCATATTGCAGCGCTGTGTTCATGCAGTGCTTCGAAGCATCACTCCATAGTGCAGGCAGTCCCTACCCATTCACCAGCCCGCATTACACCACTGTGATGGTTGCAATGTCACCCCACTGTGTTCATGCAGTGCTTCTCAGCATCAATCTACAGTGCATGCAGTCTCTGACATTTCCCCAACACACAGTGCATCAATGCAATGGGTGCCACATCACCCTACTGTGTTCATGCAGTGCTTCTGAGCAACACACCACCATGCATGCAGTCCCTCAACTTTCACCAGCATGCAGTACATCACTGTGATGGGTGACCTGTCACCCTGCTGTGTTCATGCAGTACTTCCGAGCATCACTCCACAGTGCTTGCAGTCCCTTACCTTTTACCAGCACACAGTACACTAATGTGATTGGTGCCATGTCACCCCATTGTGTTCAAGATCTGCTTCTGGGCATCACTACACAGTGCTCTCCATCCCCCACTAGCTGCTGGAGGTCTGACTCTGAGCTAGTATGGAGACTACTGAGAAATATAGGAACTTCTTGTCTCAGAACAGGAAGATCAGGAGCTAAAAGGGTGAAGAGGCAGTAAGTAAGTAGGGGGAGAAGAAAAAAAAGAAATAAACAAACAGAGGAAAGAGTAAGTACTCCAAATAACAGTTAGGGGCCAGAAAAAAAGACATGCTGGGAGTAGTGCAGTGCAGTGGCTGTGGAGTAGCAGTATTCTGGGAGATGTTCTGGACGATGCAGTGTTGTCCTATCTGCAGGCACCTCTCTAGGCTGAGGGTGGAGGTTGCTCATCTCCAGGCTGAGTTGGCCAGGATTTGTGGGTCCTCCTCTCCCACCCAGGGACCACCAGGGTCACTGCCGTTGCCTCAGAGGTTGCCAAGAAACGGGAGTGGTTGGACCACAGTGGGCTCAGAGAGGGTGAGGGTGGTGGAACAGAGGCGCATCCCTCCAGTTGTACCTTTCCACAATTTCTATGCCATTCTGGAAAAGTGTGGCTCCTCTATGGAGGCACCCACAGTGGAGACCAAGGAGGATGCTGGGAACCTCCACAAAGGAGACCCACAGCAGGGTGGCTTGGGACCCCACAGGGGAAGGAAACAACTCCTGGTGGGGGACTCCATTGTTAGGAAGGTAGAATGGGAGGAGGAAGGGGGGAGAGAGAGGTAAGGTGCCTGCCTGGCACCATGGCTTGGAGGGACAGGGAGTGAATCCTCAGGATCTCAGGAGCAGCTGCACAGGGGAGGGAGCTGGATGTCATTGTCCACCTAGGGACAAATGACCTGACTAAGAAAGAGATCAGATCAGTGCAAGAAGCGTTTGTGGAGATGGAGAGGAGCCTTAGACAAATAGCACACATGGTAACCTTCTCAGAGGTGCTGCCTGTCTATGGCATGGGTGAGGCTAGGGTGATCCACACCAGGGGATTCAATCAGTGGTTGAAAAACTGGTGCAGAGCTCAGGGATTTGGCTTCATTGGGGACTGGGGGTCCACCAGGAGGGATGCAGGCCTATACCTGCATGATGGTCTGCATCTGTCCAGAAGGGGAACCAGGATCCTAGGTGATAGGTTTAAATACTTCATTGACAAGCATTTAAACTAGCCAAGGGGGGGGGGCACTGGAAAGGAGCAGGGAAATCCTAGCCCCCCCAAAATATTAGGGTACTAAGTGAGGTAGACACCAACATAGAGATGTCAATAGGGAGAAGCGCAGGGGTAAATGGAGAAAGTGATGAATGCAATAAGGACAGGGATGGGTCAAAAAGGGGTAAGGCCATCAAGAAATGGAGGGTAATGAGTACCATCACCTGTAGTCTGGGCAACAAGCTCCCTGAACTGGTGGCCTTGATGGAAGAGGGATGCCTGGATATCATAGCAGTCACAGAAACATGGTACACAGAGAACCATGAATGGGATATTAACATACCAGGGTACACAACCTACAGGAGTGACAGGGAGTGCAGAAGGGGGGTAGCTCTCTATGTAAGGGAAGGGATAAAAGCAACTGAGCAAAAGAGTAAACAGGAAGGAGAGGAGGCACTGTGGGTCACCTTAGAGACTGAAAATGGTACCACAATCTGCACAGGGTTTGTATATAGACCCCCATGTCAGGGGAAGGGAATGGACAAGGATATGATAGAAGGCATACTTAGGATGGCAGAGAAAGGGGAGATACTGTTGATGGGGGACCTTAATATGCCAGATATTAACTAGAGCACCTTTGCGGCAGCCTCATCCAAAAGCAGGGCCATTCTTGATGCCCTTCAGGTGGCATGCCTCAGACAGCTAGTTTTGGAACCTACTCATGAGGGAGCAATCTTAGCCCTTGTACTCTCAAATGGGGACAGTGAGAGGATCTCAGATCTAGAAGTGGGTAGCCATTTTGGAACAAGTGACCACCAAACAGTGTGGTTCATGATAAACTTAGCTACAGAGTCAAGCCATACAAAAGTGAGGGTTCTGGACTACAGGAGGGCTGACTTTGGCAAGATGGGAGAGTGCCTTAGAAATGCACTAGCAAACAGGCTAGAAGGAGGGGTGGAGCAACAGTGGTGAAATATCAAAACTGCCATCACAGGGGCAACAAGCCTTTGTGTGAAGCAAATAAACAAATCAAAACAAAAGGAAAAGCCACTATGGTTCTCAAAAGAGGTGGCGGTGAAGGTTAGGGAGAAAAAGATAGCATTTAGCAAGTATAAGGAAACACAGAAGGAGCAGGACAGAGAACTGTACCAGTTAAGGCAGAAGGAAGCACGGAGGGTAGTCAGAATAGCAATGGCACAAACTGAGGAAAAGATAGCTAACTCGGTTAAGAAGGGGGATAAAACCTTTTATAGGTATATCAGGGAGCGTAGAAAGACAACGGGAGGGATAGTGAGGCTGAATAGAATGGATGGTGGGTGGGCAGAGAGTGACAGTGAAAAGCAGGGATACTGAAAGAATACTTCTGTTCAGTATTCACAAAAGAAGAAGTGGGGAGGTGCCTAATCCAATTAACAGAAGCATTCTGGAGAGGGGGTCGATCCCAGTCCTTTCACAGAAGAAACGGGTTCTGAAAGAACTCCTAAACTGAAGGTGGACAAAGCAATGGGGTCAGATGGAATTCACCCCAGAATTCTAAAAGAATTAAGCAGAGAACTAGTGACACCACTGACTACCCTTTTTAACAAATCATGGGAGGATGGTGTGGTACCTGAGGACTGGAAGAAGGTGGATGTGATTCCCCTTCACAAAGATGGGACCAAGACAGAGGCAGGAAACTACAGACCTGTCAGTTTGACCTCTGTGGTAGGGAAAATGATGGAATCACTTCTGTAGGAAAGAATTGTTGAGTACCTAGATGCCAGTGGGGCACAGGACCCAAGGCAGCATGGGTTCACAGTGGGAAGGTCATGTCAGACAAATCTAATTGATTTCTTTGACTGGGTGACCAAAGTAGTAGACCAGGGAGGGGCTGTGGACATGGTCTACATAGACTTTAGCAAGGCATTTGACACAGTCCCACACAAAAGATTAGTAGTCAAATTAACCAGCCTGGGAGTGGGTCCCAGGGTGGTAGCCTGAGTAAAACATTGCCTGAACAACAGGACACAGAAGGTAATTGTAAATGGAGTTCACTCTGAAGAAAGAGGGGTTACTAGTGGGGTACTGCAGGGTTCAGTACTGGGTCCAGTCCTTTTTAATGCCTTTACAAGTGACATTGCAGATGGACTAGAAGGAAAAGTATGCCTCTTTGCAGATGACACAAAGATCTGCAACAGGGTTGATACACAAGGAGGAGTGGGAAGGATGAGAAGGGACTTGGCAAGGTTGGAGGAATGGTCAGAAGTATGGCAGCTTGGATTCAATGCAAAGAAGTGCAAAGTAATGCACCTGGGAAACAAAAACCCAGGAGAAGATTACACAATGGGGTGGAGGTAGTAACAACAACAAAAATGGAAAGGGACCTGTGGGTAATAATATCAGATGACCTTAAGGTTGGCAAGCAATGTGAGAAGGTGGTAGGGAGGGCTGGGGGGATACTGGGATGTATATGGAGAGAAATCACCAGCAGAAAACAGGAAGTTGTTATCCCTCTGTACAGACAGTTGGTGAGACCCCATCTGGAGTACTGCGCCCAGTTCTGGAGACCCCATCTCCGCAAGGACATAGACAGAATGGAGGCAGTTCAGAGGAGGGCAACTAAACTGGTGCAGGGTCTGCAAGAGAAGCCATACGAGGAGAGACTAAAGCTGTTTAATATATATACCCTTGAGGAAAGGAGGGAGAGGGGGGACATGATAGAAACGTTTAAGTACCTCAGTGGAATCAACAAAGTCCAAGAGGGTAGCATCTTTCAGAAAAAGAGATGTGCAAGAACAAGGGGACACAATTTGAAGATAGAGGGGGACAGCTCAGGGGCAATGTGAGGAAGTATTTTTTCACAGAGAGGGTGGTGGACACATGGAACAGCCTTCCTGAGGAGGTTGTGGGGTCTAAAACTGTGGGAGAATTCAAGAATGCATGGGACAGAGATAAGGCAATTTTTGTGGGGGGTAGGAAGAAATAGGCTGTTGGTTAAATAGGATCTGCAGCTTATCCTCTAGGTAGGGAAATGGGCAGACTAGGTGGGCCATGCGGTCCTTATCTGCCGTCAAAGTCTATGTTTCTGTTTTACCTCACGTTTCCTCAATACATAGTACACCACCGTAATGGGTGCCATGTCACCCCGCCAGTGTTCATGCAGTGCTTCTGAGCATCACTCCACAGAGCAGGCAATCCCTCACCTTTCACCAGCACACAGTACACTAACATGATTGGTGCCATCTCACCCCACTGTGTTCAAACTGTGCTCCTGAGCATCATTCCAGAGTGCAGGCAATCCCTCACCTTTCACCAGTATGCAGTACACCACCATGATGGGTGCAGTGTCACCTCACTGTGTTCATGCAGTTCTTCTGGGCATCACTCCACAGTGCAGACAGTACCTCACATTTCCCCAATACATAGCACACCACCATAATGGGTGCCATGTTACCCCACTGTGTCCATGCAGTGCTTCTGAGCATCGCTCCTTCATGCAGGCAGTTCCTCACCTTTCACCAGCACGCAGTACAGCATCGTGATGGGTGCCATGTTGCTCCACTGTGTTCATACAGTGCTTCTGAGTATCACTCCCCTGAGCAGGCAGTCCCTTACCTTTCACCAGCACACAGTACACAACCGTGGTGAGTGGCATCTTGCCCCACTGTGTTCATGCAGTCCTTCTGAGCATCACTCTATAGGGCAAGCAGTCCATCACCATTCACCAGCATGCAGTACACAGCTCTTATGGGTGCCATGTCACCCAACTGTGTTCAAGCAGTGCTTCTGAGCAGTGCTCCCCTGTGCAGGCAGTCCCTTACCTTTCACCAGCATGCAGTAGGCAACAGGGATTGGTACCATGATTCCCCACTGTGTTCATGCAGTGCTTCTGGGCATCGCTTCTCAGTGTACACAGTCTCTGACCTTTCACCATCACACAGTACACAGACATCCTGGGTGGCATGTTGCACTACTGTGCCCATGCAGTGCTTCTGGGCATTGCTCCCCAGTGCAGGCAGTCCCTCACCTTTCACCAGCAAATGGCACACCACCATGACTGGGGATTCATGATGCCACATCGACAATTTTATGTCGACGTGAAGTTACCCCGACACCACTACATTGACCGCAATTGCAGTCAGGAAGGTGCTGGCATGTGCATTCTTCTTGTTTTGCAGGGGGTTGTGCCCCCTGCAACCCCCTCTTTTGGATTCTCAACTCCGAGACAGAGCTGAGTTGGGGATGGGGTGCACAACCTTGGGGAACGGTGCCAGGCAGACTTTACAGCGAGGTGGCGATGTTGTCGATATCAACCACATTGCTGTAAAGTTGACGCTATAGCAACGGTATACCCATGATTGGTGCCATGTCGCCCCACTGTGTTCAAGCTGTGCTTCTGAGTATCACTCCCCTGTGCAGGCAGTCCTTTACCTTTCACCAGCATGCAATACACCACTGTGATGGCTGACATGTTGCCCCCTTGTTTTAATGCAATGCTTCTGAGCATCACTCCACAGTGCAGGCAGTCTCTAACCTTTCACCAGCATGCAGTATGCAGCTCTTCTGGGTGCCATGTCGCTCCTCTGTGTTCATACATTGCTTCTGAGCATTGCTCACCTGTACAGGCTGTCCCTTATCTTTCACCAGCACACAGTACACAACAGGGATGGGTGCCATGACACCCCACTGTGTTCATGCAGTGCTTCTGAGTATTGATCCTCAGTGCATGCAATCCCTACCCATTTACCAGTTAGGCAAAAATGCCCGACAGGGTGTGTGTCGTGCTGGGATAATGTCATGCCTCAGGTGGTTGGGCATTATTGCTATTATACAATGCTGTTATATATAAAGTAAAAAAATAATTTTAAAGAATGTTTTTATTAGTGTGGAAAAATATTTTTGTTTCTTAAGAGGAGATGCAAAAAAAAAAAAAAAAGCTCATCATCCAAAAAATCACCTGCAGGTTCACAGTGAGGCTGAGACTAGACCCATGATGTTGTACTGATTAACATCATGGGTCCAGCCCAAGACTGACCAATCAGAGTCCAGGATTTTTTCTTGCCATTGTATAATCTGCATTACACCACCATGATGGGTGCCATGTCACTCCACAGTGTTTATGCAGTGCTTCTGAGCATCTCTCAACAGAGCAGGCACTCCCTCACCTTTCACCAGCACACAGTACACTACCATCATTGATGCCATGTCACCCCACTGTGTTCAAACTGTGCTTCTGAACATCAGTCCGCAGTGCAGGCAGTCCCTCGCCTTTTGCCAGCGTGCAGTACACCACTGTGATCTGTGACATTTCACCCCACTGTGTTCATGCAGTGCTTCTGACATTACTCCCTTGTACAGGCATTCCCTCATCTTTAACTAACAAGCAGTACACCACCGTGATGTGTGTCTTGTCGCACCATAGTGTTCATACAGTGCTTCTGAGCATCATTACACAGTGCAGGCAATCCCTCACCATTCACCAGCACACAGAACATAACTGTAATTGGTGCCATATTGCTCCACTGTGTTCATGCAGTGCTTCTGAGCATCGTTCCATAGTGCAGGGAGACCCTACCCATTCACCAGTGCCCACTGCACCACCGTGATGGGTGCCATGCCACCCCCCAGTGCTCATGCATTGCTTCTCAGCAACACTCTTCCATGCAAGCAGTCCCTTACTGTGTTCATACAGTGCTTCTGAGCATCACTCCACAGTGCAGGCAGTACCTTACATTTCACCAGCACACAGTACACCACCTTGCTGAATACCATGTAATGGGTGCCATGTCACCCCACTATGTTAATATAGTGCTTCTGAGCATCACTCCACAGTGCAGGCAGTACCTTACATTTCACCAGCACACAGTACACCACCTTGCTGAATACCATGTAATGGGTGCCATGTCACCCCACTATGTTAATATAGTGCTTCTGAGCATCACTTCACAGTGCAGGCAGTACCTTACATTTCACCAACACACAGTACACCACCTTGATGGGTACCATGATGCCCCACTGTGTTCATGCATTGCTTCTCAGCATCACTCCTCCATGCAGGCAGTCCCTCATCGCTCACCAGTACACAGTACACAAGCGTGACAAGTGGCATGTCAGTCCAATGTGTCCATGGGACAAAGCTGTTTATCTCCTTCAGCACCCTGACTTGCCACCATCTTGGCCAGTCTTCCCAGCCCCATCATCCACCTTCTTTGGGACTTTTTTCTAGTGGTCCTGTCACAGGATGTTGGATCAGAGGTGCCTAGTCAACAGTGTGGGGCCTGCTAGAAGATAGGCCATCACTGTTCTACAGTTTGAAGGGCTTTTCCTCCCATTTTCTTCCCTATCGGGCCCAGACATATGTACTCGGCCTCAATAGAGACACCTCAGGCATCCAGGTGTGGGGTCCCTTCCCATGATGTCCCATGGTGCTGCCACCTAGATTCCTCTCCCTGTCCTACAGATGTGCATTCTCCTTCCCAGGCCAGTCCCCAAGTGACCCAGATCCATTCTTGAACCAGAGTTGCTGGCATGGCAGTCAGTGGCTAAAAGCAATTTAGTCGGTGGCTAAAAGCTTGAAACAGAAATCAGTAGACGAACCTAGAACTGGAAACCAGAACTACACAGAGTAGTGGCCCCATATTAAAAGATATCAGGCTGCCCCTAGCAAAGTCCCTTTCCTAAGTGCAAATTAGCACAGTTCACTAAATTTGCTAGGCTCAAACATGTTTGGAGCATAGTGCAAGTGCCCCAAGCATGTTTGAATATAGCCCTCAAAGCAAACATGAGGCATTAAAACATGCACTCAGCACAACTAACATTCCCCTGTTGGCCAATTAGTGCAAATTAGCACAGTTCACTAAACTTGCTATATTCAAACATGTTTTGGGAAAAGTGCAAGTGCCCCAAGCATGTCTGAATATAGCCCCCCAAAGCAAAAATGAGGCACTAAAACATGCACTCAGCACAATTCACATCATCCTGCTGGCCAAAGAGAGACACAGTGTCAGTTCACTGAAAACATACAGGCTGTGATGGAGACAATTTATTTAGGGCTTCCCAGACCTGTTAGTGTTACAATCAGTACAATCAGGACCTCACTGAAAATAAGATACTGCATGTTAACTGACTTATCCTGGGTAACTACATTGTAAAACTGTATAAAAGCGGGACCCCAGTAAAAATTAGATTCTGCATTTTACCTGAGCTAACTCTGCTAAATACACTGGAAAACTGTGTAAAAGCAAGACCCCACAAAAATGAAATAAATGACATGCACACCCTATGTGTGTGCGCAACTGTTGTAACAGCTGTGTGTGTGTGTGTGTGTGTGTGTGTGTGTGTGTGTGTGTATGTGCATGCTGTATACATTTTCAGGGGAGTATGTATGTCCAGAACCCCATTGTGGTGTAAATGTGTGACTTTTACATTATTTACTTATGAATGTATTTATTTATTTAGTTGGTTAGTTATTTCGAAAGTTTCACCAGGAAAGACATACTGAGCTGAAAAGTCGCTCATTTCAGGATGCATCTTGGGGGGGAAGGGGGAAGAGAGGTGCAAGAACAACATAGAACACTAACTTATACAACAAAACATCATACAGAGATATAAAATAAACAGTACAAAATGAAAATGAACATGAACGAGGCTCATCAGACAGGTACAATTATAGGCAAAAATTTTACAAGGATACAGCAGGGAATCTGTCCCATGGGTACAAGAAATAGTACTTTTCAATGGTGATGGCACCAGGGCATAGGGTGCTGAAGGAAGGAGTGCAGATGGGGTTGGAGAAGGGAAAGTGCAGACAAGTGAGGGAGGAAGAAGAGAGAAAGAAGGATTGGTGAGGTGGGTGGTGGGCAAGGAGGAGGAGAAAGAGGGGAAGATGGTAAACTGAGGAGTGTAGAAGGGCTATGACTGAAGGCCAGCCACTGGAGGAAGCAGTGTGGTCATGGAGAAAGAGGGAAGAGGGTAAACTGAGGAGTGAAGAAGGGCTATGACTCAAGGGCAGGCACAGGAGGTAGTGGTGTGGTCATGGGGCAGAGAGGAGAGAGAGCGTTTGGAAGGGGCAGAACAAATGGTTAGGGGGAGAGAGTTCTAAAGTTTAGGAAAGCAGAAAGAGAAGGCAGCCTCAGTAGTGAAAGATTTTACATCACAGTAATACAACTACATCACATAATGGGCCCTATGCACAACTGGGTGGGTAATACGGGCCGGAGGTGTGCTACCCACCCATGGAGTTCCACACCTGCAAACAGGTGCTCCCTGACTGGTAGTCACTACTGGCCACCACATGTCCATGGCTCTGCCCCTGGTGCGCAGATGTGTGGAGGACATTGCCACAGACTGGGTGAGCATCCAATGGGATACCCAGATCACTTGCACCCGTGTGGCACAGAGAACAATGGTGGGTACGATATGCACCACAAGCTTGGGCCGAGAGGGTGTCCAGTCCACTGCCTCAGCCCTCCATACTGATCCATGGGCTGGGGCAGCATCTAGGGGGTCTGCAGTGCCCCCATGTCCATGCCATTGCTAGTGGTGGTATCCTGGGGGTGGCACATATCCCTTACGGCTGGATGTTACCCAGCGTAAGGTGTGCCCCCTATGCCCAGACCTCCACACCTCTGTGAATAACGCGGAGTGTGAGCACGCCCACTACCTGCACCCAGAGCATTGCTGTCTGTGCAGCCAGGGAATCGGGTGCCAAGGGGCTGCATGCCCCAATTGTTGAATGTAACTCGAGTGGCGCAATGGGCGTGGAGTGGCTATGCACCACAGATATACAGTGTCTAGCCACTTCGCACCATAGTGCATAGGGCCCATTAATTCTATATCTTGTCTCCCATTCAGTCACTCCTCTAGTTTTTATTTTGATAAGTTCATAACTATTTTTGTTCTTTGCTCAGTTCCACATCTTATTGCTTGGTAACTTATTTTTGTCAATTTATTCCTAGACATAAGTGCCATCTTTATCTTTGTTATATTTATTCCATTTCTATGAACTTTATATTCTGCATTTTTATATCTTTTATCTTTTCCCCTTTCCCTTCCCCCAGGACTCATCTGAAAATGAGTTGTTACTAGCTCAATACGTCTTTCCTTGTAAAACCTTTGAAATAAATAAATCTCATCACATTAATGCATTAGCAGGCATTGTTGCTCTGACCAGAGTTTGTTCCTTTTGCCTTCCCTTATTTTGCTCACTCATTATCTTAGCTTCATTCTTTTCTTCTGTCCCCTGGATTTCAATTCATTTTGGTTTCTTTTGTGTTTTTTCTGCCTCCATATTCCTGTAGTTGACCTCTTGAACTTGTGTGGGGGGGGGCAGTTTATGTCTCCCTGCCTCATTCCACTTCCCCCTCCAAGGCTAGTTTAAATGCTTGCCAATGTAACATTTAAACTGCTCACTGAGGACTATGGCTTCCCTTATGGGTGGATGCAGGCCATCACCCCTGTACAGGCTGTTATCCCTCCAGGTGGGGCCCTAGTCCCCAATGAAACCTAAATCCTCTTCTCTGCACCATTTGTTCAACTATGCATTGAGGTTCCTGGTGTAGAGAATCCTATCAGCACCCCTGTCATAGACAGTTAGCACTTCTGAGGTCACGGATTGTACTACTTGCCTAAGACCCTCTCCCCATCCCTAGCAGCAGAGAATCCTCCATTCACCCCTGCCAGTTGTTCAGGGGTCAGGGTAGTGTCTGAGGGTAGGATGCCCAAGAGGACCAGTTTGGGTTCCCTAATTGATGAAATGGGTACCCAGTTGTGGCATCTTCTCCAAATGTCATTCTAATACTGATCCAATATGGAGCAGGACCACAATATGTGGATGAAAATGGCCTGAGCAGAAAAGCATCTCCAGCAAACATTGTGGTTAAGAAGTCCCACACGGTACAAAGCACGCAGGGTCCTGTAGACCCTGTGGTGTACTTTGGGGCTACAGCTCCTGGTTGGCATTGTGTGCATGTGATCATACTGTGTCCCTTTCTCTGTGGAATCTTGAGGGTTAGCTCTCTCTCCCATTGCTCTCTAAGGCCCAAGAAAGTGGTCAGGGTCAGGCACCGGTTCCTTAGGCAGTACAAACATGCTATCATGTGTTGAGGGGAGAGCCAAGATCCAGGTATCTAAATGGTTTGTCAGGGGCAGCATGAGAGATGGCATAAGCTGAAATCTGAGGACAAAGAAAAATAAAAACATCGATTTTCACGGCAGATAAGGACCGCCTGGCTCATGTAGTCTGCCCATTTCCCTACCTACTTAAACCCCAGATGCTAAATGATCAGCAGCTTACCCTCTCTTTCCTACCACTAGTATTGCCTTCCATCTATCCCATGCATTCTTGAACTCACCAATCATTTTAGCCTCTATGACCTCTGCCGGGAGGCTGTTCCATGCATCCACCACCCTTTCTATGAAAAAATATTTCCTCACAATACCCCTGAGTCTCTCCCCAGCCTCATAGTGTGACCCCTTGTTCTTGCACACCTCTTTTTGGAAAGATGCTGCCCTCCTGGACCTTGTTGATTCCCCTGAGGTACTTAAATGTCTCTGCCATATCCCTCTCTCCCTTCTTTCCTCCAGGGTATGCATATTGATGTCTTTCAGTCTTTTATCACAAGTTTTCTGGTGCATTCCTTTCACTATTTTTGTTGTCCTTCTCTGGATTCCTCCATTCTGTCGATGTCCTTCTGGAGATGTGGTCTCCAGAACTGAACACAGTATTCCAGATGTGGCCTGACCAATTGTCTGTACAGTGGCATCACCACCTCCTGTTTTCTTCTGGTGATGCCCCTCCCTATGCACCACAGCATCCCTCTGGCCCTCCCCACCACCTTTTCATATTGCTTGGCCACCTTCAGGGCATCCATTATGTTCACCCCCAGGTCCCTTTGCCATTTTGTTTTTGTTAGTATCTCCCCTCCCCGACCCCTTTTTATATTCCTCTCCAGGATTCCTGTGGCCCAAGTGCATGACTTTGCACTTTTTTGTATTGAATTTAAGCTGCCACACTCTTGACCACACCTCCAATTTCCCTAGGTATCTTCTCATTTTTTCCATCCTGTCCGGAGTGTCTACCCTATTGCCGATCTTGATGTCATCCACAAAGAGGCTTACCTTACCTTCCAGTCCCTCCACAATGACATCACATAACTGGAAATATTGCCAGAAGGGTAAGGGTTCACTCACAGCCTAGGCCTGGATTGTGCCAAAACTATAAAATTCACCTGACCTGTCATCATAAAGGACCCCCTGTTTAGACATCTGCATGCTTCCAGTGACTGAAATTGCAAGACTTTGGTAGACAGCACCTGCCAACAGTAGCAACCTTTTAAAACACTCAATTCTTTTTCACATAGTTAAAAAGAGAACACACCTTGGTAGAGTCCAAACAGTGCTTCCCTTTATAGAAGTGCTTGTGGTGATGAACACTCACATTAAAAAACAGTCCTGTATAACATATATAAATAACTCATAAGGCGCTCCTTTCCAGAGATGTTCCCAGCCTGAGGGATGGTGACAACTGTATCATCTGTGGTGTGTATAAGGGGGATATATTTCTCAGCCTCCCTAGCCTGCAGATGACGTGTTAATAGTCTGCCGGGTTGCCCCCCACCTCCCTGTAAAACTGGTTTAATCTAAACAGGCTATAATCTGTCCTGTACTGTAAAGCTGATTCAGTGCCAGTCCTAGTTTGCTCTATTTGGGGCCTATGGGTTTTTGTTTTGTCATGGTACCTCATAAGCTGCTGTTCTAGTGCTTTCAATGCCTGTTCACATTGCTGGAGGGACTAATCAGGCTCCTTACAGAGTTTAGAGCAGTATGCTATTAACATCTGTCTAAGAACAGCCTCTAGAGTCTCCTAGTGCATGGCTACTGAGATGTTGGGGGTCTCATTAAGGTTAAAGTAGGTCTTCATCTCTTGTCTGAGACAGATGCAGAAATCAGGGCATTATGAGAAAGAGGTGTTCAGATGGCACTTATTATGTGGTTCAGATACTCTTCAGCAAGCCAAGAAAAGGATCACTAGGGGATGATCTGAAATTAATGTTTCCCAGTGATTCACCCCAAGCTCTGGCTACTAATTCCTGGGATGTGAAAATAACATCTATCTGGCTATAGGTGCTGCAGACAGAGACAAAAAAGTATAGCTCTCTTCTGGATGTATGCATGCCAGATATCACTCAGGCTCTGTCTATGACAGGCCTATAGAACTTATGCTGCCATTTCAACTCCAAGTGGAGTCCCATTTCCGTCACATCGAGGTCTAGCTGATGTTTGAGCTTTAGAGTCCCACCCAGAATGGTCCATGCATGTGCACTAGGCAGGCAGTTTAAGATCAGGTGGTAAAACTCCAAATCTAGCGTGTTACAGACATCAAAAATTCCTAATAAAAGGGTAAGTCCTTCATAAGTTCCTTTCACAATCGTATAACACCCATTGTTATCCACATTGACCTGCTGCTCTCCAAACTGGAGACCCTTCTGGAGAACTATGGCTACTCCCCATTGTTTAGTAATAAAGAAATTGTGGTACACTGCCGCCACATACATACATTTCAAACGTTCAGCTTCATGTGCCAAGAGGTGAGTCTCCAGGATCAAAGCCATGTCACAAGACATATCTTGAAGTTTAGTTAACACTTATTTTTTGGGGGGCTGGGTTGTTTAGGCCATTGATATTCCAGGAGATTACCTTCAGGCTAGGCATGGGCAAGTAATGAAATACCCAACCCGAAATGCTACCCACTTGTACCTCTAAACTACTCATTATTACCCTAAAAATACCCTGATGAAAAAGGGGTAGTTGGTTCGAGTAAGGCAGTTTCTAGCCGATTCATTCTGCTACCCTATTACACTACCCTGACCACCATGGCAGTCACTGGTGAGGCACGTGAGAGAGGTACAGCTGCTTTGATTGAGCCTGCTGCTGTTTCCAAAAATTATACCCATTGCAGGCATTGCTTATGCGGGTATGAGAGGTGCAGCTGCTGTGAGTGAGATGCCTGCTGTTTCAAAAAATTATACCCATGGCTGGCATTACTGAAGTAGGTACTAGAGGCACAGCTGCTCTGATTGAGCTTGCTGCTGTTTCAAAAATTTTTTTACACATGGCAGGCATTGTTGAGACAGGTACAAGAGGCATGGCTGCTATGAGTGAGCCTGCTGCTGTTTCCAAAAAGTATACCCATGATGGGCATTGCTGAGGTAGGTACAAGAGGGGCAGGTGCTCTGACTGAGCCTGCTGCTGTTTCCAAAAAATTACACCCATGGTGGGCATTGCTGAGGCAGTTACAAGAGGTGCAGCTGCTGTGAGAGAGCTGCCTTCTGTTTCAAAAAATTATACCCATGGTGGGCATTGCTGAGGTACATCTGAGAAGTGCAGCTGCTCTGATTGAGCCTGCTGCTGTTTCCAAAAATTATACCCATCACAGGCACTGATGAGGCAGATGCGAGAGAAGCAGCTGCTCTGAATGAGCCTGTTGCTGTTTCCAAAAATTATACCCATGGTGGACATCAAATATAATAAACTGATGACTGACAAAACTAAGACTAGTGTGGCACATGTGGCTGGCATGGTGACAGTGGTGATGGCATATTTTGTCAGTAGTACATATCTAAGGAGAATGACAGTAAAACTGAGGGATACTGATGCCAAAGGAAGAAACTGCAGTAACAACTATGAAATAAGGCCTGTAGATTATTAGCAACAGTTTTCCCAGAATTTGTATAGTGCTCATATAGAGCAGGACTGGAACTGTATGTGACATGTAGAGCATGTTTGATGAGAAAATGTAAAAAATAAAAAAGTAAATGAATTCAGATTTAAATAATGGTGAAAACATTGTCAGAAAAAATGGCAAACATGCCTGTTTGTCCATGAACTGTCTGTGATCATAGCAGAATTTATTTCAGTGGGACAGTTGCAACTGCTGAGAGAGAGATGTGTTAGAAATGTTAAGTTACCAAATTTGGCAGTATGCCACTCCACACAGGGATTTTCTATTTGTTTCATACGCAACCTAGTCATCATATTCAGTATCACTGTTTGCAGGCTGTTGTTCATGTTCAGGGTCAGAAGTGCATAATTCAGTGTTTGGGGTAATTGGGAAATTGTAAGCATTCATTTTGAGAAATGTAAGTCGTTCCACATTTACAGGACTTAGCAGTATTCTTTGGTCAGTGACTATTTCTCCAACTGTACTAAATATGCATTCTGAATATATGCTTGAAGGTGGACAGCTGAGGTACAGTATTGCAAGGTTTGCTAGATCTGGCCATATTGTTCTCTTTTGTTTCCAATAGAGTAATGGATCTTCCTCCATACCAGTCACAGTATGGTCTGCAAAATGCTCCTGCATCATTTTGCTGTGAGAAATGGTTAACAGTCTGGCAGATGAACCAGCTGCAATTTCTTTACAGGATAATAGTCCATATTGTTGCAGGCAACTCAGAACTGATTTGCCTTACTGACTCTGAACATAGGGTGCCTGAGAAGTAGCTGTAGATGTCCTTTCTGTCACTGATAACACTGGTGATTGTGAAGAATTTATAGATGTGCTATTGTCTGTGCCAGAGGCATACTCTGATGGTTCACCAGAGTTTGACTGCTTTACATCACTTAATGGTATTGGTGGGGCAATATCACATTTGGTTAGCAGAAGATCTCTCCAATATTCTATGTCTTCCCCTGTAGGAAGGATGGCTTCAATGTTCCCCTTAAAGTGAGGATCAAGCAGCGTAGCCAACACATACTATAGGTGTCATTCTTAAACATGGCATCTATTCTCTGATCAGTCAACAGTCTGAGACTCAAGTCATCTGCCAGCACAACAGCGGTGGTGTCTTCATTTGGCTGAAAGTCTTTCTTGACGTCATCAAGGAAAATGTGAAGAAATCTTATTGGAGGAAGAATTTTACTCAGAGTTGCACTGTCCATACTGATATCACGTGTGGCCACCTCATATGGCTCCAATAAGGTGACCAAAGATTCAACTAGACTCCAAGTGCTAGAACTGAGCATGATGTATACTTTAACTATTTAATGCTGCATGGTATAGTCATGTACAGCTTTTGTCTGTTCAAGAAGCCTTTCCAACATGTAAAATGTTGAATTCCAGTGGGTTGGAACTTCCTGCTTTAATATATGCAGTGGTATGTTGTTTCACCTCTGCAGCCCTTTAAGGATTTTTTGTGCTTTCACAGAGTGGCTGAAATGCCCACATACTGTCCTAGAAAGACTTAACAGATTTTCAACCTTTCTGTTTCCATTTATGAAATTATGGATGAGAAGATTTAAACAATGTGGAAACAAGGTATATGTTGGTAGTTGCATCTCTAACAGCATTGACTATGCTGACACCATTATCTGACACTACAAACCCTGGAGATTAGGAATACGGAGTAAGGCATTTCTGGAATTGTTTTCACAGCTCCTGCAAAATATTCACAGCAGTGTGGTTTTCCTCAAAAGTGGTGACACATAATACAACCTGCTTCCTACTACTTATAGTAGAGCAGGGATTACTACTTTCTGACTGAAAAAGTGCCCAATCAGCTACACATGTCATGTAGTCAATTGTTTGGTTGCTGGTCCATATATCTGTAGTTATGTAAACCTGCTTTACCTCACAGAGTTTCAACTGCTTAATTACTTCAGTATACATTGAGTCATACAACTGTGGAACAGCCTTTTTCAAGAAATATGTTCAACAGGAAATGGTGTACCATGGTTCAATCCAGTTCATGAAAGTTGAGGAAAGCTTTTTGGGCAACAAAAGCAAAAGGGAGTGAACAATCAGCCAACAGCTATGCAATGACTCTGTTAAACAGCTGGCATGCTGGAATGTTGGTAGGTAAATTTTTATCTCCTCACAACAGTTTCTTTTAATGTTAGTTGATGAAATCTTTTTAATTTGGAGGCATGTATTTCTCATGCCTTTTCACGTGGAGTACTACTTAGGGATTTTCCAGTACTTGATGGTGTCAGAAAACAATCCACATGTGTCTGGGAAGACTGCAAGTACACATCAAGTGATTCGGTATCAGTTACTGCTTCCAGTTCATTGTCACTATGATCACCACCACCACCACCACCTCCACCTCCACCCATATCAACCACACTGCTCCTTTCCCTGCCACACTCAACTGGGTATTTTTCTTTTGTGTGTTGCATCATTACTGATATTCCAAAATTTTCCAGTTTGCCACCATGACTGATGTTCTTTTTGTACAGACTGCATACAGCCCAAGAGTTGTCTGCAAGGTCAATTTAAAATAAATTCCACACTAAAGATTTACCTTTTTTGCCTTGTGCCATGGTGCCTGGCACTATTGCTTGCACAGTAAAGGGACCTGGAGAAAATCATACACTGCCATTTCTGTGTTTAGATGAATTATTCTCATTCATAATCATCTTATTTTTACATTTAGCATATTATTTTTGTTGTGTACTTGCCTCTCATGCCTTACAGTGGCATCCTCTCCTACCACCTCATTGAAACTATTGACCTCATCGCCACAAGATTCTGAAGAACTGGAAGTGCCGTTATCATTACATGAGACATAGCCAGTTCTATCCTATGTCCAGCCCCCACTACCACCACTATCTCTATCAGCATTCACTGCCTCACCCGTTGAGCTTATTTTTGAGGAGGATGCCTCTTTGCATACTGCATCAGCAACTGGAAGTATCCTGGCACATGTGGCAAAACATTCAGTACCTCTGCGAGAAGCTCCTGTCAGTCATTTCTGAAACTCTACTATCATTTCATTGCTAACATGCTTTTTTTGTCCGGGACATTTAGTGCCAGTCCAGGTGATGTTATTATTATTGTCGCTATTTTTCTCTAATCTATAAATAGTTTCAACAAGTGTCTCCTAATGAGTCATCGGGGGGGAGGGGGTGGCGAGGCTGAAGCCATAAGTGGGTAATCACTTTTTGGGCACAAATCAGTAAAATTAGTAAAAGTTTAAGCTGACTTTTCCTAACTGGAAAATCACCTGTGGGGACATGTAACAGGACCAGCTCCAGGGTTAATTCAGCAGTAATATTAAAGATTTGAATTATGACCCAAGAAATACCTGACCAAAAAAAAGCCAAACACAGACAAGACCAAAGCATATGAACTTGGTCTGTGGCAGACTCACCACATTGTCTCCAACAGGTTCCACTTGTGGGGCCCAAATAGGAGAGAGAGAGAGAGAGAGAAACCAGATTCCTAAAGAAGTGCATTTTGCACTTCCATGCAAACTCCTTAAGATACGGTGCCATGAACAACTTATACATAGACAAAGTACATCTCTCCCAGTGAACAAAATCACATTCTATATGAAAATCTGCCAATCCCTGCTGGAAAACCAAAAAAGGTAGATTTAGCAATACAAAAACTAAGGACCGATTAACATGTGCCGGGCAAGTGCTCCCGCAACTCCCCAAGCTGGCAAGACATGAGCAAAACTAACAAAGTAGACCGGGAGCCAGAAATAAACCTAGACCAGTATGAAGAGGGCCAAAGCAAAGCCCAAATTTGCAAATAATCATGATGATCTGCTGAGGATAGATTAAATGCAGCTCAGAGCTCTGCAAAGGAACAAAGTCCTTTAGAATCAAACATTTGGTGAACATATTGTAATTCCAACTGAGCCCAACATGGAAGGAAATAATCTGAAAAATTTAAAGAAATAGAATAATTCCAAGCTAAAGTAGTAATAAAAGGGACAGCAACATTTAAAACCTGAGTACAGATCCTATGCCATGCAATCAGCACTCCCCAGATAAAAGAGAAAAAGTTCCTTAAAGGAAAAAACTGTGGTGATTGTGCGTAAAGTTTATGACTAGTATCATGAAGGTCATTTAAAGTGAATTCAATATCTTTCCAGTATGCCTGAAAAGCAGAGGATGTCCAAAGATATTTTATAAGTAATTGACAAGTGATGGCATTTCTCTAAAAGTCGGGGAAATGTATTGCCCTACGAGCTAACAGTAAAGATAACAAAGCTGATCAAAGGCAAGGTTTCTTTCCCTGCCAAAAAAAAATAATAGTATCTGCTGCCAATCCAGAAAATAATACACAGGGGGAGGGTGGGGAGAGGAAGGGTTTGCAAAAAAAATAAAATAAGAGGCAAAACATTAGTTTGAATGACCTCAACTCGCTGAAGAAAAGATAAACAAAGAGTGAACCAACGAGTGAAATCCTGAGCATGTGTAACCAATAGGGGCTCATAATTAAGTAAGCAAGAAGGTCCAAATTCTGAGGGATCATGACCCCTAAATACTCTTATTCTAACAAATAGGATAGTATTCTCGAATGATACTAGAAGGAGAATAATTGCAAGCCAAAATTTCGTCTTATCTTGATTGAGACAAAATCCTGCCAAGGCCTCAAAAGTGGAGAGAATATCAAGTACAGCTAAAAGAGAAGAAAAAGGGTCTGTAAGGGTCAAAAGAATATCATCTGCAAAGACAGCTATTATACTTGGAAACAGTGACCACGCCATGGTGCAGTTTCCACTACGGTGGGAAAGCAATAACTACCATGGGTAACTAGAACATTATATTTTGGAAAGGCAAACTTTGATGCTGTGAGAGAACTGGTAGAATGGGATTGGCAGCATGAGTTTGCTGGCAAATCATTGAGTACAATGTGGGACACAGTAACAGTCAAATTAAATAGCTTGGTCAATAACTATATACCAGTAAAAAGAAAATATAACAAAGTAGGTAAAATACCAGTATGGATGAGCAAAAGGGTTAAGAATCTGATTAATAAAAAAGAACAGAGCCTATAGGAATGCCTGATTAAGTAAAGATCCAAGGGGATGGGCACATTATAAAAAAAAAACTCATTGTAGCTAAAAAAGCTATTAAAAAGGCTAAAAAGAGTTAAAAAATGTTAGTAGTCAGGATAAGAGACAACTATAAATCATTTTAAGCTACATAAATACCAAAAAGGGGATTAATACAAAGGTGGGATCGCTTGTTGATACAGATGGGACATTGGTGATGGAACCCAAGCAAACAGCACAAGTACAGAACAAATACTTGTCATCAGTATTTGACATTAAGGCAGCAAGTACAAATATTCTGTCTAATGAAACAAAAGCAAGGCCCTTTATTTTACATAAGGAAGATATTAGAGCAAGACTATTAAATATAGACCATAACAAGTCCCCAGGTCCTGACGAAACTCACCCTCGAATTATAAAGGAGCTGGCAAATGAATTAGCAGAACCAGTAACACAAATTTAGCTACAGTTGTACCAATCTTTAAAAAGGGAAGTAAAAAAAAAAAAAAAAAAAAAAAACACTATAGACTAGTGAACCTTATGTCAATCCTGTGCAATGTCCTTGAAGGGACAATGAAGGGTTATATAAGCACATATATAAGTAACACCAGTAAGGGCAACAAAAGACAATACAGATTTATCCCAGGAAGATCATGTCAGACAAACATGATTGAGTTCTATAGCAAGGCCAGTAAGGCATTGGGATTGGGTACACTGATGAACATTATTTTCTTGCATTTCACGAAGGCATTTGACAAACTTCCACACCATGAGTTAATCAATGTTCTATCAGATCTTGGACTACACAGTAATATCATTAGATGGATTACATCATGGCTACCCAATAGGAAGCAGAGGGTTTGTGTTCAGGGGACCTACTCGGATTGGACTGAGGTGACCAGTGGAGTCCCACAGGGGTTGGTCTTGGGACCATGCCTTTATAATTAGGGATGTAAATTTGTCATGGCAGTCATACACATCATGGATTCCATGATGTTTGGTCTTTATTCAGGACTTCCATAACTTTTACTGCTGTCATCAAAAAGTAGCAACAATGACAGTGCCAGGAATTTTACTAATGATTCCATGAACAACCAATGAGTTAGTAAAACCTCATCCAAAACAAACTTACATCCTTATTTATAATACATATATTACCTCCGTGAGTTGCAGAGATGACATATGGCCAACTAAATTTACAGACAATACCAGAATTGGTTCTGTGGTTGAAACTGTAGAAGAGTTGGTAAAACTGCAAGAAGCATTAAAAACAATCGAGACATGGGCTATTAAAAACAAATTGCAGTTCAACACTGAAAAATGCACAGTTATGCAAATGGGGAAGAAAAATAGAAATGTAGATTATGTACTGGATGGTTGTAACTTGAGGGAAATGTCAAAAGAAAGGGACCTGGGCATAACAATTGTAAGTTGAGCTGAAAAGTCATTGACCAGGTAGGGTCAGAGGCTACAAACAAGTGTAGGGTTTACGGGCAGACCAGATGGGCCTGCCGGTCCTTATCTGCCAACAATTTCTATGTTCCTATAAGCGATCTGCAATTTAAGAGCCACTGCCATGTGACTGCAAATAAAGCTATTAAATACTAAACAGTATAATCCAACATACAAAAAGTAGGGAGCGAGAGGTTATTGTTCCATTGTACTCATCCCTGGTCAGGCCTCATCTGGAGTATTGCACCCAAGTTTGTACACCATACAAAAAATCTGATATCCAGGTGCTGGAGAGAGTCCAGAAAAAGGCAACACGAATTATCAGGGACCAAAAAGTGAATGATTATGGGGCCAGACTGACTCAACTAGGGATGTTTATGTTAGAATATAGAAGAATGAGAGGCAATATGGGCCTCTCATGTATGGCACTGATGACTGATGACTTATGGTAAAGTCTGAATATGGATATAAGGGATCAGACACATAGTACAGGTGCTCATACCCTACAACTCAAGGGAGAGATATGCCATTCAACCAAGAGGCAAAGTTGGTACAACCAGAGTGTGATTTATTTTTGGAACTCACTCTTGAGTAGGTGGTGGGAAGCATGACCATGAAAGAATTCAAAACTAGATTGGACAACTTTTCCAGAGATAATGGCGTTGGGACTATGGCTAATAATAAGGCGAACAATATGGATAACCATATGCATAAGCTCTGTGTAAACCAGTGATACCTATGATATTCCTGACTTCCCACCCGTATCATAGAAACATAGACTTTGACGGCAGATAAGGACCGCTTGGCCCACCTAGTCTGCCCATTTCCCTACCTACATGATACATTGCAGATCCTATTTAACCAACAGGTTATTTCTTCCTACCCCCCACGAGAATTGCCTTATGTCTGTTCCATGCATTCATGAATTCTCCCACAGTTTTAAACTCCACAACCTCCTCAGGAAGGCTGTTCCATGCGTCCACCACTCTCTCTGTGAAACAATACTTCCTCACATTGCCCCTGAGCTGTCCCCCCCCATCTTCAAATTGTGTCCCCTTGTTCTTGCACATCTCTTTTTCTGAAAGATGCTACCCTCTTGGACTGAGGTACTTCAAAGATTTATCATGTTCCCCCTCTCCCTCTTTTCCTCAAGGATATACAGGGTATCACATGAACATCAGCCACCAAACGGATATGGGAAGCAAGATTCTCAATATAAAGAGCAAATAATAAAGGAGAAAATGGACAATCTTGATGAGTGCCATGGCCCAAAGCAAACAAAGAATAAAATAAACCATTAACTCAAACCAAAGTGTACGAAGGGGAATATAAACATTGAAGCATCTCAAGAAATACCTTAGGGAAATCCAACACCCAGAGTGCAGACCACAGGAATGGCCAAGAAACTTTATTGAAGGCCTTCTCCACATCCAAACTGGACAGGACCAGGGGGATTGACTGCTTCTGCATGTATTCTGATAACAAAAAGGTGCGCTGCTCGTTATCGTGCACCTGCCGCTTGAGCATAAAACCTGCCTGGTCCCGGTCCAGTAAGGAGGGGAGAAGAACCTCAATCCAAGTAACCCAAATGGACATAAAACATTTATAATCAGAATTTAAAGCAGAGATGAGTCAGTGAGAATCCGGAAAAGTGGGGTCCTTCCCTGGTTTAGGGAGTGCAGTTATAATAGCATACTACCAAGAGGGAGGCAGAGCATTTCCCTCTTGAAGATGATGAAAAAGACATAACAAAAGAGGAATAAACAATTCCTTAAAGGAGCAATGTTTGAAAAGCTCCACTGAAAAAACATTTATTCCAGGACATTTACCTGACTTAGCAGCCAAAATACTCTGATGAACCTCCACCACAGATGTAGGAGAGACCAGTGACAAAACCTGTTCAGGAGAGAGGGTTGGTAAATGAGCATTAGACAAAAAAGACTGAACACTACTATTAGATGGAAGGAGAATTTGGGGAATACAGAGAAGAATACTAAGTACAAAAAACAGAAAGAATATCATCGCTACGAGTAGTACAACTAGCATCGGGAGAGGGACGAAGCTTCACCACTGTGGCAACAACGTGATATAAATGGAGACATCAAGCCAAACACTGGGTACCACGAGGACCTCCTTCATAATAACTTTGGCACAAATAAAACACTGCATGTTGGAACTTCTGAACAAGGAGGTACTGCATTTGGTGCCAAAGCTCTAAGATGTGGGCTTGTAACGTTGCATCTCCACTCCCCAAGCCATCTGCAAGGAACCTAATTCAGATTTTAAAGCTGCTAATTTATCTTCTGTGAAGGGCAGATGTGTGGGCAATAATAGTACCATAGAGAACCGCCTTCAATATATCCGATAATGTACTAGGAGAAATATCATCCTTATTTTCCTGCAAAATTTGTGCAATTTGAGTGACCAGTTTATCAATAAGAGTCTGATTTCACAGGAGGGCAGGATGGAGCCTCCAAAATGAAGGATGAGAGGGTAGGCCCAGAGACAAGGACACTAGAACAGGGGCGTGATCAGATAAATGAAAAGGACCATCTTGAACCATAGAAACAGCATCCAAGTGCTCTAAAGTAGTGAAAAAATATTCAAGCCTTGCATGGCTACCATAGCGAGGGGCATAATGGGCATAATCACACGTCTTAGGGTACATATGGCACCAAACATCCACCAAGCCCAAAGCCTGAAGGTTTTTAATTAAAAACAATTGACAGCAGAGAAACGAAAAGCTTTATGCCATGAAGCTTCTAAATCAGGTGACAACATACGATTTAAATCTCCACCCCAAAGTAACTGCCTCTTCAAATGTTCCAACAAAAGTGAAAAAAAGGAAAAAAAGACACCCTGATGCATGCCCAGAGGAAAATAAGTATTTATGAATGTTAGGGTCTACCAAAAAAAGAAACAGTAGCAATCAAGTATCGCCCCACCCCATCTTCAACAATCTGAGATAAAATAAAGGGAATCCCCCGGTGCAATAAACTAAGAACCCCCCACTGCTGCCCAGACTGATGAGAAGAAAACAAAAACATGCTCGAACCCCAATCTTTGGAATTTAGAGTGCTCAACAGGAGACAAATGTGTGTCTTGTAAAAAGATTATACCCGCCCTCTGTTGACAAAGGTACTGGAGGAGACAGGTGCACTTAACCGGATTGTGAATGTCATTCACATTATAAGAAACTAATCAGGTTGTAACAACCTTAATAAGAGAGAAGATTCCATAATAAAGGAGAAAAATTCCCCAACACCAAAGTACAAAATAAAATGCAGCAGTGGGGACTCCAGAAGTCTAACTTTACAAAAGAAAAAACAAATAAAATAGGAATAAAGTCCCCCAGCCATCCACTGGACTGCCTCTGGGTAACATCAAAAAGCAAAACACACAGTACAGCTGAGATTTAAACACATAAAATGTAACAATAAATTCTAGTTGATAAGAAAAACTCCAAACTAGTACAAATAAAAGAGGGCTCAACAATGAACCATCATGTGGAAATAACTGAAATGTCCAGAAAGTACATGAACAACAAAGAAGACCAAGCAAATGTGCCACAAAGGGTTGAAGGCAAAACAGAAAAGGCGTTAAGAACCAGATAAACCAAGTAGTACGAAAACCCTGAACCCAACCCAACTCCCACAAAACCCCCAAACAATCCCCTGAACAATATACAACCCAGACATTGGGGGGGGGGGGGACAAGGTAAAGATTTGAACTATATACGGATAACTTAGGCTCCTTCGCTGGACAGGAAATCTATTCAGTCTTCAAAAAGGCAGAAAGAAACAAAGTTCTAACCCCCAAGGTAAGCCAAACCGGTCCAGCGTAAGGAAAAATGAAACAAGGGAGAGAGTGAAGAACAAAACCCCACTCCTAGCAGCACCCAGGAGATCCTAGGCACCACAAGGGGCACTACGGAAATCCTTCTGGACCCCTCTAGTCTAAAAAGAACCAAACAAAAAACTAAGCAAAAAAGCATAAGGAGTTTGTTGGGGGATACATCTCCCAAACCACCTACAAGTTAAGAAAAACTCGAAGGGGAGGAATAAGTGCTATGCTTAGCCGTGCAATCAACAGCAAAGAAAAACAAGCATTTTTGTCAATGCCGAATGTTGATTGCGTTGGTCTGTTGAGCTCGCTCAGTGGACCTCTGTCACTGGCTCAGTCTGTTTGTCCTGGTGCTGCAGGCTGCTTTTTTGTACTGGGCTGCTGCCTGCGTTGGCACCTTGTTCTGCCGAGGAAGAAATCCGCAGCTGTCCCGACAGAGCTCCGTTGAGGTCACTCACTCGCCCTGTCTCACTCACTCACTCATTCGGGTTCTCCCAGCGCTGCAGGCTGCCCTTTTGTACTGGACTCCTGCCTCTGTTGGCACCTTTTTCTGCCCACAAAGAAATCTGCAGCGGTCCCGACAAAGCTCCATTGAGCTCACTTATTCCCCTTCTCTCACTCACTCATTCCGTTTCTGCTGGCGCTGCAGGCTGCCCTTTTCTACTGGGCTCCTGCCTGCGTTGCTGCCTTCTTATGCCCACAAAGAAACTTGCAGCAGTTACAATACAGCTCTGCTGAGCTCACTCACTCACTCGCTCTGTGTCTTCCTGGCACTGCAGGCTGCCTTTGTACTGGGCTCCTGCCTGCATTGGTGGCTTTTTCTGGCCAGAAAGAAATCTGAAGGAGTCCTGACACAGCTCCATTGAGCTCGCTTACTCCCTCTGTCACTCATGCATTCCGCTTTGCCGGGCGCTGCAAGCTGGCTCTTTGTACTGGTGCTGCCTGCTTGCTGCATTTTCTGCCCACAAAGAAATCCCCAGCAGTCACAATAGAGCTCCGTTGAGCTCGCTCACTGCCGCTCTGTCACTCGCTCGTTCTGTTTCTCTTGGCGCTGCAGACTGCACTTTTGTATGGGGCTCCTGGCTGCATTGGCACCTTTGTCTGTCTACAAAGAAATCCACAGCTGTCCCGACAGAGCTCCGTTGAGGTCGCTCGGTCTCCCTCTCTCATGCGCTCATTTTGTTTGTCCTGGCGCTGCAAGCTACCCTTTTGTATGGGGCTCCTGCCTGCATTGGCGCCTTTTTCTGCCCACAAAGAAATCCGCAGCAGTCCTGATAAAGCTCCATTGAGCTCACTAAGTCCCCCTGTCTCACTCACTCGTACTGTTTCTCCCACCGCTGCAGGCTGGCCTTTTGTACTGGGCCCCTGCCTGCATTGACGCCTTTTTCTGCCCACAAAGAAATCCACAGCAGTCCTGACAGCGCTTCAGTGAGTTCACTCACTCTCCCTCCCTCAGTTGCTCTCTCGTTCTGTTTCTCCCAGTGCTGCAGGCTGCCCTTTTATACTGGGCTCTTGTGTTGGGGCCTTTGTCTGCCCACAAACAAATCCGCAGCAGTCCCGACAGAGCTCAGTTGAGCTTGGTCACCCCCTCTCACTCAGTTGATCTTAATCTGTCCCAAACACTGATTTCTCAGAGTGACCGTGCTATTCTCCAGCAGGAGTGCAAAAACATATTTTAGCCAGGATGTGAAAAATGACAGCTGTAGTGTTCATAAGGAGGTGTGAAAAAATGCCACTGTTGAAAATGTGGCGTGACAATATTACAGATTTGTGAAGTTACAAGGGTGCGTGGAAACAGTTCAATGCACGCTTGTAACACAGTCATGTTATGGAGTTTCGTCACCAAATTTTTAACATAGGGATTTTAAGACCTCTGCTCGTGAACAGTGCCACTGTCATTTTCTTAATCTGTCCCGAACACTGATTTCCCACAGCGACCACGCTATTCTGCACCGGAACTGTGAAAACACTTTTCGATCAGGATGTGAAAAATGACAGCTATACTGCTTATGAGGAGGTGTGAAAAAATGCCACTGTTGAAAATCTTGTGTGACAATATTACAAATCTGCGAAGTTACAAAGGTGCATGGACAGTGCTCAATGCACACTTGTAACACTGTCAATTGATGGGCTATCATCACCAAATTTTCAACATAGGCATTTTAGGACCTCTGCTCATGAACAGTATCATTGTCATTTTCTTAATCTGTCCCGAACAGTGATTCCCCACAGCGACCGCTCTACTCTGCGCCAGAAGTGTGAAAACACATTTTGGCCAGGATTGGAAAAATGACAGCTATACTGTTCATAAGTAGGTCTGGGAAAATGGCAATGTTGAAAATCTGGAGTGAAAATATTACAAATTCGCAAAGTTATGAGCATGCGTGCCAACTGCGCAACGCACACTCGTAACACAGTCATTTTATGGAGTGTCGTTACCAAACTTTCAACACAGGCATTTTAGGACCTCTACTCAAGAACAGTGTCACTGTCATTTTCTTAATCTGTCCTGAACACTGATTTCCCACAGTGACCGCGCTATTCTGCGCTGGAAGTGCGAAAACACATTTTGGCCAGGATGTGAACAATGACAGCTATACTGCTCACAAGGGAGTGTGACAAAATGCTAATGTTGAAAATCTAGTGTGAAAATATTGCAAATTTGCGAAGTTACGAGCGTGCGTAGCAACTGCGCAACGCGCGCTCGTAAAACAGTCATTTTTTTGGATTTTTTCCACCAAATTTGCAACATAGGCTTTTTGAGAGCCCACCTCATGAACACTGGCACTGTTGTTTTGTTGCTTGGCCCCGGAGTCTTGCTTTGGGGGGCAGCTGTAGCCGACGGGGGATTGGGCACCCCCGTCGGCAAACAACAAAGGGCCATGTGGCACGCTGGGGTGGGCTCTCAGCCGCGCCACCAGAGTCTTGATTTTGGGAGGCAGCTGTAGTTTATGGGGGATTGGGCACCCCCATCAGCAAACAACAAAAGGGGGGATTTCTTTCTGCAGACGGAGATTGGGCACCCTGTCAGCAAATAAACATGGTGGGGGGGTAAATATTGTTTGTGAATACGGTGGCAAGCCACCACCATGTTCACAAACAATATCAGGGATCCAACATCCCGCCCTGCAATGACGGGTCGCTCCCTCATTGCAGCGGATGGCTGACGCTGCAATGATGAGGTGGCCCCTGATTGCAGTGGCTGATTTTTTAGAAGGTTGTGGCACGCTGGCTGAACTACTGTCAGCAGCAGCGTGCCACGGTATTGGGGGATGGGGTCAAGCCTTTGCAGGCTGTGGGGGCATTGGGCACAACAGTGCAATGCCTCGACAACCTGCCTGTGGAGAAAGCTGCCTCAACATGTTTCTTGCACATGCGTGCAATCAACATACTGTAAAAAGGAGACACCCCCCACCAGTGGACTAAAGCCCACTCCTCCTCACACCACAAGTACCCCTCAAAATATCCCCAAATCCCAGGTGAACAAAAGTTACAATCAAAAAGAAGAAATAACATCAAAGAAAGAAAAAAGGAAGATTCCCCCTCCCCATAAGAATAATAAAAATACAGGTAAAATTAATATTACAATTAATATGAAAACCACAAGTATACAACAATATAAAAACTGTGTCCTGAGAAGAACATGAGTCCCCAAATCATAATGTATATCAGAAATGAACAGGCTCGGTGATCTCACAACTGAAGAAGTGCCCTAAATTTAAGATAAAAACTACTGTACTAAACTATACACAAAAAAGAGGAAGTACCAACAAATGTCCACATGGGAGCAGCAAAGCCTAAGGAATAAGAAATTACAGGCTGAAGAAAATGCTGAACTAAGCATTGAGACAGAAAATCAAGAGGGACCAAAGTGCTTACTCAATGTAGAACAGGCACACAAAGCTAGAATCACACAACCTGAACTTACAGTTCAATAAACAACACAAGGGGTTATAAAAATAAATACAAGTAAAAAAGTAAGAAAAGGAAAACAAGAGGAGGGAAATCAAATTAAAACAGGAACCAACAGAAGGAAAACAGGGATGCTGTTAGGAAGACTAATAGAAAAAAAAGAAACAATTCCATGCCTGCAGGGGCCAAAAGAAAACTATAAAAAGAACAGAAAATACCTAACAAGAGAGAAAACCAAAAGGTAATAAAAGAAAGTAGGGAAAAAAGAAAACCTACCCCATGGTTACCTAATGAAATGGTCTAAGAGCCGCTGTTAGCTAAATCAGCAACCAAAGGAATACCAGAGGGAAAGTACAGAGAAAAGGGCAAAACACAGAGCAAATAAAAAGGAGCCCCCACCCAAAAAAAGGGACCAAATAAGTAATAAGAAAAACACCCAAAAACAAACTACTAAAAAGCTGAAGATGTTAATAGGTGGAGAACCCCCTAATAGGCAAAACCAATGAAAAAAGGGCAAAGCCCGAATAAGCAAAACAGAAAACTAATGACCTAAACTAAAGCAGAAAAGGGAAGGGGAAGAAACATGCCTTGCCAAGCAAGAAAAATACCATAACAAGTAGATAACCAAAAAAAGGGTAGGTGTAGAAAGAACTAAAAGAGGTTAAAGCCTCAAAACTGAATTTAAAAAAGGAATCTAACAGAAAAAAAGGGAGAGAGAACATGACTAAAGAAGAGAGCTATCAAACTCAAATTCATAAAGATTCCTCTCTCCGGAAAGTCTGTAACACGGCTTTGATCTCTGTGAGAGCTTGATCCTTCTGGCACTTCTTGCTGTGTGGAAACAGCTTAGCCCACTGATCCTTCTGTAGGGTCCACTCCCTGGAGGTCTCATCATCCATCTGTCCGGCTGGATGGTCTATATAGCAAGCCTATAGTTCCTGCACAGCCACCTCAGGATCTTCAAAAGTGCAGGTCCTGGCCGGGAAATGGATCCTAGGCCTGGCGGGGTAGGGAGTAGTATACTTAATCATGTGCTCCTGTAAAAGTTTCAAGATAGGCGCATAGGCTCGCCTTTTAGCCATTAACATGGGAGAGTAGTCATTATCGATACAAAGACAATGTCCTTTGTACATAAAGGGCCCTTTCCACCAGGCCCTAGTGAGAAGCTCCTGTTTGACCACATAGTTTAAAAACCAGACCACTATTGACTGAGGCCATGCCCAGTAGCAGAAGGCTTAGATGAAAGAGCCCAGTGCACCCACTCCAATTGTAGTGGGGAGAGATCAGCGACACCTAACAAAGAAGCAAACAGACCCTGAACAAACGAGATCATATAAGGTCCTTCCTCCCCTTCCGGTACACCATACAGGCAAAGGTTGTTGTGACAGGACTGAGTTTCCAAGTCCTCGCAATGATCTAAAAGTTCCTGCTGATCCTCTATGGCATTAAGTAAAACTTATTTGAAGCGATCAAGTTGAGTATCAGTCCCAGTGGCCACTTACTCCAAATCGCCCACTTGGGTTTCTAGGTCTGTTAAGGAGAATTTCAGATCAAGTTGTAGAGCTTGGAACTCAGCCCTAAATTCCCGAAGTTCATCTAAAGTGGCTGAATTAGAAGGCAGCATAGTCACTTCAGTGGGAACCAGGATCGCCGCCATACTTGAAGCTACCATAGCAGTAGGGCCACCACACTGATTAGGAACAGTTGCAATATCCATCGAAGCACAAGGCTTAGCTGATTTTTTTCTTTCCTCCCATGAAAAACAGTACAGCCAAATAAGATATTAAGGCTAAAGGTGTAGGTAAAAAGCAGAAAAAAACTGCTGTAGGAGTAGGTGGTGACGGAGCTACGTACTCGCCCCGCTATCGTAGTGCTCACTGCTACCAGAAGTCTCCTGTCACTATGTTCTTCATTAATGCTATGATTCATACTGAACATATTATCAGTTGCATGTGCAGCAGCACTGTGCTTCCTTTTAGTAGACTTAGACTGGGAAATACAAGACATAATAGACAGAGCCGTGAAAGGATATTGTTTCACTCACTGCTGCAGAGACAGACAGTGTTGCTGACTATGTCACAATAGTAAGGGCTCGGGCCTCAAGGGCACCTAACAAACAGTGTCTAATACAGCCATAAAAGGAGTTCACTATGCTGTAGAGACAGTGTATCTGACTATGTCACAGTAATAAATGACAGGGCTTAGCCTGGGGTACCTAACAAACAGTGTAATAGTAGTAATACAGCCATAAAAGGCTTTCACAATGCTGCAGAGACAGACTGTGCAGCTGACTATGTCACAGTAATAAATGGCAGGGCTCAGCCTGGGGCACCTAACAAACAGAGTAATACAGCTGTAAAAGGCTTTCACTATGATTCAGAGACAGACGGTGAAGCTGAATATGTCACATTAATAAATGACAAGGCACAGAGGCACCTAACAAACAGTGTAATACTTTAATTTCAAACCAGTTGCCCAGTGTCTTCTATTTTTGTCTGTCTTTTCTCCCACCTTCTTTCTCTGTTCTCTCACCAGTCCCCAGAGCCACCTCCATGACTGAGACTGTCCTGACCCTCCTCCCCCTGGCTGAGATCATTTTTCAGTCCGCACTATTTCTCCCTGTCCTTTTGCTCCTTATAGTGTAGGTTAACTAATTATTTTTGTCTTTTTCAATCATCAAGTTGTCAACTCTACAGCTGCAATTTGTGCTGCAGAAGAGCAAGTGTCCACAGTGCTTCTTCCACACCCTACAGCACACATGCAACAGACTGCCACCGGCTGGATTCCATGCAGCAGACAGAGCACAGATACCACTGACCAATCAGGTGTCAGCCCAGTGTCATGTGCTGCTATTCTGTAAGCACCATGAAGGATCCCACAGGCTGTCCTTTTTAATGCTTATTTCAAAGTCCATTACCCATTACCCATCTCAAATTTCCTGACCCAAGAATTACACTGTTATGTCAGGAAGGGTAGTACATTACCCACACTACCCAGCCAGGCCAAAAATAGATAATTCGTGGACTACTCGACCCAGTTACCTGGTGGGTAGCCCATGCTTACTTCAGGCAATCATAGGAAGCCATAGCAGGGAAACATGAGAATAAGAGACTAGAAAGTAATGGTAGCACATCATTTTAGTGCTGCAATTTCAGCGAGTCAATTACAGTGAT
Organism: Neoceratodus forsteri; assembly: GCA_016271365.2. Lineage (NCBI taxonomy): Eukaryota > Metazoa > Chordata > Ceratodontiformes > Ceratodontidae > Neoceratodus > Neoceratodus forsteri. The sequence continues at coordinate 171,332,297 of CM028135.1, forward strand.
GCTATTATAGCGACTGCAATAATAGTGATTGCTGCATTGCAGCACAGAATAGTTTCAGTGACTATGGGGTAATAACCTACTTCCGAGCTCCAGGTGCACCTCGGAGGATGTTATTTTAGAAATAGGGGGGTTCGGTGGCGCAGTCCCCTGAGGGGGTGCAGGGGGCAATACCAGACCATACCACTTTACTATCCTATTGTTAGTGTGCTTCGGATAGCACTTGTAACTGCCCCAATGTCGGAATGCGTGATTCGACTGACCGCTTGTTTGAAGTTGTACAGGAGTACAGCACAGGGTCACAGTAGGATTACTTGCAAGGAGTGGCCTTTAATTTGCAATAGCACATTTAAAGATGCACGCTAAATAGACATTCGCTGAAAATCCCAATCACTGAAATGGGCTTCGCTATTAAAAATTCTCTGAACTTGCACTTGCTGAAATATATTCGCTGTATTGACATGGAACCGGAGTACCTTCCCAGAAATAGAGCTGAGAAGATTTCCCCCTCACCCCACACAAATCCCCCACCAGCACACAGCAACAAAGCATTAGACAATGTATATATATATATATGACAAAATGGCAGCCATGCTGGGCCAGCTGTCTCTTGCAGCTTAGTTTTAAGTAATTTTGTTTTTGCTAATCTGTTTTAGTTGATTTTTTTTGGGTAACAATCGTTCAGGGACGTCAAGTGAGTTCGATTAGTAAATTGTATTGCGTCTCGGTGTCCTGTTTATATTCAGTTTTACTGTTGGACGCCAATGCTAGTATCTCTGTATGTTTGCATTTTTATTTTCATTTTACATTCTTGCTTCAGTGGAGTTTACCACTCGGCATTAAAATAACACTAGTTACATTTGGTATTACCTGTGACACTCTCTGGATTTTTACCAGCCTTTTCTGCATATCCTGAGAGAGGAAATTGTGACCATTCCCTGCTGTCAAGTTATCGGAGAAGTTGGAGGAGTCTCCTGGTGGGGATTTCCCTGCTGGAGGACACTGTCTTGTGTTGGACTGACTGGTGAGGTGTCATCAGACCTGGACTCAGTGGATGTGACCCGTGATAGGAACTGGCACTACTGGAGAAGTGAAGATCTGCCAGGCCATTGCATATGTCAAGCAGGAGACTTCATGTATTCCAAGAAGGATTGGTTCCACTCTCTGTGTGGAGAACGTGAGCCTGGTTGGCTTGCCTCGAGGTAGTTGCTTGCCTTGGGTTGTTGCTCCTGAGGGGATCAGGAAGTGCTGACTGGACGGTGGGTGTTTTTCCTGGTTACCTCAGGGTCGCTGAGGGACATCTGGCAGAGGTCAGGTGCTCACCGGTGGCTACAACTTGGTGGGATGCTCTGGCTGGGTGTCTGCTTTGGGGTTGGGCTGGCCATGGTTTAAATGGACTGTGACATCACCACCAGGATCCTTATTTTCTCAGAGTTACTATTATTTCTTGCCTGGTTGAAGGACTTGCATGTATCTCCTATCTGGAGTGAGTTTGGGGTCCACCATGTTATAGTGGATTGTGAATTGACTTGATACAGGATTTCCATCGGTCAGACTTCTCCCCTGGATATATTAAATGCAGACTTATCAACTGGGGCTGACATTGTTCTGAGTAAATGTATACTTCTATATGGGAGGCTGTGAGAGGGCCTCATTTCATTCTTGCTTCAGTTAACATTTAAAACAGTAAAACTGTGGCAGTGAGAGTGCTGCGGTGAGTGGACATTCATCTGGGGTGAGGGTGGTAATGAAAACTCCACTTTCATCATTTGAACTTATTGTGGAGTTTTGGTGTGCTTCTTTTGGCTATTAACCGATTAGTGACTTAATACATTGGTCACTTTGACTACATCTGGAAAGCGAATTTTGGTCTGATAGTGACCTATTTTATTCAATTTATTTAGTTTGTTTTATATTTGTATTGATATTTGTAGTTCATGATTGGATTTTGTTTTTGGGGGATTGAGGGGAATTTGTTTTATTTGAGCCTTATTAATTGAGATTTTAAGGTATTGGGGGGATTATTATTTATTTTTAGTTTATTATTTTGTTTATTTTATTTTACTTTGCTGTGTTTGGAATGTGTTAGCATGTGGCTCCCCCGGTCAGGTGCTACTCTGCCTCTGAGCTCTGGGGCCTCCATCCCTTTAACTGTCCGCCACTGTCTGGCAGGCAAGATCTATGGACGTTGCCTGGCTCTGGGGATAGTGGGTAGGAGGCATAGGGGAGGGCCCAGGACCTGGAAGGTGGAGAGGGTGAAGTTGCCAGTTTGGGGTAGTGGAGACCAGGAGATGTCCAGGGCAAAATGGGTCTGAAAGTGTGGTTCGCCATGCCCGGTTCCCATTCCAAAGGGCTCCATGCTTAATGGGCCGGTAGCTTGGCCAGCTTCGGTGTCTCATCCTATTCTGATGGTGTTATGCAATGCCAGGTCTATTAAAAACAAGACAGCTATTATTGCTGATCTTGTTGGGTCAGTGGACCTGGCTTGCATCACCGAGATCTGGCTGGATGGAAATTCTGGCCCCATTTTGTAGTCAGCTATTCCAGCCAGGTTCTCGGTGATATACCACCCTAGGTTAGACCACAGGGACGGGGGTATAGCAATCTGTTTTAGAATGGAATTGTGTCTTGTTGCTGTGCCAGGTGGGAAGACCTGATCCTTTGAGTGCACTGTTGTTGCAGGTGTGGGGTGCAGGATTCTTCTCTTCTACCATCCACCCAGGGGTGAGAAGCAATTTCTGCAGGAAGTCGAGGACTTCGCTGTCAACATGGTGTTGGAATCCCCCAGACTTATGGTTCTGGGTGATTTCAATGCCTGGGTCGATGACGAAATCTCGCAGTTTGGTCAGGACTTCCTTTGACTTATGAACTCGTTGGGCCTCACACAGGTGGTTGTCTCTGTGACACATAATTGTGATCACTCATTAGACCTGGTCTTTCTACTGGGTATGGAGACCTCCGATATGGTGATGGAGCCAGTCGGGTGGTCTGACCATCTCACTATAAGATTCAATTTCTGAGCTCCTTCCAATAGACCTACCACTGTGGAGATGGTCTAGTACCACCCTTTGAGTGGCTTGACCCCTGATGGTCTGATGGCAATGCTGGATTTAGTGGGATTAACAAATGCAAGCATGGGTCCAGATGATCTGCTGCTAACCTTTAATAGGTCTGTGCTGGAGGGTCTGGATTCCATCGTTCCTGTCCGCGTTCGTCTCCTCACCCTTCACCCTTGGTCCCCTTGGTTTGATGGGACTTTGAGGGAGTTACAGTGAGTGGGACAAAGGTTGGAGTGTTGCTGCCAGAAATCGGGCCTTGATGCAGACAAACTTAGATTGATGGACCATTATAGGGAATATCAATCGGCCATCTCTCATAAGAAGGCAGAATTCCTGTCTGGGGATATAGCCGCAGAGCAAAATCCACCAGCTCAGCTCTTTCAACCAGAAGAACAGACTGTGCAATCCAGTCTTTCTGTAGATTTGGAGAGCATTTCCACAGGAAAAGTGTGATGAGTTTTCTCAATTCTTTGCTGATAAGGTGGTCGACATCAGGTCCTACATCCGATTAGCTAGCTCCAATGGGGGTGATGGTGGTCGGTTATAGTTTCTTGGTTTGACTGGTTCAACTTTGACCAGTTGGAGATTGCAGATGTCATGCAAACTGTCCAGAGTATGTGGCCGACCTGTTGTGGTTTGGACCCGGGCCCAATCCCCCCTCCTTGTGCAGTGTTTTGAAGTGATCAACTCTGTCCTAACAAAGATCATTCGGTGTTCATTAGAGACAGGTGAGGTTCTGGACTCCCTGAAGGAGGCAGTGGTGGCACCCCTCCTTAAGAAATTTTCTCTCGACCCAGACTGTCCTGCCAACTACAGTCCAGTCTCTAAATTCCCCTTTGTGGGGAAGGTTATTGAGAAGGTAGTCACGCTGTAGCTCAAGAATCATCTTACCATCCATGATATCTATGATCCTCTCCAGTCTGGATTTCAGATGAGGCATAGTACAGAGACTGCCCTTGTTCAGGTTCTCAATGATCGCCTGATAGCAAGGGCTCAGAAGAGCCATTCCATTTCGGTTCTTCTTGATCTCTCTGCAGCATTTAACACTGTGGACTATGTGGTGTTGCTAAAGCATCTGCAATTGATCTGTGGCCTGTCAGATACAGTCCTCAGATGGTTCCATTCTTTCCTCACTGGCAGATCTCAGAGAGTGATGTCGGGATTTAGTCCTCTGACTCATTCTCTCTGCCATGTGGGGTACTGCAGGACTCTGTGCTGTCACCCATGCTGTTTGCAGTGTACATGCTGCCATTGGGAGACACTGTAAGGTGGTATGGGTTGGATTTTCACTGCAATGCAGATGATACCCAAATTTACCTGTCCTTTGTGCCTGAGCAGGGTAGTGCAGTTCCAGTGTTTAACAACTGCCTTGCCGAGATCCAAGACTGGATGAATGCCAGCTGGTTGAGTTTGAATCTGGATAAGACCGAGGTTCTGAAGGTGGATCCGGGCCATCGGGTAGAGGTGTTGGCAGCTGGCTCTGCCTCTGGGCTTTAGCTTGATAGTAGCCAGCTGTTGATCTCTGAATGGGTGCAGAACCTGGACATTATCCTTGATGATGGGCTGATGTTGCGTCTTCAGGTGTCAGCTGTCATCAAGTCCTCTTTATTCCATCTGAGGAATATCACCTGGATTAAGCACCTTGTTCCACCTGGTGACCTACGTACTTTGGTCCATGCCTTTGTGACCTCCTGCCTTGACCAGCATAACTCCCTGTACCTAGGGCTACCTGGGATTGATATCCGCCACCTGCAGCTGTTGCAGAATGTGGCAGCCAGGCTGTTGATGGGGCAGTCTCAATCTAGTCATGTCACACCTGTGTTGCGCGGACTGCACTGGCTGCCAGTTCAGTGGTGGATCACCTTTAAGCTTGGCTTGCTGACCTTTAAAGTTCTACATGGACAGGGACTAAGCTACCTGCAAGAGCTCTTGCATCCCTACTGCCCCCTCCGACCACTCCACTCTGCTGACAAGGGATAGCTAGAGTTTCCCAGGATTCGGTTGAAGGCATCTGGGGCTCAGGCCTTTGCATTTGTGGCCCCCACCCTGTATAACTCTCTACCTCATCAGATATGAGAGTGCCTGATGGTGGAGAGCTTCAAAACCACTCTAAAAATGTACCTGTTTGACCTTGCCTTTCCTGATTACTGATTTTTGCTGAAGGACTGTTTGAGTCATTTCTATGTTATTAAGTAAGATATTTATTGTATTTTTATTGTACAAATGCTATGATCAGTGTGATTAGCATTTTTAATAAATAAAGATAAATTGAATTGAATGACCCCAACAATCCCAAAAGGAATCAATCCTTAAAGTACAGTATACTGTATTTATAACAGAACAGGAACAGTAACTAAAAATAATACTAATTGAGTGGCAGAGGCAGACCATATATATTCTCTAGCACAGAATATAGGATGCCGGTAGGCAAACATTCACTTAGAACCCTAGTGACTCTTAGAGAGGGACTAGTCTTCTCCCCCATTCCACTCCAGGTATGTACTTTCCAAATATTTGGAGGCCTGAATACAAATATTTGGTCTAATATTCAAAATAAGGTATTTACCCACTCCTAGAAAGTACTGGGTGCATTTGGTTGAAGTGTAACCATCACACTTTAGCCATATAATCATTAATTTATGCAAAATGTAATAAAACTCAATTTACAAAGCAAAATATGATTAATTTTCTCACAGTATCAGAAGTGGCCTGCAAAAAAATTCACTGTGCCTTAAAAAGGAAATCTTATTTCAGCCATTTTTTAATTTTCATTATTTGAAAACACTAAATAAGCCATCATTAATGTCTCCAAAATCTTGAATGACAGTGGGGAAAAAAAATATTTTTCTGAAAAAAAGACTACAGTATATCAATCCACAAATAATCTGAAAACCAAATATGGGACAGAGACAGAAGTAAATTGAAAACAATCCAAACAAGCATTTGTCAATGAAATGTTCGCTGCTTGCATTGCTGTTGTACACATTTTTCTGTATATTTACCCAGGCTTGACCACAAGACATGCAGTGTCTCATTTTCATTGGTGTCCTGCTTTTACATATTTTTAGACTATATTTACCCAGGATAGGCCAGCTGAGGCGATATCTAATTTTCAGTAGGCTCCCACATTTTGATCTGAAATTTCCAACAGTCTTTCTATGACCAGATGTTAACAAAAGTAAAGTTATGAGTAAACACTGGAACAATTCAGTGTTTCTTCATAACTTAGTTGTTTGGGGTTTTTTTGTTTATTTTTTAGCATTTTCACCCCAAATTTTCAACATAGTCTTTTCATGACCACTCCTTCTGAGCATGATAGGTGTCATTTATAAAACAGTGGCTGAACCATTATTTTGTGCCACAAGTGTGAAAACATATTTTGCCCAGGATTTAGAAAACGACAGCTGTCACATTGAAGTGGTTGTCGGAACTATAGGTTAAAATATCAAGTTTCTATTATGGGTACTAACCTGCACCTTTAGCCCAATACCACAACATTTTATAAATCAATATATATAATGTAAGGCTGCCTCAGGGCCTTGTTTTACCACTTATTGTATGAAAAAGTTCTTAATTTCTGAATAAATCATTTTTTCCACACCCTTAGAATTATGTATAAAAATCAGTCTTTGTTATTTCCTGTACAGTCTAACTAAACACTAATAACTATACAAAAAAAGAAATACTCTAAACACTGTGAAAAGTAATGTAAACATAAGCGACAAAGGTTATAAAAAATAAACAAGAGAAAAAAACAAAGCAAGCAAAAGCACATGACTTGTAACTTAGATAACTTCTGTAAACAGTGAGATTGTTCTTGCATACTTTATAGACAACTTTGTCTCACTAGCACTTTAGTGTTTCTTTTGGTAACTTACATGCTTTTTCTTTGGCAAAAACGTTTATATATCATTACTTAGATTTAAGCTTATCCTATATACCGAACATTGTTATTATAAAGGAAAATCCCCTCTATGCAACCAACCCACTGTCTTATGCTACACTAAAACAAACATATTTAAAGTGAAGTCATTTGCATCACCAGGTAAGGAAAAAGGCCTAGCTCCCCATACGATGCGCAGGGGAAACGCCAGACCTCACCCAACAACTAACACACCGAAATCTGGCCAATGCAAAATCATGTACACAAATGCTCGCAGTCTGGGAAACAAGATCCCAGACCTGCAGGCAATAATGATGGAGACTAAACTGGACATAGTAGCAATTAACAAGATGTGGTTTACCAGCAACCATAGTTGGGAGACTTCAGTACCTGGCTATGTACTGTTCAGAAGAGACCGAGGTGCAAAAAGTGGGGGTGGAGTGACCCTGTATGTCAATGAAAATATCAAAGCTACAGAAATTCAGAATACACATAAGGAGCCAGAAGAACTGTGGGTCACCCTTGAAACAGGAAATTGGACAGCCATAAGAACTGAGGATGTCTACAGGCCCCCAGACCAGGGGGAGGACATAGACACATTACTGTTAGAAGATATACAAAACATAACAGCTAAAGGGGAGGTTCTGATAATGGGAGACTTCAACATGCCAGATACAGATTGGTCAATACCAGCAGGAACAACCGCCAGAACTAGACACATGGTGGATTCTCTGCCGGGGGGTAAGGCCTCAAACAACTGGTACAACAACCCACAAGAGACATAGCTATCCTAGCTCTAATACCGACTAACAGGGAAAGGATCATAGATCTCCAGGTAGAAGGTCACCTGGAGGCCAGTGACCATCACATGGTATGGTTCAATTTGGCCACTACAACTAAATCATGCCATTCCAAGGCAAAAATATGGGACTTCAGAGGAGCTGACTTTGATAAGATGGCCAACAGAGTTATGCTAGCCCTGGCAAAAAGAAATACAGGTGAGGTGATACAGGCAAAGTGGGCAAGCATTAAGGATGCAATACTTGAAGCAACATCCCATTGTGTTAGAGAGAAAAGGAAGTGCAAAAGAAGAAGGAAACTACTTTGGTTCTCAAAAACTGTAGCAGAAAAGGTCAAAGCCAAAAGGCTTGCCTTCAGGAAATATAAGGGAAGACAGCGGGATGAAGATAGGGAGGCATACCAAACTTCCCTAAGGGAAGCAGGGAAGGCAGTAAGGCAGGCAAAAGCCCGAACAGAGGAACCACTAGCACAAACAGTAAAAGAAGGTGACAAGACTTTCTATAGATACATTAGTGAAAGGAGAAAGTCCAGAGGGGGTATTGCTAAGATCAAAGGAGATAAGGGGGTGGGTAAGGAGGACCATGTAAAAACATTTATCCTAAATAGATACTTCTGCTCAGTATTTACTGAAGAGAAGGTAGGGCAGGGTCCACAGCTCAGCACCTTGGACACAGGAGGGAGGGAGGTAAGCACTAGTCCCTTCACAAAAGAAAGGGTCCTACAAGAACTCAATAAGCTCAGGGTGGACAAGACAATGGGACCTGATGGCATACATCCCAGGGTACTAAAGGAGCTAAGGGTGGAAATAGCAGAGTCATTATCAGAACTGTTTAGTGAGTCTCTGAGCCAGGAGAGGTCCCAGAAGACTGGAGAAGGGCTCATGTGATCCTGCTCCACAAGAGTGCTAGCAGGGACGAGGCAGGGAACTACAGACCAGTCAGTCTTACCTCAGTAGTGGGCAAGATTATGGAGGCACTCTTTAAGGAAAGGATAGTGCAACACCGGGAATCCATAGGAGCACAGGATCCAAGACAGCATGGGTTTACAAAAGGAAGGTCCTGTCAAACTAATCTCATAGATTTCTTTGACTGGGTAACAAGAATGGTGGACCAAGGGGGAGCAGTTGATGTCGCCTACCTTGACTTCAGCAAAGCTTTCGATACTGTTCCACATAGAAGATTGATTAATAAGCTGGGTAGGCTTGGGGTGGGTCAGAAGTTGGTCAACTGGGTGGCAAACTGGTTGACAGGCAGAAAACAGAGAGTGGTGGTAAACGGTATACAATCAGAAGAGATGCAAGTCACAAGTGGGGGTACCTCAAGGATCAGTCCTGGGGCCAGTCCTCTTCAATATCTTCATCAGTGACATTGCCGATGGACTGGAGGGTAAGGTTTGTCTGTTTGCAGATGACATCAAGATCTGCAACAGAGTAGATGATCCAGATGGGGTGGGCAGAATGATAAGAGATCTGGCCGGAAGACTGGCAACTGGGGATTAATGCAAAGAAGTGCAAGATCATGCACATAGGGAAGAGAAACACTGAAGCCACCTATAGGCTGAGAGGGGAGTTGCTGGCAGTTACAAGGGAAGAAAGAGACTTGGGCATCATCATCACCGATGACCTGAAATCATCCAAGCAGACCACTAAAGCAGTAGGTAAGGCTAGGGGGGATGTTAGGGTGTATTAGTAGGGGTATCACAAGTCGGAAGAAGGAGGTAATAATCCCTCTTTACAAGACACTGGTTAGGCCCCATCTGGAGTATTGCATGCAGTACTGGAGGCCACACCTACACAAGGACATTAACAAAATTGAGACAGTGCAGAAAAGGGCAACCAAAATGGTGCAAGGACTGCTTCAGAAAACATATGAGGACAGATTAACAGAGCTCAATATTTATACCCTAGAGCAAAGGAGGGAGAGAGAAGTGATATGATTGAAACATTCAAACACCTTAAGGGCATTAACAAGGTGAAAGAGTCTAACATGTTTAAATATAAGAAAAATAGCAGGACAAGAGGACACAGCATCAGATTAGAGGAGGCCGATTAAGGGGTAATGTGAAAAGTTCTTTTCACAGAAAAGTGGTGAGATGCATGGAACGGCCTACCTCAGGAAGTAGTGGATATGAATACAGTGCAGGGCTTCCAACAGGCATGGGATAGGCATAAGTGAGCAATACAGATGAGTATGAATAGAGAGGCCATTGACAGAGCAATGGCCGATGGCACATTTATAAGGTAGAAAAAGAAATGGGCAGACTGGATGGGCCTTGCGGCCCTTATCTGCCATCAACTTTTATGTTTCTATGTTTTTTTAAGGTCTTGGCTCTTGTATGCTTTGGGATTTCTTCAGGATGCTGGTGAGAACTCTCCTTTCCTGGATGACAAAGTTATTTCAATGGCTGGACCTTGTTGCTGTTTTTGTTTTTACTCTTGTCTCCTCTTGAACCTGGGACTTTGAACTATGCTGACATCAAAGCAGCAGTGCAGACTTGCTTCTACTGGTTCCAAATGTCAATAGGTAGTTTTAGTTTCCTTTGTTCTGGTTTTAGAGGGAACTTCAAAACATTACTTCAGACAAAATGTCCATTGCACAAATAAAAGTCCTTACTGCATCAGGATTTAGCCAGCTTCTGATGCAGAAAGTTATTTTCTTGTGCCTGGCTTTGTTGCAGTTTCTGTTTTTTTTCAGGCTGAAACCTTAGGCTTTTGACCTCATCACCTCTAGTTTAAACACAGCAGTAAAGGCTTGGTGTATTGCTAGTTCATTCAGGCAGGCTTTGGCTCTCTGGCTTAGATTTTGGCAAGCATCTTAAAGTAATAAAAACAAACAACATTATTTCCAAGTCCACAGGCAGATGTTCACAGCACAAAGGTCTGAGACAAACTCTTAGCACTCTAGCCCCCCTCACTTGCTCCCTTATAATCCTTTCTACCACCTTACCCCATATTTACCCACCCTGCACACAACCTACTCAACCTTCCTTACCACTCTGCTCCTACACTAACAATTTCCTACCTCCACTTCGACAAAGGTAACTGGCTATGCTGGTTTCCCACATCAGACCCATTAATTTCCCTACTTTCATGTAACTGGAGAATTCTTGTAATTAAGAATTCCTATCTTGTTCACAGAATCGATTTGTTACGTATTGTTTTTATTCTACCGAAAATTACTCAAGTTATTTATGTGAATAAGCTTCTGGTCTGTTATCACCATCTTTATTATATGCATAATATGAAAGACAAAGAACCTCTATGCGCAAACACTGAGGCAATGGTTACCCCAAAGGGCATTTGGCTGGGAAGCCAAGTTTCAAGGAAATAAAAAATGGCACATGCCCACACAATTCAAAGCATCATGGGCTGCATACCTCTGGTTCAACTTTAAGCAGAATTGCATGGTGCCGAAAGGCATCTCACACAGTTTGCAAAGGGTGCTAACAGATGACATAGACACGTGTTTCGTCCTACCAGGACTCATCAGTATGCCTCGTCTGTTTGACACCCCAGTGGAATGAACCAGCTACCCTAAGACGGTCTGTCTGGGTTAAGTTGTGGTGAACCCCATTAAAACAAAAAACTATTTAAAAGACAAAGAACCTCTGTGCGCAAACACTGAGGCAATGGTTACCCCAAAGGGCATTTGGCTGGGAAGCCAAGTTTCAAGGAAATACAAAATCACACATGCCCACACAATGCAACTTTAATTTTTAGTAAGGTCTTTTAAAAACAAAGTGGTACTTTTGTTTCCCAGATTTCAGGCTTCAGAATGAAGTGGGTTTCATTCAAGAAATCTTTCAGAAAAGTCTCTACAACCATGGATTTCATTGTAAGCACATGGTTCCTTTGTTCTGGGAGCACTGGAGCATGCAACCATGCTGTCTGCAGCTGTGAAAGAAATCTTTTAATCAGTGTGACAGCTTCCTGCATCCATGCACCTATCAGAAATTCATATTCCTGGATTTGTCATGACCTTAGCTTCAATTTGAGACCAAGCACCTTTTTATAACTTTTGTGGTTTTGGTGCAGCAGTTTTTTGTAAATAATAATGTTCATAGAGTTGCTGAAGTCTTAAAACTCAATTATTTTACAGTTTACTAGGTTCTCCATCTTACTTACTTGGGTGGGCTTACTTTAGTGTTTGCAGGTTCAAAAATATTCATGCAGTGGATAAATGTGTATTTCAATTATAAGTCTATGAAGGGTTCCAACATATTGTAGTCTATTTTTTTTCTTTGTTTAGATAGCCCAACATCTTGGGCTAAGCAGCAGGGTCATAACTCCATAAAGGTGCCATCTTGGAATGCGGTTACCATGGAACTCATGTAGCCTTTTGTTTTGGTAAGGAGTGTATTGCTTAAGATCCTGTAGGCTGTTTGCAAGTAGAAGTTCCAGTGTCTCTTAATATAATCCTGTTAAGGCCAGCTTTGGGGGGGAGGGGTCACTTCTGCCCAGCTGCTTAAAACAGAGTCACAGAAACATTTTTTTTTGTAGAATGCATGTTAAGCAGATTCATTAAGGATGACCCAAATTCCTTGTATAACTTCCCAGTTATCCACCATAGCCTAGTGATAGAACTAACATAATAATAATAGTAGTAGTAATAATAATAATAATAAAATGACTATAAAAATATTTTTCCAAATTCAGGATTTGTTCCTGCAAGGTGGTGTGACAAAATGGCTATGATGAAAACTTGGGAACAAAATATTGAAAATTACCAAAGTTACGGGTGTGCATTGAAAAAATGTCAACATACTCCATAACATTGTTGTTTTTTACTATTTTTACCCCAATTGTTCACCATAGCCTCCTTATGATCCTATTTCATGAACAAGAGTGAAGAAATTTTTCACATCCTGGCCAAAAGGTGATTTCACACCACAAGTGCAAAAACACACTTTAGCCAGGATTTGAAAAATGACAGCTGTCACTTTCATGAGGTGGTGTGAAAAAAATGGCTATATTGAAAATGAAAATTACCAAAGTTAAGAGTGTGCATTGAAACATTTTCCAAATTTACCAAAGTTATGAATCTAAGTTGACAAATTTCAAAGTATGCTCATAACTTGGTTGTGTTTTAGTATTTTTTACCCCAGATTTTCAACATAACCTTCTTATGACCCCACCTCATGAGCAAGGGTGGAGAAAATCTTGCAGTGACTGTGAAATCACCTTTTGGGATAGATTTGCATAATTTTACTGTCATTGTTCATGAGCAGGGGTCCCAAAAACCCATGTTGAAAACCTGGGGAAAAAATATTTAAAAATGACCAAGTTATGTGGACAAGTTCAATATGTTAAACCCATTGAAATACATTGAATCGCATACCTGATTTCCTCAGTTTCTGGTCCAGCATTGTAGGGTGAAGATGTGTCTCCGGTCCAGAGGGGATTATGGCATTGGGCCCCCCTCATAGGTAGGTAGGTAAGTAAGGGGTGGAGTGTGAGAGGTGGTGGGTGCTGAGTGGAAGGGTCTGGTGGGGGAGGATAATGGTAGCACTGGCGACAGACATTGATGGACAGTTTTCTTTTCTACAGCATGTATAAAAGTAAAAAAAAAAAGATAAGGGACAATTTTCTTTATTTCAGGCATAGACACTGGGGACTGGGCACCCCAGTGTTGGTGTTATGTTTGGTGGCACTGGGGGGTGGGCTCCCCAGTGTTGCACACTGAAAGTGGGTGGAGTTATGGGTAGTAGCTGGCACAGTGGGTTGGGCATCCCAGTGCCAGAAACTTAACAAGGAAAAGGGTGGGAGTTATTCAGGGACAGTTTTCTTACATTTGGTGGCACTTGGGGTGGGCTCCCCGGTGTTGCACAGTGAAAACTGGCAGGGTGGAGGTAGTAGCTGGCACCGGGGATTGGGCACCCCAGTGTCAGAAAATTAAGAAGAAGGAGTGGGAGGGATTAAGGGATGATTTTCTTTATTTTAGATTACATTGGTGGGGAGAAGGACCACAGCAGGCTGATCAAGATGCTATCAGCTCTGCTTGCTGGACAGCATTATGCAGATCAAAGGAAAGAGCTGCGCTATGATTGGGCCAACTCTCCTTTGAGCTACATGAAGTTTCTGCCCAGCAAGATCTGAACAGTCTTATAATTAGCCTGGCTGATGATTGGTCTTACTCTGACGAGCCCCTTGCAGACTGCCCTACTTTGGAACGATAGTGACACACCTTTCAAAACCCACTCTCAGAACAATATGTTCACTGTGCAAGTGAAATGTGAACATAAAAATGTATTTATTTTTTGTAAGGGGGCAACAAGATGGCAAGGAGAAGAAAAGGAGAGAGAGAGAGCTTCAACTGAGCCATGTATGCTCTCTTAATGCCCTCTTGCTCTTCCTCCCTAGATCAGCCTTTCTCTGCACAGTAGGTGGCCCTTCCTGGTTCCCCTTCTAATGGAGCTTGAGCCCTACATACTGCCCTGGTAGGTGGAAGAAGAAGTCAATGGACAGAACCCTCTCTGTTGCAGTTCTCTGCAGACTGAGAATTGTCCTTATAGGTCCCAGTAGCAGTCTACCTCCTTCTCTCCTTGAAAAGACCAAACTGACACCCATCTTAGAGGAAATGTTTATTGAACAATCTGTCCATTTACAGTAAATATATGATGTGTGCAGCTCTGCAGTCTTGCCATGCTAACTTTAGGCATCTGCAGGCCACTTCTTTTATGAAGGGACCCTCCTTATTGAAGACAGGGGTCATATTATGCTCCTTAGCGAGAATCTGCTCCTGAGGAAAATGGGCGTTCTCTGGCTCAGTGGGAGGTGCCCTGCCCTGTCTGGCAGATGCTTCACCCATATGATAAGCTCACTGAGTTTGGCCCCAAACCTGCCCAAACTGGGCCTTAGGTTGTCTGGCCCCTGACCTTATGCCAACTAAGGGGACCTGTCCAGATGGAATCAGTTCTAAAAGTCATCCTTGAGCATTTCCTTCTTGTGAGAGTCCTATGCTGCACCAGGACTGAATCCCATCCATTCCCTTATGCACTTTATGACAAACTCTCCTCCTAGGCCCTTTGCTTTTTTATTTATTTTATTTAAAAACATTTGTTAGCCGGGAAAGGCACACTGAGCCAAGGCTCGATTCCAGGTGCAACCTGGGGGCAGGAAAGTGGAGGAGTACATCATATCCAAGTACAAAAAAGCCACGTTACAGTGTGGTTTCACAAGACAAAAATACCTTTGCCAGGTTGAATAAGTCTTAACCAATGTCTGATAGGTGTGCCCATCCTTGGCGCACAGCCAATGTACTGTCATGCTGATGTCATCATGCCTCATGACTGTCCCACCAATCAAGTCCATATGCATGTACCCATATTGATCCTCCTGCAGGCTTTGTTCAGTGCTTGGTGTTTCTGTGGGTAGACCATTGGTAGCTCTGAATTATTTGTGACCACAACGTTGTGCTCGGCCAGATCTCTTGGACAGAGTGCAGGTTATCCTTCACTCTTAGCAGCAGGTCCCCATACTTTCTTTATCCCAGGACGTTGCACCCTAGATGCACCACCAGGATGTCAGGAGGGCCCCCTCTATAAGCCTTAGCTCCAAGCCTGGAAAGTAGGTCCCTCCAACATATTTTGCCCTGCCCCGGCCAATGTGCTTGCTCCCCTGGTAGATTCAAGTGGAGGCTCCCACGCCTGTGCCAATGCCTGGCTTGTTGTGTGGCCCAGAACACTAATGAGTGATCACATATCCATATCCATATCCACTTTGCACTGTGATGTGCACCTGCTGTTAAGACAAAAGAAAATTTGTTATAGCAAATGTGGGTTACTTACCTCTCAAAGTTTTGGGACTTTCTAGTCTGCAGAACATGAACCTGACTGTCTATTAGACAACTAGCCCTCACATTGGTAGCTGCTGTTATCCAAAATTAATGGGTGCTGAACTCCTTCAAGTTAAACTCCTGCATTTGATGGTCATTCCTAGCATTTGTCTGAACTGGTATACAGTAATCGAGGATGTTTCTTTGTGGGGAAAGAAGGCCAACCTGGTAAACAGCATGGCAGATATGCATTGTTGGATCATGGCCTTCCAGTCCCCATCTATCCCGAGAGGAGGTTGTGTGACACACTAGCACCCTCAAGCCAACTTACCAGTTTTGTGCCTGTGTAGCAAAGGGTGGCAATGGACATGAAGAACTGCTTGATATGGGGCAGGGAGAGGGAGGGGTTGCCGATGAACATGAGGGAGTGCTTGTCTTTCTCAGATACAGAGATGGTGTGCCACTTTTCAGGAGACAATGCTTTTCATGGGTATGGGACTGTGAGACAGGTACTAATGGGCATGACAGCAATTTTGTCATGGTGCAGGGAGAGAGAAGGGATCCCACTGGACATGAAGGATTGCGCTTGTCATGGAGCAGCAAGAGGAAGGGTTGTCTTTGGACATGATAAAGTGCTTGTCATAGGCATGAGACAAGGAGAATGTTATCAGTGGAAAAGAGTGTGTGCTTGTCATTGGTCAGTGACAAGATGGGGGTACATGAGGGGGTGCTTGAGGGACTGATAGTCGTGGATATGGGACAGAGAGAATGGTGCCTCTCAACATGAAGGAGTGCTTGTCATGGGAAAGGGAGGACTTGTACTAGACAAGAGGGAGTGCTTCTCATGGGGAAGTAAGAGGGAAGGGGGCCACTGAACATGAGGGAGTGTTTGTCGTAGATATCGAACAGTGAAAATGGTGCCACTGGACATGATGGCAGGCTTGTTTTGGAGTAAGAAGAGTTATGGTGTGTCACTATACATGAGAATGGAAGTGTCATGGATATGGAACAAGGAGGACTGTGCCACTGCACATGCAGGACTGCTTGTTATTGCTATAGGACATAGAGAAGGGTTCCACTGGACAAGAGGGAGTACATGCCATGGGTATGGACAGGAAGAACAATGAGAATGGACATGAAGGAGTGCTTGTCATGGATATTTAACTGGTAGAGTAGTGACACAGGACATGAGGGACTATTTGTCATGGGTACGGGACAGGGAGACAGGTGCCACCAGACATGAGGGACTGCTTGTCATGGGTTTGGAATTGAGAGGTAGGTATCAGTGGGCATTAGGGAGTGCCTTTCATAGCACAAGGAGATGGAAGGGTGCCATTGGATATGAGGCTATGCTTGTCATTGGTACGTGACAGGGAGAAGTGGGGGAGAGACTGAGGCTGGGGGAACCACAGAGGAAGGAGGAAAAAGGAGGAACCTAGCTAGGACTCCCCCAGAAATGGGGGCTAGAAATAGAGTATAGGCATCCTCACAGAGGACCATAATAAAGTAAGACAAGGGGTCCAAGGACAGGGGCACAAAGAACATACAAAGGGCAGGAAATTAAGGAGGAAGGGGAGGACAAAGGAAGAGGTACTAAAAAGGGGAGGGGAACAGGCACATGCTGGATGGTGATCTGCCTAAATGCCAGGAGACTGTGGAACAAAATTAGTGAGCTCCAGGCAATGGTGGGAGATGTGGGATTAGACCTTGTGGATATCACGGAAACATGAGCATCCAGGAAAAAGGACTGGGACTTAGCAGTACAGTCAAAGCCATTTCATCAGGATACCCTGGTGGCAGGCTTTTTATCCTGAATAAATTGCCATCCCACTTATCAGAAGTAAGGTTTTATGCAATACTTTAGTGAAGCCAATTGCTCCCTATGTGTTGTAAACAATATAAGCTGATTTAGCCCCTCCTGACACTCCTCAGATGCCCGTGCACATGATCAGTTGCCTTGGTAGTTGCCTTTTACAGTTTTAGAGCATTGTTTTATTTGTAGCAGTGGCTGTTCCGTCAATGCAGTGAGCTGGGCAGCAGCCAATGCCAGGGGTAGTACCAGCTCCTCAGGTGGGCCCCTCCTGAGCTTGGGGCCCCAGACAACATCCCCACTTCCCCCCCCATTACTGCTGCCCTGCTGGACAGTTTAGCACTGTGAACATCAGAGATGGGCAAAGATCAACCTTCAGTGTGGCACAAATAAAGTAAATTCTTTTACAGAGGCAGTAAACTTGCTGTCCCCCTATGTGATGAAACAAGAGAAATCAGAGACAGAAGGATCCCATTGTAAGCATAAGTACTGCAGCAAAAATAAAAGAGTATTTATTTATTTATTTTAATCTAAGATTACAAACACCTTTGAGCCAAGGCTCTTTTACAAAGGTTTCACCTCAGGTGAGGTACAAAACAAAGCAGGACATTAAGACAGGATAACAGGTTACTGTTGTTTACAATCAATAGAGTACGTACAGTTTGGTGGTACTAGGTGCTTGACAAAAGACTGGGTTCACATAATTAACAAGGCTTGGTGAGACACACTGAAGATGCAGTCATTGGCAATTGTCAAGATCACACAAAAATACAGAAAGGGCCACTAGGAAATGCAAGTATAGGGGTGGGGTGGGGAGGGTAGTGTAGGGGTGATGAGAGGATGGGACTGGAGAGAAATAGATCAGCAGGGTTTTAAATAATTGATTAGCAGTTTTTTTCTTGGTACAATACTAATGGTTCAAAAAGTGTTTATATAGGTTTTCTAGAAGTGTTATGTTTGTTAAACACAGTGAGGTAGGTGCTATGCATTTTCACAATGTTTTAGTACTTTTATGAGCAAAACGCTAATCAATTTTTAGAGTTAAATAAAACCCTGATCAGGGGAGACAGTCGCATGTACTAGATGCAGAGAGGAGTAGGCGAAGGTTAGCTTTCAACTGTCCTAGCTTAGCTAGGGAGGAGATGTCACTGTTGAGGCCATTTAGCCAGCTGGGAACTCTATAAGCAAAGGATCTTTGTCCCTGCATAGTCTGGCATCTTGGGATGTGTAGTAATTGAGCTGTAGTAATTGAGATTCAGAGCCCCTAGCGAGGTGAGGATTATGAGCAGTTTGGATGACAGCTTGTCTTCTAGAGAGATAGTGAAATAGTGAAATAAATAAACATGCTGTTACCTTGTGGTGATGAAATGAGAGAAAACAGAGCGTGTGATCCCATTGTAACTGTAAGTGTTGCAGCAGAAATAAAGAAGAGTCTCCTACAGAGACAGTGAGCTGGGTAATTAGCGCAGTGAGCATGGGGGGTGGACAAAGATCATTGTTCAGTGTGGTGCAGATAAAGGAGAGTCTTACACAAAGACAGTGTGATTCCAGGAACACAGATCGTTGGTAATGTGTCATAAAACAAAAACTTTACAAAACTGACTCAGGTTATGGCAGATGTGTGTGTGTGTGTGTGTGTGTGTGTGTGTGTGTGTGTGTGTGTGTGAGGAGTGGCATGGCAGTTAGACTTCACACCTACTCATCAGCCTATAAATGACAGTCAGGGCATTCAATGTTACAGTTGGACTGAATAGTCCCAGTAATCTGGCACCCGCATCCCCATTAGGCAGATATTAAGTCCATAGAACTGAACTGCTACTTAATACATTCCAGGTGGAACATCCCATTAAAGCAGACATCCCGATTATCTGTGTCTTAATTAAGTGGCTTCTACTGTACCAGGATGCACCATGTATAGACGTGATGGGGGTAGAGGGAAAGTGGGTGGGGACGCAATGTTCCCTCTAATTTTCAGTCTCAGTGGGTGGGCGACTGATATGTGTGTGCGGCACTTTGTGCAAAAAAATTGATTCATGTGCGCAAATTGGATGGCCCAAACAAGTGATATATTTTGTTGCCAATAAACAGTAGAAAATATAATCAAACACTCAAATACTCAATGCAAAGTATAAATATACATTCTGACACAGTCCAAAGATTGGATGTGCATTGTGCAGCATAACAGTATGAACTGGAAACATGTGTAAACTATGTACATTTATTTAAAGAGTCTTGCATGCATCTAAAAGGGGTGCAGCTGATGATGCATTGCTAAGAAATAAGCATTTACTGTTTTTCTCTCCTGTCTTTCCCATTCTGCCAGTGGACATATATTTTATTAAGATCCATTTTTCCACCAGAAGCTAAAAACAATTTTGTTCACATCAGCATATCTAAATGGCTTTTTTTCAAGTGGTTTCTTTGTTTGCTCTTAATGCAGTTCATGAGGCTGAAGCCTCTTTCACAGTGAGCACTAGAAGCTTGGAATGTAGTAGCAGTACAATTTATTGTTCAGGATAAAGCAGTTACAATATACTAAAATCAGGACAAAATACATAGTAAATACAAATAGACAGTAAATAAATCAACAAGGAACATAAATATCTTTACAGTGCAATTCAATTTAACAGTGTTCCTTGAGTACCTTTTCACATAAAAAAACTCCACAGGACTTCAAGTTCCCTTAATAAACCTTACAAATGAGTTGAAATTAAAAATCTTGCAAAGATCTTTACCATGTTCTTCTCTTTCATAGTAAACAAATATTCCAAAAGATCCTCCAGGGAGAGGCTGAGATCCCCTAACAATCCACCCAGCAGTTTTTTCCTAGTTGATTCGTACCTAGGACACAAGATACCACATGTTTGTGATTATCTGTACTCCCCCACTCCACATTTACAATATGGAGGAAGTACCCCCTCTCATTTTTGTCTGAAATGAATGCATTGAGCATTATAGTTTTCAGTTCTGAATCTTGTATAGATTCTCTTTTGTTTAGGACAGGTTAAACAAGCATTTGTCAATGCCGAATGTTGCTTGCATGTATGTGCTATTTAGGTATTTGGAAGTGACAGTTTCATGCCTTCCTCCCAAGACATCCACTGTGTCTTTCCGCTCAGTATTCACAGAAGAGTGGGAGGGGCAAGGGCTACAGCAGTACAGCAGTTGCCAAGGGGGTGAAGAGGTGGACAATAGTCCATTCAAAGGCAAAAGAGTTCTGCAGGAGCTCACTAAATTGAAGGTAGACAAACGATGGAACCAGATGGCATACGCCCAAGGATATTAACAGAACTGTAAGGAGATAGCAGTACCTCTGGCAGCCATGTTCACTGGAGTCATTCAACATGAGTGAATTGGAGGAGGGCACATGTGGTCCCTCTACACAAGTCCGGCAGCAGGGAGGAGGAGGAACAACAGGCCATTCAGCCTCACCTCAGTAGTGGGAAGATCATGGAGACATTGCTTAAAGAAAGGATAGTGGGGCATCTAGATGCCATCGGAACCCAGGACCATAGACAAGATGGATTCACAGTGGGGACATCATGTCAGATAAATCTAGTTGATTTATTTGACTGGGTGACAAAGAAGTGAATCAGGGTGGGGCAGTGGACAACGCTTACCTTGATTTCAGCAAAGCCTTTGACACCATCCCATATAGGAGGCTGATAAACTAGCTGGGTAGGCTGGACATGGGGGAAAGGGTGGTAAACTGGGTTAGAAACTGGCTAACAGACAGGAGGCAGAGAGTGGTGGTAAATGGTATGCAGTCTAGGGAGAGGGGGCGACCAGTGGGGTGCTGCAGGGATCGGTCCTGGGGCCAGTTCTGTTCAATGTCTTCATTAGTAATATTGCAGAACATCTGAAAGGAATTTTTTCACCAAATTTTCAACATAGCCATTTTAAGACCTCTGCTCATGAACAGGGTCACTGTGATTTTCTTAATTTGTCCCGTACATTGATTTCGCACACCGACTGTGCCTTTGTGCGCTACAAGGGCGGAAACACGTTTTGGGTGAGATGTGAAAAATGACAGCTGTACTACTCATAAGAAGGTGTGGTAAAATGGCAATGTTGAAAATCTGGAGTGAAAATATTGAAAATTTGCGAACTTACGAGCATGTGTAGGAACTGTACAACACACGCTCGTAAAACAGTCATTTTTTGGAATTTTTTCACCAAATTTTCAACATAGCCATTTTAACACCTGAGCTCATGAACAGTGTCACTGTGATTTTCTTAATTTGTCCCATACATTGCTCTCGCACACCGACTGCGCCATTGTGTGCTACATGGGCAGAAACACGTTTTGGGTGAGATGTGAAAAATGGCAGCTGTACTACTCATAAGAAGGTGTGATAAAATAGCAATGTTGGAAATCTGGAGGAAAATATTGAAAATTACGCCACGAAAAGCGTAGAACTGCTCAACGCACGCCAGAAATAGTGTTTTTTTGATGCATATCATCTTCATGTTTGTGATCTTCTCGTGCTAGCCGAGCTGTACATGGCAAGATTCCAGGCGTCGATTTTGCGCAGTGACCGCAAAATCACCCTTCGGCCTGAATAACGCCATGACAGTGACATCATTCATGAGAAGGGTCCCAAAACCCCATGTTGAAAATTTGGTAAAAATTTCAAAATGTCTGAGATATGCAACAAAGTTGAAACTCCCCTATCTAGCCCATTATACAGCTTACCGGCATTTCTCAGTTCGCGGTCGGCTTTGAAGAGTGCAGACGGTTCCCGGTCCACCAAGATCATCGCGCCGAGGTCCGGAGGTAAGTATGGGGGTGGGAGGAGGCTAGCGCAGGGTGGGTGCGGTTGTGGAGGGGTTGGGAGTCGTGCCGTGACAGTTTTTTGTTTTACAGGTTTTTTAAAAAGACGCTCGTGGATATTTGCCACGCTTGGGTGGGCCCCAGCATGGCACAAAGATGTTGGGGCGTTCAGTCAGAGGGATTGGGCACCCCGCCGGCCATGGTATTTGTTGCCACACTGGGGTGGCCCCAGCGTGGCACAAGGACAGGGGGCGTTTCAGCCGATGGTGATTGGGCACCCCATCGCTAGAAGACTACGGCCATGCTGGGGTGGCCCAGCGTGGCACTTACTACTGGGGGGTGGGGGACGAGCTCAGCCGATGGGGATTGGGCACCCCATCGGCCATACAGTGCAGGGGAGGCCGGGCGCCAAGACGCCTGCGCAGTATCTGTGGGGGAGCTGCCAGAAGCAGCCGTATATCAATTCTACTGTTTAATTCTGAAAAATCTTAATATTAGCAAATAAGATTGTTCATAACTGTTTTAAAGCATTAGAGCATTAATTGCCATTTAGTTTTCAGTGTGATATAAGCAGGGCCACCTCAGCACTCTCAAAATGTCATTACTACAGCTTTTGTTAAATAATTTATTCTGTTATTGACTGTTAAGCAGTATCCTGAAACTATTAATTGCTACGACCCCCCCATGCAGAGCACAGGAGGGCTGGCAGGAATGTTGGAATTAAATATTCTTCAGCATCGTAGTTTTAATATTACGCTTTGAAGTCGATAAATTACACAAATCATGCTGAAGTTTAACTTTAGGTTAGGTCATTTACGTGATCAGGGTATTCAGATAGCAACATAGTTTCTTCTGTGAAACTGGCCACTTCAGATATGGTGCTGCACCCCAGTCTCCCCCTAATGAACCCTCCTCTCACCTCTAAAACTTCACCACTTATACTCCTGTCTCTCCTGTTATGTCTAAACTGGCTAACAACTTGTACATCTCTTGCTACTTATCCCTGTGCTAACAATGATAGTGACTTCAGGTTTTCTAACATCCTGCTGTACTATTACTCGAATTCTACCCCTGCTCACTCTATCCTCATCCAAAAGGGCTATATCTATCTGTCTATCCACTCCTATCTCTTGAACTATCGTAGACCCAAACGCCAGCTAGGCACTCTCTCTGCCAACCTACTTTCTCACCTTGCCCGGCGGCTCCTTATGCTTACCGGAGATATTGAACCCAATCCGGCCCTATGGTTTGCGCTTCACCCCTGCAACGGCTGCAACAAAAAGGGTCTGGTATAGCCCACATGAATATCCGGAGTCTCACGAGTCACCTGGCTGAGCTCAAGCCTGGGCTAAACTGATTAACCCTGACATTTTATGCCTATCAGAGACTTGGCTGAGCCTTGGGTGCCTGATGCCACTTGTCTTGTGCCTGGTTATAGCATTCTAAGGAAAGACCGATTGGTCAAAGGGGTTGCGTTATGTACAAAATCATCTATCCCTGAACATCCTACCCTGCACTGATTCCCTAACACCTTGTGAAACTCTGCACGCTAGCCTGGCACTGGGTTCAAAACTGCTGCACATCATTTGTGTCTACAACCCACCCACAAGCGGGATGAGTGGTTCCAGAATTTGCTACAATATGTCTCCCAGAATGTAAAATCAAATGAGGCTCTACTCCTTGGGACCTGAACCTAACTGGCTGGGTCCACAGCACAGCATCCTTGAATCTCTAATACAGAAGCACAATCTACACCAAACTATCACAGGCTTTACCAGAACTACTACTCCGCACTCAGGGTCCCTACTTGATTGGATCCTCACCACCAGACCTGATCATGTACTAGATGCCACAGTGCTTGCTGACTCAATCACAGATCATTCCCCACACTTTGTCGATGGCGATCCTGTCCACCTCCTCCTCCTCCACCACGCCTGATTAGGTTTTCAAACTATGCTGCCCTGGACAAACAAGCCTTCCTATTTGACCTCTCTTGTGTTGACTGGTCTAACATTTATACTCAAACAATGTTGATACTGCCCTCAATTCATTTCTGACTGAATTTGGCAACATCCAAAAGAAGCACCTCCCTACAGTCAAAAGGAGGGTAAAGGGCCAGCATTCGAGGTGGCTGAAAAAGACCTGCTTCAAAAGTTAAAAGTTAGAGACAATCAATGGAAAAGTACAAACAAACTGGACTGTAGTCAGATCTCATTCTGTATAAACAATACAGAAATGACTGTAAAGATGCATCAGGCAGGCCCAAAGTAAATACTGCCAAAACCTGCTGATTAATTCTTCCAATGACCTCGCAGTTTTGGGGTCACATTAAGTCCTTCTTAGGTTCTGCTAAAGATGTCACTCCCTCAGATATGGTCCTACATGGTGTACACTGTAATGATTCTACTACCATTGCAAATGCTTTTAACCAACAATCTTCTGACTTATCTGCCACACAGCTTCCTCCCATCGAATCCTCTGTTTCACAGTTTAACCCCACAGCATCTGAAGGACCCCAAACTTAACCAACCCTTCTATTTCAGGGAAGTGTCTAGGCATCAGGTCCTAAAGCTCCTCAGGTCACTCTCTGAAAACACCAGTACTGGCTCAGATGGCCTAGAACCAAGACTACTAAAATGGCTTCTACTACATCTCTGGCCCCTGGCACACATCTTCACCTACTCTCTCCAATGGCATTGTCCCTGAAGTCTGGAAGGCAGCCAGAGTCACTCCTGTATTTAAGAAAGGCAGTAAAAATGACATATCAAATTACCGGCCTATTGCTATTTTGTCTGTTCTGAATAAAATCCTGGAAAAAGTAGTATCCATGCAAATCACTGAATACCTTGAGAAATTCAATTTACTAAGCTCAGCACAACATGGTTTTAGAAAGCATCACAGCACCATGACAGCACTTGCAAAATTCACTTCAGATATCGTTACCAATATGGATAGAGGAAAGTTAACAGGGCAGTCTTCATTGACTTAACCAAAGCTTGATCTGGTTGACCATTCTCTGCTACTATCCGCCTCAGTACCTTGGGCTTCTCTCCCAGTCACTACCTGGTTCAAAAGCTACTCTCCAACAGAACACAAGCTGTTAAGTTTAATTCATCCATGTCAGACAGTGCTGTTATCAACATTGGGGTCCCTAAGGGTCTATACTTGGCCCTCTTCTATTCTCATTATTCGTCAATAAACTTCCTGAGCTGGTCACCACAGGTCACTCACTTCTTTATGCGGATGACCTGGTAATCTATTATCACCTGATAAGGTCCTGGATCTAAATGCTGCCCTCACTGCAGATTTTCGTGCTGTACAACACTGGTTGAACTCTCAACGCCTGGTTTTAAATACAAATAAAACAAAAGTTATGATGTTTGGCTCAATCACAAGCTTAGATCCTGTCCTCTGACCATCTCTGTCTCTGATATCGATGGGGACCCTATA
The DNA here is from genome assembly GCA_016271365.2 of Neoceratodus forsteri. Classification (NCBI taxonomy): domain Eukaryota; kingdom Metazoa; phylum Chordata; order Ceratodontiformes; family Ceratodontidae; genus Neoceratodus; species Neoceratodus forsteri. The sequence goes on from CM028135.1 coordinate 171,357,843, forward strand.
GAAACTGTCACTTCCTTCGTTACCTTGGCATCCACCTGGATCAAACCTTGACCTGAAAGCACATATACAGGAAACCTGCAAGTCAATTAACTGCAAATTGGGGCTGCCTATAGAACCAAATACCTGCTCACCCTGCTGCTAAATTGGCGATAGCCAGAGGCATTCTATTGCCAACCCTTACATATGGGTGTCCCATCCTGTCCTTGGCCACCAAATCTTCACTGCAACTATGGGATACTACCTTCAATAATGTGTGCAGGTATGCAACCAAAGCACCTCAGCTGCAGCATCATTGTCTCTTATATCAGGACCTTGGTTGATCTCTCTTCCTCTACCAGGCAGTACTACTTGTACAATTTAGTTGATTCCATCCTAAGGATGTCCAAGCCTGCTATCCTGTCTGATCTCCTCAGGCCGCCATTCCCACAAGGAATCTTAGATCGCTGATCAGACCTTACTATCCATCCCCTTTGTCGGACTAAAAGGGCATGGGCTCCTTCCATCATGCTGCCCCCACCTATGGAACCTACTACCCAGGATCTAAGAGATGTCTCCACTCATGTGACTTTTAAGAGCAAACTCAGGACTTTCCTCACTACTATGGACAAATGTGTTTGCTTTGACCCTACCTGATCCGCTGCATTTGTACTGTTTCCTCATTGCTAGCACTTTGCCTGTCCAAATGGGTGTTCTATACTGTGCCTTGTAATTAATGCTTTATTTTGTGCCTTGTAATTAATGTTGCCTTAACCTGTTTCTTTATAAGCTAATGTTAGCTGTTGACAATTGTAAGTCGCTATTCTACTCCATGACATTCTTATCTTCACTTCACAGCCTCTCCTCACTTAACCCCACTGCTGCTCTTCCCTTCTTCTGTTATATCCTCTTCCCCTTTGCCACTCCCACCAAACTCACCTTACCTGTTCCTACCTCATCCATGCCCTCCTTAGTTCCCACCCTCCTGGCTGTGCTTAGTCACCTCTCCACCTACTACCGCCTACTCCCACCGCTCACCGACCCCCTTCCTGCCCTGCTGTCTCTTGGTTCCACTGGCTCGGCTTGACTTTGACACTTTTGCCGCTATTGCGGTAACTCCTCCACCTCTATCCCCCTCTCACCGGCATCCTCACTCTCGCCCTGCCATCTATCGGTTCCACCAGCCAGGCTGTATTTTCCTACCTCCTACCGCTGTTGCCGTCTACTGCCGCTCCCCCCTACCACCCTCTCTTCGCCTGCCGTCTTTCGGCTCCATAGGCCCGGCCGCAGGTTGGTACCTCACCCCGCTGTTGCCGTATCTGACGGCACCTCCTTTCCACTTAATCTCTCCCTCCCATCCTTTTGCCAGTTTTCCCTTCCTTGTGTCTTTTCTACTGATGCCTATCCTCTCTTATTTTCTGCCTTCTACTATTCACATTTTTGAGTATGTTCCATGATCAAGTGCTAAAGTATATTTTTGTTTACTAATGTATGTTACATTGCCATATGTATTTCTCTCTGCATTTTTTGTACTCGTTGTCTTAATAATCTGGCTGTACTCTTTGTGTGTTGTAATTGTACCTCCCGGGTCGTGCCTGAAAACAGTCACTTGCTGACTAGCTCACTTACCCGGTTAACAAAAACTAAATAAATAAATAAATCTTATCGGTGTTCACTGAAGCATAGCTCCCCCTTTCAACTGTATGATACTGCATTTTGGAGCTTGTCATAGACAGCTCCAGAATGCATTGGCTTACAGGGGCTGCGCCTGCCAACACACTGACTGAATTGGAGGAGGAGGTGACACACCTCCGAAATCTCCGATGATGTCACTATGTTTCTTGCACATGCATGCAAGTAACATAAAAAGAGAGAGAGAGAGATAGGGCTCATATCCCCATGAAATCTTTACTTTTTTATAAAACCCATATAGCTTAAGCTTGGAGAATTGAACATAGCAAGAGTTTATGTCTAAGTCAGTAAGCCTCAATTTGACATCCTGCCTAATCTCCTCAAATGGTCTCATGTCAATTTTATTTAAGAGGTGTCCCAATCCAGCTGGCATTATTGTTTCCTTAATAAATTGAAATAAAGGGATGTACATATCCCATGCTGGCCAATTTGATGGCTTCCTCTACACACATTCTGGGATATCTTTGTTGGGGCAAAGGAAAAAAGTTTCAACAGAAAGAGAATCTGTCATTTACAGAAGAAAGAAGTCAAGTAACGTAGTCCTAACTCCAAGGCAAGAATACAGCTTGGAGTTCCATTTGGTAAAATTAAGATGTATCTATAGAGTTTATTCAGAATTATTTCTAATTCTCTAACCTTAGTATAACCCCAGATTTCAGAGGCATATAACATGCTCGTTCTTATTTTGGCATTAACAACTCTTAATACCCCTCTGATCGAAGACATCCACATCTTGCTGTTAAATATTTTTAGGGCATTTACTGAAGATCCCATTTTAAATCGAATAGCCTCCAAATGTTTGGTCCAAGATAGGCTGTGTAAGCAATAATACCCGACAGGGTGGGCGGTATTGAGCTATACCGGACCACCTAGGGGTGTAATGAGGCCCGATGCTGCAGGTGGAGGGCTTATAGCCCTTGGAAGGTCCGGTATAGCCCAATACCGCACACCCTGGAGGGTATTATTGCACTTAGAAAATGGGCACAGTCATAAAAAAAAGGTTAGTTAAGATGTGAATTAAAAAATAATTTAAAATAGGTTTTTGTAATAAAATAGTTCCTCCACCTGTATTGGAATGGTTTTTTTTGTCTCTTGTCTGAGTTAGGGACTTGTCCCTTGGAGCAGCTGCATAGCACTGTTCCCCCATTGGGCTATTTCCATGCTACAAAGAAACAGTTTAGCCAGCTGAGTTCCTCATGTTAAAAATTGCAGGCAAAAACTACCAAATAATGAAATGATCTGTTTCTCCAGAGCTGGGTTTTTTCAATCTGCAGCTCACCTGACCCCCCCCCGCTACTCTTTAACTCCAGACCTCCCATCCCTCTATGCACCTCCATAGTGCCGCTGACCGTGGTTTCTATTTTTGCAATTTTTTTTTTAAATAGAGCAGTAATGAGCTGGGAGCTGAAGAGCGAGTGATTGATCGAGCTGCAAAATTACAAAACAGCACTTTTGAAGGGCAGGCAAGCTGTCAGGAAACAAAGAAAAAGTAAGCCTGCTAGATACTCTTGGCAGCAATTTGAAATTATTTGCTTTGTCTGTGTTTGTTGTTCTGGGGTGTTATGAGTCGGCAAGTGAATCATTTGGGACATCTGTGAGGAGCGATGATTGCAGGCAGCCGCATCATGGAGCTGTTGAGTACGGGCAGAAGGTCTGTAGATTTTGGAAGGATGTGGGTCACCAGAGCTGGGAGGAAAAAACAGGAAGATGTATGTGTTTCTGTGATCAGCTAGGAGACAGGGTATTGTTCATAAACTTGAGTGTGTCAGGAGAAGCTGGCACCCTGGGCAGGGTATGTGTGGGAGTGAGTATATATGTGTGTGGTAGGACTGTCTCGGGCTTTTGTCTGGCTAAAAACAAACAAACAAAAAAAGAAATACAGTAAATGAGCACAGCTGAGGTTGGGTGCCGTAAGGTCAGGCAACAGGTATTGCGGGAACAGTATCTCTCGCTAAGCAAGAGAAAAATGGCGGCAATTTGAAATTTAAATGAGGTTCTTTTAGCCAATTAAGGCACAGGGTGGGCACCAAGATACTTCAGTTGGGTGAAGTTGCACTTTAGGCTGGCACTTTTTATTTCCTGGTCGTCTATTGAAAGTTAATGTACCCCCCTGGCAGGGGTACCAGCCAATCAGAGACAAGGAAATAAAAAGCCCATTTTCTAAAGGAAAAACAGACACCTAAATAGTCATAGCACTTAACAGTGTCTATATGGTTATCCTTTAGCCTAAAACCTACCGTATTCTTGGTTTGAGAGCCAAAAACTATAATGTTGGTCTTGCCGAGATTAACTTTTAGTTTCCTTTGAGAACAGAGAGATTCAAAGTAAGCCAATTTTCTTTTAAGACCTAGGACTGAAGTAGAGAGCAAGACTAAATTATCTGCATATGCTAAACATTCAATCCTTTCATCATTAATTTTTGGAATATGAAAATCTGGGTTATCAAGCTGATCCAAGACTGTATTAATGTAGATGTTAAAGAGAGTGGGCCCAAAATACACCCCTGTCTGACCCCCATGTTTGTATCAAATCTATCAGTTAGATGACCATACTGATTATACAGGACCCTTGCCCACATATTTTCATAGAGTCTAATAATAACATCAAGAAGTGAGGCCTCCAACTTCAGATCCCTTAATGTAGCCCAAAGGATTTTTCTACTAATGCTTTTGAAAGCCAAGGAGAAGTCCACAAAACAGCAATATAATCTGCTTTTTCTCACTTTAGCATAGTTCCAGATCAGGTGCTGAAGCACATAACAGTGTTGTACTGTAGAACGATCCATCCAGAAACTGTTCTGTGCCTCATTCAATACTGAGTTCTCCTTGTCCCACGGCGGCCAAAATTATACTAGAGAAAATCTTCTGTGAAACATCTATCAAATGAATAGGCCTATACATCCTTGGGTCATTTGGATCCTCTTTTTTAAAAATTGGGAAGATAGCACTACCTGCCCAACTGGCAGGTTAAGCATATCCCTGAACCAAGCCATTAAACAGCAAAAGAAGAAAAGGAATCCACCAGTTGGTAAAAACCTTATAGAGATCACCTAGGACCCCATCTGGCCAAGGCTCTTTATTTGCCTTAAGCCCAATCAGTGCCATCCAGATTTCGACCTCTTTGATCAAGATAGATCTTGAAAAAATGTCATCCTCCTGTATTTTGAAAGCATCAGGTTTCTCCTGCTCTTCATGAGAATAATAGAGACTGGAGACATGAGATGCCCAAACTTCAGATGTAATATAGACTTCAATCCTATTGGCATATCTATTATGTCCCTGGGCAACAATATTCCAAAATTTCCTTCCACCCCAATCCAAAACAGCCTGCCTCAGTTTTTCCCAAAGTCCCTGAATATGTTTATGTCTTTTCCATTCTAGAATTTTCCTATATTTTTCTCTTTCAGTCTTTAGCAATTTAAAATCTGCTACAGACTTATTTCTTTTCTTCTTATGCTCTTAGTTTTCCTCCAAACTCTTTATTTGCCTGTCGGCATACCGAATTAAACCAAGACTTTTTATAAAGGGACCTAGGACAGTACGTTGTTTTACATCTAGGTCCAAGTAAAGAATGAATAGTTTCCCAATTCTCCAAAATATTAAAGGCCTTACTTTTGTCCAGGACCAACTCGTGAATATCACCAAAGACTCCTATACTAAGAATTTCTATGAAACTAGCTTGATGAATCGGCCCTTGTCTCATCCTTCTCTCGTTTATGACTTTCAGACTCTTTTCCTGTTGTGCTTCACTCCTTACAGTCCCAAAAGGGCATTTGACGTTAATTACAATAGCACAATGTGCTGATTCCAGTCTATCCATGACCTCTAACTTTTGGATCAGCTTTACTGCTTCCAAATTGGTCCAAACCTGATCAGGGTTTTAAGAGCCAGTAGACCCTCTATATGTTAAGGATTCAACTAGATCTCCCTGAGTTCTCCTATTTAAAATACAGAAATTTCTACTGGCCAGGCCCACTAGCAATTCCCTACCTCTAAGGATAGATTTTAGATCCTGAGCAGTCCTAGTATGAGATATTTGGGTTAATTATAGATATTGTATGGATCATATCTGAATATACATCCTCCAAGAATCGAGAAGGAATTCTGGCATTAAAGTCTCCCAAAATAATTATGGGACAAGATATACTCTTATCTGACAATTTGTCAACTGTCATTTTCAGATCCTGTATGAAAAGGTCAGCGGGATCAGTAGCTCTTTTGCAAGGGGGAAAGTATATATTGCAGATAATCTTCTCTTGTCCCTTGCTAATCATTACAGCCAAAATACCCTCTGACTTAGTAGAAATGTTAGTGATCTGAAAATTTAACAAAGTTTTGATAAAAAAGGAAATACCCCCTTTAAACCTTCCAAAGTTTTTATCTTTAGCTGCTGGCAGAGTAAATGCAGAATATCCAGCCAATTTGAGTGACATTTTCTGTACACCATGTTTCTTGCAGCCCAGTAATATCAAAATTATCCCAAAATCTTACTACTTCAGGGTCAATTATTTTAAGATGAATGCCCTCAATATTCCATGAAAGTATAGAAAGGGCATCCACATCTCGATCCCCAGCTCCCTTATCCAAATCCAGCTGGCATTAGGAGTTCATTTGTTTGATACTATCTACAGGCTGCATTTGTCAGGCTGAATCAAAAACTGTCAGCGGCGAGTAGGTATTAGGGTCAATTAGGTTTCCAAAGTCAATCAGGGGGTTATCTGCCTCTAAGATTGATTCTCGACTATCCTTAGTCTGTGTCAACCCGGAAAAGATTTTGCCCAAGTCTAAAGGGTTAACTAAATGTATTCCCTAACAATCCAGCTTACAGCCAGAGAAAGCAAGCTGCTAGCTGTATGAGGATTTTTAAATGTAATATCAATCTGTGTTGTGGGCTCAGGATCTCCATATAACTTTATGGACTCCACCATGTTTTTGGAGATATAAAATCCTAATGCTCTTTCCAAGAGCAGCAACAAATCTTCCCTAACTTTCCTGTGAGAATCCTTGTGTGAAACCTTCCACCCAAAGATAGTTATGGTCCTACTCAGCCATACTTCTCTCTCTGCTTCAGTACATGATCCTCTATCACTCCCAAGATTTTTGTCTGTGCTATTGTATCCTTCTCACTCTGTACCTCCCTATGGAGAATCTCTTCTGGGGAAGGATAAGACTGTATATGAACCTCTATACATGATAGCTTCATGTTTAGCTTGGAATGTAGCACATACATCAATAAGTTTAGCCACCATGCTGTACTGCACGTTAGTCAAAGCAAAGTGCATCATATCAGTAAAGGATTTTAATGATCCTCCCTTTATTTTTTCAGCAACTATAAATCTGAAGTCATTGTACTGGCTAACGATTTCTGCCTGGTCCACTGATGAAAATAAATAGTCCTGATATTTGCTGTACAGTCTCTCAATATTTGATAAGCCAAACTCAAAGCTGCAATGTGGCATTGCTGCAAAATCAAAGGCAGATCAGTCAGAAAGTTCACCTGCAGGAAATCGGCTGTCCAGATGGTCACATAACAGGCTAATGAATTGCAAAATTGCTGTCGTGCTTACTTCAATTGTGCAATTAGCCAAAAGCAGTTTTATTGGTTAGCTCCAGTAGACAGTTTCACCCAGGTACTGGCTTCTGATCTTTTTAATTTTTGCCCAAGCAATCTGTACAGCTTCAACTGTTGTTAGACCACTTTTCTGAAACATCTTAGACAACTCTGCCAACTCCAAAAGTACATCATTTAATACTGTTATGGCAATGTGGTATTCAGGGTTGGACAGCTTCTTAAAGCAGTACTTAGCAATGGGATCTTTGATGGATGCCTGCATAATTGTATGTGATGTCATTTACCCTAGGTATGGTTTACAATAACTACGCTGGGTATTGTCAAGCTCAGTAGGGGTTTCAAAATGTATTTTTGCAATGTAGTGAGTGAATCAATGTGATATGAGAGAGAAGATACATTTAGGACACTATTTCTCTTCCGCTCTGATCCATACTAAGCGCAATCTGAATTTATGAAGTGGAATGAAATGGAAATTTTTTGCACTGTCATTTCTTGCTGTCCACTTTATTTATTTTATTTATTTATTTAGTTTTTGTTGACCGGGTAAGTGCGCTAGCCAACAAGTGACTATTTTCAGGCACGACCCGGAATAGAATTACTATCCCCGTGTAGCCAACATGGGCAACCTTTTACAAGCACTGATTCACTGAATCTCAAATGTGTATGTAGTGTGAGACCCTGTTTTAAAGAGAAGCGCAGTCTCATCTCTCTAGATATATGTACAATCAATGTCTCAACCTGCTAATTGAGAAAGTTATACCCATCCCAGCCCCCAACAAATACATAAAAAAATGACACAGAAACAGACAGTAGGTTGCTTTGATGCTTTTATTGTAAACAAAAACTATAGTTTTCCCATTTTTTGTACTAAAAAAATGAACACGCTTTCAACAGTGAGGCTTTAAACCCATTATAAACACATTTTATATGTGAGACACTGCTTGGGGAGGAGGCAGATTACACTGAAGTTGTGCAGCTTTAAAACTGAAATAACATAATACACACCCTATGTCAGAGAATCTCTCGCATTGCTTTGTTGGGGGGTATCTACCAAACAAATAAAACATACTGACAACAGTAAAAATGGAAAGATACCTGGGGGTAATTATATCAGATGACCTAAAGGTGGGCAAGCAATGTGAGGAGGCAGTAAGGAAGGCTAGGGGGATACTGGGATGCATAGGGAGAGGCATCAATAGTAGAAAACAGGAAGTTGTTATCCCTCTGTACAGACAGTTGGTGAGACCCCATCTGGAGTACTGTTTGCAGTTCTGGAGACCCCATCTCCGCAAAGACATAGACAGAGTGGAGGCTGCCCAGAGGAGGGCAACCAAAATGGTGCAGGGTCTGCACCAGAAGACATACGAAGAAAGACTAAAGGAGCTTAATATGTATACCCTTGAGGAAAGAAGGGAGAGAGGGGACATGATAGAAACTTTCAAGTATCTCAGGGGAACCAACAAAGTCCAAGAGGGTGGCATCTTTCAGAAAAAGAGATGTGCAAGAACAAGGGGGCACAATTTGAAAATAGAGAGGGGACGGCTCAGAGGTAATGTGAGGAAGTATTTTTTCACAGAGAGGGTTGTGAATGCATGGAACAGCCTCCCTGAGGAGGTCGTGGAGTCAAGAACAGTGGGGGAATTCAAGAATGCATGGGACAGACATAAGCAGGGCCCCTGGTGTTCTGCGGCAGAATTTTCTGATTTCTGTGGCAGGGCTCCTTGACTTCTGCAGCAGCATTTACTGATTTCTGCGGCATGATTTATTCATTTTTCTGGCAGAATGCAGTCCTGCCATTAGCTAAATATGATGTGATGTCATTGATGACATCATATGCTGAGCATAGAGGAGGGGCTTCAGGATAAACGAGGTGGGAAAGAAAGCCTGACACTATGGAAAAACAGTATGTTTATATGAAAATTCACCAAAAACAATTAATTCTGCGGCACTATATATATTCTGTGGCATGATGTAAATTCTGCGGCAAATTCCTCAACCGCAGAACTGCAGAATTCCAGGGGCCTTGGACATAAGGCAGTCCTAGTGGGGGTAGGAGGAAGTAAGCTGTTGGTTAACTAGTATCTGCAGCTTATCTGTTAGGTAGGAAAACGGGCAGACTAGGTGGGCCAAGCGGTCCTTATCTGCAGTCAAATTCTATGTTTCTATGCCATTTCTGTGAACAGCAGGGGAATACTGTTCATTATCAAGTACTGTCTTACTCAAAAGAAGTGTCAAGTCAAAAACATTGCTGTTACTGGAAAGCCGATTGGTTGGAATTTTGACGATTGGTCCTTTGTTCAATAACTGGAGCGAAAGCCAGATGTTTGGCTTGTTAACTGCTGGCTTGTTCAAGTTAATGGGTTGTGGCCTCAGGGGTGGGCATACAATGTTTCTTTCCCATTCACTTTCATGTCCTGCTGTCTGAGTCTTAAATCTGAGTGATGATTGTTGTCACTACTTCATGAACATGAGGATCCCTGTCAGCTGCTTTGTGCGCTACTACTGAAGCTGTGTGCGGGTTATTTCTAACTGCTGTGTGGGTGCACATGTGCACACCTTAGTGGGAACACAGGTGGGGAGCCCTTTATGAAAGGAAGGAATGGAGGTGGTTGAGGTGGGGCCCATCAGTGGAGGGAAGGGGGAGACAGAATCGCTGTAGGTGAAGCTAAAGACCACACTAGGTAGGAAGCTGTGCATGGGGATGATCTACAGAGCCCCAGGACAGAGGGACAAGGGAGAAAGGGAACTAGGGGTAGGGATTCAGAAGAAGGCAGAAAAGGGGGAGGTAGTGGTGGTGGTGGATCTCAAGCTACCACATGAAGATTGGCACACTCCAGCAGGTAAGAGTGCCAGGGCTCAAGCCCTGCTAAATACATTGCAGGACTGCCTACTGGAGCAGCTGGTCAGAGAACCCACAAGGCAAACTGATATTCTCAACATGGTGCTCACCAACTCAGAAATGATAGGTGGAGTGAGGACTTAGGAGCTTCTGGGGTCCAGTGACCATAACACAATATCCCTAAGTACACCTTAACTGCACCTTATACATACCTTACAAATACCGCACACCTCAACTGCACCTTAAAAACTTTACATTTAGTAGTATGCACCTCAACTACATTTTAAATACTTAACATTTAGCAGTATACACCTTGTCTGTGCTTTTCAAATGTAACTTTTAGCTGTTCAACTGCATATCGACCTCTGCCTCGCGTTATTGGTCTTTTACCATTGCCAGTTTTTATTTCTGAACCCCCATGCAATACTTCCTTGCTAGTAGTTGATCTCAAGAAGCAACTGGATTCTATGTTTATCTGGGCAGTGCTTGTAAAACAACAAATTTGCTTTCAGAGTAAGCCAGTGTCTTGTTTTTAAAAACAGTTTATTCATGTTGCAGAAAGTGGCAAGACATTACTACGGTGTGTGACAAGTTTTTTTATGTGTGTGTCTCTTTTATGAGGGCGGGCATAGGGACCTATACAGTATCTTCATTGATTTTCCTAAGTGTTTGTAAGGAAAGTTTTCAGCGGCTCTGGTTAGCCACAAAGAAGGGACTCAGGCAGCAGTCAATCAGGGTGGGCCGGGCCAACTTTGAAAAGCTGCAATGGCTTAAAAGCATAATTGGCACTTTCCACCTGCAGAAGTGAGCCAGGCAGCAGAGAAGAGAGAGAGAGAGAGATTGACTTGGTCCCTGCTTGGGACTCCCTCTTCCCCTCACCAGCAGGAAAAAAGGCACACCCAGAAGGAACGAATGTTGGCGGCTGCAAATGGCCGCAGAACAGGAAAAGTTTTTGGCAGCTCCAATCCGCTGCAAAAAAGGAACTCAGGCAGTGGCTAGTCAGGGTAGGCCTTGCTATCTTCTAAAAGCCAAAACAGCTTAAAAGCAGAAGTGAGCCAGGCAGCAGAGAGGAGAGATAAACATTTCCACCCTCCCATCTCCTCCCCCACAGCTTATTAAAAACACAAGGAATCTACAGGGATTGGGCAGCACAGAAAAGGAGGAGGAGCATTGCACAACCAAATGTCAAAACCTTCAATAGGCAATAGTTTTTAAAGAGGCAAAAAACCTATTACAGGAGGAGTGTTGGGCAACAAAAAGACAAAATGTCCAATAGTCAGCAGATCTTAAAGAGACAAACAACCCATTACATGTTTTAGATGGTAGCTGAATGTGGAAATGAAAAGTACAGTACAGATTAGAAATTTTTGATTGTTGAAAGGACAGTTAATAATTGTGACTAATGAGATAAATTGTGATGGGGGTATTTAAGGCAAGCACTAAGAGATGAAATGAAAGTGACTTAAGTATTGTCACTCTCCATTCTCCCTCCATTCTCCCTTGAGCAGAGGAGGAACAGAGGAGACAAGATTGAGACATTTAAATTTGTTAAAGGGATCAACACAGTACAAACCAGGAACCTCTTCTGGGAAAACAGGGCTGCACGTACTAGAGGACACAACATGCGCCTGGTGGGAGGTAAATTCAAAACAAATGTTAGAAAGCACTTTTTCACAAAGATGGTGGTGGACCCTTGGAACAGCCTGCCACCAGAGGTAGTGGCAGCCAAGACGATCAGTGAATTCAAACATGCATGGTATAGACAGTATAGTCACCTTAGCAAGACAAATTCATAGTAGGGGGTAGAAAACCTGGGCAGACTAGATGGACCACACGACCTCCTTCTGCTGGCAAATTCTTATGTTCTTATTGTGATAAAGGTGTTAAAAGTGGATAAAGGGTTCATTCTCAGATACTAGGCTAGGTACACTGTATTGTAGCGGTACTCACACAGAAGGGGCACAATTGTAGAGGGCTCAACAAAATGTGGCATACAGGGAAGGGTTACAAAAGGACGGGAATGGAGTATCATGGTAGGGTTTGGTGGGGGGAAGGGAGGGGACATGAGGCAGGAGGAAAGAAGACAAACAACAAGAGTGAGAAGAATAGTGGGTTGCAATGGATGTGGGGCGGCTGTTTTTATGGACACACTATGAAAATTAGGAGGGTGCCCAATTGTCAAATACTAGGGAGGCTGGAGGTTGAAGTAAGATGGCTAAGATGACCAGGGAGGGGTTGTGGACGTGGCCTACCTAGACTTTAGTTAGCCATTTGACACAGTCCCACACAAAAGATTAATAAACAAGTTAGCCAGCCTGGGAGTGGGTCCCAGGGTGGTAACCTGGGTAAACAATTGGCTGGACAACAGGATACAGAGGGTAATAGTAAACAGAGTCCACTCCAAAGAAAGAGGGGTTACTAGCAGGGTACCACAGGGTTCAGTACTGGGACTGGTCCTTGTTAATGTCTTTATAGGTGACAATGCAGAGGGACTGGAAGGAAAAGTATGCCTCTTTGCAGACAACACAAAGATCTGCAACAGGGTTGATACACAGGGGGGAGTGGAAAGGATGAGAAGGGACTTGGCAAGGCTGGAGGAATGGCCTAAAGTATGGCAGCTTAGATTCACTACAAAGATGTGCAAAGTAATGCACCTGGGAAACAAAAACCCAAGGGCCGAGTACACAATGGGGGGGCATTAACAACAACAAAAAATGAATTGGGACCTAAAGGTAGGTAAGCAATATGAGAAGGCAGTAACTAGGGCTGGGGGGATACTGGCATGCACAGGGAGAGGTATCACCAGTAGAAAATGGAAGATGCTATCCCTCTGTAAAGACAGTTGGTGAGACCACATCTGGCGTACTGTGCACAGTTCTGGAGACCCCACCTCTGCAAGGACATAGACCAGATGGAGGCAGTCCAGAGGAGGGCAACTAAAATGGTGCAGGGTCTGTACCAGAAGACATACAAAGAGAGACTGGAAGAGCTTAATATGTGTACCCTCGAGGAAAGGAGGAAGAAAGGGGACATGATAGAAACTTTCAAGTACCTCAAGGGAATCAACAAAGTCCAAGATGGTAGCATCTTTCAGAAAAAGAGATGTGCAAGAACAAGGGTACACAATTTGAAGATAGAGGTGGGGATGACTCAGGGGCAATGTAAGGAAGTATTTTTTCATGGAGAGGGTGTTGTACGCATGGAACAGCCTTTCTGAGGAGGTTGTGGAGTCAAAAACAGTGGGGGAATTTAAGGATGCATGGGACAGACATAAGGCAATTCTAGTGGAAGGTAGGAGGAAGTAGGCTGTTGGTAAAACTAGAATCTGCATTGTCCTATAGGTAGGTAAATGGGCAGACTGGGTGTGCCAAGTAGTCCTTATCTGCTGTCAAAGTCTATGTTTCTATGTTTTATGTTTCTAAGAAGGAAGATGGAGTGGAGGGTAGGGAAAAGCTGGGAGGGAGAGGAGGGAGGAGAGGGGCCAAAATTGAAAGTAGAGTAGAAAGTTCATAGAAGGGGAGAGGAAGGGAGAACATGGAAGAGGAAAGGGGGAAGGGACAAAAACAAGAGAAAAAGGCATTGCACAGGGGTGCAGAAATGAAAGCACAGAAAGCTATACAAAGGTATCAAACAGGTTCTCACCTTTAGCCAAAATAAAGGAAAAAGAGGAGCAAGAGGAGGGCGGAGTTTATGTTGACACGGATCTGGGCTCCAGGAGCAATAGAGAAACAGATGTAGGGCGTGCATCAAGGGCAAGTGTGGGAGGGAGCGAGGAAGTCTCAGCAGGATGGGGAGAGGTTAAGAAGAGGTGGGGGAGGTCAGCAGAGTACAAATAGGAATGGAGGAGAAATGCAGAAGGGGAAGTGTGGAGGGGGAAGGGCAGGAACATGAGAGAAGTGCTGAAGAAAGGGAAAGTAAGAAAGACACAGATGGGAGCGGGAAGAGCTGGAGGGGAGGGAAGAAAACAGGGGTACAGAAGGGAGGAGTGATGGGGGGAAGAGGAGGCACAGAGGAGAAGCACAGGAGTAGGAGGAGTGCTGGAAGAAAATGGAGAAGAGAAGGCGGACAGAACAGGGACAGAAGTCCAGGAAAGAAATACAAGAAGTACAAGGAAGGGCAATCAGGACAGGGGTACTGGGGCACACCCAGGGATGGAGAGCACAGAATCGGTCATGGTTTATGGTGACTCAGTCATTAACGGAATAAACTGAATGAGAAAGGGGAGGTGACCTATAAAAGGAGATCAGTCTTCTGTGACCCTGGAACAGAGGCAAGCAGGGCATTGCCAAGAATAAAAGCATGTATAAGGTTGCTAGAAATAAACTATACCTGGTCCTGCACCTTGGGACAAATGATCTGGCAGGGGAAGATATGGAGGAGGTACAAAAAAGGTTTAGGGAGTTAGCCAGAGGATGTAGAGAGATTTTAGCTCTCTTGCATTCTCAGAGGTCTTGCCAGTTCACTGTGCTAGTACAGCTAGACAACTGAGAATGAAAGATTTCAAACACTGGCTGAGGGAATGGTGGAGAAGCAAGGGCTACACATGCATAGGGGAGTGGGGGGACATGTGGGCAGAGGTGAACCTATTTGCAAAGGACAGACTGCATATAAATGAGGGGAGAGCTAAAGTGTTAAGGGGAAAATTACAAGGGTATATCGATGGAATACTGGGTATGGATTTAAACTATGGGAGGGAGTGTATGAAACTAGGAAAGGGCTGGAAGAAGAAAATAGAGAGTCTTGCCTAGTTAGTACTCCCTTGCAGCAGGGGGCAGGAGATGTAGGAGAGAAAGAAAATGAGAGGGGTGGGGGGAATAGATGGAAGGGCATGCTGGCAAATGCTAGGAGGCTGGAAAATAAAATGGACAATTTAGAGGACATAATGATGGGGGAAGAGCTAGACCTGGTTGCCATAACTGAGACATGGTGGACAGAAAACCATGAATGGGAGTGGTAATGCTGGGGTACAGTCTTTTTAGGAAAGACAAGAAGGGGAAAAGAGGGGAAGGTGGTATATGTAAAAGAGGGGGATAAAGGTGATGGTGGGACAGGAAGGTCAGGGTTCAGCGGAGGTCCTCTGGGTCACAATAACGAGAGGACAGGGGAGGCAGTACATATGCGGGTGGTGTACAGACTGCCCAATCAAAGGGAGGAGGTTGTTAGGGAATCAATTAAGGAAATACAATGGATGACTAGAAAAGGGGTACTTCTGTTGGTGGGAGACTTTAATCTCCAGGATGTGAACTGGGGGATTCCAACAGCAGCATCAGAAAGGAGCAGGGAGATATTAGAATCAATACAAGAGGCACTCCTTCAGCAGCTAGTGAGAGAAGTAACAAGGGGGAGGCTACTTTGGACCTAATTATGACAAATGGAGACAGTATAGAGGAGGTTGAAGTAGGGAGGGAGAATGTAGGGGCTAGTGACAACAGAACAGTCAGATTTAGTGTTAGGATGGGTAAAGAAACAAGTTAAACCACCACAAAGGTGTTGGTCTTCCGAAGGGCAGATTTTAAGAAAATGAGGGGTATCTTCAAAAGGGATATGGAAGGAAAGGAAAATCTGGGGGAAGTTGAGGAACTGTGGGAGGCATTAAAAGGGAGGAATTCTAAGGGCAACAGAGCAGTGCATTAGGAAGGTGAGCAAAACAAAATGTGGAAAGAAGCAATTTGGTTCACTAAAGAGGTGGCAGGAGCGATAAGGAAGAAAAAGAAAGCACTCAGGGCTTACAAAACTACTCAAGGAATGGAGGAAAGGGACGTCTACAGGGAAAAGCTTCATGTGGCAGGGTAAACAGTCAGGATGGCAAAGCCAGATACAGAGGAGAAAATAGCAAGAGAGGCCTGCAGGGGGGACAAAAAGTTATTCAGATATATCAGTAAGAAAAGAAAAAGCAAGTAGGGTATACTGCAGTTAAAAGGGGAGAGGTGGAGCTCTGATTGAGAGGGATGAAGAAAAAGTGGACATGTTAAGCAAATACTTTAGCTCAGTCTTCACGATCGAAGAAGAAGAGGGGAAGGGACCAGAGCTGAGGGATAGGGGAATGGAGGGCAGGGAGGTGGACAGAAGTCCTTTTACGGAAGATAGGGTATTGGAGGAATTAGATAAATTAAAGTGGACAAGGTAATGGGTCCTGATGCATTACATCCCAGGGTGCTCAGGGAAATGAGGGACGAGCTGGTGGCACCACTCACAAAGCTGTTTAATCTATCTTTAGACAAGGGGACGGTCCCAGGGGACTGGAAAAACGCTGACATGGTGCCATTGCACAAGAGTGGAGGGAAGGAGGAGTCAGGTAACTATTGTCCGGTCAGTCTTACCTCGGTGGTGGGTAAGCTGATGGAAGCACTCCTAAAAGAAAGATTAGTACAGTATCTGGCAGAGGGGGGCTCCAGGATAACAGCCAGCATGAGTTTACAGGAGGTAGGTCATGCCAAACTAACCTGATCGAATTCTTCGACAAGGTGATGGAGGTACACAATCAGGGAGGGGCAGTGGACGTGGCCTATCTGGACTTCAGTAAGGCCTTTGACACCGTCCCTCACAGAAGGCTGGTGAACAAGTTGGGCAGCTTAAGGGTGGGGAGGAAATTAACAAACTGGGTGGAGAATTGGCTAGAAGGCAGAACTCCAAGGGTGGTTGTAAAGGAGGTTCACTGCAGGGAGGAAGAGTGACAGGTGGAGTACTCTAGGGGTCAGTACTGGGCCCAATACTGTTTAACATCTACACTGGGGATATAGCAGAGGGTCTAAATACAAAGGTGTGTCTATTTGTAGATGACACAAAGATCTGCAATAGGGTGGATACACCGGGGTGTGTGGAAAGAATGAAGGAGGATCTGATCAAGCTGGAGGAGTGGTCAGGGAAGTGGCAATTTTGCTATAGTGCAAAATAATGCACATAAGCAGTGGAGGAGCTTGAGGCAACAGAGCAGGACAGGGATCTGGGGATTGTCATTTCGGATAACCTAAAAGTGGCAAATCAGTGCAATATGGCGGTGGGTAAAGCAAACAAAATGCTGGCATGCATAGGGAGAGGTATCACAAGTAGGAGGAGGGAGGAGATTATGCCACTATACAGGTCTATGGTTAGACCGCACCTGGAGTATGGAGTACAGTTCTGGAGATCTCACTTATGGGTAGACATAGATAGAGTGGAGATGATCCAGAGAAGGGCAACCAAAATGGTGCAAGGCTTGCACAAGAGATCATATGAAGAAAGGCTGGAAGAACTCAACCTATACACACTGGAAACAAAGAGAGAAAGGGGGGATATGATAGAAACTTGTAAATATTTGAGGGGAATGAACAAGGCAAGGGAAGGGAGCATCTTCAAGATGAGTGAAAACACAACTAAGGAACACAGCTTTAAACTGAAGGGGGTAAATTAAGGGGAAATGTGAGGGGACAATATTTCGCTGAGAGGGTGGTGGGTCCCTGGAATAATCTGCCTGAATGGGTAGTGGGAGCAAACTCAGTGGGGGAATTCAAGAAGGCACGGGATAACTACATGGGATTAAGCAAGAGAGGAAAGGGTAGGAATCCATTAAGGATCAAGGGGACTGTAGACTACACTGGGGAGGGGGGGAATAAAAGAGGGGAATAAGGGCACAGTGCAGAGGATCCTATGGGGAGGGAAAGGTACAGACTTGATGGGCCAGTGAGTCCTTTTCTGCTGACATGTTTCTATGTTTCTCTGTTATTTCCAGTGACTAATGTATAAAAGAAATATCTTTTGAATGCTTTTCCTGCAGACATTGTCCACCAGGAATCCCTAGATGTTTTTATTGTCTATCTTCCCCTCTAGTTAATACATTTTAATGTTCGGCTTAAAATTAGTTAATCAAATAGTATTTACTTTTTCTTTTGGACAAAATCTCTGCATTGTATTTAGAGTTTATTTTTTACAGCTACAAATTGCCACACTGATGTGTGCACTTCAACTACACCTCTTGACTACACCTCTGGTCGATGTATACAGACCACTGAAGTGTACCTAATTAGCATTTTTTAGATGCACATCAACTACACCTAACCTTATGTACATCTCTCATACAGTACAGCAGTTAAGGTGAATACCTTGAGGTGTGCCAAGGTATACACCTTACTAAAGTTTTTGCTACCCATCAGCTACACCTCATTTGGATCAGAGATAATTTGAGCTGACACTGAGTACCAGTATATCCTAATGAAAGGCAGTGGGTCTGGATTTCAAAAGATCAGACTTTTACCAGATGAGAGCACTAGTCAAAAGTAAGCTGAGGGAAGTGGATGAATTCAGGGGTGTGGACAAAAGGTGGGGAGAATTTAAAGGGGCCATTCTTGAAGGAACCAAGTCATGCCTGTGAACTTTTACCAAGAGTTACAGGCACAAGAGACTAATTTGGTTCTTGAAGAAGATCAGGGAGGCAGTGAGGGCTAAAGGAGGGCCTTCCTTAGATACAAAGTACATTAAGAAGACAAGGAATGGAGTGAATACCAGTTAAGGATGAGGACGGCCAAGAAGCAAATCGGGGAAGTAAAAGCAGCTATGAAACTATGTATTTCAGAGGGGGATTGGGGGGAACAGCTCTTTAGATACATTAGGGAAAAAAGGAAGATAAAAGAGAATTAATAGGCTTATGGAGAGAGGCAGGGTAACGAGCAGAAGGCAGCCATTCTAAATGTCTACTTTTGCTCAAGGTTCACAATAGAGACTAGCAGGCCCTTGCCAGTAAGCACATAAAGGCTGCTGCCAGAGGAATCACAGTATTGGGGCAGATGGTGTTTATGGGAGAAAGGGTCAGAAAAGGGCTATCAGCCTTGGAAATGGATAAGGATCCAGAGCCAGATGGGATGCATCCGAGAATGCTCTGTGGAAACTTGAATCAGAACTGGCTGAACACCTGAGAGGGATAGTCAATAGCTCCCAACAGTCAAGGTGATTCCAAAAGATTGGAGGGTAGCAGATATAGTCCTGCTCTACAAGGGAGGAGACAAAGACCAACCAGAAAACTACAGACCCCATAGTCCTGCCTCCATAGCAGGTAAACTAATAGAAACACTACTCAAAGAGGACATAGTAGACTACCTGGAGAGAAATGGGCTCCCAGATTGTAAGCAACATGGGTTTGTGGCAGGGAGGCCTTGACAGACCAACCTGATAGTGTTCTTTGACTGGGTAACTAGTGCACTGGAAGAGAGATAAGAAGTGGATTTGCTAGTATTCTTGACTCTAACTTGTGTGTTAGATGTTCCCAGGGGGCAGGAACACTCCTTCATATATTTTGGTTGTGTCTTAAAATATCTTTGTTGTGGGACTCTATCAAAACTTTTCTGGACCCCTTACTGGGTCTGCAGGAGTGTTTCACACCCGATATTTGTCTCTTAGGGGATCTGTCCTCTATTAGGGTTAAGGCAAGGAGGTTTCATATCTCCATGATTGCACTATCTGTCAAAAAGCTTATTTTACGCCACTGGAAAAATAAGGTCACTCCGACATTACAGGAATGGGTGAATGAAACCCTTGCTAACTTGCGTACAGAGAAAGCTATAGCAAGCCTCCATAATAGATTATCCATCTACACACATATATGGGATCCCGTTTACTCTTTAATTATTGCTACCTGGATGTAAGCACTGTTTTATAGTAAGTAGCCCTGTATACTTATGTATAATGTCATAGTTCTTATACTGAAAGTGACTTGATACTGCTGTACAGGGGTGAGGGGTGGGGGGCAGTTTTAGAAGAATATCTATTGTATTCATGTCCTACTTGTCATGTTAACTGCCTCCAATGTTGTGGAATATTTTGTCAATAAAGGTTGAATTATAAAAAAAAAAGAAGTGGATTTGCTGTACTTCAGCTTCAGCAAAGTGCTTGACTCTGCTGCACAGGAGGTTGCTAAAGAAGTTATAGAATCTGGGAACAGCAAAGGATCTAGTTAGGTGGGTGGGAAGCTGGCTAGGAGGGAGACAGCATAGGATGATAGTAAACGGAGTCAAGTGAGGAGAGAAGAAGGTCACAAGTGGGTGCCACAGGGTTCAGTCCGGGGACTGGTCCTCTTCAGTGTGTTCATTAGTGACATAGAGAAGGAATACAAGATGTGTCTCTTCACAGATGACACTAAACTTTGTGGCAGGGTAGACAGCAAGGAAGGTGTTCAAGAGCTGCAGAGGGACCTGAAAAAGTTAGAGAGGTGGTCCAGAATGTGGCAATTGAAATTCATTATCAAGAAGTGCAAGGTGATGCACATAGGGAACAAGACCCCAGGACCGAATATTGGATTGGACAGGTTAAGTTGGACATTGCCACTGAATAAAGAGACCCAGGAGTCATCATAATCAACTCCCCAAAACAATCAAGCCAGTGTAACAAGGCCCACAGTAAGGCATCCAGGATGTTGTGGTGTATTGGGAGGACGTTTGACAGCAGGAGGAAAGAGAAGATACTGCCCCTCTATAGATCACCATTGAGGCCACATCTGAAATACTGTGCCAAGTTTTGGTGCCCCCACCTAAGGCAAGACAAAGGCAGGTTAGTGATTTTACAGTGTAATGTAACCAAAATGATTCTGAGACAGTGGTTGAGCTGTGGAACAGCCTTTCAGCAGAGATGGTGGGTGAAAGAATCATTAATAATTTAAAATATGGCTGGTACCATGTGAAAGGCTTAATAGTTACACAGGAAGAAAGCAGTAAGCAGGGGACAGGGAGTGCAATAACCCCAACTAGACATTAGGTCCCCAGGTAGGATAGGGTGAAACAGTGCAGGCTGGATGGACCAATGGTTCTTTTCTGCCAACAGTTTCTATGTTTCTATATAAATGGGGCCACTAGACATGAGAGATTACTTCTCATAGGTATGGGACAGTGAAAATGGTGGGATTGGACATGATGGTGGGCTTGTTCTGAAGCAAAGAGAATTAGAGTATGTCAACACATAAGAAAGCAAGGGTTATGGATATGGGACAGGACAAGTGGGCCATGTAACTTGAGGGACTGCTTGTCATGGATATGGGATCCGGAGAAGTGCCACTGGATATCATGGAGTGCATGTTGTGGGTATGGGACAGGTTAAAGAGTACCACTGGACAGCAGAGAGTGCTTGTCATGGGGCAGGGAGAGGGAAGGGGTGCAACTGGATGTGTAGGAGTGCTTATCAGTAGTCTGGAACAGGAAAACGTTTGCTGCTGGACATTTGGGAGTGCTTGACAATGGTATGTGAAAGGGAGAAGGGAGCCACTGGTTATGAGGGAGTGCTTGAAATGGGTATGAGACAGGGATAAGAGTACCAATGGACATGGAGGAGTGCTTGTAACGATGTATGAGATTGGGAAGGGTTACGCTGGACATAATGGTCTATCTGTCAGGGGGGATAATGGTCTATCTGTCAAGGGGGTTCTATGTGGAGAAGGATGGCACTGGAGATGAAGGCATACTTGTCATGGGTATGGTACAATGAGAATGGTGATACTGGACATTAAAGAGTGTTTTCTATCTGGCAGAGAGAGCTAGGGGTGCCTCTGGAAATTAGGGTGTGATTGCCTTGAGTATATGACAGGTAGAAGCATGCCATGGACTTGGGGAGTTCTTTCCATGGGTATGGGAAAGGGAGACGTTTGCCACTGGTAAGAAGAAGTGCTTGTCATGGGTACAGGAAAGGGAGAAGGGTGCATCAGGCAGTGTTTGTCATGGGGCAGCGAGGCTGAAGGGAGGCAACTGGACATGAGGGAGTGCTGGTAATTTACTGGATTTGATTCATTTATTTAAACTCTGTAAGGTTCATGAGCTAGCAAGCCTGTTTACATGGCCATTCACAACAAAAACAACGAACACAATAATAAGTATCTCATACAATACTAACATACAAAATACATCGAATCTCAACATTTAAATACAATTACAATCAAAAATATTTAAAAGATGAAATTTAAGAGGCCTCTTGAAATGCCTAGGGATTTTGCATTGGAGATTGAATCTGCCAAAGAATTATACTATTTAGATAACTCATAGGCCACAGAGTGCTGCCTTTTGCTTTTTCACATGAAGGGAATAAACAACTGGTTATGTTTGCCAGATCTTATGTTAGCTGTCAATTCGTCTATTAGAAATATTGAACCAATAAAGGATGGGATAATGCCTATGGGACTGGGAGATTGGTACAACTGGACATTAGGGATTGCATGTCAGGGGTCCAGGGCAGGGAAAAGGATGCTACTGGACATGAGGGAATGCTTGTCATGCATACGTGACAGGGAGAATCGTGATACTGGGCATGAGGGACTGCTTGTCATCTGTATGTGACAAGGAGAATGGCACCACTGGACATGAGGCAGTGCTTGTCATGTGTATATAACAAGGAGAATGGCATCACTGAACAGAAGGGAGGGCTTGTCATGTGTATGTGACAAGGAGAATGGCATCACTGGACATGAGGTAGTGCTTGTCATGTGTATGTAACAAGGAGAATGGCACCACTGAACAGAAGGGAGGGCTTGTCTTGGTTATGAGATAGACAGATGGGTGACACTGGATATGACGGAGTAATTGTCATGAGTATGTGACAGGGAAAGGGGTGTCACTGAACATGAGGCAGTGCTTACCCTTGGATATGAGACAGGGGGAGCAATGAATAGATGTGAGGGGTGCTTGTCATTTATATATTTATTTATTTACTGTATGTGAAAACTGGTAACCAGGTAAGGCATACTGAGCCAAGGCTCATTTCCAAGGTGCAACCCGGAGGAAAGGAACAAGAGATACAATAAACATACATAATGGTCCCCATACTTACTGACTTTTAGTTTAAAGTAGTTTTTTTATGGAATTATTTATTGGAAACTGTTTTATAATATTGTGTTAGTTCTTATAATGTATGGTTCAGTGCTCTTACTGTGTTACTGTAATGCCTGAGACTCAGGGGAAGGGTGCCACAAAGAAATAAAATCTGCTACTACTATTAGAACAACAAATATTGCTCAGTACAAATAAAGTGCAGTCAAAGTACAATATCACACGGTACAAGTGCAAATAACAGCAGCAAGGCACAATGAGCAGCGATGCCAAGGGTATGGTACAGGAAGAAGAGTGCCACTGGATATGATGAAGAGCTTGCTCCAGGTGCATCAGCGATCCAGGATATTAATAATATAGGGAGGATGGCAGAGAAGGGGGAGGAGGAGCTTGGGGTGTTGGTATGCTTGAGTCTAACGATCTGGCAACCAGCCTATTGAGACAGTGAAGCACAACTTTCCAAAGGTTCAATGACAGACTGAAGGCATTCCCAGCTTCACTGGCCTTTTCCGAGGATCTTCCTGTGTAGGATAGGGGAAGGGGAAGGTTCACATGTGGAAGGAGGAGGAGACTGAGGAATTTAATAGGTGGTTGAAGGGATGTTGTCAGGAGGGCGGGTACAAATTTGTGGGAGACTGGAAGTGATTCTAGGACAGGAAGCTCTTCAAGGATGTCATCCTTCACTATGAAAAGAGGGGGCCAGTGCGCTTGGGCAGAAGTTTGATGTCTATGTACTCTAGGTCAATATTTAAACTGATGTGGAGGACTGAGGCTGGGGGAACCACAGAGGATGGAGATTAAAAGAGGAGCCTATCTAAGAGTGCCTCAGAAATAGAGACTAGGAGCAGTGGGGATGAGAGCAGCATAGCAGGGGTCTGTAATAAGTTAAGTAAAAGTGCCAGGGGAGGGGTGCTCACAAAGCCAGTAGGGAGCAGGAAAACCAGTACATTAAGGAAGGAGGGGGAGGATAAAGGAAGAAGAGATGACAAGACAGAGAATGCTATCATCCTCGGCGGAGACTGGAATAGAGTCTGTCATCTGGATTTGGACAGATTGGGTCTGCGCCATAAAGGTCTTTCACCAGCTCAATGGGGCTGAGAGAGCTTATGGATTCGCAGGGATTAGGAGATCCTTGGTGCATCCTACACCCTAATGATAGACAATACAGCTTTTTTTTCTCCTCTGCACAAGTCGTATTCCTGTATTGATTATTTTTTAATTAACACCACGAGTCTCCTGGGTCTTCTGGCATGTAATATTTTGCCTACTGTGATATCCAACCATGCGTCGACTTCTATGATGGAGCATTCTTTAAGGGGGCTGGAGAACTGGGATAGGGCCTGGTGCTTTAACTCTATGCATCTGATAGACACCCATTTTGTTAAGACACTTACAGAGTTCATACAAACTTTCTTTCGGGAAAATGAGGTTATTGTGTCATCTATGGATGTGTTATGGGGAGCGGCAAAATGCACAGTGAGAGGAGAATGTATTAGGCTTACTTCAAAGATTAAGAAGCAGAGAGCAGAAAAGACACGAGAATTACTAGCTGAGATCTGAGATCTGGAACACTGTCTTTTAGCCTTGGCCGATCAGGACATGTGCACTCGGCTACCTGCTCTTAGGGCTCAATATTACGGATTATTAGCGGAACAGGCCGACCTAGCTCTGCAAAGAGTTAAATTCTGATACCTGAAGACAGGTGAGAGAGCAGGCAAACTCCTAGCCATGAGGCTCAAACAGCCAGAAACCCAAGGCATGATCCAGAATCTTCAACCAACCCCCAGAGGAGCTATCCTTACCCACCCTCGAGATATAGCTGACGCCTTCCAACAATTTTATAAAACCCTTTACTCTCTGGAAGAGGAGATGATTCCCGACATGGACCTACTAGATAGATACTTAGACTCATTTCCACTGCCCACCCTCACAGAGCCCCATCAGGAGATCTTCCAAGCCCCTATTTCCTTGCATGAAGTGAGGCAAGTGATAGGGCAACTTCCCAAGTAAAAGGCTCCAGGCCTGCACGGGTTCAATGACTCTTTTTATGCCACCTTTATAGACTACTTGGCACCATTTCTCACAAGGTTATTCAACTATCTATGCTTGTCTGGTCTGTTGGACAGTTCATTCACCCAAGCATAGATCACCGTTATCCCTAAACCTGGTAAATCACATCTGGTACCGGGTAATTATCATCCCATATCACTTTTAAATTCTGATTTGAAAATTCTCACCAAAGTTCTGGCTAACCATCTCTTAAAAATATGGCAAGGCCTTATCAGCCCAACCCAAGTAGGATTTGTGGTGGGGCAGCTGTCCTCGGACCATATGCGTAAAGTTCTTCACCTTATATCGGTTGCAGGAGAGAGGGGAAACACCATCGGTTCTGGTTTCTTTCGACGCAGAAAAGGTCTTCAGCCATGTCTCTTGGTCATTTATGTTTGCTACGTTGTGAAGATACGGCTTTCCCTCTCAGTTCTACGATTGGCTTAAGGTTATCTATCATCAGCCCATGGCTAGAGTCTGCTGCAACGGAGTCTTTTCCACCCCCTTCCCATTGTCACGGGGGTAGCAGGCAAGGGTGTCCGCTTTCTCCATTTCTCTTTAATTTATATCTGGAACCCCTCATCCACTCCATTCAGAACAGTCAAAAGATTCTAGCCATCCAAGTAGGTAATGACAGGTATAAGCTGTTGGCCTATGCAGATGATCTATTATTGCATCTGAAGAACCCTTATACTTCTATACCAGCAACTGTGGACATTATAGATAAGTTCTCTCAAGTGGCAGGATATAGAGTAAATCTGGATAAATTCAAAGTCATGCCTCTGAACACACATGTCCAGCAACATTAGATTGAAAACTTAGGTCTTGCCTGGGAACCCAAAGCTCCCACCTATCTGAGAATCACGGTTTCTCGCTCTCTCTCAGCCCTAGTTAAACTTAATCTCTCCCCTATTTGTCAAACTATTCAAATGGACCTACAGAGATGGAGATCTCTTCCACTCTCGCTGTGGAGGCATGTGAACGTGATCAAGATGAACATCCTGCCTAGGTTACTTTACCCACTGAATATGGTGAGCCCATACCTTATCAAATGCTGGTTTCTTTGGTTACAAACCATTCTTTTAGATTTCTTATGGAATGGAAGAGTGGTGAGGAGGGTGTATTCAAATTGACCCATCAGAAAGACTTGGGAGGTTTGCGAATCCCCAACTTTTTTCTCTACTGTCGTGTGATACACGGTTGTCAAATATTTACGTGGTGCACCAACACTGACGATTCCCTAGATGATACATACATTCCTCAGTGGATGTCTCTGGAACAACATGCCTATAATAAAACAGTATAATAAAATCAGTCACTAAAATATACTTAAAAATCAGAATACGCCAGGCTAAATAGGTACATTTTTAATGCTGACTTAAAACTTTGAATGGTCAGGCAATCTCATACCCGATGAGGCAGAGAATTCCACAGGGTTGGGCCATAAAACTAAATGATCTTGCCCCAGATGTCTTCAAACGGACCCTGGGAATCTCTAGCAATCCCTCATCGGTGGATCGGAGAGGACGGAAGGGGGGCAGTAGGGATGAAGAAGATCTTGCAGGTAACTAGGTTCCTAGTTGTGTAGGGCCTTATAGGTCAGCAAACCGACCTTGAAGGTAACCCGACACTGTACTGGCAGCCAGTGCAGTCCGCGGAGGACAGGTGTTATATGACTGGTCCCCACATACCAGTCAAAAGCCTGGCTGCTGCATTCTGCACCAACTGCAAGTGGCGGATATCAAACTCCGGTAGCCCTAGGTAAAGGGCGTTGCAGTAGTCCAGGCAGGAGGTAACGTATGTGTGAACCAATGTTGGAAGGTCATTAGCAGGAGCCAGGTGCTTCACCCAGGCTATATTCCTCAGATGGTAAAAAGAGGCTTTGACAACAGCAGAGACCTGATGTTTAAGGGTCAGGCAGTCATCAAATACAACGCCCAGGTTCCGCACCTTGTCTGAGGAAGCTAACTGGCCCCCCCCCCCGAGCCAAAGACCTGAAGGTGATCCTGCCAGAAAACCTGCTTCCCGATGACCTAGGTCCATGACCAACACCTCCGTTTTTTACGGGTTTAACCGCATCCAACTCATAGTCATCCAGTCCTGGATCTCGGTGAGACAGTTGTTAAAGACTGAGACAGCATCATCCTGGTCGGGCACAAAGCACATGTACAGCTGAGTATCATCTGCATAGCTGTGAAAACTCAAGCCGTACCACCTAATAATCGCTCCAATGGCAGCATATATACTGCAAACAACATGGGCGCCAAAATGGAGCCTTGCGCACCCCAGAGGATAGGGGAAGGGATGCCGAGGAAAAAAATACCAGACACCACCCTCTGAGTGGAACCCTCAGGGAATGATCAAAACCAACTGAGGACGGGGCCAGATAGTCCACAGATAAACTGCAGGCATTCCAAAAGCACTCCGTGGTCAATGGTATCAAATGCCGTAGAGAGAGATCAAGAAGGACCAAGATGGAATGGGTCTTTCGATCTCTCGCTATTAGGAGGTCATTTAGTACCCGAACAAGAGCCGTCTCAGTACTATGTCTCTTTCTAAATCTGGACTGGATAAAATCATAGACATTGTGGCTGGTCAAATGACCATCCAGCTGCGACACAACCACCTTCTCAATAACCTTACCCACAAAAGGCAGGCTGGAGACAGGCCTGTAGTTAGCCAGACAGTCCAGGTCCAATATATACACTTATACAATTACCTAACAGGTACAAGAATAGGGTGGTTGCTCTAGTCTCCGTCTGTCTGGTACGCATCCAGATGACTATTCTGGATAAGTCATTCATCTGGTACTGTATTTTAGGAGCTCCAAGGGGGGGCAGAACAGGATGGGTAAAGGGGGGAGGAGGGGTAAAATGTTAGGACGTAGATAAATTTACCCGACTAGGCCTAATCACTGGTAGATTCAGTTTATATATTTACTAGGCCTTAAAGATTTATGGTAACAGCTTTCCATATTGGTATGTTTAGATTTAATCTCGAGTACATGGGGGAAGCTGTTGATGTACAGAATGTATCATAATGTTGTTGTGTGTTATGTGAAAATGTCTTATAAAGTATAGTAAATTAAAAAAAAAAGAGGGAATGCTATTGACACAAGTTGGAAGGCAGTCTGTTTAAATGCCAGGAGGCTAGGAAACTAAATTAGTGCATTCTAGACCATAGTGGTGGATCCAGGATCTGACCAAGCAGCCATTACAAAAACGTGGGCCACCAGGAATGATGACTGGGACCTGGCACTACCAAGGAATATCTTGTATAGGAGAGACAGGGGTAATGGAAAAGGAGGTGAGGTAATCATTATGTAAAGGAAAGCGTAGAGGCAGAAGAAGATGGGTCCATTAGGAGAGGAAATGCGAAGACAGAATCACTGTTGATAAATCTTACAACAACATCTGGAAAGAGGTTGCACATGTGAGTGGCCTATAGACTGCCAGGGCAGGGAAATAAAGGGGACAGAGAACTAAGGACAGAAATTGGGAAAGGGGCTGCAAAGAAGAGGAGTTGTTTTGGAGGATCTATATTTACTAGACATAGACTAGGATATCCCAGTAGTTAAGAGATCCAGAAGTCAGGCCATAGTAGACACATTGCAGGACTGCCTGCTGGTAGAGCTTATCAGGGAACCAACATGACAGGCCACCATTCTCAACACGATACTCACCAACTTTTAAATAGTAGGTGAAATTCAGGTTGGGGAAACATTGTGGTCCTGTAACCACAACACCATATGGTTTGAAATGGTCCTGGGTAGCAATATACTCTCATTATAAGCTGTGGTTCTGGATTTCAGACGAGCAGACTTTGATCAGATGAGGGAATTAGTCAAGGGTCAGTTGGTTGGAGTAAACAAAATTGTTGGGGGCAGTGGAGAAGAGGTGGAGAGAAATTAAATGGGACATTCTTGAAGCAACCCAGTCATGCTTGACAAGTTACCAAGGGTAATAGGCACAACAGACCAATCTGGTTCTCTAAGAATGTCAGAGAGGCGGTGATGGCCAAAATGGGCATTCATTATCTACAAGGAAAAAGAAGGTGATGAGGAATGGAGCAAATACCAAGTAAAGATGAAAGAGGCCAAGAAGACAGTCAGGAGGGAAAAACAGACACAGAGCTGCTATTGCAGAGGGAGTAAAGGGGAGGGAGAAAACAGTTCTTCCGATACATCAGAGAAAAAAGGAAGAGGAGATGGGGAATTTTTAGGCTGATGGATAGTAGTAGGTAACAGAGGATGATGAGCAGAAATCAGCCATTGTAAATGGTTACTTCTGCTCAGTATTCATGGTGGAGTATAAAGGGCCTCTGTCAGAAAGCAACACAAAAGCTGCTGCAAGTAGGATCCCAGAAATTAGGCAAATGGTAATTACAAGAGAAAGGGTTAGAAAAGGGATTCCAGCCCTTAAAATAGACAAGGCTCCAGAGCTGTATGGGATGTAGGGGGTGTGTGAATACCTTAATTTGAATACTAGGATGAATATTTGTATTCAGGACCCAGATATTTGTTATTCGGCCCCAAATGAGTGTTTTTTTTTTTAAATAAGACACTGTAACAATGTTAAAGTCCACCACTTCCTTCCCTTTTGAAGTACAACAGTTAATTCTGCCATGAACACCCCCTGACAGCCTTTCAGCAGCCCAAAAAAGGCAACAAACTACTGCACTGATCAGTGGTCAGGTGACAGATGGTCATCATAGATTGACCAAAGGTTGTAGATGAGGTGACATCTTATGTCTTGTCTAGGGCAACTAAAAATGGCACTGGCGTAAGTGCATTGTATGTGCACCTTGGAAGAGAGGAGAGCAAGATGTGCGTTGTTAGAGTCCTATACAAGTACCTCACAGAGGTGAAAACAGCACATCAGGGGAATCTCTTTCAAATGAGAAAGAGCACAAGTAACGTGGGCATGAGATGAAGCTGAAAGGGGAGTTCAAGACAGACGTGAAGAAACATTTATTCACAGAAGGCATGGCAGATGCCTGACACAGACTGCCAGCATAAGTGATGGCGACGAAAACAGCATGCATGAAATAGGCATGGGGTGTATTTGAAAACAGACAGGGAGGCAGCAGGGTTACTGTAGGATCTGCAGAAGAGACCAGTAAGGCAGGGATGAACAATCTGGTCAGACTGTGTGGGCCAAGTGGTCCCTTTCTACCAACAGATAATTAGCAACCTAAAGTACACAATAGTAAGTGCACTAAAACATGATACAGTATTTAAATGTTTCTAGTTTAAGAGGGGCCTCATGGTGGTCCTGCAGTTGTATGCCAGGTAGTGGAGAATTACCTTTTAAATTAAATATTTAACGTGATAGAAATAAGAAAGGGTGAGCCAAAAAAAGTATCATTACACTCTTGTAACATTAAGCAGATCAAGAGCAGTACTGTACCACCAGTTTTATGTAGGCAGATCATATTTTCTAGCCAACTACTGGTAAGTTTAGCTTAATGAACACTAGCTGTTCAACATGTTGAGGATCCAGCTTGGAACGGTGTGGGTCAACAATGTCACCAGCAGTGCTCAACATCCTCTCGGATGGCACACTTGTAGGAGGGCAGCTTAGATATTTTAAAGCAAGTTGTGCCAGGTGAGGAGAGGAATTAATTTTCTGAATCCAGTAGCCCAGTGGAACAACTTCAAATGGCTCAATTGATTCTGCAAAGTAGCCATTAAGTAAATTTTCTGCAGACAGAGGCTGAGACTGTGAGTGTTTGGGTTGCTTTTGATGCAATGATGTGCTAAGCAATGCCCAGTCACTTTCCTCTGCACTGCCACTATGGTGTCTTTCCCCGTCTCCACCAGTACCATCTGATTCCAAACGACCACATGCCTGTTTCTCTCCCTCAGGAACCTGAACTGGAGCATCTCCTTCCCCTTCTGAGTGTCTCACTGCTTGCATGGCACTATTTAACTCTTCACTCAGCTGTTGCCTAAAATGAGTCACCCTGTCGCTTTCCATGGCTATATGAAGGATCTCGCATTTGAACCTAGGTCCAACATGATAGCAAATACTTAATGGCAGTTATCTATGACTGTGGCAAACCTTACATCATGTTCTGTATCAAGATGAATAACAAGCTCAGTGACTTCTTGTGTACTTATTGTATTGTCAGCCAAAACCTGTTGCAATTATCTTTTGAGAATATGCACAGCTGGGATAACCTCACTAAGTAAGGCTGTGGTAGCACTTAGGTCGTGTACTCCTCTCAAATTGCACAAGAACCTTCACCATGCCCTCAAGAATTAATTGATCATGATGTCCTAGGACACCTCCAATGTCTGCCTCCATAGACATTTCGTGCAGTGCCCAATTTTTGCTCCAGCAGTCTTGAAAGCATCAGGTATGAAGAATTCCACTGAGTGCTAACATCTTGCATTACACGATTTTGGGGCAGAGCAAGGCATTCCTGAACTTTTTGTAATTTGTTAGTGGCTTTTACAGAGTGATGGAAGTGGCTGCAGATGGAACGAGCTGTAGATAATATGTTATTGGTTTTAGTAGTTACGCAGTGTATAAGTCACCACTAAATTCAGTGTGTTTGCAAAGCAATGAATACTCAGAAAATGGCCATGACTGATGGTTTTCACCATATCTGTGCCACCAAATAAGGCACTCCTACTACTACTACTACTCCCTTGCCTCTGCCTTACACAACTTTCTCTCATCTAACTGCTCCTGCTTTAACCCTCCTTAACCATCCTCATATACCTCTGCTCCTCTTCATGACTCACATCTCCTATTGAACCTTCCTCCCCCTGAGCCTGCTTCTCAGCACGCTGTCCTCTCTCTTCACCGCTTACCCCCTCACTCCTACCCATAACCTTCTTCCATTACTAACTTGCCCCTGCTTAGTTTTGACCTCTATCAGGGTTCTCAGCATCCTGGAGGGGTCTAGCACTAGGATAGCCTCCCCTTCCCCCTCTCTCCTCTCTACCCAACTTGTCCTCGCCTAAATCTGCCCTCTGTTGGGATTCTTAGTATCCTGGTGATATCTACTCTCAAGTAAGTTTCTTCCTTCCCTCTTTTCCTTTTCTTTTCTTCCCCCCATTTACCTCTGACCAACTGTCCTTGCCTAATTCTATCCCCTGGCAGGGTTCTCTGCATCCTGGAGGGGCCCAGCACTGGGCAATGACTCTTCCTTCATTCCCCTTCCCCCTATATCCTTTCTACGTAACTAGTCCTCACCTGATTCTGTGCTCTGGCAGGGTTCTCAGCATCCTGGAGTGGCCTAGTCTTAGGCAAGTTTCTTCTTTTCCTCCTCTTCCCTCCTTTCCCTTCATCCTTTCTTTTCTCTCGTCCCAATGTGTCCTCACCTAGTTCTGCCCCCTGGCAGGGTTCTTAGCATCCTGAAGGGGTCCAACACTTGGAAATGGCTCTTCCTTCCTTCCCCTTTCCCCTCCATCCTTTCTACCTAACTTGTCCTCTCCTGACTCTGCTCTCTGGCAGGGTTCTCAGCATCCTGAAGAGGCCTAGTATTTGGCAAGTTTCTCCCACCCCTCCTCCTCCTTCCCTTTACCATCCCCTCTACTATCTCTACCCAACTTGTCCTTGCCTACTCCTGCCCCTTATTCTAAGTCCTTGCCTCATTCCACCACTGGCAGCGATCTTTGCACTCTGAAGTGGCCAGTTCCAGGTATGACTCATCTTTCCCTACCTTTTCCCTTACCCTCACCTCCCTCCTGAACCCCCCTCTACCCCCTGCACTTAAACAAAGGAATTAGTTCACTTGAGCTAATAACTTGCATTTTTTGTTCTGTCTGAGGCGCTCCCAGATTGCACTAGCCCTGTGCTAACTTGCCCCTCGCAACTGATTTTTTTGCTCACTTTGCTCTGGTAATGTTCCCCCATCATTAGCCTCTCCTTCCCCCAGCTGGTTTCCCCTGTCTACCCCCTACCCTTCTTGATGTCCCCTCAATGAACCTCATTCATTCAATAATTGCTAAATGATCTGCCTCTTAACTATGATCCATTCCTGCAAGGAGTTGGATCCAAGGCTACATTAAATTTATGTACTATGTTCCTCAGATATGCCACTTGTAATTAAATGCATATTCCACAGGTATGATGTATTTAACTGTATGTTATGTCACAAATGTGATTGTATGATTATTTATGATATTTTTTAACTATATGTCTTGTTTCAAATGTAATTGAATGTTTAATTTCTCAGATAAGTTAAATAGTAAACTGTATATCTAATTCTTCATCCAATTGTACCTCCCCCCCAGATCACACCAGGAGACAAGCAACTTGTTGTTCAGTGTACCTTCCTGGTAAAACATTTCAATAATTAAGTAAATTGTCGGCAACAAAAAAACAACTTTTAAATTGGTGTTAACACCAGTCCAAGACCGCAATATGTCTTGCAGGAATGCGAGAATGTTATGTGCTCTGTGGTCTTCCTCCATCAGTTCAACGTTCAGTAAAGCTGACTTAATGTGACTATCAGATTGTGGGGGGGCAAGGGTGAGCCACAAGGTGATGCTTCAGAAACATCACCAGCAGGCTGTTGCACACGCCAGTGTGTAGTTAAGGAGACATAGGCATGCAGGGAGGTATCACTAGTCCAGATATCTGATGTGTAATGAAAAACAACACCAACAGCCTCTGCAAGCAGAGCAGCAACAGCAGATCACACACCATCATACAGTCATGGCAATACACTCTGTGAAAATGCAGTATGAGATGGTATCTGATAACGTGGGTGCAAATAGTTGAGAAGCCATCAGAAGTCAGTATCCTCCACAACTGTGATAGGCTGGAGATCCAATGCCATCATCTCAGCAATCAGCTGTGTAATTTGGTGCGCTTTTGCATGTGAGGCATGATACTTTGTTTGTGCCTGCAGAGCATCTGTTATTGGAACTGTCGTGGAAGACATCAATGTGGACCGCTTCACTGATGGTGTGTGAAGTGCTGATGACTGTCTCTGCCTTGTAGTATCACTGGAGTCAGAAGTGATCAGAGTAGAGGGACTCTGTGTTCGTGAGGGGGAAGGAGTGCTGTGACCACTGGGTTGCCTGAAATCAGATCTGTTGGTACCACCACCACTGCCAACAGTACATACCTGTCCACTGGAGGAGTTTGGTCTTGGTGAAACCAAGGGTCCAGATCCAGACCCAGATGAGCTTCAATACAGTTGAGGATGCTTAACCTTCAAGTGGTTCTGTAATAGGGATGAGCAGACCAGAAAAGGTCCTGACCCTAATTATCAGGATCCAGGTCAAAGTCCTGATAGGTTCTGATTGGTTCAGATTCAAATCAGAACATTTAAGAAATAAATGGTAATACTGGAAAACAATCATGAAACATCAAAACATAGACTGTTTTGCTACAAAAAGACCCAGAGGTCCACCCAGAAAGTAAAAATTAAGCATTTTTTCTAACCTCAGTATGTTAGTCTAGGTTTCTGGCTGCTTTTATTCTGTATGTGGTCCACCTTTATCTCACAATTTATCTTTCGGATGAGACGTTAAACCGAGGTCCCATCTGCCTGGATTGGTGGTAGTTCAGGTGGATGTTAAAGGTCTCATGGCACTTCGCGAAAAGAGTAGGGGAATTTCCCTGGTGTCCTGGCCAAATTCCCCTCATTCACTATAAATACCACCAACAGCTTAATCTGGTTCAAAGTCAGTTGGCATCCATCTGTATCCCTCTCCCCCGGGTCGTGCCTGAAAATAGGCAGGATTTGTCTAGTGCACTTACCCGGTCAACAAAAACTAAATAAAATAAAATAAATAAAGAATCAATGTTATGCTTCCTTACCATTTGTTTCAGGGCATGGTATCACCAATGAATACATCAGCATCCTTCCTGTCCCAGTATGCATACCCCAGTCCCTCCTATCCACAAATGTTCTACCTCAGTAAGCAGATTACTGGTCCCCATCCCATGTATTGACACCCACTTTGCACTAGTAATATTCCCATTCCTGCTCCTCTGACACCCACACTGCAAGTATAGATCACACACACAAAACATACACATACACCAGGTGGAACTGCAGGTGCAGAGGTAGCACAAGTTTTGCAGACAGGTGACAGTGCACATTTTGCATACTGGCATGCACTACTGATACACCCAGTTAGTTTTAAAGCCAGACTATTTTAACAAAGAAACAACAGTGTCATCACCAGCTCTTATTCACATACACACACACAAAAAAAGAAAACAGTGAACCCTACACACATATTAAATAAATCAGCTGCAAATCTGTCTCTGACATCATTGGAAGCCCCCCCAAATCACAATGCATTAAATTTGCAGCAGGTCGGCCCACCAGCGCAGCGGTTGGATTTCCGCATGCAACACCAGTGACCCAGGCTCGGGAATGGACCCGGGAGCTGGAGGGCGGCTGGGGGGATTGAGCACCTTCAAGGCTGCTCTCCCTCTCTGGGAGGAGGGGTGAATGCCCGTGTGTGTACGACTCCTGGCCGCCAGGAGGATACACAAGCATCGCATCTAAAAGATAAAGAGGGGTGGGGTGGACGCTGGACATCATTGAATGTCCCTGCCCCTGGGGACACAAAAACAGAAAAATCCTTCTTGCGGCCGCCATTAATGATGACTGCCCTTGGCCCTAATCTGTCCCCAGGGTCCTCTCCAATTCTAGTCCCACGGATGTGGCACTGTGCCTCAGGTGCCACATCTCCACCCCGAAGGGGTAAACCGGGGGTGTCGGAGTCGCAACCAGTAATGGAGGTGGGGGTAAAGGGGTCCGTGACCAGGCAGAAAGCCTAGGCAGCCACGAGCAACATAAACAGGAAAATTAAAAAAAAAAAAACATTTGCAGCAGGACTTTTTTACTATCCCTGCTTTACTAGAGCAGTCACTCATTAATTCAAATTCCACCAGTACTAGCAACAGATTTGAAATAGAATTTGAAACATAGAATTTGACAGCAGATAAGGACCACTTGGCCCACCCAGTCTGCCCATTTCCCTGCCTACTGGATAAGCTGCAGATCCTAGTTAACCAGCAGCCTACTTCTTCCTACTCCCACCCCCTAGAATTGCCTTATGACTGTCCCATGCATGCTTGAATTCCACCACTGTTTTTGACTCCACGCCCTCCTCCGGAAGGCCGTTCCATGCATCCACAACCCTCTCTGTGAAAAAATACTTCCTAAATTACCTCTGAGCTGCCCCCCATCTTCAGATGGTGCCCCTTGTTCTTGCACACCTCTTTTTGAAAGATGCTACCCTCTTGGACTTTGTTGATTCCCTTGAGTACTTGAAAGTTTCTATCATGTCCCCCCTCTCCCTCCTTTCCTCAAGGCTATACATATTAAGCTCCTTAAGTCTCTCTTCATATGTCTTCCGGTGCAGACCCTGCACCATTTTAGTTGCCCTCCTCTGGACAGCTTCCATCCTATGTCTTTGCAAAGACTGGGTCTCCAGAACACAGTACTCCAGATGGGGTCTGACCAGCTGTCTGTACAGAGGGATAATAACTTCCTGTTTTCTACTGGTGATGCCTCTCCCTATGCATCCCAGTATCCCCCCAGCCCTCCTTGCTGCCCTCTCACATTGCTTGCCCACCTTTAGGTCATCTGATATGACTACCCGGTCCCTTTCATTTTTGTTGTTGTTAGTATCTCACCCCCCATTGTGTACTCTTCCCCTGGGTTTTTGTTTCCCAGGTGCATTACCTTGCACTTCTTAGCATTGAATCTAAGCTGCCATACATTTGACCATTCCTCTAACCTTGCCAAGTCCCTTTTCATCCTTTCCATCCCACCTTGTGCATCAACTCTGTTGAAGATCTTTGTGTCATCTGCAAAGAGACATACTTTTCCTTCCAGTCCCTCTGCAATGTCGCTTATAAAGACATTGAAGAGTACCGGTCCTAATACTGAACCCTGCGGGACCCCACAACCCTCCTTTCTTCAGAGTGGACTCCATTTACTATTACTCTCTGTGTCCTATTCTCCAGCCAATTTTTTACCCAGGCTGTCATCTTGGGACCCACTCCCAGGCTAGCTAACTTGTATATTAATCTTTTGTGTGGGACTGTGTCAAATGCCTTGCTAAAGTCTAGGTAGGCCATGTCCACAGCCCTCCTGATCTACTACTTTGGTCACCCAGTCAAGAAATCTATCAGATTTGTCTGGCATGACCTTCCTGCTGCGAATCCATGCTGCCTTGGGTCCTGTGCCCCTCTGACCTCTAGATACTCGACAATTCTTTCCTTCAGAAGTGATTCCATCATTTTCCCTACCACTGGGGTTAAACTAACAGGTCTGTAGTTTCCTGCTTCTGCCTTGCTCCCACTTTTGTGAAGGGGAATCACATCTGCCCTCCTCCAGTCCTCGGGTACCACCCCATCCTCCCATGATTTGTTAAACAGGGTAGTCAGTGGTGTTACTAATTCTACCCTTAGTTCTTTTAGAATTCTGGGATGAATCCCATCAGGCCCCATTGCTTTGTCCACCTTCAGTATTAAGAGTTCTTTCAGAACCCTTTCTTCTGTAAATGGGCTGGTATCAACTTCTGTATCCAGAGTGTTTCTACTGTTTGTTTTAGGTACCTCCCCTCTTCCTTTGTAAATACTGAGCAAAAATATTTGTTTAGTATCTCTGCCTTTCACAGTCACCCTCTGCCCACCCTCCCCATAAGCCTCACTATCCCTCCCTCGGTCTTCCTTGGCTCCCTGATGTACCTATAAAGGTTTTATCCCCCTTCTTAACTAAATACGAAATACACCTATTTAAAACAGTGAGGCAATCCAACTGCTCAAAAATGACTCTTTTACCTTACTGAGCTGCTTATTAGTACTTCTTACTAAATTTGTTATACACAAAACAATATTACTGTTGATTTTATTTGTGGTACTATTTGAAAGAGCTCCTGGTGCCCTACACCCCTATGAGACAACTCCACTTGGCTGACGAGGGGTTGCTGGAGATTCTGAGGGTAAATTTGAAGTCTTCTGGAGCTCGTGCATTTGGATTCGCTGCACCTACCCTCTAGAATTCTCTGCCCCGTCAGCGCCGGGACAGCAGGACAGTGGGGAGCTTTAAGCAGGCACTAAAGACTTTTCTATGGGAGAAGGCGTTTTCTTCTTTGTTTTAACTTTATATTGTAGTATTGTAATATTCGTTTAGAACTGTTTTATTGTATGTATTGAATATGTTTGTGTTTTTCTTGATGTACAGCGCTTTGAAAACCTTGAAAGGCGCTTAACCAAATAAATGTTATTATTATTATTTATATAGGTGCACACTGCATTATGATCTCCATCAGTGGATGCACACCCATTATTTGCTTTTCTTATTCAAATGTAAATCTGCTGCACTTGCTTTTGTCTGGATAATCTAGTCCTCATGTGTAAAGCAGATAGTTCTAGGTGAATCACCCTATTAATTCCAAATAAACATTGTTCAACAGTTCACTCATTCTCAAAGTTGTATATGTGAATGTTGGGGAACCGTTTCTTTCTGTGTTTCAAAATACCTGCATTTTCTCCAATATTTTCAGCATTATTGCATTGGTACAGTGTATAACAAGCATTTGTCAATGCCGAATGTTGATTACGTTGGTCTGTTGAGCTTGTTCACTGGCCCTCTGTCACTCGCTCAGTCTGTTTCTCCCAGTGCTGCAGGCTGCTCTTTTGTACTGGGCTCCTGCCAGCGTTGGCAGCTTTTTCTGCCCACTAAGAAATCCACAGCTATCCCGACAGAGCTCCGTTGAGGTGGCTCACTCCCCTTCTCTCACTCATTCATTCTGTTTCTCCTGGCGCTGCAGGCCGCCCTTTTGTACTGAGCTCCTTCCTCTGTTGGTGGCTTTTTCTGCCAACAAAGAAATCTGCAGCAGTCCCGACACAGGTCTGTTGAGCCTGCTCAATCCCCCTCTCTCACTCACTCTCTCGTTCCATTTCTGCCAGCGCTGCAGGCTGGCCTTTTGTACTAGGCCCCTGCCTGCATTGCCACCTTTTTCTGCCAACAAAGAAATCTGCAGCAGTCATGATAGTGCTCCGTAGAGCTTGCTCATTCCCCAGTCTCACTTGCTCACTGTGTTTCTCCCAGCACTGCAGACTTCCCTTTTGTACTTGGCTCCTGCCTGCATTGGCACCTTTTTCTGCCCACAAAGAAATCTGCAGCTGTCCCAACAGAGCTCGGTTGAGGTCGCTCTGTCCCCCTGCCTCACTCACTCATTCTGTTTCTTGTGGCGCTGCAGGCTGCCCTTTTGTACTGGTCTCCTACCTCTGTTGGCACCTTTTTCTGCCCACAAAGAAACCTGCAGCAGTCCCAACAATAGTTCCATTGAATTCGCTCACTCCTCTTCTCTCACTCGCTCATTCCATTTCTGCCGGTGCTGCAGGCTGCCCTTTCTACTGGGCTCCTGCCTGCATTGCCACCTTCTTCTTCCCACAAAGAAATTTGCAGCAGTTACAATAGAGCTCCGTTGAGCTCGCTCACTCCCCCTCTCTCTCACTCACTCATTCTGGTTTTCCCGCCACTGCAGGCTGCCTTTTGTACTGGGCCCCTGCATGCATTGCTGCCCTTTTCTGCCCACAAACAAATCTGCAGCAGTCCCAACAGAGCTCCTTTGAGCTCACTCACTCCCCCTCCTTCACTCGCTCATTCTGTGTCTCCCATCGCTGAAGGCTACCCTTTTGTACTGAGCTCCTGCCTACATTGGCGGCTTTTTCTGGCCACAAAGAAATCTAAAGCAGTCCTGACACAGCTCCATTGAGCACGCTCACTCCCCCTCTCTCACTCACTCACTCATTCCATTTCTGCTGGCGCTACAAGCTGGCCTTTTGTACTGGGCTCCTGCCTGCATTGCCGTCTTTTTCTGCCCACGAAGAAATCCACAGCAATCACAATAGAGCTTCGTTAAGCTTGCTCACTATTGCTCTGTCACTCACTCGTTCTGTTTGTCTTGGCGCTGCAGGCTGCACTTTTGTATGGGGCTCCTGGCTGCATTGGCACCTTTCTCTGTCCACAAAGAAATCCGCAGCGGTCCCGACAGAGCTCCATTGAGGTCGCTTAGTCTCCCTCTCTCACGCGCTCATTTTGTTTGTCCTGGCGCTGCAAGCTGCCCTTTTGTATGGGGCTCCTGTCTGCATTGGTGCTTTTTTCTTCCCACAAAGAAATCTGCAGCAGTCCTGATAGAGCTCCGTTTAACTCACTCAGTCCCCCTGTCTCACTCACTCATACTGTTTCTCCCACCACTGCAGGCTGGCCTTTTGTACTGGGTCCCTGCCTGCATTGACGCCTTTTTCTGCCCACAAAGAAATCCGCAGAAGTCCCGACAGTATTCCGGTCAGTTTGCTCACTCCCCCCCTCTCACTCACTCTCTCGTTCTGTTTCTCCCAATGCTGCAGGCTGCCCATTTGTACTGGGCTCCTACGTTGTGGCTTTTTTCTGCCCACAAACAAATCAGCAGCAGTCCCAACAGAGCTCAGTTGAGCTCGGCCACTCCCCCCCTCACTCACTCGATCTTGATCTGTCCCAAACACTGATTTCCCACAGCGACCATGATATTCTCCGGCAGGAGTGCAAAAATATATTTTAGCCAGGATGTGAAAAATTATAGCACTACTGTTCATAAGGAGGTGTGAAAAAATGCCACTGTTGAAAATGTGGCATGAAAATATTATAAATTTGCGAAGTTATAAGCGTGCGTGGAAACAGTTCAATGTACCCTTGTAATACAGTCATGTTATGGAGTTTGGTCGCCAAATTTTAAACATAGGGATTTTAGGACCTCTGCTCATGAATAGTGCCACTGTCATTTTCTTAATCTGTCCCAAACACTCATTTCCCACAGCGACTGCATTATTCTGCGCCGTAACTGTGAAAACACATTTCGGTCAGGATGTGAAAAATGACAGCTGTACTGCTCATAAGGAGGTGTGAAAAAATGCCAGTGTTGAACATCTGGCGTGACAATATTACCAATCCGCGAAGTTACAAGGGTGCATGGAAAGTGTGCAATGCACACTTGTAACACAGTCATTTGATGGGCCATCATTGCCAAATTTTCAACATAGGCATTTTAGGACCTCTACTCATGAACAGTATCACTATCATTTTCTTAATCTGTCCCAAACAATGATTTCCCACAGCAACCGCTCTATTCTGTGCCGGAAGTGCAAAAACACATTTCCACCAGGATGGGAAAAATGACAGCTGTACTGTTAAAAAGTAGGTGTGGGAAAATGGTAATGTTAAAAATCTGGAGTGAAAATATTACAAATTCGCGAAGTTACGAGTGTGCGTGCAAACTGTGCAATGCACGGTCGTAACAGTCATTTTATGGAGTATCGTCACCAAATTTTCAATATAGGCATTTTAGGACCTCTACTCATGAACAGTGTCACTGTCATTTTCTTAATCTGTCCCAAACACTAATTTCCCATAGCGACCGCGCTATTCAGCGCTGCAAGTGCGAAAACACATTTCAGCCAGGATCTGAACAATGACAGCTGTACTGTTCACAAGGAGGTGTGAAAAATGCCAATGTTGAATATCTAGCGTGAAAATATTGCAAATTGTGAGTTACAAGCGTC
This sequence comes from Neoceratodus forsteri, assembly GCA_016271365.2. Classification (NCBI taxonomy): domain Eukaryota; kingdom Metazoa; phylum Chordata; order Ceratodontiformes; family Ceratodontidae; genus Neoceratodus; species Neoceratodus forsteri. Next base: position 171,399,281 of record CM028135.1, read on the forward strand.
TTGTAACTGTGCATGAGCAGCTCATAAAACAGTCATTTTTTTTTTTCACCAAATTTGCAAACGTAGGCTTTTTGTGCCCACCTCATGAACACTGGCACTGTTGTTTCATTAATCAGCCCCAAAAGGTGATTCCACGCAGTGACAGCAAAATCACCTTCCGGGGCCAATTAACCCCATGACAGTTTCAGAATTCATGAGGATTGGTCCCAAAAACCCCATGTTGAAAATTTGGTGCCAAAATTCCCAAAAATGACTGAGGTATGCATTAAAGTTGGAAAAAAAAACATTTATTCCATTATACAGCCTACCAGCAAATCCTCAGTTCGCAGTTGGCTTTGAAGAGTGCAGACGTGTTCCCGGTCCGCCGAAGATCGTCATACCCACGCTCAGAGAGGTAAGTATGACATGGGGGTGTGGGGAGGCAGAAGATGCGCCAGTGGGTGGAGCCGTGAGTTGCATGAGGGGCAGGGAGACCTCCAAGGACAGTTTCCTTTTTACAGGCAAAAAAGGACATCAGGACCATTTTTATCTTACAGGGGTATGTGACACGCTGGGGTTGGTTCCCAGCGCCGTACACCGAGTCTTCCTTTGGTGGGGCAAGCTGTAGCTGACGGGTTTGGGCACCCCATTGGCACACAACAAAAGGGGTGGGGGTGACATTATGCCGACGGGGATTGGGCACCCCATCGGCAGAGAATATAAGCGGGGGTTAACATAATGCTGACAGGAGTGGGCTCCCCTGTTGGCAACACAAACATGGGGGCACCAGTCGGCATGAGATTGGGGCCCCCGTCCGGCAAAATAAACACGGAAGTTATTGTTTGTGAACACGCGACAAACCAGCCGCCATGTTCACAAACAATATCAGTGTGAAGATCCCGCCCTGCAATGACGGATCTCTCCCTCATTGCAGTGAATGACTTATGCTGCAATGACGAGGTGGCCCCTGATTGCAGCGGCTGATTTTTTACAGGTTGGTGGCATGCTGGCTGAACTAGTGTTAGCAGCAGTGTGACAGCACTGGGGAACGCTGGACAAGCCTGTTCAGGCTGTGGGGGCATTGGCCACAACAGTGCCGCGCCTCCACAACCTGCTTGTGGAGAAAGCTGCCACAATATGTTTCCTGTGCATGCACGCAATCAGCATAAAAAGGTTAACAAATCAATTTGGTGTACTGTATAGATTAAAACAACTCTTACAGTTGACTTCTATTTTGTAATATTACAAGCTCTTTCCTCCTCTTACTTTACTGCACTAGAGATTTTTGATTCATCTCTCCACAGTTTACAAAAGTACAGTATCTAGTCTGCTTCATCATGCCACATTGCATAAATCATTACACTTTTCCCAGTGCCAGGAGTATTATTCCTTTCATCACTCTGCTTAATTAATAAGGCTGTGGTGAAAAACTCTAACTGGAGACTTGAACTACATGGGCTCTTCCAGCCCTATACTGATAACTCCAAGGTCCCAACCAACATCCCCTCCTGCATTATCACCACTGCCCTTCATCCCTCCCAGTGTGATGCTGCTGGGTAAGGGTTAGAGTGGTGTCTTGGCATAGAGACTACCTAGTAAAGCAGGGGCTGCACAATGGCTAGAGGGTCAATAATGGTGTTCACTGCTGAAGAGAACACCATCTCTCAAGGCTCTGAACCTCTTGGGCCCACTTTGATCACCCATCCAGTCACTTCTTCCTGTGGCCCAACTAAGCCAAAACCAACAACAGTCTCTTGAACTACCTGAGAGTGCCCCGAGATACTGGCCCAGATCAGTTTAAAAAAAAAAACTCACACACTTATAATTGATGCCCCAGTCTCGAAAATGCATACCAGGTGTATCTGTTCACACTTTGGCTGTCGGCATGGCTTCACCAGAATCATTTTAAATAACAGCCTACCTGGTTCAAATATAAATTTAGGCAGCACTCCACATAAGGCCCACTGACCGCATGACCGCAACCGTCTCACGGACTCGACGGATCAAACAACAGTGGTTTGATATCTGGTCTGTCTTCACCAGTCTAGCACTGGTGGCAGAAGACTCGTGGCTGTATCAATGGCAGTAAATGGCTGGCGCGGAGAGACCCAGACACTCAGTGTGTCACTCAGACTAGGCTGTGCTACGTGCCAAAGTGGCGGTCTGGTCCATCCTATTATCTGCCACTGTGGGTTGGGGGAGCAGTGGTGGCAGCAGTGAGAGAAATGGCAGCTCAGCAGACACGGTGCACTATGGCAAACAGGCTAGCAAGGAAAATGAAAATCGTGCAACTCACAGCACAAACAAAAATGCTCAGATACATGAGCTACAGCTGCAACATTTATTCAGCATCAAGGTTTATGTGTACCTGTGCACTTTATGCTGAATAAATGTTGCAGCTGTAGCTCATGTTATCTGACCGTTTTTATGTTGATTGTGTACATGCTCAAGAAACATGTTGCAGCAGCTTGCTGCAGAAGTAGGCTGTGGAGGCAAGGCACTGTTTTGGCCAATGCCCCTCTGCCTTTTGAGGCTTGGCCTGCTGTCCCCAATGGGGTAGCACACTGCTGCTGACACTAGTTCAGCCAGCGTGCCACAACCTTGAAAAGTTTTAGCCGCTGCAGTCAGGGGCCATCTCATCAATGCAGCATCATCCACTGCAATGAGGAAGCGACCCATCATTGCAGGGCTCCCTTGCATTCCCGATCAGTTTGCTGATGGGGAGCCCATTCCCTATTGGTTTGTGTTGTTTGCTGATGGGGTGCCCAATCCCCCTCGACAACATGTCCCCTCCCCCTGGTTCTTTGCCCGCAGGGGTTCCCAATCCCCATCGGCATGTTCCCCCCCCAGTTCTTGTGTGCCGAGGGGGTGCCCAGTCCCCCTCAGCTCATGAGACCCTCCCATACTAGTATGTGCCGACAGGGGTGCCCAGTCCCGTCGGGTCCAGTCCCACCCACCCCAAAACATGCAGGTGGCATGCTGGAAGCCCACCCCAGCGTGCCAAAAGTACCTGCAAAAGGAAAAACCTGTCCCGATGTCTTCTTTTTCTCTAACCCTGAAAGAAGAAACGGTCCTTCGCCATTTGCACCCCTCCTCCAAGCCGCGCCCTACCACTGCATTCCCCACCTCCCACACCCCCTCACCCCGTACTTACCCCCGGAGTCTGGCGCAATGATCTTCGGTGGACCGGGAACATGTCTGTGCTCTTCAAAGCCGACCATGAACTCAGGAAGTGCCGGTAAGCTGTATAATGGCATAAATAGGTTTTTTTAAACTTTGGTGCATATCTCAGGCATTTTTGGAATTTTGGCACCAAATTTTCAACATGGGGTTTTTGGAACCCCTCCTCATGAATTCAGCCACCGTCATGGCATTATTCAGCCCTGAAAGGTGATTTCGCTGTCACTGCACGGAATCACCTTTCGGGATCGAGTAACGAAACGACAGTGCCAGTGTACATGAGGTGGACTCTCAAAAAGCGTATGTTGTAAATTTGGTGGAAAAAAATCCAAAAAATGACTGTTTTATGAGCGTGCGTTGTGCAGTTGCTACGCACACTTGTAAGTTCGCGAATTTGCAATATTTTCTCGCCAGATTCTCAACATTGGCATTTTTTCACACCTCTTTATGAACAGTACAGCTGTCATTTTCCCCACCCTGTCCAAAATATGTTTTCGCACTTTCAGCACAGAATAATGCAGTTGCTGTGGGAAATCAGTGTTCAGGACAGATTACGAAAATGACAGTGACACTGTTCATGAGCAGAGGTCCTAAAATGCCTGTGTTGAAAATCTGTTGATGATAACCCATCACATGACTGTGTTACAAGTGTGCATTGTGCAGTTTCCACGCACCCTTGTAACTTCGCAGATTTCTAATATTGTCACGCCAGATTTTCAACATTGGCATTTTTTCACACTTTATGAGTAGTACAGCTGTCATTTTTCACATCCTGACCGAAATGTGTTTTCGCACTTCCGGCACAGAATAGCGCAGTCACTGTGGGAAGTGAGTGTTCGGGACAGATTAAGAAAATGACAGTGACACTTTTCATGAGCAGAGGTCATAAAATCCCTGTGTTGGAAATTTGGTGACGAAAGTCCATACAGTGACTGTGTTACAAGCGTGTGTTGAACTGTTTCCATGCACCCTTGTAACTTTGCAAATTTGTAATATTTTCATGCCACATTTTCAACATTGGAATTTTTCACACCTCCTTATGAACAGTACAGCTGTCATTTTTCACATCCTGGCCAAAGTATGTTTTTGCACATCTGCCACAGAATAGCATGGTCGCTGTGGGAAATCAGTGTTTGGGACAGATTAAGATCGAGCAAGTGAGAGGTGGGGAGTGGCCAAGCTCAACTGAGCTCTGTCAGGACTGCTGTGGATTTCTTTGTGGGCAGAAAAAGGACCCAACACAGGAGCCAAGTACAAAAGGGCAGCCTGCAGCACTGGGAGAAACAGAATGAGAGAGCGAGTAAGGGAGGGGGAGTGAGTGACCTCAACGGAGTTCTGTCGGGACTGCTGCGGATTTCTTTGTGGGCAGAAAAAGGCATCAATGCAGGCAGGGGCCCAGTTCAAAAGGGTAGCCTGCAGTAGTGTGAGAAACAGTATGAGCGAGTGAGAGAGGGGGACTGAGTGAGCTCAACGGAGCTCTATCAGGACTGCTGCGGATTTCTTTGTGGCCAGAAAAAGGTGCCAATGGAGACAGGAGCCCAGTACAAAAGGGCAGCCTGCAGCAGCAGGAGAAACAGAATGAGCGAGTGAGAGGGGGGGAGTGAGTGACCTCAATGGAGCTCCGTCAGGACAGCTGTGAACTTCTTTGTGGACAGAAAAAGTCATCAACACAGGCAGGAGCCCAGTACAAAAGGGCAGCCTGCAGCGCGGGAAGAGACAGAATGAGCGAGTGAGAGAAGGGGAGTGAGTGAGCTCAACAGAAGGCAAAGGCAAATTTATTTAAAAAAGCGCCCAATCCCGGAGGCTCGAACTGTGTCGGGACTGCTGTGGATTTCTTTATGGGCAGAAAAAGGCGCCAATGCAAGCAGAAGTCCAGTACAAAAGGGCAGCCTGCAGCGTCGGGAGAAAAAGAATGAGCAAGTGAGAGAGGGGGAGTGAGTGAGCGCAATGGAGCTGTGCTGTAACTTTAGAGTTGCCCACCCTCCCACCCAGGATCCTCCGTGGTCCTATATTACAGCAGGGTCTCTGGAGGAAACAAAGCAATGACTGGATATGCCCACACCTCCTTACTTAACAGTACAATCGATCATTTTCACATTCTGGCCGAAATGCGTTTTCACTCTTCCGGCGCAGAATAGCGCGGTCGCTGTGGGAGATCAGTGTTCAGGACAGATTAAGAAAACCACAGTGACACTGTTCATGAGGAGAGGTCCTAAAATCCCTATGCTGAAAATTTGGTAACGAAAGTCCATAAAATGACTGTGTTACAAGCGTGCGTTGAACTGTTTCCATGCATCCTTGTGACTTCGCAAATCAGTGATATTTTCACACCAGATTTTCAATGCTGTCATTTGTTCACACCTCCATATGAACAGTACAGCTGTCATTTTACACATCCTGGCCGAAATGTGATTTCGCACTTCTGGTGCAGAATACCGCAGTCGCTTTGGGAAATCAGTGTTTGGGACAGATTAGAATAGAGCAAATGAGAGAGGGAGAGTGACCGAGCTCAACTGAGCTCTGTCAGGACTGGTGCAGATTTCTTTGTGGGCAGAAAAAGGCACCAACGCAGGCAGGAGCCCAGTACAAAAGGGCAGCCTGCAGCGCTGGGAGAAATAGAACGAGCGAGTGAGGGAGGGGGAGTGATTCAACAGAGCTCTGTCTGGACTGCTGCAGATTTCTTTGTGGGCAGAAAAAGGTGCAATGCAGGCAGGAGCCCAGTACAAAAGTGCAGCCTGCACCGCCAGGAGAAACAGAATGAGCGACTGAGAGAGGGGGAGTGAGCGACCTCAACGGAGCTCTGTCAGGACACCTGTGAAATTCTTTGTGTGCAGAAAAAGGCGCCAGTGCAAGCAGGAGCCCAGTACAAAAGGGCAGCATGCATCACCAGGAGAAACAGAATGAGCGAGTGAGAGAGGGGGAGTGAGCGAGCTCAACGGAGCTGTGTCAGTATTGCTGCAGATTTCTTTGTGGGCAGAAAAATGTATCAACACAGGCAGGAGCCCAGTATAAAAGGGCAGCCTGCAGCTCAGGGAGAAACAGAACGAGTGTGTGAGTGAGTGAGAGAGGGGTAGTGAGCGACCTCAATGGAGCTGTGTCAGGACTGCTGCGGATTTCTTTGCGGGCAGAAAAAGGTGCCAACGCAGGCAGGAGCCCAGTACAAAAGGGCAGCCTGCAGTGTCAGGAGAAACAGGACAAGTGAGTGAGAAAGGGGAGTGAGCAAGCTCAACGGAGCTTTGTCGAGACTGCTGCAGATTTCTTTGTGGGCAGAAAAAGGTGCAAATGCAAGCAGGAGCCCAGTACAAAAGGACAGCCTGCAATGTAGGGAGAAATAGAACGAGTAAGTGAGAGGGGGTTAGTGAATGAGCTCAATGGAGCTCTGCTGGGACTTTACAGCTGCCCACCTCCCGCCCCAGTGTCCTCTGTGGTCCTGTATTATAGCAGGGTCTCTGGAGTGGAGACAAAGCAATGATTGGATGCTTTAGGATTGGTGTACTAATACAGATTTACTTCTTCTGTTTCTTTCTCTTAACTGAGCTAAGTACTGAGCTATACTGTTATGATTGCTGTAATAATACAGGTTTATTCGTTCTGTTTATTTCTCTAACTGAGCTGAGTAATACGTGGAGTGCAGTAGGATTTCTAAGTGGGCTAAGTGAAACTATATGAGAGCCGAGAACAAAAAAGTATGATAGCTGAGGGGTGAAAAATGGACAAGGAGAATTTAGAATTGCTACAGTAATACAGTGTCTAACGGATGACATTTGAGCCTGAATTACCTCCTTCGGCAAGGGGTCAGTAGGGGGACTAGTGTGGGGGGCAGGAATTTGAGTAAATAGAGGCCTAACAGTTGTAGAAGGGTACAGAACCTGGGAGTAAGAGCCCCTAGCATAAGATGGGGGCCACAATGGGGCAAGTGCCACATGTCACTAGGGCGGGCATCTTTGGAAGGATGGAGGGGTGTACAGGGTGTGGGTGTGCCATGATCCTGGACTGGGCTTGGAGGATGGGGGGCGTGTATGGTCTGTAGATGACTGGCTAGTTTGAGGGAGGAACTGTGGAGGTTAGGGAGGATCGTAAGTTGCAGGGCAGATGAGTATGATAGGCATCCTGAGGGGGGGATAGGGGATGGCAAAGGGTGACAGAGGAAGAATAACTAGGGACTGAAACTGACCCCAGTATCAGAGGAAATAGCAGGAAAGAGAGGAGAAGGGAGAGGGTGCCAGAGGCAAGGGCGGGGATGCCTCCTGATGGGGTAGGAAGACACCATGAGGAGTACCAGGGCAGAGAGCAGATGGCTGCGGGTAGGGAGGCACCAGGGGTGGCACAGAGGGGAACAAGTAGGAGGGAGGAACCGATAGGGGGAAGAGATGTAGGACAGGTATTGATTACGAATAGATTCAAACCTCTGCTATGGGACAGAGAGGGGGAGCAGGAACATACTGAAGGGGGGAGGACAAGCGGGGCATGAGAGGGATGGCAACATGTAGGGGAAGAGACATCGAGGACAAAATGGTAGAAGGGGGCTAGTAAAGGAGGAGGGGTGGTGACTGAAGGACAGAAGGCTACGGGAAGGGGAAGGATGGGAGGGGCATCACTACAGGGGTAGAAGAGAATGGGGGCTCTAAATTGACAACAGCGGGGAAAGGACAGGGGTTGGAAATCAGCAGGGGAGATGGGGAGGTCGACATGGGAAGCCCAGTAGGAAGTAGTCAGGCTGGGAAGGTGGGGGTGATGGGAGGAATAAGGCAGAGAAAAGGGGTGAGGCGGAAGTAGGGGGAACAGATATAGAAGTCACAGAGGGTGCAGTCGTTGGGGGTAAGGGACAGAGAAGAACAAATACTGGGGTGGTGGAAGGGGCATTAGAAAGGAAAGGGGTGAGGCGGGGGGTACTCGACCTGGGGGATTCTACACTGAAATGAGTGAGATGGGTTGTAAAGGGGGAAAGGCACACCCACATTTAGATTGAAGCTGTCCCCATGTTGAGTGCAGGAGGGGCAGGGCAGGTACATCAAGCATGCAGCGAGGGGCAGGAAGAAACCTCATTTACTGTTGCATGTGGGTACAAATGACTTGGGAAACACTGTAGAAGTAGTGAGGGGGAGGTTTGAGTACTTGGGCAGGCAGTGTGAAGGGGTGAGGAAGTCGGTGGCATTCTTGGAGGTACTGTCGGTACCAGAGCCACCCCAAACACACACATACACACTCCCCAAAAACATACTAACATACTAAAATGCCAGAAGAATAGGCCTAATGGTCTTTTGTGTCTGCTCGTTTGGTCAGCCCCCACCCTGGGTGCTGACCTTGCTGTCCCCCTCGCCTTCTCTGGCTTCTCCCTTCCCAGTTCCGGATATTCTTGCTGCATTGGATTTTGCTTCCTGAACCCTTCCCCTGTACCTGTCCCACCCCCTCTTGAACCCCTCCACTGTCTCTGCCTCCACCAGCCCCCTAGGTAGTGCATTCCATGGCTCCACCACCCTCTCAGTGAAGTAGCACCTCCTCCTTTCCCTGAATCTTCCCCCCTCCAGCTTCCACCCATTCCCTCTAGTGGCCTCCTTCCTCCTTCCTTCGAAAACTGCTTAAAAGTCTACAATTCATTCAAATCAATTCCATTTTCTTACTTACTTGGAGTTCAGTGCCAACAAGTGTAAAATCATGTACCTAGGGCACAGGAACCCCGATGCTGGGTATACGATGGGGGGAGGTACTGATACTCACTAGACATGAAAGGGTCCTTGAGGTTATTATATCAGAGGACCACAAGGTGGCAGTACAGTGTGACAAGGCTATAGGCAGGGCAAATTGGATTCTGAGGTGCATAAGGAGTGGCATCTCCAGTAGGAGGACGAGGGATGTTGTGCTGCCATTGTATCGCTCCCTGGTATACCCCCAGCTGGAGTATTTTACAGTCCACACTTCAGAAAGGACATAAGGTGGAGGTTTTCCAGAGGAGGGCAACTAAAATAGTTCAGAATGTTCACAGGAATCCCTACAAGGAAAGGCTGAAGAAACTCAACATGTACACTCTGGAAGAGAGGAGGCCGAGAGATGACATGATCAAGACCTACAAAATACCTCACAGGGGTAAAGAGGGCACAGTTGGGGAGTTTCCTTCAAATGAGGATGAGCACCCAAACCAAGGGACATACAATGAAGCTGGGGGGCATTCAGGATAGATGTGAAGAAATATTTCTTTACTGAAAGGGTGGTAGATTCCTTGTACAGACTGCCAGGAGAAGTGGTGGAAGCTAAAATGGTAGGGGGCATGAAGCATACATGGGATAAACATGGGGGTATATTACAGAAAGGGGAAGGAGGGGGTCAACGGAGATCAATAGGGCCATGGACATGGAGTAGGTTCAAGTTCATTGCAGGAAAAATCCATTAAGCTCATTCACAAGGAGGTCCTGATGGACACAGGCAGAATAAGACATGCACTAACATATACAGGCAGGAGTTACACGTAGGTAGAGAACACTTGGCCAGACTGGTTGGGATGAGCAGTCCTTTTCTGCTGACGAATTCTATGTTTCTGTCGCATTATGTGTTAATTCAGGTGCAGTGTTTATTTAAAGTTGGGCTACCATACATCCACATGTAAGGTACAGTAAACTACTGAATTAGATGCTGCCCACTTACAGTGCAATAAACAGAACCCCAGTGCTTCGAGAAGTCTTTACTCTTCATAAGGCTGCTTAAAGAGCTGGGGTTCTATTTGCAGTGTCCACACCAGTATGCTGATCTTAAAATCGACACTGCATCTGAATGAGTACCTGATTCTTGCTCACTCCATTTCTTCCCCACTTTGAAACCTGCTTGTCCTGAGTTACTTTTGGGCTGGCAGCACCTCACCTGTGTTGGAAGATAACCAATAAGCAGCACTGAAAGACATCAGACTTCACAGACTGTGAAGGCAGCTGCTCACGGACAGACATAAGGCAATTCTGCTAGGGGGTAGGAGGAAATAAGCTGTTGATTAACTAGAATCTGCAGCTTATCCATCAGGTAGGGAAATGGGCAGACTAGGTGGCCCAAGTGGTCCTTATGTGCCAGCAACTTGTATGTTTCTATGTTTCTCACCCACCATCTTGGCAAGAAGAAGGCTGAAGCTGTGGCCACTGATGACTGTTGGGCTGTGGGGATGGGGGGGTTCAAAGGGGACAGACCTAAGGAGATAAAAATCATAATAAAAATTGTGAGACCTTCACCAGCTTTCCAAAATGCTTACCAGTAAAAGAACACTCTACGAATTTTTTCAAATGGCAACACAATCTGGTGAGCCCTCTGTCTGCCATCTGACACCAGGCATCAACCAGCATAAAATTGCCTAAAGAAGGCAGTGTGGTCATGTGGTTACTAAAATACTGGAGATTACAGATTTATAAGAACAAAAGAATATCACACAGAAGCTGGCACATATCCTTATAGCAGCTGTCCCCTGATTCTCAGTACTTCTATTTATACCCTTGAGGTACTTGAATGTTTCTATCATATTCCCTCTTTCCCTCCTCTCTTCCAGTGAGTACATATTGAGATCCCTTACTTTCTCCTCATAAGTCTCATGTTGCAAGCTCTGTACCATCTAATTCGCCCTTCTCTGGACCATCTCCAGCCTGTTAATATCCTTACGAAGGTGCGAACTCCAGAACTGCACACAGTACTCCATGTGAAGCCTGACCATGGTTTTATATCATGGCATCACTACCTCCCTCCTTATGCTGGTGATACCCCTGCCTACGCACCCCTGCATGTCACTGGCCCTCCCAGCTGCCTTACCACTTTGACATTTTCAGGTCATCTGAGATAAGAACCCCCAGGCCCCTTTCCTTCTTTGTGACTGTCACCAACTGCCCCCATTCTGTTCCTTTCCCCAGGGTTTCTGTGTCCCAGGTTCATATGTTTGCACTTTTTTGAAGTAAAGTTCAGTTGCCAGTCCTCAGACCATTTCTCAACCTTCCCCAGGTCCCTCCTCATTTTCTCCACCCCCTCTGGGTTATCCACTGTGTTACAGATCTTGGTGTCATCTGCAAACAGGCAGACCTTTCCCTTCACCCCTTCTGCAATGTCACTAATGAAGACATTGAACAGGACTCGCCCCAGGACCAATCACTGTGGCACCCCACTGGTCACCCCCTCTTCCCAGACTGTGCCACATTTACCACCACTCTCTGCCTCCTGTATCGTACCCAGTTTCTAATCCACTTTACCACCCTTTCCCCCATGCGCACCCTACTCAGCTAGTTTATCAGCCTCCTATGTGGGATGGTGTTACACGCTTTCCTTACATCAAGGTAAGCGTGGTCCACTGCCCCACCCTGATTTACTTCCTTTGTCACCCAAAGAGATCAACCAGATTTGTCTGACATGACCTCCCCACTGTGAATCCATGTTGCCTATGGCCCTGAGCTCCGATAGCTTCTACATGCTCCACTATCCTTTCTTTAACCAATGTCTCCATTATCTTTCCCACTACTGAAGTGAGGCCGACTGGCCTATAGTTCCCCGCCTCCTACCTACTGCTGGATTTCTATAGAGGGACCACATGTGCTCTCCTCCAACTCTCTGGTACCACCCCTGTGTTGAATGACTCAGTGAACATGTCTTCTACAGGTACTGCAATTTCTCTTCACAGTTCTTTTCATATCCTTGGGTGTATGTCATCTAGTCCTATCACTTTGTCCACCTTCAGTTTACTCACCATCTGCAGGATTCTTCTGCCTGTGAACGAGCTACTGTCCACCTCTTCACACCTTTGCAACTGCTGTATGGCTGTGGTCCTTGCCCCTCCCCCTCTTCTGTGAACACTGAACAGGAAGACACAAGTGGATGCCTGGGGGTGGCACATGACAGTTCTTAGGCATGGTACTTTCACTTCCAAACACCTAAGCAGCACATATCAGCAATCAACATTCGGCATTGACACATGCTTGTTTATTTTGTGCTGCAAGTTGCCCAGTTTTCATTTTTCTTCCTCCCCAGAGCAGTGGAAGTGATGAATACTTTTTTCTCTGTCATTTTCACAGAAGTGGCTACATTCTGTTTTTGAGGATAGAAGAGGGGATTTTGAGCCATGTATGAGAAAAGGTGGACCCGGTACACTTAACAGCAGGGTCCTGATCTACCAGGGTCCATCAGATCCAATCAGGTCCGGGGGGGAGTCTGATTTTAAGCGGACTGACCCGCCCATCCCTATTCTGTAATTTTTATTTATTTTGTTTATTTTTGAAAATCAGATTTACAAGCTTTGAGTCAGGGACTCATTTACAAAGGCACCTCGTCGCAGGGAGGGTAGACATGGTAACAGTGTGAGATACAACAGTGGTAACATACAGGTGTAATACAGATAACAAAAGAACACAATATAACAGTGGTTTACGGAATAGTTACATGCAGTAAATAGCAATCGTTTAAAGTATAGCAATAGTAAAAGTCACAACCCTGGTCATACCAGGGAAATACCTATGTGGAAGGGTGGTGGTGGGGGGAACAGGGGCGAGGAAAAGAAAAAAAAAGGGGGAGGAAGCAGTCCAATGGACATTGTCAAGGCTATGGGCCAGAATCGGGGAGGGACCTCAACATTTGGTTGATTAAGGGCAATTACAGCTTCGGGCACCAAAGAGGTGGTTATGGAGAGCGACTTTAAAGGGACCAGTTTTGGCAGACTTAGTGACAGAAGGCGGAAGGGAGTTGAACCATGTGGGGGTGCGGTAGTGGAAGAACCTTTGGGCTAGGGAGGTCTTGGCATGGGGCACCAGAAAGGTGAACTTAACTGAGCTACGGGTGGCAACAGATGGGGATGCAAGCTGCAGGGGCGTGGTGACCTTGGGGGGGGAGGGGAGTCCTAGCAGGGATTTTTTGGCAAGTAAGCAGGTTTGGTAGCGCAGGTGCTCCTCCAAGGTGAACAGGTTGGCGGTGGAATACAGCAGGCAAGTATGGGTGCAGAGGGATGTGCCAGTCAGGAGCCTGAAGGCCTTGTTATTGAGGTCTGGATTCTGGTGAGGGCAGTATTGCCGGCCGCAGCGTAGATAGGTAGGCAGTACTCCACTAGGGACAGGATGGAGGAGTCGATGGCCAGTCAGAGGGCAGTTTGGGGGAGGCAATCTCTGTGGTGATAGAGAAGGCCAATCCAAGAGTTTATGGCTGAGAACAGGGTATTGATGTGGGTGTGGAATGTAAGTGCCGAGTCGAAGGTGATGCCCAGGTACTTGTAGGATGACACCTGCTCAAGAGGGTGAGCATTACTGGAGAGAATGCAGAGGGGGGCATTTTTGGCCTTATTCTGGTGATGCGAAAAAAGCACAGATTTGTTTTTTTTGATGTTAATGACCAGCCGGTGGTCAAGGAACCACTTTTCAGCTTGGTTGAATGTGTGCAGCAGGGATTCCTGTAGAGATGCGGGGTCAGGGTGGGAGGCAAGGAGAACCGCATCATCGACATAGAGTAGCATATTGCCCAAGCAGGAGCTGGTTAAGTTAGAGAGTAATTTCCGTCGGCTTATAGTGCTGTTGCAAAAAGAACAGACTGCCTTCCTTGTGTCCTCCTTTAACACAGTGAAATGCAGCCACACAGCACTCTTAACACTGTCGTTACCAGTGATTCTGGTAGTACCGCATCCCCCAGTTCTATTTTCAACAGATATGCCTGTCTTGTCCTCATGTTCCTGCCCTGTGACCACTGCCCCTGATGGTGCCATGCCAGTGCTGCCATTACTTGGCTGTCCTTCAGGCTGTGACAGAGCCTGCCGAAAAAACATCCGTTTGCTTGTTTGGTTTTCTTAGGGGGACCCTTATGCTTACTGCTATTTCTACTACCCTGGGTACTACTGCTACTCCTTGAGGCTCTTTTGCCAGCGACCTTTTTTTCTTCCCTCAAGGTACATAGCATATTCTGTGTAACCCCCTACAAATAGGGGTTCCTAAAATATCTTCCTGGGCTTGCCTAATGCCCACTGTCAGGATGGTGTCCTGCATCTGCAGTAGTTTTGATTGTCTGCATGAGTGCGCTATAGTAAAGCTTCCATGCCTGTCTCTTTAAGAGCAATTTATTCTGTGTGAGATAATTAGTCTGGGTTGGGACCAAGTAGTTTAAGGCTCGTGACCCAACCGACGAGTGATATTTCTGCTCCATTCTGCCATCGCTATATGTGCAGAGGGAGCCCTCTTAAGATCTGTGATTGTTTGTTGTTTATCTACTTTAACAATAATAATACAGGGGTTTGTCTAACCTGCCTTTCTTTGCAGCATGGACTTTCTGCCTAGAGCCACTATTTTGGTTCTGGACTGCCAGAGTTGGACTAATCGGAACCCCAGGGGACCTAAAATGGAGATTGTCCTCAGAGGTCTTATGGGATTGAATTTCTGTAGGAATTGTAGTTTTTAAGGTTTGGCACCTAAATGGACCTGGAGGGGGAGCCCTTGCTGTGACAGGCAGATTGATCAGCCAACCGAACCTTGTGGATTACTGGGAAATCCCAAAGCTGCCTGCAGCAGTGTGTCAGTTGAGAGTTGGAGTTTGGAGAGTGAACAGCTCGAGCCATTCGAGCAGCTGCTCCTGTGTGGTAGCGCGGGGAATCAGTGGGAAGGCTGTGATTGGCCTGCCTGCCACCATCTTCCAGTGTAAAGGAGTTTGTGAAAGTAAAATCAGACTAAATACGATATCCTGCTTTGAGATCTGAAGCCCGAAGAAAAAGTGAGAGATTTTCGTCTGAGTGTGGACAGAAGACATGCTCCAGAAGTGATCGGCCTGTCAGGCACCAAAGAGAACCTCAGAATGAAAGGTTTGCACAAGCACCCTGTTACATTGCAAACAGACTTTATCTGGTCTGTGGCTGAAAGCTTTATTACTTATGAGGGTGCTGAATGTGCTGTGTAGGTCGCGATTGATTCCCCACCTTCAAGTGTGTTATGCTAGCTGGAAGCTGCTCCGGTACTCATACAGACTAAATCCAAGCTGTCTGCTCTGGTCTGGGACCTGCCATCTCAGCCTAGACTGCTGCTCCTACTGCAGAGACTTTCCAATGAAAGTCTTGCTCAGGGATTCAGCTCCCTGCTCAACACCATCGAACAGGCATCGACCACCACGGTGAGTCATGTGGGCCCTGCTTCCCCTGACAAGACAGAATAACATTCAGAGGTCTTCATCTCATCAGTCCTACCTCCTGGTCTGGGTAGCATGACTAATAAACAGGGTAGCTCCCTGCAACAAAGCTGCAGTCATTGCATGTCATCTGATTTAATTGTTTTGGCTTATCACAATGAACTGAGCCATCCAGCTCTGGAATACAAATTCCGGGTTGATGTGCATGCTAATTGTTTCCTTTCCTAAGGGCCCCAACAACAGCTGTAATGCCGGCCTACTCTGGGCAATGTTTCACGCTAGCCTGCACAACAACTGGGTACCCATAGTGTATGATTGTGACAGAGGGATTCTTAGTGCATCCATGTTCAGCCTGTACCAATCAGATCTAAAAAATCACCTGCTAGATTGGTGCCCCACACTTGTTCAATCCCCCTGAATAAATCAGATTCTGATCTTTCTGCATTTAACCTGGCTAGTGTGTACATTTGTGGAGGGGATATTGTATTGCCATTGAACTGTTATATTATAGGTCTTATTTTACAGGGGGTCTCCAGGGCCTTTGCAACTGATCCAGTCATGGTGGTAAGTGTACCGAGTGTGGGTTCAGTATTGCTATCATATGTGATTGTTTATCTGCTGATCTGCTTAAGCCACTAGAAGGGATAGTGGGGGGTTATAGTATCCCAGAGGGCAATACCCACAGCAGTTATGCTACCCCAAAACCATTCCTCCAGGTGAAGGCACCCGTTCACCAAGCTCAGGCCCCTCAACTTGTGCCTAGTCACACAGGCAGTGGTGGTAGCCCTTGGGATAGTGCCACCTAGGGGTTACATCTGACTCATCCTCAAAGTCATTCATATTTGCCTCTGATGAAGAAGATGACATACTGGGCAATTCATCATGTGGAGGGAAATACTCAGAGCCAGATGGCTGCTCCTCCTCTACAACTTTTTCAGGAGTACTGAGAAGCTGAGAAGCTGCAGGCATGACTGAATCAACTGTAGCGGTCATACTGGCAATATTCACTGTGGCAGAGATTACAGAGGTGATAGTGTTACAGTAGTGGCAGGGTTCATAGTGTCAGTAATGGCTGCAATGACAGTCGCAGTTGCAGGACTGGCTGTAGCAGCCATGCTGCCCATTGTTGTGGAAGACAATGGTGGTGGTGGTGGTGGTGGGGATGATAGATGTGGTGGTACTGGTGAGAGATGGGGACACATTGGTGGTTGTGGTGGGAGTCGAGAACAGTGTCCTTCTGCTTGTGCTTCTTGTATCACTTTCTCCTTTGCCAGCCACAGTGCTACTGTTGCTGGAAGAAATAGGCTTGGAAGGGGTAAAGAATAATTTTGTGTGTCGAATACAGCCTGACAGGTTGTTCACATTCAGGTTCAGCATCACCAACCTCTTCCTCCATTGTAGATTTGCATGGGCTGGACCAAGTACATTTTTTACCACCTCTACCTGCCATTGTCCATGCCAACAATTTCTAAACACTCTCAAGTAATGTAATACTTTGTAAATATACAGATTTGTTTTAGCCCTCTGAGACTGCTGGCTGCTACTGACTTTTTTGAAACCTGAGCCCAACCACAGATTACACCACCAATATTTTAAAATCCTTATCTATGCCAGGGATTACATAGATACATAGATACATAGACAGTGTCAGCAGATAAGGGCCTATGGCCCACCCAGTCTGCCCATTTAAGTTTGTAAGTTCACTTTATGTTTTCCAAGAAGTCTGTTGCCCCTTACCCCTGACCTCCAGAATGCCTTTATGTCTATCCCATGCATTCTTAAATCCCATGATTGTTTCAGCCCCCACCACTTCCTCTGGCAGGGTGTTCCACTTGTCCACCACCCGTTCTGTGAAGAAATTCTTCCTCACGTTTCCTCTGAATCGTCCTCCCTCCAACTTCATCCCATGCCCTCTAGTCCTAGAACATCTTTTTCGCTTATAAATAGTGCATTCCTGCACCCTGTTCCTCCCTATAAGATACTTGTATGTCTCTATCATATCCCCTCTCTCCCTCCTCTCCTCCAGGGAGTACATGTTCAGTGCCTTCAACCTGTCCTCATAGGACTTGTGATGCAATCCATGCACCATCTTTGTTGCCCTCCTCTGAACCTTCTCTACCCTGTCTATGTCCTTATGTAGGTAAGGTCTCCAGAACTGCACAGTGTACTCCAGGTGCGCCTCAGTAGTGTCTTGTATAATGGAATTATGACCTCCCTTTTCCTGCTGGTGATGCCCCTGCCTATACATCCCAGCATCCTATTTGCTTTACCTGCTGCCTTGTCACACTGTTTCCCTGCCTTGAGGTCGTCAGAGATGATAACCCCAAGATCCCTTTCCTGCTTGGTGCATGCTATATCCTCACCCCCCAACTGATATATTGTGCCAGGGTTTTTGTGCCCCATATGCATTATCTTGCACTTCCTTGCATTGAATTTCAACTGCCAAACCCCTGACCATTCTTCAAGTTTCTGCAGGTCCCTTCTCATTCTGTCTACACCCTCTGGTGTGTCTACTCTGTTACAGAGCTTTGTTGTGCTGTTCGGTCCTCCCTGCTACCAGGGTCGAGGATGATCATGAACTACTAGCAATAAAAGCACAGGTCGGACGGCACGGCAAATCTCTAATCTTAGCGTCGGTTTATCTTCCACCCACTAAAGCCAGGGATGGCCTCCCAAAAATACTGGATACAATTGCTACCCTTTCTCAGGGCACAGAGCTTCTCATAACAGGTGACTTTAACATCAACTGGGAGGGCAGGGAATCCACGCCTTTCAAGGACGTGGTCGCTACTTCCAATCTGACCCAACTTGTAGACAGCCCAACAAGGCGGAACCACAAAACAGGCAGAGACACCCTCCTCGCTTGGCTCCTCTCGAGTTACCCTTCTCGGATCTCTGAACTTGAGGTCCTGCCTGACACCTTAAGTGATCACTCCCCAGTCACTTTCACATGGTCAAACAAATTGAGCAAGCCCCCGCCTATCATAATTAATAGTAGGGTCTTGGGGAAGGGCAAGCTTGGGTCCCTCTCCTCTGCCCTCTCCCAGTATGACTGGTCCCCCATCGATCATGCGCCTAATATTGACCAGGCCCTAAGTTTCTTTATGGGGGCTTCAACAAGATTTGCGATATCTTTGCACCACTGAGGAAAAGAAAAATTCGGGGTCAAGTTAATGGTTGGATCACAGGGGATCTCCTCGCCCAGATGAAGGAAAGGGACAATCTCTGGGAAAAAAACAGGCCCTCTCACAGCAAACACAACTTCCAATGCTACAGAGCTGCAAGAAACCACTGCACCAACCTTATCCGCCAAGCAAAACCCAACTTCCACAAGGAGCAGCTTAAAAAAAACTTGGGGCAATGGGAAGAATTTTGGGATAACATACAAACCTTCTTGGGAAGGATGAGAAGAAGCTCCCCCACTCGCTCAACATTGACAACATCACGATTACTGACCCTCAGCACATCGCAGATTCTCTCAACACAGCGTTTACTGACCTGACTGGAGTGCTACCCCCTGACTACCTGCACCCTGCTGGGGAACAAACCAACTGCACGCCTCAAGAGGGCTCAATCCCTGTCTTCTACTTCAAAAAAGTGTCAGTGAAGGAGGCTTACAAATACATAAAAAAAATACTAGGCAAGACCAGAATGGGGAGTGATGGAATCGATATGAAACTCCTATCCCTAACACTGGATGTCATCATCGTGCCAGTTACAAAACTATTTAACAAATCACTGGCTCTTGCACAGTTCCCTGGGATCTGGAAACAGGCTCTCGTGCGCGGTGCACAAGAATGGTGATATGACATGCACCGTAATTATAGGCCGATATCCATCCTCCTCCCTTATCTAAAGCCCTGGAAAAGATTCGGCCACCCAACTCACAGATTACCCTCAACAAATACAACCTGTTATGTCCAAACCAACATAGCTTCAGGCAGAATCATAGTACCTCCACAGCTTTGCTGGACTACACTGACTACTTGCACAAGGCACTAGATGAAGGCAAGCTGGTGGGGTCAGTCTTCATAGACCGCACCAAAGCTTTTGACACTGTCAATCACTCTCTCCTCCTGACTCAACTACAGAACCTGGGGGTAGCAACCAATGCTGTCTGCTGGTTCATGGACTACCTAACACACAGAAGCCAACGTGTAAAAATTGGGCACACAGTATCTAGCTCCAACGAGGTATCTTTAGAGGTCCCACAGGTGTCAATACTGGGGCCCTTACTATTCAGCCTCTTCCTAAATAATCTTCATGAAGCCTGTGACACTAAACTGATACTTTACGCAGATGACGCTGTGCTTCTCACCAGCAGTTCATCAATAGTTGCCCTCCACTCCCAGCTGCAGGCATCCTTCTACAAGCTGGAAGACTGGTTCTGTAGCCATAAACTTCTATTAAACTACAAAAAAACCAAGGTGATGCTCACAGCCAGCCCACAGCACAAAAAGAAGCTCCCTCCCCTCACCATCTCCAATAAAGTCAGTGAGCTGCTGGAACAAGTTCAGACCTTCAGGTACCTAGGGGTCACCGTTGAAGACTGCCTCACCTTCACCCAACACATCGACACAGTGGTAAAGGCAGTGAACACCAAGCTGGGTGTACTATATAGGCATAAAAAGTATCTCACTCCAGAGGCCCTCCGTCTCTCAGTCTCCAGCTCCATCCTTTCTACCATCAACTATAGATTGGTGGTCTATGGCGCAGCAACAGACACTGCACTAAAAAGGATTCACATTGTCCTCAACAAGGCATGTAGGCTCACAATGGCTGCAGATCGAAATACCCACACCTGCTCCTTATACAAGGAGACCAATTGGCTGTCACTAAAGAACAGGATTATATTCCAAACATGTCTCCTTGGAAAAAAGGCACTAATGGGTAAAACCGCCCCATGCATTTCTAGCATCCTAACACCAAGTGCTACCAGCTATACCACCAGAGGCAGGATGAGGGGGGCCCTATCAACACCTTTCCGTCGAACTGTGCAGGGACAGCGTGCTTTCAGCTTTAGGGCCCCCCAATGGCTCAATGAGATCCCAGTGCACATTCTAAACTCCCAATGCATCTCGCAATTCAAAAATGGCCTAAGGCAACACCTTCTTACTAGGACAGTTTGTGACTGCCACTAGGACTCTAACACCCATAATGCCCACTCACCCTCACTCTCCTTCCCCTTCCTTTTACACCCACTCTTCCCTATTGCCCTATCCCTCTGTCTTCCTCTCCCCCCTGTGCCTTTTATCCCACTGGATCAACCTTAAAACCAACATACTACCACTACCTCCCAACCTCCTAGACAAAGCCACTTTTCTGGCTGCCCACTCCCCCCTGCCTCCTCCCCTCACCTTGACTCCTCCTTGGACTCTCACACTAGGTGTCACACCTGTGATCTCCTCTCGCTACATATAAACACTGTCCTTTACCCTAGTTGAATGCTCTTGACGCTGTACTTTCACCATTGGTACTATGAATGACATTGTATCCTTACTGTATACTAGCTACCTACTATTCGAGTATTGTATGTAAACTGTTTGTTATTGCTGTCATTGTCACTGTTTGACGTGGAACCTTTGTAAAAGAGCTCTGAGCTCAAAGGTATGATCCGAATCCCTAAATAAATAAATAAAAGACAAATTTCTACAGCAGAACTACTGTAATACTTTTTATTATTAAAGGTACAGAATGAAGTACTGATTTATTTTAGCACAAAAAATTCTTGCAAGCATCACGCAAGGCAAGCAAAGGTGTGCGTGCAGTGCAACTGTGTGGCGTCATTACTTGGCCCTAAACTGTGGGCAATTGGAGTGCAGTTAGCCGACTGCCCTCCAGGACTGCTGGCTGCTACCGACTTTCATGAAACCTGAGCCCACCTCAGATTACACCATCAATAGTTTTAAAGACAGATTTCTACAGTAGAACTATTGAAATGTTTTTAATTTTTAAATGTACAGACTTAAGCACTGATTTATTTTATCACAAAAATATTCTTGCAAGCATCACGCAATGCAGGTAAGGGTGTGAGTGCAGTGCAACTGCGTGGCATCACTACCTGGCCCTAAATTGTGGGTGGTGGGAGTGCAGTCAGCCGACTGCCCTCCGAGACTGCTGGCTGCTACTGACCTTTCTGAAACCTGAGCCCAACCTCAGATTATACCACCAATATTTTTAAAGACATATTTTTACAGCAGAACTACTGTAATAGTTTTTATTATTAAATGTACAGACTGAAGTACTGCTTTATTTTAGCACAAAACAATTCTTGCAAGCAGTGCGCAAGGCAGGCAAGGGTGTGTGTACAGTGCAACTGCACAACATCACTACCTGGCCCTAAACTGCGGGAGGTGGGAGCGCAGTCAGCTGACTGCCCTCTGAGATTTCTAGCCGCTACTGGCTTCCGTGAAACCTGAGCCCCTACCCAACTTCTTTTTAAATAAGTACGGCAGTTAAGGTAGAAGTTAGAACTACTGTAATTAAGAGATATAAAATAGTTTCAGTAACACTGTGTTCTTCTCCTTCACCTCCACAGAGGGCTGTACAATCAAGGTAGTGAAACTGCAAGTCTCTCTCTGGCTCTGCACAGCTCCTGGCAAACAAATCACTAGATCAGATGATTTCTCTGGGAAACAAGCATTTGTCAGTGCCGAATGTTGATTGCTTATATGTGCTGTTTGGGTATTTGGAAGTGAAAGTGCCATGCCTAAGAACTGCCATGTGCCCCGCCCAAGACATCCACTATGTCTTTCTGTTCTGTATTCACAGAAGAGGGGAAGGGGAAAGGGCCACAGCAGTTGCAAAGGCATGAAGAGGTGGACAATAGTCCATTCACAGGCAGAAGAATCCTGCAGAATGTGAATAAATTAACGGTGGACAAAGTGAGGGGACCAGATGGCATACACCCAAGGATATTAAAAGAACTGTGAAGGGAGATGATAGTACTCCTGGCAGCCATGTTTAGTGAGTCATTCAACACAGGAGTGGTACCAGAGAATTGGAGGTGGGCACAAGTGGTCCCTCTATAGAAATCCAGCAGTAGGGAGGAGGCAGGGAACTATAGGCTGGTCAGCCTCACTTCAGTAGTGGGGGAGATCATGGAGACATTGGTTAAAGAAAGGATAGTGGGGCATCTAGAAGGCATCAGAGGCCAGGACCATAGGCAACATGGATTCACAGTGGGGAGGTCATGTCAGAAAAATCTGGTTGATCTCTTTGACTCGGTGACAAAGGAAGTAGATCAGGGTGGGTCAGTGGACAATGCTTACCTTGATGTAAGCAAAGCCTTTCACACCGCCCCACACAGGAGGCTGATAAACTAGCTGAGTAAGCTGGGCATGGGGGAAAGGGTGGTAAAGTGGGTTAGAAACTGGGTAAGAGACAGGAGGCAGAGAGTGGTGGTAAATGTGGCGCAGTCTGGGGAGAGGGGGTGACCAGTGGGGTGCCATAGGGATTGGTCGTGGGGCCAGTCCTGTTCAATGTCTTCATTAGTGACATTACAGAAGGGCTGAAAGGAAAGGTCTGCCTGTTTGCAGATTACACCAAGATCTGTAACACAGTGGATACCACAGAGGGGGTAGAGAAAATGAGGAGGGACCTGGGGAAGGTTGAGAAATTTTCTGAGGACTGGCAACTGACGTTTAATTGAAAAAAGTGCAAAATTATGCACCTGGAACACAGAAACCCTGGGGAAAGGTACAGGATGCGGGGTTGGGGGGGAGTTGCTGACTGTCACAAAGAAGGAAAGGGACCTGGGGGTTCTTATTTCAGATGACCTGAAAATGTCAAAGTGGTAAGGCAGCTGGGAGGGCCAGTGACATGCTGGGGTGCATAGGCAGGGGTATGTGTCACCAGCATAAGGAGAGAGGTAGTGATGCCATTACATAAAACCATGGTCAGGCTTCACATGGAGTACTGTGTGTGGGTCTGGAGGGCGCACCTTCATAAGGATATTAACAGGCTGGAGGTGGTCCAGAGAAGGGTGAATGAGATGGTACAGAGCTTGCAACACAAGACTTATGAGGAGAAATTAAGGGACCTCAATATGTACTTACTGGAAGAGAGGAGGGAAAGAGGAGGTATGATAGAAACATTCAAGTACCTCAAGGGTATAAATATAACTACTGAGAAGCAGGAGACAGCTGCTATAGGCATATGTGCCAGCTTCTGTGTGATATTCTTTTGTTCTTATAAATCTGTAATCTCCAGTATTTTGGTAACCACATGACCACACTGCCTTCTTTAGGCAATTGTATGCTGGCTAATGCCTGGTGTCAGATGGCAGACAGAGGGCTCACCAGCTTGTGTTGCCATTTGAAAAACTACATAGAGTGTTCTTTTACTGGTAAGTGTTTTGGAAAGCTGGTGAATGTCTCACAATTTTTATTATGATTTTATTTCCTTAGGTCTGTTCCCTTTGGACCCCCATCCCCACACCAGAAGAGTCATCAGTGGCCACAGCTGCAGCCTTCTTCTTGCCAAGATAGTGGGTGAGAAACATAGAAACATAGAATTTGAAGGCAGATAAGGACCGACTGGCCCACCTAGTCTGCCCATTTCCCTACCTGATGGATAAGCTGCAGATTATAGTTTATCAACAGCTTACTTCCTCCTACCCCTAGTAGAATTGCCTTATGTCTGTCCGTGAGCAGCTGCCTTCACAGTCTATGAAGTCCGACGTCTTTCAGTGCTACCTATTGGTCATCTTCCAACACAGGCGAGATGCTGTCAGCCCAAAACTAACTCAGGAGAAGCAGTTTTCAAAGTGGGGAAGAAATGGAGTGAGGAAGAATCAAGTACTCATTCAGATGCTTAGTCGATTTTAAGATCAGCACACCGGTGTGGACGCTGTAAATAGAACCCCAGTTCTTTAAGCAGCCTTATGAAGAGTAAAGGCTTCTCGAAGCACTGGGGTTCTGTTTATTGTACTGTAAGTGGGCAGCATCTAGTTTGGTAATTTACTGTACCTTACATCTGGATGTATGGTAGGCCCAACTTTAAATAAACACTGCACCTGAATTAACACATGATGCCATAGAAACATAGAATTTGTCAGCAGAAAAGGACCACTCAGCCCACCCAGTCTGCCCAAGTGTTCTCTACCTACTTGAAACTCCTGCCTGTATATGTTACTGCATGCCTCATTCTGCCTGCGTCCATCAGGACCTCCTTGTGAATGAGCTTGCTTAATGGAGTTTTCCTGCAATTAACTTGTACTTTCTCCACTTCCATAGCCCTATTGCTCTCCATTGACTCCCTCCTTTTTTTTCTAAAATACCCCTGAGTTTATCCCATGCATGCTTCATGCCCCCTACCATTTTCATTCCACCACTTCTCCTGGCAGTCTGTTCAAGGCATCTACCACCCTTTCAATAAAGAAATATTTCTTCTTATCTATCCTGAATGCCCCCCACCCCCAGCTTCATTGTATGTCCCTTGGTTGGGTGCTCATCCTCATTTGAAGGAAACTCCCCAACTGTACCATCTTTACGCCTGTGAGGTACTTTGTATGTCTTGATGATGTCACCTTTCGCCCTCCTCTCTTCCAGAGTGTACATGTTGAGATTCTTTAGCCTGAACTTGTAGGGATTCCTATAAAAATTCTGAACCATTTTAGTTGCCCTCCTCTGGGAAACCTCCACCTTATGTCCTTTCTGAAGTGTGGACTCTAAAACTGGACACAGTACTCCAGCTGGGGATATACCAGGGAGTGATATAATGGTAGCACAACAACCCTCCTCCTCCTACTGGAGATGCCACTCCTTATGCACCCCAGAATCCAATATGCCCTGCCCATAGCCTTGTCACACTGTACTGCCATCTTGAAGTCCTCTGATATAATAACCTCAAGGACCCTTTCATGTCTAGTTAGTATCAGTACCTCCCCCCATCCTATACCCAGCATCAGGGTTCCTATGCCCTAGGTACATGATTTTACACTTGTTGCCATTGACCCCAAGTAAGTAACAAAATAGAACTGATCTGAATGAACTGCAGGCTTTTAAGCAGCTTTTCTGGGAGTATATATGTGTGTGTGTGGGGGCTCTACTACTGTAACTATTTGCTTTTGATTTGGTATAATGTGCGAACAGACTAACCCTGCTCCCCACTCCATGTGCTATATCAGAGATAGCATTGTGCCATTCACTGAGCTCTGTGGCACCCCGCTTGTCACTGCTGCGGGTGCCAAGAGCTACCCCACCACCACCGCCCTCTGCACCCTCCCCTGTAACCAGTTCTCTATCCATGTAGTCAGGCCACCATCCGTACCCCTCGTTCTCCTCACTCTTCTCCTCCTCGGCCTGTGTCTGTGCTCCCAGTAGTCCGCACCATTTCTCCTCCTTATTCTGATTGGGTGGTGGTGCCTTCTGTATTACACTTAGACCACTCTGCCAGCTCCCTTCCAGGGTTACTATGCCTCTGCCTTTGCCTATATCTAGGGCAGTGAGCTTAACAGGTTCTCCGTCTGGTCCTTTCTACCAAATTCAGTCTTTTGGCCACCCCACCCCCTGCCATTTGTTTAAATCCATCTTAGTAGAGATACACCATTCTAATCCTGCCTTTTTTTTTTTTTAACATATTTTCTCACTGGGCAACGGTTGGCTTGGTCTTCCCGAAGGACTCCCTAGTCCTGCTCTCGACATCAGGCTGACCTGTTCACCTCCACGGATTACACCCATGTTGGGGTGTTGAGGAGCTTCCCAGGTCGACCCACCGGAGCATGATCTGGTTGAGGAGGAGCCATTCGGGGCGGGCGGGGGCATTGGAAGCTCATGCTGCCTGACAGTAGCACATTCTCCACTTTTCTTCCTTTTGCGGAGTACGGCTGTGCAATGACGCTTAGGCACAGCGTACCAACGTCCGCCACAGTCCGCCACCCTTTACTACACCACTGTAGTAGCACCAGCAGTTGTCACCAGGGGCCATTACAGAGTGGTGGGTCCCTGGATCCCATCCCAGGATAGGAGATCAGTCCTCCGGATGCTAAATCCTATCCCTCCCTTGCCAACCCCTTGTAGGCCAGGCTTGTGTCTGAACCCGGGTCGGCAGCGTGGCACGAGGTGTGGTGTCCAGCTCCTCAACACTCAGTGCCAGTGGCCCAGCAGCAATGCTGCATTTAATATGCCTCTCCTCTTCCTGATCCAGTGTACCCCAGTTAGTCACTAACACATAATATTTCGTGTGGCACCAATCCCTCAGTGACTCAAAATCCTCAAGCCTACCCTTCCTCTCCATGCTTCCACATGGTACCACCAGTACCTCCAAGAATGCCACCGACTTCCATACCCCCTCACACTGCATGCCCAAGTACTCAAACATCCACCTCACTACTTCCCCAGTGTCCCCCACCAAGTCGGTTGCACTCAAATGCAACAGTAAATGAGGTTTCTTCCTCCTCCTCAGTGCACGCTTGTCACCACCCCCTCCTTCCTTACTAGCCCCCTTCTACCCTTTTGTTCTCACTATCTCTTCCTCTACCTGTTGCCATCCCTCTCATGCCCCGCTTGTCCTCCCCCCTTCAGTATGTTCCTGCTCCCCCTCTCCATCCCATAGCAGAGGTTTGAATCTATTTGTAGTCGACATCAGTCTTACATCTCTTATCCCTATCGGTTCCCCACTCCTACATGTACCCTCCGTGCCACCCCAGTCCCTCCCTACCCGCAGCCATCTGCTCTCCGCCGTTCTCCCGTACTCCTCACTCATCTCATCCTCCCCATCAGGAGGCCCCACCCCTGCCTCAGGCACCCCCTCACTTCTCCACTCTTTTCTGCTAGTGTGTCTGATACTGGGGTCAGTTTCAGTCCCTAGTTATTCTTCCTCCATCCCCCTTTGCCATTCCATATTCCCCCCTCAGGATGCCTACCATATTCAACTGCCCTGCCACTTATAGTCCTCCCTAACCTCCACAGTTCTTCCCTCAAACTAGCCAGTCATCTACAGACCATACCGCCCCATCCTCCAAGCCCAGACCAGGATCATGGCACACCCACACCCTGTACACCACTCCACACTTCCAAAGGTGCCTGCCCTATTGACATGTGGCACCTGCCCCATTTTGATCCCCATCTTATGTTATGGGCTCTTACTCCCAGGTTCTGTACCTTACTACAACTGTTAGGCCCCAATTTAGTAAAATTCTTGTCCCCCCCCCACACAAGTCCCCCTACTGACCTCTTGCTGACCACAGTAATTCAATGTCAAATCTCATCCGTTAGATACTGTATTTGTGTAGCAATCCTAAAGCCTCCTTGTCCGTTTTTCACCCCTCAGCTATCATAATTGTTGTTCTCCACTGTCATATAATTTCACTTAGCCCAGTTAGAAATTCTACTGCACTCCAAGTTTTACTCAGATCAGTTAGAGAAATAAACAGAACAAATAAATATGTATTATTACAGCAATCCTAAAGTATACAATCATTGCTTTGTCTCAACTCCAGAGACACTTCTATAATATAGGATCACAGAGGACCTGGGCAGGAGGGTGGGCAACTGTAAAGTCCGGGCAGAGCTCCATTGAGCTCGCTCACTCCCCTCTGTCACTCTCTTGTTCTATTTCTCCCGACACTGCAGGCTGCCCTTTTGTACTGGGCTCCTGCTTGTATTGTCACCTTTTTCTGCCCACAAAGAAATCCACAGCAGTCCCGACACAGCTCCATTGAGGTCTCTCACTCCCCCTCTCTCACTCGCTCATTCTGTTTCTCCCGGGGCTGCAGGCTGCCCTTTTGTACTGGGCTCCTGCCTGCGTTGGCGCCTTTTTCTGCCTACAAAGAATTCACAGCTGACCTGACAGAGCTCCGCTTGAGGTTGCTCACCCCCATCTCTCACTCGCTCATTCTATTTCTCCTGGCGATGCAGGTTGCTCTTTTATACTGGGCTCCTGCCTCCGTTGGTGCCTTTTTCTGCCCACAAAGAAACCTGCAACAGTCCCAACTGAGCTTTGTTGAGCTCGCTCACTCCCCCTCTCTCACTCACTTGTTCTGTTTCTCCCGGCGCTGAAGGCTACCCTTTTGTACTGGGCCCCTGCCTGCACTGATGACCTTTTCTGCCAACAAAGACATCTGCAGCAGTCCCAACACAGCTCCGTTGAGCTAGCTCACTCCCCCTCCCTCACTCACTCGTTCTGCTTCTCCCAGCGCTGCAGGCTGCCCCTTCGTAATGGGCTTCTGCCTGCATTGGCACCTTTTTCTGCCCACAAAGAAATCCACAGCAGTCCTGATACAGCTCAGTTGAGCTCAGTCACTGCCCCTCTCTCACTCACTCAATCCTAATCTGTCCCAAACATTGATTTCCTAAAGTGACTGCGCTATTCTGCACCTGAAGCGTGAAAACACATTTCAGCCAGGATGTGAAAAATGACAGTTGTACTGTTCATAAAGAGGTGTGGAAAAATGCCAGTGCTGAAAATCTGGCATAAAAATAATAATTTGCGAAGTTACAAGGGTGCGTGGAAACTGCACAACGCTCGATCGTAACACAGTCATTTTATGGACTTTCATCACAAAATTTTCACCATAGGCATTTTAGGACCTCTGCTCATGAACAGTGTCACTATGGTTTTCTTAATGTGCCCCGAACACTGATTTCCGATAGAAAAATGACAGCTGTACTGCTCATAAGGAGGTGTGAAAAAATGCCAGTACTAAAAATCTGGCGTGAAAATATTACTAATTTGTGAAGTTACAAGTGTGCGTGGAAACTGCACAACGCACGCTTGTAACACAGTCATTTTATGGACTATTCTGCACCTGAAGTGCAAAAACACTTTTCAGTCTGGATGTGAAAAATGACAGCTGTACTGTTCATAAGGAGGTGTGGAAAAATGCCAATGTTGAAAATCTATAGTGAAAATATTGCAAATTCGTGCAGTTACGAGCGTGCGTAGCAACTGTGCAATGCACGCTCGTAAAACAGTCATTTTTTTTATTTTTCTACCAAATTTACTACTCAGCTGAGTTAGAGAAATAAACAGAACAAATAAATATGTATTATTACAGCAATCATAACAGTATAGCTCAGTCCTTAGCTCAGTTAGAGAAATAAACAGAACAACTCAATCTGTATTATTACAACAATCCTAAAAGTATCCAAAAATTGCTTTGTCTCCACTCCAGAGACCCTGCTTTGATATAGGATAACAGAGGACTCTGGGCAGGATGGTGGGCAACTCTAAAGTCCCGGCAGAGTTCCATTGAGCTCGCTCACTACCCCTCTCTCACCCACCCTTTCTGTTTCTCCTGACGCTGCAGGCTGCCATTTTGTACTGGGCTCCTGCCTGCATTGGCACCTTTTTCTGCCCACAAAGAAATCCGCAGCAGTCCTGACACAGCTCCGTTGAGCTCGCTCATTCCCCCTCCCTCACTTACTCATTCTGTTTCTCCCGGCGCTGCAGGCTGCCCTTTTGTACTGGGCTCCTGCCTGCATTGGCGCCTTTTTCTGCTTACAAAGAAGTTTACAGGTGTCCCGACAGAGCTCCGTTGAGATCGCTCACTCCACCTCTCTCACTCGCTCAGTCTGTTTTTCCTGGCACTGCAGGCTGCCCTTTTGTACTGGGCTCCTGCCTGCGTTGGTGGCTTTTTCTACCCACAGAGAAATCTGCAGCAGTCCTAACAGAGCTCAGTTGAGCTCAGTCTCTCCCCCTCTCTCACTCACTCAATCCTAATCTGTCCCAAACACTGATTTCCCAAAGCAACTGCACTATTCTGCGTCTGAAGAGTGAAAACACATTTTGGCCAGGTTGTGAAAAATGACAGCTGTACTGTTCATAAGGAGGTGTGAAAAAATGCCAGTACTAAAAATCTGGCGTGAAAATATTACTAATTTGCGAAGTTACAAGTGTGCATGGAAACTGCACAACGCACGCTTGTAACACAGTCATTTTATGGACTTTCATCACAAAATTTTCACCATAGGCATTTTAGGACCCCTGCTCATGAACAGTGTCACTGTGGTTTTCTTAATGTGTCCCGAACACTGATTTCCCAAAGCAACGCACTATTCTGCGCCTGAAGTACGAAAATTCATTTTGGCCAGGATATGAAAAATGGCAGCTGTACTGTTCATAAGGAGGTGTGGAAAAATGCCAATGTTGAAAATCTGTAGTGAAAATATTGCAAATTCGAGAAGTTACGAGCGTGCATTGCAACTGCACAACGCACAATCGTAAAACAGTCATTTTTATGTTGCTTGCACTCATGTGCAAGAAACATAGTGCCATCATCCAAGTTTTTGGAGGTGTGACAGACCTCTCCCAATTCAGTCAGTGTGTTTGCAGGCACGGCCCCAGTTCTCCAATGCCTGCTGGAGCTGTCTATGACAGCTCCAAAATGCAGTGGAGTACAGTTGAAAGGGGGAGCTATGCTTCAGTGAGCAGCGATAAGATATTGCCTGCTCATGTGCGCTCCCCCTACAGACACACACACTCATGCATACTGCGTGCTCTCCCCCACACTGTATAGCTGACAGGGGTGCCCAATCCCCTGTCGGCTGTGCCCCCCCACCCCAACAGAGTTTGATACTGTTACTGTGCATTTGGGCGACTGACTGGAGTTTCTTGTTTCAGTTCTGCAGCCTGCCCGGATCCTTCTTTCCTGGCTCAGGGAGGCGGAACTCGATTCCACAGGTTGCAGCTCGGTGATTATGTTCATGGTGCTTGGCTTCCCAGCACAGCCTGTCCTGTGTCAGTCACTCATTGCGAAACTGGGGCCAGGACACTGATTCAGAGTTCCCTCCTTGGTTTCTTACATGACAAGGTCACAGACTCTGTCACACCTAGGGACCCATCTCCCCCCCAACTGTATAGCTGACAGGGGTGCCCAGTCCCCTGTCGGCTGTGCTGTGCTCCCCCAATAGAGTTTGATACTGTTACTGTACATTTGGGCAACTGACTGGAGTTTCTAGTTTCGGTTCTGCAGCCTGCCCGGATCCTTCTCTACTGGTTCAGGGAGGCGGGACTCGATTCCACAGCTCGCAGCTCGGTGATTACGTACATGGTGATTAAGTACATGGCGCTTGGCTTCCCGGCACAGCCTGTTCCGTGTCAGTCACTCATTGTGAAACTGGGGGCCAGGACACTGATTCGGAGTTCCCTTCTAGGTTTCTTACATGACGAGGTCACAGACTCTGTCACACCTCGGGACCCATCTTTCGTTTTGGCTGATAAGCAGAAAATTCCTTTTATTATTACAAGGAGTAAGTGACTGAGTGACTGCTGCTGTCTCAGGATATAAACCCCAGGCTCCCAGTCTCGAACTCAGCTCTCAGGAAGAAGTCCACTTCCACTCAACTTGCTGTTGCCTCCTCCTTTCCTCCTTGCAGAGTGTCAGGTATGGCTGTGGCTTTTGTTTGCGGGGCTATAGCATCCGGTACTGCGTCCTTGGCTGGCTCTTCGTCTCTCTTATTTCTTTGTTCCCTCAGAATGAAGCTGCTCGTAGTTTGTGCTGGTCTCCTGCCGCTGGCCAGTGCCACCAGCCTGACTGTAGAAGAGTTAGAATTCCATGCCTGGAAACTTAAATATGGTAAGTACTGCCGCTATGCCATCTCAAACCTCAGACTACAGGATGCAGGGGATTGCTATTGCCAGCGATGTCAGTGGTGGGGAAAATTATCGCATGAACTCTGCAATGGGGGCTGAAGAAAAATTCATGTAACTCGGTCCCAAAATGCACCGTGTGTGTTTTAGGATTGTGCATACCTCTCAACCTCCTGCCTCATAAATCAGGGAGGAGGCTCAAAAAAATCAGGGACCAAGGACCAAAATCAGGGACAAATCTTCCAAATTAGAGATATCCACTCAGAAAGCTGGTAGAATATGGGGCTTAATGCAAAAGGCATTTTCTAAAGAAAAACAAGTATGTAACTTTAATGCTTGACATTATTTTGTACTTACAACCCCCATTGTTTAGCCACCAACACAAAAAGTTTAGAAGGGACAGAGTAAAATTTTGAGGCAAAGTCAGGGATGTCCCTGAAAATCAGAGACAGTTGAGAGGTATGGGATCATGTGACATAATTCGACTCCTGACAGAGATTAGACAGTGCACTTCAGTGATTGCTAAAACCACAGGGAGCAGAGCAAAACTCCATTCTTGCTGACTCCAGCCACACAGAGCAAGAGGCATTTATTATGTTGCTTGCACTCATGTGCAAGAAACATAGTGCCATCATCCAAGTTTTTATGTTGTTTGCACGCATGTGCAAGAAACATAGTACCATCATCCAAGTTTTCTTATGTTGCTTGCACACATGTGCAAGAAACATAGTGCCATCATCTGAGTTTTCGGAGGTGTGGCAGCCCTCTTCCAATTCAGTCAGTGTGTTTGCAGGTGCGGCCGCAGTTCTCCAATGGCTGCTGGAGCTGTCTATGACAGTAGTCCAAAATGCAGTGGTGTACAGTTGAAAGGGGAAGCTACGCTTCAGTGAGCAATGATAAGATATCGCCTGCTCATGCACGCCCCCCACACACACACACACACACACACACACACACACGCATACTGCATGCTCCCCCCCACTGTATAGCCGACGGGGGTGCCCAATCCCCGTCAGCTGTGCTGTGCCCCTTCCCCAAACATAGTTCTACATGCCACGCTGGGTGCCCACTGCAGCGTGGCTACACATGTATAGCCGACGGGGGTGGCCAATCCCCCATCGGCTCCACTGCCCCCCCTCGAGAGTACATGGTGCCACACTGGAAGCCCACCCCAGTGTGGCAACAGATGCTGTCACCGATGGGGTTGCCCAATCCCCCGTTGGCTCCACACACCACCAAACAGCTGTCCTTGTGCCACGCAGTGAGCCCACCCCAGCGTGGCAAACGTCCCGCGTCGACTGGTCCTTTGTTTAAAAAAAAAAACCCTGAAACAGAAAAGCGGTCCCTTGCTGTCTCTGCCCCACCCAGCCCACCACTGTGCACCCTGCCTCCCACACCCCCTCACCCCATACTTACTCCGGACTCCAACGACGATCTTCGGTGGACCAGGAACACGTCTGCACTCTTCAAAGCCAACCACGAATGGAGGAAATGCCGGTAAGCTGTATAATGTAATAAATAGGGTTTTTTCAACTTTGCTGCATATCTCAGGCATTTTTTGGAATTTTTGCACCAAATTTTCAACGTGGGGTTTTTGGTGCCCCTTCTCATGAATGCTCCCACTGACTTGGCATTAATCGGGCCAGAAGGGTGATTTCACAGTCATGGCACAAAATCACCTTCCGGCACTGATTAACAAAATGACACAGCCAGTGTTCATAAGGTGGGCTCTCAAAAAGCCTATGTTAAAAATTTGGTGGAAAAATTCCTAAAAATGACTGTTTTACGAGCGTGCATTGCGCACTTCCTACGCATGCTTGTAACTTCGCAAATTTACAATATTTTCACTCCAGATTTCCAACGTTGCCATTTTACCACACCTCCTTATGAGCAGTATGGCTGTCATTTTTCACATCTCGCCCACAACGTGTTTCCGCCCATCTAGCGCACAATGACACAGTCGGTGTGCAAAATCAATGTATGGGACACATTAAGAAAATCACAGTGACACTGTTTATGAGCAGAGGTCTTAAAATGGTGATGTTGAAAATTTTGTCACAAACTTCGTAATAATGACTGTTTCATGAGCGTGCGTTGTGCTGTTCCTACGAGCGCTCGTAAGTTTGCAAATTTTCAATATTTGCACTCCACTGACTTCCAAATACCTACACAGCACATACAAGTAAGCAACATTCGGCATTGACAAATGCTTGTTTTATTTTTTCTACAAAATTTACTACTCAGCTCAGTTAGAGAAATAAACAGAACAAATAAATATGCATTATTACAGCAATCATAACACTATCGCTCAGTACTTAGCTCAGTCAGAGAAATAAACAGAACAACTTAATCTGTATTATTACAGCAATCCTAAATGTATCCAACCATTGCTTTGTCTCCACTCCAGAGACCCTGCTGTAATATAGGACAAAAGAGGACTCTGGGCAGGAGGGTGGGCAACTCTAAAGTCCTGGCAGAGCTCTATTAAGCTTGCTCACTCCCTCTCTCACTTGCTTGTTCTATTTCTCCCGATGCTGCAGGCTGTCCTTTTGTACTGGGCTCTTGCCTGTGTTGGCGCCTTTTTCTGCCCACAAAGAAATCTGCAGCAGTCCCAACAGAGCTCCACCTGAGCTCGCACTCCCCTCTCTCACTTGCTCATTCTGTTTCTCCTGGCAATGCAGCTGCCTTTGTATTGGGCTCTGCTCCATCGGCCCTTTTTCTGCCCGCAAAGAATTCCACAGCAGTCCCAACAGAGCTCCATTGAGCTCGCGCACTCCCCCTCTCTCACTCACTCATTCCTTTTCTCCCGGCGCTGCAGTCTGCCCTTTTGTACTGGGCTCCTGCCTGCATTGATACCTTTTCTGCCCACAAAGAAATCCGCAGCAGTCCCAACAAAGCTCCGTTAAACTCGCTCACTCCTCCTCCCTCACTGGCTCTCATTCTGTTTCTCCCAGCACTGCAGGCTGCCCTTTTGTACTGGGCTCCTGCCTGCATTGGGGTCTTTTTCTGCCCACAGAGAAATCTGCAGCAGTCCCGACAGAGCTCGGTCACTCCCCCCTATCACTCGCTCAATCTTAATCTGTCCCAAACACTAATTTTCCACAGCGACCATGCTAGTCTGCATCAGAAGTGCAAAAACATATTTCAGCCAGGATGTGAAAAATGACAGCTGTGTTGTTCATAAGGAGGTATGAAAAAATGCCAGTGTTGAAAATGTGGCGTGACAATATTACAGATCTGCAAAGTTACAAGGGTGTGTGGGAACTGCGCAACACACACTTGTAACACAGTCATTTGATGGACTATCATCACTAAATTTTCAACATAGGCATTTTAGGACCTCTGCTCATGAACAGTGTCACTGTCATTTTCTTAATCTGTCCTGAACACTGATTTCCCACAGCGACCGCGCTATTCTGCACCAGAAGTGTGAAAACATATTTCAGCCAGGAAAGGAAAAATGTACTGTTCATAAGGAATGTGAAAAAATGCCAATGTTGAAAATCTGGCGTGAACATATTGCAAGTTCGCAAAGTTACCAGCATGCGTAGCAATTGCGTAACGCACACTCGTAAAACAGTCATTTTTTTGGATTTTTTCCACCAAATTTGCAACATAGGCTTTTGAGGAGGCCACCTCATGAACACTGGCACTGTCGTTTCGTTAATCGGTCCCGAAAGGTGATTCTGCACAGTGACCACAAAATCACCTTTCGGGGTCGAATACTGCCATGGCAGTGGTTAAATTAATGAGGAGGGGTCTCAAAAACCTCATGTTGAAAAGTTGGTGCCAAAATTCCAAAAAATGCCTGAGATATGTACCAAAATTGAAAAAAACCTATTTATGCCATTATACAGCTTACTGGCATTTCCTCAGTTCGCAGTCAGCTTTGAAGAGTGCAGACGTGTTCCCAGTCCACCAAAGATCATCGCGCCAGGCTCTGGAGGGAGGTAGGTATGGGGTGAGGGGGGTGTGGGGAGTTGGGGTACACAGTGGGTGGGCACGGGTTGAGGGAGGGTGTAAAAAAAAATAAACATCACGGGATGGTTTTTCTTTTTAAAGGTACTTCTGGCACACTGAGGTGGGCTCCCAGCATGCCACCTGTGTGTTTTGGGGTGGGGGCACTGGAGCCAATGGGGATTGGGCACCCCATTGGCACATACTTGGGGGGGCTCATGAGCCGAGTGGGATTGGGCACCCCCCTCAGCACACAAAAAAAAGGGGGGGGGAACATGCCTACAGGGATTGGGCACCCCCATCAGAAAAGAAAGAAGGGGGAACGTGATGCCGAGGAGGAATGGGCACCCTCTTGGCACACAGTAACAGAAACTGACTGGGATTGGGCTCCTCGTTGGCAAACTGGTTGGGGGGAGTGCAAGGGACCACCCTGCAATGATGGTTCGCTCCCTCATTGCAGCAGATGATGCTGCAATGACAAGGCAGACCATGATTGCAGCGGCTGAAACTTTTCAAGGTTGTGGCATGCTGGCCGAACTAGTGTCAGCAGCAGCATGCCACGCCATTGGGGAATGGGACCAAGCCTTAAAAGGCAGTGGGGGCATTGGCCACAACAGTGCCACACCTCCACAACCTGCTCCTATAGCAAGCTGCCTCAATATGTTTCTTGCGCATGCGTGCAATCAACATAAAAATAAAAAAACACCCACTAGTACCAGCCTAGCACTAAGAAACACAGTACACTCTTTCATCTCCACGGAGCACAGCACAGAGGCCTGTGAACTCAAGGCAGTGAAACTGCAAGTCTCTCTCTGCACAGCTCCTGGCAAATAAATCACTAGATCAGATGATTTCTCTGGAAAAAAAAGTCTTCCACTAGTACCAGGCACTAAGAAACACAGTACACTAACAAAAAAAGCAAAGGTTTTCTGATGTATTTTCTCATGCTTAATCTCTCCCACTCTCAGAGCTCTTTCCAACATACCTTTCTCTGCAGCAATGAGGCAGTCACATGATCTGGCTTTGGCTCAGTGATTGGCCAACAAGTCCTGTGAGATCTTAAAATCCTGCTGGAAAGCCGACCTAAATACCAGCCGAATAGTGCCGCTAGTCAGTATTCGGGTTCCAAATACAAACTAGCGTATTATTCGTGGTATTTGGAATTTAATATTCATTACTCGCACATCCTTAATGGGATGCATCGTAGTGTGCTCAGGTAATTGGCATCGGAACTGGCTGAATGCCTAGCAGGATTATTCAATAGCTCATTACAGTCATGGGTGGATCTGGAAGATTGGGATATAGTGGATGTGGTACTGCCCCACGAGGGAGGATCAGGGTGGAACTGGAAAATTACAGGCCCATCAGTCATATTCTCTGTTGTAGGTAAACTGATGGAAACACTAGTCAAAGTGGACCCAGTGGAGTACCTGGAGAGAAATGGGCTCCAGGATAGTACGTAGCATGGGTCTGTGGCAAGGAGTTCTTGTCAGAGCAACCTGATAGTATTCCTTAACTGGTTAACAAGTGCGGTGGATAAGAGACAAGCAGTAGATGTACTCCATCTTCAGCAAGCTTGGCATTCAACTGGATGCCATACAAAAGGTTGCTGAAGAAATTAGGGGATCTGTGAGCAGCAAAAGGCCTAGTGAGATAGGTGAGAAGTTGGTCAGGGGAAACAGGAGAAGGTGGTAGTAAACGGTGTCAAATTAGGGGAAAGGGAGGTCAGGAGTTGGGAACTTTAGAAGTCAGTCTTGGGACCAGTGCATTTTAATATGTTCATCAGTGACCTAGGAGAAGGAATACAGGGTAAGCTGTGTTTCTTCATAGGTGGCACTAAGTGCTGTGGCAGGATAGATAGTGAGGAGAGGTAAGGAAGTTTCAGGGCAATCTGCAAAGGCTAGAGAGGTGTTTCAGGGTTGGGCAGTTAAATTCAGTGCTGAAAAGTGCAAGGTGATGCAGATAAGGAACAAAAACCCCAGGACAGAATACGGGATGGGTCAAGCTGGCCACTACTTCAGAGGAAAATGACCTAATGGTAATTATTAGCAACTCCCTAAAACAAACTAGACAATGTACTGTAACAAGACCTACAGCAAGGCAGAATGTTGGTGTGTATTGGAAGAGGGTTTGGTAGAAGGAGAAAAGAGGTAGTGCTTCTGCTCTATAGATCACAGGTCTGACCTCATCTGGAAAATTGCCAATTTCTGTTGTCCTCACCAAAGGAAAGACAAAGACAGATGAGATGGTGCAGCATAGGGTAACCAAAATGATTTGCCAACATAGCAGAGCCATGAATGTTGGCTTAGGGTACTGAGCATGTACTCACTGGAAGTCACATGGGAGAGAGGTGACATGATATAGACCTTCAAGTTCCTGAATGTAATAAACAAGATAAACTGCTAGGAACTATTTAGAGGGAATGGTGGATCAAAAACAAGGGGGCTTGAATGTCAATTGATGCCATGGGGGGTCAAGAGGGATGACAGAAAATGTTACTTTATGGACAAGGTGGTTGGGCCATGGAACAGCCTACTGGCAGTGATGGTGGGTGCATAAATCATTAATGGGTTAAAGCATGGCTGGGATCGAGTAAGGAGCTTAATAGTTACTCAGGGGGCTAGCATTAAAGCAGGGAGTGGGGTGGGGTAGTGAGGGCAAAAATTGTCCCTAGACAATACATCATTGGGTAGAGTAAAACTAGGCAGACAGTATGGACCAATGATCTGTTTCTGCCAACATTTTCTGTTTCTTTGTTTGTCACGGGGTAGAGAGAGGTACTTGTGTCACTGCACATGGCAGAATGATTGTCATGTAACAGGGACAAGGAAGGGGTGCCACTGTACATGAGGGAATGCTTATCGTGGATACTGAGACAGGGAGAAGGGACCCACTGGGCATGAGAAACTGTACAAGGGACAAGGTGAGAGGTTTTGCCAGTGGATTTCAGGGTGTACTTGCCAAGGTGCAGGGAGAAGGATGAGTGTCAGTAGACCTTAGGGAATTCTTGTCATGGGGTAGGGAGAGGGAGGAATGCCACAGAACATGAGGTAGTGCTTGTCATTGTCATGGGATGGGGAGAAAGATGTCACTGAGAATGAGGGAGTGCTTGTCATGGTTATGGAAGAGAGAGAGATGGGTGCCAGTGGACATGAGGGAGTCCTTTTCATAGAGCAGGGCAATGAAGGTGTGCCACTGCACATGAAGAAGTGCTTGTCGTGGGGCAAGGAAATGGAGGCATGCTACATGATACAAAGGGTGCCCTTGTCATGGGACAAGTAGAGGGAAGGGGTGCCACTGGACATGATGGAGTATTTATTATGGGAAGGGAAAGAAAAGGGGTGCTACCGAAAATTAGGGTGTGCTTGTTATTGGTATGAGACAGGGAGAAGCATGCCACTGAAGACAAGGGAGCACTCGTCATGACACAGGGCGAGGGAAGGGGTGGTTCTGAACATGAGAGTGCATCTCAGGCATATGAAACAGAAAGAAGCAGGCCACTGAACATAAGGGAGTGATTGTCATGGGTATGGGAAAGGTACGGGTGACACTGGAAATGAGTAACAGTTTGTCATAGTGCAGTGAAATGGATGGGTGCCACTAGACATGATGGAGTGCTATTCATGCGACACAGTGAGGGAAGAGATGCTACTGGGCATGATGGAGAGTTTGTCATGGGGCACAGTGAGGGAAGAGGTGCTAATGGGCATGATAGGGTGCTTGTCATGGCACAGAAAGAGGGATGGGTACTACTAAACATGAAGGAGTGCATGTCATTGGTATGGGACAGGGAGAATGGTGACATTGGACATGAGGGTGTGGTTGTTATGGCACAGGGAAATGTGGGGGTGACACTGGACAAGAGTGACTGCTTTCCCTGGGACAGGGAAATGAAAGCGTGGCACTAAACATGATGGTGTGCTTGTCATGGGGCAAAGTGAGAGAGGAGGTGCTACCGGGCATGATGGAATACTTGTCATGGCACAGGAAGAGGGTGAGGGCTTCTGAAGATGAGGGAAGGCTTGTCAAGGGTATGGAACAGGGAGATTGGTGCCACTGGACATGAGGCTGTAGTTGTCATGGGGCAGCAAGAGGGAGTGTTTCCCACTGGGCATCTGTGAGTGCTTGCCTAGGAGCAGGTAAAGGGAAGTGCTACCACTGGACTTAAGGGAGTGCTTATCATGAGTCTGGAACAGTGAAAAGTGGGTCACTGGACATGAGGCTATGCTTCCATAGGGCACGGAGAGGGAGGGGGTGCCACTGGACATGAATGAGTGCCTGTTAAGGGTATGGGACAGGGAGAATTGTGGCCATGGCCAATAGGGAGTGCTTGTCCTGAGGCTGGGAGAGGGAGTGTTTGCCACTGGATATCTGTGAGTGCATTTCATGGGTATGGGAACAGGAGAAGTGTGCCACTGAACATGAGGGAGTGCTCATCAAGGCACAGGGAGAAGCAGAGGGTGCGACCAAACATGAGGGAGTGCTTGTCATGGTTATGAAAAAGGGAGACGAAGGCCACTACACATAAGGGAGTGCTTGTCACGGGACAGGGAAAGGTAGGGGTGACACTGGACATGAGTGACAGCTTGTCATGGGGCAGCAAGATGGATGGGAGCCACTGGACATGATGGAGTGCTTGTCATGGGGCAGAGTAAGGAAAGCGGTGGTACTGGGCATAATGGAATGCTTGTCAGGTCACAGGGAGAGGGCTGAGGCTACTAAACATGAGGGGTGGTTTGTCATGGGTAGAGGACTGGGAAAATGTTTCTGTTGGACAATGGAGGGTGCCTTTGGACATGAG
Organism: Neoceratodus forsteri; assembly: GCA_016271365.2. Taxonomy (NCBI): domain Eukaryota; kingdom Metazoa; phylum Chordata; order Ceratodontiformes; family Ceratodontidae; genus Neoceratodus; species Neoceratodus forsteri. The sequence goes on from CM028135.1 coordinate 171,439,827, forward strand.
AAAGTGTTTGCCATGGGTAAAGAAGAGAAAAAGGGAGGAGATGCCACTGGACATGAGGGAATGCCACTCATAGGGTAGGGTGAGGGAAGGGGATACCACTGCACATGGGGGAGTGCTTGTTGTTGGTATTAGATAGGAAAAAGGGTGCCACTGGTCATGAGGAAGTGACTGTCAATGGTCAGGGAGAGGCAGGTGTGCTATTGGACATGATGGAGAGTTTGTAATTTGTACAGGACAGGGAAAAAGGCACCACTGGACTTAAGGGAGTGCTTGTCATGGGTACTGGACAGGGGGAATTATGCCACTGAACATGACAGAGAGTCTGTCATTTGTATGGCACATGGAGAAAGGTGCCATTGAACATAATGGAGTGTTTGTCATGGGTAATGGACTGAAAGAAGAGCGCCAGTGAACATGAGTAAGTGATTGCCATTGAGCAAGGAGATGAAAGGGTGCCACAGTACATGAGGGAGTGCTTGTCATGGAGCAAGAAGAGGGAATTGGTGTCACTGGACATGATGGAGTGTTTGTTGTGGGTTTTAAACAGGAAGAAATGTATCACTGGACATGATGGAGTGTTTGTTGTGGGTCAGGAAGAAATATATCACTGGACATGAGGGAGTGCATGTTATACGTATGTGAGCAGGAGAAGGGTGCCATTAGAAAAGAGTGAGTTATTGTCATGGGGCAGGGAGAGGTAGGGGGTTCCCCTTGACATGGGGAGTGCTTGTCATGGATATAGGGCAGGGAACATAGTACCTCTGGACATGAGGGAGTGATTATCTTGGGGCATGGTGAGTGAGGGGGTGGCACTGAACATGGGGGAGTGCTTGTCATGAGTCAGCGAGAGGATGGGGCACAACTGGACATAAGGGAGAGCTTGTCATGGCACATGGAAAGCAAGGGGATGTCATCAAACTTGAGGAAGTGCTTGAAATTGGATAGGGAGAGGGGCCACTCAACATCAGGGAGTGCTTGTTATGGGATAAGGACAGGTTGGAGGTGCCACTGGACATGAGGGAGAGATTGTCATTGGGCAGGGAAGTGATGCCGCTAAGCATGAGGGAGTGCTTGTCATGGGTATGGCGAGGGGGACAATTGATGTCAGTGAGTGCATGTCATGGGAAAGGGATAAGGTGAGAGGCCACTGAGCAAGAAGGAGTGATTGTCATGGGGCAGGGAGAGGTAGGTGTGCCACTGGAAATGATATTGTGTTTTCATTGGTTTGGGACAGGCAGAATGATGCCACTGGACATGATGGAGTGCTTGTTTTGTGGCAGTGAGAGGAAGGGGTGCCACCAGACATGAGGGTATGCTTCATGGGAGAGAGAGAGAGAGAGAGAGAGGAGGGAGGGTGTGTCACTGGACATGAGGGAGTGCTTATCATGGATCACGAAGAGGTGGGAGGAATGCCACTGGATGCCAGGGAGCTTTTAGCACAGGAAATGGAAAGAAGATGATACACTTGGGAACCAGACTCTGCTTTGCATGTGATAAATAAAGGGAGGAATCCCAACAGGGAGAAATTGCATTTTGGTACTGGTTGTGAGCTCCCAGATATGGACCAATCATTGGGGAATTAAAAAAACAAATCAGTATAGAAATTACTGTAAAAAGCTACAATAAGGAAACATTGGAGAAGCGGGCAAAAGTTAGCAAGTCCAAAGTTAGGGTTCTTAACTTAATAACCCTAACTGTGTGTACTCACTGTTAGCAAAACAGTGTGACTTAATAATAGTTGAGTAAAATTAAAGAGGTTTGGATACTGTGCCTTCAGTTCTGGATACATTCAGATTCATGATTTTCGGGCCAGAGTGGTTAATGCAAATGGTGTGATCTTTGTACAAAGGTAACCAGGCTTTTTCTCTTTGGTATTGATAACCACTATTATCTAGCAAGATACAGTAATGCACATGGGGCATAAAAACCCAGGAACAACATATCAACTGGGGGGGATAGAAAGATCCAAGCAGGAAAGGGACCTAGGGGTTATCACCTCTGATAACCTCAAGGAAGGAAGGCAGTGCAACAAGGTGGCAGGAAAAACAAGCAGGATGCTGGGATGCATAGGCAGGGGAATCACCAGCAGGAAAAGGGAGGTGATACTTTTACTGTACAAGGCATTAGTGAGGCCACACCTCGAGTACTGTGTCCAGTTCTGGAGGCTTTACCTGCGTGAGGACATAGATAGAGTGGAGGCAATTCAAAGGAGGGCAACCAAGATGGTCCAGGGATTACATTACAGATCCTACTGGGTTAGATTGAAGCACTTAAATATGTACTCCCTGGAGGAGAGGAGGGATGGGGGGATATGACTGAGACATTTAAGTACCTCACAGGGAAGAACAAGGTGAAGGAGAACACAATTTTTCAGAGAAAAAGATACTTAAGGACAAGGGGACATAGGATGAATCTAGATGGAGGGAGGTTCAGAGGAAACGTGAGGAAGCACTTCTTCACAGAGAGAGTAGTGGACAAATGGAACAGCCTCCCAGAGGATGTGGTAGAGACAGAAATGATTACAGGATTTAAGAATGCATGGGATAGGCACAGAGGGATACTGATAGTAGGGGAAGGGGTACAACCTAGTTACAGGAAAGCTTGAAGAAGCACAATCACTAGCGTTAATGGGCAGACTAGGTGGGCCAAAGGCCCTTGTCTGCCGACAACTTCAATGTATCTAACCTGTCTGTGAGAATTACCACAGATACTGGCTTGATAGTCCTGGACAGTTCATAGATGATGAACACAGGATACATCTTGTAATTATCAAGCAGGGGTGATGACATTATGGACATTGTATCTCTTCTGATCATAAATTACTGCAACATGTTAGTGTGTATATGTATACATATATATATATATATATATATATATATATGTTACATCATTATCCTATCCTGATCAGACAATTCAACCCTAAAATTGCATCTGTCCAGGGTATCCGTGGATCCCATGATGATAATAACTCCAGAAAAGGATAAATAATTCTAGATATTTTAAAAATTATCTGGAAATGTGCAATGGAGCCCTGTCTTGAGTGCACCTACTGTAAATCATGATATCTGTTGGATGGATGAACTATATGGGAAGGAATGCACAGTGTATTCAATGCCCCTCTGACCTTCTCCAGGTAAAAAACACTTTGTTAAAGCAACCCTACCTTCAGTATTTTTTAAACTATATTTATTTTCCTGTTGTCAGCAGGGATATACCCCATAGCTGCACTTTTATTGTGGACCCGCCATCCTCCATCAGCTCATATCTGCAGGACTCACCTAGCTGTTCTGGCAGACTATGGCTTGTCCCCCATGGCAGGGCTTCCCTAAGGGTAGGGGGAGATACCACGATCATCATCTGGTCAGACCAGCCAGCCACAGTTCGGCAGCAGCAGCTGAATAAGTGAGGGTCCAGGCATCATAGAGCACGGCCTCAGGAATTCTTTGTGGTTTAGTTTCCCCTCGGGATGCAGATGTACCATGATATACAAGGTAATCCTGGGCACTTTACTGCACCCAATGTGCCAGTGACTGTGACTTCATGATCCCCGGCTGTTGTGTTGGTTCCCTGGCACTCCAACCCTCAACCATCTCTAGCCCTGGGACTGTTGCCAGACTCTGAGACCCTGCCTCTCTGGAGGAGGATCACTTCCATCAGACACTCCATCCACCCACTTACTGATTCCCCCCGATGCTGTGGGCTCATTCCAAACCCTAGTCATCAGCGTTGCAAGCAGTTGCACCACCCATGCACTGTCAGGCTGACCCTACCTTCAGGATTTGACAAAAGACGTGCAGTTAGTGTTATCAACATGAGAAAAGTAACTTTGCATTATCATACTGATTGCACTTTGTACACAACCTTAACTTTACCTTATTATGGCTTTTGCAATAAATAGATTACAATTTGGGAATTAGACTTTGTTATAATAAGTTAATTATTAGGTACCGAAAGTGGTAATTGCTAGGTATGTTTCCCCTTATGGTTTATTCCTTTTTTAGCTTTAACAAACGTGTTGTGTCATGTAGGGAAAACAAGGTTTATGAAGAGGCTGTTCTGGAAAGTTAAGATCAATATTACAGACTCAAAGGCCAGTGGTGATCGAGGGAATTTACTCTGTTTAAAACAAAATCTGAGGAAGAAGTTTTACTTTTGTTGTAGATTGTATTGCTCTGGTTTAATAAAGTACATGTTAAAGACAAATAGCATATACAACTAATAATATAATACTGTGATATGATTCCACAGAATGTCACTCACAGATTTATTTACAAACCACTGCATTAAGATAGTACGTGAGCTGGTGCTGTACACAACAACCACCACCACACAAAACAAAGTTACAAAACTCCACTTTAGAATTCAAACTGCACAGAGTTAAGGTTTAAATTGGAAGGGAGTTTTTCTGACAAGGCTTGGTTGTTCAGAGTGTTTGAAAAAGAGATGCCATTGATTTCTCTTTCTGGATACAAGACATCACCATCTATTAAATATTTGTAACTGAACAAACGGACTGGTTTATTTTTTTACATACTATACTCCTGGGCCCATTCAGAGTTGCATTACTCTGTTTTAATTAAAGTACACATTAAAGACAAGTAACATATAAAAATCATAATATGGTAATATTGTGATATGTTGCCACAACACGTAACTCAGATAGCTTCTGTACTTACAAAAAACTGCATTACAGTAATGCATTGGCTGGTATACAACAACCACTGCACCACAAAACAAATGTCAGAAACTCCACTATAAGATTAAAAGTGCACCATTTACTAAGATTTAGGGTCCAAATTGGAAGACAGTTTTTGACATGGCTTGGTTATTTAGAGTGCTTGAAAGGGAGAAGTCTTTGATTTTCTTTCTTAATAGAAGCCACCATCCATTTATATACCCCCAGGTCTAGGAATATTTTGATGGAATAGTTAGTTAGGGAATGGCACAACCACCAGAATGACTCACCTTGAATTGCAAGATACTCGATAACCTAACTCCAAAGTTGGCATCTTCAGGCAGTCACAGGTCTACAAATAAACTAGGGTTAATCAGTGACATCTGTGATTAAACAATTCAATGTCCACAATTTAATTTGACAGTTCAACCACACATTTACTGATGTTCCATTTCATGAGCATGTCATCATTACCATTGCACAAGCATTTTTACATTCACCTTAGCTGTTCCACTTTCAAATCTTTGTAATCTTTTCCAACATTCCCTGAAGGAATAATACACCTGACACTGTACTTTAGGCCTAGTCAGGTTCAGAAATCCAAATTCAGGTTAAATTAACTGACTTTCAGCAATACACAGTACATTAATTCATGGCTGAAATTAACAATTTATACAGGGTCCTGCCACGAAGGGAAACTTTCATTGTCCGGGCATGCTCTCACACAGAAATATTTCTCAAGTAAACTCATTTAAACTAATGCAGGTTCTTTCCTTTTTGACCCCACCAAGAATCATTTTACAAGCCATGGCATCCCAGTGCTTAGGGGCTCTGGGTGCCTTGTGTCACAGTGATAAACGACCCAGGGAACACACCTGACTGACCCCAGAGACCAGAGATACCAGCCCTCACTTGAGGGTCCTACGTCTGCACACCTTCCTCAGCCCTTCCCTGCCTTCATTTTATTTTTTCCACTGCTTTTTACCATCAAACATTCACTGCTTTTTCATTTTTGAAAATTGGGTGAGAAAGGGGTATTTCACACTGGGGGACTGCAGACACACAGGAATGACCGCCTCCCTCATAAACTTCACTGGCCACCACAGGTATAAGAGTCCTGGTCCAAATGAATTACTTTTTCTTTGCATTTTCCCTTACTTCTTCTGCCTGCCACACAGGAGCGTTAGCTAGTGTAGCATCCTAATGGTTGCTACCCAGTCCAGCAGGAAAGACCTCAGGGAAGGAAAGGGTTAACCCCCCACCCACCCCATACAAAGTCAGCTGTCTTGCTGACCGAGTTAACTGGCTGACCACTTCCTGTCCTGGTCCCCTCCCCCGGACTTTTCCCAGGCTTCAGCCTTTGTCCTGGCCAGGCCAGAGCTCCAGTCAATGCCTAAATGGGCCATAAATCAGCTCAAGGGGCTGATCTAGGCCCCAGGGTCTCAACTGCCTGGCCAGAAGCCAAGTCCACCTCAGGCTAGAAAAGGGTCTCCCCTGCTAGCTGGAGGGCAGTTCTGGACTGGGAGGCTGACAGAGTGGAGAGCACAGGAGTATGGATGCCTGGGGGCTTACCTGAAGCTCGGGCACGTAGCTCCTTAGTGATTGCTCCCCTGTAGCCAGTGGTCCATGGGGGTCTCCAACATTAGCAGTAGCAGCTGCAATCATTCATGGTCCCTGAGTGGTTCAGCAGTTCTCCAGCATCAGCAGCAGCCAGCCTTGTAGGGTAAGCTCCTTCCCTCATTGGTCCCCTTTGGTGGGTGGTTTCCCTTTGTTCCTGTTGCTCCGTGGGCTTGGGGTGGGGTCATTTTGGAGTGTCTTGTGGTGGACTCTGCCAGGAGCTGCCCTTACAGTTCCCTGGCCCTTCCCCCTCCGTTTACTGTCTCCAGCCCCATCTGCTGGTGGGCAGGCTGTTGCCCTGCCTCGTTTGGTAGGGGTGGTGTGGCGTGGTGTTTCAGTTGGGGTATTTCATTTCATTTAATTTTCTTTTCTGTTTTTGTTTGTTGTGCCCCTTGGTCCAGGTTTTCCCCTTTGCTGGTGGCCATCAGTGCCAGTCATGGGCTGTGTAGACTCTGGAGGGGTATGGGGGCCCACTCTTCACTGGATGCCCCTCTAATTTCAAGACGTGCTGCAACTTTTTTTTTTATTTTATTTTCCTGGTGTTGCCCCGTCGCTGACTCTCCGGCTGGGTCTGGCCATCTCCCGGAGCTTGCCGCACCTCCCAACCAGAACAAAAATCCCCTCATGGAGGGAGCAGTGGTAGTGAAGCAATTTCCGCTCCCTTTGTTACCCCCTCTCGCCAGTCCTCCAACACAGCTGCAGGCGTTACAGGAGCTACTCAGAGCTTGCGCTGTACCTGGAAGGGGCAACGCTGTCTGGTTGAACCGCAGGGTGCCACACGGAATTCAGTCCAGGTGGAATCAAAAACCAGGGGCTCAAACTGCCTGCCCCATCACCGACTGCATCAAGCCATGCCAGTTCACTCTCTTCCCAGAGTCTGAGCTGTTGCCGTGGGGGAGTGGACGAACTGCCCAACTGTGGTAGTCCCACCACCCAACTAATTGCCCTACGAAGACTGCAATTGCCTGCACCCCTGAGTTCAGGGGTCATCTGCCTTTTGCCAGCCAAGCATCTAGTGCCTCCCTCCCAGCCTGCTAGCAACCCCTGGAGATGATGACAGACTGCATTAGCCAGCACAGTGGTAGTCAGTTTCCTCCTCCCAGTATAGTCAGCTTAGGAGCCACCACGGCTGACGATAATAAGGTTCCCTCTGCAGTACGCAAATAGGAAATTGCCCCATTTTTGTTTTGCTTATCCGAGGTGGTCATAGCTCCCTTCCCCAGCTGGGAGGCAACTCTTTAGGAGCCTTCCAGAAGACCCGCCGTCACCACCGAAGGACATCGCCTCAACCATCCTCCATCCTGTCATCACCTGCATCTTCAGCTCTGGACCAGCCTTCATCTTCTTCATCTTCATCTCCATCTTGTTGTCCTCTGCCCTCCTAATGGCCAACAAGAACGATTGGTCACTAAGGTACTGTGCCACCTCTTCAAGCTAACTAGCCACCAGCTGCTTTGCACCGAAAAGACTGTTCCTCCAACTGGACTGTCAGACTTAACCGGTGCTGTCTAATTATCCTTGGCCAAGGTAGTTGGGTATTGATAGATTATTATTATTGACGTCTGCAGACGTAGGGCACTAGGTGACCCTGTTAGAGGTATACCACATAGTGATAGTATAGGTATGACTGTTTACCCCTACAGTTACTCCTTTTAGACCTGTATAATTGCTTTCTACTTCTAAGCATTGTTTTGTGCATGACAATCACCTAACTCATTATTTTCCAGTGGAACCAGTGACTGCTACCAATAAAAGCTATCTGTCTGTACCTGGAACCATTGTGCCTGCCTCTTCTTGACCAGAAGAGACAAACCACCCAATTGAGTCTGGTCCCCACACTAGGGCACCAGATGCCATGAATTTAGTCACTCAAGCCTTTCACTTTTGCAGCTATATGCTAATGCTGATGTTACCAGACTCTCTGCAGGGCCTCCAGTTACTTCTCTTTGAGGTTTTCAAAATCACAAAAGACTTCCTCCATTTCTGGTCTCATTCTCTAATAAAGGTCTTAATCTCTCAGGATCATCTGCTGCTTGCAGATGCCTCCCCACTTGGAACAGTAGTATAGGATGGCTGTTGCCATGATCCCAAAGAATTTTCTTGAAGACACTCAGCAGGAATACTCACCAACATCAGAGAGGCTGCTGCTTCTCTTTCCAGATCCCAGATACTAAACTGCAACTTCCTGGGCTTCTCAGACCCAGAAAGCTGGCTCCACCTCCTGAACTTCCAGTCAGTACCACCTGGCCCAAGATTTTTAAAGATATCTTGAGTGCTTCAGATACCGGCTTGGTTGACCTATTACCTACGGGAGCCTGACTCCCTGGGGTATACGTTAACTATTTGTAAATAGACTGTTTTTTGATCTTACTGTACTATACTCCTGGGTTCATTCTGACTGGACTTCATTCCAGCAACACCAATACTTGCTGGTGCTCAGCCACACAGCTTCATTCCTCCACACTCCTCTCCATCTCCCACTACACCACAGCCCTGGTATTTCCCCAAATTACCTATTGGTGTGGGGGCAAGCTATTTTTCCAGTTCCATGACAGCGGTTCGACAAAAAAGTTGTCGACTGACGTTACATCAATCGCAGTCGGCATAAAGCCATCAGGTAAAAAGATTTATTTTTTTGTGGGAGGCTTTGCCCCACCCCCGAACCCCTTCCCCTCATCATATTTTATTATAATCAACTCCAAGTCAGAGCTGATTCAGAAAGGGGGTGCAAGACCCAGAGAAGCAGTGCTAGGGTCCCACAGGTACATTACAGTGATCTGTCAATGTTGTCGATGTAATATACCTCACGGAAAAAGTTTTCGATGAAACAACAGCACACTTATTTACCCACCTTGGCAGGCATTGGTCCAATAGCTTTCCAGTAACTGTGGGGACTAAGTAATCTGATGCATCAAGGAAGTAGGGGAGCAGATCCATCCTGAGATGTACATAGGGGAAAACCTGGCTTAATCTGCCAGTTGGGGCACTCCCATTTTCCTTGTTTTTCCCTTTTCCTGAGAAAGCACTGATTGGCGTTGATGGGTACTGTCACAACGGACGTGCTGATGCCCACACACCCTTCCATCCCTGCACAAAGTGATCCTAGCTGCACCATCAGTTGTAGTCACCCAGGTTGCAGTTTTGCAGTGGGACATAGTCCCTACCATCCCCCATGAAGGAGGGCACCCTCTGGGATGCTTGATCACCCCCTTCCCTTGGCAACCTTCCAAAGAACTGATCTCATTTCTGAATCTGAGTGACTGACATCATGTCAATGCGCTGATGGGCTGGCAGAACAGAACTGTTTTAACCACTCGTAAGTACATGACACTATTATAGATACAGTACCATTAACATGATACATCTTTTGCAGCAAAACACCTGAAAGAGCCTGATTCCAGTTTGGAATCACATTCATAAATAACAATTTACTGAACTATTACTATTTGTTAGATTATCTATTTGTTACTGTATTTATGCATGAACTATGCATAACAATCTTTGCTGGTGGCTATTCAAGCAATGAGAGTGTATTAGTGATGTCATAGAAATTGCTGCATCTCATCCTTGAGTTTTATCCCCAGTGATAGAACCTTGGTACATAGGGTGCATGTGCAGGCCGTGGAGGTGAATGGCAGCATATAAGCGTTGTGCCACCCTGTTCAACATTTGATAATTATTTGAGCACTTGAGTGGCGATCAACATCATTTTGACAGAATTTGCAAGATAAAATCTGACTGGAATGAATTCCAAAGTTTGGGAATGAAATTCTATCAAAAAAGCCTGTTTTCCTCCTCAGAAAGTGCGACAGCTGTCAGTGCCTCATGGCAGCAAGGGCCCAAGAGTCAGCGGGAATGGCAGCTGAAGTTTCAAGCAAGTGACACGTAGGAAATCAAATCCCTTCTTCAGCAAGCAATTTGAGAAATAACTACTTTTAAAAGCTCTGTCACCACCTTAGAAGAAAACATCCATGACCTGTAGTGCAAGGCAAGAGATACACAGACTTTCCTCTCATACATCGATGACAAGGATAGCCGACACGAGGCCCTAATACAGGAGCTGGAACACATGGTCAGGGTGCCTTGGGACTGGGATGAGGATGTAGAAACTAGAAGCTGTCGAAACATTCTAAGATCTGTGGGCTTCCCAGAGAAGATGGAGGGTCAGGATGCAACTTCTTTTCTTGTCCATGTGATCCCAGAATTGCTACAGCACAGATGGAGATCGCCCCTGGAGACTGACGGTGCCCTCCAGATGCTAAGACTGATGCCCAAGGAAGGAGAATGCCCTTGCACAATCTTAGCCTGCTTTCTTTGGTTCATGGATAAAGAGCTGATACTGTCACTGGCCTGGGACAGGGGCCACTTTTCATGGCAAGGGCACAAGATCTATATTTTCCAGGACTTTTCCACAGAGATAGCACAAAAGAGAAAAAACTGTGGGGCCACAAAAAAAATCCTGCAAGAGAAAGGCATCCCATACAAACTCTTATACCCAGTCAAGCTACAGGTCTCATGGAACGGGGTGTCACATGTATTCCTTCCCTCCCAGATTGCCCCATCAACGGCCTCCCCTGACACTGCAGCCAGTACCTGCTCCCTCTGACGCCGAACAGCACAGAAGATCATTCCTGGTCTGATCAAGTGACAGCGGACATGAGGGACATTCTCATTCAAGCTCAACCTCCAGTACCTTCGGCAGATGCAGTTTTGCAAAGGGTTACAACCTGAATGACTGTCAAGACTTGGCTGGTGTTTTAGACCACTATACTTAGCAGCAAAGCTATGCAAATGGTATCCTTTTGCCAGAGTTATGTCTAACTAATCATTTCTTTCCTTTCCAGGTTATCTGCACTTCAGGGTGTTGTGTACTATATGGGAGGGGGAGCGGGTTTCTCAGCTCAGCTGGTGTTTGAATGGACAGGGAAGGGGACTTCCAGTTTTGTGTGGGAGGACTTGAGTTGGTGGCTTCTGGGGTCAAGTGCTGAATGTGAGGATGGGGCTCTGGGAAGACTTTGTGGCTGATCAGTGTGGCGGGATCGGCTCCCGGTAAGAGCTGATGGGGGGCTGTCGGGGCATGGGTAGTGGGGAGGCAGGCTGACAAGCCTGTGTAGCCAATGATTAACACTGAGAGCTCATTTCCCGCAAGTGTCTTAGTGAGGCAACTGTCATGGAATGCTCCAATGCGAGCATTCGAGTTGTCGGTGGAACAGTTCTCTTAGCATTTGCCTCTCTGCTTATCAGCTACTCAGACCTTGGTCAGAATTTTGTACTCTGACAATGGAGAGCCCCCTCCCAGCCCAAGAGTGTAACTAACCTCACTGGATAGGTGCTTACTCCCCAACCCCTTTTGCCCATCCCCTGGATAAATATCCATCCCCCACAGTCAGTGGAGCAGCAATTCACCATGGGGTAACATCCTCCTCAGGGATCGCAGAGGGACAAAGCAGGGAAAAATCATTGATATTTACATGTATGATCACTCTCCCCCCCCCTCCACATCCTGTGCTTACCTAGTTGGGACAGTACTTTAATTCCCAGCTGGCAGGAAGGGAGCCTCATGAGGGAAAGTGTTCTGAACATCTGAGCAAGCATATAACTTAATCTTACTGATGCCAGCTCTAAATGAGGATCACACTGTCCCCCCGCATGTTTGGCCAGCAACCCTCCTGACCCAGATTCATGTGAAAAGGGGCAGGCGGCAGCTCTCCCAAACCCTGCCTGATGTCACACACACACACAGACACACACAGACACACACACACACCACTTTTTCTGGTGTTCCTCGTCCGTTTAGTGTTGGTAGACCAGACTTATGGGTGGCATGCACTAGAGTGTTGCCTGTTAGGTTTTGCTGTACCAGCTACACGGAGCAGCACAATGCATACTAGGGGGCAGAGGGATCAAGGATTTGAGCGGTTCACCTCTTGTGTAACCTTTACCCTATGTAACCCAGTAGAGTTCTTTTGTTCTGCACGGATAACTGGATGTATATGGTTATACTTCTGGTACTTCTAGCAATGTTTCTGTTATGCATTCTACAGGATTGGATTGTCAGAGCCAGTAACGTTAACCTTTCAGAGCAAATTGTAGTGCCTAATATGTTTTTATTTGTGCAAAAGTCCCCCGAGGCTCCAAGTGTGTCATATTTCTGGCACAGGAGTGGGGCTCACAGACTTGTATTTGCTTTCTAGTATTAAAGACAGACAGCTTTTTCTTTTGTGGCCAAATATACTGGATTAGCTGTACTTTAGCATGGCCTCTAAGAGACCTACATAGGCACCAACAATAACCAGTAGATGTTATCCAATTAGGAATCACCCACACTGGTATGCAGGGATGTAGTCCTCTTAAGGGAGTCTGACCCCTTACTTTGTGATGAGAGGGAGCTATGCTCCCACATACGCTTTTCATGGCAGTATGCTTTTGCTGTACCAGCCAGTACTGCTCTAGCGGGTGTGTTGATAAGGTACTGGACATAAATAACGTGTAATAAATGTCATACAGACCATCTCTGTTACATCCCAGTACAGGACGGAGTTTCAAGGTTTGTGAGTTAAACAGGGAGATCATGAAACAAGCGGCCAGCCTGCTGGACTGAACAGTCAGTCTTTGAACCTGCTGCTGCTTTGAAGGGAGAATTGCAAAGATTTCATCCTTACCTCGGCCTATCCTGTCTAAGTTTGTTGTTCCTTGAAGAAAGTGCTAACTGTTGTGGTGCTTATGACACAAACTTAATTTGGCCAAACATGCTAGTCAAGGAACAGGAGTTGGCAGCATTCTTTAGTAACAGCACGCAGTCTGTCATTTGTTTTCTGCATGGACAAGTTTGTGTGATTTTTATGTTGCTTGCATGCATGTGCAAGAAACATAGTGCCATCATCGGAGATTTCGGAGGTATGTCACCTCCTCCTCCAATTCAGGCAGTGTGCTGGCAGGCACGGCCCCTGTAAGCCAATGCATTCTGGAGCTGTCTATGACACGCTCCAAAATGCAGTGGCATACAGTTGAAAGGGGGAGCTACGCTTGAGTGAGCAGCGATAAGAAGCTGCTCACGCGGAGCTCCCCCCCCACCCGCAGGCGTGCACGCCCCCGTATGCACTGTATAGCCGACGGGGTGCCCAATCCCGCCGGGCTGAGCTGCGCCGCCCCCCAGTAGTTGGTGCCATGCTGGGAGCCTACCCTAGCGCGGAAAAACGGGTCCTATCACGCCTTTTTTACCTGTAAGACAAAAACGCTCCGGCTGCGCCCTCCCCACCCCTCCCACAACCCGCACCCACCCACTGCGCACCCAGCCTTCCCCACACCCCTCACCCGATACTTACCTCTGGACTCGCGCGACGATCTTCGGTGGACCGGGAACACGTCTGCACTCTTCAAAGCCGACCGCGAACTGAGGAAATGCCGGTAAGCTGTATAATGGGCTAGATAGGGGGTTTCAACTTTATTGCATATCTCAGCCATTTTTGGGAATTTTTGCACCAAATTTTCAACATGGGGTTTTGGGACCCCTTCTCATGAATGATGTCACTGTCATGGCGTTATTCTGGCCCGAAGGGTGATTTCGTGCAGTGACTGCGCAGTGACTGCGAAATCACCCTTGAACCTGATCCACCATGACAGTGACATCATTGAGAAGGAATTCCCATGTTGAATTTGATATAAACCAAAAATAGATGTTTCTGGCGTGCGTTGCGCGGTTCCTCAATGGCTCATAAGTTGGCGAAATTCAATATTTCACTCCAGATTTTTCAACATTGCCATTTTCCACACCTTCTTATGAGTAGTACAGCTGTCATTTTCACATCTCACCCAAAATGTGTTTCCGCCCATGTAGCGCACAATGGCGCAGTCGTTATAGCGAACTCAGTGTATGGGACACATTAAGAAAATCACAGTGTCACTGTTCATGAGCAGAGATCTTAAAATGGCAATGTTGAAAATTTGGTGAAAAATTCCTAAAATGACTGTTTTACGAGTGTCGTTGCACAGTTCCACGCTTTCTCGTGGGTTTGCGAATTTTCAATATTTCACTCCAGATTTTCAACATTGCCATTTTACCACACCTCTATGAGCAGTTCAGCTGTCATTTTTCACATCCTGCCCAAAACGTGTTTCCACCCATGTAGCGCACAATGGCGCAGTCGGTGTGCAAACTCAATGTATGGGACACATTAACAAAATCACAGTGACACTGTTCATGACCAGAGGTCTTAAAATGGCTATGTTGAAAATTTGGTGAAAAAAATCCTAAAAATGACTGTTTTACGAGCGTGCGTTGCGCAGTTCCTACGCACGCTCGTAAGTTCGCAAATTTTCAATATTTACACTCCAATGACTTCCAAATACCTAAACAGCACATAGAAGCAAGCAACATTCGGCATTGACAAATGCTTGTTATACTATAAACATATTTATAAAAAGCAGTGTGGAGTAACTAGAATTGCAGAGTTTGGTAATCTTTTGTAGCAGGACTGAGGCCCACCTAGCAGTCATTATGCTTAGTTGTTTGTTTTGTGTGGAATCTGTTTTTGTGTTATGTACGTAAAAGAAAAAGAGAACACCATCTTATAGAAAAACATTAATACAGAAACTGTGTTTTGGGGTACATGAAGTAACATGGGATTGAAAAACATAAGTCCTTTCAGTTTTAAAAAAATGTGCTCTTCCTAATACCCTACCTGACCTGTCTGGATGGGAGGGGGAGGACTGGAGTTTTGGGAGTGCTGTAGTTCTGAATGACTATCCTAGTTTGAAAAGGGGCTATGAAAAGATATCAAAGCCTTACTTCACTACTGTGTCTTGATTCAACAAAGAAAATACCATGTTAGTGGTTCTGTAGGTTGTCTCTAGGGCTAGAAGATAGGAAGGTCGTGGGTTATCGTCCCACATCAGGAACTTAGGCTACTACCCAATACTGACACTGTAGTGCACTATTGATATCACGTCGCAACAGCAACGGGAATACAGCAAAGACCATCGCAGCGACATTTTCGGCAGTTCACTGTGACGATCTGCTGGGATCCTGACACTGTTGCCTCAGGGGCGTCGCCTCTTCCCAAACCAATCCTGACCCGAGTTGGTTACTTTGCGGGGGGGTGCGGGTGGCAGAGTCCCCACATGAAGGGTGGGGCAAAGCCCCTCACATAAACACAAGTTCCCCAGCGATGGAACACCACCAGTTGGCAGTGTTGTGCTGTTGCTGTGCTGACGGTCGATAGATTTTGTGTCGCCACAGCAAGGTGGAACCGTGCACTATTATGGGGCATTACACTGTTGAGAAGCAAATCTTGGGCTGGTGAGCCTTTCTTGCCACCCATATGTAAATTAATAATGTGCAATATTCTGTTTTTACTAATATGTGATATTTTATATAAATTAAATTTTCTAAGATGCCTTTCCTTTCTCTGACTTTGTCAGGTGTTACTTAGCCAATACTGATAACTGTGTGTAATGGGGCATATTATGGTTCTCCACAAATTTAGGGCCCGAGAGCCAACGGTTCACTGGGACTCCCACAACTGTAAAGCCAGCCCTGCTTGTGGGGATGGGATTGATGGACCTCCTGGTCGGTTGGTGGGAAGGTGGAGTGAAGGGCCTACGGGGGGAGCTAGCATCGAATGGAGCTGATCTGGCCTGTTGGTGTGACTTGTGGGGGAAGTGGAGTGATGGGACTCCTGGTCTGTCTGGTGGAGAGGGTTTGCAGTGAAGGGCCTACTGGTGGGACTGGGGGTTTGTGTTGTGGGGAGTATAGTGAAAGTAATGGTGCCTGCTGGTGTTATATGTGTGTGTGTGTGTGGGGGGACTTGTCTGGCCAGAGTTGAATACATTTGTGTGAACCACTTTTTTTCTTACTGGGAGTAAAAAGGCAATGGATATCCTAGGTGCAAGTTTAGCTTTGGAGGGGGAGATGCTTAATTGATATGGGGACAGGTGACACCCTCAAGATATTTTTGAAAACTTTATGTAACCCCTAGGTGGCACTATCTCAAGGGCTACTACCCCTGCCTATTTGGCTAGTAGCAGGTTAAGGGGTCTAGGTTCGGTGACGGGTGCCTCCACCCAATGGTCAGGGTTGGTATGGGTCAAACTAACCAGGCCATAGCCTTCTGGGACACTGTGACCCCCCTTGTCTCCTACTAGTGGCCCACGCAGTACACAGTGTTTACCTTCACAATACCCCTGATATGTTTTGCACATACACATATATTTGGCACTTACCCCCAGGACTGATTTCTTCAGCTTGGCTCTGTGGACCCCCTGTAAAACAAGGTATAGCAAGACAAAAGGCATCAGGGCAATACCTTAAGCATAAACTGACACCATAGTCAATGTAAATTGCAGAAAAAAGTAGATCTGATTTATTCAGGGGATGGTAACGCAGGAGGGGCACAATCAGGGTAATTGGTTGGAATAATCTATCATTTGCTCTACAGTGTGGGCATTTAAAGTCCCTGAAACAGTTACACTCTCTGGGTACCCAGGGGGATGGGAGATGGGCTAGCCAGGACTGTTGCCTGCGTTAGACCAGCATTGCAGCTGGTTGGGGCCCTGTGAAGAAAAGAAACAACATGCACCACACCTTAATTTTAATTCGGAGCCGGAGGGCTCAGTTCATGCAAAAGAAAAGAAAAGAAATAACAAGTAATCAGGTGACACACTTTTGATTGAGCTATATTTTGCATGGAGCTACCCTAGTGATTACTCATGATACCCAAAAACTGGACACAGGATGGACGATGGTAGAGACAGTAGATGATGATTCTGGATTGCCAGGAAAAGCATGGCCCACATGATGCGCAGCAGCGTCATTCCTGTTCAGGCATGGAGCAGGGGGCTGATCCCCTGGCAGGTCTATTGTCGATGGTTCTTCACTGTGCAGCAGGGTAGGATGACAGAGCCCTCGTGGCAGGGCCCAGCTGCATTAAGTGGCAGTGGATTCAGTCCGATTCGAGCTGGCTACAGCTTCCAGCCCTCAGCGCATTATATGTAAAAAAGGATTACTTTACCTGGCAAACGGCTCCTCGATCCCGATCACAAAGTCACTGCTAAAACCCGGGAGCTCTGAGGTAGCTGAAGTTCCTGACAGGCCGATTGCATTTAGCAAAATCTTCTGTCTTCTACTGGTGCAGCCTGGCCTCTTTCCAGTTACCTGCTGGGTTTCTCGAGAAGCGGATTCAGTCTGAAATGTGCTCTTTCCCTTTCACTCTCTCCACACAATGAGCAGAAATGCAGGCTGTCTCTCCCCCTCGATTCCCAACTTCAATCTGGCTTGCCAGCAGACAGCTTGGGGGGTTTCCCTTTGATCCAAAAGGTCTGATTGGTGGGTCCAGTTGTCAGTCACAGTAAGAGCTCCCCCTTTTGGTGCAAAAGGCACCAACAGTCCAAAACTACAAGTCCCAACAGGTAATCCACACAGTCCCACGTTAGCAGGCTCCATGTTAGAGTCCTCACATACTGATTAGTCCAATTTGGACCAAAATGATGGAGCTAACTGAACAGTCCTTGCTGCAAATAAGGCAGGTTAGAACAAACCACATTATTATGTTGGCTCGCGCATGCACAGCCAACATATTATTTTAATAATGTGAATTTGGAAGTGCGAGGTCACTGTTGAGGCGAATGCAGGCACGACCAGCAGGTGCGTCCTCGCCCCCAATCAGCCAGCAGCAGGGCCAACACCCTGCATATGTAATACAGCCACAATATCTAAGAAAAGGTCGCTGCAATGAGAGCAAAGCTCTCGTGCAGCGTGACCTCATCACGACTCCCGACGTGCAGGCAACATGGTGGCAGTGACTGCCGACACTGCCTGTCACAATGCCGATGGGGGAGCCCACCCCCTGTCAGCATAATTCCCCCTCCCCCATTTCCACTGTGTGCTGAGGGGGTGCCCATTCCTCATCGGCATCATGCACCCTCCAAAAAAAATGCTTGTCTTTGCCGACAGGGGAGCCAACTCCCCGTCTGTATGATGTCCCCCCCTTTCTTCTGTGCTGGGGGTGCCCAATCTCCCTCAGTTCCTGTCCCCACTCCCCTTCCACTTATGTGTGCCGATGGGGGTGCCCAATCCTCTGTCGGCTACTGCATCCCCAAAAAACACTTGGGTGGCACGGCTGGGAGCCCAGCCGTGCCAAATACCCTGTAAAAAACTGTCCTGTGATGTTTTTCTTTTTTGACCTAGTGGAAAAACGGTCCCTCGCTGTGTCCCTGCCCCCACAACCACGCCCACCCTCTGCGCACCCTGCCTTCCCACACCCCCACCCCATGCCTCCAAGTCGGTAGCAACTTAATCTTGATTGGACTGGGAACCGCGTCTGCACTCTTCCAGAGCCGACCCATGAACTGAGGAAATGCCGGTAAGCTGTATAATGGAATGAATAGGGTTTTTCAACTTTGATGCATATCTCAGACATTTTGGAATTTAGCACAAATTTTCGTTATATGGGTTTTGGGACCCTCCCATGGTTCTGTCACTGTCATGGCGTTATTCGGCCCCGAAGGTGATTTCGCGGTCACTGCGCGGAATCACCTTTCAAGACTGATTAACAAAATGGCAGTGCCAGTGTTCATGAGGTGGGCTCTCAAAAAGCCTATGTTGGAAAATTTGGTAGAAAAAATTCCAAACAATGACTGTTTTATGAGCGTGTGTATCGCAGTTGCTACGCATGCTCGTAACTTCGCGATTTTTTGCAATATTTTCATGCCAGAGTTTTAACATTGGCATTTTTACATACCTCCTTGTGAACAGTACAGCTGTCATTTTTTACATCCTGGCTGAAATGTGTTTTCGCACCTCTGGCGCAGAATAGCGTGGTCATTGTGGGAAATCAGTGTCTGGGACAGATTACAAAAATGACAGTGACACTGTTCATGAGCAGAGGTCCGAAAATGCCTATGTTTAAAATTTGGCGACCATACTCCATAAAATGACTGTGTTACGAGCATGCGTTGCGCAGTTTGCACGCACGCTCATAAGTTTGCGAATTTATAATATTTTCACTCCAGATTTTCAATTTTTGCCATTGTTCTGTACCTCCTTATGAACAGTACAGCTGCCATTTTTCACATCCTGGCCAAAATGTGTTTTCGCAGTTCCTGCGCAGAATAGCATGGTCGCTGTGGGAAATCCATGTTCGAGACACATTATGAAAATGACAGAGACACTGTTCATTAGCAGAGTTCCTAAAATGGCTATGTTGAAAATTTGGTGAAGAAAGTCCATAAAATGAGTGTTTTACGAGCATGCGTTGCGCAGTTTCCATGCACGCTCATAACTTCATGAATTTGTAATATTTTCACTCCAGATTTTCAAAATTGCCATTTTTACACACCTCCTTATGAACAGTACAGCTGTCATTTTACACATCCAGGCCGAAATGTGTTTTCACATGTCCGGCGCAGAATTGCACAGTCGCTGTGTGAAATCAGTTTTCGGGACAGCTTAAGGAAATGACGGTGACACTGTTCATGAGCAGAGGTCTTAAAATGCCTATGTTGAAATTTGGTGGTGAACGTCCACTAAATGACTGTGTTGCAAGCATGCGTTGCGCAGTTTCCACGCACCCTTGTAACTTCACAAATTTGCAACATTTTCATGCCAGATTTTCAACACTGCCTTTTTTTTCACACTTCCTTATGAACAGTACAGCTGTCATTTTTCACAGCCTACCCATAATGCGTTTCCATAGTTGTGGTGCGCAATGGCATGGTCGCTGTTGGAAATCACCTTTTGGGACACATTAACAAAATCACAGCGCCACTGTTCATGAGGGAAGGTCCCAAAACACCTATGTTGAAAATGTGGCTAAAAAACTCCCACAAATAATTGGGTTACGGATGTGTGTTGCGCAGTTTCTATGCATGCTAATGATTCCACCAATTTTTAATTTTTTTCACTCCAGATTTTCAACATTGCCATTTTTGTACGCCTCCTCATGAACAATACAGTTGTCATGTTCCACATTCCTGCCCAAAATATATTTTCGTCCGTCTTGCCAAATGGCATAGCCGCTGTGCAAAACCACCTTTTAGCTTACAGACTGATTGTGCCACTCTTCATGAGGTGGGGTCACAATAAGCCCATGTTGAAGATTTGGAGTGAAAATAGCAACACATGACTACAGTGTTAGGGCCTCCAACTGTAGCACCCCCACCCCTTAGAGACTGACAGGCGTCAGGGGTGCGAATTGGGATCATCGGCTGTAATGCTCATGCCATTCCACCCCCACCCCACCCTGCAGCCAGTGACAAGCATCGTGGTGTGCCTTGCAGTGTTTGGCCACAAAGTTCACCCCATTCTCCTATACTGCACCCACCTCTGTGTATTTTCTTATGTAATGGGGTAAGTATAATGCCCAAAGACCCCAAAGCACACCACAACACTTGTCAGTGTCTACAGGGTACGGTGAGGTACAATGGCATCAGCGTTATAGCTGAAAACCCAAAGACACACCCCAATGCCTGTCAGTCTCTACAGGGTGGTGGTGGGGTTGGCGTCACTTCAATACTTCACTGCCATTCCTATTATGCATCTCTAACTCTGGCACTACCAATGCCAATGCCAGCGAGACAACATTTGGCATTGACAAATGCTTGTTATTACTACTCTAAATGATTACCAGCAATTAGTCACATCTTTTAGCAGGGCTTCCTCTGCACAGTTAGCGATGGCAGAAAAAGAGCAAGTATTGAGCAGCCTGGGCAGGACTCGGGCATGGAAACACACAGTCCCCCCTTTTGATTTATTATGACTGCAAAGAGGCAGCCCTTAAAGAGACAGTACTCGGAGACCACACAGGCACTCATGGGAAATACTTTTAAACGCTAAATGCAGGACACCAGCCTGGCAGCGAGCATTTGGGCAAGCTCGTGGAAGCCTTTTGGGAACCCCCATTTGTGGGGGGGGGGGGTTACATTTAATAAATAAAAAAGATATAAATATGGAAGGTTTCAGTCTTTGGGAAAGGCTCAGGAAGGGTGCTATACTAAATTATACATCAATCTGTCTGTCTGCCTCTCCTTGTAGCTACTGGGGGTTTGCTACATTGCAAGAGACACTTGGGAGTGTTTGTTGGGGGGTGGAGGTGGAGGTGGCATTGCACCAGAGAAAGGGTAGGAAAATCAACTGGAAAACCAAACTGCAGGTAAGTACCTGTTATTATATCTTTTTGTTGTATCCTCACCTTCTCATTAGCTCACTCCACAACATTTATGGTATGATCCCAACCCCAGTGTGAGATTAGAACTCACAGCCATCTGGCCCAGAGGCAGATGTGCTACCAACTGAGCCACACTGACACCTGCTAGCTAGAACCACAGTTTTGCTTGAGACAAGAGACACAATAACAGACAAAAAATTCATAAATGGTAACAGCCTATCATATCTCCAAAATGATCTGGTCCCTTATCTTGCATTTTGTTTTAACAGCATGTGTAAATCCTATGTGCAATATAGTTGCCAGTGTGAACATTTTATGGCTGAATTTTCAGAATTAGAGATGCATACAGTTTCTGCTTCTTGATAGTGATCAAGATGTTGTTTTAGCTTTGACAGTCTTCTAACAAAAATAAAAAGCTAGTCATTTTGATAGTAATATTGGTTGTTTGTAACAAGTCAAAGAAGGCTTTAAAAGCAGCCCAGTAGTGTCAAAATGACCCTCAAAATGCACCAGAATGCATCTAAAACCTGATAGCTTCTGGAGGTGTATGCGGCCCTCAGACTCCCCGCCTAGTTGGAGTAGGGAAGCAGAAGGGGATAGAGGAACAGTGGGCAACGGTCAAACCAGGGACTGCATTGGCGACAGAACTCTGTGTCAAACAGGTCAGCAAGGGGAAGAGGAGGAAGAGGCCACTGTGGTTTTCTAAGGAGGTAGCAGAAAAGGTTAAAGCAAAAAAAAAAAATATATATCATTTAAGCAA
Source organism: Neoceratodus forsteri (assembly GCA_016271365.2). Taxonomy (NCBI): domain Eukaryota; kingdom Metazoa; phylum Chordata; order Ceratodontiformes; family Ceratodontidae; genus Neoceratodus; species Neoceratodus forsteri. Next base: position 171,462,040 of record CM028135.1, read on the forward strand.
CACAAAAAGACACAGGAGGAGGGGGATAGGGAGAGGTACCAGGAAAAACAAATGGAGGCAGGGAAGACAGTTAGGGAAGCCAATGCACAAACAGAAGAATGCATAGCAAACTCAGTGGTAAGGGGGGACAAAACCTTTTACAGGTACATCAGTGAAAAAAGGAAGGCCAGGGGAGGGATTGTGAGACTGAAACATGAGGATGGCGGTAGTGTAGAGGAAGACCACCAGAAATTGGATATACTGAACAAATACTTCTGTTCAATTTTTACAAAGGAGGGGGCAGGAAATGGGCCAGCAGTAAGTGATAAGGGCAGAAGGGCACAGAAATGGACACAAGTCCCTTTCCAAAAGGTTCCTCAGGGAACTGGAGGCAATAAGAGTTGATAAAGCTATGAGACCAGATGGGGGTGCATCCCAGGATATAGAAACATCTAAGAGAATAGTTGGCAGAACCTCTGACTACCCTGTTTAACCTGTCACTGGAAATAGGGGAGGTATTCAAGGACTGAAGGAGAGCTATTGAAGTCCCTCTATTCAAAAGTGGAAACAGGGAGGAAGCAGGGAACTACAGACTGACCTCAGTAGTGGGAAACTTCATGGAAACACTACTAAAAGAAAGAATAGTGGAACACCTAGTTGTTAACAGTCTACAGGACCCAAGGCAGCATGACTTTATGGGATGGAGGTAGTGCCAGACTAACCTCATTGAGTTCTTTGACTGGGTAACCAGGGAGGTGGATTGGGGAGGGGCAGTGGATGTGGCCTACCAGGACTTCAGCAAGGCTTTTGACACTGTGCTACACAGAAGGCTGTTAAACAAGCTGGGGTGTATGGGGATGGGAAAGAAGGTAGTGAACTGGGTGGAGGATTGGCTCGATAATAGGACCCAGAGGGTGGTGGTAAATGGCATTCACTCTGCAAAGGGTAAAGTGACCAGTGGGGTACCACAGGGATCGGTGCTGGGTCCAGTCCTCTTCAATGTTTTTATCAGTGATATTGCAGAGGGTCTGGAAGGGAACATTTGCCTGTTCACTGATGACACTAAGCTTTGCAACAGGGTGGACACACCAGGGGAAGTGGATAGAATGAGGGGAGTTCTAAGGAAGCTGGAGGATTGGTCAAAGGAGTGGCAGCTAGGTTTCAATTCAAAAAGTGCAAGATAATGCACATGGGGCACAAAAACCCAGGAGCTACATATCAACTGGGGGGGGGGGAGATAGCATTCTCCAAGCAAGAAAGAGACCTGGGGGTGATCATCTCGATGACCCCAAGGTAGGTAGGTAGGCAGTGTGACAAGGTGGCAGGAAAGACAAACAGGATGCTGGGATGCATAGGTAGGAGAATAACCAGCAGAAAAAGGGAGGTAATAATTCCACTATACAGGTCATTAGTGAGGTCGCACCTCGAATACTGTGTCCAGTTCTGGAAGTCTCATCTATGCAAGGACACAGATAGAGTGTAGGCGGTTCAGAGGAGGGCAACCAAAATGGTGCAGGGACTACATCACAAGCCCTACAAGGACAGGCTGAGGGAATTAAATATGTACTCCCTGGAGCAGAAGGGGGGGGGGAGGACATGATTGAGACATGTAAGTACCTCACAGAGAAGAATGAAGTACAGCAGAATACTATATTCCAAAGAAAAAGGTGCGAGGCACAAGATGAAACTGGAGGGAGGGAGGTTCAGAGTTAATGTGAGGAAGTACTTCTTCACAGAGAGGGTGGTGGGCAAGTGGAACAGCCTGCTAAAGGAGGTGGTGAGAGCAGAAATGATTACAAGTTTTAAACATGCTTGAGATAGGCATAGAGGATTGCTGGTAGTCGGGGGGGCGGAGGGCGGGGGATACAACCTAATGGCCAGCAGTGCATGATACAGCACAATTGTTAGTGGTAATAGGGCAGACTATCTGCCGACAATTTCTATGTTTCTATGCTTCTATTGGTTCGGAGGGGGATGAAGTTCATGGTCAGAGACCCCCTCACTTCTAAATTTAGCACTACACCAATGCTGCTATGTTGCTTGATATCCTCAGCTGAAAACTGTATACCGATCAAAGGGAATTTGTCCCAAGCTACACAGTAACTTAATGGTCTAGCCATACAGTTGGGGGGCAACTTGTCACTATAGCTGGCTATACGCCATGTCAGAAGAATAGTAGGTGCCTGGTTAAACTGCAAGATAGACATCCTCAGCTCTTAGTACCCTCTATTTGCCCCCATGGCTAATCAAGGAACCAAGTGGATTTCATGGAATGTGAAGGGCATTCAAACCCCCATAAAGAGATGTAAAATAATAGACCATCTCAGGAGGGAATGGTCTGGGATTCCTTCCATTCAGGAAACCCACCTCACCAAAGCAGAATCAAACAAGCTCAAAATGGGCTGGGTTTTCCAGGTCTTCAGTGCCTCATTCGATACTAACAGCAGAGGTGTGGCTATCCTTATACATAAAAACACATCCTTTCAAGCCCACATGGTTACCCCAGACACGGAAGGGCACCATGTCATAGTACAGGATATCCTTGCTGGTCAACCTGTCACCTTATGTAACGTGTATGGGCCTAATTCATGTGTCCCCTCATTCTTCCACAAACTGACACAAACCCTGTCCAAAAGAGGAGAGGGGCAACTGATTGTGGGGGGAGACATGAACATAGTATTGGATGAGTTTCTTGACAGAAGTAAACCTCGAAATGGCTGCAGAGCTCCTGCCTCAGTAGCCCTGCAAGAGATGGTACAGCAACTAGGCCTTACAGATATCTGGAGATTGGTCCATCCTATGGTGCGGGACTACTCCTTCTTCTCCATCTCACCTCAGTTCTTCTCCAGAACTGATTTAGGGTTTATGCCTGGAGCATGGACCTCAGATGTCACAGAGTCAGACATAGGCAAAGCAGTCATATCAGACCACACTCCAGTCGCCTTTACCTGGCTACCCCTACAGCCTCACATGGAACGAGGGGGAGGAGGTGCTTTAATATTCCACACTTTGGGACCCTAAATTCTGTGCAAGCCTCAGGGATGACATGAAGCACTTCCTACTGATAAACAAACTGGAGGATACCTCTGCAGGCATCTGTTGGGATGCATTAAAGGCCTGCATTAGAGGTAGGTGCATCGGCCATACCTCACACCTCAGGAGGACCAAACTGCAGGAGTTGATTGTGCAGCAACAGCAACTGAAGGAGCTTGAGAAGAAATTTAGAGACAATCCTTCAAATGCTCATGTGTGCCTAACCGAAATCATTGGCCTCAGATACTCCATAGATAAGCAACTGTGCCAAAAGACAGAGTATGCTCTCTTCTGCCTCAGACAAACATTCTTGGAGTCATGAGAGTAACCAGGTCATCTCCTAGCATATCTCCTAAAAAAGCAGAAAGAGCAGTCCAGAACTGTAGCCATTAAAACATGGAAGGGGGAACTGACCCCAAATGAGAGCTGCATTAACAAGGAGTTCCAGGTGTTCTACAACTCCCTATACATTAGTGAAGTACAACCATCTGAACCCCAGCTGGAAGATTTCCTTAATCCTCTGCAGCTGCCAGCTCTAGACTCCAACCTCCAAGCACAACTTGACAGGCCCCCGAAGCAGGCATAGCTTATGCGGGCACTGAGGGGCACATCCTCTTGAAAGGCACCAGGAGGCGAAGGCCTCCCAGCAGAATTTCTGAAGGCCTTTGCAGATATACTAGCCATCCCCCTGATGGTGACACTCTCAGAAGCATGCAGCACTGATATTCTTCCTGCACCTATGAGAAACGCCCAAATATCACTATTGCCTAAACCAGGTAAAGGTGAAACCCACTGCGGAAGCTACAGACCCATTTCACTGATCACAGCAGACTATAAGACATTTGCCAAGATTCTGGCCAATAGACTCGAGGAGGAGATACCTAGGCTTATTCACAGAGATCAAGTAGGCTTTGTCACAGATCATAGTGCCACAGACAACACAAGGAGGTTACCTGACCTGCTTTGGGGAACAAACACCCCACATCAACTCATGATGCTCCTCTCTCTCAATCCCAAAAAGCCATTTGACAGAGCGGAATGGAGGTATCTATTCAAAACACTCTTGAAATTTAATGTGGGCCCCAACTTTCGGCACTGGGCATCAGTCATCTATAAGGGGGCCTCAGCCAAAGTCATTATCAATGGCAAGATCTCACCTCCTTTCCAGCTAGGTAGAGGCACCAGGCAAGTCTGCCTTTTGTTCCCCCTACTGTTTATCCTGGCATTGGAGCCTTTCTTGCAGACTATTCAGCAGGCCACAGACATACAGGGCATGCAACAAGGAGGGGAACATAAACTCCTGGCATATGCAGATGACATCCTAGTAACACTTAGTGATCCAAAACAATCGGTGCCGGATCTTCTATCCTTAATCAGTGAATACAACCATCTATCGGGTTACAAACTTAATGTTTCCAAGTTCCAGTTCCTAGCATCATCTCTACAAATAACACAACAACAGCACTACCCCTGGGGTCTCCTTCATGCCACTAAACCTGTGGAATACCTGGGAGTCAAATATCACTGGACCTTGCATCAGGGAAGGACAATCTAACCCAGCTACTGGAGGATCTAGACAGGTACTTCAGGAGATGGGCACTGTTGCACATTTCTCACTTGGGGAAGGTACAAGCTTTCAAGATGATGGCTGCCTCAAACATTCAGTACATACTGGACAACCTCCCTCTAAGAATAGACCCCAAGTTGTTGTGGACAATCCATACTAAATTACGTACATTCTTTTGGGGCACATGCCCGCAAAGCATAAGTTGGCCCAAGCTATGGCTGGACTTTCGGCATGGGAAGTTGAAATTGCCAGACTTCCAGCTCTGGATCATGGCACATACCCTCACTCAGCTGGCGCAGACAGCACCCTGGAGCTCCTAAGTATATCAGCCCAGATGGGCAGAGTGTGAGACCTCAGTTGCTGGCAGCTCACTAGTCAAGTTACTACAATTTGGGGTACTGCCAAAAAGTGCAGTCAGTCATCCAATACACTCTCACTCCAGGTCAGTTTGGAAGAGATACCTGAAAATGAGTGGATGGACTCCCTAGAAAGCACAGTATTTCCCTCTGTGGGAGAATCCTTGCCTCAAAATAGGGGGAAAACCCACAGTGTACCAGGACTGGGCTGCAGTAGATATCCACTTCTTATACGACAACCAACACCCTACCCTACATACTCTTAAGACCTTCGCGCAAGTCCAACAGGAGTCCAGTGTCCCCAAGCAACATCACTGGAGGTACCTACAGCTGCAGTACATGCTCACAGGGATTTTAGGCTCAAGCCTGTCTGAACCAGAACCCAACCCTTTGGATCAAAGTCTATGGCCTGTAAAGGGAAAACTGGTGTGGAATAAAGATGTCTACCAGCACCTGCTAGACATACTACCAGACCCTACTCAGAAAGTCTAGGAAAGATAGACAGGAGAGTTAGGCCTCGAGGTCATGAAGGAACTCTGGCATGCTTACTGGGCCAATACACAGAAGGCCATAAAAGACACAAAAAATAGATTCATACAATTTAAAATCCTACATAGATGGCATGGAACTCCCTTCAGACTGCAGGAATGGGGCTTCCACACGACTGAGGCTTGCTGGGGATGTGGCCTGCCAGCCCAATCTATCACTCACATACTATGGTCATGTCACGCCCTCTGAGGCTTCTGGAAAGAGATTCAGTGCACCTGTAGTGACATCTTGTCACGTCAAGTCACCCACACACTGTTAATGGTGATGCTGGGGTTACATTCTGTTCCTCTGGTGCTGGATGGAGTGTACGCAGATAGGAATCTCTGGCTGATGGGGGCACTTACTACCGCAAAAAGAATCCTGCTCTTCACTGGAGGGACTCCAACCCACCCCACATACAGGAATGGCTGACAGAACTAAATCAGACTACCAGTTATGTGAGGGTATTGCACACCAACCAGAATAGGCTGCATGCATTTGAAAATACATGGGAAGCATCCCTAAACTCTCCTTATGGAAGAACCCCACAGGGAGGCAGTATAGTGCAGTGGTTTAAGACTCTGAGCTGAAAATCTGGAGACCTGGGTTTGAATCCCACAGCCCCCACTTGCATACTGTGTGACCCTGAGCAAGTCACTTAACTTCCCTGTGCTCCCAGGTTGCACCTGTAAACAAGCTTTCAGCTTAGTGTGTCTCAGCTGGCTAAACAATTGGGGAAAAAAAATGTTTCCTACCCCGGCAAAAAGCAGCTAGCAACTCCTCATATTGCCTCGATAACACTAGGCTCAGGAGGCAGCTATACCTTCTCTCAGCAGCCAAAGCACAGGCCATAATAATGCTTGCACTCGGGTTGAGAGAATGGCCTCGAAGGTGGGGGGGGGGATTTCACAACATATTAACTCAGTCCCCAGGCAGCACTATTATCTGGTGATCACTTATGCCAATATTAGGGCTGAGTAAGTCAGCAAATGTCCTATCCTTACAAAGCTTGTAACTTTTAGGATCAGAAGTTTGCATGCTTGATATGGTTAATTTTCCTTTTTCTTTTACACGTTTATTATAAGCACTTTGCTAATTGAACACCCTACCAGGACTTGCCAGGATGGGTTTTAGCATAGCTTATCTGTATGAATAAGTGGTCTTGAAATGAACACATGAGGCCCCATTCTGAAAGAGCTCTTAGATGGCCACAAAGTTCCAATGATCTAGGGCTGTGGCACACTCCCGGTGTGTCAGGGACCATGCGCCCGATTCTGGAACATCGGGGGTCCCTGCACCACTGCACCCAGGAAATGCCATAACCACAGGCTAGTGCTGAATGCTAGGTGCACCTGTGTGTCCTGATGGATGGATCCACCCACCCCAGCCCAACAGGCGCAAGAGGGACCACAATGCCATTGGTGCCCCTGGGGCAGACATGGCACAAGTGATTACCACAGGGTGTTGAGGAGCCAGTGTGTATGCCAGAAGGAATGATTGGGCACCCATCATGGGTGTCCTTGTCAGCGCTTAGCCTCCTACCGGTGTCTGCAATGCCAAATGACTGTCACCCCCACTAGTGCCTGATCACACCCCCGGCATACACACTGGCACCCTAACACTTCTGAAGTACATCCCTGTCCCTACCAACCTCTGGACAACACATATGGGGCCCTCCAACAGCTTCCCACTATGAGGGGCATTGCCACAAGGGGTTTAGACTACCTCCTGGGTGGTCTAACATGACCCGCTTCCTTCTGCCACTGCGGAGCTTTTAGAATAGGAAATCGGTGGCTGTTTTAGCCCCGCCATTGTGCAAGCCCCCTGGCGTACCCAGATGCAGGTCACAAGGGGGGGCGTAGTGCCCCTTTGGAGCAGTGTATTCCCTCACCGGCACAGACTGCATACTGGAATAGGGAATGCTGCAACAAATGCCACAAGGTGCAACTTGCATCACTGCTGTTTGATGCAAGTACTTGCGTCCAGCGGAACTCTTTCGGAATTGAGCCCATGGTTCTGCTAAGTACAGTGCTGGCATGGCAAAGATTACTGCAGTGGAAGATCATAATTCCCTGGGTACATAAGTGTTCGCGAATATGTCCAAATGTCTATTTGATCAATTGGTTTGTTAACTAAATTGATGTTTTATCCATATGATTTGTTCTTATGGGGAAGCTCATGAAGACTAAATAGCTCTCTTATTAGATGACAAAATCAAAACAGCCTGGAAAGCAGAATGGCAAGCTAGATTGTCCGTGGCACAAATGTATAACAACGCTGCCACCTGGTGGGATGAAACAAAGCAAACATGGAGAGAATTTTTTCAATCTAAGGCCAAAGCTGCAGCAAACAAAGGTTACCTAACATATGTACAACTAAGAAGCCAGTTACAAAAATTAATTTCCTTTTCAGAAACTCATAGATTGAATTACGGACCCCAAATTACGGTTATTAAAAAACAGATGTCTGACATGCAGTATAACAGAGCTAAATCACTTGAGCAAGAAATGAGATTCGGGACCAATATGAAAAAAGGGTCTATGGATCCATTAAGAGAGTGCAAAAGCAGAATTGATGGCAGAATGATCACTAAAATTAACTCAGAGTCAGGTCAAATTTTTCTTCACCTGAAGGGATACTAGACCAAGTAGACAAATACTTGAAAAACTTATTTGGTATGATTCCATAGACTATACCTGATAGTCTTGATAATTTAAATGTCCCACAAGTACAAACTGAAGATAAGGAATTTTTATCTTGCCCAATCTCTGCTGAAGAAATAAAAATAGCCATTTCTTCACTCAAAAGTGACTCTGCGCCTGGCACGGACGGTATTGGTGCTGCCTTATATAAAATGTTTGCTGAGGAAATTGCTCCTGCTTTAGAATCGGTTTTCAATTGTATGCTGAGTGCATGTAGCCTCTTAAAAATTATGAATCAGGCCTTCCTAATCTTACTATTAGAACAAGCATTTGTCAATGCTGAATGCTTGCTTGCTGGTATTAGCATTGGAAATGCAGGAGTTAGAAAGATACAGAGTAGGAAAGGCTATGAAGTAGTGAACTTCACGCCAACCCCATCTCCACCCGGCAGAGATGGACAGGCATTGGGGTATGCGTTCATGCCATTTCACCTCACTCTGTCCTGCAGACACCGACAAGTGCTGAGATGTGCCTTGGGGTGTTCGGCTTTACAGTCACCCCACTCCATAAGGACATATGCTGAAATGGGTGCAATATAGGAGAATGGGATGAACTCTGGGGCTGAAGAGCACAAGGCACACCTCAATGTCTGTCACTGGCTGCAGGGTGCGGGGGTGGGCATGTGCATTACAGCTGGCAATCCAAAGGCACACCCCTGATGCCTGTCAGTCTGTACAGGATGGGACGTTATGGTTAGAAACCCTAACGCCCAGGGCGTTTGTTGGTATTTGCACTACAACTTTTTAACATGGCCTTTTTGTAACCCCCACCTCATGAAAGCATTTAGGACCTCTTCCTATGAACAGTGGCACTGTGATTTTGTTAATGTGTTCCAAACTTTGAGTTCCCACAGTGATCGTGCCATTGTGCGCCAGAGGTACGAAAACACAGATGGGGTAGGATGCGAAGAATGACAGCTATACCATTCATAGGTGACATCTCTGGGCCTTACACAGGTGGTTTCCACTGCTACTCACAAACATGGACACTCTTTAGACTTAATCTTCCTTCTAGGGATCGAAACATCTGACTTGGGGGTGGAACCAGTTGGGTGGTCTGATCACTACACTGTGGGAGTTTATTTTTGGCACCCCCCCTCGAAGGCCTACCCCTGTGGAGATGGTTAGGTACCGTCCTTTACGGGATAGAAGTTCCCATGGCCTTGTGGCGGTCCTTGACCTCTCGTCCCCTGCGTTGGCAAGCAAGGATCCAGAGACCCTAGTGTCGGCCTATAATACAGCCATTACAGCGGCTCTGGATTCTATTGCTCCAGTCCGTGTTCGCCCTCTCTCCCTTCGTCCCAGGTCCCCTTGGTTTGATGGGACTTTGAGGGAGATGCAGAGACTAGGGCAAAGGTTAGAGCGTTGCTGGCGAAAGTCCACCCTTGATGCCGACCACCTTAGATTGATGGACCATTATTTAGTCTTTCAATTTGCAATCACCTGTAAGAAGGCAGAATTCCTGTCCAGGGAGATTGTGGCTGCTCAGAATCAACCAGCTCAGCTATTTCAAACTGTGTATAGACTGTGCAACCCAGCCTGTCTGCATGTTCGGAAAGCTTTTTTGCAATTAAAGTGTGATGAGCTTGCTCAATTATTTGCAAATAAGGTGGCAGACATCAGGGCGGTACTGAAGCCAGCACACCCTATGGGGGTTGTGTGCGATCAGTATGGGGTCACCGTACCTCAGTTTTCCTGGAGTATCTTCAGTCGACTGGAGTTCATGAACGTCATGAGGATTATCCAGAGTGTGCACCCTACGTGCTGTAGTTTGGACCCTGGACCGACTTCCCTAATTTTGGGTTGTAGTGACATCATTGGTCCAGTCCTTGTGCAGATAGTCTGGTGCTCCTTGGAATTGGGAGAGTTTCCTATCTCCCTGAAAGAGGCGGTGGTGACACCACTCTTGAAGAAAGCACCTTGGACCCAGACTGTTTCACAAACTACAGACCTATCTCTAACCTTCCCTTCATTGGGAAGGTGATTGAGAAAGTAGTGGCAGCACAACTGGAGGACCATTTGACCATCCATGACATCTATGAACCGCTCCAGTCCGGTTTTCATAAGAGACATAGTACCAAGACTGCGCTGGTTCGGGTGCTCAATGATCTCCTGATGGTGAGAGATCGGAAGAGCCGTTCCATCTTGGTTCTTCTGGATCTTTCTTCAGCTTTTGACACCGTGGACCACATGGTGTTGATAGGACGCCTCAGGCATATCTGTGGAATGTCGGGGATAGTCCTCAGATGGTTTACATCGTTTCTCATGGGTAGAACACAAAGAGTTGTGTCTGGGTTTTTTTCTTCAGGCCCAACTGCTTTGTCTTGTGGGGTGCCTCAGGGTTCTGTGCTGTCACCCATGCTGTTCGTGGTGTATATGCTATCCCTTGGAGACATTGTAAAAAGGTATGGGCTGAGGTTTCACTGTTATGCAGATAATACCCAGCTCTACCTTTCTTTTGCACTCGACCAGGATGGAGCTCTCTCGGTCTTTAACAACTGTCTGAAAGAAATCCAGGAGTGGATGGATTCCAGTTGGCTGAAGTTGAACTCAGAAAAGACTGAGGTACTGGTTGTGGACCCAGGTTGTCAGATAGGGGGGTCGGGTGTTGGTTTGCCTTCCGGAATTTTTCTTGGCGGCGTCTCTCTCCCAACCTCTGAACGGGTGCGTAACCTGGGGGTAGTTTTTGATGATAGACTGACCCTACATTCTCAGGTGTCTGCTGTTGTCAAAACCTCCTTTTATCATCTTAGGAATATCGCCAGGGTTAGGCATCTGGTTCCATCTGACAACCTTCCCACCTTGGTCCACGCCTTTGTGTCCTCACGCTTGGATTACTGCAACTCCCTTTATCTAGGGCTTTCTGGGGTTGAAATATGTCACCTGCAGCTGGTGCAGAATGTGGCAGCCCAGCTTTTGACGGGTTCTACTCGATCCTGCCATATTACTCTGGTGTTGCGTGAACTGCACTGGCTGTCAATACAGTGGTGGATCACCTTTAAAGTCGGTTTGCTGACTTTTAAAGCCCTACATGGACAGGGCCTGGACTACCTGAAAGAGCTTCTGGTTCCTTACTGCCCTGGTCGATCACTCCGCTTGGCCGACTAGGGGTTGTTAGAGATTCCAAGGGTGAATTTGAAGTCATCTGGTTCAAGAGCTTTTGCCTATGCAGACCCCACCCTTTGGAATTCTCTACCCCATCAGTTACGGGAATGTACAACTGTGGAGGAATTTAAGAAGGGCTTAAAAACCTTTCTGTGACAAAAAGCTTTTTTAGATAATTGAAGTGTCTATTATTGATTGATATATGATTTTAAGTTGTATTGTTTTGTTATTGGATTTTATATGAGCTGTTTTTATATTGTTTGGCACCTTGACAATGGAAAGGCACCATATAAATAAAAGTATTATTATTATAGGGAGGTGTGAAGAGATGGCAATTTTGAAAATCTGTACTGAAAATATTAAAAATGCTCAAACTTCTGAGCGTACGTGGAAACTGTGCAACGCATGAGCGTAACACAGTCATTTAGTGGAATTATTTCACCAAATGTTCAACATAGGCATTTTGTGACCTCTGCTCATGAACTCTGTCAGTACGATTTTCTTAATCTGTCCCAAACATTGATTTCCTACAACAACTGCGCTATTCTGAGCCAGCTGTGTAAATGCATTTTTCATGCAGGAAGTGAAAAATGACAGCTGTACTGTTCATAAGGAGGTCTGAAAAAATGCCAGTGTTGAAAATCTGGAGTGAAAATACTACAAATTTGTGAAGTTACAAGGGCGCGTGGAAACTGTTCAATGCATGCTTGTAACACAGTCATTTCATGGACATTTATCACCAAATTTTCAACACAGGCATTTTAGGACCTCTTCTCATGAACAGAGTCACTGTGATTTTATGTACAAACATATGAATCTGCCAGCAGAACAGACCAATCGGTCTATCTAAGTCTGCCCGACTGTGCAGCTAACACCCTAGATTGCAGGTGCCCCAGCCTCCTCCCCTAAGTTCCTTCCCTGCTTGTCCCAGCCCCTGCCCCCCTAACTCTTCCTCTTGCTTTATCCCACTCCTTTTTAAAGCTATCGACTGTCCTACATGTTACCACCCTCTCTGGCAGCGCATTTCAACTAGACACCACCCTCTCAGTGAAGTAGTGCCTCCTCATTTCCCTCTTGAAACGTCCCCCTTCCAACCTTAGTCCATGCCCCCTCATCTCTCTTCCACTCCTCGTTTAAACACCCCCTGAGTGCTAGGTTTATTTACTCCCTCAGGTATTTAAACAATTCAATCATAACCCCCCATTCCTTCTTCCGTCCAGTGTTCAGCTCCTTCAGCCTAACTTCATATGCCTTTCCTTCCATCTACTTTAACATTTTTGTTTCCCTCCTTTGCACCGCTCCAGTAACTTTGTGTCTCTCCTCAGGTATGGCCTCCAGTATTGCACACAGTACTCCAGGTGCAGTCTGACCAATGATCTATAGAGTGGTAGGATCACATTCCTGTGCCTGGATGAGAACCCCCTTGCAATGCACCCCAGCATCCTGTTTGCCTTCGCTGCTGCTCTCCTGCACTGGGCCGAGTTGTTCATGCTCCCAGTTACCAACACCCCTAAGTCCTTCTCCACCTCTGTGATCCCCAACCTCACCCCCCCCCAACCAATAGTCCCTCTTCTGGTTCTTAGTCCTGAAGTGCATCACCTTACACTTCTTTGTGTTGAATCTTAGCTGCCACTCCACTGACCACGTCTCTAGTTTGGTTAGGTTCCCCTGCAGTTTTTCCTATATGTCCCCTTCGTCCACCACTGCCCCAATTTGGTATCATCTGCAAACAGACTAACCCTGCTCCCCACTCCGTGTGCTATATCGGAGATAAAGAGCACAAATAGCACTGGAGCCCAGCACTGACCCCTGTGGCACCCCACTTGTCACTGCTCTGGATGCTGAGAGCTCCCCACCACCACCACCCTCTGCACCCTCCCCAGTAACCAGTTCTCTATCCATTTAGTCAGCTTTTTCCACACCCCCACTGCCATCAGCTTCCCCCCAGTCTCCCATGAGACACTGTATCAACGGCCTTACTGAAGTCCAAGTACAGGACATGTACCGCATGGCCTCTGTCCAACTCTCTTGTCACCCAGTCATAATACTCTATTAGGTTGGTTCGAAAAGACCTCCCTGAGACCAACCTATGTTGTTGCCTATCTTGGAGGCCATTATTCTCTAGGAATGTCACCAGCCTCTCCTTCAGTATTGCCTCCATAAGCTTACCCATGGACATGAGACTGACCAGCTGATAATTTCCTGACTCCTTCCTAGGCCCACTCTTGGCACCACATGGGCCACCGTCCAGTCCTGGGGCACACACCCAATTCCCAGGGAGGTGTCAAACAGATCTGCCAGTGGCTCAACCAAGAGCTCCGCCATCTCACTCAGCACCCTGGGGTGGATGCCATCGGGACCTGGTGCCTTGTCCACCCTTACTGCCCTCAGCCCCTCTAGCACCCTAATCCCTGTGATCACTTTGTCCATCACCTCCTTCCTCCTTCCCCCACCCCCCAGCCCATGCTGGTAGTGGACCATCCCTCTCCTTAGTGAAAACGGAGCAGACGTACTCATTTAGAATTTCTGCTTTCTCCTCCCTCTTTTCCACCCAATCCGCTCCCCACTTTATCCTCACAATATGTTCCTTGCACGTCCTCTTTTCCCTGCCATACCAAAAAAAGTTATTTTCCCCTCCCTTTATGCCTTGTGCTAACCTTAATTCCCTGGAGGTCTTAGCTTTTTTCACCCTCCTGGCCACCTCCCTTGACCAACCCCCATGAGTCTCCTTATCCTCCCCTTCCCTGTTCTCCTGTACTGCCAGTATGCAGCCCTCTTTGCCCTCACCCCTTGCAGCATTTCCTTGTTCAGCCAGCATGGTTTCTTGGCTCTGCTCTTCTTATTTCTGGCCCTGGTGCAGGCCGCTGTGGCTGCTGTTAGCCCAGTCTTTATGACTCCCCACTTTTGTTCCATCCCTGGCCTTATATCCTGGAGTCTTCCTTACAGTATTGCTCCCATCCTCCCAAAGTCCATCCTACTAAAGTTCACCATCTTAGTGCCCATGCCTCCTGTCTCCCTGACCAGTGCAAGAACGAGCCACACTGTTTAGTGGTCGCTACCCGCTAGTGGGTCCTCCACCCTTACCTCCCTCACTGCCTCCCCATTTGCCAGTACTAGGTCCAGAGTGCTACCAAGCCTTGTAGGTCCACTTACCAATTGCATCAGAAGGCCGTCCTGGAATGCATCAAGAAGCACCTCGCTCCCTGGTACTGTGAGTTGCCGGGGTGTTCCAGTCAACCCCTGGTAGGTTAAAATCCCCCACTATCACCACACTCCCCCTTCTACACACCCTCCTTATCTGCTCTGCAAACTCCCCATCCAGTTCCCCGGATTGGGCTGGTGGTCTGCACACCATTCCAAGCCTCAGCTTTCTGCCCTTGGAGTCCAGGAGTTGCACCCAATGAACCTCTGTCCTCTCCTTTTCTCCCGCATCCCTTATGCATTTGATCCCTTCCCTCACATAGAGTGCAACACCCCCTTCCAACCCCCCAGTCCCTCCTGTATATTCTGTATCCCGGCATTGCCAAGTCGCAATCATGGTACTCTGTGGCCCAAGTCTCTGTCACTGCAGCAATGTCCACCTTCCCCTCTGAAAGGAGCTCCTGAAACTCTGCAGTTTTGTTCCCCATGCTTCTTGCGTTGAGAGAGACCACCTTCCACCCATAGCCCTCCTACTCCTCACTCTTCTCCTTGGCCTGTGTCCCTCCTCCGGGTAGTCCTCATCCTTTCTCCTCCTTATTCTTACCAGGTGGTGGTGCCTTCAGTATTACACTCAGACCACTCTGCCTGCCCCCTCCCGGGGTTACTGCACCTCCTTCTTTACCTATAACTAGGGGTGTGAGCTCATTAGGCTCCCTTGTATGGACCTTTCTACCAACCTCAGTCTTTTGGCCACCCCCCCCCCCACTAGTTTAAATCCACCTTAGTAGAGATATACCCCTCTAATCCCACCTTTAATACTCCCCTCCCCACTCAAGAGTAGCCTGCCCCTCCTGTACAAGTCACTATTCTCCCAGACCCTACCCCAGTTAGTCACTAACCCATAATTTTTGGTGTGGCACCAATCCCTCAGCCACTCATTGAACTCCTCGATCCTACCCTTCTTCCCTGTGCTTGCACATGGTAAGTCTGGCAGTACCTCAATTATGCCACCAACTCCAACCCCCTCACACTGCCAACTCCTAAAAACTCCCCCTCACTACTTTCACAGTCTCCCCCGCCAAGTCGTTTCTACACACATGCAACACTAAATGAACTTTCTTCCTCCCCTCACTGCATACTTGAGCAGTGCCTGTCCTCCCCCCTGCAGTCAACCCAGGAATAGCTCAACCCAAATACAGCTGACCTCCCTTCTGCCCCATCTCACCCTTTCAAGTATAGAATCCCAGGACGAGTACCCCATCCCTTACCCCTTTCCTTCTAATGTCCCTTCCACCACCCCAGCATTCATTCTTCCTGACCCTTACCCCACCTTGGCACCTCTGTGACTTCTGTATCTGCACCCCCTACTTCCGCCTCACCCCTTTTCTCTGCCTTATTCCTCCCATCCCCCTTGAAAACCTTCCCAGCCTGACTACTTCCTACTGGGCTTCCCATGTCAACCTCCCCTCCTCCTCTGCTGATTTCCTACCCCTCTCCTATCCCCATTGTTGTCAATTTAGAGCCCCCATTCCTTCAACCCTGGTAGGGATGCCCCTCCCATCCTTCCCCTTCCCATCCTTCTCTCCTCCAGTCACCCCTCCCTCCCTCCTTCCTTCCTTACTAGCCCCTTCTAC
The DNA here is from genome assembly GCA_016271365.2 of Neoceratodus forsteri. NCBI lineage: Eukaryota > Metazoa > Chordata > Ceratodontiformes > Ceratodontidae > Neoceratodus > Neoceratodus forsteri. The sequence continues at coordinate 171,478,084 of CM028135.1, forward strand.
CCTTTCATCCTCACTATCTCTTCCCCTACCTGTTGCCATCCTCCTGCCCGCTTGTCCTCCCCCAGTATGTTCCTGCTCCCTCTCTCTTCCATAGCAGAGGCTCAAATCTGTTCTAGTTGATACCCCTCCTACATCTCTTCCTCCTATCAGTTCCCCCCCTACTTGTTCCCTCCGTGCCCCCCTGGTCCCACCCCTGGTCCCTCCCTACTCACAGCCATCTGCTCTCTGCCCTGGTAATGCTCGTGGTCTTTTCCTCCCCCATCAGGAGGCCCCCCCTCACCTCGGGCACCCCCTCCCTTCTCCTCTCTTTTCTGCTAGTGCCTCTGATACTGGGGTCGGTTTCAGTCCCTAGTTGTTCTTCTCCTATTCCCCCACCCCAGCCAGGATGCATACCATACTCATCTGCCCTGCCACTTAGATGCCTCCCTAGCCTCCACAGTTCCTCCCTCAAACTAGCCAGTTGTATACAGACTATACACCCCCCCCCCATCCTCCAAGACCAGTCCAGGATCATGGCAGACCCACACCCTGTACACCACATCACCCTTCCAAAGATTCCCACCCTATTGACATGCGGCATGTGCCCCATTTTGGCCTCCATCTTATGTTACAGGCTCTTACTCCCAGTTTGTGTACCCTACAACAACTGTTAGGCCCCTATTTACTCAAATTCCTGTTCCCCTTACTAGTCCCCCTACTGCTGTCTTGCCAACCAGGTTAATTCAGTCTCAAATCACATCCGTTAGATACTGTATTACTGTAGCAATCCTACAGCCTCCTTGTCCATTTTTCACCCCTCAGCTACCATACTTTTTGTTCTCAACCCTCATATAGTTTCACAGCCCAGTTAGAAATCCTATTGCACTCCAAGTATTACTCAGCTCAGTTAGAGAAATAAACAGAACAAATAAATATGTATTATTACAGCAATCATAACAGTATAGCTCAGTACTTAGCTCAGTTAGAGAAATAAACAGCACAACTAAATCTGTATTATTACAGCAATCCTAAAAGTATCCAGTCATTGCTTTTTCTCCACCCCAGAGACCCTGTTGTAATATAGGACCACACAAGACCTGGGCGGGAGGGCAGGCAACTCTTAAGTCCTGACAGAGCTCCGTTGAGCTTGCTCACTCCCCCTTTCTCACTCGCTCGTTCTGTTTTCCCCAGCACTGCAGGCTGCCCTTTTGTACTGGGCTCCTGCCTGCGTTAGCACCTTTTTCTGCCAACAAAGAAACCTGCAGCAGTCCTGACAGAGCTCCATTGAGTTCATTCACTCCCTCACTCTCACGCGCTCATTCTGTTTCTCCCGGTGTTGCAGGCTGCCCTTTTGTACTGGGTTCCTGCCTGCATTGGTGCCTTTTTCTGCCCACTAAGAAATCTGCAGCAGACCCAACAGAGCTCCATTGAGCTCGCTCACTCCCCCTCTCTCACTCACTCATTCGATTCCTCTCAGCGCTGCAAGCTGCCCTTTTGTACTGAGCTCCTGCCTGCATTGGCACCTTCTTCTGCCCACAAAGAAATCCAAAGCAGTCCTGACAGAGCTCTGTTAAGCTTGCTTACTCCTTCTCTCTCAGTCACTCATTCTTTATCTGTCCCAAACACTAATTTCCCACAGCGACCGCGCTAGTCTGCGCTGGAAGGGCACAAACACATTTTGGCCAGGATGAGAAAAATGACAGCTGTACTGTTCATAAGGAGGTGTGAAAAAATGCCAGTTTTGAAAATCTGGCGTGAAAATATTACAAGTTTGTGACGTTACAAGGGTGCGTGGAAACTGCGCAATGTACACTTGTAACACAGTCATTTTACGGACTTTCATCACCAAATTTTCAACATAGACATTTTAGGACCTCTGCTCATGAACAGTGTCTCTGTCATTTTCTTAATCTGTCCCAAACACTGATTTCCCACAGCAACCGCACTATTTTGCGCCGGAGTGCGAAAACACCGTTTGGTGAGGATGTGTAAAATGACAGCTGTACTATTCATAGGAGGAGTGGGAAAATGGCAATGTTGAAAATCTGGAGAGAAAATATTACAAATTCGTGAAGTTAAGAGTGTGCATGGAAACAGTGCAACGCATGCTCATAAAACAGTAATTTTTTTGATTTTTTCACCAAATTTGCAACATAGGCTTTTTGAGAGCCCACCTCATGAACAGTGGCACTGTTGTTTCATTAGCTGGTCCTGAAAGGTGATTCTACGCAGTGACTGTGAATCACCTTTCAGGATCAAATAACGCCATGACAGTGACTGAATTCATGAGGAGGGGTCCCAATAACCCCATGTTGAAAATTTGGTGCCAAAATTCCCTAAAAATGCTTGAGATATGCACCAAAGTTGAAAAAAACTCTATTTATGCCATTATACAGCTTACTGGCATTTTTTCAGTTCGCAGTTGGCTTTGAAGAGTGCAGACGTGTTCCCGGTCCCCCGAAGATCGTCGCACCGGGCTCCGGAGGTAAGTATGGGGTGAGTGGAGGTGTGGGGAGATAGAGTACGCAGAGGGTTAGCGTGGGTTGGGGAACGGCACTGGAACACTTCTAGTTATCGCTTTCTCGTTTTACAGGAAAAAAACTCAAAGGGACAACACTGGTCAGTTTTCTTTTTTTGCAGGTGTTGTTTGGTACACTGTCGTGGGCTCCCAGTGTACCACCTGCATTTGTGGGGAGGGGGACCAAAGCCGACGAGGATTGAGCCCCCTGTAAGCACAGAAACATGTGGGGGGCGCACATGATGCCGAGAAGGATTGGGCACCCCTCAGCACACAGCAGAAATTGGGGGTGGAAACATTATGCCGATGGGGAGTGGGCTCCCCCATTGGCAACTGGAACTGGGATGGGGGGACTGAAGCTGACGAGGATTGGGCCCCTCATTGGCACAGAAACATGGGTGGGCACATGATGCTGAGGAGGATTGGGCACTCCCTCGGCACACAACTGAAATGGGGGGACATTATGCTGACAGGGAGTGGGCTCCCCCATTGGCAAATGAACTGAGTTGAGGGCATGCTGACAGGGGAATTGGGCACCCCCATTGGCTTTCCATGTGCCTCTAAGGGGGAAGCATACAGCCGCCAGGGTCCTGGTAATGTTACATCAGGCAAGGTACTGCCCTGCAATGACGGGTCGGTCCCTCTTTGCAGCGGAATGGCTGACACTGTAATGATGAGGTGGCCCTCGATTGCGGTGGTGAAATAGTTAAAACTTGGTAGCACTCTGCAGAACCAGTGCCATCAGAACACTGGCCCTGCATTGGCTAAGCACTGCCAAGTCCAACAATGCAGTGCCATCATTGGCCACCACAGTGACGCACCTCCACAACCTGCTTCTCTCCTAAGCTGCCACATAATGTTTCTTGTGCATGCACGCAAGCAAACATAAAAAGGGGGTACGTGAAGACCTAAAGAATTGGAGACCCCTGAGCCTGCTTAACACAGATCTGAAAATTTTAAGTAAAATCTTTCTGAAGAGACTCCTTGCAGTAGCTGATAAATTAATTAGCCCCTACCAAACTTGTGCAATACCCAAAAGGTACCAATACGATAACCTTATCATGCTTAGGGAAATTTTTTTATAAGGCCTCAAAAGGGGATCTGCAAGGTTATATTTTAGGTATCAACCAGGCCTTTGATAAAATATCCCATGAGTTGTTATTTTATACTCTTAAGGTCTTTGGTATTCCTACTGTCTTCATTAATTGGGTACAAGCTTTGTATAAGAACACCATACTTATTCCAAACATCAACGGATGGATAAGGAGACAGGTTAAGGTAAAAAGAGGGGTTAGGCAGGCTCCCCCGAGCCCCCTCCTCTATGTATTTTGTATTGATATTTTTTTAAGAAAAACAGATCAAAATGACTTAATTCATGGACTGTGGTTAACCCAGGTTCTTCACCTGTGAAAATACCGGCATATGCAGATGATTTGGTGCTATGTCTAGCCCCCTCTACTTATACAAAGTCCCTGATCAAGACCTGCCATCATTTTGCTTGGTGCTCTGGTTCAAAAATTAATTATGTCAGAAGAACTGGAGTGGCATTGCGAAATACCGCCATACCTGAAGGGGGATTCATTGGTGGGATAACTATCGCTGCAGAGACAATATCAATATTAGGTATAGTCTTTGGTGGGGATGACATGAGAAGACAGAATTGGGACTTATGCATGCAGAATGCTAACAGGCTAGTTTGCTCTTGGAAAGGCCAACAAATTTCAAAAAAGAAGAGTTCTGTTAATCAAGACACTTCTTTTGCCAGTGTTCTTGTATTTAAGTTATGTTTGCCCCCCCCCCCAGCTTGATTTGTATCTTTATACAATGTGTTTTTCAGGCCCTGTGGGGGAGTCAACTGAATCCCATAAAGAGAGAATTACCTATAGAAAGATCCAAGAAGGGGGTTTAGGTATGATAAATCTGTTTGCTTTTTTTGTAGTGTGCATTTAGCATATAATTATGGATATGCTTTAAAACCAGGATTTAAAATCTGGAAAACGTGTTCTAGTGTGGATAACACCCTGATCAGTTGCCTGAACACAAGGTAGAACAGGTTTACTCCACAGGATTCCCTGTCTTCCCACTTACGGTTTGGAACAGATGAAAAATTTGATTAAATGGGGAATCACCAGCCTACAGATACAAACCCTGGACAGGAAAAGCATATACACACATCATTCGGAAAGAAAGGAAGGAGAATGTATATTTTTCTGAATGCCCCCTAGATAAATTACAACAGAACATCAACACGTTAACACTCAAAAGACTTCCTGAGTTTTTATGGGATACAGTTTGGCTAGGCTTATATGGTAGATTAAACATTGGGAATAATAATAAACACAAACAATTGCAGGATAGGTATTGCTTAAGAAATTCTTGTGTACAAATATTGGAATCTCAGGTACATCTTTGTTTGGAATGGGCATATGTCCTCCCATTCTGGGCATATTTATTTATCAGGTCTAGGATTACAAATACCTTTGAGCCATGGCTCTTTTACAAAGGTTCCACGTCAGAGAAATACAAATTATGGGGAACATCAAGACAGGCATTACAACAATGTGGACATTGCAAACAGAGTACAGATTAATACAGTTCAAGGGTAGCATTGTAACAAGGCAGCCAGCGGCATTTGTCAGAGAAAATAGACAACAGATAAGAAGTGCCAGAGTCATAGGGAGAGGGAAGGGGGGGGGAGGAATGTAGGAAGGGTGACAAGAGGGTGAAAAGTGCAGCATTGGGTATACCAAGATATGAGGGTAGACTCCAGTGAGGAGGGGAGGGGAAATTGCAATATTGCAAGGGAATTGGGTGAGCCACTTTTAATCACATGATATATCCTACGTTGATGTACGGTGTCACGAATGGTGGATGGGGTAAATGCCATGTGGAAACTCTATATATATTATATTTGCTATAATTAGATACTATATATGGCAATCAAGACACAGATGGGTTTGTGGAGACTACTCAATTGGGGGATTTGTTTCTTCTGGTCAAGGAGAGGCAGGCACAGCAGTTCCAGGTACAAACAGACGGCTTTATTGGCAGCAGCCACTGGTTCCACTGGAAAATAACGGGTTAGGTGATTGTAATGTCAAGCAAGGCACTCAAGTGATCATCATACACAAAACAGTATTTGGAAATAGAAGGCACTATACAGGTCTAAAGGAAGGGAATGTAGGGACAAACAGTCATACAGATAATGTCAATATGCAATATGCTTCTAACAGGGTCACCTAGTACTCTATGTCTGCATACATCAATAATAATAACTATCAATATCTAACCACCTTGGCCAAGGATAATTAGACAGCACTGGTGAAGTCCAACAGTCCAGTTGGAGGAACAGTCTTTTCGGTGTGAAGCAGGTAGTGGCTAGCTAGCTTGAAGAGTTGGTACAGTACCTCAGTGACCAATCAGTCTTGTTGACCAGCAGAAGGGCTGAGAACAACAAGATGAAGATGAAGGAGATGAAGACGATGAAGGCTGGTCCAAAGCTGAAGATGCAGGTGATAAGAGGATGGAGGATGGTCGAGGCGATGTCCTTCTGTGGTGATGGCAGGTCCTTTGGAAGGCTCCCGATGAGTTGCCGCCCAGCTGGGGAAGGGAGCTATGGCCACCTCGGAAAAGCAAAACATAAACGGGGCAATTTTCTAATCGTGTACCATGGAGGGAACCTCACTATCATGAACTGGGGTGGCTTCTAAGCTGACTATACTGGGGGGCTGACTACCACTATGCTAGCTAATGCAGCCTTTCATCATCTTCGGGGGTTGCTGGCAGGCTGGGCAGGAGGCACTAGATGCTTGGCCAGTGAGAGGAGGATGAGCCCTGAACTCAGGGGTTCAGGCAATTGCAGTCTTCATAGGGCAATTAATTTGGTGGTGGGACTACCACAGTTGGGCAGTCCGTCCACTCCCCCATGGCGACAGTTCAGACTGGGGGAGGAGAGATAACTGATGTGGCTCGATGCAGTTGGTGATGGAGAAGGCAATTCAAGCCCCTTCTGGGACAGTTCAGGAATCAACTGGTTGAGGTGCAGGGCAAGCAAGTTCATCCCCGATGTGGATAGGTGGCTTTGGTGAGTGCAGGGCAGGCAGTTCAGGCCCTGTTACAAATAGTGTAGTCAGTTGGGGTCAGTAACATCCCAGGGTACAACCCAGGAGGACACCAAACACAGCAAATACACAATAATCACTATTCCTGTACCAGGTACTGGGTTTATCTATGGCCAGGGTCCAGGTGGCAGGCAGCACAGCATAGGCCTGACCATCCCTTCAGTCTGCAGGCACACCGGCTACCAGCAAGCAGTCCAGGAGAATGGGAGTTACAGGCAGGGAGTATTCAGGGTCACAGTGAAGAGGCTGGGCCTTTGGGGTGGCATCCCTGTGGAATGAGACACTGGCCCCTTAAATATCTGAGGAACCTCCTTTCTTTCCCTCAGCAGGCCCGGTGGGTGATTTACTTAGGCTCAGCTCCCAGCTCCGGCATGTGTATTGGGGGAGTGGCGGCTGAGCTATGCAGTGTGCCTAGCCTTAGCTCCACCCCTCATGCATATTAACACTGGCAGTGGGCTCATTGTGCAGGGCCTGGACCTAGCCCTGCCTCCCCTACACATCAGTATGTGGCCCTTTTCCTTTTGGCCCACCTCTGCAATCTTGGCCTGAGTGCATTGCCCACTGCGTTACCCCCCCTCTAATCTTCCCCCCTGTCTCTGCTATGGCACTGAATTAGCACCCGACTTAGTCCCTTTTGGAGCTAATGCCACGTGATGTCCCCTTTGGCCTCAATTGGTGAGCATTCTGCCCTCTTGCTCTTTTACACCCCTAGTTTTCCCCCTTAAGCTCTTCTGGTGCTAGATGCACTTACATTTTCTTTCTGGGCTTGCTGCCCACCTACCTCTGGGACCTCCGGATCCCGCTTCATTCATGGGTGGTGCTAGTGGTGGGGTCAGGGAGCTGTGCTACCACCCGACACCTCTGTTTCCCCTCTTGTAATGTGTAACAGAACTCCAGTGCTCCAGGTGGTTGTTCCTGCCTGGATGCACTTTGTGGCAGCACACCGTGGTCCGATCGCACATCTGGTTCCCTCTCTGGTGTAGAATGAGGTGGCAGCTCCAGCTCAAGGGATGCCACTGTACCGGGGAGGGGCCAGAGAAGAGTCTGGCAGGAGACAGGGTGGGAGACCACTCACCAGCACAGAACTCATGGGGAGGACTTGACCTGAAGCAGGGCAGGAGGGTGATAATAAAATAAACACCAGGATGGGACTGGGGAAATTGTCTGCCTGTTGGCCACTGGAACTACTATCAGCAGACAGGGGGAAACAAAAAGGACTCACTCCCCACACTGGGCCCAATGTGTGTCAGGTACTAACCCCAAGGCACCCACCAGAACCACAAACTATAAACCAGAAGGGGGGGCTGACAACTGGAGGGACTCACCCCAGGAGCTGACTGCTGCTGCACATCTGGAGGATTGCTGGACCCCTTCAAGTTGGAGGATGACTGCCAATGTTGCTGTTGAAGACCCTGGAGGACCCCTGGCCACAGAGGAGCAGCCACCAAGGAGCAACAGACCTGAGCTTAAGGTAAGCCTCTAGGCATCCACGCTCCTGTGCTCTCCACTCTGTTAGTCACCCAGTCCTGAACTGCCCTCTGGCTAGCAGGGGAGACCCTTTTCTAGCCTGGGGTGGACTTGGCTTTTGGCCTGTTGATTGGGTCTCTGGGGCATGGGTCAGCCCCTCAGAATGATTTATGGTTCCTTCAGGCATTGGCCAGAGCCCTGGCCTGGCCAAGACAAAAGCTGAAGCCCAGGAAAAGTCCGGGGGGGAGAGGGAGACCAGGACAGGATGTGGTCAGCCAGCTAGCTTGGTCAGCAAGCCAGCTGGCTGTGTATGGGGGGGTGAGGGGGTTAACCCTTTCCTTCCATGAGGTCTTTCCTGCTGGACGGTGTAGCAACTGTTGGGGTGCTACAGGTTACTCAGCAAAGAAGTGTCAATTATACTGAAATTCTTAGGAACATCCTGATCTCTATTCAGAAAGTGTGGTGTTTGGATTGTAAAAAGTATGAATATGAAAAAGTCAAAGTATTATGGATCAGCTGTGAACAATGGACTAAACCTCCACGATTTGTATTTTTGTAACAAATATTATAGTAAAGCTAATTACTTTATGATTTATTATCAGTTTTGTATGTCTTGTTTTTCATGTTTTATATTTTGTTTGTATTCCTTTCTCAATAAACATTCCCCAACTCTACCAGGAGGGGGCTTGACTCCCTGGGAGCACAATGAAGGAGCCCAGTCACTCTGTCTGAGGATCCCTAGCAGGATGGAGGTGCAGGAAGCTAAGGAGCTGATCTCCTCCTCAGTCACTAAATTGCAAGAGACTGAAGGTTTTTTTTTATGCTGATGGAGCTCCTGAAGGGGGAATGGAAAATGGTTCAACTACAGAAATGGAGCTTGAAACCCCTAAAGTACAAACTGAAGCAGCTACTGATTCCTATCTGCAATGTGTATGTAACCCCCTTGTCACCCGGGGTTACTAGAATCCCACTTAGATCTAATGGCAGGCAGGGAAAGGCAGCTTGTGAGACACCAGTTAAATGGGTTTCACACTGTCTCACTCTGTCCTCAGTCTCAGCTGAGCTGGAGGGATGACTTCATATAGAATTCTCGCAGCAGCATAAGCCACAGTGGAATGTTGCAGCAGGGAGTTAGGTTAGAATGTTGGGGTTTTCAAAGTCATTGTGTAGAAGTCTTCAGCTAGGCTCAAGGGAAGAATGAGGTGCGCTGCAGTTGGCAGCCCCTCAGAGCTTTGCTGTGTAATAGAGCTACCACAGGAAGAGGGTGTGTGTTCTCACCCTACAGAAGGACACAGAAGAAACCAATAGAAGTGGTTGAGACCGTTCCCTGGTTTGTTCCAGTGCCCCATCTCTGGAGGGATGAGGGGGAGAAGACCAGCTTTTCAGGGGCAACCCCCTGGCCCAGACGGAAGAGGAAAAGCTGCCTGACGAGAGAATTTGTACCGAGGTACCAGATGTGTAATTTCCATGAGAGAAGCCCTGGGGCACCTGCGAACTATGGTGAATCTGCTCTGACATACAGCCCATGTTTTCACCGAGACAGTTGTGTTAAGTATCTGCTACTGTGGGGTCAGGAAAGGACAGCCAAGTACAGTACTTGAAGTTATGTGTATGGCTTGAAATGCATCTTACCTGTGGGGGTCTACAGGGATGGACATAGCCACTTAGAGAACGTTTCAAGTCAGGACGCCCGCTACATGGAAAGTAGACTGTTAAATGTGATATACATTTTGAGATAGCATTCTACAAACAGAGAGTTCAAAGGAAAGGTGTCAACTCCAAATGAATGTCGGGTATGGATTTGGGGACAAGAGGTGGGAGACCCCCCCCCCAAATCTGGAGTAACCAGATTTACCTCTACGGATTCACTTTGGGCACCTATAACTTTCTCCCAGGCACTTGGCCAGTGTCTGCAGAAAGTACCCAGATGTGGGATTAAGATGTGTTTTTCCTTTTAGAGCTAGAAGCACTCATGGGTGGTTGAAGGAGCCACCACCAAAAATCCATGACATATGGAAAGTGTACTAGTGCTGGCTGAGTGTCATGCCAGGGAATCCAAGAGGGAGAGTACCAGTTTGGGTGTGGGAGACCAGTGTGTTCAGAACCTGAGGGTTGTGTGATGATGAAGAAGATGTGTTCTGACCTCAATAGATCTGCATAACCAGTGAGTGTAGCCCTGTGGGGGTCCATCCTGCTTTGGATTCTTGTGTTGAAGTGAATAAAAGCCCCACTTTTGAATCCCACTCCTGGTTTGGACATTTTCAGTTATTACTTCCTATGTCCAGAATTACTTGGGTGCTCCTGACCAGAAGAGCAAACCTAGCCCTGATGCCAAGCGAATATTTTCTCCCTGAACCCAGGCTAGCCAGGTAATGGGTAACAAAAAAGGAGGCACTGAGGGCTAATATCTAACACCACTCCCAGATCCTGGTTACATGTAAAAACTACAGAACTGCAGCAGGATGCCTCGAAACTACTGTGGGAATTGTTGCAGCTGGAAGAGGAGCGATATAATGAGTGTAAGAAAATGCTTACAGAAGCACTGGAGAAAAGTGGAAAAAACACTCTGGTAGAAGGAGAGGCCTTCCCTAGCAACCAGACCACTGGCTTGAGTAATGTCAGTGACACACCTGCTGCAGCAAAAAAACAAGTGCCAGCTGTGCAATAAACAAGGGCTATTTTCCAAAGGCAGCAAGATCAGGCAAACACAACAGTTTTTTATTTCAAGCATGCCAAGGAAGTCTCAGTAAACAGAAAACAGTTGCAAGGAAAGCAGGCAACAAGAAAACTTCATGGGAAGATGCAGAAGGTGAAGATACTACCCCATGGTCTATTGACAAAGTTCTAAGAGTGGCTGGCCGGGCCAAAACATCCCAGACTGGAAAGTGGCTCTCAGGGGTTTACCCCCATTCAGATACCTGGGGTAAGGACACTTTCATCTATTTATGAATGTGAAATCCTGGCTTTTCAGAATGACAAAGCTAAAACTGTACAAACTAACACAAAAAATGCAGAACCAGTGGTTAATCCTGTAAGTCAAGCGGCAACCACTGACTCACTTATGGAACTGACCCAGGACCTGACATTGACACAAAACCCTGTTTTGCAACTTGGAAATGAACAAACTATTACAGGAAAAATACCACATTGTAATGAAGCGGGAGCCTTGAACTGTCATCCCAAGTGGTTCCGAATACTACTGAACAGGTTTCTGCGACTGTTAATACAAATAGAGAAGGTACTGTTGGATCTGAAAATACTAGGCAACAATCATGCCCATTTGCCTCCCTGTTTCACGAACCCATTTATCCAACAAAAGAGCACAATGCTGTGCATCTGATTTATAAAGGAGGTCTAGAAGTCTTTCCGGACAGACTTTATGTGGCCAGAACATTATTAAAGGGTAGCATACATTTTTTTGCAGCAGAAATTTATGTCTTAACACATGTTTCTGGAAAGTTTTCTTTTGACATCAATTTTAAAGAACAAAGCAGTCTAGAAAGATTCTGGTCTCTTTACCAAACCCTTAAAACCACTCCCATATTGTCCACCTTTGAGGTAATTCCCCTTACGAAACCTGCTCACAAAACGATAACTGCTCTGTTTCGGAATGAGGGGGTGAGTGTTACCGACCTCACCTATTGGCTGAAACAGAGGTGTACAGTGTTGGGCCACCCAGAAACAATTTTTGATTCTGACGATATATGGATGGGGGCTGGAGAATCAAAGTCATTTTAAGATCCACAGTTTCGGGTTTGGAACTCTTCCCAAACTGCTCTTTTCTAGGAAGAGACTGAGGTGTCCTATTTTACGCAGGACAACCAAAAACCTGCTACAAGTGTGGAAGGCCAGGACACATCAGTAGTATCTGTGATAAGCTGGGGTGTACTCTGTGTAACACATTGGAACATACAAGTAGTCAATGCAGGAGCAAGCCCATATGCAACTTATGGGAGGCAGGGGGGTACACATATACATCCTGTCCCTGGGCAACTCATACACAAGCTAAAACTACAGATTTAGAGGAGCAGCGACTTCTGGTTGCAATGGCATAATGAGCTCACTCTAAAGCTGCTATGGTAAATAGATCAGGAGCTGCAAAGGAACCAGAAACAGGCCATAAGGAAACTGGAGCAGTGGGTACTGTAGAAATAAAGGACATGGATCAGACAACCATTGGCAGTACTGAAGGGGATAATAGTATACTACCCCTAGAAATAGAAATGGAGGTTTCAGAAAATGTAGTGACACAAACTAGCACTGAAAAGACGTCCTTGCCCCTCCCTCCTCCCTCCCCAAGACCCCTAATAAGGGCACAAAAAAATGGTTAGTAGATGGCTTCAGGCCTGACAACAGCCTGTTCCTACAGTACCCAAGATATCTGAGGTGACCACCTCGAACAAGTATGCAGCACTGTTGAGACATCTAGAAGCATTGGTTAATGATTCAGAGGACTCCCTAGCTAGTTCAGGGCAGGAGGATCCTATATTTGATAGCAAACTCAGTGAGCCAGAGGACAGAGGGAAGTCCAAACCAAAGTCAGAGAAAAAGAAGACGGGGAGAAAAAAACAAGATAAGTAGTCGAAAGGTGAGAAACCCCTGTGATGGAAACACTGAGCCTTCTTTCAATAAAATAAATGTCACAACCTCTCAAATTATGCACAATTAATGTCAACAGCGTAAAAAATAAATCTAAATGAGGGTCTGTGTTTTCACATCTAAGATCAAATAAGGCAGAAGTGGTATTATTGCAAGCTACCGGCTTGCATACTATTAATGAAACTGTGCAAGCCACAAGGGAGTGGTTCACAGGAACATCTTTTCTGGTCAATTGGTCTGGAAGCCTGGACTGGAATTGGAATACTTTTTCAATTATTACGGTTAGGGTTCTGAAGTTAATCGATCTCATACCTGGCAGAGTCTTAATCCTGGATATAAAACATCAGCACTTATATTTCAGAATCATTAATATTTATGCCCCGGCGAAAAAAAACAGACAGAATCGCATTATTTCAGGAAATTTTCCCATATCTGTTTTCATCTCAGAACATCGTATAGAGGGGTGATTTCAATTGTCTTGTAAAGATAGAGGTAAAGGGATAGCCACAAGGAAATTTTTTTGTGATATGTCTTATCTTAACAACACTATTCATACCGCGGGATTAATAGATGCTTATTTCACTAAACACGCCAGATAGGACCCAAGTTTCATAAAAGGAATTTAGCTACACAAATAGATTTTTTTTAATAAACAAAACTATACCTATACAAGCAGTAGAGACACAGGTTGTAGAGTATTCAGATCACTCAGAACTGCACATGACACTCGGTGTGCAGTCCCCTTTAATTCATGGTACAGGGTTATGGAGGGGAGAAAAAAACAAGATAACCAGTCGAAAGGTGATAAATCCCCATGGCAGTATAGCCTAGAGCTAAGTTAGAGTAACAAACTGTGAATGAGCTTGGTACATCCAGCAGACCAGACCTGAGTTTGATTCTCACAACCTCCGCTTGCATACTGTGTGAATCTGAGCAAGTCGCTTAACTGCCCAGTGCTCCCAGGTCACCCCTGAAAACAGGCACTTGTGCCTAGTGGGCCTTACCCGGTTACCAAAGACTGAAATAAAAAAAATGGAAATGGAACTCCTCACTATTACAAAAGGCAGAGATTCTACATCAACTACAATAGGTCATTATCATCAGGAAATCTGTCTATGTAATATATGATGATCCAGTATCATGGTGGATGGATACCAAGGCAGATTTCAGAACCCTTTTGCTCACAATTAGCAAAGCAAACAGGGATACAAAACATTTTCTTTATCTAAAACAAAGACAATAACTTCAGCATTTAATGTCCCTGGCACAAAGCACTAAACACAATTTTTCTGAGCAAATAAAAATAACCAAACACTCTATGCTGACCTTTAAAAGAAAACAAGCTGATGTTTTGCAAAAACAGCAGGAATTTGGCACAGAGGGCAGGACAGCTACAGTGTGCCCCTTTTCCAGCAGTAGGGATAGAATTCAAAAGAGAGCCATGTTTTCCGTGTTAGATTAAAACAATGCGGTTCAGACCACATCAAAGGCCATAGTTGACACAGTATCCAGATATGCAGCAAAATTATTTAAAGGTACAAATACAAGTAAGACTGCTTTGCAGCACCTTTTTGAAACATTTGATATACCAAGCTATCCAGTACACCTATCTGAGGAGTTAGTTGAAGATATAGATAGCACAGAAGTGGAGTATGCCATCCCAACTCTGAGTGCAGGTAAAACTCCAGGGAAGGATGGCTTTACGGCTGAAATATATAAACTTTTTAAGGCTGACCTAACACTGGAACTGGCGCATGTATTTAATGTGATTTTTCAAACATCAAATATGCCTTTAACCATGGTGGAAGGTATTTTAATTGTTCTGCATAAAACGGGGGATAAACAGAATTTAGGTAACTGGAGGCTACTTAGCCTTTTGAATACCGATTTTAAAATTATGGCAAAACTTCTAAGCAAAAGGTTGCTTCAGATAGCTAAATATTTAATCTGTTCCACACAATCCTGTGCAGTACCTGGCAAAACAATAATGAATCAGCTAATCCTATTGAGGGATATATTTGAGATTAATAATTTGACTGGATTACATGGAAATGTGGTATCACTGGATCAGCAACACGCTTTTAGAAACATAGAATTTGACGGCAGATAAGGACCGCTTGGCCCACCTAGTCTGCCCATTTTCCTACCTAACAGATAAGCTGCACATTCTAGTTAACCAACAACTTACTTCCTCCTACCCCCCACTAGGACTGGTTTATGTCTGTCCCATGCATTCTTGAATTCCCCCACTGTTCTTGACTCTACAACCTCCTAAGGGAGGCTGTTCCATGCGCCCACAACCCTCTCCATGAAAAAATACTTCTTCATATTACCTCTGAGCCATCCCCCCTCTATCTTCAAATTGTGCCCCCTTGTTCTTACACATCTCTTTTTCTGAAAGATGTTACCCTCTTGGACTTTGTTGATTCCCTTGAGATACTTGAAAATTTCTATCATGTCCCCCCTCTCTCCCTTCTTTCCTCAAGGGTATGCATATTAAGCTCCTTTAGTCTTTCTTCATATGTCTTCTGGTGCAAATGATGCACCATTTTGGTTGCCCTCCTCTGGACAGCCTCTACTCTATCTATGTCTTTGTAGAGATGGGGTCTCCAGAACTGCACACAGTACTCCAGGTGGGGTCTCACCAACTGTCTGTACAGAGGGATAACAACTTCCTGTTTTCTACTATTGATGCCTCTCCCTATGCATCGCAGTATCCCCCCAGACTTCCTTACTGCCTTCTCACATTGCTTGCCCACCTTTAGGTCATCTGATATAATTACCCACAGGTCCCTTTCCATTTTTACTGTTGTCAGTATCTCACCCCCCATTGTGTACTCTTCCCCTGGGTTTTTGTTTCCCAGGTGCATTACCTTTTGATTCCTTAAGTCCTAGCTTTCTATGGCACTCCTTACAAGAATATAATATTCCGCAGAAGTTTATTCAGTGGCTGCAGGCCTTATATAAAAATGCCATGGTGACACCATTAATTCATGGTAGAGTTGGGCCTTTAATACCAATTCAGAAAGTGATAAGGGAGGATTGCTCCATAAATCTGCTCCTGTATGTCTTCTACATTGATTCCCTACTACGATCTTTAAATTCTAATCAATCTATTATTCCTCTGAATCTCCTGACAAGGCCTTTAGCATGTATTACCTTAGCTTATGCAAAAGATATCTGTATATTGACTTAGGGTGACACATCAGTCACAGAAGCATTAGTTATGTGTAATTTGTATGGTGCAGCCTCGGGAGCAAGACTATGCTTAGATAAATGTAAAGGCAAAATGTTAGGGCAGCAACCAAGTAGGCAACAACATGTAGCAGGCATAAGAGTAACACCTGAACCCACAAAAATACTTGGGATGAATTTTCCTACCAAAGGACAGTTTGAAATCTTAAACTGAGCCGCAAAACTGGAGCAAGGGAAAAGTATCGTACAACATTAGAATAGGTGGAAAATGACCAAGGCCAAAATAATTTACTTAGTTAAAATACATTTATTGCCCATATTCCTGTTCATCAGGAGCATTTTTCCCCCACTTAGAACCAGAGAAACAACACTCTTGAGTATCTCTTTTCAAATTGTTTGGGGCAGCCACCTTAACCCTATAAAACATAATATTTTGTATATGCCAGTCAAAAAAAGGTCATCAAATCATGGTTAATCCCATAGTTTTTTTCTACTGCCAGTTTCTGTTTGCTAATATAAAACCTATTTTACAAACTTCTAGAGCACTCTGGGTTATTATCTTAAACTATCTTATTTCGGTGTGGATTGTACCATGGAGAAAAAGTAGTTTGTGTATAATTAAGCCCCCTAGACAGGCATTCAGTTATTTAATGGAAGTTTTGGTTAAATTAAAAACATGGAACATTTCACCACAAAACTTGTTAGTAAGCACCAAAAAACATCTAGCCAGACAAATATTAGAAACAGTTTTTTGAACCTGTTGTATTCCCAAAATGTCCAGAGGTATGTCTAGCTTCAGTAAAGGCTCATATAACAGGCAAACACATACCTGCCAAAATGAAGGATGCTACATGATTATGTGGACATGAAAGATTAAATATTAAAGGAAATCAGAAACACAAACAGCTAAGTGACCGGATGTGCTCTAGGCAGAAATGTATAGCAGAATCTGAAATGATGGAGCACCTGTTTTTTAAATGTGATTATATTAATGATTTTTGGATTTATTTGGTGCAGCAATGAAAGGTGAATAGCTTTAGGACTGTGACTTATAGGATACTAATTTATGGCCATTATACAGGATTGTGGAATAAATGGGATAAGAGCACTTTAAATTTTATTTTTGCCACTATAAAATGGTTTATTTGCAATGTCAGATGTTTAAATTAGTTTGTGACAAAAACGAATTACTTACACTAAATTGGAAAAAATTACAGGGGAACTGCAAGAAATTTATTATTCAGAATCAAAGCTTTACACTCAACAGAACATGTTACAGTTATGGAGGAATCTACCTTGGATAATGGACAGTGACGTCCCAGTTACCTGAAGGAACTTTTTTATTTTCTTTCACTCTAGCACTACATAACAGTTTTTTCTTTTCATAATAAGATGTTTATATTTAGTTTCTCACACCACCATTTATTTGCATACGTTGTTACTTTTTTCTTAATCTGTGAATCATGAATGTTTGTTTGCTATGTTTTCATTTCAAATCTTTCAATAAAAACAAATTCCCCTACTCTTTTTGAGAAGTGCCATGAGATTTTTAACATCCACCCGAACTACCACCAGAACAGGCAGATTGGCGCTCGGTTTAACGTCTCATCTGAAAGAAAGTGGAACCATGTTTGTGATGGAAATCAAGAATCAGTGAAGTGGCTCATGAATTCTGCATGTGATTTGTCCAAATTCCAGATCACATGGTGGCTCACATGTTGGATCTTTCTCTTTACAGGGGATATTGGCACATAAACATACACCAATGAAATGGCAATAGCCAATCAGAATACAGCATTTAACTTGCTCATTTTCTAATAACCAATAAGATACAATAGGGCACTGATTGTCTGGGTCTAAAGCACACTTATGTGAGTAGTGAGGCATGAGGTGCTTGTCTGTGTGCCTTAAGCACCTAGATGTGCATTGACCCTGGACAACCAACAACCTGGAGTTTTTTTTATTGTACTGATGCAATTGGTAAACTGTGAAACAAGTTAAAAAACAATACCAACTTTTTAAAATTAAAATAGGCATTTTCTTTTATTAAAAGAAAAAGCAGTCTCCCACCTGTTAATCATCTATCTTTCCACGCATTAAATAGATGAAATGTTTCTTTATAATGAAATCCAGGATTTCAAATGTCTGCAGAATTCCTCTGAGACAATATCCATACCCTCACACACAAAAGAAGGCCTTATATGGAGCCACAGTCTGTATGTTAATTACAGTTGTAAGAGTAGTCTCACATGCATTCCTATGGTATAAGAACTGTGAGCCAAAGGTGAGCAGTTCTGATACCCTAACAATGTGTGTGAGACCACTCTTACAACTGTATGAGTGAGCTTCATGGTGGTATTAATGTATTACTGATCAAGCTCAATCAATAATGTGTTAATTTTTGTTATGTCCCAGAATGTGCCTATTTCCAGGGAATCTCCATGTGAGACACTCTTCACAGAATACAACTGTCTTACGGACAGAGGAAAGGACCAATCTGACTGGTTAAGAGTGCTTCCTCGATCGATAATCAATTATTCAGTATTTGTGGCAGATTGCCAACTTTTAAATAAATAAAGTATTTGTGACAGGGTAAGCAGAAGAGATTGCCCTTGCAAACTGGCAAAGAAAGGGTTTCCACTGTTACCAGAGAAGTGCCAGGAATTAAAACTGTGAATAATACAACATTTTTATTGATGTACTGTGTCATTCATTTTTATATTGATTGTGTGCATGAGCAAGAAACATGTTGCGGCAGCTTGCTGCAGAATCAGGTTGTGGAGCTGCGGTAGTGTTGTGGCCAATGCCCCCACTGCTTTGAGGCTTGGCCTGCTTTCCCCAATGGGGTGGCATGCTGCTGCTGACACTAGTTCAGCCAGCATGCAACCACTTTGAAATGTTTTAGCCGCTGCAATCAGGGGCTGCCTCGTCATTGCAGCATCAGCCATTCTGCTGCAATGAGGAAGCGACTCATCATTGCAGGTCGGTCCCCATGCCCCCGACCCAGTTTGCCAATGGGGAGCCCAGTCTCCGTCAGCATAATCTCCCCACCCCCACGTTTCTGCTATATGCTGAGGGGGTGCCCAGTCCCCCTTGGCATCATGCTTCCCCTTCTGTCTTTGTTTGCCGACGAGGTGCCCAATCCCACCAGCTTCAGTCCCTCCTTCCCAACTGAATTTGCTGATGAGGGAGCCCACTCCCCGTCGGTATAATGTATACCCCCCCGCAATGTGTAGTCTGCTGAGGGGGGTGCTCAATCCCCCTCGACTCATCCACCACCCCCGTAAATGCCGACTTGGGTGCCCAATCCCCAGTCAGTTACTGCCCCCCCAAAATAAAACATTCAGGTGGCACACTAGGAGCCCACCCCAGCATACCAAATGTCCCTGTAAAAAGAAAAACTGTCTTGCGATGTGTTTTTTTTATTACCCCGTAAACAAGAAAACGGTCCCTCGTCGAGTCCGGCAGCCCTTCCCCCAACCCTCGTCCACCCTCTGTGCACCCTGCTTCCCCACACCCCTCTCACCCCATACTTACCTCTGCAGTGTGGTGCGATGATCTTTGGTGGACCGGGAACACGTTTACACACTTCAAAGCCGACCTCAAACTGAGGAAATGTCGGTAAGCTGTATAATGACATGAATTGGGTTTTTTCAACTTTGGAGCATATCTCAGGCATTGTTTGGAATTTTGGCACCAAATTTTCAACATGGGGTGTTTGGGACCCCTCCTCATGAATCCAGCCATTGTCATGGCGTTATTCAGTCCCAAAAGGTGATTTTGCAGTCACTGCGTGGAATCACCTTTCGGGACTGATTAATGAAATGACAGTGTCAGTGTTCATGAGGAGGGCTCTCAAAAAGCCTATGTTGCAAATTTGGTGGAAAAAATACAAAAAATGACTGTTTTACGAGTGTGTGTTGCGCAGTTGCTAAGCACGCTCATAACTTTGCAAATGCGCAATATTTTCACTCCAGATTTTCAATATTGCCATTTTTCCACACCTACTTATGAACAGTACAGCTGTTATTTTACACAACCTGGCCAAAATGTGTTTTCTCACTTCAGGTGCTGAATAGCGCGGTCGCTGTGGGAAATCAGTTTTTGGGATAGACTGAGAAAATGACATTGACTCTGTTCATGAGCAGAGGTCCTAAAATGCCTGTGTTAAAAATGTGGTGACGAAAGTCCATAAAATGAATGTGTTACAACTGTGCGTTGCACAGTTTCAACGCACCCTTGTAAATTCGCAAATTTGTAATATATTCAAGCCAGATTTTCAACACTGGAATTTTTTTACACCTCCTTATGAACAGTATAGCTGTCATTTTTCACATCCTGGGTGAAATGTGTTTTTGCACTTCCGGCGCAGAATACTGCAGTCGCTTTGGGAAATCAGTGTTTGGGACAGATTAAGATTGAGCAAGTGAGAGAGAGGGAGTGACCAAGCTCAACTGAGCTCTGTTTGGACTGCTACAGATTTCTTTGTGGGCAGAAAAAGGCACCAACGCAGGCAGAAACCCAGTACAAAAGGGCAGCCTGCAGCGTTGGGAGAAACAGAACTAGCGAGTGTGGGGGGGGGAGTGAGTGAGCGAGCTCAATGGAGCTCTATCGGGATTGCTGTGGATTTCTTTGTGGGCAGAAAAAGGCATCAATGCAGGCAGGGGCCCAGTACAAAAGGGCAGCCTGCAGTGGCAGGAGAAACAGAATGAGCGAGTGAGACAGGGGGGGTGAGAGAGCTCAATGGAGCTCTGTTGGAACTGCTGCAGATTTCTTTGTTGGCAGAAAAAGGTGCCAATGGAGAAAGCAGCCCAGTACAAAAGGGCAGCCTGCAGTGCCAGGAGAAACAGAATGAGTGAGTGACAGAGGGGGAGTGAGCGACCTAAACAGAGCTCTGTCGGGACACCTGTGAACTTTTTTGTGGGCAGAAAAACGCTCCAATGCAGGCAGGAGTCCAGTACAAAAGGGCAGCCTGCAGTGCCAGGAGAAACAGAATGAGCGAGTGAGACAGGGGGAATGAGAGAGCTCAACAGAGCTGTGTCGAGACTGCTGCAGATTTCTTTGTGGGCAGAAAAAGGTGCCAATGCAGGCAGAAGCCCAGTACCAAAGGGAAGCCTTCAGCTCCTGGAGAAACAGAATGAGTGAGTGAGAGAGGGGGAGTGAGCGAGCTCAATGGAGCTCTGTCAAGACTGCTACAGATTTCTTTGTGGCCAGAAAAAGGTGCCAATGGAGGCAGGAGTCCAGTACAAAAGGGCAGCCTGCAGTGCCAGGAGAAACAGAATGAGCGAGTAAGAGAGGGGGAGTGAGTGACCTCAATGGAGTTCCGTCAGGACAGCTGTGAACTTCTTTGTGGGCAGAAAAAGGCACCAACGCAGGCAGGAGCTGAGTACAAAAGGGCAGCCTGCACCACCAGGACAAAGAGAACGAGTGCGTGAGTGAGAGAGGGGGAGTGAGCGAGGTCAACGGAGCTATGTCGGGACTGCTGCAGATTTCTTTGTGGGCAGAAAAAGGTAGCAACGCAGGCAGGAGCCCAGTACAAAAAGGCAGCCTGCAGCTCCAGAAGAAACAGAATGAGCGAGTGAGAGAGGGGTAGTGAACGAGCTTAAGGGAGCTCTGTCAGGACTGCTGTGGATTTCTTTGTGGGCAGAAAAAGATGCCAATGTAGGCAGGAGCCTAGTACAAAAGGGCAACCTGCTGTGTCAGGAGAAACAGAATGAGCGAGTGAGAGAGGGGGAGTGAGTGAGTTCAATGGAGCTGTGTCAAGACAGCTGTGGATTTCTTTGTGGGCAGAAAAAGGCACCAATGCAAGCAGGAGCCCAGTACAAAAGGGCAGCCTGCAGCATTGGGAGAAATAGAATGGGCGAGTGAGAGAGAGGGGGGGAAAGAGCGAGCTCAATGGAGCTCTGCCAGTACTTTACAGTTGCCCACCCTCCAACTCAGGGTCCTCTGTGGTCCTATATTACAGCAAGGTCTCTGGAGTGGAGACAAAGCAATGACTGGATACTTTAGGATTGCTGTAATAATACATATTTGGTTGTTCTGTTTCTTTCTCTAACTGACCTAAGTACTGAGCTATACTGTTATGATTGCTGTAATGATACATATTTATTTGTTCTGTTTATTTCTCTAACTGAGTTGAGGAATCCTTGGAGTGCAGTAGGATTTCTAACTGGGCTAAGTGAAACTATGAGAGCTGAGAACAAAAAGTATGGTAGCTGAGGGGTGAAAAATGGACAAGGATGCTTTAGGATTGCTACATTGATACAGTATCTAACGGATGAGATCTGAGACTGAATTATCCCCGTTGGCAATGGGTCAATAGGGGGGACTAGTTTGAGGGGGGAGGAATTTGAGTAAATAGGGGCCTAACAGTTGTAGTAGGGCACAGAACCTGGGAGTAAGAGCCTGTAACATACGATGGGGGCCAAAATGGGGCAGGTGCCACATGTCAATAGGGCGGGCATCTTTGGAATGTTGGAGGGGTGTACAGGGTGTGATCCTGGACTGGGCTTGGAGGATGGGAGGGATGTATGGTCTGTAGATGACTGGCTAGTTTGAGGGAGGAACTGTGGAAGTTAGGGAGGAGTGTAAGTGGCAGGGCAGATGAGTATGGTAGGCATCCTGAGGGGGGGAATATTGGATGGCAAAGGGGGAAGGAGGAACAATAACTAGGGACTGCAACCGAACCCAGTATCAGCGGCACTAGCAGAAAAGAGAGAAGAAGGGAGGGGGTGTCAGATGCGAGGGTGGGGGGTCTCCTGATGAGGGAGGAAGAGACCATGAGGAATACCAGGAGAGAGAACAGGTGGCTGCGGGTAGGGAGGGACCGGGGTGCCATGGAGGGGAACAAGTAGGAGAGGGGGAACTGATAGGGGGAAGAGATGTAGGACAGGTATCGACTATGAATAGATTCGAACCTCTGCTATGGGACAGAGAGGGGGAGCAGGAACATACTGAAGGGGGGGACAAGCGGAGCATGAGAAGGATGGCAACAGGTAGTGAAAGAGATAGCGAGGACAAAAGGGTAGAAGGGGCTAGTAAGGAAGCAGAGCGTGGTGACTGAAGGGGAGAAGGCTACAGGAAGGGGGAAGGATGGGAGGGGCATTACTATCGGGGTAGAAGGGAATAGGGTCTCTAAATCGACAACAGTGGGGATAGGACATGGGTTGGAAATCAGCAGGGGAGGTCAGTGTGGGAAGCCCAATAGGAAGTAGTCAGGCTGGGAAGGGGTTCAAGGGGGATGGGAGGAATAAGGCAGAGAGAAAAGGGGTGAGGCAGAAGTAGGGGGAACAGATACAGAAGTCACAGAAGGTACAGTTGGTGGGGATAAGGGACAGGGAAGAACAAATACTGGGGTGGGTCGAAGGGGCATTAGAAGGGAAAGTGAGTAAGGGGTGGAGGGCACTCATCCTGGGGGATTCTATGCTGAAATGGGTGAGATGTGGTGGAAAGGGGGAAGGCACAGCCATATTTGGGTTGAAGCTGTCCCCAGGTTGACTGCAGAAGGGGCAGGGCAGGCACTGCTCAAGCATGCACAGACAGACGCTGAACTTGGACACTGAATAGCTCCCTCCAGGAGCCGGGGACACCGAGAGCCTGAAGAGGCCTCACAAACTGCCCCCCCACCACACACAGACAGACGCTGAACTCGGACGCTGAAAAGCTCCCTCCAGGAGCCAGGGACACCGAGAGCCTGAAGAGGTAAAGGATACCTCCTTTCTCAGACTGCATCCTTGTGAGGGGTGTTTTACTAGGACTTTAAAACCTTTTTTATCCCCACACATCAACTGATTCTGGGACCTGGAGTTTTGCTGTAATGCTGCCCTGATTTCGTGCTGTTCTCTGGGGGTACTTTAAGCCTGTGGGGTCTGCTATTAGTTACTGTGTATCTGTGCCTTTATCTCACTGCCTTTTGGGGATTACAGCGACTGTGTTTTTCTGCCTTTGTCTAACTGCCTATTGGGGATTACTGCCACTGTCTCTCACTGTACTAGTGCAATTGTTTGTTAGTTAATCTTACCTGTTGCAGGACTCTCCTGGCTAGTCCTGGGTGTCGCCATCTTGCCTATCTCGTGCATGCGCAGTAGGATGCTGTAATCAGGACATAGCCCAACAGCTCGCGCATGCGCAGTAAGGAACACAGCCCACAGAAATCCTCCTGCTGTATACTAATGCCCCTATTGTTTCTTTTCTCTCATATAGGCCTCACAACCCCCCACCACACCACACAGACAGATGCTGAATTCGGACACTGAAAAGCTCCCTCCAGGAGCCAGGGACACTGAGAGCCTGAAGAGGTAAAGGATACCTCCTCTCTCAGACTGCATCCTTGTGATGGGTGTTAGCCTGTCGGCGCTGCACGCTGACATGCCCACGACCCCAGCCACCCACCCACCCAGGGTCATCCCTTAATTTATTGGCCCTCCTATGACATCACTTCCTGTCTGCTCTATTACCAAGTCCTACATTCCCCAAAGAACCAGAACCCGGTGCTGATATCTTTAACAGAATATCTTGCCACCCTCCACCACAAGGCAGAACAAATCCTAGTGGGGGAACTAGACGTGAACTGGCTCAGCGCCACCTCCTCCTCCGCCCGTGATTCTTTCACAGCCCTAGACCTGACACAACTCATTTCCCAACCTACTAGAGTAAACCCAAACAGAGGAACTAGTACCCTTCTAGACATAATTATCACCAACTGCCCCAAAAAAATCCATGACATCCAGGTCCTCCCAGACTAGCTTAGTGACTACTCCCCTATCCTATTCCTTTGGGCGACCCTCACTCCTGAACTCACAGCCCAGACCACACTCCACCGGTGCCTCTGACCTGGTGGGCTGGGAAAAACTCAAACAATTTCTTGCCCAGATAAATTGGTCCCCCATTCATCACACACCTGACATAGACGCTGCCCTCGCCTTTTTCTCCCTAACCTTTAACAAAGCCTGTGACCTCTTTTCACCCCTCACAGGATTCTGATCCAAAAATCGTAATGCACCCTGGATTACCCCTGCCCTACTACAAATGCTCAGAAATAGGAATAACCTATGGCACCTTGCCACTGAAACAGGCTGGATGGCTGATAGACAGGCCTATAATGCTGCACGGAACAGGTGCACAGGGCCATCCGTAAAGCCAAGGCCGACCATTACCAGGCCACCCTGGACATTCTGGGACAATGTTAAACAATTAAATGGGAAAGCACTCTCCCCTCCAAGATCACCATTGATGGCTCTACCTCCACCGACCCTGCCTGCATAGTTAACTACCTTAACACATCTTTTACTGACCTTAGCTCTGTCCTTCCTAATAGTTTCTTTGACCCTCCCACCCTACCTTCCCCGGTCCTCCAACACCCCAGTTTCTCACCTCGGAGTCATCTGCCGGGAAGCCAGACCTCATCTGATCAAAGTTTTAAAGAGCAATAGTCCCGTCAGCGACTCCCTGGACCCCAGCATTCTCCGGCTGGTGCTGGATGAAGGATGTGGAGGTTAGCCAAGGAGGTGACCTCAGTGGGGAAAGCAGTGGACCCCAGAGGAGGAGGAAGCAAATCCTGGTGGGGGACTCCATCGTAAGAGGGATCCAGCTAGGAACACAGGAGGGAGAGGACAGGGAGGTGAGGTGCCTACCAGGTGCCACGGCATGGAGGGATGGAAGGAAGATACTGGGGATCACTGGGAAGGCAAGACGGGAGGGTGAGCTGGATGTCATTATCCACCTAGGTACTAATGACTTGGCAAATGGGGAGCCAAAGGAAGTTCAGGAAGAGTTTAGGAAACTGGGGAGGGGTCTCAAGCAAGTAGCTACTTCTGTCACTTTCTCAGAAGTACTACCTGTGAGAGGCAAGGGAGAGCATAGAGTGCATGCACCAGGAACTTTAACTCATGGTTGAAGAACTGGTGCTGTGAGGAAGGGTTTGGATTCATTGGTGACTGGGGACCCACCTGGAGGGATGGAGGTTTGTTCAAGCCTGACGGCCTGCATCCATCCTGGAGGGGAATCCAAGTACTCAGTGATAAGTTTAAATGCTACATTGACAAGCATTTAAACTAGCAAAGGGGGGTGGCAGGCCAGCAAGGAGGGTACCTACTTGCTCACCCCCCACAGCTAGCAGTGGAACCAGTGAACCAGAGGAGTGGCTATCTCTGCAAAGCGGTGTGCAAAAGATGGAGATTAGTGTCCAAAAGGTGGATAAGCAGAAAAGGGGCAAAATTCAGCAGAAGGGCAGACAGCAAGGAGAACCAGGGATAAATGACAACCAAGGAAGGGGCTGGAGTAGAACAGTGAAGCAGACTAGGGAGGTCAAATCATGGAAAGCCATTTGTGCAAATGCCAGGAGCCTTAGCAACAAGATGGAAGATCTGGAGGCTGTCATGGTACAGTCAGACCTGGACAGTGTGGCCATCACTGAAACCTGGTGTAATGATAACCATGACTGGGAGATGGCCGTGCCTGGCTACAAACATATTCAGAAGAGACAGAGCAGGCAGGAAGGAGGAGGAGGTGGCACTGTATGTGAAAAATGACATAAGAGCCACAGAGATCAGGAGGAACAAAATGGGGGAGATACTGTGGGTTAGCTAGAAAGGAAAATGGGGCCAGCCATCCACACAGGTGTGGTCTATAGACCACCAGCCCAGGAGGAAGAAACAGATAGGGAGCTGATGCTAGCCATCCAAAGGATGGCAGATAAGGGTGAGGTAGTACTGGTTGGAGACTTCAATATTCCAGACGTGGACTGGAGCATCCCAGCAGCAGCATCAACTAGGAGCAGATTTATCCTGGACTCCCTTCAGAGTGCCTTCCTCAAGCAACTGGTCATGGAACCGACTCGGCAGAAGGCAATACTGGACCTTCTGCTCACAAACAGGGACAGTGTGATGGGGGTAACAGTGGGGGAGCACCTGGGTAACAGTGACCACCAGTCATTGTGGTTTGAAATCACAGAAAGAGCAGAACCAAACCACACAAAAACACGTATCCTGGATTTTAGGGGCGAGACTTTGGGAAAATGGGAAATACTTGAAAGAGGCATTAAGGAATGGGACAGGAATCAGGGGTTGAGGAACAGTGGGCAGTATTTAAAATGGGGATTATAAGAACAACAGAATTATGCATTAAGCAGGTTAGCAAGAGGAAAAGGAAGAGGAGACCATTATGGTTTCCAAAGAGGTAGCAAAGAAAGTGAAAGCCAAAAGATAGCATTCAGGCAATACAAAAAGACACAGGCAGAGGGGATAGGGAGAAGTACCAGGAGAAACAAAGGAAGCAGGAAGTCAGTAAGGGAAGCCAAAGCTCAGACAGAAGAACACATTGCAAAATCAGTGGTTAAAGGGGACAAAACCTTTACAGGTACATAAGTGAAAAAAAGAAAGACAAAGGGAGGGATAGTGAGACTGAAGGGGAGGATGGGAGTCGCGTGGAGGATGACAACAGTAAAGCTGACATATTGAACAGGTATTTCTGCTCAGTCTTTACTGAGGAAGAGAGAGTAATGGGTCTGAAGGAGTACAAAAGGGTGAGAATGGTGCAGAAATGGACACAAGTCCCTTTACACGAGAAAAGGTCTGAAGGAACTGGAAGTAATAAGAGTTGACAAAGCAATGGGGCCAGATGGGGTGAACCCAGGGTCCTTAAGAACTAAGAGAGGTGGTGGCTGAACCTCTGGCTATCCTGTTTAGCCAATCACTGGAAAAAGGAGGTACCCAAAGACTGGAGGACAGCAGATGTAGTCCCCTTATACAAAAGCGGGAACAAAGAGGAAGCAGGGAACTACAGACCAGTCAGCCTCACCTCGGTAGTGGGAAAGATCATGGAAGCACTTCTGAAGGAGAGATTGGTGGAACATCTGGTTGTCAATGGACTACAGGACCCAAGGCAGCATGGTTTCACCAGGGGGAGGTCATGTCAGACCAATCTCATTGAATTTTTTGACTGGGTGACTAGGGAGGTGGATCAGGGGAGGACAGTGGACATGGCCTATATGGACTTCAGCAAGGCCTTTGACACTGTGCCACATAGAAGACTATTACACAAACTGGGGAATATGGGTGTGGGAAGGACAGTAGTGTGGTGGGTAGGTAACTGGCTGGGTGGCAGGACACAGAGGGTGGTGGTAAATGGCTGTCACTCCACAGAGGGAAGAGTGACCAGTGGGGTACCACAGGGATCAGTGCTGGGACGGTCCTATTCAACATCTTCATCAGTGACATTGCACAGGATCTAGAAGGCAGAATTTCACTGTTCGCTGATGACACAAAGCTCTGTAACAGAGTAGACACACCAGAGGTGTAGACAGAATGAGAAGGACCTGCAGAAAATTGAAGAATGGTCAAAGGGTTTGGCAGTTGAAATTCAATGCAAAAGAAGTGCAAGATAATGCATATGGGCACAAAACCCTGGCACAATATATCAGTTGGGGGGTGAGGATATAGCATGCACCAAGCAGGAAGGGATCTTGGGGTTGTCATCTCTGATGACCTCAAGGTAGGGAAACAGTGTGACAAGGCGTCAGGTAAAGCAAATAAGATGCTGGGATGTATAGGCAGGTGCATCACCAGCAGGAAAAGAGAGGTCATAATTCCGCTATACAAGACACTAGTGAGGCCCCACCAGGAGTACAGTGTACAGTTCTGGAGACCATACCTACGTAAGGACATAGACAGGGTAGAGAAGGTTCAGAGGAGGGCAACAAGATGGTGCATGGATTGCATCACAAGTCCTATGAAGATAGGTTGAAGGAACTGAACATGTACTCCTGGAGGAGAGGAGGAGAGAGGGGATATGATGAGACATACAAGTATCTTACAGGGAGAAACAGGGTGCAGGAAAACACTATTTTTAAGAAAAAGATGTTCAGGACTAGAGGGCATGGGATGAAGTTGGAGGGAGGGACGATTCAGAGGAAACATAAGAAGAATTTCTTCACAGAACGAGGTGGTGGACAAGTGGAACACCCTGCCAGAGGAAGTGGTGGGGCCGAAACAATCACGGGATTTAAGAATGCATGGGATAGACATAAAGGAATTCTAGAGGTCAGGGGTAAGGGGAAACAGACTTCTAGGAAAACAAACTGAACTTACAAGCTCAAATGGGCAGACTGGGTGGGCCATAGGCCCTTATCTGCCGACACTGTCTATGTATCTATGTATTTATGTAAGTCCTTACCCCACTCACCAGCCTACTAAACTGATCCCTCTGCCTGGGGCAATTCCCCACTGCATGGAAAACAGTCATAGTCACACCCATTCATAAAGAAGGTGACAGATCCTCTGCTGGGAACTACTGACCTATCTCCATCCTCCCTCCCCTCTCCAAAGCCCTAGAAAAACTGATGGCCATTCAAATCACCGAATATCTGACCATACATAACATCTTATGCCCAGAACAGCAAGGATTCCGTGCTGGTCACAGTACTGGCACTGTACTAGTTGAGTTCTCCAATTTTCTACGCTCCTCCCTGGACACCAGCTCCCTAGCTGGTGCAGTGTTCGTCAACCTCTCAAAGGCCTTTGACACTGTCTCCCACCCTCTTCTGCTGGATGCCCTCTGCCACACTGGTTTCTCTACTGGCCCTCTCGCCTGGTGCACTAGTTACCTATCTGCTCGCTCCCAATGTGTAAAAATCAATGGGACACTTTCCTAAACTTGTCCCATCCACTCAGGGGTACCTCAGGGCTCCATCCTGGGACCCCTACTCTTCTCACTCTACCTAAACACCCTGCCCAGTGGCATGCACTGGAAAAATTCTTCTGTATGCAGACGACGCTGTCATTTTTGCCACCCACCGCAATCCCATCTCCCTCCAGAACACCCTACAACAATCCTATAATGATGCTGAAGCCTGGTTTAAAGAGCACAGACTCATCGTTAATCTCAAAAAAAACAAAACAATGCTTTTTACCCACCCCCAAAACAAAGCCGGCAACTTCTCACACCATATCCTCCCTAGTACCAAACAACTGCTTGAACAAGTCCGCTCCTACAAGTACCTTGGGGTTTCTTTCGACTCAGCCCTCACCTACCACACCCACATTGATGCGCTTGCATCCACCACTAATGCATGGCTTGGCATCCTCTACCACTATAAAAACTGCCTCCCCCCGATGCCCTCCGACTAGCGGTTACATCTTCAATACTGTGCCTTGTTGACTATGGCCTGCCAGTATATGGTGCTGCTGACACTACCGCCCTCAATAAAATTCGTCTCACCATAAATAAGGCCTGCAGGCTGATTACTGGTGCCCCCAGGCTCACTCATACATGTCAGCTCTATGACAAGGCAAAACTGCTTAATTTAGATGAATGGCTACACTACCAAACCTGCCTCCTCATGAAAAAAACTCTTCGTGGGCTATCCCCTCCCAGGATGACAGCCTCCATCTGCCAAACCCAACCCACTGTCGCAACACATACCTCATGCAAGACCACTCTACTGGTCCCTAGATCCAGGTCCACCCATGGACAGAGGTCCTTCTGCTACAGAGCTCCATCGTGATTTAACTCACTCCCTGCTCCCATCTCCGATGCCCCCACAATCTCCAACTTCAAAACCACCCTTCGGAGCCAACTGTTTAATACACGCAGCTGCTCCTGTCTCTAAATGAGGCATAGCTCACTCCATATTTGACAACGTCCACTGGGCAGCACTCCACCTCACTGCGCACAACCTCTCCCCATTGCATATTGCCACTGTTATTTACCAGCATTTTTGCTCAACTGTATCATTGTAACTGCTACTAAACTGTATAAATGTATGTAACCACTATGTGCTTGCTAAGTTATGTGACTCGTATGCTGTAGCCAAAAATTTTTCTGTTTGTCCTCAATGTGACAAGATACCTTTGGAAATGAGCCTCTGGCTCAAAGGTTGTAAACTGATGTATAAATAAATAAATGCAGTGAGGGGGAGGAAGAAACCTCATTTACTGTTGCATGTGGGTAGAAACAACTTGGCGGGGGAGACTGTGGAAGTAGTGAGGGGGAGGTTTGAGTACTTGGGCAGGCAGTGTGAGGGGATGGGAAGTCAGTGGCATTCTTGGAGGTACTGCCGGTACCATGTGCAAGCATGGCGAGGAAGGGTAGGCTTGATGCATTCAAGTGGCTGAGTGATTGGTGCCACATGAGACATTATGGGATAGTGACTAACTGGGGTAGGTCCTGGAGAGAATAGTGACTTGTATGCAGAGGACAGGGTACACTGGAGCAGGAAGGAGAGGGGAGTATTAAAGGCAGCATTGCTGCCGGGCCACTGGTACTGAGGGTTGAGGCATTGGACGCCACATCTCTCCCCATGCTGGCAACTCAGGTTCGGTTGCAAGCTGGGCCACCAGGGGTTGGCAAGGAAGGAATAGGATTGAGCGTCCAGAGGACTGCTCTCCTATCCTGGGGCGGAATCCAGTGTCCCGCCGCTCTGAAGCAGCCCCTGGTGATGACTGCGGGCACTACTACAGTGGTGTAGTAAAGGGTGGCGGAATGTGGCGGGGATGTTGGCATGCTCTGCCTAAGCGTCATTGCACACCTACACTCTGCAAAGGGGAGAAAAGCGGAAAATGGGCTATGGTCAGGCAGTATGAGCTTCCAACACCCCCTGTCCACCATGAATGGCACCTCCTTAACTGGATCCTGCTCTGGTTGGTCGACCTGGGAAGCTCCTCACCACCCCTCCATGGGGGTAATATGTGGAGGCTAGCAGGTCGGCCTAATGTCGGGGCAGGGCTAGTGGGGGGGTCACTCAGGATGACTAAGCCGACCGTAGTCCAGTGAGAAAATATGTGTAAAAAAAAGGCAGGGTTAGAGGGGTATAGCTCTACTAAGGTGGATTTAAACAAATGGGGCAGGTGGTCAAAAGGCTGAGGTTGGTAGAAAGGTCCGGACAGGGGAGCCTGATGAGGTCACCACCCTAGATATAGGTAAAGGTGGAGGCGTAGTAACCCTGGAAGGGGGCAGGCAGAGTGATTTGAGTGTAATACAGAAGGCACCACCACCCGGTAAGAATAAGGAGGAGAAAGGGTGCAGACTACCCTGAGGAGGGACACAGGCCAAGGAGGAGAAGAGTGAGGAGAAGAAGGGGTACGGGTGGAAGGTAGTCTCACTAAATGGATAGAGAACTGGTTACAGGGAAGGGTGCAGAGGGGGGTGGTGGTGGGGGGATAGCTATCGGCACCCAGAGCAGTGACAAGTGGGGTGCCGGAGGGCTCAGTGCTTGGCCCAATGCTATTCGGGTTCTTTATCTCTGATACAGCACACGGAGTGGGGAGCAGGGTTAGTCTGTTCTCACATTACACCAAATCAAAAACAAATAGTTATAGTAGCAGAGCCAACCCCCCCTCCCCCACTTACACACATACACACTCCCTGAAAAGCTGCTTTAAAGCCTGCAATTCATTCAAATTAATTCCATTTACTTAGTTACTTGGGGTTCAATGCCAACAAGTGTAAACTCATTTACCTAAGGCATAGGAACCCCAATGCTGGGTATAGGATTGGGAGAGGTACTGATACTCACTAGACATGAAAGGCTCATTGAGGTTATTGCATCAGAGGACCTCAAGATGGCAGTACAGTGTAACAAGGCTATGGGAAGGGCTCATTGGATTCTGGGGTGCATGAGGAGTGGCATCTGCAGTAGGAGGAGGAGGGATGTTGTGCTGCCATTGTATCACTCCCTGGTATACCCCCAGCTGGAGTACTGTGTCCAGTTTTAGAATCCACACTTCAGAACAGATATAAGGTGGAGGTTTTCCAGAATAGGGCAACTGAAATGGTTCAGAAATTTCACAGGGATACCTACAAGGAAATGCTGAAGAATCTCAACATGTACACTCTGGAACAGAGGAGGGCGAGAGGTGGCATGATCAAGACCTACAAAGTACCTCACAGGGGTAAAGAGGGTACAGTTGGGGAGTTTCCTTCAAATTAGAATGAGCACCCAAACAAAGGGAAATACCATGAAGCTGGAGGGGAATTCAGAATAGATGTGAAGAAATATTTCTTTACTGAAAGGGTGGTAGACAGCTTGAACAGGCTGCCAGGAGAAGTGGTGGAAGCTAAAATGGTAGGGGGCATGAAGCATGCATGGGATAAATATAAGGTTATATTAGAAAAACGAGAAGGAGGGGATCAACGGAGATCAATAAGGCTAAGGAAGTGGAGTAGGTTCAAGTTCATTTGCAGGAAAAATCCATTAAGCAAGCTCATTCACAAGGAGGTCCTGATGGACGCAGGCAGAATAAGACATGCAGTAACATATACAGGCAGGAGTTTCAAGTAGGTAGAGAACACTTGGGCAGACTGGGTGGGCTGAGCGGTCCTTTTCTGCTGACAAATTCTATGTTTCTATGGCATCATGTGTTAATTCAGGTGCAGTGTTTATTTAAAGTTGGGCCTACCATATATCCAGATGTAAGGTACAATACATTACCGAATTAGATGCAGCCCACTTACAGTACAATAAACAGAACCCCAGTGCTTCGAGAAGCCTTTACTCTTCATAAGGCTGCTTAAAGAGCTAGGGTTCTATTTGCAGTGTCCACACCAGTATGCTGATCTTAAAATCGACACCACATCTGAATGAGTACTTGATTCTTGCTCACTCCATTTCTTCCTCACTTTGAAACCTGCTTGTCCTGAGTTAGTTTTGGGCTGGCAGCACCTCACCTGTGTTGAAAGATGACTAATAAGTGGCACTGAAAGACATCAGACTTCACAGACTGTGAAGGCAGCTGCTCACGGACAGACATAATGCAATTCTACTGGGGGGGTAGGAGGAAGTAAGCTGTTGATTAACTAGAATCTGCAGCTTATCCATCAGGTAAGGAAATGGGCAGACTAAGTGGGCCAAGCGGTCCTTATCTGCCATCAAATTCTATGTTTCTATGTTTCTCACCCACCATCTTGGAAAGAAGAGGGTTGCAGCTGATGCCACTGATGACTGTTGGGGTGTGGGGATGGGGGGACCAAAGGGGACAGACATAAGGAGATAAAATCATAATAAAAATTGTGAGACCTTCACCAGCTTTCCAAAATGCTTACCAGTAAAAGAACACCCTATGAAGTTTTTCAAATGGCAACACAATCTGGTGAGCCCTCTGTCTGCCATCTGACACCAGGTATCAGCCAGCATAAAATTGCCTAAAGAAGGCAGTGTTGTCATGTGGTTACTGAAATGCTGGAGTTTACAGATTTATAAGAACAAAAGAATATCACACAGAAGCTGGCACATGTGCCTATAGCAGCTGTCTCTTGCTTCTCGTTAGTGATATTTATACACTTGAGGCACTTGAATGTTTCTATCATAACCCCTGTTTCGATCCTCTCTTCCAGTGAGTACATATTGAGGTCCCTTAATTTCTCCTCATAAGCCTTGTGTTGCAAGCTCTGTACCATCTCATTTGCCCTTCTCTGGACCATCTCCAGTCTGTTAATATCCTTACAAAGGTGCGACCTCCAGAACTGTACACAGTACTCCATGGTTTTATATAATGGCATCACTACTTCCCTCCTTATGCTGATGATACCCCTGCCTATGCACCCCAGCATGTCACTGGCCCTCCCAGCTGCCTTACCACTTTCACATTTTCAGGTCATCTGAAATAAGAACCCCCAGGTCCCTTTCCTTCTTTGTAACTGTCGGCAACTCCTCCCCAACCTGTACCTTTCCCCAAGGTTTCTGTGTCCCAGGTGCATAATTTTGCACTTTTTTGAATTAAACTTCAGTTGCCAGTCCTCAGACCATTTCTCAAGCTTTCCCAGGTCCCTCCTCATTTTCTCCACCCATTGTGGGGTATCCACTGTGTTACACATCTTGGTGTCATCTGCAAACAGGCAGACCTTTCCCTTCAGCCCTTCTGCAATTTCAGTAATGAAGACATTGAACAGGACTGGCCCCAGAACCACTCCCTGCGGCACCCCACCGGTCACCCCCTCTCCCCAGACTGCACCCCATTTACCACCACTCTCTGCCTCCTGTCTGTTACCCAGTTACTAACCTAGTTTACCACCCTTTTCCCCATGCCCAGCCTACTCAGCTCATTTATTAGCCTCCTATGTGGGACGGTGTCAACGGCTTTGCTAACATCAAGGTAAGCGTTGTCCACTGCCCCAGCCTGATTTACTTTCTTTGTCACCCAGTTAAAGAGATCAACCTGATCTGTCTGACAAGACCTCCTCACTGTGAATCCATGTTGTCTATGGTCCTGGGCTCCGATGGCTTCTAGATGCCTCACTATCCTTTCTTTAACCAATGTCTCCATGATCTTCCCCACTACTGAAGTGAGGCTGACCAGCCTATGGTTCCCCGCCTCCTCCCTACTGTTGGATTTCTACAGATGGACCACATGTGCTCTCCTCCAATTCTCTGGTACCATCCCTGTGTTGAATGACTCAGTGAACATGGCTGCCAGAGGTATTGCTATTTCCGCTTCACAGTTCTTTTAATATCCTTGGGTGTATGCCATCTGGTCCCATCGCTTTGTCCACCTTCAATTTACTCACCTTCTGCAGGATTCTTCTGCCTGTGAATGGGCTATTGTCCACCTCTTCCTACCTTTGCAACTGCTGTACTGCTGTGGCCCTTGCCCCTCCCCCTCTTCTGTAAATACTGAACAGAAAGACACAGTGGATGTCTTGGGGGTTGGGGGGGCACATGACAGTTCTTAGGCGTGGTACTTTCACTTCCAAATACCTAAACAGCACATATAAGCAAGCAACATTCGGCATTGACAAATGCTTGTTTTATGTGATTTGCCCGAATTCCAAATCTCACTGCTTGACTTTATTCCATTTTGTAAATTTCAAGGGGATTTACATGTGGATCTTAAAACTTATTTAGCACATCAGGAAGTAGAAAATGTCCAACACATTTTGCAAACATGATTAACAATATGACTAAAACAAAAATTCAGATTGCTGCCACACAGCAGAATGACCACTTCCTCCAAACATTTGTTTTATTTAGTCAATAACTACTAAGACTAACAGTTGCTTGTTTAGCCATATATTGTGACAAGGGTTACAGTAGTGAGCAGTGCAAAATAAATGTAACATTTACAGTACTTATTGTAACAAGCACAAGAATGCTCAGTCATTACAATGGAAATGCGTAAGTGGAGGAAATCTCCTCACTAGATTTTTTGGTGGTGGAATGTTCCTATATTATTCAATGGAGAAGGATGATGAATGTGCATGCACTCTCATACAGTTTTGTACAAATTCAAATTTAGTTTAGTGTTCAGAAAATATGCTATTACAAAATCACAATACACAGAATTAAAAACATTTTGCCATACGTATAAATAGTTTTTACAACACAATATCTGTGATTTATACACACTATAAATGATATAAAATATATTTTGATATAGGTGTTGTAGAGCATAAACATTTAGGTCCAGATATTCAGAAGTGCGCCAAAGTCCAGTGCAGGTCCGGTGCAGCAGAATTCCACTGTGCCCTGGCGCAACAGGAGCCACATTCAGAGGTTGCGCATGCCACAGTGCACCAATGCAACCTGGCTGAATATGGTACAGTTGCGCCATGGTGCAACCAGACTTGCGCCTTGGCACAAACACAGTTACATCATGGCACAGACAGAGAAGCCCCAGAGCAACTGTGGGAGCAGAGCAGCATAGCAACAGGGGGGGGCATGGCATAGAGAGGTGACCCAGGGACAGTGCCAGGGAAGCACAGTGACAGGCCACAGGAGGCCACCACCAGCAGGGCACAAACATGCACCCAGACCCCCCCAAACACAACAGGGGCACAGAGAGTTGGCAACAGGAGGTGCCAGTGGAGGTCCAGCAAGGGAGTTCCCCCAAGGCAGCAGGCTGTGCCCCCCGACCACAGCAGTCCACACCCAGGACAAGGCAGTCAAGCATGCCACACAGGCAGCCCACACAGCAGACACAGAATGTGCCAGGAGGCATGTAGCGTGGCAGACCACATGGGACAGACAGCACAATGCCAAGCAGGGGCCCCAACATAGCGTGTGCCCAGTACCCGACCAAAGACCAGTCGTGTTGTGCTTCTGTGGTTCACTGCTGTGTGCTGCAGTGTGTCCCACTGTTGTGATGTCCCTCCCCTCGGTCGGTGGCTGTGCCTTGGGGTGCCCATGGGGTGGTTGTCAGGGGTGTGTGCCAACACCGTGCATGGTCACACACCCCTGACAACCACCCCATGGGCACCCCAAGGCACAGCCACCGACCGAGGGGAGGGACATCACCACAGTGGGACACACTGCAGCACACAGCAGTGAACCACAGAAGCACAACACGCACCCCGACACATGCACACCACACAGACAGGCACTGGGCAACTGCAGCATGGCTCCTCATGCCACCTGCAAAGCAGACACTGACACAGGCAGGTAAGTCAAAAATATGTATTGTAGGAAAACTATATATAGCAACAAGGGGGTGGGAAAGGGTAGGAAAGCGAGGGAAGGGGACAGGGAACGGGGACTGTACAGAGGGATGGGGGACTGTAAGGGGAGGTACAGCTGGGGTAAGAGGGGACTGCTGGGGCCCGACTACCGGCGGCCACATCCTGCCACCCCTTGCTGTGGTCGGTGCCTTCGGCCACCCAGCATCATCCTCCAAATCTGCAGGACTGCCTCCATTGTCATGGAGGTAATGAGAATGATTTGGTAAAGCAGCCAGCAATACAGTGGCATCCTACACCTCCTCTGGACACCTATGACAAGGGACAGGACAGGTGATCAGTGTAATGTCCCAAGAAACCATGCCCACTCACAGCATACAATGGGCAGTGGGCCACCCCCCCCCCGGAGTGCCTGTACCTGCCACCTGCAGAGGGGGGTAGGCCAATGCCTGCCAGCAACGTGGCACACCACGACAGTGCACAGAGGCGGTCCCCACTGCACAATGGCCACCCGATTGCGCAATTACAGTCACATGGCACAGTGCACCAGCAGCACCACAGCAACGTGAGTGGCAGCTGGGCACACTCCCACCCCACAGACAGCTGCCACACATGTGCAATGGATGTGCCACAGTGGTGAGCACCACACACAGTGCGACACACACACAGCTGCCACGGCACACGGCACAAGCGGCCATGCCCTCACCTATGCCCCCGCCACCTCCCATGTACAGTGCAAAGGACCATGACAGGGCCTACCTGCCATCTGTGGCCCCACTGGTGCTGGAGCCACTTCTGTGCTGCATCCCTGGCCCGCTGCGGCCTGCTGTCCTGCCACTGCTGCCATCTCTGCTGCTGCCCTCCTGTGATTTTCAGGCCCTGGAAATGGAACATAGACAGGTACACATCAGTAAGCATCCACAGCAGCTGCCCACCAAACCCCACCCCTGTGCACAGGGTCAGCCCCTGCCAGACACGTCTTGCACAGCTGCATTGCAATGCAACCTGCAGCTGGCAATGCCACCCTGCGATGCACACGATAGGAGTGCACCACTCTGCAGGGCATGCCAGGCAGCCGAGTCAACACCACAGTACAGCACCAGGGCACACATGCAATATGGGCCTACTCACCTGGCTGTGGCACAGCCCCATGCCTGACTCGCACCTCCAGCCTCCTCAGGTGCTCTGGGTCCCTCCTGACAAGGTCACCATATCTGTGGCGGTACTATTTCACCATCCTAGCCACCCCAGTATGCCACTGAAGTGTGGTGGCAGAAATCCCCTGCCACACTGCCACCCTGGGCTGCTGCAGGGGCACCTGGCCAAACAGTTGGGGTGCGTGGGGCTGTACACAGGTGACCAGGTTCACCAACTCCACCTGTGTCCACTTCTGTGCATGAGGTGCTCTCTGCTGTGCCATGCTGGCAGCAGTAGCTGCATGTGGCCACGACATGTGCCAGATGTGCAATGCAAGGGAACTTACGCAGTGTCCGACAATTGTGCAGTTCCGGAGTTGCGCAGCATGGGCGTGGTTAGGTGGGGTCAAGGGTGAGGGGGTGACCCAGGGGTCACAGTATTGGGTCAGGGGTCATCCGCCTCTGCACAGTGTGCACATGCACGATAGCAGGACTGGCGCAGCATGCGCCATGGCCCCCATCGTGTTTTTGGTGCACAGTGTCTGATTGACACCATGATACTGTTCGACACTTGCGCACTCTGGGCATGCGCACCATGCATGTGTGCGCATTACGCCGCAACTTGCTCCGGAGCAATCTCATTGCGCACGGCGCTCAATCGCGATATTCAGAAATCACATGCTAATGAGCTCATTAGCCAATGTGTGGTGCACTGGGTGCATTAGCATGTCATTACTATTGCGCCAAACCTCATTTGCATGCAATGCACCATAAAAGCACCACAGAACAGCACAGGCCTTGGACTGGTATTGCATACTTTTAGGTGAGTTGTGCATGCCGCTGCAACTCACTGGGAGCAGGGTAGGATGCTACCGGGGATACTGCCACTAACACACTGTGCTGTCTATGTCAACAGGAAGTGACATGTCTGGACGTGAGAAGGGTGAGGAGTGTGAGGAGCGTGGGCCTGCTCGCAAGCACAGGCCCAATTTCACAAAGGCTGAAACAGAGGCCCATTTGATGCCTACCTTGACAGGGAGCCACTGTTGAGTGGTGCCACAGGCACACCACAGGCCAGGGTCTGGACCTGGGAGGAGGTGACAGGCTACATTAACCAGCATGGCATTCACCAGCAGTCAGTGCAGGAGTGCCATAAAAAGGTGGGCACAGACAGGAGCCACATAAAGGAGAAGGTGGCAGCCATCCATGCCTCCCAGAATGCCACTGATAGGGAGGCCTCCTGATACACCACCGCTCATGGCACAGGAGGAGTTGGTGGCAGCCACTATGCACCGCAGCACAGTGGAGGGTGTGCCTGGAGGATGATTCCAGACAGGTGGCAGCCCATCACTGCATGGTAAGTATGTCAGCCACACACAGCTGATGACAAAGAGGGTGTGCACACGGGCATGCTAGCGTGCATGCTGCCGGCATGCATGTCCTGTGCATGTGTGCATACCAACATGCATGCCATGCTGCTGGACAAATACAGTGGCAGTTTGGGGGGCACATGTGGGCATTGCATCACTGACATGCCTTTCTTCTCTTTTAGCACCAGCACGCCTGTGTGTGGAGGATGGGGCGCCGGCAGCGGCCGTGGATGCAGGACTGGCCCTGGATGACCAACCTTCCACCTCCACTGGCATCTAGGGACCTGATAGGCTGCAGCACACTACCACAGTCCAGGTGGATATCCTGGACCTTAGGTTGGATGAGGCCCTGGATGTCTTCCTGCGGGATGCCAGTCTTGGTGTCTTCTGCATGGAGACACAGATTGGGGCGGGGTCTGACGCCAATGACGACATCACCATCATTCTGGACAGCATAGGTGATGCTGTGGGTGAGATGCCCATGCCAGCCACCAACATAGGCAGCACGTCCAGCGCCCTGCCAGTGGGGGAACAGCTGCCTGCCATCACTGTGGGTACAGCTGTGTGCACTGCCATGGCTGTGCCCTGTGGTGGTGGTGGTGGAGGTGTAGTCCTACAGGCTCTGGGCAGTGTTCAGTGGCTGGACAGACAATGTCAGCAGGCTGCAGGTGCCACCAGGCAGCCAGACACTGGATCCTCTGCCAGGGTGCCAGCTATGGACATTCCCCATGAGGACCCCACTGTGCAGCATCCACCAGAGGGGGGGTGCTGTGCAGCATGGCCGGTCACCACAGGAGGATCAGCATCCCACCCGGGTTCCATAGGATGCCAATCCGCTGGCTGAGCAGACCCGTTTGCTGCAGGCCTCCATAGGGCAACAGGTGCTGCTTGCCACTGGGGTGCATGCACTGCATGCAGAGGTGCGCCAGTTGGCCGAGCCGTGTGAGGGGGCAATGCACAGTTCCTGGCGGTGATGCAGTGCATGCTGGAGGCCACAACTGCATCCCTGGATTGCATTGCCAATGTGATAACGGATGGCTTTGTGATGCTGGCTGCCACAGGATGTGGCTGGGCACAGATGACCTTACACAGTGCAATGTGCACCCCACAAACCCAATGTCAGGCAACACCCACACTTTCAACACTGGGCTCTGATGTTGGCATCCCAGGCCTGCTGGGACTGGCCTGTTTGGGTGCCTATGCACCCCTGCGCAGACCCGGTCATGGTCCCGCGGTTCAACCCCTGGGGGGCTGTTGCAAACATCCCCTGTGGCTGATGTGCAGTCTGTGACTGCTGATCAGCCCTGGCGTAGCTGCTCTCGTGGCCATGGTGGACATGGTTCTGTACAGCAGATCTGATGTGCTTGCC
Organism: Neoceratodus forsteri; assembly: GCA_016271365.2. Lineage (NCBI taxonomy): Eukaryota > Metazoa > Chordata > Ceratodontiformes > Ceratodontidae > Neoceratodus > Neoceratodus forsteri. Next base: position 171,519,219 of record CM028135.1, read on the forward strand.
ACCCTGACCACAGTCTGCATCTGCAGCCCTGTGCATGCATGGACAATGTGTGTGTGTGTGCATACCACTGGTGTGGCACCAGTGAGTTGCACCGCATGCTGCCTGTGTGTGTGCTTGCCTGGCCGCTAGACTGTGTGGCATGGGCGTGATGAGGGCAGTTCAGCACCAGTTGCACCTGTGCACTGGTGCAATGCATCTGATCCATGCCACATACCAATACCTGGATGCATGGGTGCGTGTGTGTGTGTGTATGTGTTGCTGTGTGTGGTTGTGTGCCACTGACTCCCCTACCCCTGCACCATGCCTCTGTGTGTGCATGTCCATTGCCATGCACGCCTCTGCATGTGTGCTGTACCTGTGTGTGTGGCCCATGCATGTGTATTGTGCCACCTACCTGCATGCATCTATAGTGCTCCTTTGCAATGGTGCCCCAGTGTTGGTGCACCTGCCATTGCAGCCGGAGGTCCCTCCACCCGAGGGGGCTGTCCACCACCCTCCGGCCCACTGCCTCCATCATCCCCACTACTGTCACCCTCATCAGCCCATCAGCCTCGACAGCTATCCCATGGTCAATATCCATGTTGTGCAATACGCAGCAGGCCAGAATAGGCCACAGGCTTTTGAGAGGCTGTAATGTAGGGCACTGCCAGACCTGTCTAGGCAATGGAACTGTGCCTTCAGCATGCCAAATAAATGCTCAATGATGTTGTGCATGCTGGTGTGTGTCTCGTTGTAGTGTTCCTCTGCTGGGGACGATGGGTGCTGGTAGGGGGTGAGCAACCAGGGCCTCAGTGAATAGGTGCTGTCTCCTGTGTGGATAATGACATGGTTAGCCTGCTGCCATCCGTATGCTGTGCCCTTGCCTGTCCCTGGCACCCGCCATTATGCCCACCCTGCCCGGCCTCATCCCTAGCCTGCGCTCTACCCATCACCCTTGCTCATACCATACTCATCCACTAGGTGGCCCATGGGGATGTCCCCACAGCCAAACCTGTGGCACAGCGTAGAGCTGTGCCAGATGAACACGTCTTGTGCACTCCCAGGGTGTGTGGTGCAGATGTTGGTGATGCGCACATGGCATCGCACACCACCTGACAGTTGAAGATCAGACTCCCCTTCCTGTTAATGTATGCCATACCCTCAGGACCAGGTGGCATGCAAATGGGCTCATGGGTGCAGTCAATGGCCCCAGTCATGCCAGGCATGTGTGCTACCTTGCATGGTTGCTGTATGCTCCGCCTGTGTGCTGGGGAAATGGATGAATTCCAAAGCATGCGGCAGCAGACCATTGAAGAACTGTGTGAGGAGACAGGATGTGGCCAACTGGGATATGCCTGTGGTGTCCCCTGTTGGTCTCTGGAAGGTGCCCGTGGTGAGCAGGCTCATGACGGCTGTCACCTTCATCTCCATGGACATGGCATGGCTCCGTCTGGTGGGTGCCTGCATCTCCTCACTGCACAGCTCACAGAGCTGCCTCAGAATGGCCCTGTTCAGGTGGTACCAGCCCACAATCTCCGTGTCACTGTAGTTCTCGAAGGTGATGCGGGCATGTTACCACCTGTGTTGGGCATACCACCAACGGGCCCTTCCTCAGCCACGTCACTGTTCCTCCTGCCCCCTCACACCCCTCATTATGGCCTCCATCATGAAGGGCACACTATCCATGGCTCTTGATGTCCAATATCCCCCTGGGTGGTTGGCTGCTGCTGGCTGTGTGCCACCCTGGTGCATTGCCTGGCAGTTTTTCAGCCTGTCTCTCACTCACTCTCTCTGCTAATAGGTCTGTGGTTAGTTGGATAATTAAAATAACCTTTTGTATAGGTATGATGTAACTACCTTGCCAATTAGCTGGTATGTATGCATACATAACAGATTTATTAAAAAAGTTAGTAAATACTGTTGCCCACCATTCTGTGTTCAATTGGATAAAGTCTATTGAAATGTTATCCAGTCTCTGTGATTTATTTCTTTTGAAGCTCTCTATTACTGACTTCACTTCAATGACTGTGAACCATTTAAAATGTCCATTAATTTCTTTCCCTTCTGCAGAGTCTGGGACTGTATTACTATAAAATATTGCTGAACAGTCCTTTATCCATGTATCAGGAGCTATATAAATATCATATTGACCTTTATATATATTGGTGCCCATTGCAACCAAGGCCCAATATTTCTTATCATTGTTTTCTCTTATGGCCGCATACATGATTTCCCAGAGTTACTGTTGATGTAATAAATGCTGTGTGTTAACATATTCTCTGTATTGTTTCTTACAGTTATTTAAGTTTGTCAAATTGTTTTTTGTCCGATTTTTCTTAACAGTCCTTATAAGCTTTGCTAATATTTTCTTTTCCATTCTACAATTCTTTTAAAACCAATTGTCATATCTAGGTTTAATGTTGGTTTTTTCTTCTTTTTCCCAAAGTTCACCTCACAGAATTGGTACTGGGCTATTAAAGCCTAATATATAGAAGGAGGTAATATAGCGCAGTGGTCTAAGACTCTGAGCTACAAATCTGGTGCTATCCAGCAGAGAGACCTGGGTTTGAATCCCACAGCTTCCACTTGTGTACTGTGTAACCCTGAGCAAGTCACTTAATCTCCTTGTGCTCCCAGGTTGCTTCTGTAAAAAAAAGCTTTCACCTTAGTGTGCTATACCTGGTTAAACAACTAAATAAAAAAAAAAAAAGATTCCATATCTAACTCAGTAATGATTTTAGAAGTTATTTCTTGGGTCCATTTATCACTTAGTTCAATTGCATTACTACTTTGTATCCTGTTCATTTAATTTTATTGTTTACTATTTGAATGATTTCTTCTTCAATGGATGGTATAGGATATTTTGGTTTTATATAAAATACCACAGGATGATGATCACTATCTGTTCTTTGATTTATTTTTTAAATCTACACATTTGTGGAAGTCAAATAATGACAACAAAATCTAATCAATAGTTTTGGATCCTCTTGAGTTGATACAAGTTGTTTCCCCCTCATTATCTGAGGGGAATCTGCCATTAAGAATTATTAATTGTAGAGAATCTTAGTAAAAATTCCAATTGTTTATGTTCATCTATATAATTTTTTGTCCTGAGAGATCCTTGGGGGTATATTCAAGGCTTGCAGCATTGGCTTATTTCCATCCAGTGCTATTTCCTTACTATATCTAATATTAAAATCCCCCATTATCAATATGTTAGTATACAGACTTCCTGATGTTAAGGTTTTATATCCTCAAGTAATATTTTTGTTTACATTTTATCATAAAGTGAGGCATTAGTGGGGGGGAGGGGTTATATACATTATCAAGAGTTATTATTTCATCCCAGACACTTAGTAGAACGAGTATGTAATTTTGTTGTATTATTGTTTGTATCACCTTTAAAAAAACAGTTATTTTGACATATGTGACTAACCTTCCCATCTTTCTGCTCATTTTACTTGTTTTTTGGGCTGGAGAGTGCACAGTTGTGTACCCATTATTTTTATGTTGTCCCGTTGTCATATTCAATGCCAGGTCTCTTGTAAGGTAAGTATTTCCATCTTGTTAAGGAAAGCAAGAGATTCCAGATCCACAAACTTTGAGCTAAGACTAGAGATGGGTGAAGCCCACAAACTTTGCAACGTGAATCAATCTGCAAATTTTGCCCTATTTGCAAAATAATCCGTTGGTGCGAATTACGAAGTTCAACCAGTGAAAATGCAGAATTTCACTCACTAACAGCAGAATTTTGCCACTCGCAGGCAAAATACTGCACTTTGCTGGTGAAATTCCGCAATTTGCAGACAAAATTCTGCACTTCGTGGTGAAAATTCCACACCTCGTGGTGAAAATTTGCACGTGAAATGGCAAAGTTAGATTGATGAATTCACAGATTGCTCCTTGGAGGCACATTTCCTGGCTTCTCTGGAACTTCACCAGCGAATTCAAACTTTGCTGCATCTCTAGCTAACACCTGCCATATTCCAGGTGATAATTCCCAAATTGCCCAAATTGTTTGTTAAAAAGAGAGCAGACCTGTCATTGTTTAACATTCTTCTTTGATCTTCAGGTATTGTTGGTATAGTAGAACTATTACCAATAAGTTATTTGTTAGGTAGTCAATTAGCATACTCCTCTACAAGTTATTGATATCTATCAGCAGTCTCAAAGTTATAGATTATGTCATGTTGCATCTGAGTTTCTTGTCTATAAGGTTTGTTTAGTTGCTGATTCGTGTCTGTCCCAACAAGAAGATTAATGATAAATATACCTAAGTTATCCAGCTTAGTACTTGCATTCAGTATATCACGTGCAAGAATCTTATTGCTTAAGGTTAGATCAATCTGATCTCCTTGCATCCAATTTTTGTGTGTTCTCTGCACATAAACAATGGCATCTTAATAAAATTCTATACCAAGAAAATTACCCATTAAATGAGTTATCATAGTTTTAAGTTTTGCCTGTGTTTCAGCTTTGACAAATGCAATACCAAATACAGATAAAATTATATCTGGTGAATAATTTTCATTTTGTATCCACAAATCCTGTAATGAAAAAGATGTCTCCAATTGGGAAATTATTTCAGCTTTTGTTTTGATACCTTTATGTTTTAAAGAAACAGTTGTTATTTGAAAATCCATACTTAAATTAAATTTTAAGAGGTAATTTGAATTTTGCCAGACATAATGTGCTCTTTTTCATGTTTGAAGAATAACAAAATTGAATCTTTGGAAGTAAGAACATTTTCTCTAACTGCATTAACTATGTCATTGGCTAAAATATCAAGTTCCAATAATTCAGTGTGCAAACGAGCAACCCCAGAGCTACTAAGACTTGAGTGTTTTCAAAACATTCTCTATCATCTTCATCAACTCCTCTTAGTACAATTATAATTTGTTAATTTTCCATTATTTCTGTATCTTCATCCTTATTGCTGGTAGCCACCCCATGTTTCTTTATTTCAGGGCCTACTGTTTGCTGTTTTGTTATATTTACTTTGTCATGGACTTTTTTTGTTGTACTTACAGAGATATTTAATGATTGGTCTTCAGGATAAGATTGAACTATCCCCTTCTCCTGTACCAATCTTTCCCTTTACTTTTTGGGCTTTGCCCTTTTTTGGAATATTTATGCTTCTGGTTGTTATCGCATCTTCAAATGTATTAGTTGGGATAGTCAGATTTATAGTCTCAACAAGGGGTTATTGTTCATTGATTATATTATCAGTGTTTGTATCAAGATCAATTAAATTATGAGCCACAGATAGAGAATAACTCCTTTCATTATCTTGGCATCTTCTTTGATATTCCAAGATGTCTTCCAGTTATGCAGCATTAATAGCCACTTCTTCCTTCAATGAGATAATATCACTTTTTAATATGATAAGTTGTTCCACAATTGCAGTACTGGCAATGTGAGGACTTTTTTAGAACCTCAACAAGATTTTGATCCAAGAAATGTGAATAATTAAGTTGTTCTCCAATGTTTCCTGCAGTATTTTGCTCCCTTTCTACAAGACCCTTTAGACCTATTATAGTATCTTGCAATTCCACCCTGATGTCATTTATTTATTTCTCCCTAAGTACAGTGGGGTTTGTTTTATCTTTAAAATACGAACCCTTCTACTCACAGATTTAAGGAAATTGTTGATAACTGTCAATTAGTAGAGCAGTTTCTGGATGTAGGGACATTTCTTTAAGCTTCCTCACTAGACACTAATTCCTATATGGCATTATACATTTGCTATTCTCTTATTGAGAGCTCTTGGATAGAATCAAATTACAAATTCAGGGACTTTTCATATGAATTTGTGTTCTGTATGTTATTTTCAGGTGTTTTTATTAAAGGGGTTCCTTCTGTTAAATTGATTATCAGGGTTGATGTGTTTCTCAAAACTGGTTTGTTGATATTTAGTAAATGTTTGGTGATCAATGTATGACCTACCTTTTTTAAATTTGACCCGTTTTCCCTTTATTATTACTTTTATCTTTTTTCCCTTTAATTCTACCCTCTGTATAGATTCATTTATTTTACCATTACTCTTCTTATAATTTTTGCTTTGTTTTCCAATAGAGTAATTGGGAAACAACATGCCCATGACACACGCCCTCCTCCAAACTCCTCAGCTCCCTCATCAATGCTCACTTCTCCTCAACCTGTGATTGCAGCCAGGATGGGACCTCCTTTCTCCCAACTGGCCTGTTCCCTCACCTTGACAAGGTATGCTTGACAAAGCTTGTCCTTTGATTGCTTCTTATCTCACAATTGCTGCTGTACCTCATGAAATGTTTTACTGTATGTTTTACTTAACCCAACAATTGTATATTATCTGGCCTGTTTTTCTTATTGCACTAATAAACTCTGTACATATTACAAGCTCATTTTCTATAGGCTGTTAATTGTATTGTGACTATTGCTCCCACATGTCCCCCTCCCAGGATGCACCTGGAATTGAGCAGTCCTCTAGTCAGTGTGCCCTCTTGGTAAAACATTTAAATGAATAAATAAAATTTTAGGGGAGAATTTTGCTCTAGATGATATTTTACTTCTAGTTATCATTATTTATCAGTAATACAATAACACACAGATAAAATAAAGAGAAAAAAGTTCCAATCAGTAAATTCACCAATAGTTGTTCCAGTCTACAGGTGAATATTCAAGCCCCTCAGAATGTTCTTAAAGTTCTTGATGTTCACCTGCCTGTTGGCATCGAGGGCTGAGGCACTGGATGCTTTACCTCATGCTACACTGGCAACTTATGTACGGGAATGAGCATGGGCTGCCGGGGGTCAGCAGTGGTAGAGAAGGATGGAGCATCCAATGGACTGCTCTCCTTCTCCAGGGAGGGGGGTCAGTAGCTGTCAGTGCCTGTTCACCCCCTGTCAGAGGCTGGGGAACAGGACACAATCACAGCAATTCTTGGGGAGGAGCTGGGGCAGATGACTGGAGGGAGCACGTGCAGATGCATGCACACTCCCCTCCACCTGGCATCACTGCATATCCCCAGTTCCAGGCGCAAGAAAAATGGAAAAATGGAAGGCACCCTGATCTCGGCTTGATGGCTGTCCACACATTCGCCAGCTCCAATTCTTCTGGACTGGATCCATACTGGGTGGGGAGTTGGGGCTCCCCACCACCCTCGCTGTGGGGGGTAAGCTGCAGGGGTTTCAGGGAGTAGCTGGAAGCACGGTAGAGATGGACAGCGGCTGGAATCCCTCCAAGATGTGAGGAAAAATGGGAGAGATGATCAGGTAGAAGGAGCAAAAAAGATAGCCCCCCCAAAAAAAGTTCTTGATATTCAGATAATTGGATTATCCATGAAGTAGCACTGGTGAACTCAAATGAAGTACAGGCCAGGTGAAGCTGCACCACTTTACGTTCCAGAGTCATTTTCTTTTGTTCCAAAAGTCCCAGGTCCTCCTTCTCTTTTGGTGCAATACAACAGGTCCAACCAATTGAATCTATGGGAACGTAAATGGAACAAACAGACATGGCAAAAATACTGTATTGGATTGTGACCACCACCACCAGTAATAAGTAGATCAATATAAACTAAAAAGTCAAGTCTTAATAGAGGTACACTGCAAGACTGATACTTTACTTTAGGTTAGGTTTAAGTTATTTGATACACAATATTGCATTACACTGCAGTTTACTAGTTGTTGTTTGTTACAAGAATAAAATCTTCAATAAAATAAGTATACTTACTTAAACTTAAAAATAACTTGTGGTAATACCATCTAGGTTCTGTAAATTAATTTATTAGAAAAACAGAGCCAGAATAACCAAGCAATACTAAGGCAACAAAAAGTTTTAAAACAGCAATTTTACCTTCATAGTCAGGGTACTACAGAAGTTCTGTGTCAACTGTTTGTCTGCAACCTCAAGGTGATAATTCTGAAGGCTTTTGTTCAATTACCAAAGTGCATTTAAAAAGCTGCTGCCCTTGGAATTTTAACAATTCGTTCACTTCTGGTAGTTCCATTAAAAAGAAAAAGCTGAGCAGCTTTTCTAAAATGAAGCCAATTTTTTTAGTTTTTAGTTTGTATATAGAAGGCTCTGATCAGCTCTGAAAAACATTGTAGAAAAGAGAATAATTCTCAATTCAACAGCAGTGTTAAGTATCATATCAGCAAATTAGCGAGACTGGAATAGCGTGGCGTTCACTCAGAGGATCAAATGTGCAATGAAGCTGAAATGGCTATTGCACCAGTGCATTACAAGCTGGTAGTGGAGTGAAATATAAATGTATTGAAATTTAGCTATGAGCCAATAAGAAGCCAATGACTAAATTGACAGTTACTTGTTAAAAACATTGTTTATTAAAACATTTCCTAATGAATTCAGGTATATATTATAGTAGTAACCATAAGAAAAAAAGCAACTTGAGAATACTAAAACACTTTCTGCTTCACTTGCCTTGATGCTACTGCTTATCTCTAGGAATATTCACCCAACCCCTCCCCACAGTCTCACAGGTGTGGTAACAACCTCCAATCAATACAAATTGCATCTATTAATATCTGTAGCCTGCTGGCCAAATTTGAACAGCTCTAAGTTTGGGTAAGCCAGCACAACCCTGACATCCTTTCCTTAGTGGAAGCCTGGCTCTCACCCAAGGTCTTCAATGCCTCCATAGTGCTAAATGGGTACACTCTCTTTAGGCTCAACAGGACTGGAAAAAGGGGTGGTGGATGTGCTGTCTATATCAAAGATCACATTAGGTGCCATGCACTCCCTTTAATTGACACCAGGACCACTGCACAGGCCTTAGCTGTTAGGCTACTGTTAGGTTCTCAAAACAAATCATTAACTATAGCCTCAGTTTACATTCTTCCTAGAGAGTAATCAACTGGTTTCCACAGAATCATAGAGTTCATTAAAGGCCTTAAGCAAAACTGGGAGGTGGTAGTCCTAGGGGACTTTAATATAAACTGTTCATCCCCTGAGGATGCCCAGTACAAAGATGCCCAGTCCTGTATTAACCTCTCACAAATGGCTGATTCACCTACCAGGTTTAACTACTGAACAGGCTCCAGTTCCCTACTAGGCTAGATCATAACGGACCAACCAAACAGGATCTCCAGCACTGCAGTACTCACAGATTTGCTTAGTGATCACTCCCTGATCAGTTGCCACTGGACCAACAAGGCCGCTAAGCCTCCCTGTAAAATCATTTCAAGTTGTACCCTTAAATGTGGGCAGCTAAACTCACTCAAAGCTTACCTAATGCACATAGGCTGGTCCGCACTATACTCCACAGTAGACATAGACCAGGCATTAGATTAAGTTATCTCTAAGTTTAATGATGCCTATAACATCTATGCTCCAACCAAAAAGCAAAAAATTAAGAGAATCCACAACTCATATGTATCCCCTGCTCTTCTGCAACTCATGATCACCAGAGTCTAGCTTTGGCACAGAGTCAAGGCCACTGACACAAAGACAGACATGAAGAAGTATAGATCTGACAGAAACATCTGCACCCACAAGATCAGACTCACAAAATCTCAATATTTCAAAGACCGCCTCACTCATTCCTGGGGTGATGGCAGAACATTTTGGAAAATATGAAGGACCTTACTGGCAAAAAATAGCAAAGACTCACCTTCCATGCTGCTGGTAAATGGTGAGATCACACAGGACTCTAACACCATTGCCAATATCTTTAATGATGCTTTTACAGACCTTAGTGGCATACTGCCGACCTAACCCCCTGAATCATCTGCTGAAAATGTACCAGGCCCTAAGGCCACACATAGCGAGTCTCCCTCATGTCCATCCCCCACTTCTACCTTAAAGCAGTCACCACCCCAAAGCTAGAAGGTACCTTTCACATGTGCTTGGCAAAACCAGGCACAGTAGTGACTTACTGGACATTAAGTTACTAGCCCTTACCCTTGAAGAAGTGCTCCTTCCACTAACAAAACCTTTTAACCAATATCTTCAGCTGGGACAATTCCCCCTGATTTGGAAGGCCGCATTGGCCACCTTGGTCCACAAAAGTGGTGACAGAGCCATACACACAAATCACCGGCCAATATCTATACTGCCGCCCCTCCAATGCATTATTTTTTATTTTATTTTATTGCATTTTGTTGACCTGGTAAGCCCACTGGGCCTAGAAGTCCCTTTTTCAGGGGCAACCGGAGGGAGAGGGGATACAGATGGTAAGCAACTGAAATTGAACCAGATTAAGCTGTTGGTGATATTTTTAGTGAGTGGGAGAAATTTGGCCAGGACACCGGGGAAATTCCCCTACTCATCAGTAGGGGGACAGGCTGTTGGATTGCATGATGGCCGCTCGGTGTGGGATGCCGGAGAAGGAAGACGTCCGTTTGGTGGGAGAGTTGACCTCATTTCCTACGTCATCAAAGCTTGAGGCTAATCACAATTCCTGCATAGACTTTGATTCTGAGAAGGAGTTTCGTGAGGTTTTTATCTCTATGGAAGGTTTACATAAAATTAATGATGGACTTGAGAGAGGCATTACTCAACAAAAAAGTTGTGATGCTACGTTACCTAAAGAAATTGAAGTGCATTCAAAACAGAATGATTTATGTAATAATTAAAATTTACAGACACCACAGAGCGCAGCTGTTCTCCCTGTCAAAAGCACAAGCCAGCCTGTCAGTACTGCGGATGACGCATCAACTTCAAAGGCCCCGACAGCATTGGGCGAGTCAGTCTATGTTACTTCTACGATTAATTCCCCTTTCCGGATGGATGATGTAATTTTCAAGGCTGGCAGTGAAATCATTAAGGCTAACAAGTGCCAAAAGTCTGATATTATTCAGAAAAAGGTAGAAAATAAAGTTGACATACCTCGCTCTATAGTCCTACATGAAAAAAGTGAAGCGCCTAAATCAGCTGCAGTTCCGAGCTTCACCTCGGAGCCTAGTGTACCTCTGACGAAAATAGCCAGTTTTGTGTTTAAAACACCAGCTGTTATCCCTGATGTTTCACCTTCTACGATAATTTATCAGACTAAAGCTACTTCACAAAAATGCAATACTTTATTTACTTTTACAAAATTGGACTTGAAGCAGGCAAATGCGACTCTTAATAAATCGGCAAATGAACAAGTCCTTTTAGGTGCTACAAATGCTCAGGTTCCTTCTCCTATTCTGCCTTTTGGGCCCTGGTCTCTGGAGAAGGCCCTAGTAGGTGCAGGATGGAAACAAGCACCTTCAGGCATATGGGTTACTGACCCTGCTTGGGATACAGATCTGAATTTTTCACAATCTTCTCCTACATGGAAACTGAGGGCTGAACCTAGTACCAACAAGGGGGAAATAATGAAGGAGGCTATGACTGAAATATTGATGCCTGTTGTTAAAATCTCTGCATCACCCCCAGAAGAGAGGATCATTCTGGATGATATTTCTAAAGATAAAATTGATTTATAGACTCAGGATGTTCCTCTAGATACAGACCTTATGGTACCACCAAAACAGCAACCCCTAATGTCAGAACTGTTTTCTAAAGTTAAACGGGAAGCAGCCCCCAAAAGAAATGCAGTATGCATTTGTTACAAAGGAGGCCTGGAGGAAAGGCCAGACAGATATTATGTGGGGAAATGTTCATTGAAAGACTCCTTACATTTCTTTCCTAAAGATGTTTTTGCATTTATAAATATGTCAGGAGAGGACAATTTTGACGTCAGTTTCAGATCAGCTTATGCTCTAGATCTTTTCTGGGAAAGGTATGGGCAGGTAAAGTTTTCCCCTACATGGACCCCCTTTCTGGTTATTCCCCTGACTAAACCCCTGATAAAGTATGTGACCATGATGTTTAGAAATGAAGGGGTCCATGTAGAGGACATTACCTATCAGTTGTCACAGAAATGTGATGTTCTGAGCACTCCTGAACCAATATTAGATTCAGAACAATTTTGGACGGGTGGATGGCAATATAAAGTAAAATTGAGGCAAACTGACACAGGAATTGAACATGTTCCAAATTCCTTTTTGCTGGGTAGGGATCAAGGGGTCTGTTTTTATGGAGGTCAGCCTACAGCTTATTATAAATGTGGCTCCAGGACTCACCTTTCTAGTGTCTGTGACCAGCCCTGTTGTGACAACTGTGGGGAAATGGGGCATGTTACAATGCAATGTGCCAATCACACTAAATGCGATCTTTGTGGGGAGTATGGTCATGTGTTTAGTGAATGTCCTTGGGCTGCAAAAAATAAAGCCTCTTGCATAAGCCCTGACCTCTTGATACAGCAGGCTCAGGATGCTGCTCACTCCCCACTTCTGAGATGGTAGTGACACCCTCTCAGACTACTCTTCCCTCTATCCCTTCTTCCCCTGCTCCTTTGAAAAATTTAAGTACCAATAACTGTATCAAATCCTCCAGAGGAAGACTTAACTCAGACAGTTCCTTCTGATCCTCTGGCTTTGACTCCTGTATGTTACATAGACCTGGTTGTTACTGATAAAGATTCGGTTGCTTCTACTCCCACCTCTCCTCTGCCCCATAGGAGATCCTCTAGGAACCTACAGCCTAAATCTCCTTCCTCTTCCATTACATTTGAATCTAATAACTCCAATGCTGCCTTATTTACCCCAGATTCAGAGATGGAACTTGGGGATTCAGACTCCCAAAAATCCATTTTGTCTACTACCGCTTTACCTACAGAGGACTATAGAGGGAAGAAAAGGAAAAAAAATGGAAAAAATAGATAAAGAAAACCAAAAAAGGGGGCAATGACAATTAAAAAATGGGGATCACTCAACATACATAGTTTGTTAAATACTGCCAAAAGATAAACTTTATTCCAGTACATTCATGAGGAACACATTTCTGTCAGTTTTTTACAAGAAACATGGATGTATGGAGCAAATATTCACATTTAAAAGGGATTGGCCCTGGGGTCCCTCATTTTAGTCTTTTGGAGTTGACAGTGCAGACGGGGAAGGTATCTTATTTAATTCTTTCAATTTTTCTCTTTATAAATGAATTGACCTTCTACCAGAGAGGCTTTTGATCTTGAATAAGAAATGGAACAATATGCATTGTAGACTTATTAATATTTATAATCCTCAAGTCTAAAGCGGATAGAGTCACTTGTATGAAAGCAGTTCAGCCATACTTAGTGACATCATCTAGAGTCCTTGGGGGGGGATGATTTTAACTGCAGGTTTATTAAATCATCTCAATACAACAAAAAAAATGTAATGTGATTCGAACGCATTAGGGTTTATAATTAAAACAGCTGGATTAGATAATTGTATTTCATATCTTACACAAGGATCTGGCTTCACTTACATGAGAGAAAAATCTCAAACTACAACTAATTATATGCTGGTCTCCACCTCAGTACCGGTTAGTTCCTTGCAAATAAAGCCAGTAGAATTTTTGGACCATTTTCTTCTACTATGTACATTTAAATCGGCAGTGCATTTATCTCATAAACAGAAAAGATGGAAACTGAACACCTCAATCCTCACTAATCCCCAAGTAAAAATAAGTATCTTGAACACTACTTCAGGGCCATCTTTCAGTGGCTTTTTATATTTGAATTTAGGGGAATGGTGGATGGATACAAAATCTGACCTATGAAAATAGTTAAAAAAATATGGGATATCTTTAAGGATCTATAAATTTTTTAAATATTTGTCATTACGGCAACAGCTGCAAAGGCTTATCATCTTTTCTTATACTTCAAGGCAGGATTACACTGATCAGATGAACTGCATTAAATTAGAAATGAAAAAATTCCAATATGACAGAGCACAGACTATCCAAACTATGCTCTCCAATAGTACGGAGAAATCCCCCATAGGTGACCCTTTTGAGGCAAGTAAAGACATAAAAGATTCAATGACTATAGACTTCCTGTTAGAGTCAGATGGTACTAGAATAGATTCTGTTGAATAATTAGGATGTTTAATAGGAAAAAATTATCAGACATTGGTGCCAAATTCTCATATCTTACAGTCGACAATAAATAACTATTTGAAATCAATAAACTTTCCATATTTACCACGTGAGGCTTTAAAAATACAAGGTCCAGTGACTATTACGGAAATAGATATGGTTATTCAACACTTAAAAACTAATATTTTGCCGAGATTAGATGGGCTTCCCATTCAGTTCTACAAATGTTTTAGAACAGAATTAGCTGTCTGTCTTCAACTGGTATTTCAATTTTTTTATGGATACAAATTCAATGATTTCTTCTTTCACAGATGGTTTGCTTATCCATTTGTACAAATATGGGGATAGGCATAATATAAAAAATTGGAGGCCCATTACTCTGTTAAACTCCGATTATAACATTTTTACCATAATATTGAATAATCAATTGAAGCAATTTGCTAAGCAGGTTATTTCACCCTATCAATTTTGTGGCCTCCTGGACAGAAGAATTCAATCAGCTATTATGATCATAAGAGATGTTATAGAGCATTTATCATTGACAGGTAAAGATGGATGCATCATAGCAGCTGATTTTGAGAAAGCCTTTGATAGAGTTTATCTCCCTTATTTCTTCACAGTATTAGACAGCTATGGTATTTCCTCGCAGATTCTTAACATCATAAAACTACTTTATCCCTACTTGAAAGGTGAAACAGCTAGGAGTTTTCAGTTACAAACTGGAGTCTGACAAGGGTGTCCTCTGAGTCCCCTTTTATATATTTTTTTCCCTAGATCCCCTTTTGCACCCCCTCACTATCTCACCCAGGTGGACTGGATTAATTGGGGAGGTACCTCAGCAACAGTTACATCTGCAAGCCTATGCAGATGATGTAAATTTGTTTTCTTCTGATTATAAACAAATACATGAGTTTCTGTCTGAAGTTAGGAATTTTTCAGCTGTCTCAAATGCCAAATTGAACATCCAGAAAACTAGGGGCTTGTTTTTAGGGGCTATTGGACCATCAGAAATTTTTCAGAATGAGATCTTTATTTCAAGGGAGCCACTTAAACTTTTGGGACTCCTTTTTGGAGCACAAAATCTTCCAGTAGAGAAAGTACAGTTACGTAAGAACTTACCGTAATAGTAGATCTTCAAGAGAGGCTCTTGCAGTAGGTAATTACATATAGAACTGATACCGGCAGGTGGCAGGACCCCATGGAAAAATTTCTAGCTAGCAGTCCCTGACGAGGGACCGCCCCCACATCAGGTGACTGGCGTCAGGAGACATCGGTATAAAGGAGCGGTCCCTGATGCCCGCTTTCCAGTTCTTTCCTGCCATGAGCCAGAAAGGCTGGACGAGAGAGGAGCGGATATTTCCCTTACTGGAAAAGGAGCTGAAAAAGCCTAGGGGGATGGAGGGCGGGAAGGTATTACCTACTGCAAGAGCCTCTCTCAAGGATCTACTGTTACGGTAAGTTGTTACGTAACTGTACTATCTTACTTCGAGAGGGCTCTTGCAGTAGGCAATTACATATAGGACTGAATCCCAAGCAGTCTGGAACAAAGAGAGGCACCGGGAGGAGGAAGCTACTCCAAAAAGCGGTTCTAGCTGTGCAAGCCTCAAGAAAGGAGGCCTTGTAGAACAGCCAGTCCGAAGCCTGCTCTATGGCAAGAGGCAACATCCAAACTGTAGTGTTTAGTAAAGGTATGGACAGAAGTCCAGGTGGCAGCAGCGCAGATGTCTGCCGCAGACACATTCTTGAAACAAGCTGCTGAGGCAGCTACTCCTCTAGTGGAGTGGCCTCTTACTTGACCCGGAAGGGTCTTGTTGTATTTGTCATAACAGAAAGTGATACAATGAGCCAACAACTTAGATAGGCATTACCTGGAAACAGCATTGCCTTCCCTTTTATGAGCAAAAAGACACGAAAAATTGATCAGTCTTTCTGAGATCCTTCGTCCTGTTGGTGTAGTATCTCAGAATCTGGTGAACATCCATAGTATGAAGTAAATATTCCCCTTGATTAGAGTACTGCGTGAAAAAGGCAGGTAACTCTATGGACTGATTTAGAGTAGACTCAGCTACTACTTTAGGAAGAAACTTAGGATTCGTGCAAAGAGCAACACGTTCCTTGTGAAAACTCAAGTATGGGATTTTACACATCAGGGCCTGGAGCTCAGAAATCCTCTGAGCAGAAGTAATGGTCACCAGGAAGAGAGTCTTCCATGAAATGAACTTCAGATCCGCAGAAGCTGCAGGTTCGAAGGGAGAGAGAGTAAGTTTCTCGAGAATAAAGTTCAAGTCCCAAGGGGGAGCAGGAGTATGGATGGGGGGGGTCTCAGGTGGAGGACCCCTCTGAGAAAGGTCTTAGAGACCTCCAATTGAGTGAAAGTTTTGTCTGCAAAGGGAACATGATAGGCCGAAATGGCCGCCATGTGTACCTTCACAGAACAATGACTGAGACCCAGGTCAAACAGATGACGTAGATATTCCAGCAGAAGCCCTGCTGAATAAGAGAAGGGTTCCACGATCTTGGAAGCAGCCCAGATAGTGAATCTTTTCCACTTCATGGCATAAGTGGATCTGGTGGAGGGTTTTCTAGCCTCCACCAAAATCTCAGCCACTTTGGGAGACACTCCAAAATGGGATTGGGCTAAGTCTGCAGGAGCCATGCATGCAGTTGAAGGGATTTGAGGCCTGGATGGACCAGGGTCCCCTGATCCTGGGTCAGTAAACCTCGTGATAAAGGAAGAGGAAGAGGAAGAGAAGGATCCTCCGAGTATTGTTGTAGAAGAGAGAACCAAACTTTCCTGGGCCAGAAAGGAGCGATCAGAATCATTCATGCTCCTTCTGAACCTAGTTTCTGCAAGACTCGTGGGGTAAGTGGAATTAAGGGAAAGGCATAGACGAATCTGTCCTTCCAGTCTAGAGACAGAGTGTCACTCCAAAAAGCGCCTCGCTCTGGAACGAGCGAGCAGAAGATGGGAAGTTTTGTGTTTAGAGGGGATGCGAACAGGTCGACCTGTGGTGTTCCCCAAAGTTGGAAGATATTGTCTAGGACCCCTTGGTCCAGTTCCCACTCATGAGTCAGAGCAGAAGAGCGACTTAGCTTGTCTGCCAGGGTGTTGTCGACTCCCGGAACATGAATTGCCGTGAGGTGAAGGTCGTGTTGTGTTGACCAATCCCAAACCCTCATTGCCTCCCTGCAAAGAGGGTAGGGCCAAGTCCCTCCCTGTTTGTTGATGTACCACACCACGCACATGTTGTCCATCTGGACGGCTAGGTGGCCGGGAAGGATGTATTGGTTAAGGGCTTGGAGAGCATATAACACTGCCCAAAGCTCGAGCACATTGATGTGGTGAGCTTGTTCTAGCGTGAACCAGGAGCCCTGGGTCCGATGAGGGCCTAGATGGGCTCCCCAACCTTCACCCGAGGCACCTGTGGTTAGAGTCTGGGGGGGATGAAAGAAAGGAACTCCCCGAAACAGGTTTTCTCGAACCATCCACCATTGCAAGTCTTGAAGCATTGGCAAGGAGACCAGAACTGGATGATCTAAGTCGTCCACTAGCTGATCCCATTGAGACCGTAGAGTCCACTGAGAAATCCTCATGTGGAGTCGAGCACGAGGAACCATCAGGATAGCAGCCACCATGAGCCTGAGAAGGCAAAGGACCGACCTCACAGAGACCATCCTGCAGTCGGACGGCAGACTTATTTGTGTCTGGAGGGTGGATGCCCTGTCCAGAGGCAGGAAGGCCCTGCCCGTGGTCGTATCGAGAATCGCCCCAATAAACTGTAGTCTCTGGGATGGGTCTAGATGAGACTTGGAATGGTTGATGGCAATACCCAGGCAGGCAAAAACCTGCTGGGTAAGGGAGCAGCAATGCAGGAGTTCCTCCCTGGATGAGGCCGCCAGGAGCCAATCGTCCAGGTACAGGAAAACCTGCACTCCCCTAGTACGCAGGTGGGCCACCACCATTGCCAGGCATTTGGTAAACACTCGGGGGGCCAAGGATAGACCAAATGGGAGTGCCTTGAACTGGAGTGGCCCACCTGGAACGCAAAACGATGGTATTCATGACGAGATGGGTGAAAGGGAATGTGCAGATAAGCATCCTGCATATCCAGAGCACACAGCCATTGACCTGGCAAGAGGAGGGGCAGAAGGCTCAGCAAAGAGAGCATCCTGAACCTTTCGTATTCTACGAAAAGATTCAGGGAACTGAGATCCAAAATTTGTCTGAGATCTCCTGTCTTCTTTGGGACCAGGAAGAAATGGGAATAGTAACTCGTCCCTTGCAGATGAAGGGGGATGGGCTCTATTGCTTGTTTCAGCAGGAGAGCCGAAATTTCTTTCTGGACCAAGAGAAGATGTTCCCGTGAATACGACGACTTCGGGGGGGGGGTGGTGAGGTGGTTTCTGAAGAAACTCTATCGAGTGTCCTTCTGTTATGAGCTGGAGCACCCAAGAATCTGTGGTTATCCTGTCCCATCCCGGAAGGTGGAGAGAAAACCTCCCTCCTACCGGTTCCTCCGGGGAGTCCGGAGGCAGTGGGAGAGGAAAGGAGTCAGGTGGTGTGGGGCAATGCCGCAGCTGAAGCCCCCGCTGCTTTTTTGGGTGGGGGGGCTAAGCAGCTGTGGGGGCCCGGCATTTTGTGGCCCACCTTCCCTGGGGTTTTGCCTTTGGCTGATTCCGTCTGTGAAAGGGATGGCGCTGCTGCTGATGGGGACGGTACATGGAATCAACTGACTTCAGTGCTGTCCCCTTCTCTTGCAAATCAGTGATGACGTCCTTGACATCACCCCCAAAAATCACCGACCCCTGTAAGGGTGCTTCCTGTATAGCAGATTGCACTTCCAGGATCAACCCTGACACATGGAACCAAGCATGGTGCTGTAGGCCTACAGCGAAAGCTGAGTTCCGCCCAGCAGTGTCCACTGCATCGTATGTCACATGAAGCATGTGTCAACTGGCCGAACGAGCAGAGCAGACAAGATCAGCCAGCTCCTGCTTGACTTGGAAGTCAGGCAAGGAGTCCGGTTTGGCTTCCACCTGAGTCAGAATGGCCTTCTGGTAGTACCCCATATGGCTGACATAGTTCAGAGCCCTGATCCCCAGCGTGAAGGAAGCATAAATCTTTCTCCCATACTGGTCCAGAAGGCGTGATTCCTTATCAGGTGGTGACGAGCTAAGATGTTTGGGGTTTGCCGACCGGCCATGAGTGGCATTAATCACGACCGAGTCGGCACGAGGGTGAGAATCCAGAAAATCAACACCCTCTGGATCCTGATATAGCCTGTTCGACTTCCTAGGAAGTGGGGCTAAAGCCAACGGCTGTTTCCTTATTGTGGTAACGAGGTCGGCGTGAGGCTCTATCCAGGGTGGCACCAAGGTAGGAGCTGTCACGGGCAGATCCAGATGTTCAGCAAGTTCCAGGGAGTGCCACTGATGAACCTCCAGGATTTTCCTAAGCAACTCCGTAGAAGAAGGATCCAGAGGAGGAGGAGACTTCGGAGAAGTCCTTGGCCTGGGCTTCGACGGAGAGCTGGCTCGTCGTCTCTCTCGGAGCAACTGTCGGATAAATCTGAGGAGTCCGAGGGTGAAGAGGAGAAGGAGGATGAAGAGGAAAAAGGCTTACCTTTCCCGACCCGGGGGAGGAACGGACCCCTTGGGAAGTCCCCGGGGAAGCGTATCCTGCCCTTCTCTGGATCCAGACAGAAGAACCCGGGAATCCGAAGGTGGTGAGGTAGTGTGCCGCCTCTGGCGTACGGGAACCTGGGATGGCACCATCATCGGAAGGTGGCTTTCGACCTCTTTGGTGAGCTGAGCCTTGGCCTCAGCCCACCAAGAGGCCAGAGTCTCCTGCAGGTCCACCAGCGGCCGCGAGGGCGGTGGAGGAGAAGAAGGCGGGGGATAAGGATATGGGTTATAACTGTATGGAGCATATCAAAAACCTGGCTGCGGATAGCCTGGCATTGGCTATTGTGGCATCAGAAAGCCTGGCATTGGGTACTGTGGCACCGGATACTGCGGTCCTGGGTACGCCAGCGTCAGATAGGATGGGGGTACCTGGGAGCCAGGGGGCCCAGCCGGTGGCCTCACGGGTGGGTCCACATTGGAGGGCCCGGGGGGGGCGGAGGGCCCGATGGGAGCGGGATGTCTTCCGGATTCGGTAGGGCCGGTGTCAGGGCCGACGTCGGAGGCCCTGGCATCGGAGGTACCAACGTCGAAGGGGCCAGCGTCGGAGCCGGCATCCAGGGAGCAGACGTCAGGTCTGGCACACCAGGTGGCGGAAGGACTGATGGAGAAGGAAGATCCCCAGCTTCACCTGGGGATGGAGGGGAGAAATTTCCGGGGTCGTGTTGGGGAGACTATGGGTCCCCAGATGGCAGTGAAGGCTGCGGGGAATCGGGTACGACGGACGTGGGAGGTCGTCGTCGGTTCCTTCGCCAGCCGGACATCGGACGAACCGACGTGTGGCTTAAGGGCAAGCTCCCGGCGGGTGCCAGAGGAGCCAGCATCTGACTTATGAGAGCCATCACTGGAGGCAGGTTGAGTAGAGGGATCGGCCTGGTCCGGTGGAGTGGAGGCCACGCGCCGCCCGAAGGGTTGGGCGTCTTACCGGCCCTCTCTGGGCGGACATCGGAGGAGCTGACACACGACTTACTGGAGTCACCCGCAGTGGTAGGCTGCAAGCCTGCGCTGAACCAGGAGCAGAAGCCTCCAATTCCCCGGAGGCACCCGCAAGGCCTGAGCACGAGCCACACGGGCGGGCCAATGTCCTCTCGGAAACCTTCGAGGCGGCCGTCGAGGAGCAGTCCCCTGGAGGGGACATTACCTGTGTCCCAGCGACTCCTGAGGGAGACACGCTAGAGGAGCCCTTGTCCTGGTGCATCTCCTTCTCCTTCTTCTTCTGATGGCCTTCGGGGGAAGTGGGTGCCTGCCTCAGTTTTTTGAGCTCCTTTTTCATTGAACTCATTTTCTTCTTCAGAATATGGGCTTCCAGGGATTGCTGCCACCTTTCCCAGGTAGCGGCGTTGAAACTGAGGCAGTGCTGGCACTTCTCGACCAGATGATCGGGGCCTAGGCAGAAGAGGCACAGGGAATGGCCGTCCTTGTGCGGTAGTTGGGCGCCACACGAATCGCACTTATTTTTGTGCTCTGAGGGTGTAGGGGATGACATACACCAACGATAGTACTGATGTTAGTTGAAAAAAAGTAATTATTTTGGTAAAAAACCAATGAAGATAGGGCTGACAAAGCACAAACTTTTCCGTGAGGCACTGCACGAGCTAACAGCAGGAAAGAATTGGAAGACGGGCATCAGGGACTGCCCCTTTATACCAACGTCTCCTGACACTGGTCACCTGATGTGGCGGTGGTCCCTCACCAGGGACTGCTAGCTAGAAATTTTTCTGTGGGGTCCTGCCGCCTGCCAGCATCAGTCCTATATGTAATTACCTACTGCAAGAGCCCTCTTGAAGTAAGATCTGGGAGGCAGCAATCGCTAAAATGGCAAAAAAGGTAACCAGATGGAAGCAGTGGAAATTTTCTAAATTAAAACGCATATTCATAATAAAACAATATATCATACCTTGTTTACAATATGTTGCTATGATTTATCCATTACCATCTCATCTGGAGACCAGATTATACATAAGAGAGAGTAGAATGGGTTTGGGTTAGAATGGTCTTGGGTAGGTATTTTAAAGTATGGCATAATATGGCCCCTAAATTGAATTCTCATTTACACATCCCCACATATTTCCGACCAGCTGTACAAACATTATACAGATGGCAGGTCACTAAAGTTATGATACAAAACAACAATGCACACACTTTGTATAGAATAATAATGAATAATGTTCACCCAAAATAACCTTGTTTTAAGAATTGTCCTACAGCCCAGAACTCCTTTATATTAGCACAACTTAATAATACTAGACTTCCCCCTTACATGTGGGAAACACAATGGTTAATAATGTATGGGTATTTAAATGTTAGGGGTAATGTGAAATATAAGGTGAGAGAATAGAGAAACTGCCCATACCCAGACTGTATTAATACAAAGGACTCTATGGAGCATTTTTTTCTACACTGTTCATATGCTAGATTTTTATGGGTTTACTTAGTGGGGACAGGGAAATTGAAATGATTAACTAATATAACCTACAATATCTTGATATTAGGTATTTACCCCCCTAATTTAGCCCATTATCATAAGAGTACATTATTCATTTTTTTTGGCTGTGTAAGGTTTTATCTATGGCAGGTGAGATGTCAATGGGTTCTTTATCAAAGAAAAAGGTCATGTGAGTGTTATAGCATATTGGTATCTTGTGAATTGTTGAAAATCTATTTACAAGAAAAACAGTTATTTAACTCTGAAAAAAACTAAGAAATGGTGGAAGGGTTCCTCCCACTTTATTAAGTATAAATAATTGATTGTGGCGGTCTATCAATCATATTATGGATTACTTTATATTTGTTCTAATACATGTTTTTTTGTGTGATTTTTTTTCCCATTTTATTTGAATGGTGATTTCATATTTCTGTCATGAGTGGTAATTTTTCATTGCTGTGTTGTAGCTTATGTTTATTATTTCAATAAAAACTCCCCTACTGCTTTTGGATAAGTGCCATGGGATCTTTAACAACCACCTGAACTACCACTCTTCCAGGCAGATGGGACCTCGGTTTAATGTCTCATCCGAAAGACGGCACCTCAGAAGTGCAGCACCCCACTTCATGCTGCACTACAGTGTCAGTATTCGGATATTAACCCAAGTGCCAGATGTGGGAACTGAACCCACAGACCCCTGATCTCCCGGCTTCAGAGATTAGAAAGGATAGTTATTGACCTGGTGGTCAACTATTTGGATAAGTATGGAATCCAATGCCCACATCAATATGGTTTTCGCAAGGGACGTAGTACCTCCACTGCCCTGCTGAAGTGCTCAGGATTCCTGCATTAGACTTTATACAGTCATCAAGCTGTCAGGACAATTTACATTAATCTCACCAAGGCATTTGACACTGTCAACCATAAAACACTCCTCACTGAACTCCTCTCTATTTACCTCTCCACTGAAGCAGTAGGATGGTTCCAGAGCTATCTCATCAAGAGGTCACAGTAAAAATTGATGATACCCACTCCAATAGTTGGAAGGTACCCACAGGTGTTCCCCAGGGGTCAATTCTTGGCCCACTCTTGTTCAGCCTTTTTATTAACAAGCTTCCCTCTGTATGCAAAGAGTACATCCTTCTCTATGCAGATGACGCTGTCACCTTTTCTAAAAACTCTGACCTACACCAACTTGAGTCACATTTACAATGTGATTTCACTGCAGCAGAAGGTTGGTTCACCAAATACAAGCTCCTAATGAACTATAAAAAAAGCTAAATCAATGTTATTTGTAAACCCCCACAACAAGTATAAAGACTTTCAACTGATAATCCGCAATAACCTTCTTACCTCAATAGAACAAGTTCAAACCTTCAAATATCTTGATTTCATCCTGGACAGCTCTCTTTCATTTGCTCAGCATACATGTACAGAACAAATTGTAAAGGTAGTCAACCCTATAAATGGCCTACTGTACAGGAATAGATACTGCCTGTCCTAAGATGCCCTGTCTCTCGCCATAAAAAACTCCATTCTGTCCATCGTTGATTATGGTTTAGTGGTTTATGGTGCTGTCCCAGACTCCACCCTCCAAAGGGTTTCTGTTGCCCTAAATAAATCCTGTTGACAGCTCCTAGGTGCTGTCTAACCCATACCTGTGACTTGTATGTGCAAACTAACTGGCTAAACATTCAAGGCAGAGTACAATACTAAGTATGTCTACATCGGAAAAAACCTGTGTAGGACCCCCCCAGTCATTCAGAGCTCCTCTTTACAGCCCTCAACCCCACTGCACAAGAACCAGTAAAAGACAATCTCTTATTGTCCCCATCTTTCACACCTCACTGGTGCAAAGGATATTTGTGTACTGTGCCCCTTTTTGGCTTAATGAATCCCCCCCTGGACATAAGTTATAACCAATCATCCCAAGTTGGGTCATTTAAAAGAAAATTCCACCAACACCTCACCAATTAAAGCAGCTGTGATTGCTGGAGAACCTGAGCAGCTGCAACTGCTTACCCTGTTTACTTTTTCCTCCCTCTCCTCCCACCCTCTTCTCCCTCTACCCTCCTACCCCACCACCCTGTTGAGCCATACCTTATCCTTTTTACTCATTGATGCACCTATTTCCATCCATACATCTCTCCTCTGTCCCTGCCCTCCCTATATTTTGACAATGAAATGTTATTCTGTTTAGTAGCTTATATAGTATACTGCAGCTCTATTCACACTTTGTATGCAACCCTATACTCACCTGTATTATTAACTATTTAAAATTTTCACTGCACTTATATTTTTGTACAGTCCCATTTTTCAAAATTCAAGTACTGTCATATGTTTCTGTTTAAATTTTCTGTAATTTGTTATTTTTTACTGACATGGAACCTTTGTAAATGAGATTCCAGCTCAAAGGTATACTTTTAGATCTAAATAAATAAAATACATAAATAAATACTAATAGCTGTATACATACAGTGCTCCCAAAATAAGAGAAACAAACAAAATCACAATAGCATCAGGCAGATCATTGATGCCTAGTGAATTTGTATGTTTATATGTTTATCACACAGTGCCCAAATGTATTTGAAATACCACTTCACCTAATATGTTTATTCTCCCTGGACATAAAACAATTTTAAAATAAAATGTGGAACTTCCATAGGTCTAAAATAGAGCTATATATCTCTGTTTTTAACATGCAACATGACCATAAAATTATTCCAAATAGAGGTATTCTATCGGTGAGGTTTACTCAGTGGACATTTCAGAGTTGGGTATGTGCATGCTTTGTAGAACTAGTACAGTTAGCAGAGAACAATGTTTCAGCATACCTGACAGGTTATCAAAATCAAAACAGCTTCACAAATAAGTATGCCTAGTTAGAGGTTCAGCTTAAAAAAGCAAGCCAGAAACAGCCTGCAAACAGCATCTCTGTACAAGACCTTGTTGTCATCAGTACCCTGCGGGGCTTCCCCATGTCTGACCTCTGGTGAGGGTTACTCCACCAATAGAACTCCTAGCACCACAGATGAGTACCAGGAACAAAAGGCAGTATCAGTTGTCATGCAGCACAAGTCAGTCTGGTAAGCCACCAAGTTTAAACAATACACAGACTGTTCTCCCTTTTCACAACAAAATGCACTTTTATGCTCAGGCAATGGTAGAAGTCTGGTTGTTAGAAAGGAGTAAGCCTCTCAGAGTCCCTGCTCCTACTGCTACCTTGCTTCCAGTATAGTGTGCAACTGCGCAGATGACCCTCCGCTCCTACAGTGTTGTAAGAAGTGGGGGAACTGTGTTGGTGGGTTCCAATCCTGCCCAATTTAACCCCTGAATGCTTAGCAGTAATGAAATCACTGTATGCATTTTTAAAGCTAATGTATGCACAAGCACCTATAGAAACAAAGTAATGTGATGATGGAAAGGACATAGGGTCAGTTTTATCTGCCACTCCTGCTTCATGGCAGTGATTAAACTCATCCGCAGTATGGAGCTTGGCAGGTTTCTTGGAGGTGATATGAGTCATTTCTGTTGTAAAGATGAACACTGAAACAATATTCTGTCACCACATATTAAGTCTGCCATTGGCATATAAAGAGTAAGTATGATTCATGAATGCAAAGAGTACAAGCTCATAACTGGGTTCAAACATTTTAATATAAAACAATACATTTTAATATGGGTTAATCTGACCAGCTGGTCAATAGTAGAGATGGGCAAAACTAGGATGGTTTTGGTTTTGCTAACCCAAGCCCATTCAGGTTTTGGTGTAGGATTCAAGTTCTGTTATAGTCATATGATCATAAGAACAAAATAGTAACAAGCATTTGTCAATGCCGAATGTTGTCTCACTGGCATTGGCATTGGTAGTGCAGGAGTTAGAGACGCATAATAGGAATGGCAGTGAAGTACTGAAGTGACACCAACCCCACCCCCACCCTGCAGAGACTGACAGGCATTGGGGTGCGCCTTTGGGTCGTCAGCTATAACGCTCATGCCATTTTACCTCACCCTACCCTGTAGACACTGACAAGTGTCATGGTGTGCTTTGGGGCCTTTGGGCATTATACTTACCCCATTCCATATGGAAATACACTGAGGTGGGTGCAGTATAGAAGAATGGGGTCAACTTTGTGTCCGAACACTCCAAGGCACACCACAATGCCTGTCACTGGCTGCAGGGTGGGGGTGGAGGTGGAATGGCATAAGCATTATAGCTGATGATACCAAGTCACACCCCTGATGCCTGTCGGTCTGTACAGGGTGGGGTGTTACAGTTGGAAACCCTAATGCCGTAGGCGTGTGTTGGTATTTTCATTCCAAATTTTCAACATGGGTTTTTTGTGACCCCACCTCATGAAGAGCGACACTATCAGTTTGTTAGCGGAAAGGTGGTTTTGCACAGTGGCTATGCCATTTGGTGACACAGACAAAAACACATTTGTGGCAGTATGTGAAAAATGACAACTGTATTGTTCATGAGGAGGTGTAAAAAAATGGCAACGCTGAAAATCTGGAGTGAAAATATTGAAAATTGGTGAAGTCATGAGCATGCATAGAAAGTGTGCAACACATTTCCATAACCCAATTATTTTTGGGATTTTTTTAACCATATTTTCAACATAGGCATTTTGGGACCTCCCCTCATGAACAGTGGCACTGTGATTTTGTTAATTTGTCCCAAAAGTTGATTTCCCACAGCGACCATGCCATTGTGCACCACAGGTGCGAAATCACATTTTGGGCAGGATGTGAAAAATGACAGCTGTACTGTTTATAAGGAGGTGTGAAAAAATGCCAGTGTTGGAAATATAGCATTAAAATATTGCAAATTTGCGAAGTTACAAGGGTGCGCGGAAACTGCGCAACGCATGCTTGTAACACTAATTTTATGGACTTCCATCACCAGATTTTCAACATAGGCATTTTAGGACCTCTGCTCATGAACTGTGTCACCGTCATTTCCTCAAACTGTCCCGAAAACTGATTTTGCACAGCGAATATAGTATTCTGTGCCGGACATGAGAAAACACATTTCCACCAGGATATGTAAAATGATAGCTGCACTGCTCATGAGAAGGTATGGAAAAATGACAATTTTGAAAATCTGGAGTGAAAATATTGCAAATTCACGAAGTTACAAGCGTGCATAGAAACTGCGCAATGCACGCTCGTAAAACAGCCATTTTAAAAAATGTTTCCACCAAATTTGCAACATAGGTGTTTTGAGAGCCCCCTCATGAACAGTGGCACTGTCATTTTGTTAATCAGTCCCAAAAGGTGATTCCACGTAGTGACCTCGAAATCACCTTTCAGAACCAAATAATGCCATGACAGTGATTGAATTCATTATGAGAGGGGTCCCAAAAACCCCATGTTGAAAATTTGGTGTCCAAATTCCCAAAAATGCCTGAAATATGCACCAAAGTTGAAAAAACCCTATTTATGCCATTATACAGCTTACCGGCATTTCTTCAGTTCGCAGTCGGCTTTGAAGAGTGCAGACGTGTTCACGGTCCACCACAGATTGTTGCGCCAGACTCCAGAGTAAGTATGGGGTGAGGGGGGGTGGGAAGCAGGGTACACAGTGGGTGCTTGCAGGTTGTGGGGGCAGGGAGGCCACGAGGGACCGTTTTCTTTTTACAGCGTAAAAATAAAGAACATCATGGGATGGTGTTTGTTTCTTCAGGCACATATGGCACGCTGGGGTGGGATCCCAGTGTGTCACCTGAGGTGTTTTGGGGGCTGTAGCCAACAGGGGATTAGGCACCTCCGGCACCTAGCGGGGAGACATTATGCCGATGGGGAGTGGGCTCCCCGTCGGCTAAATAAACTGAGGACGGGGGACTGTAGCTGATGGGGTTTGGGCCCCGTTGGCAGGAAGACTGTTGGGGAGTGCATGATGCTAGGGGATTGGGCATCCCCTAGGCACACACTGGGGGGGGTCATTATGCCAATGGGGGGTGGGCTCCCCCATCGGCAAGTGAAGTGGGTCAGGGAATGCAACAGGGGGATGGGGCACCCCATCGCCATGTTTATGTGGGGAGGCTGTGCCGCTGCAATAAGAAGCTTGCTTCTCATTGCAGTAGACGTTTCCTTAGATGTGATCGCCACATTACGTCTTGCTTGTGTGGTGCCTGCATGCTGTCTTACTGGGGAATGAGGGACGCACCTACTGTTGCGTGCCCTGCATTCACTCACAGTGACCTCACCCCCAAATTTGTTCCTAATGCAACATGTTGGCTGGCACGCAGGTGTGAGCCAAAATAAAAAGAAGGTGATACATCCATATAAAATGTAATCTGTAATATCAACATTCCCCATGTGATTCTCCAAGATGACTTTTAAGTGCTTGAAGGGTTTTAATCTCTACCAGACCTGATGGCAGGTTGTTCCACACTGCCACCACCCTCTGGCTCAATCAATATCTTCGTTGAGAATATTGCCTCCATTGGGCCACATCTTTGGCACTGTAAGCCATCAGCATCAGGACTACTTGGAAACTTTTGCTAGCCTTCTTGCTCCTCAGTTCTTTCTTTGGCCAGCAACCACTCATCAGACCTACAGAGAAACAAGGCTGTTGTTTCTTTGAATTTGTAAGTTAACTTTACTTTTTTTCCAAGGGTTCCATGTCAGTCAAATACAATAACAGTAAAATTCAGTACGGGGAAAAACAGTACAGATAGAATCATATAATTGTTACAGATGATTAAAGTTAATCTCACAACACCAAACACATAATCAAAATTAAAGACACAAGGAAATCCAGAGGCAAGCATTAGGACGTCAGAGTACAGT
This sequence comes from Neoceratodus forsteri, assembly GCA_016271365.2. Taxonomy (NCBI): domain Eukaryota; kingdom Metazoa; phylum Chordata; order Ceratodontiformes; family Ceratodontidae; genus Neoceratodus; species Neoceratodus forsteri. The sequence continues at coordinate 171,547,990 of CM028135.1, forward strand.
TGGTAATTTTATTTATGTTTTGTACACGCTGTTACACAGTCTACAAGGACAACTCTCACACCATGTGTGTTTGCTGTTTGGACTATAAGATCTGCCAATGATTTAACCAGGCCACAATGAGACACTGAAAGCAGGCACTAGAAACTTTCATCACCATCAGGGCCATAGAAACTTGGATTACCACTTGTCCTGATTTTCACAGGACAGTCCTGATTTGGGCAGTTGTGTCCAGCAAAAAAACAAAAAGTACTAGAGTTCCTGACCTTACAGTAGAAAAAATATTTTCTAACTTTTTTAAAATGTTGCAGAACACTATAATACCTTAACTAAAATGCCTTAAAATGACAAAAAACAATAGTAACAACTGAAAAAACTACAACATTTTGTGTTAATTCTGATTGTTTAAAGAAAACAAGTCTGCTGCATTGGTCTAGGTTACAAATTGTATGGTGAAAAATCATGATTCAGTAAGAAATGTCCAACTTTGGGCTTCTTCAAAGGTGGAAACCCTGATAGAAACCCAACTCAAGGCCATAGGCTCCAAGCTGGCTTCTCCTTCATGACTGACCACCACCAGGAAAGAGTACCCCTGGCTGTCAGCGAGACTGTCACCACCATATTGGTAAGGATGATGAAGACATCCAAGGAAAAAGAAAAATCATTGTCAAAACCCTCATTCTCCAACTACCATAGGCATAGGGAAAAACATGCTTCGCTAGTCAAGTCATGGTCCTATTGAAGAAGGGTACATCCTCATCATCGTATTCTCTGACAATGTTGACTACAGCCTACCAACCATCATTAAGACATTATGATCGGAGCTTGGCTCTGGCACTGCCGTACCTACTATGAATTGTATGGAGTCCCCGTTGTTCGGTTCTTTCCTGGAGACAATGGCAGTCACAAACTCTCAAATGGGCATCATCGATCCCCAGGCTATGCTGGCATCATTTTCAGAAATGATCTTTTGCCTGTTCCCATTGTATCCATTATCAGTGCCAGTAGTCCCACTGATAGGGCCTCCCCCGGCAGTACCGTCATCAACAGGACTGCAGTTTCTCCATTGCAACCGCCACTTTCACCACTGGCTCCATCAATTGCCCCCATCATCATTCAGGATGATGATGATGATGAGCTAGAATACAGTCCTGATCTCCTGAACATGGAGGATGAAGAGGGGTAAGAAGACCCCTATGGGGGGGGGGGCTTCAAGCTCTACCCTCTCCTCTTGCAGTGAGGACTCTGTGATTTATAAGCCCAGGTCTCATCCTGAAGATCCCTGACTTCAGGCATTGTTCATGCAAATCCAAGATGTCATGGGGTTTAAGGGTGAAGAGGAAGACTACAGTAAATGAGATTTTATGGAATTCTTAAAGATTACAGCTGCACCTACTATTGTAGTGCCTCCTGTATACCGTGTATTGCTACCTTTGCTGTCTGGCATAGGCCTAGCAGTTTGCCAGCAGTCTCCAGAAAGACTGACAAGCTATAGCCTGCTTATTTTGTTATGCCCTATTATGCTGCACAGCCAGAAGCTGATTTTGTGTTAATCATGGCTGCTTATGATCTTTCTGGAGCACCTTGAGTGATGAATACCCTGCCTCCTGACAAGGAATCAAGAGACTAGATGTTATGAGGAAAATAACCTATGCCTGTGTGACCTTAGGTCTAAAGAGTGCACATTATCAGGCTTACACGATAAGGAATCAGAACAGCCTGCAGAAATCTGCCATGACTACTATTCAGGGCCTGCCTGATAGTCATGCAAAGGCTGAACCCTTTAAGCAGGGCCCCTTGAATTCTGCAGCCACAAAATTTTGTGCAAAACTTGCAACCTACCATGAAATTCACTGTTCTTGGTGATTCTTTATCAGTATTTCCGTTTATCCATAGAACCTGGTTCCCTTCCCCTCTTTTTATATCCAAAACCCCTCTGTGCTCATAATTATCAATACTATAACATCATAAATTAGCTAATGAAATGACTACATTCTACCAATACCTTATTAATCACATAACATCCCCTCTGCATGTTTCATTTATGCAACAGGCTAGTACCTTAAGGGACAGATATTTTGCCTTTTTAGGCATAAAACTATTTCTATAAGTCCGTTATATTTTGAACTAGTGTTACTGTGCTTTCCTCCATTGTGATTGTATAACCATTGCCATGGAAGTGAAATCAGGATGACAAGCTGACACTGTGATGTGGTAGTTCATTAGTGCCTCAGAACTTCCGCAGAAATTACAAACCACTGCTGCAGAAGTTCTGTGGCAAATGGTAATCCTGCCTCAGAACTTGGTCCCAATGTGCCACCGAAAAGTAGTAGCCTTGCCTTTAAGCCACTTCACCTGGTATTGATACTGGTAAGAATGTGTTGTGGAGCTGGTCCCCTGATGCAGCAGAAACACTATTACCTGCGGTGCTGATGACCCATGTTTGGGAACAAGTGCGGTGAGTCAGAAGATCGGCGGGGGAAGGTAGGATGAGTGTCCCACAGACAGCTCTCCTTCTCCAGGGGGAAGGGTTGTGGTTTTCTGACATGCCAACAATACCCAGTGGAGACTGTGTGTGCAACAGCAGGGGCCACTAATCAGTGTGGAAGTGATGGTAGATATCTGCAGGTCAGGTGCAAGAGTGTGCCCAACCCGCACTGACTTCAGTGCATGTCCATGCCTCCTGGGGGAAATTCACAGAAAAAGAGAACAACCTTTGGGCTAGCCACTCTGTGAACTCCCTAGACCTCCACCTGAATGATACCCAGGCATAAGCCTCAACTTGGGCCTCAGATTGATCATGGTCTCTCCCCTCTCCTGAGGGAGCCCTGCCACAGGGGCAAGCTGCAGGCCTCCCATTCTGGGAAGCCAGGAAGGGATGCCAGGTGTGAGGTCCAGGTGCTAAAGAGAGGGTAGATCCCCCCTAACCCAGGAACAAAAACACACAAAAAAATATGTTCAACATATGATGCCTTCGATGCCTTTGCCGGGCTCCTGCCTCAGGAGATATTCATGACTCAGTGTGGCTGCTTTGCTACTAATATAAAGCAAACCATACTGAGTGCCACTTTTAGGGCCTCCAGGTTATTTGGGTCAGATGCTGATAATGCAATCTTCAGACATCAAAAATGACTTTAAGGTCTGTACAATCCTTGACTATACATAATACAAGAGGGCGTGGTAGAGGTGCATTTCATAGGCCAAAAGGCTGTGGCTGCCATGGCTACTGTCAACAATTCAATGGTAGAGGAGGTGCTCCTCTTACAGGTCCAACACAACTGGTGGCCATACCTAGATGGCCAAAGGTAATAGTTCAGGTGACCCCATCACCCCCAGCACCTTCTGTCTTCCCATTTCCTCTCTCTCTCTCTCTCTACTGTTTCCTCCAGGGGTGCAATTGGGGGGGGAAGGATCTACCGTCATCTGATAAAATGGAGGGAGATCACCACAGATGAGTCAGTCCTGGACATAATAAAGAATGGGCCTGTTCTGGAGTTATTGTCCAACCCTCCAGTTCATCCTCCAGCTCCTTCCCATTTTCTTTGGGTCATGTGACCCTCTTAAAAGAAGAACTACAGTCACTGATTCAAAAGAATGCAACTGAACCTGTTCCTCCCAAGGAAAGGAACAGGGGTTCTATTCCAGGTACTATAAACAGGAGACCTGCATCCTGTACTGGAAAGATGGTATCAATAATGGTCTGGTGTGCACTGAAAAACACAGGACAGCACAGTTAGTACAAACAGGGTGAGACAGTGGTTTCTTTCTGCTTTTCAACCCCAAAGCAAACAAGAATGCTGCATAAAGGCAAGGCTCTGCTGAAGCAGGGGCCAGTGGAGATTGAGAAGCATTCACTAGTGCTGGTGCAGGCGAGGGGCAGGGCCTGGTGGAAGGCCTGTTTTCTGGATTTGCGAGGGGGAGTTCAGAAACCCTGCAGGAGAAGGGCCTTCTAGACTTCAGAACTAGTCAACCGCTAAGGCGGCGACAGCACCAAGCAGGAAGCCTATGTTGGCAACCAGACCAGCAGCTGACAAGGCATGTGACCAGAAGAGGACACATACACCACAGCAACCAGATTTGAAGACACAGGTTCAGAGGAAGCCAGCACCGAAGAAGAGAACACAGAAGGGGAGGCAAAGGAGTGCTTTGGTAGTGCCAGTTGACACAGAGCCAGGTAGCCCAGAGCAGATGAGGGAATTGCTTGAGAGTACTTTTGATGCTGGCAACCTTAGGGAGCAGCATAGCCAAAGAGGTCCAGGTACACTAAAGCAGAGGAACACCTCACAAGGGGGTGCCATCACTCTGCGGTTGGGGGAGCAAGGTGATGGGAGCCAACTAAAGGAGCCCACTCAGTTGCTCCAGCCAGGACCAGGGCAGATGCTGGAAGTACCCCTGGGCCACCTGGCCTAGTTACAGGAGTCAGATGCCTCAGTAAGACAGGGAAGGCCAGGTGGACTGCTGCTAGTAGCGATGCCCTCTTGGGCACTGACTCAGGCATCTCCAATGGTGTTGCTGAGGCTGGTGCCAGACACCCATCTAGGGGAGGCCAAGGCGACAGGGGAGCAGTTGTAACTGACAGCCTTGGAGCAGAGGCTCAACCAGCTACTGTCATACTTGAATACTGGTGTGGTGGTTGGGGAGGTGGTTCATGCAAACCCTGTAGGGGTGGAGATTGCTTAAGGTAGCAGAGGATCTCTGGCAGGAGAGGGGAAATCCTGGGCAAGATTGAGCTTCCTGTGATGATCCTTGTACCTTTTTGGTCCCCTGCTCCAGGGTCTGCACCAGCACCCACCTCCTCAACGGCAGGTTTCATCAGTCTGGGAGAGTCAGTTAGGTCCCACCTCACAGAGAAGGTGCAGCAGAGGATTTAGGGGGCAGAATTTGTGGACATGTTCTCCCTCTTGAGTCAGCCTAGGGATTTGGAGTAGGAGAAGGACAAAAAGGAACACATGATGGGGTCAAAACAAGGACAAAGGTAGAGATACACCACATAGAGGAGTATTAGTTGACAGCATTCACCATTTTTTATGTGCATTATCTAGCAGGCAGCACCAGAAGAGGTTCATGGGTTGTGGAACCACTACAACAGGGTCATGGCAATGCATGCAAGTAGGCCTGGTTATGAGTGGTTAGAATATGATGAGGAGTTTCACTGGAGGAAACAGGCTGATCTGGCGCAGTGTTGGGGGTAGTAGACATAACACCGCTGTTGGCACTAGAACATGGAGGGTACAACATATGGACAGTGGCTTCCTGGTCAGGAGAGCTCAGTGGCCAAAGAGGGGGACACAAAGGACTTTGTTATGTAGGGCACAAAGTTGGGGTGTTGTCATAACTATAATCAGGGAGTTCAAAAAATTGTGAGGTGCATGTTTAAGTACAAATGCATGTCTTGTCACCGATATCATCCCATCACCCATTGCAAACCTGATGGGGGGGCACCCAATGGCCATCTTATAAGTGGAACAGCCGGCCTCCCAATCCCAAGAATGCCAGCTAGACTTTGGCCATAGCTGAGCAGGTACCCAGACCAGGATGCTGCTCGATTCCTAGTGAACAGGTTCACAGTGTGTTTTCAGATCCTGTACAAGGGCCTTTGTCACCATTATGAAGCCGAGAACTTTAAGTCTGTCATGGAGTGACTGGAGCTGATCAGGGAAAAGATTGCAAAGGAGGTTAGAGTGGAGAGGATTAGTGGTCACTTTTTAGCATTGCCACCACCTTTGCTGCAGGTATCCCCAATTGATTTTGTTTCCCCAAAAAGTTCCAGGTGAATTCAGGATGATCAGTCACCTGCCTTACCCAGAAAGGGACTCTGTTAATGACATAGACCCCAGCTTCATGGCAGTGTAGTATGTTTTATTCAACAGGTGGGGCACTGTTCTCCAAGATGGACACTGAGTCTGCCTTCAAGTTATTACTGGTCCACAAGAGGATAGAGATCAAAAATACCTTGTCATGAGGTGAAACGTTAGTTGTTAGTTTTTCCTCCTTGAGAGTTGTGGAAATAAAACTTTTTTATGGTCTATAAGCTGTTTAAGTCTGGACATTAAGTTTATTTCGAGTGACTCCAAAGGAAGTGAGTTCTGTGACTGTTTCTGTATCCTGAGCATTTTCAAGTCACTAGGAACCCGTTCCCTGCATGGGCAGCTCTAACATTTGCAAGAGGATAGAGACCTACTGAACGTGACATTTGAAGGGCAGTAATATGTAGACTGATGCATGCCCATGGGCTGCACAGTGGCATGTACAGTGTTTAAGCATTTCAGCACCTTTTGCAGTGGGTGGTGACAATGAAAGTGGGATGGACTGAAGTCATCCATTACTTGTGTGACTTTTTGTTCATGGTATTGGCCAGCACTGAGTAATGTAGACACTTACTGAATGTATTTTTGGGGGTTTGCACAGATTTTGGAGTGCTGCTGGCCAAGACCAAAACAGAGAGGCCCTTCACATTGCTGCCCTTTTTATGTTTGCTTGTGTGAATGCGCAAGAAACATACTGTGGCAGCTTAGGAGAGAAGTAGGTTGTGGAGGTGTGACACTGTTGCAGCCAATGCCACCACTGCTTTTGAGGGCTCAGCTGTGTTTCACCAATACAAGCGCATGCTGGCAGTTACACTAGTTTGCAAGCGTGCCACCAACTGGAAATTATTTGGCCGCCACAATCAGGGAGAGCGTCCATCATTGCAGCGTCAGCTTCTCATTCTGTCCTTGTTCGTATATGCAGTTTGCAGAGAGAAACTGATGCTGCGATGCTGGCATGGCCCCTGATTGCCGCAACAAATTGGCTTTTGTGGCAGTATGTTTGTCTTCCCTGTGACAGCCGCCCTGTCATGTGTTATAATTATGATTATCCTTATCCTACTGTGGATGTCATATTACTGTATTCAGAATTCCTGGCACCACTTCTGATTTGATGCCCTGTGTGCAGTTCCTCCAGCCAAGGTGACAGTGTCGATGGCAGTACTGTCTTCTCCTACGAGTTTGGGCCCCTTTTGTTTCAGGACCCTACTGTCCTCAGCAGCCACCTACTCATCCGTCCTCCAGGGGAGGGATTGAAACTGAGAGCCGGAGACCACAGTAGGGATTCCTCCATCCTGACTTTAGTTTCTGCTGCTTGCTCTTGCTATTAGGCACCGGAGGCCCCTTAGGCAGTCAGCCGGCCCTGCCTAAGCATCGATCAGCGATTGCTGTAAGTGACTTGGACTTGCCATGCAGCCGCGGCTGTTGCCTGCAACTGCTCTGCATGTAAGTGCATCTGTCCATGCTGCATGGCTTACTTGCCGGAGCCCACCACCACCTTTGCTGGCTTTGCCTAGCCCTTGCCTAATTGCCCCTGCCTGCCAGGGTTGGGTGCCCCCAGCCCTTCCTAAGTTCATATCTAACTACCAGTACCATAGTACCGGGTTCATCCATGATCCAATCATCGCGCAGATTGCACAGACTGACTCACTGGAAAGTGCAAATCCAGATTGACCAACAGCACCTATGAGGCGATATGATTTTCGGCGGGATCCAAGAGGCACTATAATAAATTATGTTAAGACCTCTGCTCATGAACAGTGTAATTGTGATTTTCTTAATCTGTCCCAAACATTGCTTTCGCACACCGACTGCACCATTGTACGCTACATGCGCGGAAACACATTTTGGGCGACATGTGAAAAATGGCAGCTGTACTGTTCATAAGGATGTGTAATAAAATGGCAATGTGGAAAATCTGGAGTGAAAATATAGAAAACTCACAAACTTACGATCGTGCATAGGAACTGCTCAACACACGCTCATAAAACAGCCATTTGTAGGAATTTTTTCACCAAATTTTCAACATAGCCATTTTAAGACCTCTGCTCATGAAAAGTTTCACTGTGATTTTCTTAATATGTCCCATACATTGATTTCGTACACCGACTGCGCCATTGTGCACTACATGGGCGGAAACATGTTTTGGGCAAGATGTAAAAAATGACAGCTATACTGCTCATAAGGAGGTGTGGTAAAATGGCAATGTTGAAAATCTGGAGTGAAAATATTGAAAATTCGCGAACTTACAAATGTGTGTAGGAACTGCGCAACACACGCTCGTAAAACAGTCATTTTTAGGAATTTTTTCACCAAATTTTCAACATTACCATTTTAAGACCTCTGCTCATTAAAAGTGTCACTGTGATTTTCTTAATGTGTCCCATACATTGATTTTGCACACTGACTGCCCCATTGTGCGCTACATGGGTGAAAACACGTTTTGGGCAAGATGTGAAAAATGACAGCTGTACTGCTCATAAGGAGGTGTGGTAAAATGGCAATGTTGAAAATCTGGAGTGAAAATATTGAAAATTCGCAAACTTACAAGCGTGCGTAGGAACTGCGCAACGCACACTCGTAAAACAGTAATTTTTAAGAATTTTTCCACAAAATTTCAATATAGGCTTTTGAGAGCCCACCTTATCAACAGTGGCAGTGTCGTTTCGTTACTCAGTCCGGAAAGGTGATTTCGCGCAGTGACTGCGAAATCACCCTTGGAATCTGAATAACGCCATGACAGTGCAATAATTCATGAGGAGGGTCCCAAAACCCCATGTTGGAAATTTTGGCCAAAATTCCCAAAATGCCTGAGATATGCAAAAGTTGAAAAACCTATCTATCCCATTATACAGCTTACTGGCATTTCCTCAGTTCGCGGTCGGCTTTGAAGAGTGTAGAGCGTGTTCCCGGTCCACGAAGAATCGCCAGCGCGGAGTCGGAGAGTAAGTATGGGGTGAGGGGTGTGGGGAGGCAGGAGTGCGCCAGTAATTAGGCGCGGTGAGGGGCAATTTACAGCGAGGACCATTTTTGATTTTCAGTTTTTTTTTTTTAATGAGGCAGCAGTCGGACGTTTGCCACGCTGGGGTGGGCTCCCAGCGTGGCAGAGGATGGCTGGTTGGGGGAGTGGAGCCGACGGGGATTGGACACCCTGTTGGCTATAGCATCTGTTGCCACTCTGGGGTGGGCTCCCAGCATGGCACCCTGTACTGGGGTGGGGAGACAGTGGAGCCAGCAGTTGGGCACCCTGTCGGCTATCTGAGTGTAGCCACGCTGGGGCGGGTACCCAAGCGTGGCACATCAAGTTCTGTGTTTGAGGGGGTGCAGCACAGCCGGCGGGGATTGAACACCCGTCGGCTATACAGTGTGTGTGGGGGGCGGCAGCAGAAGCATATGTGTGTGTGCGTGTGTGTGTGTGTGTGTGGTGTGGGGGAGCGCGTGATGACAGGCGATATCTTATCGCTGCTCACTGAAGCATAGCTCCCCCTTTCAACTGTACTCCACTGCATTTTGGAGCTGACATAGGCAGCCCCAGCAGGCATTGGAGAACTGCGGCCGCACCTGCAAACACACTGACTGAATTGGAAGAGGGCTGACACACCTCCGAAAACTCAGATGATGGCACTATGTTTCTTGCACATGCGTGCAAGCAAACATAACAGAACATGGTGCATCTGTGTTAATAGGCAGAACAGTGTGTTCTCTGGAAAACTCCTGCAATGTCTGCAGAGTGCAATTATATGGAAAACTGGATTTTTTTGTGGGGGGGGGATGAACTAAATCTATACACATCTCTATTGTCTTTAATTACAAGTTTGACATAACATTTCTGATATCTGACAGACACATGGCATAAAACTGAGGTCATAGACAGTCCTTTCTTAGAGACAGAAACAATGCAACAGAATGTCCCTCTAAATGTTATGGTACAAATGATAGTCTCAACCCAAGATAGCTGGAAACAGAACTAACATTAACTAGACAAAACAATATAGATAATTGATCCTTCTTTTATTCTAGCTTTGCAATGTTGCCAGCCCAACCCAGTCGGGGTTACAGTATATGGACCAGGCAGCCAAACTGTAGGAAGGCTGCTGCTTTTGAAAAGAGCTCAACTTTTGCAGATTTTCAGCTCTTGACTTCAGTGATGATGGGGAGGAGGGGCTAGAAAGACAAGCATTTGTCAATGCCGAATGTTGTCTCGCTGGCTTTGGCGTTGGTAGTGCCGGAGTTAGAGATGCATAACAGGAATGGCAGTGAAGTGTTGAAGTGACACCAACCCCACCCCCACCCTGTAGAGACTGATAGGCATTGGGGTGTGCCTTTGGGTTGTCAGCTATAACGCTCATGCCATTTCGCCTCACCCTACCCTGTAGACAGTGACAAATGTCGTAGTATGCTTTGGGGTCTTTGGGCACTATACATACCCCATTCCATAAGGAAATACACTGAGGTGGGTGCAGTATAGGAGAATGGGGTGAACTTTGTGGCCGAACACTGTGAGGCACACCACGATGTGTGTCACTGGCTGCAGGGTGGTGGTGGTGGTGGAATAGGAAGCATTACAGCCGATGATCCCAAGTCACACCCCTGACGCCTGTCAGTCTGCACAGGGTGGGGTGTTACAGTTGGAAACCCTAATGCTGCAGGTGTGTGTTGGTATTTTCACTCCAAATTTTCAACATGGGCTTTTTGTGACCCCACCTCATGAAAAGCATCACTATCAGTTTGTTAGCTGAAAGGTGGTTTTGCACAGCGGCTATGCCATTTGGCGACACAGATCCGAAAACACATTTTGGGCAGTATGTAAAAAATGAGATCTGTATTGTTCATGAGGAGGTGTAAAAAAATGGGAACATTGAAAAGCTGGAGTGAAAATATGGAAAATTAGCGAAGTCATGAGCATGCATAGAAGCTGTGTAATACATGTCCGTAACCCAATTATTTTTGGGATTTTTTTAACCATATTTTCAACATAGGCATTTTGGGACCTCCCCTCATGAACAGTGGCACTGTGATTTTGTTAATTTGTCCCAAAAGTTGATTTCCCACAGTGACCACGCCATTGTACGCCACAGGTGCGAAAACACATTTTGGGCAGGATGTGAAAAATGACAGCTGTACTGTTCATAAGGAGGTGTGAAAAAATGTCAGTGTTGAAAATGTGGCATGAAAATATTGCAAATTTGTGAAGTTACAAGGGTGCGTAGGAACTGCACAACGCATGCTTGTAAGACAGTCATTTTATAGATTTTCATCACCAAATTTTTAACATAGGCATTTTAGGACCTCTGCTCATGAATAGTGGCACTGTCTTGTCCTCAAACTGTTCAGAGCTGATTTTGCGCAGCCACCACACTATTCTGCGCCAGACATGTGAAAACACATTTCGGCCAGGATATGTAAAATGACAGCTGTACTGTTCATAAGGAGGTGTGGAAAAATGCTAATTTTGAAAATCTGGAGTGAAAATATTATAAATTGACGCAGTTATGGGCATGCATGGAAACTGCGCAACACACGCTCGTAAAACAGCCATTTTTTGGATTTTTCCACCAGATTTGCAACATAGGCTTTTTGAGAGCCCCCCTCATGAACAGTGGCACCACCATTTTGTTAATCAATCCCGAAAGGTGATTCCATGCAGTGACTGCAAAATCACCTTTCGGGACTGGATAACACCATGACAGTGACAGAATTCATGAGGAGGGGTTCCAATAACCCCATGTTGAAAATTTGGTGTCAAAATTCCCAAAAATACCTGAGATATGCACCAAAGTTGAAAAACCCCTATTTATGCCATTATACAGCTTACCAGCATTTCTTCAGTTCGCGGTCGGCTTTGAAGAGTGCAGACGTGTTCCCGGTCCACCGAAGATCATCACGCCGGGCTTGTGGAGGTAAGTATAGGGTGAGGGCGGTGAGGGTGAGGGAGGTAGGTGCACAGTGGGTGGCGCGGAGGTTGTGGGAGGGGCAGGAGACAGCGGGGGACGTTTTCTTTTTACAGGGTGAAAAAAAGGGAACATCAGCGGATGATTTTAATTGCAAGTACATTTGGCATGCGGGGTGGGCTCCCAGCATGTCACCTGATTGTTTTTTTGGGGGGGGGTTGTAGCCGACAGGGGATTGGGCACCCTCATCAGCACATAATGAAAGCGGGGTGGCAAGAGCTGAGGGGGATTGGGCACCCCCTTCGGCACACATCAGATGGGGGGAGACATTATGCCAATGGGGAGTGGGCTCCCCCGTATGGCAAAATAAACAGAGAAGGGAGGACTGAAGCTGACGGGGATTGGGCCCCCCATCGGTAAAGAAAGACTATTGGGGGAGCGCATGATGCCGAGGGGGATTGGGCACCCCCTCAGCACACACTTGGGGGGGTGATGATGATGACAGGGAGTGGACTCCCCCGTCTGCAAATTAAGTGGGGCGAGGCATGCTTTGGGTGGCGGCAGTCAGGGCCGCCATGTTTACATGGGAGGCGTATTATTGCGCCGCTGCAATAAGAAGCTTGCTTCTCATTGCAGTGGACCTTTTCTTAGGTCTGGTGGCCACATTCCGAATTGCTGTTGTGGCACCTGCATGCTGGTTGATTGGGGAATGAGGGACGCACCTACTGATGCGTGCCCTGCATTCACTCAAAGTGACCGCGCCACCAAATCTGCTACTACTGCAACATGTTGGCTGGCGCACAAACGCCAGCCAGCATAAAAAACAGACTGGCTAGAAGCAAGAAAAATGAACTTTGGTGTTTGGGAACTAGATAAAAAACACAATTATTAGTTTTTATCATCTTCACACTGTGTGTTTTCTTACCTGGCCTCCCAATCACCAAAGTTTGTTTTGCCTTCTTCTAGTCAGTTTGTTTTTCTTTCTATTCAATTAAATTAAATAGCTGTTATTGATACTTTTGGAATACAGCTGAGCAAGCTGACAGGTATTTATGTGAGCTGGGGAAGGGGAGTTAACTGGTCCAGGAAGGCCAGAATTTAAGCATGAGCAGGCTGCGCCTTAAACAACAAAACAAACAAACAAAAAAACAGTGTGCTTATTTGCGGCATTTTTTTATGGGTGGGTCAGCAGGTAACAAGGTACACATAATCTTTGGCATGCTTATATAAAACAAGGCGTCTCTGTACAAGTCAAGTCTTTCCTGACCATCATACTGCTCAACCTTTTATCACTGAAATGAGGGCAGGACACTCAAAACGAGGAGAAATTAATGGCAGTGGCCCTCATAATGAGGTACATATCCTCAGACATGGATACAAGCCATTGTGTTTAGCAGTAAAAGCTTAGTTTTGATTTAGCACTATACAATATTATGAATTTCTGCTTAAAGTCTAAATTTACAGCACAGTCACTGTGCGGACAGCACTTTTTATGTTTGCTTGCTCACATGCGCACGAAACATATTGTGGCTGCTTAGGTGACAAGCGGGTCGTGGAGGTGAAGCACTGTTGCGGCCAATGCCGCCACTGCTTTTGAGGGCTCGTCTGTGTGTCACCACGCTGGCGGTGACATTAGTTTGCAAGTGTGCCACCGACTTTAAATGATTTGGCCACTGCAATCAGGGTGCGCGTCCATCATCGCAGCATCAGCTTCTCTTTCCGTCCTTGTTCATACATGCAGTTTGCCGAGAGAAGCTGATGCTGCGATGCCGGGGTGGCCCCTGATTGCTGTGGCAAATTGGCTTTTGTGGCAGTATGTTTGTCTTCCCTGTGACAGCCGCCCTGTCATGTGTTATAATTATGATTATCCTTATCCTACTGTGGATGTCATATTATTGTATTCAGAATTCCTGGCACCACTTCCGATTTGATACCCTATGTGCAGTTCCTCCAGCCAAGGTGACAGTGTCGATGGCAGCACTGTCTTCCCCTACCAGTTTGGGCCCCTTTCATTTTGGGACCCTACTGTCCTCAGCAGCCACCTGCTCTTCTGTCCTCCAGGGGAAGGATTGAAACTGAGACCAGAGTAGGGATGCCTCTGTCATCTCGACTTTAGTTTCTGCTGCTTGCTGTTGCTATTAGGTGCCGGTGACCCCTTAGGCAGTCAGCCGGCCCTGTCCCAGCATTGATCGGCGATCACTGTAAGTGACTGGGACTCATCGTGTGCCTGTGATGGCTCTGCATGTCAGTGAATTTGTCCGTGCTGCATGGCTTACTTGCCATAGCCCACCACCACCCTTACTGTCCTTGCCTTGCCCTTGCCTAATTTTTCCCTTCCTGCCTGGGTCGGGTGCCCCCAGCCCTTCTTAAGTTTGTAACTAACTACCGGTACCATAGTACCAGGTCCACCCATGATCTGGAGGTCGGAGGAGAAGACGGTCACATCACAGGCATAGTTGGCGAGTCATCTCTCCAGTTCAAGGGAAGGCTCCAAGCCAGGTCCCTGGCCTGGAAGGAAGCAGCATGGCGGTAAGGTAAGAGGACCAACAAAATCATGACCAGCCCTAGCCAGCCAGCTCCATCCATAAATAATTAAAAAAACAGTGCAAAAATGAATTATTTTTTTTTTTATGACCTGCCTGGCTGCCTGCTTGCCTGCCTGGCATGCTTGCTCCTCTCTCTCTCTCTCTCTCTCTCTCTCACACCAAGATTGGGACCAGTGCTGCACAGTGGCCATCTGGAGTGGAGGGAGGGAGGATCCAGCACCGGCCGCTGGCAGATCATCTTGCTTGTAGCTTGTCAGATGGGCTGCTCATGCTGCTGGAATAAAAAAATCATTTATTGCCTGTTGTTTTTCAACTTATGCTGTAAAAGACCAGTAATGCTTAAGTTTTTCTGAATGAGTGGTCATTTAGAGTCAGGGCAGTGTTCGTAGAAAAAGGGAGGGCGGACTGGGGCGGGATGCATGATAATGTTGATGACTCTGAGTATTATGCTATCAAAGTCACATTCCAGTCTCTACATGCCCCAGTCACACTCCTGAGCCTCACCCAGCCTGTAGAACTTTACAAGCCATTTTACTGAGAGGTGAAGGTGTGTGGCTGTCTGGAAGAGTATTGTTGAGGGACATAGATTAGTGATGGACCTGCATGTGTTAAGGTGAAATTGTTTAACCAGGAAAGGCACACTTGTTTCCAGGTGTGACCTGGGAGCACAAGGAAGTGAACTGACTTGCTCAGTGTCACACAGTATGAATTAGTAGTGGAGTTAAATTGGATGGCATGGGAATGAACTAGGGAGTGGAGATGCCCTGAATGCTGGGGACTGATTCAAGCTGTGTTAAGTAGGTCACTAGACCAACAAGAATGGCTCATAAACCACAGAAGCACTATGTACCAAGGGCACTGTGCATGGCATAGTACCATGTGAAAGATGCTGTCATGCACAGTCCCCTATGGCTGGTTCAGTCAGTTGCACTCAGAGGTGCAAATGGTGTGTGCCACTGAACATCTGGCTGCACAACACACCACCATAGTTTCTGGGCAGTCTCTTGCCTCTGCTGACTACTGCAAAATGTTCAGCCTGGCAGATTTTGGTGGGGGCGCAAACAATGCGGTGCATGTTTGCACTCTGAAATTCTGTCCCCACAAACTAGGATTGGGTATGGTTCCCCAGGATTTGTAGCTCAACTTGCTTACATCCTTCATGAATGTTATGCTAACTATGCTCTGACTGAAACATATTTCTCATAAAAATGTTGCCCACGTCTTGCTGTGTTTACTTTCCCTGCACACCATTAAATCAGGATAACACCAGAGCAGAGGTACAAATCACTAGTCTGGGGCATGGAACACTCATCACATCATGTTCGCTCCTCCATCATGTCACTATGTACAGTATTTTTTTTTTTATTTTACATAATTTCTTTTCTCCCCTGGTTCCCACTGGCCATCTCTGACACCCCCCCCCACCCCCAAGCATCAGACCCCCTCCGCCGATGCCCCCACAACTTACTCTTCGTGGCAGGGAGTGAGGAGAGTGAGAAGCTACTCACCCACCACTCAAATCCAGCTGGGGGAGATGTCCTTTCAGGGCAGCGCTACGGAGGGGGACCATTGTTAATCTGCTGCAGTGGGAACCCATTTTCCATTTTTTCTAGCGCTGATAGTGAGCATGCAATGCCGCCAATGATGCCCAACATGCACATCCACATGCTGTACATTGGGCAGCTGCTCCAGCTCCACCCACACTTTATGGGACCTGGCATGCCGGGTCCCCAGCTGCTGCTGGGGATCAGGAAAATGCCAGTCCATATCCCCACCCTCCCCCGGGAGAGGAGAGCTGTCCTTAGGACACTTAATCCTTTCCCTCCCTGACTGACCCCTGATGACCCACCTCACACTGCGAACACGGGTTGCCAGCATGGTAGGAGGTAAGACAGTGATGCCTCAGCCCTCCACACCACTGGGCAAGCGGTCTGTGTACAGTATTAATGCTGTAGCTGTCAAGTGCCAGTCCCAGATTCTGTAGTTTAACTGCTTGCTTGCCTCCAGTCCGACCTGAGAGGGTGAAGCGGTGAGGACGAGACTGGGAGGCTGTCTGAGGGCACAGGGCTGCGCATGCCACTTGCAATCCATTCTGGGCATGGCTGAACATGGGGGAAGGGGGGGCAGTGTCCTCTTTTTGGTGTCCAAAAATCTGGTAACCCTAGATTCGAGACTGAGCTGGGGGCTTGTGAGAGCCTGAGAGATGGGTGAGTTTGGCCGTTCAGCTGGGGACCTGTAGTGCTAGTGAGTTTGACGAAGGGGGAGAGGAGCAGTGCCTGAGCCCTGGCAGTTCTTGCCCTCACCTCTCTGGTGTTGTGTGGCAGCAGTAGCACTGATGTGGTTTTCAGGCACAAGTTAGAGTGCTGGGTTTAGATGGCAGAGAGTGGGAAAGACAACCTACCTGACCGTGGGGTTGCAGATACTGTATAAACTGATGCTAGCATTTGCAAAGTATTCCTGTTTTAAGCTAAAAAACAAAACTGTTCAAGCAGCCAAATTGCTGCTGTTCTCTAGGTTTGGCTAAGACTTCTATCATATGGCTAGAATGCTCAGGATACAATGAGCCCAAATGTTACAGCATTTCAGTTTTCTAGCCTAAACACTAATTAAGGCAGAGGCAACTGGGGAGACTCACGGCTGCAGCAGTGGCATGCAGCAAATTTGTCAGTCGTACTTGGGAGGTGGTGGAAGGACCCCTTCTATCCCACATTGTTTACTTAGATTAGAAATCAGAAATTCATATGAATTGTGGGCCTTAGGAGCAAAACTGTATGGCCACTGTCCACGGAGATCTGAACTTATATCTCCATGAAATGATGAGCTGTCCCACACTACTTTTTACCCCCCCCCCCAATATTCTCAGGGACAATGACATTTGAAGCAAGTAGGGGTTCAGAGGTATAACTGGTAGAGCTGGGGTTATAGATGGGCAGGAATCAAAGATAGAGTTGAGGAATACATGCTTTGTCAATGCCGGCCCAGGCTGAGACAGACAGACAACTGGGGTCAGAGACATAATTGTAGTTTGAGAGAGGTGCACCTTGGAGGGCAGTGTTGATAATTTACAGTATTTGGGTTTGGGTGGTTTTTTCCATATTTTTTTTTTTTTTTTTTGTCGCTTGCAAGTACCAAACCAATCTGTGAGCTTTCCCCCCGCCTCCCCCTTAATGTCAAACAAAGCAACACAGAGGTCTCCCCCTAGACAAGGTTGACCGTGCATAGGGATGTTTTCTTCCTATAAGACCTTCTATGGGTTTATCTATCTGCCTTTCTTAAAGATTTTCTTACTATACCCCCAGATTGTTTGCAGAAAGTCTCCCCTGAACTGGGGAGGCTGTTGCTGCACATTTCTTAAGTCTGAACTCCTAACTTCACATTCTATTTTGGGGTTGGGGGTTGTAATACCCACAGCATCCTGCTCAACACTGTATTAGGAATTGGGATTTAAAGAATTGCTGGGTAGGGGTCCAGATATTGAGCAATGCATGCCATTTTAATCTTCTTTTGATCGTGAAAGCATAGCTAACTACAGGAACATGTACTGCACAACATTGTTTGTCATCCTGAAGAATCAGAGCAGTTGTTTTGCTTTTTTTAGCTTATTTGACTAGTTTTGATTGCAGGAATTGGCTTATCTTGTGAAGGCAAGACAAGCTGTGGGAACTGTAGTTTGACCTGGCTGCTGAAACTCCTGCAAGTTCAGTCTTTTATTTAGGATTATGCATCTGTGTGGGAAATGTGTAAGCTGCCCTGCTTTTGAGTTTTACTGAAATGCTGCTCTGTGTTTTGCAGTGATTCAGTTTACAGCTTACTTGGAGTTAAAGGGCTGTGGTTATCACCCTGTCTAACCAAATCTTGCATTTAGTATGTATCAGTCCACTGTCAGTCCGAATCTTGCACAGCGTTCACCTTTCAGGATGTCTGTGGGTACTGGGACTTGGAATGTGTGTCTCCTTTGAGGCACCACACATGCAGGCCTGTGGGACATCCTTCTCTTCCTTTCAAGGTTGTGGGGGTGCCATGTTGCTGCCGACCAGTCCTTAGAGGGCTGCCTTAGCTAAAGGTGAGGTATCTAATGGACAGCAGGGTTTCTGTTAACCCCACAGGAAGGATCACAGGACTCCTGATTTTTGCAGCAACACACAGCCATATGGAAAACAGAGTGCTACCCCAAAAAACTCTCCCAGCGTTTCACACCAGTGCAAGGTTCTTTCTCAAGGGTACCACCACCAGTCTAGTTAATTTATTTATAGTGTGTTCACTAGGGTCCTGGTACTGTGAGTTTGAAATGTGCCAGCATTAGGGAAAGACTGTCAAATTACAACCAGTTTGTTGAAAAACACAAATTGCATTATGATGTTAATTAGCTGATAAAATATTATGGCAAAGATTTTATAGAGAATAATACCTGTGCAGGTGTGTATTACGAGGATTTCTCACACAGCCTCAGTGTGTGATAATCCATAAACCCCAAGGGTGTAGCTTGAGCGGTTTATGAGATTATCACTCACTGAGAGTGTGTGAAAATCCTCATAAAACAAACTCTGCACAGACGTTATTTTTTTATAAAAACTGGTGCAAGGTTTCAACAGAGAGAAAAACTAAGCTGTATTTGTGCAAGCGAGCGTGTCCCGGAACAGCTGCCATACTTGCACAAATAGAGTGACATGAGAGTACGAGGAGGAAATTGAAGTAATTATTATGGAATTCTGTGGGTTATTACGGCATTTTATCAGGAATTATTTTCCAGCTATTATAGGGGGTCACCAGTTATTATAAATAAGTAACTGTGAGTTCCAGCTATGTACTACTATATATGGTTTATATATACAAGTTTATTTAAAATCCTAATCCATAATGTTTTTCCTGTAATTTTTTTTTTTTTATTTACATTTTCAGTCTTGTAGTTTAAATTGATTTGCAATACTTATATAGTGGAGTTAAATAAAAATAGCTGGTTTAGGGCCACCTGGTGGCCCAGGGGATGTCCGTTTGTTCCCATGCAAGCGATCAGGTTCTGCAGTGGAATCTGGTCCCTACAGCTGGTCAGCCCAACTGGAAGGCACAGCCACAATCTGGCACCACAGCAGCCCCTAGTAGTGGGTCAGGGAGCTAGTCCCCTCATGAGGAGTAGGTGGTCGTGCCTGCTGCTGCTGCTGCATGCATGAGACCCCTTCAGGCTGTGTTTCACCATGGAAAGTTGGAAGGAATGCTAGGATAGCAAGGCCAAAAACGGCCCTGCTAGCAGTCAAGGATGGCAGCCCATACTCTAGCCACCCTGTCCGGTCGAACATTTCTGGGCACTTCTAGTGGGGGTGGGGGTTGGGAGATCGACAGTTAAGAACAGATTGCCTATGGTGGGAGGAGAGAAAAACCTGAAGTTTAAAAAAAAAAGATTTTGTGTTAACAGGTGTTGTATTCCTCTCCTTTGCAGCTCTTGGTACTAGAATATCCCTAGTTCTCTCTGCACGTCTGTCTGCTGATCTTCACAGGAATGCAGATGTACAGCAAGCAGCTGGCCTCAACAGAGTGGTTCACCATCCTGGGTGGGTTCCTTGAATCAGGACTATCTTCTCCCTCACCTTATCCTTTCAAGAGCTTGGCTCAGGTCACTGGGTCATTCCTTCATGTATTGTGGCAGGGTGGCATGACAAAGTTTAGCATGGATTTTTAATCAATCACTAGGCACATCTGAATTCCAAGATGTATGGAAGAATTTGAAAGTGGTTCCAATTTTTAAGTTGGGGTTGAAAACAGAACTGGAAAATTATCAGTCAATTTCCCTCCTTTCATAAGTTTCAATGTTTTTTGAAAAATTGTTATCAGATCAACTGGGGGGAGGGATGGGAGAGGAGGCTATTGAGGGGGGTCCGATAAAGGAGGGACTCAGTCTCCAACCCCTTGGGGAGTTGGAGGAATGTGGGAAAAGGCCGAATGGTAAGGTGCTGACTGGGGGAAGACAAAATCCCCATGGGAACGCGAGCAGGGGAAATGGAAGTATATGGAAAGGGTGGAAGGTAGTCCTGCTAAATGCCAGGAGCTTGGGCAATAAAATGCCTGAGCTCTGGGTGATGCTAACTGAGGGAGAGGTGGATGTGGCAGCGGTCACTGAGACCTGGGCCACCGCAGGGCACGACTGGGACCTGAACCTTGAGGGTTACACCATGTTCAGGAAGGACAGGGGGGAGGGAAGGGGAGGAGGGGTAGCAATAATAGTCAAAAACTGCATTGGCATAGGATGAGTGGAGGAGGCGGAGGGAACTGTGGAGGCAATTTGGGTCACCTTGATAACAAATAGGGGCAAGAGAGTAAAAATAGGAGTGGTGTATAGACCCCCTGCGCTGGTGGAGGAGCTGGAGGAGAGTCTGGTGGCATATGTTGGGAGACACTGCAAATTTGGCAGGGGAAGGGTGGTGGTGTTGGGGGACTTAAACATGCCAGGAATGGACTGGGAGACTATGACATCCTCGTTAGCCAGGGAACAGAGGTTGTTGGATGTCTTTCAGGATGCGTTCCTAACTCAGCAGTTGGGGGAACTGACCAGGGAGGCACAGATACTGGATGTGGTCCTGGCAGACAGTGACCAGATTGGGGGCCTGGAGGTAAGGGACCCATTGGCAGGGAGCGACCATGCCACGGTCTGGTTCTGCCTGGATCTAGGAGGAGTAGAAGGCTGCACAAAGACGGAGGTAACTGACTTCAGGGGGGTGGATTTCAAGGAAATGGGAAGGATCCTTAAGAAGCATTTGGATGGGATTGGGCCAGACATGGATGCTGACAGTAGGTGGGAAATCATCAGGAAGGGGGTGCAGGATGCTACCAGCACCAGTGCAAGAGTAAGATGAAAATGTGGTAGGGTCCGTAAACCCTGCTGGTGGAATAGGGAGGTTCAAGAGGTGGTGAGGGGACATAAGGCGGCTTATAGGCATTTCAAGTGCTCAAGGAGTGAAAGGGATAGAGGGGAGTATGAGCCGATGGCCAGAAGGGCCACTAGGGTGGTCAGGGCAGCTAAGGCAGGAAGGAGCAGAACCTGGCCAGGGAAATTAAGAGAGGGAATAAGGGGTTCTTTTGATACATTGGGAAAAAACGAAGGGTGAAGGGGCAGATTAGCAGAATTAAAACAGGGGAGGGATGGACACAAGATCTGGGGGAGCAGGCTGGGGTACTAAATGAGTACTTCTCCTCAGTTTTCACCAAGGAAAATGGGGGCTGCATCATACATGGAAGGAGATATGGTGAAACTGGGGGGCCCTTGCGTCGTTGGGTCTTGGGAGAGGATGGGCCATCATTGGCAGGAGAGGAGTAGGCAAGGCAGGGGGGATGAGGTAATGGAGGTGGAAATCATGGCAGAGAGAGTGAGGGAAGCCCTCAGGTCCCTTAAGATGGAGAAAGAACCGGGGCCTGATAAACTACATCCCAGAGTGCTGAAGGAACTGGCAGATGTCCTGGCAAAATCACTGGTGGAGCTTTTCAGCATCTCTCTAAGGACAGGGTGGGTGCCCCAGGACTGGAAGGTGGTGCATATAGTCCTATCCACAAGGGGGGATCAAGGGAGGTGGCAGAGAACTACAGGCCCAACAGGATGACATCAGTGGTGGGCAAGGTGATGAAGGGCATTGTCAAGGAGAGGCTGGGAGGGACCTAGAAAAGTAGAGGTGCCTGGACGATAGACAGCATGGATTCGTCCCAGGGAAATCTTGTCAGACAAACCTTGTGGAGTTATATGACTGAGTGACGAGAGCCTTAGACCTGGGTAGACCGGTGGACGTCCTCTATCTTGACTTCAGCAAGGCGTTTGACTCTGTTCCTCATGGGGGCCTGTTGAATAAGCTGGGAGAAATGAGGTTGGGGAACCAGATGATCAGTTGGATAGACAATTGGCTCTAGGACATGTCATGGTTGGCAGGATAGTCTCAACCCCAAGGAGGGTCATTAGTGGGGTCTCTCAGGGATCAGTCCTTGGGCCCCTCCTGTTCATTGCCTATGTCTCTGACATAAGGAAGGATATCAGTGAGATGAGTCTCTTTGTGGATGACTCAAAACTGGGGGCAGTGGTGGATGGGGAGAAGGGGAGGGTGTCCCTACAGGGGGATCTGGAGGCTCTGGAAAGGTGGTCTAGAAAGTGGAAGCTGAGGTTTAATGCAGGGAAATGCAAGGTACTGCATCGGGGGGGGGGGAATGTTACAAGTCTCAATGGCTGACAGGGACCTGGGGGTGGTGGTGGATGTTAAGATGAACAACTCTGAGACTTGTAGGAGGGCAGCAGCCAAGGCCAACAGGATGCTGGAATGCATCACTAGGGGGATCACCTCCAGAAGGAGGGAAGTGATACTCCCACGTATAACTGCTTGGTGAGACCGCATCTCGAGTACTACATGCAGTTTTGGAGGCCACACTTAAAGAGGGACATTGAACTCCTGGAAAGGGTCCAGAGGAGGGCAACCAAAATGATCTGGGGCTTGGGGGACAGGACCTAGGGTGGAGGCTTGAAGAGCTAAATATGTACACATTGGAAGAGAGAAGGGACTGGGAGGACATGATAGAGGTCTTCAAGTACATGAAGGGGTTAAATAGGGGAGAAGCAGTCAAGGTGCTCCGAAGGAAGGGGGGGCAACTAGAGAGCATGGGTGGAAGCTGGAGGGGGGAGATTCAGGAGAGAAAGGAGGAGGTGCTACTTCACTGAGAGGGTGGTGGAGCCATGGAATGTGCTGCCCAGGGGGCTGGTGAAGGCAGAGACAGTGGAGGGGTTCAAGAGTGGGTGGGAGAGGTACAGGGGAAGGGTTCTGGATGCAAAGTCCTGTGCAGTGGGAATATCTGGGACTGGGAAGGAAGAAGTCAGAGGGGACGAGGGGGCAGCAAGATTAGCTCCCAGGGTGGGGGCTGACCAAACAGGCAGACACGAAAAACTGTTTGGCCTATTCTGCTGGCATTTTAGTATGTTAGCATGTTAGCAACTAAAGGACTATTTGGAATCACATAACAGGATAAATATTTTTCAGTCTTGATTCAGACAGAAACACAGAACTGTGTCAGCCTTGGTGAAGGTTGTGAATGATGTGTAGTTTGCCCTGGACAGAAGGATATCAGTGGGTGCCATTTTTGTGGACCTATCCAAGGCTTTTGATATCTTGGACCACAATGTCCTCCTGTCCATGTTAAACCTAATGGGTGTAACAGGAAATAGTAACAAATGGTTTCAATCATATCTTAGTGGAAAGCAACAGATGGTAACAATGGGGAACTTTTCATCTCCATTGTTACCAGTTAACACTGGAGTCCCTCAGGGCTCAATTTCAGACCCGTTATTAGAACATATTCAAAATAAGTTGCAAACTGTGTTTGATGAACTACAGATTTTTTTTTTTTTTTATAAATCACAAATTGGTCTTAAAAAAAAACCTCAACTTGTGTTACTTAACCAAAATACTAAAAAAACAGGAGAAACAGATGCTGAACATCAAAACATTTTAGACAGCTGTAATATAGCAAGGCCAGTCATATTGATACCTGGGGATGTGGATGGATTGCAAATTGAATTGGGACGTTCATATAGAACAAATACTCAAAAACGCTGGTAAGCGATTGGGAGCCCTTTATAGGATTAAGTGGTGTATGATTAAAGAAATTAGGAAGAGGGTGGTCAATGCTATGATCACACCAATACTTGATGATAGTGACATCTTATTTGCAGCTGCAACCAAGAAGGAATTGTTGAGACTAGATACTTGCTATAATAGACTTGCTCAGTATATTAACTATATATTAACTCTAATTTTCTTACGTTTACATCTGAATGGCAGTGAGAGTGCCTCTCTGGCCCCCCTGGTAGTGAGAGTACTCAGGGGTTGAATGATAACTTAAAAGTAAAAAGTTCCTTGGGCTCAAGAAGTTAGAGTACCTGTGCTCTATTGGCATCCCTAGGTTATGAGAGGGCCTTCGACGGCTGAAGAATTGTTTTGTTTTTATATTTTTCATCATAAATTTTATATTCTTGGACTTAAGTTACAGTTAAAATTTTGTTTGTATTTGATTATTTACATTTATAATTTTATAGTCTTTTTTTGTAATAGTTGATTATTATTTATTTGGGTTTAGATTTAGGTCAAATTTTGAAGTTTGGGATTGTTTATTTATTGGGATTTAATTAGCGCAGTAAATATGTGTTGGGATGGTATTAGGACAGTCGGGTATTACTCCTCCTCCAGGCTCAGAGACCTCTGTCCATTTTTTTGTCCTCTGCTGTCACCAGAGGTGTATAGACAGTGTAGGGCTCTGGGGATTACTACTGTAGGTAAAAGGGGAGGACGAGGGCTGGGCCTGGAGAGGGATTGGAAAGGAGTGGGTGGAAAGGGCTAGTGGGGACAAGGAGATGCCCTGGGGTGAAATGGGTTCTCCCTGGCTGGTTCCCATACCCAAGGGTTCTGCTGGTAGTCAGCAGGTAGCACGGTCATCCTCGGATGCTCATCCTACTCGGGTGGTGTTATGCAATGCCAGGTCTATTAAAACCAAGACCGCTATTATAGAGAATTTTGTTGGAACATCAGACATGGCGTGCATCACTGAGATCTGGCTGGATGAAAATGCTGGCCCAGTTTTGGCTTCAGCAATTCCAGCCAGGAACTCAGTGATACACAGCCTAGGATGGATCGTAGCGGCGGGGGTGTTGCCATTTGTTTTAGATCAGAACTGGGCCTAGTGGAAGTACCAGTGGGAACTATCAATTCCTTTGAATGTATTATGGGCAAGGGTGTGGGGTGCAGGATTCTTCTTGTCTACCATCCACCAGGTGATGGGAATATTTTACTGCAGGAAGTCTCAGACTTTATTGTCGACCTGACACTGGGATCCCCTAGATGGTTGGTTCTAGGGGATTTCAATGCCTGGGTCAATGATGAACTCTCATAGTTTGGTCAACCAGTTAATAATTTCACTGGGCTTCACACAGGTTATTTCCTCCCTGACCCATACCGGAGGTCATTCATTGGACTTGGTGTTCCTACTGGGGATGGAGATATCCGATCTGGTGGTGGAACCAGTTGGATGGTCTGACCATCATTCCATTGGGTTCAGTTTTGGGGCCGCCCCAGTAGGCCAGCTCCTATGAAGATGGTCCAGTACCACCCTTTGAGGGGTGTTTCCCCAGATAGCCTGATGGCGGTGCTGGACCTATCTGGTTTTCCAAGTGATTACATGGACCCAGGGGACTTGGTACTTGCCTATAATAAGGTGGTAACAGTGTCCCTGGATTCCATTGCTCCTGTTCGTGTACATCCCCTCACTCTTTGCCCTAGGTCTCCTTGGTCTGATGAGACTCTAAGGGAGTTGAGGAGAGTTGGACGAAGATTGGAGAGATGTTGGATGAGGTCGGGCTTGGATTGTGACAAACTTAGTTTGATGGATCATTATGTGGTCTATCAATCAGCAGTCTCTCGTAAGAAGGCAGAATTCCTGCCCAGAGAGATTGCTGCAGCACAGAATAGACTAGCTCAGCTTTTCCGGACCATGGACAGATTGTGCAATCCAATCTGTCTGCAGCCCAGAAGAGCCTTTTCTCAAGAATGGTGTTTGGAGCTTGCTTAATTCTTTTCAGATCAGGTTGCCAAAATCAGGTCCAAGGTCCACTTGACTCTCTAGTGGGAGTTGTGATGGTCGACAGGAGATGTCGGACACTGGTTTTGTGTGGTCCGACTTCAGTCTTCCCACAATCAATGACATTGTGATGGTCATCCAATTATTGCGTCCGACCAACTGTGGTTTGGACCCGGGCCCTGCACGTCTCCTAGTGGGCTGTGTAGATAAGATTGGCCCAGTCCTGGCTGAGATAGTCTGGAGGTCTTTGGAGAGGGGGATTTTTCCAAATCCTCTGAAGGAGGCTATGGTTCAGCCCCTTCTTAAGAAGCCCTCCTTGGACCCGGACTGTCTGGCTAACTACAGACCCGTCTCTAACCTACCCTTTGTGGGAAAGGTTATTGAGAAGGTGGTCGCGTCACAGCTGGATGATCATTTAACCAGCCATGATGTCTATGATTCTCTCCAGTCTGGATTTAGGAAGAGACATAGCACAGAGACGGCTCTGGTCCGGGTACTAAATGATCTCCTGATAGTGGGAGATCAAAGGTCCTGTTCTATCTTGGTCCTTCTTGATCTCTCTGCAGCATTTGACAACGTGGACCATGATGTGCTGTTGGAGCACCTGTGATTTATCTGTGGGCTGTCTGGTACAGTCCTCAGTTGGTTTCGATCCTTCCTCGAGGGTAGGACTCAGAGGGTGGTGTCTGGGATTTTTTCCTTGACATCATTTCCCCTATCCTGTGGGGTGCCGCAGGGCTCCATTTTGGCACCCATGTTGATTGCAGTGTACATGCTGCCATTGGGATCGATCATTAGGTGGTACAGTTTGAGTTTTCACTGCTATGCAGATGATAGTCAACTGTACATGTCCTTTGTACCTGTCCAAGATGTCGCCTTTTCGGTTTTTAACAACTGTCTTGCCGAAATCCAGGATTGGATGAATGTGAGTTGGCTGCGGTTGAACCAAAAAAAAACCTGAGGTGTTGGTCGTGGACCCAGGTCGCCGGGAAGTGGGTTAGTTGGCGGGATCTCCCTCGGGCTTATGGCTCGGGGGAGTCCAGCTAACTACCTCAGACTGGATGCGGAATCTGGGCATTGTTTTTGACAGCTGTTTAACACTTAAATCACAGGTGTTGGCAGTTGTCAAAGCCTCCTTTTACCATCTGAGGAACACTGCCCGGGTGAAGCACCTGGTTCCGCCTGATGATCTTCCTACTCTGGTCCACATCTTCATTACCTCCCATCTTGACTTCTGCAATACCCTTTATCTTGGGCTACCAGGGGTTAATATTCGCTACTTGCAGCTAGTGCAGAATGCGACAACCAAACTATTGACTGTTCCCTCTAGGTCCAGTCGTATAACGCCTGTGCTCCGTGGACTGCATTGGCTGCCAATATGCTGGCGTATCACCTTCAAGCTCAGTTTGCTGACCTATAAGGCCCTACATGATCAGGGATCTGGCTACCTGAAAGATCTCCTTCATCCCTACTGTCCCCTCCACTCTCTCTGATCCACTGACAAGGGATTGCTAGAGATACCCAGGGTTCGTCTGAAGACCTCTGTGGCCAGATCTTTTAGTTTTATGGCCCCGACCCTGTGGAATTCTCTACCTCATCAGTTACGAGACTGCCTGACCATCCATACTTTTAAGGGAGCACTTAAAACATATCTTTTTAAATATGCGTATAATGATTTTTAAATGTTATTAAGTTTCGATAATTGTATTGCTTTTAGTAATATTGTTTTATTATGTGATGTACAGGCACCTTGGTTCTAGAAAGGTGCCTTTTATAAATAAAGCAGTGATTGATTGATTGATTGACTGATTGTTTGATTGATATAACTGGAGCTCCTAGGTTAGCACATACTTGTCATACAGTATATATGTGTTATTGGGGTGGCAAAGGTTGACGGAAAGAAGACATAGTCATATTTTAGCATTTATGAATATGGCTATTAGAGGACAATTACCAAATTATATATTGGGTAATATTGTCTTTAGGCAGAAGCATTGCTCATTAGGATCTGCAATGGGTGTAGACATGGCGGTACCTAAATGCAATCTTGAGATAGGGAGAGCTTCAGTTTTTTATAATGGAATAATGGCATGGAATAATTTACCACATAATCTGAAAGTCATCGTGGAGAAGAATGAATGGAAAGAGATAAAACGGTGGTTTAATAGAAAGTGTAAACAACCACATGGCTGCTGTCAAATTAATTAATTGTTGCTATTATTGTCTGCGTTTAGCATAGTTGTTTGTCTATGTAGTCAATTTTTCTGTCAATATTTTATTTTGTTATCCGTAACTTATAATATTGTAACATTGACAATGTGCAATGTGACCTTATTGTAAATGAGCTTTGGCTCAGCTGAGTTTATCCTTGTTCACGAAGGCATAAATAAAATATTTTACTACTGCTTGGTAGTGTGGCATGCTTGTGGGGGATAGACTATAGTCAACCTGTGGTGGCATGGTAGTCTCACAGGTAGAATACAAATTGGGTAATGGTGGGAACCTGCCTCTGTCACAGATGGGATTCCTCTCAAGGCTGACAGGAAGTGAATCCCCACTGATGAAGAGCCCTACAGGCCAGTCAGGGATAGATGCCTTGCATTATGGCTGCCTGCTTGTATAGTGCCCTCTGATGAGAGAGGTGCAGATGGCTCAGGAGCCATCCCTTATGCCTCTGAGACTGGTGTCCCTCCAGAGGTTGTGCCTCATTTAAGACATAGCAGTTATGTCCCAGAGAAAGGGGGTGGACCACACAATAAGAGGCTTGTTGATACTACTGAGCTGTGCACATCGTGTTATATGTTGTAGTTAATAAATAAACACATGGCTGTGGCCATTTATTACAACACACTGTGTGTGTGTCTCTTCTGTGCAGGTGAAGGGGGTAAAGGACTATCACGACAATCCAACCTTCAGACATCAAAATTGACTTTTAGGTCTGTAAAATCCTTGCTCTGCATAATACAAGAGAGTATGGTGAAAGTGAATTTTGTAGACCAACAGTTGTGGAGGCAGTGGTTACCATCAACAGTTCCATGATAGAGGAGGTGGTCCTCTTCCAGGTCCCCTGTCACTGGTGGCAATTCAACTGGTGACAAGACAAGATTTTGGACTTTGTTTTTTTTATTCTCATTTTATGAGCCAAGTTCTTGTTTCATGAGGCTCATGAAAGAAGAATA
Source organism: Neoceratodus forsteri (assembly GCA_016271365.2). Lineage (NCBI taxonomy): Eukaryota > Metazoa > Chordata > Ceratodontiformes > Ceratodontidae > Neoceratodus > Neoceratodus forsteri. The sequence continues at coordinate 171,576,996 of CM028135.1, forward strand.
CAGCCTCTCAAAATAAGATTTTTAGCTCATGAAACAGGAATGCGGACTTCATTTTTTTTTCAATCTTGTTTCATGAGCAGGCCTTTTGTTTCATGACTCACAAAAGAACTCACAGAGAAGATGGCCATCTCATGAAACAAGATTTAGGACTTCTTTTTTTAATCTTGTTTCGTCAGCAAGCCTCTTGCTTTGTGACTCACAAAACAACTAATGAAACAAGAAGGTCATCTCACAAACAAGATTGGAAAAGAAAACTAAGACCCCAATCTTGTTTCATGAGAAGTCCATCTTCTTTCATGAGTTCTTTAGAGAATCTTGTTTTGTCAGCAGGTGTGTTGTTTCTTGACTTACAAAACAACTCACAAAACAAGATGGCCTTTTATGAAATAAGATTTGGGACTTAGTTTTCTTTTCTAGTCTGGTTTGTGAGCTGACCTTCCTGTTTCATGAAATGTTTTGTGAGTCACAAAACAAGAGGCTTGCTGACAAAACAAGACTGAAAAAAAAAAAACTCCCAAATCTTGTTTCATGAGATGACCATCTTCTTTCGTGAGTTCTTTCATGAGTCATGAAACAAAAGGGCTGCTCATGAAACAAGACTGAAAAAAAGAAGTCCACATTCTTGTTTCATGAGCTGAGAATTTTGTTTTTTGAAGCTGTATTCATCTTTTGTGAGCCCCATGAAACAAGAAATCGGCACATGAAAAAGAATGAAAAAAACTAACTCCAGCATCTTCTTTCATGAGCTGACATTCTTCTTTCATGACCCTCACAAAACAAGACTTCTGGCTCAAGAAACAGAAATAATGGCTTATGAAAGAAGAATTTCTTTATATTGAATGGATAAAGACTTTTGATCATAACTGTGCCTTTTGTGAGGATTTCTTAGCTAAATTTTATCTATTTATTTATTTAGTTTTTGTTGACTAGGTAGTGTGCACTAGCCATGGCAATGACTATCTTCAGGCATGACCCGGGAGATTACAGAGACAGTTACATTAGATACAATAAACAGCAGTGTGGTCATTTAAACAAATGCATAAATTATACAATAGAAATTACAGTGCAATCAGGAGAAAGAAAACAGGTACAATTTGAGTGCATAGCAATGAAGAAGAAAAATATAATAATCAATACTAAACAGGCCCGAATAGCAGGTACAATTTGAGTGCATAATAATGTAAAAAGAAGATGTGATAAAGCAGTACAATAAACAATAAAAAGGTCTGAAAGGCAAAACATTCAAGGACAAAACTGGTAAAATAGTACAAAGAGGACTATAGTACTATTATTGTCAGAGCAGGAGGGATATTGGAGGATGGGGAAGTAGTGAGGAGTAGGGATGAAAGTATGGGGAAAATGGTTAGGTGGCATAGGAAATTATTGCAGGAACAAGAGAAGAGGACCAGACAAGCAGCAAGGTAGGGCAGTAGGATGGCAAAGGGTAAGTACCGGACGCATTTGTAGGGGCAAGATTCTGATATAGGCAGTTTTGTGGGTGCAGAGGTTGGATCGAGCTGTTAGAGCTAGGGAGGTTTAAAACATGTGTAAGTGCAGGATTCAGCAAGATGGTTCCGTAGCAGTTTCTTGAATGAAGCATGGGATGGTGCTAGGCATATTGTTAGAGGAAGGGAGTTCCAGTGTAGTGGGGCATGACAGGAGAAGGCACCCGGACCTTTGGAAGAGTTTTGCTTGGGAACAAGTACAGGGGCTTTGACTGTTGAGCATAAGCCATAGTTGGATATTTGATTTAGAAATAGCCTCGCTAGGGGCTTGGGTGTTTTGGTTCTGATGACGTTGTCAATGATCGAGCCATAGGCATAGGCTCTAGAAGCAGATGGAGAAAGCCAGTGCTATTCGGAGTAGAGAAGACAGTGGTGTTTCATCCGGTGTGAAGAGATAGCATAGCGACAGATATTGTTGTACGTGATATCCCATTTCCAACATGTAGTTTTAACTGCTGAGGCATAAGTAGCAACCCCAGAGGTGAGCAATGGGAGGAGTATTCCACATGCAATGGCAAGCCTGGCTGAGAGGCTGAGCACATAAGTGGAGTGATAGGAAATGCCAAGTTTCATGTTGACCATCTTGCAGGTTTGCTGGATGTGAAGGTCAAAGGTAAGGGATGGATCAAGAGTGATACCCAGATATTTAAAGGAGGACACCACCAAAACAGATGACCCACTTGCATCACAAACACTGAAATTAGGTTGAGAGTGTTTGAGTTTAGCCTTGGAGCCAAATAGCATGGCCTGGGTCTTGCATATGTTTAATACAAGCTTATAGTTAAACAGCCACTGTTGAATTTGGTGGAAATCTTTAGAGAGATGCTGACATATTTCAGTTATGTTATTAGCACCGGCATACAGAACAATGTCATCAGCGTATAACAGGGAGGCAGTCTGGTGGAGGTTAGTAGTGATGTCGTTAATAAAAATGGTAAAGAGCAGGGGACCAAGGATTGACCCTTGTGGCACACCTGTGCTTATAGTTGTTAAGTCCGATAAGGTGGAATTATATTTAACTAGTTGCGTTCTGTCTGAAAGATAGCTACCAAACCATGCAACAACATTCGGTGAGAAGCCTAATGATCTAAGATATGCTAAGAGGAGGGGGTGGTCGACAAGGTCAAATGCTTTTGTCATGTTAATAAAAATTGCCCCCGTTAGAGAACCTAAATCCATTGCCACTAGGGTATCAGACGTAAACTTGAGTAAAACAGTGGTGGTACTATGACCCTTGCAGAATCCATGCTGTGCAGTAGTAAGAAGGTCACATTTGTGAAGGAAGTCGATGGTTTGCTTGGCTACGAGCTTCTCAAGAATTTTGCTGAGAATGGACAGTATATCTATGGTCCTATAGTTAGTAGGATTTTTACGGTCACCTTTTTTGAAAAATGGGGTAATCCTGGCTGTCTTCCATATGTCGGGAACATGGCTTTGGCATAGGGAGAGGGTGAATATTTTAGTGAGTGTCGCAGCAATGTATGGGCCAGCTAGCTTTAGGAGCTTAGGTTCAAGGTTGTCGGACCCAACAGCAGTGAAATCAGAGATGTTGTCAAGCAATCTTTGTACTTCCTGGCTAGATACAGATCTGAAAAGAAATTTAGGCCCGGACACATCAGGTTGGGCAGTAGAGGACGGATTGGCAGGGAAGGAGGAGGTATGATTGGTAAGGTCAGAGAATTGTGTATTAAAAAAGTTAGCAATGGTTACGGGATTATTGCAGCGTACACCATTTAGGGACATGTCAATAGGGGTAGGGGCCAGATTTGAACTGAAGAAGCACTTTATATGGGACCAAAATTTCTTGGAGTCGTCACGGGATTTAGTTAATAGATCCTTGCAGTAGGCACTCTTGACCCTTTTTATTTCCTTCTTGCAGGAATTACGTAGGGTTCTGTAGGAATTGAGGTCAACTGGTAGCCCCGAGCTTTTGTAAAGGAGCCAGCTTTTGTCCCTCTGGCAAAGTTTGAAGAGAAGGTCTGACTTAAGCCAGCGGGTGTGCTTGTTTTTTACAGGCAGGTTATGAGAGGGCAGTGTTTGTCCTGAATCGCAATAAATTGAGTCAGGAATAGATTTAGAGTGGACTGAGGATCATCAGATTTAAACAGGGGGGTCCAGTCGATAGAGGCGACGTCTAGTAGGAAGGTCTGAGGGTCGAGGTGTGAGTAGCTCTGGAATGAGATGAAACGAGGCTTGGACATGGGTGGCTGGCCTTTGCTTCAAACACAAAATGTCGGGGAGTGGTCAGTGATGGTATCAGCTAAAGTGCTGAAGGAGATTATATTTTCTGGGTGATTGGTCATTATCCAGTCCAGCAGAGTACTCGAGGCAAGTGCCATGCAGTTCTGGTGGGGGTCACTGATCATCTGGTGGAGGTTAAAACTTTGGCTCTTGTTCAGTAATGAGGGTTGTGAGTGTCCCAACCAATTTAAGTTGCGATCCCCAAGTATGAGAACCTCATTCCTCCCAGAAAGAAGAGAGGATTGTTCAAGCAGCTCCTCTAGCCCTTTTTGGCCACTACAAGGGGGTTTGTAGGCACACACAATATGTAGTTTTTTGGGGCCAAGAGTGAGTAGTACTTCACAATAGGTGAGAAGCAGTGAGTAGATGGCAGAGAGATGGAAGTGATCTTTATAATAAATAGCAGTACTGCCCCCTCTTTTGGGGGCTATTCTGTCAAATCTTAGAAGATTGTATGAAGGGAGAGAGCACTGAGAGTTCGGGGTGGAGGGGTGGAGTCAGATTTCAGTGAGGCAGATGATATCAGGCTTGTGGAGGGAGGTCCAGGTTTCCAGGTCATTGAAATTGTGCATGAGACTCCTGATATTATGGTGCACCACAACAATGCGTTTGACATCAATGAAGGGGCTGGGTATGTAACAAGCTGGTCCAGGGTTAGGATGAACATCACCTGAGAGCAATAGAGCTAGTAGTAGGAGATGCCAAAGTTTGCGTCGTAAGAATGGACATGTAGCACACATATGCCGAGGGCAGTATTTTAGAGCATAGGCAACCATGCGCATCCAGGATTTATTTAGTAGTAGTGGGGTGGTGTCACATGTAAGAGTAAGTAGCAACAGAAGATTAGAGAAAAGGTAGCCATGAGGTGCATAATTCGGGATGGCCGAATAGGCTTGAGGGACAATAGGCAAGGATAGGTGGAGCAAGGCAAGTGTGGGCACAAGCAAAAACAGCAGCAGGTAAGGTTTCATTATTAGCTGGCCTAGGGGGTGGTTCATAGAGCAGGTAATATCAGAGAGCTCCTAGGAGGAGTCTGTCCTTGCAGAGATCAATATATTTATAGAAGGTTTATGGCAGAGATGTGAGAGGGTCCAAATATCAGAGCCAGATACCTGGTAGTGGGGTTGGTTAGGGGTAGAACAAAGAGCAAAGGTGAGTAAAATAGAACGCTGTCTACAAGACTGACAGAGGTAGGTGAGTGATGATCAGGAGATTGATATTTTTTCCTATCAGAGCAATGAAAAAAGGGGACCGCTCAGTTATCCATGGGCAAGGAGTGAGATTAGTAGTGCTGTAGGCATGGACAGGGAGAGAGAGAAGATGGGCAGAGATGTAGGGAGCCAATGAGGAGCAAGAGCACAAATGGAGGTGGAGAAAAACTGTATTTAAAGGAGGCCTGGATGGGGGGGTGGGAAAAAATATCGAGATTACATTTCTACGGTTATACTATGACTATGAGCAGTATTTGAGTCTAGGTCAGAAAGCTATGTTAGCCCAATGCAAAAAGGCATACCAATCAGATGTGGCTAAGAAATCAGGCAGACCAATCAGGATCAACCTGCAAAGACGCCACACCAATTGGAGGCCTCTGCTTCCAAATTCCAGATGGCAGCAGTACCTGAGGTTATGTTTAACGTGCTTTTTATGACCCTGTCTCAGGAACCATTGTGGAAACATACTTGAGATTTGATCAAAAAGGTGGCTGTGTAGCCATATGGAAGCACAGGGCCTCTTCGTACACAGACAGACTCCTGTGTGTCTGCATCTGTAGCAAAATGGAATTGCAAAGCTCAAAAGGCCCACTGCTTCCATGTCCACACAGACTCCTCAGTTGTTGCATGGCCCATAGAGCTTTGCATGTCTGCATCTGTAGCTGCACAGAAGTACAGGGCCTGGAGGGTCTTGCGCTTCCACAGGGTGACCTACGCTCCATAAATTTATTTTTTAAATATTTCTCATCTTAATGATTAACATCAGTTCTATCGTACCCAAGGTTGTCTGGAAACAATATAACATATCTGGTAAAATCATCATTTTTAGGGCATCATGTATATCGCACTTTTGAATTTGGTGAACTTAGCGAATGAATTCACTCAACTAGGTTTGCCAACTTCACACATCTTTAGTCAGCAACTGCCACATGAAACTCAGGCACATCTATTCTCTTTGGAGCATGCATGCAATTTTGATGTCACAGCACCAATTTCTATGACAACCTGCCAGCTCAAAAGAGTCTCAGAAAAGGATGCACGCAGCTTCCCTATGGGTACTGAAATCATCAGAACCATCTGAGCTTAAGCAAATGAGTTGCAAAGATATGTCAGAATCTTTATTAGCATACACTCAATAGCGGCTTGCATAACATTTTTATAAGCTACTAATCATTCATAAGGCACTTTCAACGTGGGGTAAATCCCACTTGAATTAAGAAAAAGGAGCAGCTGCAAGTCAAACCCTAATACCTTATGTGGTAGGGACTGGTGGTTATTTTTCTAATGGTATTCCTTATGGGTGCAGTTCTATAAAATTAACAGTATTATTAAGAAAAAAAGTGTACTGACCATAGCATTTTATAGCAAAAGATACATAAGATGTATATTATAGTGGCGTGATAGCATCACTATATTTTAAGTTGAGTAGGCACTTTAATATTAAACTCCAATTCATGCACTTTAATAACTTTGCAACCATCCGAAAGATTTGCATGACATTTTGCATGCACAGTCTCGGGGGGGGGGGGGTTAGATCTCTTGACATGCCAATTTCTGTTATGGTCAGTTGTGTGGATTCTGAGATACAGATAGCAAAAAAATGTAAAAGGTACCTGTCTTTTGCTTTTTGTTTGCCATCGTGCTGCACTCAGACAGTTTGGAATTTTGGTCTGAAAATTTTAGGGTAGAAAGGTCTTGGCCCACAGAAGTGCCTTTCACTGATTTGGTAGAAAAATATTAACCCATTCCAAAGTTACTAAGTTTTAAAAATGTGGGTTCTGAACATGCTCAGTCAGCACTTGAAAACAGCTGAATCATTATTCGTATAGGAACCCTTTTTTCTGATTTTTTTCTTGACCTTTTTGTATGCTACCATCTTGTTTTCCATTTTATCCTAAAAATTCAAATTTGGAAAAGTGCAAAAATGACATTTTGGAGAGTGATCAGCACGTATATCTTGTTTATCAGGACCCACTTAGCTGCATGCTGCACTTAACTATTGCAGAAATACCCTTAAATGTTTTTTTAAAGATTATATTTTTTCATCACTCTTGATATGAAAAAAGATTATTTTTCAAATCACGAGTGATGAAAAGTAACTGTGGTTCAATGTATTTCTATAGGGCTTTCAGCTTTGGTGCATAACTTTATCATTTTTCAAGATTTTGACCCCAAATTATCAACATACCCTTTCTGAGATCCCACCTCATAAATAATGTTAGTGTAATTTTGCAAAACCTGCCCAAAAGGCAATTTCACAGTTGGTTTGTGATATCACCTTCCGGGTGGGATTTCAAAATTTTGACATTACTTGTTCATGAGGTGGGGTCATAAGAAGGGCATGTTGAAAATTTGGAGTCACAATATGTCAAAATACCAAAGTTGTGTGCATTCATTGACATTTCACTAAGCTTGTTCATAACATTTATAATTTTCAATATTTTCATCCCAAATTTTCAACATAGCCATTGCCTTACACCATCTCCTGAATGTGGCAGTTGTCATTTTTCAAATGTTGACAAAAATATAGTTTTGTGCGTTTGGCATGGAATGACTCTGCGGTGGCATGGAATAACATTTTGGTGGGGATTTGACAATTTCAAACTCCACCTTTAATCCTGTCACATTTCTCCCTCTAAATTCTGGAATGTCATTCATTCACTTTTTGACCCCCCCCCAAACCAGTCCACTCCCCTGGTCCTTACAGTGGATGATTCATCAGTCTCGGAGCCCTCATCTGTCATGGCAATTTTCAACAAATGCACTCCCTGTCAATCCTCCCTCTGCCCCAGCTGTCCCTTCCCCTCCCTCTTCTTTCAGCAAATGCTATCCCCCCCATCACTCCTCAGGAAGTCTATCAGGCTGTGATGTCCCTCAGCCTTGCTAAGTCCATCCCTGATGACCTCAAGCCCAAGCTTCTCTATATCTCCACTCCTGCTATTGTTCTCCCCCCATGCATCTTCTTAACTTCTCCCTCTCCTCCAGCACAGTTCTGCTGCTCTAGAAGGTTGCTAAAGTTCTGCTCCTTCCCAAAGGTGGAGACCCCACTTTCCCTGGAAATCACCGGCACATATCTCTCCTACTCTTCCTAGCTAAACTACAGGAGTCCATAATTTTCTCCAGGCTCAAAAATTTCTTAGCCTCCTCTGATACACTCTCTCATGTCCAATCTGGATTCAGAAAATGTCACTCCACCACTTCCTCCCCATTGTGGTTCACCAATTTCATCCTCTTTGGCATGGGCTGGGGTCACATCACTATCGCTATTTTTATGGACCTGGCCAAAGCTTTCGATTCTGTGTCCCACTCCCTCCTGCTAAACAAGCTGCACTCTGTAGGTTTAGCTGCTCCTACAGTAAATTGGTTCAGTTTCTGCCTTACAAGTAGGCATTAGTCTGTACAGGTAGGAAATGTCCTGTCGCCCTCTCTCCTAACCCCTGTTGCTGTACCACAAGGATCAATCCTTGGGCAGATAATTTTCACTGTTTTCATTAAAGACCTTCCCTCTGTCTGCTCAAACTCTCACATACATATGTACGCAGATGACATGGTCATCTACACCTCTGGTATTTCCACCTCTGCTGTCTTGGCCCCTCTTGGGACTTCCATTTTGTGTTTAATTGGTTTCACGTTAGCCAACTTAGGGTAAATATCAAACAAAATTGTCTCAATGACTTTCAGCACCAGGCAAAAATTGTCTAGGCTCTTGACACAGCCTGTGCTCACCACCTCCGAAGCCCCGCCCCCGCCTCAGACATAGTCCCCACATTCAAATACCTTGGGGTCTGGTTAGACTCAAATCTTGACTTCTCAAACCATCTAGCAATTCACTCCAAACTCTGTCCAAAGCTGGGTGCATTATATTGAAACAAAGACTGCTTCTCCCTCCCAGTATGCTGTGAATTGTTAAACGAAAATGATTCTCTCAGATTTCAGTTATGCTGATGTTGTCTATGGTTCCGCTCCTGCTATGTCCTTTGCAAGACATAACACTCTCTTTCATGCTTTTTGTTAATTTGCCACTAATTCTACTTTTCACACACACCAGCACCAGCTCTACTTCTCTCTCTCTCTCTATTTCTGCCCTACCACAAAGGCACCTGGCCCACTGTCTTGCCTTTATTTCTAAATACTGGTTGGGACCCTTCCATCCTAGCTCTCCTCCCTCCCTTCTTTCACCTGCTATCCCTACCTCTTCCTCGCTGCACTTCAGTTATTCCCACTCTTTCTCCCTCCCCTATCTACACTCTTCTGCTGGCCAGTCAGCATTCTCCTATTGTTTCCCCTCCCTCTAGAATTAACTCTCCTCTCCTATTCATCTCATCCCTTCATTGCACTTAAGCATTTGCTCAGACCTGTGCTCAGCGCTACTTGCTGTTGCTCCCTTCCCTCCTAGCTTCTTTCCTAACTTCCATGGGCTAGTCTAGCTAGAAGATGGGTTTTATTTGACCCACTGCCACTGTACCTTATCACTTTTGCTACATTTGTTTGTCTTAGTTAATTTTTATGTACAAATTATTCATGATTTGTGTTATGCATGAGTATCATTTTGTAGAACATTATCTCCCTCCAATTGTATTTGTCTTCATACTACCTGGGTTGCACTTGGAAATGAGGTTCGACTCAGTGTGCCTTTCCCAGTTACCAATTTTTTCCCTTTAATATACTTTATTAAGTTTAAATCTATAACAAGAAACAAGTAGACATACAAAAAAAAAAACAAGAAAAAACATACAAATAAACTACCAACACAGGAAAAGGTACAAATCAAACAAATCTAGCAGAAACCCCAGCCCCTCCTAAATGTCCCCCCACCTCCTGGAACACCCAACCAAATATTACTACAACAGGACTGCAGTACAGGGGCCCACTGTAAACAAAAACTAAGAAAAATAGAAAAGCGGTATGAGAGTAATAAAAACAAAAATGACAAGGTGCTGGTTAGGTAACCAAAAAAAAATGTAAAAAGGCTCCCACCTATTTTGAAACAAATCATATCTATCATAAAGAATGGCAATCTGCTTTTCTATGTTTAAGGCCTGAAGAAATTTCTGGTATCATTCCTGAAAAGAGGGAACAAGATCATCCAGTCAGTGCTGCAGGATAACTAACTTGGCTGTGATAGCTATCAGGGTCATGTAACCCTTGCTAGACCTTTTCTTGATATGACCCTACTAGAAACAATTCCAATGTAAGCAAATCCTGAAGCCCAAACAGGGGTCTAGATGTGTTTTAATAGAGATCCAAAATGGCCACACTTTTACACAATCCCTCAAAATATGTTTAAGAGTTCCCTCCTCTGGGCCACACCAAGTGCAAAGAGAAGAAGACAATCAGCCCAGCTGGGCTAAGTGAGAAGGAGTAAAATAAATATTGTGTAAAATGTTATATTGGGTGAGATAATACCTATTCTGTTTAATAAATGTATACAGTATGTCCAAACAGACTGCCACTCTTTAACGTCCCATTGCAGACCCAGGGTACTTTGTCAGTAATAACAAATCCCTCATGATACAGCGGGTTTTAGGGACTGAAACATCTGGTATAAACTGGAAATAGAATGAGGATGAGTTGTAACATCTATCAAACTGTCCAGAGGTTTCCCATCCCTCATTGTCCAGGGTCAAAGTAAGCAGAAATAGCATGTGTGAGTTAAAAGTATTTAAATAGTGAAGATTCAGGCACCTTATAGCAGTCCTGGAAATCAGAGAAGAGAAGAAAATTCCGATTGAGAAGCGAGGAGACCACTGAGAAGGTATACCTGTGGCCAGAAATTAGAAGGTATGTGGCGTCCATTTAGTTGAAGACTGGGGTTGCCATACAAGGGATGAATAGTGCCATACACCAAATTCCAATGCAGATAAGAAAAAAACTGCACCAAAGCTTTCTCAGACCAAAATAGTGAATTTAGTCGAAAAGCTGCAGCCACCCAAATCAGCTTAATATACTGGAGGCTCTTAAGTTGAATCCCTTTGCTCAACATAAATTCCACTTGACATTTAACCAGGAGGGGACATACAAGCTGACTACTTCTCCTGTCTTCAATGCACCCCAGTAGAAAAATTTGCAGCACAAGCCTTATAAGTCCAGAAATGTCACAAGCAAAATTTTAAAGTGAAGTCGCACATAAATACGGTCTCAGTCCTGAAGTTGGCTACTGCCCCCACCACCACCCCCAGCACCACCACCACCAGGCACAAAAAAATGCAGGCCACAGTGGGAAAAAATTATTTCCTCCTGAAAAATGCTTTTCAGGCACAAATCTGCAACAGACCAGGAAAGGCGTGTACAAACACATGAAAAAATTACTAGACAAGGCAAACAATACACGATTATTGTGACAGTAATGAAGCTGCCAAAAATGGCAAGTGCAGGCCACTGTGGGAAAAATGATTTCCTCCGGCAAAATGTTTTCAGGCAGAAATTTGCAACAGGCCAGGAAAGGCATGTACAAACACATGAGAAAACTATGAGACAAGGCAAACAACACTCAATTATTTAATTTTCCAAGGCTGGCATTACTGCAGTAAAGATGTCTGAGCTTGATGGTATTTCTGTTCTGTTTCATTTTGTCAATATTCAGAAATTTTCTGAGGCATGTGTTACCAACTGCCGCTGTAGCTGCTGGTCACAACTTGTGAGCTGCATTTGGTGCTCAAATTGTTCAAGTTTCCGAGTGAGTACTTGAGGTAAGTATTTCTTCATTTTTAATGAGGGGGGGGACTTGTGACAATTCTCAAAATGTCTTTGTTTTCTCTGATTGCTAGATATGCAGTACTTTAATTGGAATGGTTGGTTAATTTATCTCTGGTTAGTTGGCATCCCATGTCTGAACAGTGACTACATCCAGGTCTTGCTGGCGTGTGGTAGTTGGATCGTGGTGCTTGAGCTACGAGGTGTGGGACACTGCTGCCATGAACAAGTAAACAAATATGCCACCATTAACAATGGACACCCATGAAGAAAAAGAAAAAAGAAAAATATTAGTAATACTGTTTAGTGAAGTTGCAAAGTGTGACCTTGGATTTTATCCACATGTGTTTGGCCATTGCCAGTGTTGAAGACCTTATATGCGGCTCTTCCTGAAGTTCCTTGAACCACTGTGAAAAAGAAGGATATATTACAGTACTTTTATCCAATAATGCACAAATGACACTGTAAACAGTAGCATAATCATTCACTGCATTGTGATGCTTCCTGAACTATCAGTGTTATCTGTAATAAAAAATGAATTTCTTTGGAACCAAAATTTGCCACTCACGACTGCTGTTGTTTGAACCAAGGTTATCTGTGAACAAGGGGAGAAAAAATATGAAAGAAAAAAAAATATTGTCACTTACCTGTAGTGATGGGATTTATCTGATAACAGCGAGTACTTTTGTGATGGTCTAAAGCGGTGCTCTGTTGAAGATGTTATGAGGCACCAAGGTCCGAATTATGTGGATAGAATAACTGCTATCCGGACAAGGAGAGGCAGGAGTCAACTTAGTATTTCGATAACCACAGGGCATTTATTTGGTACCAGGGGTAGACAGACACGGTCACAAGAAGGGGAAGGGGTTGCCCGAGAACAATAGGGCAATGGAACAGGGAAATACTTTTATCTACCACTTCTACAGTGATTACTACAAGAATAAACTTTAGGCCTATTGCCACTCTTATTCTGATACTAGTTTATACTGTACTTCTATACTCTAAATGAGAATCAGGTTACATAGGCTACTCAGCACTGCATTAGGGTGATCAGCATCACACTTCTCCATAAGAGTCCAGATATTACAAGAGTCCAGAGATCCGGCGTCTTCGTGTACACCGTCGTTCTTTGTTGGTAGCTACAAGGGAAGTAAAACAGAACTGTAGAACACTAATCTCAGTTCCCAGCAAGGATCTAGATAAGGCCACTGGGGTGGTGAGAGGTTTGGTAAACAGACCATATATCTTGGGCAAAAGCCCACTCTCTCCAAGGCTGCCGGAACGTAGAACCAAAGCAACTGGTTCCTGAAATAACACACTGAAGCAAGAGGTTCCTCGGCCAAAACCCACTTCTAGGGTTGCCAAGGATGAAGAAAGATCAAGATCTGCGTGGCGATGAATCCAATGGAGGACTACCACGACCTGACTGATGCTGCAGCACTCCAAGGGCCAGCTGAACTCAGAAGGAACTCTGACAGGACCAGGAACCATAAGAATCTGAAGAGATGATGGTTGACTCTGCAATCCTAGGATCAGGAACTAACACAAAACAAAGAAACGGTGGACGCGTCCTGGACTGGGCTTCGACTGACTGGACTTTCGGCGAATGACCAGGTGAGCGGCGCAGAACAGGTTCTCCAGGATGAGCTCTCTCTTCTGTAGAGAGCAACCAACTTTGAGACATCTGGAACAGGAACCATATGGAACGACACTGGCACAGCTGTCGTGATGCGTTTCGGCGGATGTACTTTCAAGCTGTGAAAACAAGAAAATGGCGGGTACGACTCATACAACTGATGACAGACTCGACTTCAGTGGATGACACAAACGGATGGGATGAGCTGATGGATGATCTCCCAGGAGTGAAGAATGCTGGAAGGACGTCTTCTTCTGAGTAGAGACTGATTCTGAGCATGTGGTGTTACAGACCACACCAGGAGACTGCAGTGTGGTAGAAGATTGAGACTGTCTTCGTATAGTAGTAAACATATAACTGAAGAATGCCCAAAGAACGGTGGAATGATACAATAATTTGCCGGAGGAGGGCAAATTATAACTTCAGGGGTAATTGTTACTGATAAGGGCCAATGTCCAGGTGCTTAGAGCAATAGTTCAGGTACTTGGACCAATAATTCAGGTACTTAGGACAATAGTTCAGGTACTTTGGACAATAGTTCGAGTACTTAGGGCAATAGTTCAGGTACTTAGGACAATAGTTCAGGTACTTAGTGCAATAGTTCAGCATAAACAGTACAGTAATCCCAGTAGTTTCACAGTATAGGCAAATCAAACACTCTCAAATGAACCCCTGTTTCTATAGGTAGGGCATATTGGAATAGGATCCCTTTCTGTACGTTGTGGCTAGGGAATCCTTTAGTACCACTAGGCTGGCTTGCCCTATTCTGCTAGGCTGGGGCCTCCCTTTAGTACCACTAGGCTGGCTTGCCCTATTCCACTGGGCCGGGGCCTCCCTTTAGTACCACTAGGCTGGTTTGCCCTATTCCACTAGGCCGGGGCCTCCCTTTAGTACCACTAGGCTGGCTTGCCCTATTCCGCTAGGCCAGGGCCTCCCTATAGTACCACTAGGCCGGGACCTCCCTATAGACCAGGCTTTACCTTGGGCCTAATGCCCTACCTTTACCTCGGGCCTGATGCCCTATGTTAGCTTGGGCCTGGTGCCCCACTTCACAATGGGCCTGGTGCCCCTCATTACATTGGGCCTGGTGCCCCACGTTGCTTTAGGCCTGGTGCCCCACCTTAGATTGGCCCTGGTGCCCCACTTTATAATGGGCCTAATGCCCCTCTAAACTTTGGGCCTGGTGCCCCACTTTATACTGGGCCTAATGTCCTACTTTGCAGCTGGGCCTGAATTGCCCTGTTAAATGCGTTGCCCTTTTAAATTTCCAGCTCACTGAGAGCTGCTGTCACTTATGTAGCGAAAACCCCACCTTAGCCCCGCCCCTTATGCATATGAATAGGTCTTTAACCTGGCCTTAATGCCCTGGCTCCTCCCCGTGGGCGTCGCTAGCCAAGCCTCCCTAATTAATATTAAAATCAAAGGTCCTAATGACCCGATGCTCCTGCAGCGCTTGGCCGCCTTCTGAGAGTGCCTAATGTGCTTTTTACACACAAATGCAGTCCCCTAAGCAAACTGGTGGTCAGCACTGTGTGTGCTGCTGCTGACTCACCGCTCTGCAGTCTCCGGGGAGTTCGTGCTGTCACTGGGAGACGGGAGGAAAGCTGGCAGTGGGAGGGAAGATCAGGCAGTGAGAGGGATGGCTACGGGGGGGCCTTCGACGGCCAAAAATGATGCAACATGCTTGCTGCCGATGAGGGACCAGTGAAAACTTTTTAACAAAAACACTCGGGGCTAAAATAATAAAACAGAGGGCTGTTAAGCCCTTAAAACGCGGTGGAAACTGCATTCTTCTTCGTGGTGCCCCGATGGCACCACCGACCACAGTACTAACAGCAGCAGGAGGGGTCTTCAGGCAGTGGAGGCATAGCATGCACACAGCTAAGTCCTCAGGGATGGCTTCAACCCCCAGGTAAGCCCTTTCCTTATCACTTTGACTTACTATGTCCTCTCTTCTCAACAGCTGCCCAGGAACTGACCAACTGACTAAATGTGGAATTAAATTTAAAGTTAAACCTGCCTGGGTTCTAGAATGGCTGGATTGGAATGCTGTGCATGAGCCACTCAGCACAACATTCCATCCAGACCATTATGACATGCATTGCTTGTACATCTGTCTTTTTACCAGGTATAAGTGCACATGGGCACTTTTTTCTATTATTTACAGTGTTTTCTGTGGATCGGGAGGTTGACTCTTCATGTCTAGGGGCCCCTTAGCACAGTACCCTGCTGCCTATCCCTGTAGCAGGTACCCTGAGCACCTGTGTACTCTGCGTTGATTTATTTATTTTTATTGTATTCTGGAATTACCAACTTTGGGGCATTACAGATTTACTCGCCGATCACAAAGACCAACAACAAAACCATCCTACATCAAAAAGGCGACTAATAATACAATGACCATTGCAAAAAGTGACAGCCGCTCAGTCCTCTAAAAAAAACAGCCACAATATGTATTTTTATGTGGGGGCTATGCCCCCCACACCCCTCTTGTGGGGGTCAAGCCCTCTGCACCCCCAAACTAAATATAATCAACTCCATGGGGAGGTGCAGACTTAGGGGATAGGAGCAACAACAAAAAAATGTTGTCTCCTAGTGCTAGACCTGAACCCAGGTCTGCTGGCTTTAGAGGTGGTAGTTTACACTCCTATGCTAAATGGACAGCTTGGCAGAGCTTGGCCGAACAACATCCCATATTCTGCTCTAGCAAGTGTATCTCCATGCTACACTCACTCTGCAGGATATAGTGCTTTCTCCACTCACTGTAAGCATGAGTGGTATTATTGAGTGGCTCATATTGAACCATTCAATAATACTCACTCATATCGCATACCATAGTGACGCTTACCATCCACGTTAGCGCCATTGATTAAAATTTTCCTGGACTGAAATGCTTGTTTATGAGCCAATACTGAAACCTACAGGGATGTAGAGAACCTGAAAGAATGAACATTTTAATATCATCACAAAATAAAGTTGAATGCTTTTTGTCTGATTCCAGTGCCACACACGTCATCTTGACTCCAACAGAAAAAACTTGCTTTTTCTCACCTGTCATAAAAAATAATACAAACAAACAGTACTTTTCCCAGCTGCACCTCATGTACTGAAAAATAATAAAGTGAAAGTGGAGTTTGAGGAGGTGACTCTGAGCATAACTGTCATGAAATAAAGTGAAAATTGAGTTTTCGCAGATGTGCCGCTGGTCCTGAGAAAGCAAAAAGACAAATTGGACAACTGTAAGGTACTTGTGGCATCCTTCTTGAAATAAAGAACCTGATCAACTACTTTGCCCATATTTTGACCTGTACATCTCTGCATTGATTGACAGAACTGCAGTACCTCCATGTACACAGACAGCATGCAGTTGCACACCTTGAATTACAAAACCGTGCTATTACTTCAACTCATAGTTTTCTATAATATGTTGATGCCATAGTGAGGAAACAATGTTATCTACTTCATTCCTAGTTTATATGTGAGGAATACACAAATTCGACCAACTCAGAAAAGGTAAATGGTGATGATACTGACCTGTACATAATGATGCTTGCAATGTTGACTAGGCACCGACGGCCCCATGTCTGATGTATCAGGTTTATTCCTAACCTCACATGGAGTGCTTATGGCAAAACCTGCATAGAGTCAAATGGAAATACATGAGATAACTTATACATAATTTCTGCATAAGGTGGCCTGCCTTTGATGCAACCTCGACCTGCTACGGCAAGGGAATGTGCAATGGAGGTATAAGTAATAAGGTGAGAACACAACTGAAAGAGACTTACAATGAATCACTTGACCAGAAGACAGGCCATGGAGGAGGACAAATATATTTATGGCTTGATGATGATCTGTGTTGCTGAGTGTCTCTTTGGTCAGCTGGAGGGCAAACACAGCAAGTGGGCTGTATGGAAAGAAACTGCTGCATTATGTTGGTTGAGGTACTGGCCCAAAATGTGCTGGCAATGCTGTCATCATGAGTGAGTGGTTCTTGGTGGAACACTGGAGGAGGAGCAGTAATAGCTGCAAGCAGTATCGATGTACTGTGATTATTGTTTATGATGGAGCATGCATCAGGTCAGCTTCATAGCTACTTTTGGGCTATATTTCTTGGCTGTGTGAGAGTGAAAGCCCAGACTGTTAAACTTTGTATTATAGACATTAGTATGGATGCCAAGGAGGAGTACATGCCAGTGAAATCTATACATGGCTGGAGCCTGCGTGCATTGCTGATTCACCTAGTACTGGTTGTGCACACATCGAATATATTCTTGGGGGAGACTGGACACACATTCAGGGAGGAGGTATATGTGGAAATGGTGCAGATGGTGTTTAGTATTCTCATTGGATGGGGCCATTGAGTATTGACATTACAGTTCGCATAGCAAGAGTGAGGATGGTGGGCAGTTCAGGTATTTAAAAGCAACTGATGCCAGTGTGGGCCAATCATTCACTTTTCTGCTCCAATACTACAATAGCTTGTCAGTGATGTCAAGATTCTTGGTGTCTCCCATGTAGGCCTCCACCATTCATTGTGCTGCCCTGAGTCCTGCTGCCTCATCAGGCTCCTCCTCCTTGTCTTCCATTTCTTCTACTCCCACCTGGTAAAGAGCACCGCAAATGGGATTACTTGCCATTTTCTGCTGCAACTTTGATATTATTTCCAATTTGGTGGCCTATGAGCTGCTGGTGGTGATAACAACACCTGGTATATGTGCAGTCTGTGTCTCTGCCTTTTTTCTTTGTGCACCATGTACCCATCTGATGAGGTAATCTGTCAATTTTTCTAGTCACTGTTGACCTCCTTCAGTTATTGCTGGCAAACCATGTTTGTAGCATAGATCAAGCATGGTAGCAATAGCAAATTCCTCTGACTGTAGAGTGCCAGATATATGTGTATTGCTGTCCAGTATGTGGCACATGTGACCCATTAGATTACAACTACTGTGATCACCACTTGCCTCCATCTGGTGACGGACATTCAACAGTGTCTGCATCAGCACACATATAAGGGGTATTGACTGATTTATACAGGCAGTGTCCCCACTCACAGCCTGTGTTGCATGCTTGAATGGACACAGAATGTGTATTATGCAATCCATTTGTTGCCACTGCTCCGTTGTTAGAGCAATGGACACTCCAGCACTGTCTGGGATAGTGTGCAGCAGCAGGTAGTCTGAAACTGCCCTATACTGCTCATACAGAAAGACAGAATTTGGAAGTAGATATCAAAGGTGTACAAGAATAATTAAAGTTCAAAATACAGGAGGAAGAGTTTAAGAAGAATTTGGAGGGAATCAAACACAAACTTCAACAATATGAAAACAGGTTAAAACAACAAAAGGTTAAAAAATGTATAAGGGTCACTAATGATTACTGAGATGGAAGAGTTTACACATATAAAATGGTTAATAGGAGGAACCAGTTTTGGAAAACCCCTTAGAATTATTATAGCTCTGATAGTGACAATAGTTACACCAGGGACAGTAATAAAACACCTTCAAATGAATCTACATCAGAACAACAACAACCTAGCACATCAGACAGCTTCCAAGATTTGAATTACGTCAACAAAATACGCAGAGGAATTTTCCAAGACAGGGAGAAGGATATCGTGGGTTGGGGAGGGGCAATAAGGGGAGGAGGGCCAGGTGGAAGGCAAACAAGGCAAGGACAGGTCAACAGAGGGAGAACCATGTGAGAACAGATCTCATCCCAATATTCAGTTTAAGTAAAAGGTCATTAACAACAGATGAAGTAAATGTCCTCAGTAAGGGGTTATCTTTTGCGCCTTCTCAATCAGTGGATTTATTTAGAAGTAGATTTGCAGTGTTTTTATAGGACCTTAAGGTTGAAAACCAAAACCTTTATGGTTCTCAAGAAAACTTAGATATGAATCATTACCAAATGGATTTAAACAAAGAAGGCAGGTAAAATCTAAATATAATCCACGAATTGGAAGGAATCATGGGATTGAAGCATTTATTAAAACAGTGGATAAAGAAATCATGGACCTTTTTAAGAACAAAGAGGCCAGATTTCCCTCTCATTCTAATTTGTCTAAAAGGGAACAACGAGCACTTCAAGAACTAAGTGGTGATGCTAACATTGTTATTAAAGGGGTGGATAAGAACAGGACCCTTGTTATACAAGACAGAGATCAATATCAAAACATGTGCCTCAAACTCATAAACAATTTAGAATATTATATTAGTCTTACAGCAGATCCCGCCACTGGCATCCTAACCCAACTTAAAAGTTCAGTAGAAGAATACACAGTTATGAGTTGGTTATACCCTTGGGAAGCTGATTTACTTGTAAATGATTACCCAAGAATCCCTACATTTTATGCTATTCCTAAGATTCATAAAAGTACCGTGGATCCGCCCGGTAGACCAATAGTCGCTGGAACTGGTTCTGTGTTCAAGCTTGTCTCTAGATTTATAGATTTTCATCTACAACCTTTGGTTGTAAAGACCAATGTATTTGTAAAAGATACCATGGATTTGATAAATAAACTCCATTACATATCTGAACAGGGGATTCCAGAAAATGTACTTTTAGTTACACTAGACATTGCGGATCTCTATACATCCATACCACATAGGAAGGGAATTGAATGTCTAGGCATATTGCTTGATAAAAGAGCAAGTGGTGTACATCCGCCCATTAGAATTTTACAAGAACTAGCTGAATTCATTTTACAGCATAATTACTTTGAGTTTGACAATCAGTTTTTTCAACAAATAAAAGGCACCGCCATGGGCTCAGCAACGGCACCAGCATATGCCAACGCATATATGGATAATTTTGAATGTCTGTACATATTTAATGATACGGGTGGATTTATAAATGCTGGAATTTACTCGTGGTTCGATATAAAGATGATATATTTATGATCTGGAAAGGAAGTGAGCAAGAATGAGGGGATTTTTATGCAAAACTAAACTTAAAAGACAATAATTTAAGGTTTGTTATGGATTTTGATAAGGTAAAGGTGCCATTTCTGGACTTAAGTATGCAATCAGAAAGTTTTTATATTCATACCAGCCTGTATAGAAAAGACACCGATAGAAACACATTATTACACAACAAAGGTTTTTATGAACCAAGTTTGAAGAAAAGTATTCCTCATGCTCAATTGACATGAGCCAAAAGAAACTGTAGTAAACAAGAAGTTGCAAATAAAGAGATAGAGTCAATGATAAAAAGATTCAGAGACAGGAGATACCAATGGGGAACATTGAAAGCAACAGGAAACAGAATAAAACAAAAAGATAGAAAGGAATTACTTTCACAGACTCCAAAAGCTAATTCAGAATCATTTTTAGTGATGTCTATTAAATACAACCACAAAATGTGCGATATTAGGAAGATTATACGGAAGCACTGGTGTTTATTACAGTATAACAATCTACACATTAGAGAGCTACAAAATCCACCTATTGTAGCAGTCAAAAAAGCGAGGAACATTTAAGATAGGGTAGTAAAATCCAAGTTTAAAATTCCAGTAGTTCCAGGAGAAAAACTTTTATTGGGACCCCTGAACCCAGAAATGCACCCTTGTGGCAGGTGTGCAGTATGTCACAATACATCAAAGAAACAAGGGTTTGTAAACCCACATACTGGGGAACAACATTCAATAGTACAACATATGACTTGCATTTCAGAGGGCATTGTATATGTTATACAATGTCCTTGTGATTTACTATATGTGGGACAAACCAGTCAGATGTTGAAAACTAGAATATTAGAGCACAAAGGAGATATTAGAAATAGAGACATAAACTCCACAGTTGCAATACATTTTAATAGCAGGGGCCACACTGGTGCTTCCTTTCATTTTGGGGGTTTGGAAAAGGTGTTGCCACCATTAAGTGGTGGCAATCTCAGAGATAAATTATTACAATCAGAAATGAAGTAGATCTTTAAATTACATACTTTAGAGAAAAGTATAGGAATGAATACTGAAATGAATTGGCAAGTGTGTTAATTGTCATTGAATGCAGTAATTAGCTAGATAACTATGGTTCTGTAAAGAATTTGGAATATATGTAATGGTTAGCACTAGGACTTTTTGTTTTATTTTTATTCGATGCCTAATATAGCATTTTAATGGATATATGATGTATGACACTGTGCTGTTTACAATGGTTCTGCCCTGATTTACTGCCTCCGTTTTCATCTTTCTCTTCCCTTCTCCTTCTTCCCCTCCTCCCTTCCTGCACAACTTCATTTTTTTTATTAGGTTTGTCTTTTCTGTCCCTTCCCCCCCACCATAAAAACTTCTGTTCATCTTTGAAGCCCTATAAAACTTGAATACTATTGATTTTTTATTAAATTAGTAAAGCTTTATGTAATAAGTTATTAATCACTATCATGGTATTGTTTAGATGGTACTTGATGAACTGCATGATTGAGAATAGTGCATAGTATGAGCTTCCCCAGAAAAAGCGTTTGGCCAATTTTTCAACTTTTGGCTAAGCCTACAAGCATGCGTTATACAGGTATTGTGTGTGCGCATGCATGGACATGTTGTGGTGCCACCATGCGTCACTCCACAAACACTCTTCTGGGGAAGCTCAAGAGGAAACAGTGACCAGCATATGTCGCCATTACTGCAAGATGTCGAGTCTGAGGGCATCACAAACAGCATCTGTAGCCGTTCATTTAAAAGTAGTAAAATTGACTTGGTAAAATTCCTTGATAAAATAACTCAGTAGATGATGTAATTGCTATAACCAGATAGCTAAAACTAAATGTCATGTCTCATAAAAGGATTTTATTCCTAATGAGGTGCTGTAATAAGCTTTTGAAGAAATACAGACAGAATTAAACCTTTGAGTATGTTGACATTATTGTTGTCATCAAATAGGAATACCCCGTGTGTGGGGATAGTAAAATGACCTTTTAGCATTTTTGAAGTGGAAACACACAATGTTGATATAGAACCTTTTGGGATGCAACAACCCAATAATTTGAGAGAGAATAACAAAAATTATTAAGAAAGTATTTTTGTGCTTGCAGAATATATTGGCGTTTGAGATGCTGTTTGAAGCCCTGTAAGAAAAATAAGATGAGCAGACATAGGTATGCTGGAAATGCTTTTGTTATAAAGGAGACTTACCTCACTTATTTGAGGAAGTAAGAAGAGAATGCACTATGACGGATAGAATTAAAAATCCTATTTTATTTGTATTTTACAGGAATGCCTATGAGGCTTGTATGGTCTACAAGAAGTATTAGTAAAGACTTTAGGTAGGCTGGTTAATTTGGAGTTTGTTGGAGATGAACAAAAATTAATTACATATTATGAAGCATGTAGAAGAAGATTTAATTAACTAACTGGTTATGTCTATATTATATTTATAGATTAATGTAAAAAACCCCGTGAACAGGCTTCAGAAATGGAGCGAAACGCAGGGGGAATAAAAATAAAAGTGAAGGGAACATTAGTTTGCATATTTCATCTCTATGAAGATTTCTAAATGGCTTTACCCCCCCCCTTTACAATTGTGCTCATTACCCAATACTATGGCTGACCTACACCAACAATCTAACTCTCTCGCCAGAGTGGAGGCGATGTTTTCTAAGCTAATGGCAGATATTAACGATCTAAAAGAAGCCACTCACCAAAATTCAGCTATGTTGGAGTCTGTCGGACACAGAATATCTGCTACCAAGAAATCAACAGCTCAAAATACAACTTCTATCCATGAGCTACAGGCCACGATTCAAATTCAGGATTGTACAACAAAATCCTTGCAATCAAAAATTGATGATATGGAGAATCACAATAATAGGAATAACTTATGTGTTTTTGGCTTCCCAGAGGGTGCTGAGATGGGGGACACATCCGCGGTCCTCCTACATGCTCTACCTAACATACTAAAATGCCAGCAGAATAGGCCTAATGGTCTTTCACGTCTGCTCATTTCGACAACCCCCAACCTGGGAGCTGACCTTGCTGCCCCCCTCATCCTCTCTGGCTTCTCCCTTCCCAGTGCCTGTTATTCTTGCTGCACTGGATTTTGCTTCCAAAACCCTTCCCTTGTACCTGTCCCATCCCCTCTTGAACTTGTCCACCACCTCTGCCTCCACCAGCCCCCTGGGCAGTGCATTCCATGGCTCTACCACCCTCTCAGTGAAGTAGCACCTCCTCCTTTCTCCCCTGAATTTTCCACCCTCCAGTTTCCACCCATGCCCTCTAGTTGCCCCTCCTCCTTCCTTTGAAGCACCCTGACTGCTCCTCCCCTGTTTACACCCTTCATGTACCTGAAGACCTCTATCATGTCCCCCCAGTCCCTCCTCTCTTCCAATGTGTACATATTTAGCTCTTCGAGCCTCTCCCCATAGGTCCTGTCCCCCAAGCCCCAAATCATTTTGGTTACCCTCCTCCGGACCCTCTCCAGGAGTTTAATGTCCCTCTTTAAGTGTGGCCTCCAAAACTGCACGCAGTACTCAAGGTGTGGCCTCACCAAGCAGTTATTCAGAGGGAGTATCACTTCCCTCCTTCTGGAGGTGATCCCCCTAGCGATGCATCCCAGCATCCTGTTGGCCTTGGCTGCTGTCCTCCTACAAGTCTCCGAGTTGTTCATCTTGACATCCACCACCACCCCCAGGTCCCTCTGAGCCATCGAGACTTGTTGCATTTTCCCCTCCAGGGTGTACACTTGGTCTGGGTTTCTGGCCCCCAGGTGCAGTACCTTGCATTTCCTGTAATGAACCTCAGCTTCCACTTTCTAGACCATCTTTCCAGAGCCTCCAGGTCCTCCTGTAGGTTCCTGCATTGTTAAAATTACCCCTGCTCTAGCTCTGACTATTAAGAGATCCCATCGTGCTCTAGGTCTCAGGCCACAACACAACCAGTGGCCTACACCCATCATAGCTCGTTTCTTGAACTATGCACACACTGAGCTGATATTGAAACATGCTAGAGAAGAGGGGGCATTACACTGGCAAGACCATAACATTTTTAAATAAAGACACTTTTCAAAGGCACTCTCAACTAAAAGGAAAGAGTACAATCCCCTGAAACAAACACTGCACCAAAGAGGTGTCACGTTTGCCATGCATTACCCCTCAGTACTCCACCTCTTTCTTGGGTCCTCATTTAAAGATTTCAGCTCCCCCAATGCCTTAGCTAACTATTTTGGTATTGATTCAAATTCTTTACCTTGGGGAGCTCGAATGAGGAAGAAATCCCAGTCTGTATTCCGGAGTCCACCCAGGAGGGAAGACACTGCCACACAAGATCGAGGAGGAAGTTCCACTGAGCCAGCACTCCAAACCAATATTGCCTCTGTTGCTCAACCTCCCAGAGAATCGTGTAGGCTGCAAGGGAAACTTTTGTGTTGTCCTCACATACCTAACTGCTCTTGTTACCCAACTGAGGATCCTCCCAGACCCCCTCAAGTGTCATCCTCTCACCTGCAAGTCAATCCTTCCATCCCATTAAGTAATAAATTTGCCCCTCTGGCCAAAGACATGTATTCCTCACAGGAGGACTTAATGCCTCAAACCACAGAGGATCTTTCCCTAATTCATGTACCTTGCCTCAAGGCAATATATCTGCTGATTCCTCTTGGGCTGAAGCAACCACAAGCTCTCCTCTTAAATCACTAGAGCCTCCTAAAAGAAATGTAAGGCAGAAACGAAAGGGAAAAACCCAAACAGCTACAATAAATCTCATAGAGCTATGGTGACTTGATTCCACTCGCTGTTTATCTTAGGATTGATTCACTTTCTCCTGGTCTGTTTTACCCAAGAGACTGATTGCTTGAGAACCAGTCTTGTTGTTTCCTAGCCATGTGTTGCACTGCCTCTACAAGGGCATTCACTTCGCTTCCAGCCAGTTGTGAATGTAAAAGGCTGTGTATCATGGCTGGCCCTAATAACATCTTTTTTGACTAAAAATTGCCTCTTGGCTTTGTTTCAGTGGAACCGTGGTACTTTGCTAATTTCCCCTATTTTCTCAGTACCTAGGTAATATTTGGTTGATATTACTACAATTGGTAAGCTGGCTGCTTTGTTATCCTACTCTATCTTATACTTCGGGCAGGTGCTCAGATTATAGCTCCAGGCTGTACTAATTCTCCCCTGTATAACCTTACTTATTCCAATATTTGCTTCCTCTATTGTACTCTGGAAGTATAAGCTTTTGAGTACTTTATCACTGCATCCCTTGAAGGCTACATAAATGAAACAATGCAGTATTCCCCTTGACTACTCTATCTCTCCTACCCAATACTACCCCATTGTTTTTCTCCTTCTTTCTGGAATATGGTATTCACATTATTAATTATACTTGCCGGCTAGTTTTGGGACACTGTTGCAAAGGACACTCAATCAATATTTTCCTTTTACACCCTATTTTACTCAAAGCCCTACTACTTTAAAGGTGTCTCTCTGTTGTGCCCCCCCCCCCCGGTTATGGGGCTCACCGGACCTATTAATTAGGCTCAGTCACCCCATATACCTACTTGATGGGTAATTCTTGAGTAATGGAAATTAGATCCCACTTCTAGATCTCTCTTTAACCACAGCTAGCTCCGATGCCAGATTTACTCCATATGCTTCCTGTTCTTTATTTGGCTCTAGGCATAGGGGTCTCAATATCTTATTTTCTTTAACCAATACTCCTAAATATCTACCATGAAGCTATATTCTCCACCAAATTGTGGCATTTTAATCTGGAATTAAGCTTAATAACTTGCCAAGTGTAGTCTTACTGTTTACTTTTTTAATACGCAAACAGTACCACTAAAGTATCCAGTTCCCCTGAACTATCCTTTTTAAGATAACGCTAGTCTCTCACATAGCGACTCCAGACTTCTTGCAATAAGAAGCTGGCACCTTTATTAATACTGTCATTACTAGTTTTAATATTTATGTATTGGTGTCTTTTTTTTTTTCATACCATATTAGCTTTTATATGAAGCTGAAGTATTTACAGCCCCCTGCTTTATAGGGTATCGTTAAATTCTGATCTAGTTTGTTCGATATAACTGTTCCAGTACTATTATTAGGTTTAGACCTTAGTACCTGACCAATGCTTGTTTTTTGTTAGTCCTTCTAGGTCCTTTCCAACTTTTGGATGCCCCGGTGTGTGGCGAGAGAGTCTCCAGCTGGCTAGCTGACTCCTATCTCACTGCTCCCTTAGAAATACTCTCAGTTTATTAGTGTGTTAATATTGTGGTTGATTAATAATGTGTCTCTCTTCCTTCTCTATTCACTCCTTCTACAAGAAGTTATCTGTGCTGACTACACTCTTCATACCATATTTTGTCAACTTGAGTGATCCTGCCTCTCTCCTCATATACACAGTTCTTTTTTATCTCTTGAGCCATCCTCTGCATTATTCCTATGTCCCTCACTATTACAATAACTGTCTTCTTTCTTTAGTAACAATACCATGAATGATTTACTTTTATATACTTGGAATGTAAAGGGACTTAACTCCCCCTGTAAGCGAAAGCAAATACTTTCTTATCTTAAAAAACATAAAGCTAATATTGCTTTCCTTCAGGAAACTAAATTGCTAACAGAGGATGTAACTAGACTTAAAAAAGACTGGGCTGGTCAAATCTATGACTCATCCTTTACATCAAAAAAAAAGGAGTTGCTATGCTTATCCTCAAAAATCTCAAATGATCTCTTGTAAACTCCATCTCTGATGCAGAAGGCAGATGGGTAATTGTTAAACTAAATACCCCTTCCAGTCCCCTTATGCTTGTTATTGCCTATGCATCCAATGTTGATTCTCTAGAGTTCTTTCATAACCTAGCACAATAGATACTATCTAACAATACAGACAACACCCCAGTAATCCTTGGAGGGGGGATTTCAACCTGGCCTTAGAGCCTAGTATGGATAGAAGTAACACGTCCATAGATGCCCACCCTAGAAGTATTAAAGCCCTCTCATTACTAATGAAAGATTTGGGTCTTTCTGATGTTTGGTGGCTCTTCCACCCTCGTGACTAAGATTTAACATTTTACTCTTCATTACATAAGACATATAGTTGAATTGCCACAGTTGAAAAAAACATTGACTCATCTATTTTGCCCATTGTAATCTCAGACCACTCACCAGTTAAACTGCATCTCTTATGGGCCCCCCACAACCAAAATCTTCTTTCTGGCATCTCAATCCTCTCCTCCTTAAAGATCCTGATTTCATACCGATGGTTAAATCTCAGACTAAAGAATTCCTCTCTCATAATAATCCATCTGATACTTCTATGGGCACTGTATAGGAAGCACTTAAGGTCATGATTCATAGAAAAATAATCATCTACGCTGCTCACAGGAAAAAATTAAGAGAGCAACAACTGGCAGATCTTGAAAATCCCTTAAATCCAAAGAGGCCCAGTAATTTTAATTCTAATTTGCACAATCATACCTCCAAACTTCATCTCAAAATTCTCCAATTAAGAATTAAAATAACTGAACTAATCTCCCGTAAGACTGAACTGGCTAAGTTCAAACTGAAGCACAGATATGGGGAACAAGGAGACAAAATCTGGAAGCTTCTTTCTTACCAGCTCAGAGTTCAGCAGATGGAACGACACATTTCAAGTCTTAAAGACCATCAAGGTACAATGCACACGGATAGCCCCTCTATGAACCACATTATGAAGTCTTTCTATCAGACATTATATTCTAATCTAAACCCGCTCCTACCTTACACATACAACAGTTTCTAAATAGTCTACATTTGCCTCATCTTTCTACCCCCGAAGCAAACTCTTTAGATGAACCTTGTTCTCTGGAAGAAATTCAGCAAGCTTTATCCTCCCTGAAGTCTGGTAAATCCCCTGGAAGAGATGTTTTTTCTGTAGACTTTGATAAATTGCTTTTTGACACTCTGTGCCCGATCCTGTTTAAACTCTTTCAAGAAGTCACTAATAAAGGCAAACTCCCCCAACTTGCACTGAGTCAATTATAACTTTAATTCCCAAGAAAGACAAAGAGATCCCTCACTTCCTGCAACC
Source organism: Neoceratodus forsteri (assembly GCA_016271365.2). Lineage (NCBI taxonomy): Eukaryota > Metazoa > Chordata > Ceratodontiformes > Ceratodontidae > Neoceratodus > Neoceratodus forsteri. The sequence goes on from CM028135.1 coordinate 171,605,280, forward strand.
TATAGACCAATCTCCCTATTAAATACTGATGGAAAGAAATTTGCTAAACTTCTATCATCTCGTCTTGAACCCCTGATTCCCAAGTTATCTCACTGTTCACAAGCTAGGTTTATTAAGAACAGATTGGGTGCAGACCATCTATGTTCTCTATTTAATTTGATTCACAAGGCCAAATCTCTTAAATCTTCCATGGTGGCCATAGCTATTGATTTTGAAAAAGCCTTTACTCCCTAAATTGGAATTACCTTTTTCAAGTTCTAACTTGTTTTGGTTTCTTTCATACTTTTTTTTTCCTGGATTAAATTATTACCAACTCCATTCATTCCTCTTCCTTTCAACTGGAGAGAGGAACCAGACAAGGCTGTCCTTTGTCACCATCTCTGTTCATATTAGCTATGGAACCCCTGTCTGCCAGTCTGTGACAACCTATTGATATTAAGGGCATACCTATTAGTAGTTCTACATATATTTCTCTTTCTTACATGGATAACCTTTTAATTTTATAAGAAAATCTAAATGAGGCCGGTCCCTTGTTAGTCAAGTTACTTAACAAGTTCACTAGTATTTCAGGCCTCGCTTTGAATTAAGGAAAATCAGAAGTCTTACCTCTCAACGACCACTGCAAACCTTTTATGAATCTACCCCTTGGTTTTCATTGGTCGTCACAAGGTATACTTTATCTAGGAATCAAAATGACCCAAAACTTGGAAAAAACGTGGGACACTAACTTTAATCCCTTAATTGATAGCATTAGTACCACCCTGGACAGATGGAAACTTCTTAATCTCTCTTTTATGGGGAACTAGTTGCTATCAAGATGTCCACCTCTCCCAAGATTCTCTATTTATTTACCAATATCCCCCTAACTTTGCCTGTTATTTTCTCAGCTAAAGTCAATAAATTGCTTGGTAACTTTATATGGGATGGTAAACCTCTTTGGTTTAGTCGTATTAAACTTCATACTCATTGGTTAAAGGGAATCTTTGGACTCCCCTGGTTCAATGCTTACTTTTGGGCCTTTCAGGCTGCCCAAACCATTAAGTGGTTCCATAAACCATCTTCTCATACTCCACTCTGGGTTACAATGGAATCCGCATCCTGCTGTGATGGAGTCTCCACTTCCTTCATCTTTAATCCCCTTCCTTCCAAACTAAGGTCGCATCCCACTATCTCATCCTCTGCTTTTTATTGGAAACTAATTCACACATTCTTAAAATCCAACCCAACCCCCTGGTTCTATACTCCTCTTTGGGGTAACCCACTATTCACTCTAGAGAATCAAACAATTTTCTGCCGATCTTGGAGAAGCAAATGTATTGTTTTCTTAGGGAACATCCTGGACCAGAACTCTTTAACTCTTAAAACCTTCTCAGACCTTCAGAGTATCTGGAATCTTCCCAAGCAAGACTTTTGGAAGTACCTTCAGATTCAAACTGCTTATAGCTCTTTCTCCCGTCATGCTCAAAGACTTACATAACAGGACCATCACATTTCACACTGGATTAACCTATCAGAAAAATTGAATAGTTCCATCTACAGAGATATTATAGATGGTTTACCAGATCAAACTATATCTGCTAAAAATAAATGGAGCACCCTTCTCAACCATAATATCAACGATACACAACGGCATTACTGCTGGTGTCTTTCTCATAACACTTTCAAAGATACATGTAGCTCCCTAATACAAATTAAAATCTTATACTCTTGGTATAGAACCCTCTCTGTATTACTTCATATTGGGTTATTAAACAATAATCACTGCTGGCATTGCAAAGTGCCCAATGGTGACATTCTTCACATTCTATGGTCATGTACCCCAATCAGTAAGCTTTGGCACAAGGTTCATTTATTTGCCTGCTGAGGTATTGAACAAAAATTCCCTCTAGACCCTAAATTCTTCTTGCTAGGTATTTTTGTCTCAAACAATGTTATCCTCTCACACTCACATTTCAGATGACTAAATATGCTTTTCCTCCTTGTTAAGTGTTTGATACTCATGAATTGGAGTTTTACCCATGTTCCATCTTTTTCAGATATTCTTCAAAACTTATCTCAGTACGCATCACTAGATTGACTTTCCCATCTTACTCATGACCGATTCATTGTATATGATAGAAGCTGGCAGGACTATTTCACACTCCTAAACACTAATATAAGACTATTCCGATTCTTCTGTGCCGCATATGGAGGATACTTTATAGCTGAATAGCTTGTATGTTTATCTACTCAAAATTTTCAATAAAAAGATAAGTGGAAAAAAAGAATGACTAACTGTTCGGATAAAGTGACAAAACAATTGTCAATATGTAATAAAAATATTACAAATGAGTAGCACACCAACAAAAATATAAAGAATTAAAAGAAATAACAGTATCTCACTCACAACTTGTGAGAAATCTGTTTGTTGAATATTAGGAACTAGCCTGCTCTGCTTTCACACACACACACACACACACACACACACACCACATGATCTACTCTCCCCTACACAACTCCTTCACAGACACAGACAAAAGTGAAAACACTACCTAAGTTAAACTACGTATTATTCAAAGATCCAACAAACAAGAAAATATTCACTAGCAGCACTAGGAACAAACTGTATCTTTTGGGAGCAATTAGTGCTCAAAAATAAGAAACAAAGAGGTTTTTAAAGGGTTTATTGGCTGTGATGCACCACACTGAACTACTCTCTGACTCAACAGACACACTGTGCTAGAAACAGCCTGCACATGGTATTTCACCTATTTAACCACAATGCATTGCAAATATTGCCTTCTGAGCATAATTTTGCAGGCAAAATTGGAAATACAGTGAAACTGGTGAAATTGGTGAAATTTCACAGTTACGCAAAACTGCCATCCCCGGCGAAATTATATTTTGCCTAAGTGAAAAAGTTTGAGTAATTAGAGAATTACGTGAAATATTTCACGTAGCAAAATTTTTGCATTTCGTACAACACTAAATAACAGACCAGGAGGTGTGGTGCTTGGCTGAGTCACTCCTGTGGTGGAGTGGCTAAGGCACTTGCTCCTGGAATAGAGGAGACCTGGAGACCAGGGTTTGGTTCCCCTTCTCACAGAAGTGAAATGTTGTGGGTTTTTTTTAAAGGCATTTTCTCCCTCCCTAGTTCCTCCCCATCCCTGTGGTCCAAACTCCCTTGGAGTTGATTATATTAATTCTGGGGGGATGGAGGCTAAGCCCCACACAAAACAAAGAACCTCCTGCTGGTGTGCATCACTTGGTGTTTTCATTGAAGTTGTTTTTTAATTTTTTTGTTTTGGTGGCGGTGTTGTGTGCCACGATTCTTTTGTCAGTGATGTTATTGTCTGGAACCTTGTGAATATAGTCAAACTAGTCCCATTCAAACTTGTTCAATTTAGTCTTTTTTTAATTTTGTATCCCATCTCTGGATGTTCTCTCTGTATTTTTTTTCACAGAGTGAACATTCAGGATGATCCCTAAATGCCATTACTGATGTTTTCTTCTCCTAATCATGCCCTAAAACCTCACGTTGTTGTTCCAAATAATTCTTGACAATACACTGCATCAGAGAGGTGATAACTTTCTGTAGGGCATATTTTCAATCAGTCATAAATTCCTCTGTCTCGTGACCATATTCAGGGAGTTTATTTATTCTTAAACCCCTTGGTGATCAGCCAACCTTGATATAGGCCTCTAGAGAAATACAATCCCAGTAGTGTCTCCATGCTTTTAAAATGGTCCATTCCAACAGTGTAAAAGCTATATGTATATCTAGTATATCCTGTGCCACCATCAATGTTTCTCCCTCACTTGGAGTTACTGTTGTATTAACCATGGATGGTGTATTGGTAAACAACTCTACTTCTCATGCTGCAGTAAAAACACTCAATGAGATCGCGCCCGACATCCCCCCCCCCAGCTTAAAATTTCCCAGAAATGTTGAGGATATTCCTAAAGGGAGAGAAACCATCTGAAAAAGTAAATGGTCTGTCATCTTTATGGATCAGGTCATGCCTGAATATGGTCCCTTAGATCAGTGCGCCTACTTTATGAATGAATGAAGCAATAAATGAATAAATAAGTATATACATGAATAAATAAATACATAAATAAATAAATAAACCTATAGATTAAAGGTTAGAGCATCTATTATGACAAGTTTACCTCTAAAAATTTTCTTAGCTTTCAAGGACAGAGTTAGAGCATAACAATGATATTAAAACATGAATAATAAGTGCAGCTAGTTTGAAATTATTTATATGTACATGAATTCTGGGCCCATTTGTTCTCTGAATTATAGATGTAATGACCCTTAAGCTAAGTTGTTCAATATAAAAAGATTAAATAAGTATTGATGGTGAGAGTATTGATGCTGTATTTTGTAGCTAAATAGATTTACTGTAACAGCATTCAATACTGACATTATATGAGATAAGATAAAACAAATACAAAATGTATTGGAATATTTAAATCACATGGCGATTAATGTTACAGATATATCTTTAGTTATGATTTAGATGTAGTTGTCTAGCACCCTAATGAGCAACAAATTGTTACAAAACATTGGTTGATATTTTATACTAGTAGCTGTCCTAATATATATATATATATGTGTGTGATATCTGAAGTAATAAAACTGATGGGTGGGTGAGTGAGTCAGCTCTATGTTTGCATTTTTGTACATTTAATGCACAATTGTCTTTGTAATTTTCATTTTTATATCAAAATAAAATATCTATTTTACCACTTTTTGGTGCCATATGCAGTGTTCACTGATAACATTATTTGAACATTTTAAACAATAGACTGTTTAGGAAAAAAAATAATTTTTCCAAAGAAACTTAAAGTGTTTATTATACTTAAAGAGCATTACAGTATCTAAACACTGATGTAACAAAAGCATGTACTTGGAGCAGCAGATCCTCGTGCAACCACATAGAATTTAATTGGGGGTTGTTTTATAATTAGAAAACACACCCTGAACTGTCACCAATACATGATGTTCGAGTCACAACATAGAGTCCAGGATGCTCCCCTCCAAAAAAATATTGACACTGTACAACTTCCAGTCATCTACTATTTGAAGATGAATATCAAAATGACTGGCTTCTCACTGCTGATGCATAAGGACCATTTCCACCAGAAACATTTTCATCTTGACAGGTGTGTCTAGCACCGTCCAAGACAGTGGTGTATTAAAATACTACCACAGTAAACACGGACTGTCCAAAAATTGATTTAAAGTTATTTACAGTGCAGAGTCAAACCTTTGAGAAAACTGAATGAGTGAAACACATCAGGTGACCCGACATTCTTACATCAGAGGGAGCAGGGCCTAGGAGTTTGGATTCTTGGAGCTGTTGGACTGCTTTTTTACTCCGTGAACTAACTTAGATGTTATCTGCATTTTGCTGTCTCTTTGTGGATGTATCTTTATCTGGATCTTGATGTGAGTTTTTAATGTATATTCATTCACACTCTGCACTTTGATTAAAGTTTTGAAGCACTTTAAATCATGTTTGGACAGTCAGTGTTTACTGCGGTAGCATTTTAATACACCACTGCCTTGGATGATGCCGGAGTCCCCTGTTGAATTCCTGCTTTGCACTTTCCTTGTCTATAGCACACCCAGCCATTGGTGCGGTTGTTTCCATGATTTGTCTTCATCTTGACTAGAAATAAACTAAGCCAGCTAAATGCCATCTGGTCAAAGATTTCACAAAGGCATTAATCAATCATAGAGACAATCACTGGCCTGCCTAGTGTACATGGCCAGGTAAAGCTGGGTATTATCTATATTCTGCATAGCAGTGAAACTTCAGTGTATTAAGCAATAAGATATGACTAGGGGTTATGTGAATGTTCTAGTTAGTCACTCCCCCCCGGGGAGTGTAATGAGGCACAAGGTGCAGCTGAGTGCCATGTTGCCCCACCCAGGTGGGTGATTAACTTGAACTTTAATACAACCCCTGGGATTACCTTATTGCTACTATTAAAAGTAAAAGAAAAGTGTTAAAACATACTTTTTACTGTATTTTATTTATTAAGAAAGAGGATTTAAATTAAAATAATCTATCTGCATTACAGTACGAATGCTTTGAGCAGTGTCAGTATGGTGTCCATGGCAATGATTTCCCAAATAAATTCAATCAAGAAAGGTAACATAGCACATGTGCTTGAGACTTACAGAGAATGTATGTGCATTGTCAAGGTGCAAAACAAAAAGCATAAAGAGGGAGCTAACACTTGTTTAAAAAAGTCAGTTTGTTGTGCACTTACCCTGGAGTGAAGATAACATCAGAAAAGCACGAAGACTCCACAAATAGAGTTGGATAAGCATCAGTACAAAATTAGGAAATGGACCCTGTCCATTGGATTTAATAAAGTGCAAGAAGCTTTTATTTTGTTTATCCAAATGAAGTCAATATTTGGCAAACACAAGCAGCAACATGACCAATAACTCAGAGACAGGTTCGGCTACCATCTGCTGCAACTTCTTACATTCAAAATACATTCCCATTCATAAAGTAGCATAAGCAAAAGACAGGTTTAAAGCATTTTTTTGCATTTCTTTAAAACAGCCAAAATAACAAAACGGTAGCACCAAACACTCATCGGTCATGCCATCCTGGTGGTTGTGAACGTAGCTGTCAAGGTGCTCACTGTGTTGCTGTGCATACAGTCAGTGAGAAAAATGTGTTTAAAAAAAAAAAGTTGCATACTATGGAACAATTATGCACCCCCACACTACTGGTTAGAGATTTAGAAATTAAAAGTCCAGAAACAAAGGTTGCTTCAAAAAATTGTCGGTTTATGTCTTTAGCTTATTGCTGCTGTGTGTGTTTTTAGTCACCCCCACCACAATTAGAAGGTTACAAAATTGGGAACAAGGAGTGGAATTTTATATTGAGGAGCACAGAAACCAATCAAAGAGAGGGATCTCTTTAAAACGTTTAATAATTGCTTTGCTGTAATGTTTATTTAATACTCCAAGTTACACGATCGGTAAACATAATGGTGGCTCTGAATTAGAAACATAGAAATCTGTCATCAGAAAAGGACCCAAATGGCCCATCCAGTCTGCCCCTTTCCCCTCCCCAAAGTTAACCTTGATCACCCCCATCTTACCCCCCCCCCTCCTTTGTGGAATCCAGCTTACTTTTGTCCTTCCTGGAACTTATCCTTCCATTTCTTGTTTAAAAACATGTAGTTATCCCATGCCCTCTTGAACTTCCCCACTGTTTTTGCCTCCACCACTCTCTCCAGCAGTCCATTCCAGGGGCCCACTGCCCTCTCTATAAAGTAGTTCCCTCTCCTATCACCCCTGTATTGTCCACCCTCCAACTTTAAGCTGTGCCCCCTAGTCTTTGGATTCTCTTTGCTCTTGAAGTTGCTCCCTTCCCTCACCTTGTTTATTCCCTTTAGGTATTTAAAAGTTTCTGTCATATTCCCCCTCTTTCTCCTTGTTTCCAGGGAATATAGGTCGAACTCCTTCTTCCTCTCCTCATATGTCTGCTAATGCATGCCATACACCATTTTGGTCACCCTTCTCTGAACCCTCTCCATATTCCTTTTTTGGTGGTCTCCAGAACTGTACCCCATACTTAAGGTGGGGAAGAAGTATGGACCTGCATAGGGGCATTATCACTTCCCTTCTCGTACTTGTGATACCATTCCCTATGCATGCCAGCATTCTGTTTGCTTTTCCAACCACTTTGTTGCACTGTTTTGTCTCTTTTAGGTTGTCTGAAATTATAATCTCCAGATCCCTCTCCTGCTCCATTACCAAAACCTACTCCCCTCCCAGTGTGTATATGGCCTTTGGGTTTTTGTGCCCTATGTGCATGATTCTGCACTTTTTTGCATTGAATCTCAGTTGCTATCTCTCCGACCACCAAGCTAGCTTTATCAGGTCCTCTCTCATTTGCACCACCCTCCCTGGTGTGTCTACTCTATTGCTGATCTTTGTATCGTCCGCAAATAGGCACACCTTCCCATTTAGTCCCTCTGCAATATTCCCCATGCAAATGTTAAAAAGTATTGGCCCCAATACTGTCCCCTGTGGTACCCCACTTATCACCCTTTCCTGTCTGGTTGCATCCCATTTACTACCACCCTTTGGCCTCTGCCTCCAAGCTAATCTTCCATCAAATTTGTTATTTCCTTCCCAACTCCAAAGCTGTCCAATTTGCTCACTAGTCTTCTGTGAGGAACAGTGTCAAACATCCTGCTGAAGTTCAGTTGGCCACATCCATTGCCCCTCCCTGATCTTTCACCTTCATCACCCAGTCAAAAATTTAGATCCGGTTCATCTAGCATGACCTTCCCTTCATGAACCCATGTTGTCTGTCATCATATAGACCACTATCTTAAAGGTATTTAACTATCCTTTCTTTTAGAAGGGCCACCATAAGCTTACCTACCACTGAGATAAGACTCACAGGATGATAGTTAGTTGACTCTTCCTTGCCAGCGCTCTTTTGCAAAGGTACTACGTCCACCATTTTCCAGTCCTCTGGAACTTTTCCTGTAGCTGATGATAGATTGAACAGTCTCATTCATCGTCCTACCAATTCCTCCCCAAGTTCTAGGAGTACCCTGGGATGTAGGGCATCTGGACCCATTGCCTTGTCCACCCTTACCTTACTCAGTTCCTCCAAAATCCTGCTCTCCTTGAATGGACTAGTGTCCAGCCCCTCTATTCCCTTCCCCTGCAGCTTTGTTCCCTTTACCTCCCTTTCCATCATGAAAACTGAGCAGAAATACCTGTTTAGCAAGTCTGCTTTTTCCAAGTCCTTCTCCATCATAGCTCACCCCTCTCCTCCCCTCCCCTTTCAGTTTCAGTATACCCTGCCTATTTTTCCTTCTCTCCTTGATGTATGGGAAGATTTTTTTGTCTCCCCTGCTGGCCTCTCTTGCTGTCCTCTCCTCCATTTCTGCCTTTGCCCTCTTGATTGTCTGCCCTGCCACATTTAACTTTTCCTAGTATACCGGTATGCCAACTGAACAGCAACATTTCAACATTGTAGGACATTACAGCGACAAGTCAATGTTGCCACTGTAATGTACCTGCAGGACCCCTGCACTGCTGCTTTTGGGGCTTGCACCCCTCCCCAAATCAACTCTAACTCAGAGTTGATGATCATTACGTGTAGGGGTGCAGGGGAAAAGTCAACTGTATTGGGGGGTTTGGGGTCAAAGCTCCCTGAAAAAAATTGAGAGTTTATCTGATCGATTTTAAATCTGTCACTGTGCTGACAGGTCAGAAATTTGTTGTCGAGTTTGGTGTTGTAGACCCATGTATACCTCCCTGTCTTTTTTTCCTTGTGTTCTTTCATATGCCCTAAAAGCCATCCTTTTCTCCCCTATTGCCCTTGACACCTCTCTGGGGAACCAAAGCAGCCTTCTTCCTCTTTTGCTTTTCCCTACCTTTCTAATTCACTGATCCATGGCTTTCAAAATTCCTCCATTTATTGCCTCCCACAGTTCCTCCACATCCCCCAGCATTTCCATGCCTTCCATCTCTACCCTGAAAAACTCCCTCAGTCTATTGAAATTTGCCCTCCAGAAGTGCAGTACCCTAGTAGTGGTTTGACTCCCTTCCATCCCCATCATAAGTCTAAATCTAACTACTCTGTAGTCACTTTCCCTCAGATTTTCTCACACTAAGATCTCCTCTACACTGTCCCCATTTGTCAGTATTAAGTCCAGTGTAGACCCACCTCTAGTAGGCTCTCTGACTAGTTGTTGTAGGAGTGCTTCTTTCAGGGATTCCAGTATCTCCCTATTTTTTGCAGTTGTAGCTGATGGGATTCCCCTGTCCACATCAGGGAGATTAAAATTCCCTACCAGTAAAAGTTCCACCTCGCTAGCCATCCTTTGTACCTCCTGCATAAACTCATTGTCTGCCTCCTCCACTTGATTTGATGGCCTGTAGACCACTCCCAGGAATATTGTATCTCCCGTCCACCTGACCAACGTGACCCAGAGGACCTCCACCAATCCCATACTTACCTGCCCTGCTGTTGCCATTATCTCATCCCTTACGTGTAGTGCCACCCCTCTTTTTTCCCCATCCTGTCCTTTCTAAAGAGGCCGTAACCTGGGATAGCCGCTTCCCAGTCATGATTTTCTGTCCACCAAGTCTCCATTATGGCAACCAGGTCCAGTCCCTCATCCACCATCATAGCCTCTAATTCTCCCATTTTAATCCCCATACTCCTAGCATTTGCCACTAAACCCTTCCACCAATGTCCCCCATACTCTAACTTTTTCCTCCCTTTATCCCCTGTCCTCTTCTGTGGGGGAGCACTAACTAGGCAAGATTCTCCATGTTCTTCCACCTTCCCTTGACTCGTACTCTCCCTCTCTTAGTTTCAGACTTTTCCTAGGACCCCATGTATATAACCTTGCAACATTGTCCTCAACACCCTAGCTCCCCCTCATTTACATGTAGTCTGTCCTTTGTGTATAGATTTTCCCATTCCCAAGTGTCCCCCCCAGTCCCCTAAGCAGGAAAAACCCTCCCCTTTGCACCAATCCCCGAGCCAATGGTTGAAGTCCTTTATTCTGATAATGGAATTTAAAAAACATTTAGTACCAGGCAAGTTAATAATCCTGTGATTTGGCTGTAGATGTACATTAATGAAACGATTAACATAGGGCTCCTAGAATGCTGACAACCAATCAGGTTGCAGCATTTCTGAGAACCTTTTAATAATGTGTCCCTGAGGAGGCGCTGTTTCTGGCACGAAATCGGTCGGACCTTTTGTTTGTTTGAACTGTCTGTCCTGCATGGCGTTCCTGAATTGTGATGTTGGAAGTTATACTCACAATACAGTACATTTTTCAGGAAGTGTTGGTGCTGTGTTTTTGGTTTTTTTGTGTTCGGCTTCTTAACACAGGCACAACTCAGGTTTGGAGCAGCCTTTCTGTGTTTTTGCAAACCTTTTAATAATACCATTTAATGACCACTCCCAAAGGTAATAAAGTGCATGGCAAATAACATGGGGCATAGAATTGAGACACCTGGGACCCAATATTCAAAACTTTGCCTGAGGGCAAAATTTGCACTGCCCAGTGAGCTAATTAGCCCACAGCCAATAGCATGCAATATTCAAAGGAACAGCCCGGGGGCAAACACTGCTGAATATAGTGGGCAAACGAAGGTGGGAAAACATAACTGTGAGTGTAGTGCAAAGACAGCCCAGCAAAGAAGACAGCTCTGAATATAGCAACTGGGCAGTGCAAACTGCAACAGCAGCCCAGTGCACACAGATTTGGAGTCAGGTACAGGTGAACTACTTGGCTACCGTGGTTGCTAGCAAAGAAATGGTGCATAACAACTGCAACCAGCAGTGCAGGCAAAATACAGTAGTGCCGTGCTTAGGATCAGACACGTTTGCTCAGAGCAAACACATTTGCCTGGGGCAAAACTTTGCCATTTCAAAATGGATATGGAAATAAACCTACTTAGGCATTCTGAGGGGGAAACAGTCACATTAGCATGTCACTATGGCTTGATTTACATGCATTTCCATGTGTAGATTGCCTGGGCTATTTCAGGGTGTACACAGCACCACCTGTATGTCAGACTGGAACTACAAGTCAGTAGTTGCAGGCTGGATTTGTACACAGCAGCACAGACTATTGTGCCCCAGAGGACAAGTATAACGGGCATGGGTAATTGTGCTACATGCCATAGACATACTGTTGTTTCTGCTACAGTGTGTATCGTATGCTACAGTACCATGGGTAGTCGGTATTGTTAGACGCATCAATGCATACTGTGCGTCGGGTAACATTGAATGCTGCTATCCACACATAGGCAGGCCCAGCTGGCAGATGTGTACTAAGAGTGGACAGCATTGTCATACTGTCCTGTGACCCACATGTGCTGTGCCAGTGGCATGGGTTTCTCATAGTACCACACACATGGCCGGCTATGTGTGTCTGAGTGCATGTACAGGTGTGCGATATGTGCCCAGGGCAGGCCAGACACATACCATCATACAGACCCAATGATGTCAGAGGCATTCCCGTCACTGGAGCATGTGCACTGTGTGGGTGACCCCAGCTGTGTGGCACCACCTACTACATGGTGCATCCCGGGCACCTGTACACCCTCGCCTCACCACCCTCCCCTCAGGGCAGCATGTCTGTGCCTTATTGTGCTGGTGTACCCCCTATGGAGGAATTGGGTGGGTGTGCTGCATGTACTTGCCGACAGGATGTCCACTGGGTACTAGGTAGGGTTGTCAGAACTAGTTCGGTAAAGATTAGAACCCTCCTTGAACCCTGGTGTTCAAGTTCTAACTTAGAACTCAAACACTAAACGGTTCGCAAAAGGGTTCTAATCACCGCGGGACGTTGTCTGTTTGCACTTACGTACCTACGTATGGGTCAGGTGGGGGTCGAGTAAGCTGCGCGAGCCGCGGGATCTGTAGGGGTATTTAGGGAGATGTGCCGTGAGGAGGAGCGCCATTTGCAGAGGGTCGGCGCGGAGGTAGCAGCAGCCTAGCTAAACTGTAGCGTTAGCGGTTAGTGTACCGCTACTCTTGTCCAGTGGCCACTTCCATCATCCATTTTCCTGTGAGACCGAGAACAAGAGAAAGGCTGAAAAAAGCTCAAAATTGGGTGGGAGTGGGACTAGGGGGAGGTTCAGGACAGGTGGAGGGATTAATCAAGAATTGGGAAGGGACTGGGGAATAGGGAGGGATCGAGACCGAGATCAATCAATATCAGGACTGGAGGAGGACTCAGGAGGACTCAGAGAGAGAATTAAAAAAAAAGAAGAAGAAGTGAAGAACTTTTGTGAAATGTGATTATTTGAAACTGAAGCACTGCTCAGTCAGTGGTGCACACTGCACACTCAGCAGCTGCCAGCAACAAGCATACAAGGGGGGCAAAAAAAGGCAAATGAATCTGAACCCTTCCCATTGTAGTGTGTGTGTCACAGAGAGAAGCCCAGTGTGTGCCCCTTGACTGCACTGTACCCTACCCAGTGTGTGTTATAGAGAGAAGCCCAGTGGCCAGTTGTGTGGTGGCATTAACCTTACATGACAGAAATGTAGAAATATAATTCTCATTCCCTGGGTTGCATATGTGACTCCGTCTCCTGTGGTCAGCCCATCACCCTGCTGCTGTGTGCCCTTGACTGCACTGTACCCTACCCAGTGTGTGTTACAGAGAGAAGCCCAGTGGCCAGTTGTGTGGTGACATTAACCTTACATGACAGAAACGTAGAAATATAATTCTCATTCCCTGGGTTGTATGTGACTCCGTCTCCTGTGGTCAGCCCATCACCCTGCTGCTGTGCACCCCTTGATTGCTATGTATGCCTATGCCCAGCAGCCCAATCATTCTGTAAGCCTTGAACCTGGGATCCTTTAGTTGCAAACTGTCATATTCTTCAATTACTTTCAGTCCACGGTATCACAGTGTCACACAACCAAAATAAAATTTTGGAGTTGTAGCCAGCGATCACAGATCACATTGCTTTGTTACACAGGAATTGTTTGGGTGTGGGTGTGTTCACGCAGTATACTGGTAGTACTGGTACTACTGTCTGTTATGGCTGACACCAACATAGATGAAGCATCTAGTGCTGGTGTTGGAGCAGGTGTTAGTGGTAGTGGTAATCCTGGTGCTAACAGAAATAACCAAATGTTTCACGTGATAGAAATTCAACAAACAGCAAAAGAGCAACAGTGAAGTGTGGTAAAGGGGACCTTTAAGAAAACCTGTACAGCTGCTGGGGTCACACGGAGAGGCACCATAAGGTATGCCATTCATGCTGTTAAGATCCCTGTGACTAGCAGCAATAATGCAAGTGACAGTGAGTCCCTCTCTGACTCAGACAGTAGCTTTTTGTCTCAGTCCGACACTGTTGTGTCTCGCGACAAATCATTACTTCCTCAACAAAGTGAAATGAGCAAGTCTGCTGACACATGAATCAGGTAGTGCACTTGCAAATACATCCAGCACTGTTGGCAATGAAAAAGACATATCCATTGAATCCACCACTTCTGTGTTGGCCAGCAATGAAAATCCATCAGAGTCTTCTGCCCACTCTTCTAGCACCAAGGAGCATGTCCCAGGTTCTGTTAGGACAGGTGAAAAGACACAAACAGTCTTTAGCTATCTTCCTAGCACTCGAACAAAATCTGTCAAATCTGAGGTGTGGAATTATTTCTCTGTCAGTAAAACTGATCCATGCAGCGCATTTTTTTCCCTGTGTAAACAGAGTGTAAGCCGTGGTAAAGTTGTGTCATGCCTTGGCACTACAGCTCTTAAACGCCATCTGAAAAAGCATTCGGTTTTGCTTGATCATCCAAAACCCATGTCCTCCATCTTCCAGACCGCACGTGAGAAGGGTCAGAAATCTGAAATTGATACTGAATTGTCTGAACTTGATGCGGTCAGAACCACTGCCAGCCCTAGGATCACTGTTACCACCAATGCCAGCACCATTAGTACCAGTTGCACATCCAGTGATGGCACTGAATGTATAAGTCCTAGTCCACCATCTCTGCATCCATCTGCCCATCGAAGCACGGTGTATAATAAACCAGCAGGGACATGTTGCAAACAGCTAACACTGTCTCAGGCATTTGAAAGGCAGAATACCTTTACTAGAAATCATCCAAAGACCCTTCATCTTAATCACCGAATTGGTGAACTGTTAGCCGTAACCCTTCTCCCATACTCTTTGGTAGATCATGAGGATTTTAGGGAGCTCATGACATTAGCAGAGCCTCGTTACAATGTTCCTCATCGAAGGTACTTTTCCTATGTTGAAATACCAAACATTTATCAGGCTTTAAAAGCGACAGTGATGCTTGCACTTAAAACTGCAGAGGGTGGGGTTATTCATGTCACAACAGATATGTGGACAAGCACTCAAAACATAGATTACATGTCCCTTACCGCTCATTGGGTTACGATTTCTTGTGCTTCTTCAAAAACAAAGACACCCCAAAAAATGGCGCTGCTGCATATAAAGAAGTTTGGGCAAAGTCATACTGCTGCAAACATCTTGCAGGAACTAAATGACCTCCTTGACGAATGGGTTTATTCTCACGGTCTAAAATGTGGCTTCATAGTAAGTGACAATGGAGCCAACATCTTAAAAGCAGTACAGGATGGAGGATTTCTGCATGCTTCTTGCTTTGCACATTGCTTACACTTAATTGTCACGGGATTTCTCAGCAACGAAACACAAGTGGATGGTATGATTGCTGTTTGCAAAAAAATTGTGACTCACTTTTCACATTCAACCAAGGCTATATGGACATTGTCCGAACTGCAAAAAAAACACAAGCTACCCCAGCAAAAGCCGATTCAAAATGTTTCCACTCATTGGAACTCAATGCTTTATATGCTGCAGCGCCTCTTGGAGCAAAAGCAAGCTGTACATGAGTACTGCTCCAGTTACATTATCAGAGATGGCATTATGCTGTCTGTGCTGCAGTGGAAATTAATGGAGACAGTGTGCTGTATCCTAGCTCCTTTTGAAACAGCTACAAGGGACATGTCTTCTGAAGGTGCATCTGTGAGTCAGGTTATCCCACTCATAATGCTCATTTCACATCATCTTAGTGTTCTAAATCTACAAATAGAAAAAGACAGATCTGAAGCCAGACAACATGTCGCCTGTATCATGGGAATCTCGTAAAGAGAATGAGCGAGCGCTCAAAACCAATGACAAATTAGTTGCAATGATGAAATCAAGACACTACATCCTTGCAACTCTCTTAGATCCCAGGTTCAAGGCTATACATCTTCCAAAAACAGATGATATAGAGCAGTACAAATGTATGTTGCTAAATGAGCTGCAGCACTCACAGGAGTCAAACACAGACATGCACAGTACCCTCAGGTTGTCATCACCACAACATGCAGATTCATCTTCACAAAGGGATACAGAACTGGAAAAGTCACCAAACATTAACAGTAGTTGTTCCACAACTGCCACTTCTTCAACCCTTAGTAGCAAGCTAAATCTGTGGCAAAACCTTTCCCAAATTGCTGCCATACCAGCTGCTTCTGCTGATTCCTCTTCTGAGCGGACTCTGTCCATCATGGTAGACAGTTACCTGCAAGAACTGCCTATTCCTATTGATGCATGCCCTTTTGAATACTGGAGATCAAAAAAGTCAATTTGGACAGAGCTGTATGATGAAGCCTGTAAATATCTTGGTTGTCCTGCAACAAGTGTCTCTTCAGAACGCATGTTTAGTACAGCTGGCAATATTGTGACAGACACCAGAAATAGGTTGCTGCCAGAAAATGTACACACGTTAACTTTTATTAAAGTTAATAAGTCAAGATTTTCGTATCTCTACAAGAGTATACAAACTGATCCTGAAGTGATTGATGTTGTGGATGTTGATGGTGATGACAACTCAGATGGTGGTGGCTGGTAATCCTGTGTGGGACGGAGCCTCTCTGCACCAAAAAGGAAACTTTTACAGACTGTGATGACTTTGGTTGTCGTCTCTCTCCTTTCTCGATCTACTACCTTGGACTATATACCCCCAAAAACTTTCACCATTTCATGGCAAACTGCTTTGTAGCTAGGGTCTAAACTAAAGTCAACAAGTTTTATATACAGGGCAATTTTAACATCAGTGGGAACAGGCCCAAATTTGGCATAAAAGGGACACTGTCACATCGGTCCTTTCTGTATCATATTATTTATAGTTAAAGTGAAAACATATATTTTTGGATTTACCTTCTGTGACTTTGTGGTGCATCAGTATGGGAGCTGGGACATGGAGACGGTCTATTTTCAATTTAAAGAGGACAAAACAATGAGTTCTAATTGGTAGCTGTTTATTATTTTTCAATTACAGAAATGTTAGCCATAAACGAAAAATGGATGCTAGTACATGGGTGAGGTTGTGGGTTGGTTTTAACATGGGTGTAAGGGTGGCATGGGTGCTACTGTACAGATGAGGGTGGTGGAAGAAAAGTGGAATGGGTGATGGGGTGAAAGGTGGGTGTTGTTTTAGTTCTTTCATTTACAGATTCGTGATCAGCTGGGAATGGTGAGGAAAAAAATTATGACAGACCGAACCTACTGTACACATAATATATATTCTTATTAAATACATTGCAAACTGCTGCCACCTAGCACAATTGTCTTGTCCCCTTTAAAAAAAGAATAAAGGAATCAGAAATAAAAGAAAATCTGCATCAGCAGTTTTCACAGAATGTGACGTATCATAAAGTGTTTTTGCTTTACAAGTAGTGATAATTTGATACATAATGGGGTTGACAGACGCTGTCCCTTAAACATCACATGCCAACTGCTGCAGCTACATTAAATGTTCCTTAGCATGTGGTGAGGAAACCACTTTTTTTATTTATGTGACTGAAATACAGATTTTATTGAAGTATCAGCTGCAAAAATGCATCATCCTAGAAAGTTGTAAGTATTACTTCAATTTGCCAACAAAAATGTTGGTATATATATGCATTACCTTAGAAAATTGCATGCATTTTGCCAGCAACAATGACTGGCATATTTTTTATTCAAATGTCTTGACTGACTACGTTATGACATAATATGTTTTGCAACAGTTCCACATGCTGCTGCTGTAGCATAGCTTAACTTTGTTATAAAAGCTATCTTTTAAACATAGCAACTTTTGATTTACTCATTTAAAACAGAAAGCAGCAAATAGCTGAAATTAGGTAATATCAGTTATTTTTTCTCATAATTCATGACGATGAGTATATATAGCTGAGTACATAAATGGCTAATGTGCCTCTTTCTTTCACTAAGGAACTATGATGCAGCTGCAGCAGGAAAACTTTTAACATATGGGTGGGTGGATGGGCCTGTTAAGTATTAAGTTGCTGGCTTTAGCAAACAGAAGAAACCATAGATAAACCTAGTTGTATTCCTATCAATGTCACACAAGATAATTTCTCTCCCCCTTATACTGAACAGTTTATCCTTTACATGTATTTTATTACTATCTTCGTTACTGGCAGCACAATAAAAAAATAGGGTTCGAGTTCTAAAAAATTTTAAAAAAGATTAGAACCCTAGAACTTTTTCAAAAGTTCTAGACTAGAACTAGAACCCAGAACTTCAGAGGGTTCTGACAACCCTAGTACTAGGCCACCCTCAACATCCTGGCAGAGTTGGGACTGGTGCCAGATGAAGGTGTTATGGGCACTGCCAGGGCACTGTGCTAGGACTCATGGGCAGTACCATCGGTTTGCAGCATATCACTTCCTTGGCACATGGAGTGGCCCAGGGTGGCCTTCTGCCCTCTCTTCCTGCCCAAGGACTGCAGTCATCAGGTGCACCATGATATTGTTGTTGCATACAGCCCTGTTGCCTGTTGCTGCTGTGTCCACACCCTCATCCTAGTTTTGCCCAGAGTTAAGATTACCTTTTTCTGGGTGGTAACTTGCGCCGCAATATGTGTCACGCAAATGGACGTTGCGCAGCACTAACTTGCTGAATATACCATAGCACCTGCATTCATGTAAATGCCCCCTCTCTTTGCTCAATGCATACATTATCATTTTGCACATTGCTATTCCAGTTTGCCCACGTTAATTGGGCTTTTGAACATAGCACAAGCACACAAATGGCATGCAAAGTGTGCACAATTTGTTTGCCCACCAGGCAAGGTTTTGAATATTGGGCCCCTGCAGCATCCCACAGCATATCACAGCAGGCTGTGAGACAAAGTACTTAATGAATCCTGCTGCAATCTGCTGAATAAGAAGAACTCAAGTCATTTATAAGTTGTCCTGGTGAGTCCTCCATAGTGCCACAGGTGACCCATCAACATTATATGATCCACCATCTCAAATGGCAACAGAAGATTCAGAATAAGCACTGAGCATTTCCTTCTAACCCTTGGCAAGAGAAGGTCATTAAACACCATAACAAGCACTGTCTGTATGCTGTGACGAGACCTGAAATCAGACTGGAATGACTAATGATGTTGCATATCTTGAAATATACCTCAAGTTACACTGCAACTATTATACCTTCTCAATTACTTTCTATAGAAATAAGAGGCTTGAGACAGGTCTGTAATTAGTTAGACTGTTAGGATACAAAGATGACTTCTTGAGGAAGGATCTCACCACTGCCCCTTTCAGTGCATTGGGACAACATCCCTCCTCATGGGAACACTTAGCAATCCTGGCAAATATCGGACCTAGGGCTAGTTGATAGTCAACCAACAGATCGGTAGGACCCAATTCAAAAACACAATAAGCCGAATGTAACCCAGAGATCACCCCAAGTATGTCTTCATCAGACAGTGGAAGAAACTTGCTCCATGACCATGAAGTGCCCTCAGATATTGAAGGGAAATTCCATGAAGTTAGCAGAGGGGAGGAGCTCAGAAAGGAAATCAGGAAGTACTTTTTTAAGGAAGGAGTAGTATTAAAATGGACCAAGCTTCCTGAAGAGACTGTATGTGCTGAAGCAGTAGGGGGTTCAAAAGAGGGTGGGACAGGCAGATGGGAATAGTACGAGTGAGACAAGGGGCAGGAGGGGAATGTCCTGGTGTGGTCCCGGAGGACTTTAGAAGGGCAGATGTGATCTGATTTCACAAAAGTGGTAGCAAGAAAAAGGCTTTGACAAAGCACGGAGGTGTGTGAAACATGTCAGCTGATTAGTTCTCTGAACAGAGAAGCCATATGTTGTTGAGCGTTTGTGTGTTGTTCCTATTTTAACCAATATTTTTCATTTGTGTGGATTAATAAAAACACAATTTTTGCACCATTAAAAGGATGTCCGCGATCTTGTGTTGGTTACAAGGAACTGATACTGGAAGAATTGTTCTCCAGGCATAAGGTGGGTGCCGGCGTACAAAGTACTGTAGCAAGAAAGAGGCAGGCAATTATAGGCCTGTGAGCCTGATATAAGTGCTGGGTAAGTTAATTGGAACACTATTAAAGGAAATGATTGTGAAATATCTTGTATTCAGCGGATTACAGGAACCAAGGCAGCATGTTTTCGCACAGGGAAAGTCACACCAAACAAATCTGATAGATTTATTTGACTGGGTGACAAAGGAGTTGGATCAGGGAGGAGTGGTAGATGTGGCCTACCTGGATTTCAGCAAGGCGTTTGACACCATTCCACACAGAAGCCTGGTAAGCAAGTTGATTAACTTGGGGGGTGGGTGATAAGCTGGTAACCTGGGTAAGAAACTGGTTAGTGGACAGGACACAGAGGGTAGTGGTGAATGGAGTTCACTCTATGGAAGAGAGGGTCACCAGCAGGTTACCTCAGAGATCAGTGCTGGGTCTGGTCCTCTTCAATGTCTTTATAAGTGATATAGTGGAAGAACTGAAAGGGAAGATCTGCCTCTTTGCAGATGACACCAAGATCTGCAACAGAGTGGTCACTCGGGGAGGTGGAAAGGATGAGTAGAGATCTGAAAAGACTGGAAGAGTGGGCAAGGGTATGGCAGCTGATGTTTTTTCCCCCACAACTGCCATGGCTCTACTCCTTTGGGCTTTCATACTTGACCTTCCCCCTGTCCACCAAGGCGGCATCAACTTTCACCGCTTATTACTCATCAGACCTGTAGGTCTAACCCATCAAGCACACCTGTTGATTCCAACTGATCTCTGGCAGGGGGCTTAACTGGGGACGTCAGCAGGAGGGGCAGAAACAGTCCATGCTGCATGACCTGGGGTGTCATAGGGGAGCTAACCTAGGGCCATGACAGCTATTTTTCTGTTTTTTCCTGGTCCTGCCCACCCCTCCCTTATTGGCTGCACGTGTTCATGGCTGGCCTGGGGGAGAGTGCCTGATGGCATGTGATCACCCATGCCATCATTGGCACCACCACTAGCCACCACCAGGAGCTGTGAAAGGGTGATGCAACAGCCTCTCTCACTCCCGGGAGGAGAGTGTCCATGAGACGTTCTTGAGCCATCCTTGCCAGCATCCACTCCTGACATCCTGGGCTCGGGGTGCAAACCCAGGTCACCAGAGTGCCAGAGTGATTCCTGTCATTCGGTGCCACAGAGCTGACTGGCAGATGAGTTTTAATGCAAAAAAGTGTAAAACAATGCTCTTGGGCCATAGAAATCTGGGAGAAGGCTACAAAATGGGCAGAGTGATACTGACAAAGACCAAGCAGGAAAGACACCTGGGGCAATCATATTGGATGACCTACTGTAAAGGTGGCCAGGCAATGTGACAAGGCAGTCAGATGGGCTAGTGGGATAATGTGGTACATAGGAAGGGGTATCAAAGCAGGATGAGGGAGCTGCCCCTATACAGATCACTGGTAAGACTCAACATGGAGTATTGTGTCCAGTTCTGGAGACCACACCTCAAGAAAGTCATAGACAGAGTGAAGGAGGTTCAGAGGAGGGCTACCAAAATGGTGCAGGGTCTGCATCAGAAGCCCTATTAGGGGAGATTAAAAGAATGAAATACTTACACCCTGGAGGACAGGAGGGATGGTGGAAATGATAGAGACCTTTAAATATCTCACTAGGGTTAATAAGGTACAGGAGGGTGTATTTTTCAGAGAAAAAGATGCTCTAAAACAAGAAGACATGCTATGGAGTTGGAGGGTAAATTCAGGATAGATGTGAGGAAGCACTTCTTTACAGAAATCATGGTGGATACTTGGAACAACCTTCCAGCACAGGTAGTGGGTGTTCAAAAATGCCTGGGACAGGCACAAGGGTATAATAAGGGTAAGGAAGGGGTTAGAAGAGATTGAGCAATAGATCAAGTTGGGTCTGCAGAAAAAAAATGAAGGTTAAAAAAAATGGGCAGGGGGCCTGGCCTGAGTGCCAGTAAAGATGGCAGCTTAGTCCAATAGCTCTTGACTACCTCAGACTTATCCTGCTTGAATTGTCTACCTAGCCACTCTATTATGGGTCCTGACTGGTCTCTGCAGACAGCTTAATACCTCCCACACCCAGCTTTAGCTTTTTTTTAATCAGGTGCCAGTTTTCAGTTATTCTGCTCGTCTTCAATCTAGCTGTCAGCATGCTGACCCCCGCTCATCATGGTGTCAGCCCCAGTATTTCAGTCTTTGGAGATGGCAACAGTCAAGTCCGTGTTCTCGTGCCTTCTAGCCAAAATGGCAAACATTAGGAGTGTCTGTGCTGCCAGCAACAAAGAGTTGAACTCACTAAACTCTCAGGTAACTCCAACAGAGCACAAACTACAGTTGATGGATGACAAGCTTGCTTCGATTGTTGATCACCTGAGAGAACAGGAGAACAGGACAGGATGATGCGTTACCTCTGGAATCATGTGGAGGACCTGGAAAACAGGAGCCAATGAAACAATCTCTGTTTTGTTGGCTTCCCAGAGGGGTGTGAAGATCGTGACTACATTGCCTTTCTACAAAGGGTACAGCCCATCCTGTTAAAAATTCAAGGGAGCACAGTGTATGAGATCGAGTGCACCCATTGATCATTGACAGCAAAACCACAGCTGGGAGATTGCTTATACTGGCATGCTTCCTTCAATTTAATGACCATATGTCCATCCTGCATCTGGTGAGAGAAAGCGGGCATCTTAGGTGGCAGGGTCCCGTTATACAGATCTTTCTGGATTTCTCCCAGGAACTGTCAAAAAAAGAGATGGGCTTTTGATAATGTAAAAAAAAGGCTTCACCAGCTGGGACTTGAGTACAGCTTCCGCTAGCCCACCACCTTAAAAGTTGTGATTAATGGTGTCTCCACAGATTTCAGAACTCCCAAAGCAGTTGAACGGTTTATAGAATCACAGTGGCCCACCACATCTCAACATCGCCTGTCACCATGGGGCTCCGTTCTGCACCCATGAATGTCTCTAAACCTCCACTAGATTCTCAGGATCTGTATGATCAGGACCACCTTCCTAAGGTAGAGGATATATGATGTGTGGTATCCCATGGCCAAAGTCACAAGCAAAGGTCTATAAGAGCATCAGAAATCCAGGAACAAGAGATCAGAGGACCAGACTTCCAAAATAGTCTGGGTCCACAGCTGTAGCCACAGCAAAGACTCCCTGATCTCTTCAAAGGACTTGCCTTTCATTTCAGAAGCTAATAAATTTGCTGTCCTCTGTTGCTAGTTTCCTTCACTTCTGGCTGACTTCCCTCCACTTTCCCCAGAAACAGCATTTTTTTAACCTCCATAGCCACCTACGTTTTCCTCGGCAGAGGTGGCAGCCAGGGTCTCATTACCTTCCAGCAACTCATCAGGCCCAGAGGAGACCCATCACCCCAGCAAAGTGGACACTGAAGTGGACAATGCTGTTGCCAGGTCTGGCACTAATGGCTGAGTGACTTATGGGTTCAGTACATTAGTTTGCATTATCGGCTTCCAACACGACTTGTTGGCATGAGTACTAATTTTCTGTGACACAGTTCAACACTAAGTAAACTTGTGTCTATCGGGGGTTCAATTTAAGGTGGGTACATGAAGGATTTTAATCTCTGCATGCGAGTTATACCCCTTTCTCCCCTATACTACTTGACATAAGTATGGCAGCATGTCGAGGTTATGGGGGAGGTGATCTATTTTCAGTATTTCACTCCTGTCTACTACATGTCATTATATTGTAAACCCCTGGGTGTAGCTTTCTTCATATCTCAGTGACGATGCCCTTATTGTCATCTCCTCCTTCCCGGTGGAACTTCATAACCACCCTACTACTTTGACAGCTTTGGCCTTGCACTGTGACCGACCACTCGTATGTTCGAGCAGCTTTTCCTTCGACTGTGTGGCAGCCAATCACTATCCTCCTTTAAAACATATTGCTAACCCTTAGTTTGCATATGTTTTTGGCCCTGGCTACAATCATAGGAGCTCTTCACAGTACGGAACCTATTGTCCCCAAATCCAGTGCTTTTGTGATTAGTCTAGTTATACTTCTTCTCTGGGTCAAATTTTAGTCCCGGTCATGTACCGTGCTTTGTGGTGTACTGTTTCAGACTGCCTTTTCATCCTTTTGAGGGTTCCCCATCAGGAACTGTAGCTGCCCTGACATGTTCCCACCTTTAGGACCACCCCTAATTCCTATAACCTGTTGCTTCCTGCCCCGGCCCCCCGGTCAAAGCAGCTGCCCCTTATCACAGTTAATGTTATCTGCTGACTTCTTTTTGCCTGGGAGTGTTTTACTGACACTTAACTGCTTTACTAGCAGTTTTACCTGACACTTAGCTGCTTTACTAGCTGAAATGTTATGGAGGGACCATACTAGCCACTGCTCTATCGCCCATTCTGGTATATAATGGGTTGCTCCGACTTTCCTTAGTGTACAAGAGTGATGGGCTAGATTCTCTGGGTTGAGGGCATAGAACCTAGAGAAATCTGGAGAGCATGTTTAATCTTTTTCTCCAAAATATTGTAGATACCCCATAGCGTGCACTCTATGGTGCACCTCAGTGTACAGCTGCACAGTTTATAGTTGCCATATGCTAGGATCTTCTCTATCCCAACCCTTGTATCTCTGGGGAGAGGTGGGGTGTTCTGGGCCAACTGACACTCTCCCTCTACTCCCCTTTCCTGGCATCCCCTTTTCCACCAAAGCACACTTTATCCCAGGGTATAATTCCCAACTCCCACCTCTGTTTCACCCCCCCCCCCCATTTGTTCCTTTTGCTCTTTTGGTTTTGGTGTGGGTTATATTTTTTGGACCGGACACATTTGAACATTTAATTCACCGCCACCTTATCTCCCAAGTGCAGGCTGTGCCAGAGCAGGATGCCCATGTTCATTACTTTACCCTAAGCTTCTAAACGGTCTCTGCTTTTGCTGCTGCTCTCACTTTTTTTCCTAACTCCTCTTTTATTTCTTATTCCAACTTCTCTGGAATCCTCCTCTTCTCCTCAAGCGGCCACTCCCATGTCAGAGGGAGCTGTCCAGCTGTGCTTTGCTACTTCATTGAGATCCTCGCCTGGTTATGATACGTGGCTGCTTTCTATTTTTTTTTTTTTTACTTTTTAGACTATGCCTTCAGGGTTACCTCTCTGGTCAGCTTTCGGTCCTGCTCTCTGCATGGCAAGACAAGGTACATTTTATTTTTCCCATGCCCAATCCCAGAGGCTTTGGGCACCTTACAATAAAAGGTAGGGTCAATACACCACAACACACACAATAAAAGTTTAATAAATAAATATATAAATAAATCTCAGCATTACTAAATAGTTTCATAAAATTAATACAGCTTAGTCACCTTCATCGGGGAAGGCCAAACAGAAAAGGTGGGCCTTAAGCCTCTTTTTAAACAGCTCAACTGTTGGGGCCTCCCTGATAGCAGCTGGCAGAGTGTTCCACAGGGTCAACCTGATGATATTGAAAGCTCGGCCACCTGATGTTTTTAGGCCGACTCTGGGAACATCAAGGGGACCCTGGGTCGAGAAGTGGAGGGAATGGGCCAAGGAGACAGGTCTTAGGAGGTCAGCAAGCTAACCAGGGACCAGACAGTATAGGGTCTTATAGGTGAGCAAACTTCCTTGAAGAGGATCTTCCACCTGACAGGCAGCCAGTGCAAAGCCTGCAGGACAGGAGCCACATGACTGGACCTTTCCAGGCCCATTAGCAACCTAGTCGCTGCCTTCTGCATCAGCTGCAGTTGGCGGAGGGTCCCTCCAGTCACACCGCAGTATAGAGCATTGCAGTAATCCAGCTTCGAAGTCACAAAGGCGTGCACCAGTGATGACAGGTCTTCAGGCAGAAGTAGGGGCTCAAGCCTGGCAAGGTTCCTAAAGTGGTAAAAATCACTTTTAACTGCAGATAACACCTGAGCTTCAAGTGTCAAGCTGCTGTCCAGAATAATGCCAAGATCCCACAACCTAGGGGAGGCCATTAATGATGTGGATCCCAGAAATAATCCTGTACCCACTCCAGAAGCACTCCCATCACACCTAGACCTGACTTAATCACCAGTACCTCCTTCTTGTCTGGGTTCAGTCACAACAAACTGCAGGACATCCAGTTGTTGATCTCAGCCAGGCAGTTGTTAATTTCTTCCATGGTATTTTATATTCCCGAGGCAAAAGACAAATACAGGTGGGTATCATCTGCATAGCAATGAAACTGCACACTGTGTTATCTAATGAGCTGTCCCAGGGGCAGCATGTATACCGCAAATAACATCAGTGAAAAAATCAAACCCCGAGGTACTCCACAGGACAGGGGCCTCAGGGAGGAGGAGGAGAAATTTCCCATCACCACTCGCAGCTCCCTGCCAGAAAGATATGACTCAAACCAGTTGATGACAGTACCGGCGTGTCCACAATACTCAAAAAGCACAATGTGATCCACAGTATCAAAGGCTGATGAGAGATTGAAGAGAAGAAGAACTGACCTGTCTCCTCAATCTTTAACCCTGAGGAGGTCATTGTTCACCCTGAGTAATGCCATTTTGGTGCTATGCCTAACCCTGAAACCTAACTGGAATGGCTCATAGATGTCAAAGGACATGAAGTGGTCTTTGAGCTGTTGCACCACTAGTTTCTCAACAGCCTTGCCCAGAAATGGCAGGTTGGAGGTTGAACGGTAATTCGCCAGGACATCTGGGTCGAGAGATGGCTTTATCAGGAGGGGTCACACCAGAGCCTCTTTCTAGGCATCCAGAAAGATTCTGTCTGACATCAAACACCAGACAATCCCAGCGAACACCGGTCCAATGGTCCTGACACATTTCATCAAGAAATTAGTTGGGGCCAGGTCCAGTTCACAATAAGTGTGCTTTAGCTTTGAGATTACCTCAATGACCTCGGCCACCTCCACTGGTTTAAACTCAGCAGCAAGAGGAAGGAGGCAGCTAATAGAACTCTGCTACTGGGACTAAAGAACTAGAACTCCACTACTGGGACTTTAAATTAGGGTAAAAAAACAAACAAGAGTTGGTGTGCTTGTCTGAGTTGGGGGAAGGGAACTGTTATCTGTGCTGTTAGCTAGGTGAAGAGAAGAGCTGTAAATTAGGGTGTGTGGCTTAGGCAACAGAAAGCCAGGTGTCCATATTTAAAACTTCCCTAGTTAGTTTTTGACAGAGAGCAGCAAGAGGAAGAAGGCAGCTGCTAGAACTTTTCTACTGGGACTAAGGAACTAGAATTCTACTACTGGGACTTTCAATTAGGCAAAAAAAACAAACAAAAAACAAGAGTTTGTGTGCTTGTCTGAGTTGGGGGAAGGGAACTGTTATCTGTGCTGTTAGCTAGGTGAAGAGAAGAGCTGTAAATTAGGGTGTGTGGCTTAGGCAACAGATGTCAGCTGTCTGTATTTAAAACGTCCCTAGTTAGTTTTTGACAGAGAGCAGCAAGATGAAGGAGGCAGCTGCTAGAACTCCTCTACTGGGACTATATAGCCCTCCCTCCCTGTCCTCCACCCCCTCACCCTTAGCCAATTCCACTTTTATAGGCACTGGATTTGACTGACAACAGGAACTTCCTGTTTGGGAGATGGAAGGGAGTGATCACACAGGCCCAACAGACTCACCATCCTAGAAGGAAAAGAATAGTTCTGCCTCACCACCTAGCTGCTAGAGGTCTGTCTCTGAGCAAGTAGAAGGAGACTACTGAGGAATACAGGAACTTCCCGTCCCAGAACAGGAACAGCAGGAGCTGAAAAAGCATGGAGGCAGTAGAAAAGTAAGGAGAAAAAAAAAGTAAATGGAGAGAGGAAAGAATAAGCATACAAAACAACAGTTGAGGGGCCACAAATAACATGATGGGACTGGTGCAGTGCAGAGGCTGTGGAGCAGCAATCGTCTGGGAGACATTCTGGAGGATGTGGTGTTGTCCCATCTACAGGCACCTCTCTGCACTGAGGGAGAAGGTTGTTCATCTCCAGGCTGAGTTGATCAGGATTCATG
This sequence comes from Neoceratodus forsteri, assembly GCA_016271365.2. NCBI lineage: Eukaryota > Metazoa > Chordata > Ceratodontiformes > Ceratodontidae > Neoceratodus > Neoceratodus forsteri. Next base: position 171,633,097 of record CM028135.1, read on the forward strand.
GACCCTCCTCTCCCACCAAGGGACCACCAGGGCTGATGCTGCTGCCTCGGAGGTTGCCAAGAAAGATGAGTGGTTGGACCGTGGTGGGCTCAGGGAGGGTGAGGGTGGAGGAACAGAGGTGCATCCCTCCAGTTGTACCTCTCCACAATTTGTATGCTGTTCTGGCACAGCATGTTTCCTCTATGAAGGCACCTGCAGTGGAGACCAAAGAGAATGCTGGGAACCTCCACAAAGGAGACTCACAGGAGGGTGGCATGGGACTCCACAGGGGAAGGAAACAACTCCTGGTGGGGGACTCAAGTGTTAGGGTGGTTGAACTTGGGGAGAGAGGGGAGAGTGTGGTAAGGTGCCTGCTTGGTACCATGACTTGGAAGGACGGAGTGAATTCTCAGGTTCACGGAAGCAGCTGCATGGAAGAGGCAGCCGGATGTCATTGTCCACCTAGGGACAAATGACCTGGCTGGGAATGGGATCAGAGCAGTGCAGAAGTTTGTGGAGTTGGGGAGGGGCCTAAGACAAGTAGCACACACAGTAACCTTCTCAGAGGTGCTGTCTGTCTATGGCAAGGGTGAGGCTAGGGTGCTCCACACCATGGGATTCATTAAATGGCTGAAAAACTGGTGCAGAGCTCAGGGTTTTGGCTTCACTGGGGACTGGGGGTCCACCTGGAGCGATACAGGCCTATACTGGTGCAATGGTTTGCATCTGTCCAGGAGGGGAACCAGGATCCTAGGTAATAGGTTTAAATGCTTCATTGGCAACCATTTAAATTAGCAAAGGGTGGAGGCACTGAAAAGGAGCAGGGAAATCCCAACCCACCCCAAAAAACAGGGTAGTTAGTGAGGTAAACATCAAGATAGAGAAGTCGATAGGGAGTAGGACAGGGATAAATGGAGAAATAGGCAAAGGCAGTAAGGATAGGGGGGCTAAAAGGGGTAAGACCATCAAAAAATGGAGGGCAATGAGTACCAATGTCCATAGTCTGGGTAACAAGCTCCCTGAACTAGTGGCCTTGATGGAAGATGGACACCTGGATATCATGACAGTCACAGAACCATGGTACACAAAGAACCATGACTGGGAGGTCAACATACCAGGTTACACAGTCTATAGGAAGGACAGGGAGGACAGAAGAGGAGGAGGAGGAGTAGCTCTTGACATTAGGGAAGGGATCAATACAATGGAACTAAAGGGTAAACAGGGAGGAGAGGAGGCACTGTGGGTCACCCTGGAGACAGGAAATGGCACTACAATCTGCACAGGTGCTGTATTCAGACCCCCATCTCAGGAGGAGGAAATGGACAAAGAAATGATAGAAGGTATCCTTAGGATGGCAGAAAAAGCAGAGATATTGTTGATGGGGGACCTGAATATGCCAGATGTTTACTGGAGTACCTTTGCTGCAGCCACATCCAAGAGCAAGGTCATTCTCGATGCCCTGCAAGGGGCATGCCTCAGACATATAGTGCTGGAACCCACTCAAGAGGGAGCAATCTTAGACCTGGTACTCTCAAATGGGGACAGAGAGAGGATCTCAAATTTAGAAGTGGGTAGCCATCTGGGAACAAGTGACCACCAAATAGTGTGGTTCATGATAAACACAGCTGTAGAGTCAAGCCATACAAAAGTGATGGTACTGGACTTTAGGAAGGCAGACTTTGTCAAAATGGGAGTGTGTCTTAGAAAAGCACTAGCAAACGGGCAAGAAGGAGGGGTGAAGGAACAATGGGGAAACATCAAAACTGCATTCGCAGAGGCAACAAGCCTTTGTGTGAAGCAAATAAATCAAAATGAAGGAAAAAAACACTATGGTTCTCAATAGAGGTGGCGGGGAAGGTTAGGGAGAAAAAGATAGCATTCAGGCAGTATAAGGAAATACAGAAGGAGTAGGACAGAGAACTGTACTAGTTAAAGCAGAAGGAAGCAGGGAAGGCAGTCAGAATAGCAAAGGCCCAAACCGAGGAAAAGATAGCCAACTCAGTTAAGAAGGGGGATAAAACCTTTTATAGATACATTAGGGAGAGAAGAAAGACCAATGAAGGGATAGTGAGGCTTAATAAAGGGGAGGGTGAGTGGGTGGGCAGAGGGTGACAGTGAAAAAGCAGGGATACAGAACAATTACTTCTGCTCAGTATTTACAAAAGAAGAGGAGTGGGAGGTACCTAATCCAATCAATAGAAGCACTTTGGATAGGGGAGTCAATAAAAGTCCATTCACAGAAGAAAGGGTTCTGAAAGAAATCTTAAAACTGAAGGTGGACAAAGTAATGGGTCCTGATGGGATTCACCCCAGAATTCTAAAAGAACTAAGGGGAGAACTAGTGACACCACTGATTACCCATTTTAACAAATCATGGGAAGATGGTGTGGCATCAAAGGGCTGGAGGAGAGCAGATGTGATTCCCCTTCACAAAAGTGGGAGCAAAGCAGAGGCAGGAAACTACAGACCTGTTAGTTTGACCTCAGTGGTAGGGAAAATGATGGAATCACTTCTGAAAGAAAGAATTGTTGAGTACCTAGAGGCCAGCAGGGCACAGGACCCAAGCAGGAAGGTCATGTCAGACGAATCTAATACATTTCTTTGACTGGGTGACCAAAGTAGTAGAGCAGGGAGGGACTGTGGACATGGCCTACCTAGACTTTAGCAAGGCATTTGACACAGTCCCACATAAAAGATTAATAAACAAATTAGTCAGCCTGGGAGTGGGTCCCAGGGTGATAGCCTGGGTAAAAAATTAGCTGGACAACAGGACACAAAGGGTAATAGTAAACAGAGTCCACTCCAAAGAAAGGGGGGGTACTAGTGGGATACCACAGGGTTCAGTACTGTGTCCAGTCCTTTTTAATGTCTTTATAAGTGACATTGCAGAGGGACTGGAAGGAAAAGTATGTCTCTTTGCAAGCAACACAAAGATCTGCAACAAGGTTGATACACAGGTGGGGGGGGTGGAAAAGATGAGAAGGGACTTAGCAAGGTTGGAGGAAGGGTCAAAACTATAGCAGCTAAGATTCAACTCAAAGAAGTGCAAAGTAATGCACCTTGGAAACAAAAACCAAGGGAAAGAGTTCACAATGGGGAGAGGTACTATCAACAACAAAAATGGAAAGGGACCTGGGGGTAGTCATATCAGATGACTTAAAGGTAAGCAAGCAATGTGAGAAGGCAGTAAGGAGGGCTAGGGGATACTGGGATATATAGGAAGAGGCATCACCAGTAGAAAACAGGAAACTGTTATCCATCTGTACAGACAGTTGGCGAGACCCCATCTGGAGTACTGCATGCAGTTCTGGAGACCCCATCTCCACATGGACATAGACATGATGGAGACAGTCCAGAGGAGGGCAACTAAAATGGTGCATGGTCTGCACCAGAAGCCATATGAAGAGGGATTAAAGGAGTTTAATATGTTATCCTTGAGGGAAGGAGGGAGAGGGGGGACATGATAGAAACTTCGAAGTATCTCAAGGGAATCAACAAAGTCCAGGAGGGTAGCATCTTTCAGAAAAGAGATGTGCAAGAACAAAGTGGCACGATTCGAAGATAGAAGGGGGGAAGGCTCAAGGGCAACGTGAGGAAGGATTTTTTCATGGAGATAGTGGTGGACTCACAGAATGGCCTTCCTGAGGAGGTCATGGGGTCAAAAACAGTGGGGGGAATTCAAGAATGCATGGGACAGACATAAGGCAATTCTGAGGGAGGTAGGAAGAAGTAGGCTGTTGGTTAACTAGGATCTGCATCTTATCCAGTAGGTAGGGAAATGGGCAGATTGGGTGGGCCAAGTAGTCCTTATCTGCAGTCAAAGTCCATGTTTCTATGTTTCATCCCCGACTAATGGAGTGCCTCAGCTCCTTCAAAGCTGATCAGTGCAATATAAAGCTTGTCTCATAGATGGAATCCCCTCCCAGATGGAGGACACCCTGTCAGAGAAAAATAGAGCAAATTCCTCACACAACGTGGTTAAAAAGGCTTTTTTCAGCTGTAGACTGACAGGATGTAGAAATCTATCCACAGTCCAAAAGAGCTGAGATGGTCTGTTTTTCCCTGCGGCAATCTTCCCGGACAGGAATTCTTCCTTCTTACAGTTGATTGCCCATTGGTACTCAAAGTAATGAGCACGCAAGGCCAGTTTGCCCCCTCTGAGTGGGACTTCAGCCTGCAATGCTACAACTTCCAATCCTTGATCATCATCTCCTTGAGATCCCCATCAAACCAAGGGGATCTCAAGTGAGAAGATCTGGGTCATATACAGACTGGTGCAACTGAGTCAAGCGCTTTAGGGACCACCCTGTTATAGGCATCCACCGCCTCACCTACGCCAATTGCACATGCAGCATCTACACTAGATAAGTCAGTAGCTGACCATCTCAGCAGGGAAGGGACTTCCGGGGGGGGTCCCAAACAGGAACTTCACAGTGTAATGATCAGACCAAATGACCTGATCAGTCTTGAGGTTGGCAACCTCAAGCCCCAGCGAGAAGACCAGGTCAAGCATGTGGCCGTGGTGAATGGTCACAGAAGTAACGACTTATGTCTTGTCCCAGTTATGACATCAACTGGAGGAGGTCATAACCAAATTGTAAGGATCCATCGTCAGCCCAGGCATTGAAGTCCCCCAGAATTAAACATCTGGGGGACTCCAATACCTTGCCAACAATGAAGTCTGCAACCTCCTGCAGGAACTCTCCCCCCGACTGCCCCAAATGAGGAGAATCCTGCAACCCGCACCTGGACCGCCATGCACTGTCACACACTCAAAGGAATTGGCTGATCCCACTAGGTGTACCATGAAGCCCAAGTCAGATCTAAAGCAGATGGCCACACCCCCACCCATGCATTCCCTCCTCGTGCAGTGCACTACGGAGAACCCAGAGGGGACAGCCGCCTCCAATATTGGCCCAGCGTCATCACCCAACCAGGTCTCTGTGATGCAAGCCAGGTCAACCGAGGAAATCAAGTCTGCCAGAATTGCAGTCTTGTTCCTCATTGACCTGGCATTGCATAGCATGGCCTAAAGGGGATTGGTAGGTGCTGCCCTCCCTCTTGCTACTTACCCACTCGGTCTTGTGGGAACTGCGGGGATGGAGACCAAACATGTCTGGCCTCTCTCTTTGGTCCACCTAATCCCAAGGCATTTCCTACACCCAGTCACCTCAGTGTCACTCACCTATGCTGCGCCCACTGCACCCTGCCAGCACCGGCCAGCACGTACCCTTGTAATACAGACTGATTCATTGTCGGTCCTATCTGTCAATCAGGCAGTGACTTGCTATTTTTTTCTGTTGCTCCCTTATGGGGCTACTATAAAGCTCTGTCAACCCTTGGTCCCACAAGACAGGCTTGGGTAGGAGTTTTCTCTCCATCTTGATGAGGTTAGCTGTGAGTGTTGCTTTTTACCACTCAGCCTCTGGTTCTTCTTGGTCATTTGGAGGGCCAGTGAGTTCTCGATGACCTTTGAAATAAATACCATTACTTTTTTGGGGGGAAGGGGTACTTTATTGCTATATTTGTTATTAGCTTTTACATTCACAGCTTTGGTTTGCTAGTGGGGGCTTTTCCCGTTTGTACATAGGTTACACCTGTTTGTTAGGGTTTTTGAAGGATATTGTATATGTTGTTGTATGGGATCAGCCAATTTTACCCAGGTTGATGTTTTTTGTATATAGTTGTAACCCCCAGGGGGCACTATCGTAAGGGCTACTACCTCTGCTTGCCCTAACTGTAACAGGGTGAGGGGCCCAGATCCGTTGGCGGGTGCCTCCACCCAGAGGTCGGGGTTAGAATAGTCAAGGATGACTTTGTCACAGCCCTCTGGGTTGCTGCAACGCACCCCCCTTCTTCCCACTAGTGGCCTACACAATTCAATTACAATGTCCTTACCATATACACTTACCCCCCGGCTCGAACCAATCAGCTTGCTCTGGAGACCCCCTGAAAAGTAAGGTGCAGTTACACAATATTCACGGTGCGGTAATTCACCATTAACACACAAACCAGCCAGTGTACCTTTGCAAAACAAGCAATCTGATTTATTTAAGGGGAGATAACAAGGACTGGGGGGAATCAGGTTGATTAGCTTACCACTACAATACATGGGTATCTACCTAGGGCTCTGTGCACAGGCCTGACCTATAAGTTACTGTCTATGGGTACCCAAGCCCTAAAGGCTAGTTCCTCGAAGCAGCTGGGTGGGACCCTGACACAAATGAGCATTTAATTCCTACAAAGATTAAATAGAGCCATCAGGCTCAGTTAGTGTAGCCAGCAAAGTAACCAGAAGGTCTTGCCCTTACTAGGAACATTTGACAGGGAGCTACCCTGATTTAGTACTCACGACTCCAGAAAGAAAAACGCTCTCACACCACTTGCAGGACCGAGCCTGTACTTCGAGCACCTCTCCACACATTTATATGCAAAGCAGAGGGGTACCATACCAGGCAACTGCTGTCCTTCTCGATACCTGCCTGCCATACACTGGGCCCAACCGATGCAGCTTCACTGTTCCTGACAGACTGAGCGCGATTCAAGCAGATTCTCCAGTCTTCTACAGGGTGAGCCTGGTAGGTACCTGTGCTCCTGTACGGCCTCCTCTGACCACTTCCCAGTGGATTTAGTCCGAAATTACTGGCATTTACAAATGCCCGACGCTGGCCTTACACACCTTCCCTCACGACCACTCAAAATGGCACAGGAGCCCCCGAGCTCCTTACTTGCTCACAGCCACAGCACCTCTGCATCTTGGACAGTATGGGGCAAGCTTCTTAGTTTGGGTGCCACCCGCTCCCATTGGTAGGCTGCGGAAACCAGCCACTAAGTTCGCCTCGATTAGTGCAAAAAAGGCGCCATGGTCCAGAACTTCACTTCCCAGAACCTCCAGCTGTATCCCTATTGGTCAGCAGGCTCCATTGAGAGTCCCAATCCTGGTTGGTCGCCAGTTACTCCATTTTAGATACCCCCTGCCTCTATTGGACCCTTCAGACAGTCCTGGTCCAAAATGGAGGAACACAGCACACAAAGTCCAGCTGCAAGAAAGGCAGGTTAAACAGCTTACATTCCCGCAAACACATCTAACAGCCTGGGGCAAACAATTACACTCTCTGGGAAGTGCTCACGCTGCCCCTTTGGTGACGGCCGAAACTGAAGCAATTAATCAGTGGCTCGAGTGGTACTCGAGCAGGAGAACACACAGCTCCCCCATAAGCAATGAATATGTCTGCAAACAGACAGCTCTTAAAGAGACAGTATGGGGAGGCTCCAAAAGCACTCACAGAGCCATTTAACTGGCTTTAAGCGCTGAACTCCAACCACCAGGGGGACACCAAGACAGCTCCTAAACGGCTGTGAGAAACCCCCATTTATAGGGGGGTTACACCCTTCCTGGCCTGGAAAGAACTTGGCGTCTTCGTCAAGTAGTTACCCTTAAATCATTTTAAGGTGAAACTGTTTAAATTAACAGCACATTAGACTTTTGATTGCACACATCACACAGTTTACTTTTTCCCTATACACAGTACACATATTACAACCCCTTTCTTTTATACATTAGGTCATTACTTCCTGGCTATGACACTTGGGTAAAGGGGGCCCTTCCCTATCCTCTACCTGAGGGCTAACTGGGGCAGTAGCACTATAATCAGAGGGTAATACTAACAGTTGTGCATCGTTCCCCAAAACTAGCTTGGGCAATGAACTTGGAGATACATAGATCCCCTTATGGACTACATTTAATGGTAGGTCCACAGGCTGACCCAGAGACTCATAACTTAACCTTATTACAGGCCGTACTTCTCGGCCAGTGTGTCTAGGGGTCTCAGTAAAATCTGCTACGGGCCCTGGCTCCATTTCTGCCTCATTTAGTTTAGTAGAGGGAAGCTCCACCTGAGAAAGAGACCCCGTGCCCGTAGTACTTTCGGGGACATGACCCTGTATAGCAGGACCCACACTACTTAGTTCAGTCAAGGGCACTTCTGGCACTACTGGGGTGCTATCAGGGCACTCAAAGTATTCTCCTTGCTCAGGCGGATCCAGAGCAGATCCCCCCACATCACTTTCCTCTTCTGAAAAGTCAGACAGTTCAGCCAGCCCAGATAATTCAGCCAGACTCATAGACCCTACTTCTCTGGCTTTGAGGCCACTCACTTCATCCTCGGGGAGTATGGGCTCCAAAGACAAAGCTGGGGGCTTAGACAGTCCATCAAACCCAACTTCAGCCCCAGAGTGAGCTAGGGGGTTGCCTTTAAAAAGTTGACTCAGTTCATAAGAGGGGTAATACTCCACATCATGTTGACTGTCTTCAGCCACAGACGGGGGATCAATTTCAGCAGGGGGAAGAGGGGAAGGCTCCTGGGCTTTAAGTTCTGAGGAGTCAACCCCCTCTGACTCTCTTTTTGGCAGCAGCTCTAGTTATAGGCCCAGAGGGAGGGGTATTAGGAGGCGCAGTCTCTATCAAAATCTGTCCAATTGGCAGCAGGTGATTTCGGTGTTAAGTTTTTACATCTTTTGAATTGGTTTTGGGCCTTACTTTGTACACAGGCAGATCATCTAGTTTGCCCACTACAATGTGAGGGAGATGGTGCCATCGATCAGCAATCTTATGTTTGCCATGCAGTCCCAGATTTCTTAGCAATACCCGATCTCCCTCCTGGAGTTTCTGTGCCTTCACCTTTTTATCATGCCTCTCTTTGTTGGCCAAGTTCCTTTTGGCAGCCATGGTTTGAGCCAGTTGGTATGCATGATTTAGCTGGGCCTTTAACTTTTGCACGTACTGTAAATAATCATCAGCTCGAACCCCATCAGGAAAGACCCCAAAACACACATCTACCAGCAATCGAGCTTCTCTTCCAAACATCAGGCGGAAGGGGGAGAACCCAGTGGCATCACTTTTGGTGCAGTTGTAGGCATGTACCAGGGTGCTAATTTGTTGGCTCCATCTAGGCTTGTCTTTTAGGTGGATGGTGCCTAGCATATCTAGCAAGGTGTGGTTGAAACGTTCAGGCTGGGGGTCCACCTGGGGATGGTAGGGGTGGTTCTGGACTTTCGCACCCCCCACAAGGATAGCATCTCTCTAATCAGACGGCTCTCAAAATCTCTCCCTTGATCAGAATGGATTTGCTGGGGGACCCCATGATGAAAAAAGAAATTTTCAACAAGGACTTTAGCCACCGTGGTTGCCTTCTGATCCTTGGTGAGGAAAGCCTGGGCGTATCGAGCAAAATGATCAGTGACCGCCAATATGTTGCTAATATTTTTCAGATCAGGTTCTAAGCTCAGGAAATCAATGCAGACCAACTCCATAGGGGCTCTGGTAGTGATATTGACCATGGGGGCAGCTCTCTGAGGTAGGGCTTTTCTTTGCAAACAGCGGCCACAGGTCTTAACATACTGCTCTACGTCCGCACTCATTTTGGGCCAGTAGAATTGGGTCCACACCAGGTCAAGAGTTCGGTCTATGCCAAGATGCCCCATGTGGTCATGCAGGGACCTCAACACCAGTTCTCTAAAAGCGATGGGCAGCACCAGCTGTTTGTCTATCCGCCCCTCTTTGTTTACAGTCTCCCTATATAACAGTTTATTGTTCAGCTTTAACTTTGGGCCTTCTTTGTACAACAGGGCAATTCTCAAGTCAGCAGACCGCAGTTGGGACACATCTCTCCCTGCTTGCAGCGCCTCTACAACAGGGTGTATCATGGGATCTCGAGACTGAGCCAGCTGGAGGCTATCATTATTGAACTGAGGCAGCATACTAGTGTCTAATGCAGAAAAGTGGCAGTAAGCAGAAGGCACACAGTTCTCAGATGGACCCAAGCAATCCACCATGCAGTCCACAGTATCAGGAGTCACCTGTTCCTCCTTGTCGAATTTTTGGCATAGGGCACTAATGCTGGGTTCAGACAACCTGATCCAATCGGCTTGGGACACAGGCCTCCGGGAGAGAGCATCAGCATCTATATGGTTGAGGCCTGCTCTGTACTCAACAGCATAGTTGTATGTGGATAACGCAGAGAGTCACCTATGACCAGTGGAATCTAGATTGGCTGATGTCTGAACATATGTCAAAGGATTATCAGTTTTCAGCAGTATCTTAGCCCCATACAAATAGTCATGGAATTGATCAACAATAGCCCACTTTAGAGCTAGGAACTGTAGTTTGTGCACTGGATAATTCTTTTCAGATGGAATCAAACTGCGGCTGGCAAAAGCTACAGGTCTCAGACCGTTCGAGTGCTCTTGGTACAATATGGCCCCCAATCCTTGAAGACTGGCATCAGTATGAAGAACATAGGGTTTAGCTGGGTCAGCATAGGCCAACACTGGGGCATGAGTAAGTTGATATATAATGTCACAGAAAGCTTCCTCGCAGTCAGCAGTCCAGCAAGTACCAAACACATCATTTGGGCCGAAATAAGTCTTTTCAGTCCCAGATTGTGCAGTCTTCTTATATTTCTTATGAGTCGGGGGGGTACCCTTGAGTGAGATTGAGCAGGGGCCGGATCACCCTAGAGTAGTCTCTAATAAATCGTCAGTAGTACCCACAGAACCCCAGGAACCGCTGTAGCTCCTTCAAATTTCTGGGTTGAGGCCAAGTGGTTAAAGCCTCTACTTTGCTGGAATCAGTCTCTGTGCCTTCAGTGGATACTATGTGGCCCACATACTTCACAGAAGTTTGAAAGAATTGGCATTTGTCTGTAGATAACTTAAGACCGAAATCCTCCAGCCAGTCCAGGACCTTGAACAATCGACTTTCGTGTTCTTCCAACGAGCTGCCAAACACTATGACATCATCTAAATAAACCAAACACTCGAGCAAGTTCATGTCCCCCACAGAACGTTCCATCAGGTGCTGAAAGGTAGCTGGGGCACCTGAAATCCCTTGAGGCATCCAGATAAACTCATAGAAACCTAGGGGGCAAATGAACGCAGTCTTCTCTCGATCTTCTGGGGCCACTGGGATCTGATAGTACCCACTGCGGAGATCTAACACAGAACCACTTACTGCCATTTAGACAGTCCAGGGCATCCTGTATGCATGGCATGGTATACTGGTCAGGGATGGTCCGCCGGTTCAGGGTACGGTAGTCCACACACATCGGAATGGCCCCATTCTTTTTCCTCACTACTACAATGGGAGAAGCATAAGGGCTCCTGGATTCTTGTATCACACCAGCAGCAAGCATCTCTTGCAGATGCCATCTCACATCGTCTGTGTCAGCAGGGGCCAGGCGCCGAGACCTCTCTCGAAAGGGCCTTTCATCATGCAGGTGAATGTGGTGTTCAGCCCCCTGCACACACCCCACATCCCATTCTTTTAGGGAAAATACCTGGTCTCTTTGTGCAAGCTTCTCACTGACCCTTACTTTCCATTCAGCAGGCAATGGGGAGTCACCAAAATCAAACAAGTCTGGCGTGACTGTCATCCTTCCCCAAACCCTTGCTATTGGGGAGCACTGCAGTGTCCACACAATGCACACTAGCCAGGGTGCAGCCCCCATTTACTCGAATCTCTTTGTCAGACACATTATGAACTTGAACCATCACTCTCCTGGCACAAGCATGTGCTCTGGCAGGCAAGATACTGGGTTTAACCAGCAGTCCCCCAGGCAACTTTCTTTCCCCAGGCACATCCAGCATCAATAGTTTATTCCTGACATCATTTTTAAGCTGGACCTCCCCTTGCAAAACATACTGGGCATTTGGGGCCAATAGCAACGGCTCCGGATCCTTCCTCCAGACAACACCCACCAGGCCTTCAGGCTCCTCCTGACTAGCCTTTCTCTGAATCTCATAGGCCTTCCGGATCAAAGCGGGTATCATAAGAGCTCGCCCTGTCCTGGACACCTGCTTTTCAGAACACAATTGTGCTAGTCGACCAAACATGTGAGCATTTGTCCCAATCAACAAAGGTACCCCATCATACAGTCCAGTGGAGGGGCAGACTAAAGCCAAGGTTTCCACCTGTTCGTCCACCCCAGCCACAGAAGTAGGAAACGACAACCAGATCCAGATATACCCCAAATACAGATAAGCCTTGTCACTCAGCCCCCATGCATGTAGACCATCCAAGGGTTGTAGTGGCACCTCAGGTAGATGTGTCTGATACCAGTCCTGGAACAGAATGGTCACCTGAGAGCCACTATCCAATACAGCTCGGGTGGGAATCCCATTTACTCGCATCGGGGCCTCCATCGAGGGCCCTACCACATCAGACCATTCGGGGGGCACAGTGTTGACAGTTGCTTGGGCATTGGCCCAGATCACAAAGCCCTTCTTAGGGGGTCGGACGTAAGCCCTGTGATACCAGGTGATCAGCCTACTGTTGACCTTCCTTAAATTCTCCGGCAACTGGCACTCAGTCTGAAAGTGTCCATCCTCCCCACAATGGTAACAGAACTTGGGGTCCCGGGGGGTTCTATTGGGAGGGGAATTCTTCATCTACTGGGGGCCATCTGGAGGGCGAGGGGACTCCCCTGGGCTAGGGCATTTGTTTCTAGATAACTCTGGTTCCCCAAACCTAACAGGGTGGGTAGTGGTTTGCTTCAGGCCCCTCACCAGTTCTCATAAATTTCTGATCTCTGCCCTCAACTCACTTTCTACTTGGGGATCAGAGGAAATGGCATGCACCCCTACCCCTCCTTGTAACTCTTGGGATACATCCGGCCCCCCTGAAGGGTGGGTCTCATCAGGTTCGCTAGACTCAGGGGTTTGGCACAGATTCACTGCCCCCACATAGGGTTCCCACCCCTTCTCATCAGTCTCTACTTTTCTAATCTCCCTCATCAATTGACAGTATTCAGGTGGGGCAGCTCGCCGATCATGTAACTTAAGTTTTAACAGTATCACACTGGAAAATCTAGCAGACTTTAAAACATGTTCCAACCTGACCTGGTTCAATGCTGAGGCAGTGATCCCCCCCCCTTTCGATAGGCCTTCTGTAAAGCCCTTTCCACCCTAGTAACAAAGGTGGAAAGCTTTTCATTCCTCCACTGCTTAGCAGACTTGAATTTCCATAATAAGTCTTCCCCAGTTTCTGTGCTTCCAAACACTCCCTCTAAAGCAGAAAGATACTCTGCTGTGGTAGCTTCCAGGCTAGTAGCCCACAAAAAATGAATGGCTTCTAAAGCTGGACCCCGCAGGCTCTCCATCAGTCTCTTTCATTTCTCCCCCTCACAGCATTGCCACTCCTGGACTAAGGGGGTGGCATAGTCCATCCACGCCTCCAAATCATCCTCTCCTGAAGGCACGAGCACTGTGCCAGAAAAATGTTTTAGCTTACAGTACGAATCTAGCTCTATAGAAGGAACCACTAGGGGCGGTGGGGCCAAAATGGAACTTGTAGGGGGCCCAGGAGAGGTACCGGGGAAAGCCTGTGGGGTGGGATCACTGGAAAGATCCAAAGCCTGCAGTAACTCCTGGGTAGTCCTCCCCTCCACGGCTAGCAATTTAAGCAGTTTATCTTTGAAACTATTAGTCTGGGGAGACCCCCAGGGGTGACTGACCCACTCCGGATGTGAATGACCCTCCACCCCTGTTGGGCATCTTACGGGTAAATCACTGGGGGTACCCTCTCGGGGTCAATGGCTACACTACAAAACAGTAGCACCTGCAAAGTCTGATCGAGTAGGTCAGCCATACGCCCTCTCACCTCTACCTTACCCAAACACTTAACCTGCTCCACTACGGAAATAGGGTCAGCGTTCGTTGTCCCTAGAGGTACATATAGCAGTAACACAATTCTCTGACAGTCCAACTCTTCAGCTTCACCCCAACCCATCAGTTTATGTACCACTGTCTTAATGGGGTCCAACTTAATTTTAGCCATGATATTCCCTTCCAGCTTTTCCTTCAATTTATCCATAGTTAGGTACTTTGTCCACTCGGCTGCTAGGGGACACTGATCCCAGTGGTGCCTCCACAATGTAACCCCAAGGGGGCGCTATCCTAAGGGCTACTACCTCTGCTTGCCCTAACTGTAACAGGGTGAGGGGTCCAGATCCGTTGGCGGGTGCCTCCACCCAGAGGTCAGGGTTAGAACAGTCAAGGATGACTTTGTCACAGCCCTCTGGGTTGCTGCAACCCCCCCCTTCTTCCCACTAGTGGCCCACACAATTCAATTACAATGTCCTTACCATATACACTTACCCCCCAGCTCGAACCAATCAGCTTGCTCCGGGGACCCCCTGAAAAGTAAGGTGCAGTTACACAATATTCACGGTGCGGTAATTCACCATTAATACACAAACCAGCCAGTGCACCTTTGCAAAACAAGCAATCTGATTTATTTAAGGGGAGATAACAAGGACCAGGGGGAATCAGGTTGATTAGCTTACCACTACAATACATGAGTATCTACCTAGGGCTCTGTGCACAGGCCTGACCTATAAGTTACTGTCTATGGGTACCCAAGCCCTAAAGGCTAGTTCCTCGTTGCAGCTGGGTGGGGCCCTGACACAAACGAGCGTTTAATTCCTATGAAGATTAAATAGAGCCATCAGGCTCAGTTAGTGTAGCCAGCAAAGTAACCAGAAGGTATTGCTCTTGCTAGGAACATTTGACAGGGAGCTACCCTGATTTAGTACTCACGACTCCAGAAAGAAAAACGCTCTCACACCACTTGCAGGACCGAGCCTGTACTTCGAGCACTTCTCCACACATTTATATGCAAGGCAGAGGGGTACCATACCAGGCACCTGCTGTCCTTCTCGATACCTGCCTGCCATACACTGGGCCCAACCGATGCAGCTTCACTGTTCCTGACAGACCGAGCGCGATTCAAGCAGATTCTCCAGTCTTCTACAGGGTGAGCCTGATAGGTAGCTACACTCCTGCACAGCCTCCTCTGACCGCTTCCCAGCGGATTTAGTCTGAAATTAGGTTTGCCATAAACACCGACACAGGCTCACATCGCTTCCCGCTACGACCTCAAACGGCACAGGAGCCCCGAGCTCCTTACTTGCTCACAGCCACAGCGCCTCTGCACCTTGGACAGTATGGAGCAAGCCTCTCAGTTCAGGCGCCACCCGCTCCCATTAGTAGGCTGCTGAAACCAGCCACTAAGTTCGCCCCTCATTGGTGCAAAAAAGGCACCATGGTCCAGAACTTCACTTCCCAGAACCTCCAGCTGTATCCCCATTGGTCAGCAGGCTCCATTGAGAGTCCCAATCCTGGTTGGTCGCCAGTTACTCCATTTAAGATACCCCCTGCCTCTATTGGACCCTTCAGACAGTCCTGGTCCAAAATAGGGGAACACAGCACACAAAGTCCAGCTGCAAGAAAGGCAGGTTAAACAGCTTACATTCCCACAAACACATCTAATGGCCTGGGGCAAACAATTACACTCTCTGGGAAGTGCTCACGCTGCCCCTTCGGCGACGACTGAAACTGAAGCAATTAGTCAGTGGCTCAAGTGGGACTCGAGCAGGAGAACACACAGCTCCCCCCATAAGCAATGAATATGTCTGCAAGCAGACAGCTCCTAAAGAGACAGTACAGGGAGGCTCCAAAAGCACTCACAAAACCATTTAAATGGCTTTACGAGCCGAATGCTGACCACCAGGAGGACACTTAGACAGCTCCTAAACGGCTGTGAGAAACCCCCATTTATAAGGGGGGTTACATAGTACTCTGTGGTTTTGTGATTTGGACCGAGGGGGAGAATTCTGCTTCCTTTCTTTCCCATGGGCAATTTTATTTATTTATTTATTTTATTTATTAAAGAATCGGAATTACAAACCTTTGAGCTAAGAGCTCGTTTACAGAGGGTCCTCGTCAATCAAAGGAGGAGAACAATTATATGAGTTTGGAATAGCAAATGCAGCTAACAGGCATTGTTATAAACATATTAGTAACACATTAACAAACCAATATAATACAATAAATTGAGTATTAGAGACAGAGGCAAATTGTAAAGTACAGTCTTAACACAGAAAACATAAAGAACAAAACACCAGCAATATAAATAAGGTGCTAACAGTTCACTTAGGTACTCACAAATAGCAGCTAAGAATCCTTGACGTAGACAAGAGGATGTCAAGTTAGAAACATCTCAGTGAATGTGTAGTGAGCAATAGATAAGAGACTGGGGAGGCCGATTCAGCGGAGTATGTATGGCTATAGTCTAGTAGGGTAGCCCTATTCTGCTATAAATTTCCTCCATCATGGCTTACAAGCTAACTAACTTCATTAACTGGAATGTGAAGGGCTCAAATCATCTCACAAAAAGAAAGGCAGTTCTCAAGCACCTGAAGAAACTTAAGGCAGATGTGGCCATATTGCAAGAAACACATTTGGTGTGCACAGAAGCTCTGAAGGTAAAATGCAACTCGGTTGGGACAGAGGTGCACACTTTCTTTAGTAGTAATAAGAGGGGGGGTCCATACTCATACCTAAATGACTGCCATGGCAGATTGTACTATCCAAGGCAGAAGGGGAGGGTCACTGGGTCCTGACTGACATCAAGACCCTTCACTTGCAGTTTGTGCTCACAGGGATATATGGCCCCAATAATCAAGACGCAGTTTTCTTTACTACCTTGCCCACATAACAGCTGAATTCAATCTGGATAATTTAACACTCCTTCTGAGAGGAAACTTTAATCTCCCCCTGAATGGGCTGCTAGACAGAAGCTGGCCACTCTGCAGCAGCCCACCCTGGCAGTAAGGGCCCTGCAAGCTATGATGAATGATTTTGGCCTCATTGATGGATGGAGATCGATTCATCTTATAGCGCAGAACTACTCTTTTCTTCTCCTTGGCCCATAAAACATATAGTCGAATTGACTTTTGGCTGCATTCTCCTTCTCGTATGCAGTAATTGCATCAGGCAGACATTGCAGCTTTCATTCTGTCCAATCATGCTCCAGTCTCCCTCTCCTTGCAATTAGCTCCTCCTTATCCTCAGTCTAAATGCTGACAGTTTGATCCTCTTCTACAAGACATAGCATTCTGACATGGATCTCAAGGAAACCAAGCATTATTTCAACTTAAATGCAATCCCCACAATCAGTCCTGCCATCCTGTAGGAAGCATATAAGGCTTTCATGTGCTGTGTTATAACTGCTTTTGCAACTCGCAAAAAGAAGGAAAGAGAAAGAAAAACAAGAACTAATCAAAGAGGTACAGACATGGGAAGATGCCTTTAAGCAGGGCTGGGACACAGTACATTTGTACATAAAGTCCATGCACTCACTTCCCTGAAATACCATCTCAATACCCCGATTTCCGGCAGGGCTGAACTAGCAACTGTGCGGACTAAACATCATTTCTGGGAGGGTGTAAACAGACCAGAGAGCTACTTGCCCACTGCCTGAGGGTTCAACAGGTGAGCAGGCATATCAGCTCTCTCTTTGACTCTTCAGGACAGATCTGTCACATACCACTTGAAGTTAAAGCCATTGTCCAATAGTTCTATGAAAACCTACACAAGGCCGGAGAAACTCCATCAGAGGCAGACATTCATCAGTTCCTAGAGGGCCATAACCTTTCCCAGCTCTCAGACAAAGGTCAATTGCTTCTTGGTAAATCCCTGACGCTTTCGGAGGTTTTGCACTCCATTAAATCCTTGTCATCCTCCAAAGCACCGGGGGAAGATGGCATCCTGGCTGAGGTCTATCAGTTGATTCCTGACACAGTGGCCCCCTACCTGAAGGAAGTGTTTGATCAGGCTTTAGAGCTAGTAGAACTCCCCACAATATCAATGGCCTGGTAATTACAGTCTTTCCCAAAATGGATAAGGACGCCACCCTCTGCACTAACTACTGCCCCATTTCCCTTATGAATGCCGATTGCAAGGTACTGGCTAAGATCCTGGCCTCATGGTTGGAGGGACTCATACTGAGGCTAGTGCACCTATCTCAAGCTGGCTTTATAAGGGGCAGATTGGGTTTAGATCACCTGCATTCCCTCTTTAACTTGTTCTACGGGGCACAATCAGCCAACTCCCGTGCAGCCACAGTGTCGATTGATTTTGAAAAGGCCTTAGATTTGGTCTTCTGGTCCTTTCTCTTTGTGGCTATATCACACTTCAGCTGTGGCCCGCAGTTCTTGAGATGGGTACATGTCCTGTACTAGGCCCTGGTAGCCTGGATCTCCAGTAATGGTTACCTCTCCCCCTCCTTTCCCTTGCAAAGGGGCACAAGACAGAGCTGCTCCTTCTCACTCCTTTTTTCTCTTGCTATAGAGCCCTTAGCAGTCGCCGTTCATTCACATCCCTTTATACAGGGCATTTTCATTGACCCAGAGAGGTGTTCTATGCTGCTGTGTGCAGACGACCTCTTGGTTTTAATTACCTCCCCAGATACCCCTTTTCTGGCCCTGATGCAAATCCTTCATCTATTTTCTGCCATGTCTGATCTCCGACTCAGCACAACAAAGATGCAGGTTCCCCCCATTATATCCTCCTGCCCTGCTGCCCCATTTGTACAGGCTGGCCTCAAGGGGTTGCCTCATGGGATCTCATATCTGGGACTTACTATTAAGTCTGACCTATCCTCTATACTGCGCGCTAACCTAGATTTTGTTTTTTATTAAACTCCAGGATTATAAATACCTTTGAGCAAGAACTGCTCATTTACAAAGATGCCATGTCAAAGGATGGAAGGTTAACATACAAACAAAGGTAAACATTAATACAGAGTCTCAAAAAAAAAATACCGTATTTCAAGCGGAGAGACAGCAAAAGGATAGTAAGGCCAGATGAGCAACCAGTAGGTGGGTGGGTGGGTGGGGTACAGAAGGAGGGCAGACTGAAGGGCTATTGTCTGGGGGGGGTTGGTTTGAGAAGTGCAAGGTAGAGGGGACAGAAGTCTGAAGTGCTAAAATATGGGAGAGTGTGGATGAGGTAGGAGAGGAATGGGAGGAGGGTAAGGTGAGAGGGAGGAAAGTGGAGGACAAAGATAATTGGCCAGAGGGAGTTTAGGGCTACACTATGTCAGGCGTGAGTGTAGAGGTTGACCAATTAGGAGAAGCAGTCACATTGGCTGGTAGCAGAGACGTGAAGTCGTAGTTGCCTTTTAAATGGGCTGAGTGTAGTAGCTGAAAGGGATTCCTTGTTGAGTGAATTAAACAACTGGGGGGGTATGTTGGTGAATGACCTCTGGCCCATAGTGGTCCAGCATCTGGGGACCTGAAAGGCTTGACTTACCTTACTTCGGGTGTGTTGGGTGCTGCAGTGGGCAGTCAGAAACTTTTCAACCCCACGTGGCATGAGGCCAAGGAGAACCTTTTTGGTTAAGAGGCAGGTCTGGTATTTGATCCTGCTGATGAGAGGGAGCCACCCAAACTGGACGTACAAGTCACAAGTATGTATTAGGTGGGCAGCACCCGTAAGAAGTCTGCATGCTTTGTTGAGCACCACAGATATCCTGTGGAGGACTGTAGGAGAAGCGGAGCCAAAGATGAGGGGCCCATAGTCTATGATGGAGGTGAGAGAACTGTAGATAGCCAGTCTAAGGGCCTCTGTGGTCATACAGTGTTTGTGCTTGTGGAGCAAGCCAATCTGTATGTTAATGGCCTTTGCAACATTGTCAATGTGCTGAGCGTAGGAGAGGGAACAGTCCAGAGTAACGCCTAGGTATCTGAACTGAGAAACCTGCTCCAGTGTAACCCCAGAATGGTTAGTGATGAAAAAGGGTAGAGAGTTATGTTTGCTCTTTGCGATACAGAAAGTCATAACTTTTGTCTGTAGTTCATGACAAGTTTGTGTGAGCTGAACCATTCCTCAATGCGTTTGAAGTCACGCTGTAGCTGACCTTCTAGATGTTTGGTGTCACGATGGCTAGAAAACAGGACTCCGTCATCCATGTAGAGAAGTATTTTCTGATGGAAGATGCTAGGGAGGCTATTCAGGAAGAGACTAAAGAGTAGGGGTCCAAGGATGGACCCTGCAGTACTCCTGAGAGGACCGTGTTTTTTATCAGAGGTGACATCAGCAATCTTAACTCGCTGGACCCTTCCCTCAAGGTAGCTTGTTAGCCAGAGTAGGGTAGGTATCCTTGGAAAGCCTGATAGTTGGCAGTTGCCTGAGTAGGAGTGGGTGATTGATGGTATCAAATGCCTTCGTAAGGTCAATGAATGTTGCACCCACACAGTTTCCTTGGTCAAGGGTGGTGTGGATGAATCCTGTAAATTCCAATAGTGCAGTGGTAGTGCTGTGCCCTTTTCTAAATCCATGGTGTTCAGGGCACTGGATATCATATGTTACCAGATACTCAGTTAGCTGGTCCAATGCTATTTATTCCATGGCTTTAGATAAGGTGGGGGATGGAGATGGGTCTGTAGTTGGTATGCAGTGACCTATTACTGCTTTTGTGTGCAGGTGTAACAGTTGCCTGTTTCCAGACAGATGGGAACTGGGCCAGCTTTAGAGAGAGGTTGAAGATCTTTGTCAGGGTTTCAAGGATTTCATCTAGGACAAGTGCAATCCACTTTAGGTCGAGGGAGTCACCGCTGTACCCTGAATTGTGAATGGCTTTTGAGAATATATGTACGAGCTAAGTGCATTGGGAGTACTTTGAAGTAGAATTTTGGGAGTGAGCAACCGTTGCCAGCAGTGTCATGGTGAGTGCTGGTGGAAGGAGTGTTGAAAAAGTCCAGTGGTAGTACACTGTCCAGGTTTGAAAATGCATTGTTGAAGGTGTTGGTGATAGTACCAAGGTCAAGTATAGGAGTTCTGTCGATGTTTAGCATGGTGGGTGGAGATTTAGGGTCTTTCCCTGTGAAGTCTTTCATGTTGCTCCAGATTTTTTTTCCACCCCCAAATATATCCTATATTGCAGGCCATCTACATAGAATGTGACCATTGGAAGTCACTGCATTTGTATTTAGCTGGCAAAATAGAAGCATTTCACATGGTTCAGTTAACCAATAATACTGTACCTACTGCACAACGTCCCAATATTGATTCCTGGTACTTGGTTTGCTAAAATAGATCAACTGGTTGGATTGTGGGAGGTGAAACCTCCCCGTTATAGCAGGGCTCAGTTGAGGGCACATTGGCATTCAGGGGGCTGTGGACTACCTTGGTGTAAGGGTTACCATTTGGCTTTTATGGTAACACAGACATCACATTGGTTTTTGGATGATGCAGAATGCCTCCCTTTCTGGCTTCAGATGGAGACCTCATTTCTGTCTGGCGCCTCCCCAAGTGTAAGTCTGTGCAATACTTCCTATAAATGTGATCAGTTAATGCCTATGATGTTTGCTTCTGTGACATGCTGGAAATCCTTTGGCAAGTGGTGGCATCAGGACCTGTCCCCATAGACTACATTCCATTCCCTTGTGGTGTTATCTACGTATCACTGTGGGCAGTAAACCCTTGTTTTGGCAGTCATGATATGATCGGGGAAATACTTTACCTATGTGATCTACTACTTCCTCGTTCTACCCATTTTCAGTCTTTTGAATAGATCCAAGCATCAAAAGGCATTTCTTCCCAGGACTACTGGAGATTTCTGCAAATTCACAGTGCGGTTTCTCTGATGCTGAAACACCACCCTGAACCAGTGTCACTAGTTTGTATTCCACCCATCTCTGCCTGGCTTCAGAGAGCTTCAGGTAAGGCTGGCCATATTTACAGGGCTCTGTTAGATGCTCAGCCTGATCCTACACTGGTGGCCACACACCACTGGGAAACTAATCTGGGATGCAGCATACCCCAAGAGGAATGGAATGATTGCCGGATATCAGTGCATATAGCAGTGAGAAACTCCAGCAGTCATCTTATACAGCATAAAATCCTATATTATTGGTACTGCACTCCCGCGGATCTCCACTCCATAGGGGTCTTACAGGCTGACACTTGTTGGAGATGTCAGGCTCCCAGGGCTTCATTACAACACATTCTGTGGCCCTGTTCTGCAGTGGCAGTCTTCTGGTGAGGAGTCCAACTTATCTGTCAGGCAGTGCTAAGATGCCCAGTTCCACTTTCCCCATACCTTTTTTGTTTTGGGCTTCATTTTGGCAGTGCCCCACTTGCAGAAACAGCAAGCTCAATGGCTGGTTGCAGTCTCCATAGAGGCTAAATGCCTCATACTGCAGAAATGGAAGACTCCATCTGTTCCTTCACTATTCATGTGGAAGCAAGAAGTAGGTATCCTGGCCCATCATGAAAGACTCAGCCACCTTGCTATTGGAAAACTCCCTGCTTACTATAATGCCTGGTCCTCCTTCTTGTCATATATCTCAGGGGTGATTACCTCAGCTTGGTGCCCTCCATCTATTGGTCTAGGCTCAAGGTCTAAGTCTGTAATAATTGCTATTATGCCTTATCACAGCATTAACCATGAGGTGGAGTATGTTGGTTATTATATTCTTAATATGTTGAATGCTGTTTTTATACATTTAGTAACAACCTTTAGTGATGGTCCAGAGTTCTGTGTTACCATTATTCTCTGTTTTTTTGTTCTGAATGTTCTCTCTTTTTCTTAATTTTTTACTTTGTTTATTATAGGTAGTTATATATAGTCCTCTCTATTGGAAAGTACATTATGGCTTTATCGCTTGCTTAGGTTACAATAATTTGTTATTTTCATGTTTATTGTAATATGTTTCACAAAAATACATGCTTAATATGTTTGCAAGCTATTTAGTATGCTATGTAGCATTTACTATGGTTATTGTACCTTCAGTCAATGCATGTATTATTGTCTGAAAATTCAATAAAGATATAAACTATGAAAAAAGAAATGGCAGTCTGGATGGGCCCAGCGGCCATTATCTGCTGCCACAGTCTATGTTTTTATGTCCTCTAGGGACAATTCCCAATACTACATAGATTTGCAGGCAGACCGGAGGGGCCATAAGGTCTTTTCCTACTGACAGTATCTATGTTTCCATGATTTTATTAATCACCTGTATTTTTGGTGCGTCATTCTTTATTACTGAAGACATTTGTATGAAAGCAGGATCTTTGTGCCTCAGAGCATTCCATCTTCCTGCATTCCCCTCACTGATGTCATAATCTATTGCTTGGGAGACCATCATCATTTCCACTGCAAAGGATTGTGATGTCACAATAGAAAATTATGACTTCCATGTTGATAGAAGTGGGAGGATGACATTAAGTCTAATGCCTAGGGGACAATAATAATGTTGTCATGCAAAATTTCCAACTAATGAAGAATGACTAGGCACAGAAATGGACATTCAATTAAATGTAAGCTGAACTCTGTCTGAAAATAGTAGGGGGGTGGATTTTCAAAGAGTTGCATCCATTTTCCACATGCAAGTGCACACTTCCATCATAAAGTTTGACCTCAAAAAGTTGGTCTTACCATTGTGGTGGATGTGCATGCATGCATCTAGAAATCAGATACAAGAACTGCAGTTGCAACCAACAGTACTGCCCCTAAACTGCGGAAAATGCCACAAATGGGTCAGAATGTATAAGAATAGGACACACATACATCCTGACACATTTGTGTGGACCCAGCACACATTGGAAACATGGACACGAGTGCGGTATCTAGCTCTTTGAAAATCCCACTCTGTGTCTTAAAAAGCATTCCTGAATACCGGAAAAAATGCTTTATCTTCATTTTTATTGATAAACACAACACTGTTACAATTTTTGTTTTGTCGAAACAAAGTAAAAAACAACAGATGTTAGCTTCTGGATACGATATCTCCTGTGGGACTTGCATTGAAGGGCTTCAGTATATGTACTTTAGTGGTTTTCACAACAGTGACTGCCATCAATTATATTATTACCCTACCTCTACATTAGCATCAAAATAGTTTCACTCTGTTAGTGACGGACAAGGGAATACACTTGATTACAGTGTTACAACTGTTGGGATCCTTCCTCAGGGATATCGTGTTTTGAAAAAACCTTGTCAGAACTCCATATTTAGACCAGCTTACAGTGACTTCATAACTAAAGTAGGAGCTACCTGTATATGCCAGGTTCTGTATGACACAGACAATCCAAATTTAATTTTTAACACACATTTGTATTAGCAGCAGATTCTGCAAAAAATAAATCTTTAGCCTAGAGAAACTTTATGTAATATAATGTCAATGTCTATCATCATACGCTCATATGGCTATGTTATATAAAGCTTTTGCAGTGAGTGAGAGTTAGATAATATGTAGTAGTAACAGTAAAAATGTTTATTCATGTAATATGAATCAGCATCTCAATTGAGTTAGCTTATTTCCGATGAGATCCTTATGGTGCAAGATTAGGTTACAGAAGAAATTTACATTATCCACATACTAAGTTTCAAGATAACATGTTCAAAAAAACAGTAAATAATTTGTGACTAGACTTACTAGATGGCGTAAAGATCATATTAAGTTCATGTCTGGAAAACATAATGGTATATACCTATTGACTCTCTTAGAAACTAATACCCACTCTCTGCATAAAATGTTGTGCCAGACTGACAGAATGAATACTGTACCTTATCTCAGTCCATGCTCTTTCCTGAAGTACAGTGGAACTAGTTGCCAGAGTGTTATGATAGTATAATTTTAGCAGTTGCCATGGACGGCTGCTTGTTTTCATCAGTGTTTCTCCTCTTTATCGGTCTGCATTATGCTGCTCATCCAGGCTGTAAACTACAGAGTCAGAAGATCCAGGCTTACTCCCAAGATGGCGATATAGTCATTGGGGCAATATTTATGGTTCACTGGGAAAACATTTACCCTGAGACCCCTTTTTCAGAGCTACCGAAGCCAGCACATTGCAGACAGTAAGATATTTTTATTTAATAATTGTTCTTTCTTCAAATAATCATAAACTTTAATAATGTAGTTTATAATCAAGGTATACAATGTATTTCTTATTTACCACATAATCTATCTTTTATAGTTTAATGTTTACATCATTGTTAATTTTATAGGTTTCAGGTAAGGTCATATCGTGATGTGCTAGCCATGGTTTTTGCCATTGAGGAGATTAACCACAATATCAAAATGTTGCCAAACCTCACACTGGGATTCAGGATTTATGATTCATGTCGTTCAGAGATTCGAGCAGTGGAAGGAACCATGTCATTATTGTCAGGGAGTGAACAGACAGTTCCAAATTTTAGATGCCAGTCACGCTCACTGATATCTGGTGTCATTGGAGATGCACCACCGTCAGTATCCCTTCCAATAGCAAGAGTACTAGGAGTCTACAAACTTCCACAGGTATGGAATGAAAGTGTGTGAGCAGGTCTAATATGTGTACAGTACATGATTTTCTATTATTTAAAAGAACTGCAACATGCAGAGGGGCATTTTCAAAAGGGGCAGATTCAGATTATTATTTTTTTATTATTATAAAAATGCAAATTCATTTTCTGCTTGCATCTGCATCTGCTTGCTTGATGTAAAACTCAGGAGCCTTTTCTTCAAAGTCTCTTGAGTTTTTATAACAGGTTCCATGATTTGTGGTAGCTTGCATTACATAAATGATGCATGTGCACAGAACATGGTTCATGCATCACAGAAAATGGTACATGCAGCATAGAAAATGGCACATACAGCACAGAAAATGGTGCATGCTACATAGAACATGAGGCATGCAACATAGAAAATGGCACTTGTGGCATAGAAAATGGTTCATGCAGCACAGGAAATGGTGCATGAGGCATAGAAAATGGTGCATTCAGCTAGAAAATGACACATGTAGCATAGAAAATGGCACAGACGGCATATAAAGTTCTGCATGAAGCATAGAAACTGGTGCATGTGGCATACAAAATGGTACATGCAGCATAGAACATGGAGCATTCATTATAAGAAATGGTGCATACATCAAATACTGTGCATGCCTCAATAGACAATGGTACATGCATCAAAAAAAATCCCTCCCTAACAAACAGGCGCATGATCTCAAAGTGCTGGGGTGTTTTTTTTCAGTTGTGACAGCCTTCATTGCACTTTAAATGAAGTGTTTTGAGAAATATTGATATTTGTGTGCACAGGAAATTATGTAAATGAGTTCTTATGCCATGAGATCTGCACTGCCCCATATGCTAGAGCACGTAGATGTTTTGTAACTATAACAGAATGGTGCATGCCATTAGAAACATTTTGCATGTGTCAAAAATTGGCGCATGCATCAAAAAGTAGTACATATATTGCAAAAATGGTGTATGCATCATTTTGTGGATGTAAGATTAATTATTTTCATACAAAACTGTTAGATCATCTGACAGACGGTCTCTAAGTGCAAACAGAAGTCTGCTTTGAAAATGCAGGCAGACAGATCTGGTTTGAAAGTACATGCAGGTGGATCTGGCTTGAAAATACTGGCAGACAGATCAGATCTGAAAGTCTAGCCCACAGTGTTTTACTATGAATACAATTTGCACTTATTGTCACCTTAAATACAACATGTGGAAACTTTATCTTTTTGAAATGCCAATTGTACTGCAAGTGGATAAGTCAAGGGACTGATTGCCTCAGTAGGTTGGCATTGGGTCATGGAGTCTTTCATCTCTAGATTTCTTGTGCGATTGTGAATTCAACCAAGAGCCAGTTCTATAGTTTCTGAATGCTGCTGTCAGCTGTTAGTTGTTTGACAGCCAGTGTAAAATTGGTTTTGGTGGTCTCCATCCAGCAGATAGGTAACTGCATCATAGAAGTTACCCTCTGCAGTGCTGTAAAGTCACACTGTTGCTGTCAGTCTCACATGAGAGATCACAAATTAAAGGCATGGCATCTGAACTACTCTCTCATTCATTGAGGTGGTCCCTGCAGAGCAGAGTTGAGGCTTAATACTTTTCACAGTGGCTGCATGCCCATGCTGCTCCTACCATGGGAGTAAGCATAGAACTACACAAGCATTTGTCAATGCTGAATGTTTCCTTGCATGGTGTGTGTGGCAGAGGTGTATTGTGTTGGGTGAATCACAACTTATTTATTTATTTATTTATTGAAACATTTCAGCAGGAAAGCACACTGAACAACAAGTTACTTGTGTTCCGGAGTGTCCTGGGGAGAGGGAAGAGGAGTACAATGGCACAGACATAATGCCAGTAACAGAGACATAATCCCAATAGCAGGATACTTCTAATACATTGTAGGCATATAGCAGGTACATGACTAATCTACTGCATCATAGGTACATGACTAAACAGTATGTACAGACAGACAGACAGACAGACAGATAGACAGATAGATAGATAGACAGACAGATGAAGAATCAGCATTTATATAGCACCTTTCATACACAGTGTATCCCAAAGCACTTTACAAGCAATGCTAGACTGGTAGTGAAGTGACTGAATGTGTGGTGGTGGCCATATCACACATCATCACCCACACACAGCCTGCCTGAATAATTGCATGAACCAATATATGGGAAGGGGAATGTTGGCCAGGACACCGGGAATGTTCCCTACTCTTTGCGAAGAGTGCCCTGGGTTCTTTTATTTCCACCTGGACACCCACCAGGACAACACCAGGATGGGCAGAAGGGACCTCGGTTTAATGTCTCATCCATAGGATGGCACACCCCAGCAGTACAGCGCTCCCCAATACTGCACTCGGATGCCAGCGATTTTTAGGTGCAAGTCCAATCCTGGTGTGGGACAAGAATCCCACGACCTTCTGGTCCAGAGGCAGATGTGCTACCAACTGAGCCATGCTGACACACTAACTAGATAGATACTGTAGATAGATAGATACTGTAGATAGACAGACAGATAGATAGATTAATGGATACTGTCAATAGATGGATAGATAAGATACATAGATGGATGGATGGATACTGTCAGATAGATAGATAGATAGATAGATAGATAGATAGATAGATAGATAGATAGATATACAGATGGATACTGTTGCTAGATAGATAGATAGAAAGATAGAACGATAGATAGATAGACAGGTAGACAGAGACAGATAAATACAGTCGATGGATAGATACTTTGGATAGATACTGTCAATAGATAGATAGACAGACAGACAAATAGATACAGTCGATAGAGAGGGAGGTAGATAGATAGATAGATAGATAGATAGATAGATAGATAGATAGATAGATAGATAGATAGACAGACAGATAGACAGACAGATAGATAGATAAGATACATGGATGGATACTGTCGCTAGATAGATAGACAGATTGATACTGTCGATAGACAGACAGACAGACAGACAGATAGATGGATGGATACTGTCAGATAGATAGATAGATATATACTGTTGATAGATTAGATAGATAGCTAGTCAGATAGATAGTGCATCAAGTTGATTGTGCATCAAGTTGAAGTGCTGTTGTTAGGATAGCAATTGTAGTCAATTAGGGTACAATTTGGAGCTTTATGACACTATAGGAGTAGAGAAGGGATGAGTAAAAGTGAATGTCAGAACACAGAGTATGAAGCAGTGTTCCTTGGGCATGTTGGACCATATACAGATACAGCCCCTACAACATCTGTGTCACTTTTCAGCACCTTTCACACCGGTCAGGTCGGCTCACAGCCATTGTGAATCTCGTATTGTGTAACCCCCCAACCCTCCCTCTGTCTAGGGGCATATGATGGTACTTCTCATCCAGGGATTGCTGGAAATTACATCAGAAAACCTGTACCTCTAGTGTTACAACCAAGTGCCTGGGAAATGTGGACCAGGGGAAAACATGAACCTCAGAAGCATCATTTACAGGCGACCACTCACAAGTAAAATGTCCATGTCAGGAGCTGTGGTCAAGCAGATCAGTGTTTCTTTTTGTTGATACCAGAGCACTCAGAGCCCCCAGTACACTTCGGTTCAGACATCGGGTATTATGGTAGACTACATCACTCTGTGGTCTCACACTGCCAATCTGTTCCAACAACAATTAATAAGCACTTCTTACTGAAGAAACTGCAGAAACAGAAATAAACAGGGAAAGACTAAAGGCACAACAGAAATAAACAGGGAAATAATAAATAATTAAATTAATAGGAGCATCTGACTGCTGAAATGGGGTGGGGTGGGGGTGGAGCCCTTCAA
Source organism: Neoceratodus forsteri (assembly GCA_016271365.2). Taxonomy (NCBI): domain Eukaryota; kingdom Metazoa; phylum Chordata; order Ceratodontiformes; family Ceratodontidae; genus Neoceratodus; species Neoceratodus forsteri. The sequence goes on from CM028135.1 coordinate 171,662,019, forward strand.
CTAAAAGCTAAATTCAATAAACAGAGAAGACTTGCTTTTTCACAGAACAGGGAATCTTAAGACAAACTGAATTAATAAATTAAATAAGTAATTAAGATCTGCTGACTGGTGAAGCTAAAGGTTCTTTTTTCTGCAGAATGTTAGCATGGACATCAAGACCCCCATCTTCACACAGATCAAAGTTTTAAGAGACTTCTATACCAGCAAAGCTCCCAAAAGACTGATGATTAATTCTGCTAGCAAATTATTTACATGCACTAATGGAATGCTGCCTGTTTGTGCAATAAATATGTCCCTTATTCCTTTGTTTCTGCAAGGGGAGGTGCAATAAATATCTCTTTATAACTTTGTCATAGCAGCATGCTTATCTAGAAGGAAATAATTGTACTTCTCAATGCTTACAAGTGGAAGAGTCTCTGTGAAGACATCAGTGTACATACTGTATTGCTCCCACATGAACAATTAGTGCGCAAGGGGCCCTGAGTGCTTTGGGAACACCTTTATTTTCCACAATTGGTACACATTCTGTAAGGGTTTACGCCCTTTGCTAGCATACTCCCACTTTACTTCATCTGGAAGGCTCTACACAGTTCCCCGTACTCTCCACTTAGGATAGGCACTGCTACTTTACAATTAATTGATACAGTCCATCTCCATGGAATCAGCTTATAACTGGCATAAGCTGTCACACCACTAATCCAGCCATATACGCCTCCTCAGCATCAAGTTTAATAGTTCCTCCTAACCTTTTATTTTCCCAACAAGCTCTGTTGCCTGGCCCTGGCCTAATCTCAGTGAGGCTTTAACTGACAGTGACTATTGCCAGGCCCCTCTCCCTAGTGATCGAAATATACTGTACAACCCAACACCATGCATTGCTCAAAGGAAGCAGTGTAACCTAGCAGTTAGAGCACAGAGTGGCTACTCACATCTGAGTCTATCACCACCCGCACCAGCTGTTCACTGTGTGACCTTGGTTGAATGTGCCACTTAAAGAGCATGCACCGCTGCACCTTAGCATGTATTTTCATAAATACAATGATTCAGCTATTTCAGTTTATTATAAAATATATATATATTTTTTTATTTTCAGTGTTCCTTTCCAAGGCTAATAGCACATCTTGGTAGTCAGTCTAAAAAGTCTGTATGAAAGACAGCTGCTTCTCCCCAGATAAAGTCACTGCGCCATTGTTTATAATATGATAGCAGTCACCTTGACAACAGACTGATGTCACCAACAGCAACTGAGTCTGGGATCAGCAGAGGAGAGTCAGATACATTTTGAAAGACTCCATAAATAAGCATACTATTATATTTAGTAGACCAACAACAGGAAAATATTTAAAAAAAATGAAATACTAAGGTGAAATATATTTGGTGTAGATCTACTAGTTTTAAACTTTTTACAGTATTAAAGAGCTACTCTTTAAGTTCCCTGTGTGTCTGTGTGCATGGGGGTGTACATCCACACCACATGGCTTATGAATCACTTCAGGACACAGTGTGTATGTAAGGCAGCATTATATATTAACCCCCCCCCAAAAAAAAATCCTTTCTTCGCTTTTGTTAACCCGGATAGGAAACCCCAGTGGGACTGCACTCCGTTTTGGGGGGCTTGCAGCAGCCAATATGAGGAAACAGTTGGACAAACTCCCATGTACTTTCCTTTACAGCACCTTCACAGTCATGATTCAAGCATGTTAAAGAAATTCAAAGTAATCCAAGTCGGGATGAAGATGGTAAGACCTACAGTCACAAGAAGGTCAAGAAGATTCACTTCCTGAAAAGTACAATCAGTTCTATTCTACATCACACATACCTAATGGTCTTTCAGCGACCTTTCTCCTTCTTAGATGCAAACAAGTTCAATTATTTTTTCTGGTTGGTGCTGCCTGACTTGAACCAGCCTCACATCCCAGCTGGCCCCAATCAAATCACCAAAGATCAACTGCATAGTGCCAGGCAGGGGATGGCGAAGCAAGAGACCAGAGCCCAAGAAATAAAAGAAAAATGGTAGGGACAGGGCCATATTAACACAGATTGCACCCATAGGCTTGAAACTTCAAGATCCCCCCCATGTGCACCACAAACACCCTCCACATCCAAGGCATTGCTCTCTAATCTTGCCCACTCACACGCTATAGATAACCACGAGTGGAATGGTGAACAAAGATATCTAGCCTCCACCCCAACAGGCCGCCACACACAGGATCAAAATTTTTGTTATAGTGTTAGACTTTATTTAGAACAAGTATATATCTATTATAATTCCATTGCCAGGGACATGTGGGGAGCAGGGGGCAGGGGCAGCGGACACACAAGAGAGGCAACGCCTCAGCCCAACAGCAAAACAATATACATTTGTGTCTGCCACAATGGAACAGAGGTGGGAGGGGAGCCAAACAGCAAGGCTACAGCATGGCAGTGAGAGCCGAAATACTGACAAAGGTGTCAGTCAGTGCAAAGCTGCAGATGGAGGGACACAAGAAAAGCGACAGAAGAAAAATGGTATAAATAGTAAGGAAGGGGGGAAAGGTTACTCAGAGCAGCAACGGAGGAACAGAACCTTCGGAGGAGGAAGCAGGCAGGAAAAGAGGGTGGTCAAGTATCGGGGAAGGGAAGATATCAGAGGCAAACACAGAAAAATACAAGATATAGAAATAGATTGGATGGGGACATGGGAGCTCTATGGGAGCAAGCAGAGAAACAAAAGGCACATGACAAGCAGGAGCTCAGGGGAAAAACACACCGTGATTTCCAGATACCAAGCAGTGTCCTGCTCCAAGAAGAGTCCTTATGAATGGGATGTGGTATGCAAATGAAAAGAAATGAAGTGCTCTTATTGGAGTGCTTCATTTCTTTCAACTAGAGAACAGCTTCCAGCTGTGAAACTCAGACTAGTGTCACAGTCTGGTTGTGTTCCCATTGGTCTATCAGGGATGAGCCCACTAAATAGTGCTGTGCATTGGACTCATCCCTGACACATCTCTGAAAGTTGTTCTACCAAAAGATGTTTCTTGTGCACATGCAATGAAATATAAAAATGGGCTAGGAAAATCCTGTGCTGTGACTGGTGGAAACTGATCACATCCATGTGCATTATTCTAGCACAACAGCACAGGTCAGTAATGCTTAACTTTCTGAACATCATTACACAGTTCTAAAATTAAAAATCAGAGAAGCCATTTTATAATCACAATAAGGCACTCCAGGGTGTGTGTAACTGTGGGATAATAGCACTTCCCAGGTGTGTAAGACACTTGACTAATGATTTCTGAAGCTACAGGGATTAGCAAGAAAATGAAGCAGAACTTGTAGGAGGTAGAAGGCAAATTATATGAATTAGAACAGAAAATTAAAACTGGTGACAACACCTGCAAGGATAAATATGATAACATGAACAGATTGATCGATGAGACAGAAATATATTAGATTAAAAACAGCTGGTTTAACATGAAGAGAACTTGATAACTCTCAAGTGTAATGGCTGGAAAATGTCTGGCAAAAAGGATTAAAGAGGCTTCATCTAAAACAGAGATTATTTCTGTTTTGACAATAAGGAGAAGCTTGTTACAGCAAAATATGAGATTGTGGATTGCTTCATGCCTTTTAATAAGGATCTTTACAGGTCTGAATGTTCCCCACCCAAGAATGATTTAGATTACTGTAGGGATTTCTGCCATATTATCAATTTCACCCCTCAGGAAATTGATGACTTTACACAACCAATAACCAAAGAAGAAGTAAAAAACACAATGTTGATGTCCAAAATTAAATGTTCTGGCACAGATGGGTATACAATAACATTTTATGTCACTTTCATGGAAGAACTGCTGCCCATCTTAGACTCTTTTCCAAGAAATTCAGAAAAGTAAACTGATTCCAGAATCTTTAATTTAGCATATATTTCACTTATATTCAAACTCCAAAAAGATCCACATAAAGACAGACTGTACAGGCAGTATAGCATAGTGGTCAAGGGCACTGAGCTACAGACCTGGAGACCTGGGTTTGAATCCCATCTGCCCCCACTTGCATACTGTGTGACCCTGAGCAAGTTACTTAACTTCCGTATGCTCCCAGATTGCACCTGGAAACAAGTTCTGGCTTAGTGTGCCTTTCCTGGTTAAACTATTTTCCCTTTCCCTTTCTATATAAAGCTGAGAACTATAGACCAGTGACTATGTTAAATTAAGATTACAAAATATATGCAAAAAATTCTCAATAACAGAATACTACCTTATCTTAAAAGAATAATTCATCCAGGCTAATTATGTTTTATTCCAAATAGAAATAATCTTTTAGCTATACATAAGATAAAACACCTAACTGAATTTATAGAAAAAGAAGTAGGAGAAGTCATAATGCTTTCATTAGACACATGGAAATCATTTGATATGTTAAAAAGCGATTTTTTTATTTTCTATCCTTTCTAGGTGGGGCTTCCCTGACAAATTTATTTCCTATATTAAAGTGTTATATATTACTCCTGAATCTAAAATCAGGATCAATGGTATTTTTAGTGGTAAATTTATATTAAGTAGACGGGTTCACCAGAGATGTCCCTTTTCTCCTATTCTTTTTGTGATAGCGTTGGAAGCCTTACTGGTTGAAAATAGGAACAACAATAAAATTAAAGGTATAAAAGTTGGGCATACAGAGACTAAGCTTAAGGCATATGCTGATGGTGAGATTATTATGGTAGAAAATCCTAAAGAAAGTATACAAGAATTATAATCACTATTTTCTCACTTTTCATGGGTAGCAGGTTACACAGTCGATGAAAATAAATCAGAATTGATGGCCTTTAATTACCCAAATATGTCAGACACATTAAACATTTTTAAAGCTATAAAGAGGTAATAAATTATTTAGGCATCAAATTAGCAAACAAAATTAATAATTTGTATGATATGAATTTTAACCAATTTATTAATAAACTCAAAGCTAAATTACAGGTCTAGCCAAAAATATCAATGTCACTATGGGGCAAAATTTAGATTATTAAAATGTTAATAATCCCATTTCTAGCATATGCTTTACAAGCTATAATTACCTCCGTACATGATAACTAGTTTTGCAAAAATTAATCCTATAATCAGAAATGTCATTTGAAATTACAAACAACACAGAATCTCATGGAATAGATTATGCTTAGCCAAAGACATGGGAGGACCGGCTTGTCCAGATCTGAGAAAATATCACGTCACATTTTTGATAAAACTGGCAGTCCTATGGGTATATAAAGATGTTGTCTTGCAGGATTTTATATGATAAAGAAAACACAAATTGCACATACCCCAATAGTGCAAAGCATCATGGGAAGCATATGCAAATGCACATGAATTAATTTGGACTGGCTCAACTTTAAGCAGAATTGCATGGTGTCAGAAGGCCTCACAATACAATCAGCAATGGCTGAGAACAGCAGACACAGACATGTGTTTCATCCTTATTTGGACTCATCAGTGTGCCATATCTGTATCTCAGCCCAGGGAGAGGTAGCCAGCCACCCTATAGGAGATAACCCATGCCTCAGTGCATTTGCCCTGGGGTTCTTTTGTAGTTCTCTTCTCTCTCTCTCTACGTTGGGCTGCCCATGACCCAAACAAATAAGATCCCCTATAGGGTGGCTGGCTACCTCTCTCTGGGCTGAGATATAGATATGGCACACTGATGGGTGCAAATGAGGACAAAACATGTGTCTGTGTCTGCTGTTCTCAGCCTTTGCTGATTGTATTGTGAGGCCTTCTGGCACCATGCAATTCTGCTTAAAGTTGAGCCAGTTCAAATTAATTCATGGGCATTTGCATGTGCTTCCCATTATACTTTGCATTATTGGGGTATATGCAATTTGTGCTTTTTTTAAAATGTGGCTGTATGGCCAATATCCTCCAGGATAATCCATACCCTAGTGCATTTTCTCTGGGGTTCTTTTGTAGTTTTATGTGATAAAGGTGACTATTTAATAGCACTGACCAAAAAGAGTGAATAAAACATCACCCAACAGCAAAAGAACGACCAGTATTACAGCGACCGCCACAAACAGCGATGGTCATTTACTTTCCCAATGGAGGCAACAAAAAAAAAATTTTTATGTGAAGAGATACGCCCCCGCACCCCTACAAAATTATTATAATCAACTCTGGAGAGGGCGCAGACACAGCGGAAAAGAAGAAACACTAAAAAACATTTCCACTACAGCCAGACTCATACCCAGGTCTGCTAGTTCCAGGCTCGGTGGCTCAAGCCACTACATCAAATGGCCAGCTAGGCAGGGCTTGGCCAAACATGTCCCAATATCCTGCTCCAGCGAGTGTAGCTCACTGCTACACTCACTATACACTACTCATCGCTGTTCTTTAAAACTTGCTATCACTATGAGCAGTCAAACTGAGTCACTCAAATAGAGAGACTCAATTTAAGTTGCTCACATCACGTGTTACCAGCTTAGAGTTAGAAAAATACAATAATTAACAATGACTCAGATCTCAGGATTCAATTAGAGAATCTATGGTTACAGGTTGTCAGATATTTTATCAAACAACAAATTAATGGATTGGATAAGGGTAGGAGACACATATGTCCTAATCGAGAATCAATTATTTAGGTACACTCATCTAAAGGATATCTTTACAATAGATTTCTGCAGGTGAGAACGTGCTCCCAATGCTGATGGATCAGAAAAAGATTTTATGAAGATTTTCAGTAATGACAATAATGGACTGTTTGCTTGGCTGATTAGCCTTATGGGGGATCACACTATGAAAAGATACAGAAAACTTGTGGGAAAAGAGCTCACAATTTATATTACAGAAAACCACTGGAAAATGAGCTTACAGGCACTTCAGTCTCATAAAGCCACAAGAGATTGATCTATTCAATTTAAAATATTACACTGAGCATGCTATACTCCTAGAAGGCTTTTCAAAATTAAAATTTCAGCAGATAGTAACTGTTGGCATTGTCAAGGCAAGGAAAAATACCTTTTACATACCATGTGGGAATGCCCATTGATTCAATGCCGTTGACAAGAATCTTATAAGATACTTAAGAATATTATTTTTTTCTCCTACAGATGCTGCCACTAAAATACGATTCTGGATTACACATATGCTAAAATTGCTAATAAAAATGATGTCATTATACAAAGATCCAATTCTGTTTCAGTCAAGAGACTGATTCTTAAATATTGGAAAACATACACACAGAGGCAACACAAATATTTACCAAATTCTGGTCCTCTCTTTCTCAAATGCACTACCCAATGGCAACACAAATAGTTACTTGTAACAATCACACAGTAAATATTTCTCTTGCCATTGGGCTGTGCATTTGAGAAAGAGTAATGTACTCAGTGACAACCCAAGTTCCAGTTGTCTCAGTGGTGCAGCTGGTTAGTGCAATCAGACCAGTATTCCGGGCAGCTTGGGTTCAAGTCCCAGCTGAGACATTTACTTCTTTCTCACCTCTCTTTGTATGTGTTCCATAAAATATACACACCACACTCCTGTGTGAATATTGGAAAACAAAAGACTTTCAATTGGCACTCCCCTTTAAGGAATGGAAACAACTATTTCTAACCTCTTTATATAACAGTAATTTCTTTGGGATGATGACCATTTCGGATCAGTTTATAAAAACATTTAGTATATGGTCTAGAGATATATTTAATTAATACATTTTTACAAATAACTATGCAATAAAAAGAAGCAGATCTGTATCAATTATAATTAATAAGCATATGTATATAATATTCATCCTATTGCAATGTTTCTATAAATCTGACACTTAATATGGTTTGGTTCTGGAGAAGGTTTTTTATATATGGCATTGTGTCTTTAAGAAGTTCCAGAAAGGCTGCCTAATGGTTAAAATTCTTTATAACTCTCATCTCTGCAATAAAACTTTCATTTGCAAAAAAGAGGTGTGTAAGGTCAGGCACTCGGCTTTGCTTCATGCCTCACTTCCCTTCTGCATGCCGTTATTCCACAATAAATGCACACCCTCCCATGCTTTTTTGCTTAAGTACAGGTTTAGTTAGATGAATTATCACTATGTGGTCCAACTAGTTTGCCTCCCTGTGATCCTAACAGCAATAACCTGAATGCCTGACTTGAAAAATAGAGTTCTGTCTTCAGTGCTGTCAATGTAGTGCTGTCAATAAGTACAAAGATTCTCTGTGAAGAAAATGAACATTTCGAGACAGCTAAGCAACATACAACATTAGTTTACTCTTAACACCTTTGGAAAAACAGCTAAAGTAAATAAAATGCATGTAAACAAAGTGTAAATACATGTAAAGAAAGTAAAGAAAATGCAAGGTGTGATGTCACCCATAGTTATTATGGTGTTTCTTCAGTAATGCTTTGCTGCTTTGTTTTAAAACACAGAAAAAGTATGAAACATGGAGCATACACCAGTTTCTTAACTGGCAATTAGTCCAAACATGGATGGTTATTGTGATAGGCTTGTTCTGCCTCCTGCTTGGAGTGTTGGCCTACCAGTGTCCCTGTTCACAGAGCGACTCAGTAAGTGAAACAGTTAAAAGTCAGAGTTATTTCATTTCATAGGGGATGCTATTTGGAGTTTGTGTATGCCTGAGTGCAGAGACTAATCAATAAGGGGAAGGCACTGAGCAGAAGGAAACATGGTACTGTTGGTGTGGAAAAGCTGCATGGAGTTTACCGAACAACAAGTTTGGGCACATTCCATAATTTATTTTAACTCGTTTAACCTATTTCTCTGTAGTTTGAAGTTGTTTTCAACAGCCATTTGTTGCACAATACTGTATTTCCAACAGCTACTGTACACCAAAGCTACATGTGATTGTTTTTCTTATGTTTTTATTGACTGGAGTGAAGTGCCAGAGCACCTGGACTATAGAGGGTGATGCCCACCAGTTTATACTTGGTACAATACTGGGTTTCGTTAGACAGAAGATGGTGTTTACCCATTAATACTGTGTCTCACTCCTAGGGTGCAAAAGTTCCAATCCCTGTTCTTGAAAATATATTCATCGGGCCCAACTCTCAAAGGGATACGCCTGGCGTAGCAAGTTGCACCAGGAGTTGCGACATTCAGTATTCTGCAAAGCAGCCTGTGACATGTTGCAGGCTGCTTGCATCAAACTGGACTTACGCCACCAGTTGCGCCCTGTATTGGAATGTCTTCCCTGTTATGCTATTGTCATTGATTTTTTGTACTTGTACTGGAATGTCTTCCCTGTATTATTGTACTGTACCCTCTCAGGTCGTGCCTGAAAATAGTCGTTGCTATGGCCAGTGCACTTACCCGGTAAACAAAAACTAAATAAATAAATAAATAAATAAAATAAACCCTCTGCGACATGATGCTAGGGGGTTTAAGGCAGCTGTTGCGCCCTGTTCTGGGAGGGCAGCAACAAAGTACCCAATGTTGCTATTCTAGAAGACCCCTCTGGTGGACATCCATCCATGAAAAGGTACATCAGCAAATAGCTAATGTAACTTGCTTCCACCGGGGTTGTGTGCTGATGGCCCCAATCCACCAGTATGTGCCACCTCCCTAGACCCATCTCTGCCCCACTAGAAAGCCCCGCAGGGCTAGAGGTCCCCCCCACACACCTTCTGTATGAGCCCCACAGGGCCAGAGGAACCTCCCCACACCTACTGGAATTGAATGGATACCGCTTATGAAGTATGGGGGTGATAGAACTAATGTATTACTGCAGAAATATACTGTATAGCAGGTTATATTAGCACCCGTTAAATTTAGCGCGTCTGATATGCGTTACTTATTAGCGTCCGATTATATTAGCGGATCTACTGTACTAAAACTGTAGCCCCTTCCCCCCCCCCACACACACACACACATTCACAGCAGCTGCTCTCCAAGGTGTGAGCATCCTGCACCACAATCCCAGCCTGGTGGCTATTTCACTTCCTTCTAAAGCAACAAGCCTCTGCCTTACATTACATCAAAATTTGTTTTTACTAAGGTTGCTAGCCATAGGGCTGACATCATGCTATTTATAGCTGCAGGGATGAAGCCATGCTGAGCAGTGATGCAACCCATAACAGGAGTGCGGCAGCTCAGAGCTCCTCAGAGGGAAAAGCGAGAGAGCCATAGACACACACTGGAGGAGTTAGAGAGGGAGGCTGGCTTAACTCCATCAGACGTGTCCTCAGAGTGAGCCAATGTTGTCCAACCGTGCTGCATGACTGCAGATCGCTGGCATGCCAGCCCGATCAGAATGCTGCTGTAAGGATGGAGGTTTGAGCGGTGATAGCATACTTCCGAAAGCAGATTTGGGGAAGTTGTGGAAGGATGGGGGATGGGATCACACATAAAGTGCTGGGTCACGATGGGAAGTCAAATATGTAAGAACTCTCGTTGGCCAATGAAGTGTCTATTGTCTGACAGGAGAACAGTGGGCATGTGAACAACTGCTAAGAATACAGTGTTGCTCAACCATACAGTAATGCCATATTGAGTAGATAATATTAGCGATCTGAATATATTAGCAGTATTTCCGTTTCAGCTAATAACGCTAAAATAAAAGGAGCGCCAATATTACCTGCTATACAGTAGTAAATTGATATATAGAATAGCCAGTGTGAGACTGGGGGTAAATGAACAATGGGACTTAAAACCATTCCTTAAGAAGAGGTAATGATATTTTTATTATATCCCTTTGGTATCTATCCAGATATGTGCTTTCAGTTTGTTAATATTGTATTTTGTATGTTTCCTTAAAGATGAAAAGAAAAATGACTCTTTCCCTCTTTTTGTCCTTCCTTTTTTAGGACGTGCTTTTATTTATGGCACTACCAGCACTAAGCTGTAGTTTTTTTGTGGATCCCATGATAAGTGGCCCAGGTGTGATTTGAACCTGTGGGGGTGATCATTAAAATATGCTGCTTTTGCTGTCCGTATGTCCCCCATTAGATTAGGTAACAATTTTCCTATTCAGTTAATTGTTTTTGTTGATAACTATTTTGATAACTGTCTGTATTTGGTAAATATGGAATCCAATATTGTATTAAGAGCTAAAGTAAACACTTTTCATTTATCTTTTTTCTTTCTCCCTTCCTCTTTTAGGAAGCGTCTTCACTTATCACAAGCAACATTTTTGTGGATCCTCAGACAAGTGGCCCAGGTGTGATTCGAACCTGTGGGGGTGATTACTAAAATTGATTGCAAAATTGTATTGCAAGGATTTATTGCTAGAATTACTCTGTTCTTAATTGTTGGTTTACTGTATTTCTGTCAATGATATCAGTTCCTCTGTACCATTAAGGTTTAGCCATTTGTTTTGAATTTATATAATTATGTCTATTTAGACTTAAATGATGTTTCTTTATTTGTGTATCTTTAGACATGTAGATGATCCTTTAGAACAGACATGTTTCTAATGACTGTCTTCTATATACCTTATTCATAGGATGTTTGTATTTAACCAGTTACACTTATGTGAATCCCCCAATAAGTGGCCCAGGGGTGATTCGAACCTGTGGGGGTGATCATTAAAGAACAATTATGTATTGGTGCATTTTATAGCCATGATGTGTGTTTAACATTGATAATGTTACGATATATATACAGTATATATATTAGGAAATTAAATAAGAAAAACAAAAAACAAAAAGTTTTTAAGTATATTCTTTAATTTCTTATGTTACTAATTGGCTGTATGGTATCATGTGATGTACTTAGAAACATAGAAACGTAGAAGTTGGCAGCAGATAAGGACCGCAAGGCCCATCCAGTCTGCCCATTTCTTTTTCTACCTTATGAATGTACAATAGACTTTTACTCTGTCAACGACCTATCTAGTCATACTCATCTGTATTGCTCCCTTATGCCTATCCCATGCCTGCCTGAAGCCCTGCACTGTATTCATATCCACCACTTCCTAAGGTAGGCCATTCCATGCATCCACCACCCTTTCTGTGAAAAAGAACTTCCTCACATTACCCCTTAATCGGCCTCCTTCTAATCTCATGCTGTGCCCTCTTGTCCTGCTATTTTTCTTGTATTGAAACATGTTAGACTTTTCCACTCTGTTAATGCCCTTAAGGTGTTTGAATGTTTCGATCATATCACCTCTCTCCCTCCTTTGCTCTAGGGTATACATATTGAGCTCCGTTAAACTGTCCTCATATGTTTTCTGATGCAGTCCTTGCACCATTTTGATTGCCCTTCTCTGGACTGCCTCAATTTGGTTAATGTCCTTGTGAAGGTGTGGCCTCCAGTTCTGCACGCAATTCTCCAGATGGGGCCTAACCAGTGTCTTGTAAAGAGGGATTATTACCTCCCTCCCTCTTCCAACTTGTGAGACCCCTACTAATGCACCCCAACATCCCCCTAGCCTTATCTACTGCTTTAGTGGTCTGTTTGGATGATTTCAGGTCATCATGATGATGATGTCCAAGTTCTCTTCTTCCTTTGTGACTGCCAGCAACTCCCCTCCCAGCCTATAGGTGGCTTCAGGGTTTCTCCTCCCTATGTGCATGATCTTGCACTTCTTTGCGTTAAACCCCAGTTGCCGCTCTTTCAACCATTTTGCTAGCTTATCCAGATCTCTTCTCATTTTGCCCACCCCATCTGAATCGTCTGCTCTGTTGCAGATCTTGGTGTCACCTGCAAACAGAAAAACCTTACCCTCCAGTCCATCTGCAATGTCATTGATGAAGATATTGAAGAGGACTGGCCCCAGGACTGATCCCCGAGGTACCCCACTTGTGACTTGCATCTCTTCTGACTGTATACCATTTACCACCACTCTCTGTTTTCTGCCTGTCAACCAGTTTGCCACCCAGTTGACCAACTTCTGACCCACCCCGAGCCTACCCAGCCTATTAATCAATCTTCTGTATGGAACAGTATCGAAAGCTTTGCTGAAGTCAAGGTAGGTGACATCAACTGCTCCCCCTTGGTCCACCACTCTGGTTACCCAGTCAAAGAAATCTATGAGATTAGTTTGACAGGACCTTCCTTTTGTAAACCCAAGCTGTCTTGGATTCTGTGCTCCTATGGATTCCAGGTATTGCATTATCCTTTCCTTAAGGAGTGCCTAGATAATCTTGCCCACTACTGAGGTAAGACTGACTGGTCTGTAGTTCCCTGCCTCCTCCCTGCTAGCACTCTTGTGGAGTGGGATCACATGAGCCCTTCTCCAGTCTTCTGGGACCTCTCCTGTGCTCATAAACTCACTAAACAGTTCTGATAATGGCTCTGCTAGTTCCACCCTTAGCTCCTTTAGTACCCTGGGATGTATGCCATCAGGTCCCATTGCCTTGTCCACCCTGAGCTTTTCGAGCTCTTATAGGAGCCTTTCTTTTCTGAAGGGACTAGTGCACACCTCCCCCGTATCCATGGTGCTGAGCTGTGGGCCCTACCCTACCTCCTCTTCAGTAAATACTGAGCAGAAGTATCTATTTAGGATAGAAGCTTTACATGGTCCTCCTCCTCACACCCCTTATCCCCTTTGATCTTAGCAACACCCCTCTGGACTTTCTCCTTTCACTAATGTATCTATAGAAAGTCGTCGCTTTCTTTTACTGTTTGTGCTAGTGTTTTCTCGGTTTGGGCCTTTGCCTGCCTTATTGCCTTCCCTGCTTCCCTTAGGGAAGTTTGGTATGCCTCCCTATCTTCATTCTGCTGCATTCCCTTATATTTCCTGAAGGCCAACCTTTTGGCTCTGACCTTTTCTGCTACTGTTTTTGAGAACCAAAGTGGTTTCCTTCTTCTTTTGCACTTCCTTTTCTCTCTAACACAATGAGATGTTGCTTCAAGTATTGCATCCTTAATGCTTGCCCACTTTGCCTGTACCCCCCTCACCTGTATTTCTTTTTGCCAGGGCTAGCTTAACTCTGTTGGCCATCTTATCAAAGTCAGCTTCTCTGAAGTCCCATAGTTTTGTATTGGAATGAGATGATTTAGTTCTAGTGGCCAAACTGAACCATACCATGTGATGGTCACTGGCCCCCAGGTGACCTTCTACCTGGAGATCTGTGCTCCTTTCCCTGTTAGTAAGTACTAGATCTAGGATAGCCCTGTCTCTTGTGGGTTGTTGTACCAGTTGTTTGAGGCCCTCCCCTGCAGGGAATCCACCATGTGTCTATTTCTGGCAGATGTTCCTGCTGGTATTGACCAATCTATATCTGGCATGTTGAAGTCTCCCATTATCAGAACCTCCCTTTTAGCCGCCATGTTTTGTATATCTTCTAACAGTAATGTGTCTATGTCCTCCTCCTGGTCTGGAGGCCTGTAGGCAACCCAAGTTCATATAGCTGTCCCATTTCCTGTTTCCAGGGTGACCCACAGTTCTTCTGGCTCCTTATGTGTATTCTGAATTTCTGTAGCTTTGATATTTTCATTGACATAAAGGGCCACTCCATCCCCCGTTTTGCACCTTGGTCTCTTCTGAACAGTACATAGCCAGGTACTGAAGTCTCCCAAGTGTGGTTACTGGTAAACCATGTCTCGCTAATGGCTACTATGTCCAGTTTAACCTCTGTCATTATTGCCTACAGGTCTGGGATCTTGTTTCCCAGACTGTGAGCATTTGTGTACATGATTTTCCATTGGTCAGTTATCGGTGTGTTAGTTGTTGGGCGAGGTCTGGCATTTCCTCTGTGCATCGTATGGGGAGCCAGACCTTTTTCCGAATGCAGATGAACTACAAACATGCTGAACTCCTGTTTGACCACTAGCTGAGGGGGGAGGGGTGTTCTTCCTATTCGACGAATGGGGTGCTGCACCCCTCTCCCCATTTGCTAGTTTAAATATTCTGCAAAGACATCAAACTTCTGCCCCAATGCACTGACTACCTCCTTAATCAGATGCAGTCCATCAAATTTAAAGAACTTTCGCTCCCAAAACTGTTGCCAATTCCCTACAAATTTGTGTCCTTTTTCCTGGCAGCAGCCCTTGAGCCACATGTTTAGCTCCCCTATCTCCCCTTCTCTAAACTTCTGTCCATCTGCCCCCCTCTCCTAGACTGGCAGGATCTCAGAGAAGGAGATGCCGGATGAAATGGATGATAGTTTGTCACCCAGCCTGGTCAGGTGTTCCTTGGTCTCCACAACTGACCGGTTGGAGAGATCATTAGTCCCAATGTGTACCAGGATGCCAATGTTTTCTCCTGCTTCCTGAACAATTTTAGCAATGTGGTCAGTATCTCTTCACCCTGATGTACCTGGGAGACTTCTGACCATTACCCCTGGCTGGAGATAGGTATCAACTCCCCGAATCATGGAATCTCCTATGATCAGAAGTTTTTTGGATTTCCTTTTTGCTTTTTTTGTTTTGGTTCCTGTTTTGGTGAGTTTTATTGTGCTAGCCCCTGTGCTTCAGTGTCCCCTGCCCCTTTATTTGATTTTAGAGATAGAGGCAGATACCTGTTTGTAGTTTTTATATGGTTTGTGGAGGTGATATGTTGGAGAGTACCTGTGATGGAGCACCCAATTTGCCACTCCTAACCACCTGCCAACCTCCCAGACCAACTACCCTCTGCGGTCGATGTGCTTCTGTTGGATGTTGGGGAAATGGTGAGCAGTTTGTATAATATATTTCCTCTTGAATATGCAATTTGAGGAGCGCAGTCTCTGCCCATGCTGCCTGGAGCTGAGCCCTTAGATCTCCAATGGCCCAGCAATTAGGACATTGTCCTAAATCCTGTAAAACTGCCCTTCTGAAAAGTGTTCCGCAGTACCTGCAGTAAATGATATCCATTTCAGATAAGTTGCTGGGTTTATCACCTGGTTAGAGTAATTAGAAGGAAGAAAATGAAAGCAAAAACTTGATTTTATGTTTTGTTTGTTTGTTTTTGTATAACTTGTTATAACAAGTTAAATTACTAGTGCCCCTGTAAATGAGGTCACTGTGTGGATACCCCTCTGATCCCCCCTTTCCTGCTTTGCTACAGGAAATTTCATGACTGTGCTACCCTATAAAAGGAGTGAAGTGTGGGGTGGTTGGCTGGCCCCTTCCCCTGCCGAAAAAGAAGAACCACGGATGAAAGAAACAAGGAACTAACAGCAGAAACAATCAGCCAGCAACAAATGCAGTAGCCCTGAAAGCTTATCCTAATGATAGATAAAACTGTAAAACCTGTAACGTATCACCTGTAATAATTTCACAGAAGATAACCTCTGCAAGAAACACTTTGTTACAGAAAAAAATAAAGCAGTAACAGAAGATATACCTTGCAAAAGACAATTTGAATCAGAAGATGACAGCAGTAATCTGTAAGCACATACCTGTAGGCACACCCCATAATAATGCAGCAGAAGGTATACCCAGCAACAACAATTTGAATCAGAGAAAAATAAAGCAATAAAATGTTAGCAACAAACAGTAACAATCCCTGTGACTACAAAATAAAAATAACAACACACAGTAAATCTGCTTAGCCAAAAGAAGCCTTAATCCTTTTCCTTGCTCTGGGAAGATTCTTTACTCTGTCCTTTCAAGCAACCTAGAAGAAAAGAGTTCAGGTGAAGCTAGGTGCCTTGGCCAGCAAACCTAGCCTTCCACCTTCAAGATATTAACTAACCTGACCTTTTAACCCTTCCTTTTGTTGGAAGCTACTGACATCATCTGTTATGTGTGTGTGTGTGTGTGTGTGTGTATAAATATATATATATATATATATATATATGAGCTTGAAACCCTTTGTCTGTTAAAAATACCCCCTTACAAGGCTTCACTGCTGAGGCACTAGGGGTTGGTTTACTCTAGCCCTGTGAGGCTATGTCAGCTCTTTCTGGGGGATTGGGGCATGGGGGGTACTTGCGCCTGCCAGACAGTGGTTGCAGCTAGATTAACTCGGGCCAGGTACACCCAGTTCAGTCTACCTGGCTAGATGTCGAAGTCACATGACTTACTGGGACCCCAGCCCCATGTAGAACTGAGTACAGGGTCCTTGCTGCAATTGAAAGCTATACGTTGCCTTGGGCGGCAACTTGTGCTATTTTTCTAGAATCGGAACCACTATTTTCTTCTTGAATATTTGAAAGGATTCTGCCTCCATTTCTTCCTTTGGTAGACCAGTCCATTTTTTTACTGCCCTTTGTGTGAAAAATTATTTTCTACTGTTCTTGTATGCACGTTCTTGTTTTCTTATTGTGAGATCTTAAGTCTAATCCCCTGTCTATGTACTGCATACTGAATCTAGGCATGTGTTCACTACCCCCCAGAACTTTATACAGCTGCAATATATCTCCTCTAAGTCTTCTCTCTTCCAATGTGAAGAGTCCCATCCTTGCCACTCTTTGTTCATATGCTTTCCCACTTTAATTTAAGATTAACCGTGCTGCCCTGCATCGTACTGTTTCTAATAGGTCCCTATCCTTTATTAAATACGGGCTCCAGAAGGGAGTTCCATTGTCAACATGCAGCCTTGCGTGTATCAACATTATACACCGATCGTTTCTGGCAATTATTTTTTTATTAATGCAACCGATTTGTCTATTTGCTGTTGCCATTATCCTTTTATATTGTTTTTCATGGGGAAGTTTGCTACTTACTAATATTCTCAAATCTCTCTCAGTATCTACTTTTTGGCAGTATTTTCTCTCTATAATGTATTTCTTTATTGGGTTGTTTCATTATATATATAACATGATGCATTTATCTGCATTAAATGCCATTTTATAAGTATTTGCCCAGAGTTCATTCTCTTTTAGGTCCTTCACTGTTGATTCATATTTGCTAACCATGTCAACCTCCCCTCCAACTTGGTGTCATCAGCAAATGTTTGAGTCCAATTTGTAATGCTGATATGCATGTCAGCAATGTACAGACAGAAAAGTGTGGACTCCAGGATGGACCCCGTGGAACCCCTCTTGTAACCTTCCCAATATCTGATAGTGTATTTTTTTCTAACCTATTGAGTTCTGTTATATAACCATCTGTTTACCCAGGTTACTGTTTCACTATCTGTCCCCAAACTTTCCATCTTCCTTATTAGTTCAAGGTGAGGTACTTTATCAAATGCCTTAGTAAAGTCAAGAAAAATGATGTCAATGGGGATATTTTTGTCTAGCCTGCTACTGACTCTTTCATAAAAAGCAATCGGATTTGTTATGCATGATCTGCCAGACTTAAAGCCATGCTGGGTGCAGTCTATCAACCCCTTTTCCTTGATTTCATTCAACACTTTATCCCTTACAATGTTTCTAGCACCTTAAAAAGGTTTGCTGCTAAGCAGACAAGCCTGTAATTTTCAACCATGCTCTTCTTTCCTTTTTTGTAAATGGGAATGATAGTAGCATGCCTCCAGTCTGCAGGAACATCTCCCAACCTGTATGATATATCAAGCAACCTAGTTATTGGACCTATTATGCCATCTGGTGTTTTGATTAGTAATTTGGTGTGTACACCATCTGGGCTGGGTGATTTATTTGGTTTAATTTTTGACAGAACCAACATTACTTCACTTTCTGTAAAGGTATCAGTATTAGTTATAGTTACTTTATTCTCTGATTGTACTCAATATAAAAATGTATTTATGTTTGTGACAGGAATGTGACCATGTTAATGTAATCTGCTTTTTGTTATTTTCTATTCTGCTTATTGTCATATAAGTTATTTCTGTGATTGGAATGGCATAGGGCAAACAAAATGGAGTTCAGATCACATGTCCCAGTATCTATCTAGGGAAACCAATAGGGGAAATCATTTGCCAGGTTTGAAAGTACTACTTTTCCTACAGAGGCAATCTGAGCAGCTAGAAGTAAACAAAGTAATTAACCATAAGACAAGACACGTCATAAAATGTTAGGGATACTTTTCAGAGATGCAATCATGCAGTGAGGATGTTGCTAGGTGGGAAAGGGTTATTTGGCCTGGCAGATGTAATAACACACACATATGCACCACATACTCACATGGGTGGGGAATACTAAAGAGCACTATTACTATAGAGAGAGGTCCCATCCTACTGTATTGAGTACATAAATAGGAGAGTTTTAACCACAGCTCCAACTCTCTCTCTCTCTCTCTCTCTGACTTCCTGCAACATTTGAAAATGATCTGGGGGTTTGTCTCTTGGTAGTGCTCCCCAATAGGAAGGAGAGCCCTGCTTTAATAGCTAGATTATGGCTAGCTTACCAGGGTGCAGAAAGAACAGTCTTAGTGAATGTTTCTTTCAAGATAGTTGGCAGGCAAATATAGATCCTATTGTGAGACTAGATTGTGAGTTTATTCTGTAAGTAATATATCTGTTCAGACTGTTTTATTTTCCTTTTCTGCAAATGTGTATATATTTTTGGATGCTATGCATATCCTGTTTGGAATATCTTGTAACATTAAATAGTAAAAATCTATTTTTATAGAACCAGTGGCTAAGCATCATTACTGCAAAGGTAATTTTAATATTTTTGCTGTGTAAAGTGAATAGTATCTGTTTAAAGTGCACTGTAACAAATATTATAAAACCCTGTAGAAGCTGATATAGCTCAAAGGAGTGTTTGTCACAATTTGGTGGCAAAGCATTGGGATTAGTGCACAAATTTAAAGCCAGAATTTATAGGCAGTGTGCTTTTCTGGTAGAACTAGGATCTCTGAGAGAGATGTAACAGTCTTACCTAGCACACAGTGAAACACAGATTGCCAGTAGAAAAGTTACCTTAACAGTCACAAAACTGGATACACAAAAAGAGTACATCTTTCACAACTGTTCTTTTTATTTCTAGAAACACAGCTTAGTGCAGTGTAGTTAATAAGTATGATGTCCTCAACATACAGCCAATTTTGTGTGCCTCAGTTCTGTGACCTGTGCAAAAGGAAAGCGATTGTCCATAAGGGTCTGACTAGACATGGACCCATAGAAGCCCTGGAGGAGGATGACCAAATGCATGGGAGGCAGTCAGTCAGTCACTGAGGCATATGACTAAATGCAGTTGGATCAGGTGGTCACTGATGAAGATGACCAAAGTAGCAAGACTGAGGTCACAGAGGCTGATCCAGGGTTAAACATTGAGTCACAGACTGGTGAAGCAGTGCGGCCCAAACCTGAGCAAAGAACTGGTGTAGCAGAGTCTCAAAATCAAGCTGAGCTCATGAAAATGGAGCTTGTGCTGAAAGAGGCAAAACTGCAGAGGACAAGGCTTGAAGCCAAGAGGGAGAGAGTAAGGCTGGAGGCTGAAGAGAGAGAGAGAGAGAAGGCACACTAGCATGAGATCCTGATACAGCAGGAGAGAGAGCCACAGCATCAGCATCACCATCACCATGAGGTTCCCATAGGAGAAGCAAGAGAAAAGGAATGCCAGAACCATATCTGAAACAACAAGAAAGAGAGACAAAATGAGCAGAAAGAGACAAGGAATGAATGGAAAGAGAGAAGGAACAGCAGCATGAGAAAGAGATGGTGACTCTATATCAGAAAGCACCACAGCAAACAGTAAGTAATGATATGGGGAAGGGCCAAACCCACGAAGCCCCAACAAATTCTAAAATGTTTCCTCAATACTAGGAGGGGGAGGATCTCAATTTGTTTTTAAAATAATTTGAGAGGCCATGTGTGGAGTTTAAATTGGACAAGGCTCAATGGATGACCCTCCTTACACCCTTGCTTACTGGCTGTGCTTTGCATGCATTTCCTAGAATGGAAGATAAGGGTTGCATTGACTATGACATACCTGTTTTTAAACTAGGACTACAGCTCTTTCTGGAAACTGTTTTGACTGTTAGTGTTTGCCTTAAATTACTAAAAACTATCTACCTAGACAGCCTAAGTATAGTGCCTATTTGTAGCAGCACAGAAAATTGTTTAAAATGTCTGAAATGTCTAATCCAATGAACTAGTGCTAGCTAGACTGCCTTAGGAATACCGCCTTAGGATTTTTAGCTTAGCTACACAATTCAAGTGTCCTAGCCATTACAATTGTAAATTTCTTTGCAAACTGTCTGCCACAAAGGACACAGGGTTAGCGTGACTGGGCCTTGGAGCCAGATTAGCTGCATCTTTTCTTTCGGTTGGGAAGCCCTGAGTGGGCAGTCTCCTTCGGCCACTCAGCCACCAAGGCACGACTGTCCTACGGCTCCCCTCCAGCTGCTGCCGCACGTATCCCAGACCTCAGACACACCTCCACCACCTGTGAAGGCATCCAGCTCAGCTCCACTTGAGCCCAACTTCCCATGACAGGCACAGTAGCTCTGATTTTCTCACTACCGGTTTCAAAATCAGGCACCAGAGGTCTGACTCCCTCCGATTGGCCACCCGTAGTGATGGCGGCTGCTGATTGACTGCCTTTTGAATCCTGAACCTCTGCTCTAGCTTTCACCAGTGAAATTGCCTGTTTTAAACTAGGACTACAGCTCTTTCTGGAAACTGTTTTGACTGTTAGTGTTTGCCTAAAATTACTGAATACTATCTACCTAGACAGCCTACAAGTATAGTGCCTATTTGTATCAGCACAGAAAATTGTTTAAAATGTCTGAAATGTCTAGCCCACTGAACTAGTGTCTGCTCGACTGCCTTAGGGATAGTGCCTTAGAATTTTTAGCTTAGCTACACAGTTCAAGTGTCCTGGCCTTTACAATTGTAAATTTCTTCATAAGCTGTCTGCCACAAAGGACACAGGGTCTGTGTAACAGGGCCTTGGAGCCAGATTAGCTGCATAAGTGGTCTACAATTATCTGCTTTTTAACTTCTGCCCTAAAGATTGTCTATTCTTCCCTATCCTTAACTCCACTTGAAACACCCACCGATTTAATTTACTCTTTTGTCCCCGTACCCCCCACTGCTTTCAGCCTCCTTTTGTTCCTGCTTGCCTTATCTAACCCCTCACCTCTCTTTCCTTTCAGTTGAGAAGCCCTGAGTGGGTGGTCTCCTTCAGCCTTTTGGCCACCACGCCGTGGCTGTCCTACGGCTCCACTCCGGCTGCTGCCGTTTGTCTCCCAGACCTCAGGTGCACCTCCACTGGCCACAAAGGCATCCAGCTCGGCACTTCTTGAGCCCCGCATCCCACCGGCATGTCAGGCCAGCTTCCTACACTCCCACCCTATCTAGGCACTTTTTATATAGAGTTCAGTAGCCACCTGATTTTCTAAGTGTCTACTTCACCACTAGTTGGTTATACTGTCTTACTACCAAAGGGACCTTCTCATCCTGAGTACCAAGTTATCCCCTCCAAGTTCTCTATATACACTTGACTTTTGATGTTTCTGTTTGCAATATAAAGATGAAACTGAACTACCCTTGTCTGAAATTCCACCTGTTACTATTCTCAGCACTTGTCAGTATTAGCACCCTCAATGACACGTACCAATTACCTGATCATCCAAGAGGATCTAACCATAACCTGCAATATACCATAGGCATAGTCTCTGGAAATGTTTTCATTTTCACCTCTCTGGCTCTCGCCTCGACATGATGACTCTGCAAGCCACCACGGACAATATAACAGCCGTAAAATAACTTCCCCTGCAAGCCTCTCTCTACTACAAGTACATAAAAGTATGAGATGGTATAAAAGGTGCCTGGTCAAATTAGGGAAGATGCTGCTTAAAGGGTACTTACTTAGAATCATTCTAATGCTACTACTTCTATTGGGCAATGTGCACTCGACCCCAGGCTCTCCTGGAGACAGGCCCTCCAACACCAAAACAAGGCTTGGCACTGCCACACTGGCATCAGTAAGCATTTGCAGCCTACTCCCTAAAATGGCCAATCTGCAGGCCTGGGTATCCCTACATAGACCGAATGTACTGTCGGTTGTAGAAACCTGGCTGTCCCCAACTGTACCTGACTCGGCCATTGCACTACCAGGCTACAACATCTTCAGGTTGGATAGGCTGACTGAAAGGTGAGGTGGATGTGCCATCTATCTAAAAGCTGCTATTATGGGTCAGGCCCTCCCTGTGGTGGACCTAGGATTCCCCACCCAGGCACTCACAGTAAAACTACTTCTTGGTGCTCATAATAAGGCTCTGACAGTTCTCTCTGTCTTCATTCCCCTAAAAGGGCAAATGGAAGATCTACATTCCCTCCTCGACTATATCCACAGCAAACAACACTCTGCTGAGTCAATACTGCTGGAAGACTTTAATATAAAATGTCTCTCACCAGACTATGGCCCAGTCAAAGATGCCTTATTGATGCTCCATCCCTCACAGCTGGTTAACTTACCCACCAGACACAACTACAAGACAGAGACTAGCACCCTACTGGACTGGATAATCACAAACCACCCTGAGTGTATCTCAAATGTGACTGTGCATTCTGACTCGCTAAGTGATCACTCCCTGGTCTCTTGTACCTGGACTAATAAATTCTACAAGCCCCCTCCACAAACCATCTTCAGCAGGGTATTTAAAGCTGGCCATCTTGAACCACTAAAACAGCACCTACGGACGCAAGCGTCGGAGTGAGAGCCTGACTTCGCTGCGCTTTGTTCCCGGCAGCTTAAGTAATCACAAGTAATCAGCCTTATTTACCCAATTTAAATCAGTCATCAGTGTGCCCACACAATTCCCGAACATCAGAGCAATGGCACATGTAAAAATTTCAGCAAAAAACAGTTCCTCAAAGAAAAATAAAGGTAATCCACCCCTGCAGCCTAGAGATCATAGCCCGGTGAATTCAACCGCTTTGGTACAGATGGCAGGCTCGGGTGAAGAAGAAGAGGAATGCAGCTCAGATATGGGGCAGCAATTGGGTAGGGCCGATTCAAGGGCAATAATGCACATGTTGCACAGAACTGATACAAAAGTTACAGGCATAAGGCGAGATCTACAGAAATTAGAATGACGTACAACAGAAAATGAAAGTCGTTTGGACAGCCTACAAACAAAACACATGGCCTTCGGGTGCTCCTTAATATATCTTTACAGAAGAGATAGAGACCTTACAAACAGAGTGGAGGATGCAGAGGCAAGATCCCGAAGAAATAATATTCGAGTGTTCGGAGTCCCGGAAGGCTCCGAACAAGCAAACACTGCAGCCTTCATGTCCCTGTGGCTACAAAAAGAATTGGACCTTTCTGCAGACTCTGAATTGGGGATAGAGAGAGCACATAGGGCATTGGTCCCAAAACCCCCACCAGAAGCACCCCCAAGGTCCATTATTATCAAGTTTTTGAGTTACACAGTGAAAGATAGAGTGCTCAGAATGGCATGGGCTAAAAAAATCTAAATCTAGATGGCCAACAAGTCTACGTCGATCAAGATTATACCCCGGTGCTCCTAGCCAAAAGGAAAAAAAGTCTTGCAAATATTTAAACTATTGAAGGACAAGGGCCTTAAAGCCCAGGTTAGATATCCGGCTCATCTCTGAGTACAGACAAAGGATACCATGAAAACTTTCGATAACCTCCTCACTGCAACCCCTTTCCTGAAGTCATTAGACTTACCTTTACCAGATATGCGAAAAGAAGAAGAAGAAGCAGGAGCTCAGATTGAGGGTCTCCTGTGGAGGGTGGTTCCTTCTTCTACATCAGGTGGCAAACGCAAGCCCAGAGACTTAATTTCTTTACATGCTGAGCTTGTTAAGTGGATGAAAACAATGGAACCAAATACCTGACCCCACTCAAGGTGACAGAATGGATGTTGCTGAGCTGAATCGCTTATTTGAGAGAACTATAAGTGTTTCTCATGAACATTAACCAAATCTGAACTTTAGCATGTAAATATGGTCCAGTACTCATCGAATGTATGAAATTTCTGGTCGGGTAAGGACCTTACAGGGGGAACCACAGATTATAGATCAGGTTTCCACTGGAGGGAAATGAAGTAACACCAGTCCAGTGGTGCTTTGGTTCCTACTCCTGGTTTGTTTGAATGTTTGATTAGTCCTCTTTACAACACTCTATCTAAACCTATATCATTTGGCAGCCTGCTAGAAGGTGGAAAGGGAGGTTTACTAACCTGGGAGCATTCTCGTTTCAGATCAGGTAAAGAATTCTACGGGGGTCATCATTGTAAGCAGAAGGAAATAAGATTTAATACTGTAATCACCTGGGGGGGGGGGAGTAGTGAGGAATACTGGAAAATGGAAAAGAAAATATAATCATAAAATATCATTTTCCCCGAGCAGTTGGGTGGGGAAAAAATTTCATTTACAAGGTAGATCTTGTTGTTAGGTGCGCTAATGTGCAAGATGAGGCTTAGAGGAGAGGACTCGAATCCATAAATAGGTAATGTGACGCAGTGTATGTTGGGCAAATACTGTACAGCGCTGACGAACTGCTGTTACTGATAAACAAAAAATTTCTTAAACCTCTCTTGAAATGATTTGGCCACTGAGGATGGGATCGGTTGGAATTCCGGTGGTCCAAACTTAACTGAGGGAGGAGCAGCAAAGTCCGAAGGACCAGAGCACTCCTTAACCTGAAATGGGTGTTCCCTCAAATCCACACGCAGAACTACCGATTCTGCTTACCCAGAAGACCCTTGTCTTCTATCTTGTTATGTTAATGTTACTTGTTTATATGCATATTCTTGCTTATGCTCTGCCTTTCGACATGCAGACGGGTGGAGTTTTTGAATGCTATAATGATTGTATGTGTGTTGATGTCTTATGTTTTAGACACTTTGTTAATGTATTTTGTAATGTTAAATGGTGCAAATATTCACAGAAAGATGGGGAAGTTTGGAGAATAAGGGGCAAAAGACAATGGGTGGGGTTATTAAAACTAAAGGAAAATGGATAGTCTGAAAATTGGTACAAGGAATGTTAAGGGCATAAATAACGTAATTAAAAGGGCAAAGATGTTACAGGAGATTCATAAAGCCAATTGCAACATAGTATGTCTCCAGGAGACTAGACTATCCCATACAGAACATTTGAAATTGAGACGATCATGGGTTGGCCAGGTAATTGGGAACTCCATACCGAAATCAAAAAAAACTGGGGTTGCAATCCTGATATGAAAGAGAGTCTCATTTAAAGTTATTAATACACATTCTGAGGGCTCTGGGAGATTAATATTGATTTCTGGTCAATTTCAAGGCCGAATGCTACATATCCTGTTGATTTATGCACCAACGCCGCCTACAGGGGAATTTATAAGAAGGATATTTCAATTAATCGTCACTTTACCTAAGGGGCAAATAATATGTGCAGAAGACTGGAATTGCGTGGAGGACGGGCTCTTAGATTGCTGTCCACCGCGCAGGGGAGAGCATGGAACCTGTTCAAAATTATTATACACATTGTAAAATGAATCTGGGCTGATAGATCCATGGAGACTACTTAACCCCTCAGGAAGAGAATATACTTTTTGTCACCTGCTAATAATTCCTACTCAAGGCTAGACAGACTTTACACACAGAAAATATGGGCACATACAGTTAAGGATATAACCTTCTATCCTGTGGCCCTTTCAGATCACTCCTTTGTGGTATATTACCTACAATGGGGCAACTCTAGCTCACGAGGGACCTGGAGGTTTAATGTTAGTTTATTAAATGATAAAAAGTTTGTTAATAGCACTAAGGAGGTTATCAAAATTTTTTTACGGGAGAATGATGATCAGGAAACCCAGTTAAAATACATCTGGGACTGCCTTAAAGCGGTTATATGGGGCCACTCAATATCGTTTGCATCCTATAAAAAACAACAACACAAGACTGCACAACCTAAAGCGGAGGAAATCTTGAGACATCTTGAAGCTGAACATAAACCTACCAGAGCAGTTGATCTACTGCCCAAGAAAAAAACAGGCCAGGGAACCGGTTAATGCTTTATTGTTACACCAAGTAGAAATACTTTGCGGTTTACACGGCAAAAATATTATGAGTGGGGAGACAGGGTGGGCCATCTCTTGGCCCTGCATCTTAAAAAACAAGAAGCAGAAAGATGTATAATTCAAATAAATAAAGATTCTAATCCAATGAATTCTACAGTAGTCCCAGAGGAAATTTTTCAGGAATTTACTAATTATTACACTGAGTTGTATAGGGAGGAAATTCAAGACCAGTTGGAGGTAATGGCTGGCTTTTTTGATATGCTAAACCTTCCATCTATTTCAGTGGACAACAGAAATCAAAAAGAAGCCCAATTTTCCACTGCACAAATTATTACAGCCCTAAAATCATTTAAAAGTGGCAAAATGCCCAGCCCGGATGGCCTCCCGGCTGAGTTTTATAGAACTTTTGCCAAAGAACTTGTCCCAGTCCTGACCAGGGTATGTAATGTAGCACATGAAGAGGGACAAATGCCAGATTATTGGCACAAGGCATTAATAACAGTTCTTCCCAAATCAGGAAAAGACCTAACCATGTGTTCGAACTACCGCCCGATCTCATTACTTAACGTAGACGCAAACATTTTTACTAAAGCAATTAGTGTAAGATTGCAACCCTTAATCTGCACCCTAATACATCCAGATCAGACGGGGTTTATGCTAGGTCAGCATATACAAGACAATATGCATCTTCTTTTAAATACAATGGCCGAGGCGGAGACCCTCCCAGAGAATACAATGCAAGCAGTGATGTCAGTCGACACTGAAAAGGCATTTGACAGGCTAGATTGGAGATACTTACAGAGGACACTGGAGGGTTTTGGTTTCAAACCCCGCTTTAAGGCTTGGATAGCCAATCTTTATGAAAACCCCATGGTGCAGATTAAAGCAAATGGTATGATTTCTAACCCCTTTAATATTGGTAGGGGCACATGACAGGGATGCCCACTATCGGGGTGATGCTTTGAGTATAGAACCCTTAGCAGCATACATTAGACAAACCCCAGATTTTCGTGGGATCAGATTGGGAGGGGAAGAAATCAGCATCTCATTATAAGCAGATGACACCTTATTGTATATAAATGACCCAATACAGGAGATTCAAGGGATAATACAGAAGCTTAAGACTTTTGGGTCCTTTTCTGGTTACAAAATAAATGAATCGAAGACAGAGTTGTTACCCATTGGACGGGCTGTGAATCCTCTCCCCCACTTCCGGGCAGTCTAAAATGGGCTATAAATGGGCTGCACTATTTGGGAGCCTGGATACCTAGAAATCTAGACCTTCTGTACAAAAAAAACTACCATAGATTACTCACAGAAGCCCAGAGGGATTGTAAGAGATGGAGATATCTGCCCCTGACCCTCATGAGCAAGATTGGGTTTGCTCGTTTTGGGCTGCTCGAGTTTCCATTATCTGGATGGCTTGTGTGGCACAGCCTTGCATTGGAGCGGTATCTGAGTGGTGGGCTTTGAACTGGATTTTGGTGGAGGTCGACAGTTGGCGTTGCAAGTGGGTCTGACATCATTTGGCAAACTGTGGCTGGGTTTTGCTGCCGCATAGGGGACCGAGCTTTGGGTCAGCTGGGGAGCTGGCTGATGAGTTTGTAGTGTTCCCAGGCTCCTTGGGAGGGTTGGCTGCTGAGTGGCCACTGCCCGGGAATCAAAGTTGCGGCAGTAAATACTTTTGGCTGCAGTTTTGTGGTTGGAGCTTTATGAGTCCCACTTGCTTCTACTGCCGACTTTGAACACCCTTGCTGGATTAATTATCATCTCTACACAGCGTTTCTCCTGCCTGCCTTAGCCGTGTTGGATTCTTTCATTTGGACAGCCAGTATTTTATTGATTGTTTTCACTACCAAACTCCTTACTTTGCTCCAGAACTGTGGCCAGATCTGCTTTTCTATCCTGGACAGTGAGAGTGCCCTTACTTTGGTATCCCGGATGGTGAGAGGACCTGGGTGTACAAATTTAATTTTTATTTAATTACTGGATGACAATTTTTGGATTTCTAAACTGTCTGTGATTTAATCCGAGTAGATTATCTCCCAGGCTGTGAGAGGGCCTAGGGGGACTTCAAAACATTATGTCCTGCATACTCAGTGAGAGGGGGTTGCAGGAGACTTTTTATTTCTGTTATTTTTTCCTGGTGTTTTTCTGAGAGCCAAATATTGGATTGTACCATCTATGTAGTGTTAAGCAGGGTTTATTTTTAATTGTGTTTTATTATTTGTTTTGGGTGGGTATATAGTGGTTAGTGAACTTCAGCAGACCATAACGAATGATCTAACTTGGCATTGTAATTATTAAATTGTTTTATATTGTTTCTGGGGGTTATTGTTGGATTGGGATTTTTAGGAATATTGTTTTTAGATTGTTTAGTTTTGGGTGTTGGGCTAGGCTGTGGACTTATGAGATGTGTCCGCCTGTTACCCCCCAAGTTGTGCGCTGCTCAGCCTCTGCTCTGCGCTCCCTCCACCCTTTTCATACCCCTCCTTTGGTTTTCTATCTATCAACAGTGTCGGGCTTTGGATATTGCCCATAGGAGGGGAGGGTGGGGGTAAACAGTGGAGGCTGGAGGAGGAGGCGCTCTCATTAGGGTGGTTAAGCCCAGGAGACACCCTGGGGCGAAGTGGAGCATGGACCATCTTGTTTGGTCCCCATACCCAAGGGCACCATCGTTGGTGATGGGAAGGTAGCCAGGGCAGCCCAGGAGTTTTATCCAATCCGGGCGCTGTTGTGCAATGCCAGATCTGTCTGGAACAAGACTGCTGTGATTTCAGATCTTCTTGGTTCAACAGATCTGGCTTGCATCACCGAGACCTGGCTGGATGATAATGCGGGACCAATACTTGAGGCCGAAATTCCAGCCGGGTATACGGTGATACATCGCCCAAGGTTGGACCGCGGGGGGGGGGGGATTGCGGTCTGTTTTAAGACCGAATTGGCACTCACTAGTGTTCCAGTTGAGGAGGCCATCTCTTTTGAATGTGCTGTTGTGGCAGGTGTAGGCTATCGAATTGCTCTCATCTACCATCCACTCAGAGATGGGAAGCAATTCCTTAAGGAAGTAGCGGACTTCATCGTCGACATGGCTTTTGAGTCTCCCAGGCTGATGGTCCTGGGTAATTTTAATGCCTGGATTGACGATGAACTCTCGCAATTTGGACAACACTTCCTCCAGTTAATGGAGTCACTGGGCCTAACACAGGTGGCTGCCACTGCCACACATAAAGGTGGCCACTCTCTTGATTTGGCTTCCTCCTGGGGATCGAGGCTTCTGACATGGGGGTGGAACCAGTCAGCTAGTCCGATCACTACACTGTGAGATTCAATTTTGGCACCCCACCTTGTAGGCTGACCCCTGTGGAGATGGTCAGGTACCGCCCTTTGCAGAATATTTCTTCTAATGGCCGTGCTGCAGTCCTTGACCTATCAAAATTCCCTGTGCATTGCAGTAATCCAGAGGCATTGGTTGTGGCCTATAATAATGCCATCACCTCTGCCCTGGATTCTATTGCTCCACTTCATGTGCATCCTCTCTCCCTTCGACCTAGGGCTCCATGGTTTGATGGGGCCTTGAGGGAGTTGCGGCGACTTGGACGCAGGTTAGAACATTGTTGGCGGAAATCTGGCCTGTATCCCGACCATCTTAGACTGTTAGAACATTATCTATTCTATCAGTCAGAAATTTCTCGTAAGAAGGCAGAGTTCCTGTCCGGGGAAATTTCTGCCGCTCAGAACCTACCAGCTCAGCTGTTCAGAACTGTGGACAGATTGTGCAACCCAACCTCTCTACAGCTCCGTAGAGCGTTTTCACAATTACAGTGTGATGAGCTTGCTCGGTTCTTTGCTGATAAGGTGGCTGACATTAGGTCAGAGATCCATTCGACACATTCTATGCGTGTTGCTGTTGGTCAGGAGTTGGTCATCACCCCTTTGTTTTCCTGGAGTACCTTCGACCGCCCGGAAATCGTGGATGTTATGCGGATTGTCCAAGGGTTGCACCCTACCCGCTGTAGTTTAGATCCAGGTCCTACCTCCCTAATTTTGGGGTGTGGGGAGTCTATTCTCCTGGTTCTAGCACAGATAGTCTGGTGCTCCCTTGACTTGGGTGAATATGCCTGTTCCTTGAAAGAGGCAGTGGTGACACCCTTGTTGAAGAAAGCTTCTTTGGACCCAGACTGTCTTGCCAACTACAGCTTTATCTCGAACCTCCCCTTTGTGGGGAAGATGACAGAAAGTAGTGATGGCCCAGTTGGAGAACCACTTGACCATCCGTAGCATCTACGAACCTCTCCAATCAGGTTTTCGAAAGAGGCATAGTACCGAGACTGCGCTGGTTCGGGTGCTCAATAATCTCCTGATGGTGAAAGACCAGAGAAAACAGTCCATTTTGGTACTATTAGATCTGTCATCAGCATTTGACACCGTTGACCATGGGGTTCTACTTGAGCACCTGAGATGTATTTGTGGGCTTTCTGGGACAGTTCTCAGATGGTTCACTTCATACCTCACCAGAAGAACTCAGAGGGTGGTTTCAGGGTTTTTTTCCTCTGATCCCATCTCTCTGTTTTGTGGGGTTCCTCAGGGCTCCATACTGTCCACCATGTTGTTTGTGGTGTACATGCTTCCCCTTGGAGACATTGTGAGACGGTATGGGCTGAGGTTTCATTGTTATGCAATGATACCCAGGTATACCTGTCCTTTGCACCCGGCCAGGAAGGAGCCATCTCGGTATTTAACAGCTGCCTCAATGAAATCTAGGATTGGATGAGGTCCAGTTGGCTGAAGTTGAACTCTGGGAAGACGGAGGTGTTGGTTTTGGATTTGGATTGTCAGATAGGGGGACCTGCGGCCGGCTCCCCATCTGGACTGTTTTTTGGGGATGTCGAGCTACATGTCTCTGAATGGGTGCGAGACCTGGGGGTGATATTAGATGCAGGGCTGACTCTTCGATCCCAGGTGTCAGCGGTGGTTAAGTCATCTTTCTACCATCTAAGAAACATCACCAGAATCAAGCACCTTGTTCCGTCTGGTGATCTGCCAACTTAATCCATGCCTTTGTGACCTCGCGCCTAGACTATTGCAACTCGCTTTACTTTGGGCTTCCGGGGGTTGATATCCACCGCTTGCAGCTGGTGCAGAGTTCCGCAGCACGGGTGTTGGTGGGTACTCCTAGATCTTCTCACATTACACCGGTGCTGCGGGATCTGCACTGGCTTCCAGTTCAGTGGCGGATCACCTTCAAAGTCGGATTACTGACTTTTAAAGCCCTGCATGATCTGGGCACTGATTACCTGAGAGAACTCTTAATTCCTTACCACCCTGTGAGATCACTCCGCTCAGCCGATGAGGGGTTGCTAGAGATTCCAAGGGTGATTTTAAAATCTGCTGGGGTCCATTCTTTTATCTTTGCGGCCCAATTCCCTTTGGAATTCTCTACCCCATCAGATTAGGGAGTGCACGACTGTGGGGAGTTTTAAACAGGCTTCAGAATCTTTCTTTTGGGAAAAAGCCTATGGTTGTATTGTTTTCTAATTTGATTTTGTTTGGTTTTATGATGCTGATTTTTGTATTTTTATCTTATTGTACTGCACCTTGAAACTTGAAAGGCACACAACAAATAAAGTATATTATTATTATTATTATTATTGAAACCATTTGCATGAACTTATTACCAAGATTCTTATTCTTATTTACAGTCCTTCCAATTAGGCCCCCCAACAAATTTTTGGAAATCACTCCATACTATGCTGTCTAGATTCATATGTAATGGTAGAAGGCCAAGGATTAAATGGTCAGTCTTAGTAGTCCCCAAGGAATGGAGAGGTCTAGCACTACTTGACTTTAGATGGTATTTCTGGGCTGCCCAACTACAAAACTTCATTCCATACCTGTACAAAACAGAGGTCCCTGCCTGGATAGAAATGAGGGGGGGGAGACTTGCCCTCTATGGGCGACATATTGTTGATGGACTATCGGAACATCCAGACATTCCATTATAGTAATGTATGGGCTCACAATCTTATTCGAACATGGATAGAAACCTGTAGAGGGCATAATCTCCCAATGCACCAATCTCTAGATACTCCATTAAGATCATGTATAGACTTTCTACCTTTTAAGTTAGAAGGGGGGCTAAGACTATAGGAATGACTAGGATTAAATAAAATTAACCAATTCTTTATGGAAGGAACATTAAAGTCCTTCCAACAACTATACCAGGAATTCAAAGTGGCCCAAAAAGAGTTTTTCAGATTTTTACAGTTCAGGCACTACCTGACAACTGAACCCCATAAAACCCAACTCCAATCGAGTAGTAACCAACTTTCACAATTATTGATCACATTAGCAAATGCCCCACAGTCTAGGAGTAGAGTAACACAGATTGTACACCTGCTTTCAACATTCCAAATAGACCCAGTGGATATGTTTAACACAAAATGGCCCATAGAGGCAGGGATAAATGTGACTGAAGATGAATGGGTGCAGATATGGAGGGTTTTTTTTTTATAACCACAGCATCCCCATCTTGGAGAGATTATAGGTGGAGGGTGGTGCAACGTCATTTTTGAACACCAGTCATAACTCAACACTACAGGTCCCACTTTTCAAATCTTTGCAGGTGGGGCTGTGAAGGGGTGGGTAACCATATTCATATATTTTGGTCATGTCTCAGGCTGCAACCATATTGGGTGGAAATTGCCAAAGAAAGTAGTCAAATCTTGGGCATAGCCCTACCAATGACACTATCTACATTCATATTAGGGCTTCCGCCAGCTGGTTTAAAAACCAAATCACTGATATACCTGTTCAATATTTTAACAGCAGCCGCATTGAAAGTGGTAACTCAAAAATGGCTGACCTCACAGATTCCAGATAAAAAAATCCTGGTGGAATGATATTGCCAAGCTAATGGAGATGGAACGCCTAACAGCAAAGTTAAGACTTCAAAAAAATATATATATATCTAGATGGCTCCCTTATTTTCATTATTTGGCTAAAGTGAACCAGAGAAATGTAGTGGGCATCTTGGCTGAACAACAATAATGGTTTAAAGGTGGGGAGTATACCTGAAAGGATTGTCCTTCCATCTCAGATTGCATAAGGCACTTAAGTGCGGTGAGATAATGGTCAGATTTAAATAAGTTTAATTTTTCTAGAATTGATCAGCCTAGGCTCAATTCTGTACTCTGTATTTTATATTTCATATTCTGTATTATTTTTGTAGTAACTCTTATACTTATAAAATTTTATAGAATTTGTGTCACTATTTACCCCAAAAATGAACGACCCTCTCCTTCTTTTTACTCCTGAATAATGTATTCATAGAGATATGCTATAGATATGTGATATATGAACTGAGGATTAATAATTGCACCAACGTTGTTTGTTCATTTGTATATTTAATGTGTTACACTGGAAATTTAATAAAATATAATTTCAAAAAAAAAAAACAGCACCTACATAACCGCAACTGTTCCGTACTTCACTCTGCCAATGATGCTAACGTCACCCTCAAGCACTTCATCTCACTACAATGTTACATGTGACATTTATGCACCTCATAAAAAGAGGAATGTATGTGGAACAATCATCTCCTGGATTGCTGCTGAACTCCTCTCTATGATGAAAATACGGGATCACCTCTGGCAATGTACAAAAGCCACAGGGTGACAAGTGGAAGTACAAGCTTACAAGTCTGCCAGGAATGAGTGCACTCGAATCACTCAACAAGAAAAAAGCAAATTATCATAGAGAAATGCTGGCTAATTCCTGGGGGGATAGCAGAAGCTTCTGGTCTAACATTAAGGATGTTACTGGCAAATCTTCTAAGTGGCTCCCACAATTCTCAGTCAGGATGGTGCACTGCCTATAGACCCCCTTGCTATTGCCAATATCTTCAACAATGCCTTTACAGATCTGAGCAGTGTCCTCCCTCTGGACTTCTTCGATGAAACCACCACTAGTACATCACAGGATCAAACTGATAACGCCAATCCTCCCTTCTATTTTAAGGAAGTACCAGTGTCACTGGTTAGAAAACACCTGAAAAAAGTCCTGGGTAAGTCAAGGCATAGCTCAGACTCACTTGACCTTAAACTTATTGCCCTCACCCTTGAAGAAGTTATAGCCCCTATCACTTGGATTTTCAGCCTCCTGCTGTGTCTATCCCAATTTCCTTAAGTCTGAAAATCAGCTTTAGTTACCCCGGTACATAAATCTCGGGACTGTTCTGTTCACTCCAACTATAGACCAATCTCTATCCTCTCCCCTTTATCAAAAACTCTTGAGTGCATAGTTGCTGACCAGTTAGTAGACTACCTTGAAAAGTACTCCATCCAATGCCCAGAGCAGCATGGTTTCAGGAAAGGGCACAGTACCACCACTGCTCTCCTGGAATTCACTGGATTCATCCACCAGTCATTCAACGAAGGTAACCTTGTAGGAGCAGCCTTTTTTGCTTTGTTTTTCTGTGTGTGAATTTACTGCTTGTGAAAGGTGCTGGACTGACAGAACTGGAATCTGAAGTCCTCCATTTATCCACATGACAGGTACAGCATGGGCAATCACAGTGCTAACTTCCTCACACTGCCCCACCAATGTGCCTTTACCCTGCCATAGAGGAGCTACGATGTAGGTGAGAGGGTTGTTCAGACTCCATGCCCATTCAATCTTTAGTTTTTCATGTGAGACTGCCAAAAGGGTACCAATTAGTACCAATTGTATTGGTAGTTTTGTGATGTGGACATCTGCCCACCCACCAGAAACTGGACTGAGACTACCACAACTCATTTCACCTAGGTCACTAAGCAGCCCTCAGGTAATAATGGCTTTTGACCACTGTCAACCTGTGCTGGATTTGAACCTGTGACCTAGAAGTGAAAGGCTCCTTAACCTGCTACCAATCTGCTGAGCCATGCAATTCCCCAACCTACACATCCTCAATACAGAGTATAAGTGATAGAAAGCAATAACTGAATTATATACTGTTTAGACACTAAGGAAGGGTATCTGAGTAAAAAGGGTGAGTAGACTGACTGAGGTGGGTATAGGCCTAGTAGCTACTGCAACCCACCCTTAAGGCAACTGAAAGTAAAAGTGCAGTGACTGAGGTCCATGAGATGGCCTAGTGCTGGTGATATTGGTATATGGGAAAGCTGGTGAGTAGAGATATAGCCTAAAGTCTCCATGATAATCAGGTACAGACCTGTGGGTTAGAAAAGTACTAGAGTATAAGTTTATACTCAGAGTAATTTGCAGTCAATTTTAGTTGTTATTGCGAAAGTGTTATTATTATTAGAAACATAGAAGTTGATGGCAGATAAGGACCACAAGGCCCATCCAGTCTGCCCATTTCTTTTTCTACCTTATGAATGTGCCATCAGCCTTTGCTCTGTCAATGGCCTATCTATTCATACTCATCTGTATTGCTCCCTTATGCCTATCCCATGCCTGTCTGAAGCCCTGCACTGTATTCATATCCACCACTTCCTGAGGCAGGCCATTCCATGCATCCACCACCCTTTCTGTGAAAAAAGAACTTCCTCACATTACCCCTTAATCAGCCTCCCTCTAATCTCATGCTGTGTCCTCTTGTCCTGCTATTTTTGTTGTATTGAAACATGTTAGACTCTTTCACCTTGTTAATGCCCTTAAGGTGTTTGAATGTTTCGATCATATCACCCCTCTCCCTCCTTTGCTCTAGGGTATACATATTGAGCTCCGTTAATCTGTCCTCATATGTTTTCTGATGCAGTCCCTGCACCATTTTGGTTGCCCTTCTCAGGACTGCCTCAATTTGGTTAATGTCCTTGTGAAGGTGCGGCCTCTAGTACTGCACACAGTACTCCAGATGGGGCCTAGCCAGTCTCTTGTAAAGAGGGATTATTACCTCCTTCTTACAACTTGTGATACCGCTATTAATACAACCTCTAGCCTTACCTACTGCTTTAGTGGAATGCTTGGATGATTTCAGGTCATCTGTGATGATGATGCCCAAGTCTCTTTCTTCCCTTGTTATTTATAGTATATGGTTAGTGCTTATTGTGAATGTAAACCAGTGGCTTTCAAATTCTTGTTGTAGGACAGTTCAAAGGACAAAAAAGTTGTACTATCATTCTGAAGTCACATCGATAGTACAACAACTTTTTAGAATTGTCTTGCAGCCTGACTGGTGGAAACGGAACTCCTCACAAAAAATTCAGAAAAAAATGCCGGCGGCACTTAGCGAGTCGACGGGTGAGTGCTTCGTAGAAAGTTTGGACATGGACATCCATATTCAGCTCTGTGTTTCCAAACTTTTAATATGTCAGTTTTATTTTAAAATAACTGCCACAGTGCCACTGTTTTTGGTTAGGAGCAGAAAAAATGGAAGCGAGAGCTTGAATCTCTAGAGTCAGGAGCAGAGCACATCTCCAGTGAGGACCAGGAGCAAGCAAGACCATGAAAACAAAGTATGAAACTTTGTAAAATTATTTTTTTTCAAAACCTAGGTGAACCATATACTATATAAATCAATGGATGGACGACCATCCACAACACGGCTGTGTTTCCATCTTGGGCAGTTGATGACATCAGCAAGACCTCTCAAGCTTCGCTCTCGAGGTCTCTATGATGTCATCAACACCCTCAATGGAAACACAGCCTTGTTGTGGATGGTCACCCATCCACTATTCCATATATAGTATATGATTTGGACTTATTGCATATGGAAAACAGTGGCTTTCAAAAAGTTGATGTAGAATAGTTCAACTGTCATGGAAAGTTGCTGCAGCATCATTCTGATGTCACTACGATATTACAACAACTTTTCTCCCTTGACCTGCTATCTGACTGGAGGAAACATCACTATGAACAAAAAAAAAAAACTCAAAGTAAAATGGCGACACCGCTTAGCAAGCAATCTGTGTAGTGATTTACCAAAATCATTTGGACACAGACTGCCAGTCGGCTCTGTGTTTCCAAACTGTACCACTTTGTCAGTTTTTTTTGTTTTAAAATCATTGCCACCGAGAATATTCAGCGGGTGGGGAGCACAACAAGACTGCAGCGAGCAACTTTGGAGCAGACTGAGCTGCCAGGAGCAAGTGGGAGTGTGAACACAAGGTATGAAAAGTTGTGAAATTAAACTTTTAAATTTTTGGGAACCATATATTATATAAAATGGTGTATGGGTGACCATACATAACAAGGCTGTTTCCATCTTGGAGATGTGATGCCATCATACAGACCTCTTGAGCTTCACTCTCGAGGTCTATACAACATTATCACATCCCTTCGATGGAAACATAGCCTTTTTTTTCCATAATATTTTTTATTAGATTTTCAAATAATAACATACAGAATACACAATTATAAACCAGTCGGTGCTTGTCATAACATTGTTTTCTTATCTAAATATATATCAAAGACAAAGGACTATAAAGTAAAGTTGTAAACATCAAATATAATCTGGATTATTCTATACTCGAGGAGAAGTTCATCCTGCATCAGTTTTGTATAGTATACCTAGAATCTAGAATCAAAAATCAAATGAAGACCGCATACCCATATCTATAAATTTGTCTAGAGTATATGACCAAAAGATTTTTACTGTGAGGCACACACAAAATAAAAAGATAACAATAGAATAAACATATTTCTATGTGCTAACAGTGCAAGTCATAAAGGGGGCTCATATCTTTATAAAGGTTTCATTCCTATCTAAAATGTTATAGCTGATCCTTTCTTTGTTCGCTTGTAAGGACATTTCTTTGTGACATTCACTCAAAGTAGGACTTAGCTTATATTGTCAGTTTCTTAAGAGAATCCTTTTATAGCAAAGAGAGGCCTGGCATAACCATATACTTTGGCAGTAACTTAAAGAATGACATTCTGACACAATACCTAGGATATAAATGGCAGGCTCAAAGGGAATATCTATTTGGTGACCTTACAATATACCTCATGAATTTTCATCCAACCTGATTGAATAATCTTACAGGACCATAGCATATGTGTAAGATCAGCTTCTGGTTGGTCACAGCGCCAACATTTGGAGTCTACTCTACTCCGTATAACATATAGTTTCTTAAGTGACATGTAATAGCCATGCAGAATTTTGAATTGCATCAGCCTACCTTGTAGTTCCTTGAAACTGCAGCAAGCTTGTTTCCAAGCATCTTTCCAATCTGAAAAAGGAATGTAGATGCCCAGTTCTGTCCCCCAGTGTTCTCTAGCTTTGTCCGTCAAGGCTACAGATGAGAGAGAATCTGTTAACCACTTGTATAGGGTGCCTGCTTTGGTTCCTAGTTTATGTAACTTAATAATCTGCTCCCATTGATTGTTCCTAGTCAGCTAAAGTTCAGTTGAAAGAACCTCCTTAGCTAAACATTGCCTTAGTTGTAAATAAAAATAAAAATGAGATTTGTGTATCAGAAACTCTGTTTTAAGTCAGCAAAGAATAGGAGAGTATTTGTTTCAGAATTCATTACATCCTTAAGCGTTAGTATACCCGCTTTTGCCCAGGAAGTGTTTCTCAAAGGTTTTTCTTCAAAGCCAAAGATAGGATTATCCAACAGGGGCATGAAGTCCAGAAAGCATTTATTAGGATTGATTATGATATCAGTCTTTTTTAATGTTCAAATAGATGCTAATAAGCATGGATTATCTTGAACATTTTGATCCCTTTTAATGAATAAATAATCACATATGTTTCTGGGTCTAATGATCTGTTTTTCTATGTCCAACCATAAAGGGGGTTGTATCACTGTGTGGTCCTGTCCTGAAAAGTGTACCAGTGTTTGTTTGAGAATGAAAGCAAGATAATATCTCTCCCACCAGGGAAGGGCAAAACCCCCAGCGTCTTTTGGAGCTCTAAGTTTCATGATGCTAAGTCTAGGTTTTTTATTATCCCAAATGAATTTTCTGACTATAGTATCTATTTTTTGGAAAAAGCTTGACTCTAGTGGTATCGGAAGATTTTGAAACAAATAACATAGTTTTGGTGCTTCTATCATTTTGATTGCATTAATTCTACCTACTAAGGAAAGATTTAGTTTGGCCCAGCATTTAAAGTCAACTTCCTAGCAATTCAGTAAGTCAAGATAATTATTTTGGAACATATCTTTAAGGTTCAGAGAAATTTTAATTCCTAAATATGTGGTAGAGTCTTTGACCCATGTTTTATCCAAAATTTGGTCTAATTCTTGCTGAATAGTTGTCGTGAAGTATCCATTTATCATTTTTCCCCCAATTTATGACCAGTCCAGAGATAGTGGCAAAACTGTTTAAAAGTATTTTCAGATATTTACATGTATTCCTTGGATTTGTAATGGTAAGTAAAAGATCATCTGCAAAGGCAAGTACTTGACGATGTTGTTTCCCCTATCTTAATCCCTTATATTTCCTGATGACAGTTAATTGTTTGTATCAGCGGTTCAAAAGCTAGTATAACTAGATATGGTGATAGAGGGCAACCTTCCCTGGTACCACAATGCAGTTGAAAGCAAGACAATAGTGAACCATTGGTAATAATTTGTGCTGAGGGTTTATTATATATTAGTGATATCATGGCTAGAAAATTATCACCAAAACCATACTCTCTTAAGACTTTGAATAAATAACCCCATTGAAGCAAGTCAAATGCCTTAAATATGTCTAGAGAAAGGAGCATGTAAGGTTCTTTTTTATTAGTACTCCACCAAATTAAATTTAATAATCTATGCAAGTATCCCACACTATATCTATTTTG
Organism: Neoceratodus forsteri; assembly: GCA_016271365.2. Taxonomy (NCBI): domain Eukaryota; kingdom Metazoa; phylum Chordata; order Ceratodontiformes; family Ceratodontidae; genus Neoceratodus; species Neoceratodus forsteri. Next base: position 171,702,435 of record CM028135.1, read on the forward strand.
AACAAATCCCACTTGCTCCTTACCTACAGTATCAGTTTGGTTAACACCGTTTGGGTTCTCTTGGCTAGTATAGCTGCAAATAATTTATAATCTGAGTTTAGTAAGGAAATGGGACAGTAGCTAGTGCAGTCAAGAGGGTCCTTGTCTTGTTTTGGAATAAGAGTAATGAAAGCATTTTGCATAGAAGCAAGTAAAGCCTTCGAGTCTTCATTAAATTGTAAGAATCTATGTAATTTGGGTGCTAAAATGTCAGACAGTGATTTATAAAATTCTCCTCGCAATCCATCAGGCCCAGGTGTTTTGCCAATGGATATCTTCTTAATAGTTTCTTCTATTTCCTGTAATGTTATTTCCCTCTCCAAAAGTTCACAGTCAGATTTACTTACAGTTGGTAAATTAACATTCCCTAGAAAGGCCTCAATGTTCTGTGAAGAACACTTCAGAGCAGTAAACAAAAATACCATCAGGAAATACATTTCCAAAGCCATCAAAAACACTAGAGCAAGTGCTGACACACTGGACCTCAAACTTCTGTCCCTCACTCTAGACGAGGTTCTGGGGCCTCTCACCAAGATCTTTAATCTCTCCCTCTCCCTCTCTCTCTCAGGCAATTCCCTGACAAATGGAAGGCAGCAACTGTCACACCTATATATAAAGGTGGTGATCGGACCTCCCATGTGAACTACCGACCTATCTCTATCCTGCCACCCTCTCTAAGGCCCTGGAACGGATAGTAGCAGACCAGCTCACTGATCATCTGGACAAGTACAACTTCCTTTGCTGGCAGCAACATGGATTTAGAAAAGGACACAGCACTGCCACGGCACTTCTTGAGTTTATGGGAGCCATACACAACTCCCTTGATCAGGGTCGCCTAACTGGAGCTACATTCATTGACTTGTCAAAAGCTTTTGACACTGTCCACCACTGCCTCCTGCTTCATCAGCTACTGAACATTGGCCTCTCTGTGGAATCAGTGAAATGGTTCAATAGCTATCTTGACAACAGGTCCCAATGTGTAAAAATATCAGGCGTGGTCTCCGACACTAAACAGGTTCGCTCTGGTGTCCCCCAAGGCTCCATCCTGGGCCCATTACTGTTCAGCCTGTTCCTCAACTCCCTCCCCGACTCCACCTCTCAGCAAGTCATACTCTATGCAGTTGACGTGGTGATTCTTGCCTCTCATCATGACCCAAGCCACCTGCAACAAACCCATCAACACGGCTTCACCTCTGTTGAAAGCTGGTTCAAAGAACATAAGTTAATCCTTAACCAGAAAAAAATGAAGACCATGATTTTCACCAGCTACCAAAACAAGCACAAACACCACCAACTCTCCTTAAACACCTGCCTTGGGGACTCCCTGGAGCAGGTTGACTCCTTCAGATACCTAGGAATCACCTTAGACCCACACCTGTCCTTTGGAACCCATATAAGCAATGTCACTAAAACTGTGAATACTAGACTGGGCTTACTCTACCGGCTTCATCGGCACCTAACTAAAGAGGCCCTCTTTGCCGCAGTTCAAAGCTCCATCATCTCCCAGATTGACTATGGTCTTGTCATCAATGGCATTGCCACTACCACTGCACTCAGAAGGATTTCTACCACCCTAAACAAGGCCTGTCGACTCATCACTGGGGCAGAACGGCTCACACACACCTGTGACCTCTACTCACAAGCTAACTGGCTTCAACTTGATAATAGAATTCAGTACCAAACCTGCATGGTTGCTAAGAAAATACAGTTGAGAACTACCCCTCCTGGGGTCTGTTCACTCCTTCAAACGAAAACCAGCTCCAGAATTACTAGGGGATCAAAGCCACAACTTTTCCGTATCCCTCGCTGCCACACAGCTGTTGGCCAGCATTCATTTGCCTACAGGGCACCCACTTGGTTTAACGGTCTTGCCAATGATACTATCAATACCACTGGGCTAGGGGCCTTCAGATCCAGGCTCCGAAAACACCCTTGTCACTTCCAGCATCTGTGACTGTCATGGATAATGTCTATGCAACACCGCTCCGCTATCGCTCTCCTATATCTAGCTCCTTACATAACGCACTTGCCCTAGTTTGGCCTCTGCCCCATCCGATCTCCAGCACCTGACAATGCCACCTTCCTGGCTGCTTCACCCCCACCACCCCCATATCCTTACTTACCCCCCACCTCTCCTCTCTTCTCATTTTCTTACCTCCCACCTCTGCCCCTCCCATTTCTTTCTACCACCCCCTCCCCTTCTTGTCCTCTTCCTTTCCACTTTACCCTCTACCTGTCTGTTCGAAATTAATTTGATATCCTTCACCCTTATTTGTGTAATAATTTTGTCTATTTTTCTGTGATACCGATGTCTTGACGTGGAACCTTTGTAAAAGAGCCCTAGGCTCAAAGGTATTTGTAAACCTAGAATTGAAATAAATAAAATAAATAAATACAAATAAATAAATAAGAACATATATCTGAGTTCTTATAGATTTTTTTTTATAGAAGACCAAAAGTTCTTCATTAATGTCCTTATTATCAGTAACCACTTTTTCCTGCCTATTTTTGATGCCTGGTATAATGCTTTGTTGTTGAATACTCCTAAGTCTAGCAGCCAGCAGCTTGCCACATCTGTTCCCAGATTTCCAATACTGCTGCTTATTTCTAAAGAGAGCATATTCAGATTTAGCTGTTAATATTTTATTAATCTCATATTTAATCAGGAAAATTCTTTTAAGTACTTCCCATCTGGAGTTTTTTTGGACTTAGAAAGTTTTTCGAGAGAACTAAGTTCTTTTTCCTTTGAGATCAATTCCTTTTCTCTTTCTTTTTTTTTCCTAGAAGCATATGAAATTATTACTCCCCTTATAAATGCCTTATAAGCATCATATACGGTATTTTGTGATACCCCTCCTATGTCATTTGACTCAAAATAATCATTGCTCTGTTGTTTAAGCTGTTCAATGAATTTTTTATCTGTAAGTGGACTAGTGTTAAGGTGCCATCTGTGTTGTTTGTCATTTCTATCATTCCATTCTAGATTAATTGTTACTGGTGCATGATCTGAGATTGTTATATCCCCTATGTCTGCTTTAGAAACAGTATTGGTTATGTTTCTGGAGACTAAAATGTAATCAATCCTACTATAGGACCTACATGTGTGAAAAAAAAGTAAAGTCCCTATCCCGTGGATGTACCAGACACCAAATATCTGTAAGATTCAAGTCAGTAATAAGTTTGTTAAAAGCAGTTCTTGCTTTTGTTACAAACTGAATAGCCTTATTAGAAGATTGATCAAGAATGGGATCTAATATGATATTAAAGTCTCCACCAATAATAATATGGGAATCAGAATAGTCATACAAAGCTGCTCCTACAGAATGTAGGAAACTATCTTGTCGTTCATTAGGAGCATAAATATTGCAAAGTCCTGTTTTCTTCCATCTAATGCACCCACCAATAACTGAAATCTTCCTTTCTGATCTACAATATGTGTTTGTGTAAGGAAACGGATTCCTTTTCTTATTAGGATATATGTTCCTCTTTTTTTTTTTTTTTAGTGTAACAGCTATGTTCTTCTAAACCCACGCACCCTCTCTGGAGTTTAACAGCTTCTTCATGTATAAGGTGTGTCTCTTGAAGAAAGGCTATATCAGCCTTGGTTCTATTCAAGAATGTTAAAACCTTCTTCTCTTTTAATAGGTGATCCTAGCTCTTTGACATTCCAAGAGACCAGGGAATAGTTTACCATTTTAGATGTACAGATGCTAAGTTAATTAATAAATCAAAATAGTTCCAAGAGCTGCACAAGCTAAATGATTGAGAGAGAAAAAAGATCCTTCTCTATGCTAACTATATAAATGTAAGTAACTATTATTACTAAGAGATTCTAGATAATAACTATACAAGATACAGTAAGCACCTTAGTCCTGAGGTATACTACATACAATATAAGTATGACTTTTTATATTCTATGTCACTTCTTACATACAAAGTACAGTAATATTAATATTAAGACAATAACCACATCTAAAAAAAAGATAAAAAAAGAGAGAGACCCCCCCACTACCCTTCAGTATGCTATCTATAACAGTTCTATCAAATTGTAGTAACATTAGATTTAAAATCACAGAATATGACTATAACACAATGATATATCTTTAAAAGTTCAGTAAACAAGCATGCAAGTAGGCAAAAACAATTGACTTCCCCCTCACAAAGATCTGTGAGCTTATTTCTAAACACTAAGTAGGTTGGTAGACTACTTTCAACCTTTTATCCACCGGATTTTTCAATCCAAGGTGGTAGGGTTAAAGCACTAGAGGTAGACTCCAAGTTGTTCACCGTTGCCACCCAAGATTGCAAATAATTTTTTTTGCTAGGCCATTTAGAATAGTTATATTCCTTGTACCTTCAGTGAAGATGGCTAACATTTTGAGTATGTACTTTATAACAGTGAGAACACATCAGACCATGTCAGCACCTGTATGTGTTAAATCTGGTCTGGACAACAACATACAAGATTCTTCTCCCCAGCACAGTGCAAAGCTCCATTCAAGTATCAGGAATTACAGTTATATTTAGATTTATTCCAAGTCTCAAAAGAACAAAGGAAGAAAGGAATGGTATTATGTAGTTTAGTCATGCCTAAATGAGCTCTAATTCATAGGTAACTAGTCCAAGACCTGTGCTTATATTTATTCCATCACCAGTTAACAAGGTCAGTCAGCAGAGCAGGCTCCCATGCTGAGGCTGCAGCTTTTTCTTGTGTTGGCAAGAACTAAGCACTTTTATTATCAGAAATTTATGAGAGGCATTCTCCCCCCATAAGCTAGAGCATCCTTAGTGCACTTTTTGAATTCATGCAACATCAGTCCTCAAATTCCCAGCATCCTGAGAGTTGTTGACATTCTGCCCACATGAGGCTAGTATCATAAAATATTATTTAATCTACTCCTGAGAGTGTGTAAATAAAGAGAACAAATACAGAGCCATATAATAGTATATTGTCGTTGTCCTCTCTTATCCATCCCATCTTCCTGAGATCACAGTCAAGCATAATACATATGGCCAAGAAAAGATATAGAGGTATGAAAATTGCTGTCACATGAACAGCCACTGTACTGTATGACATCTTAATAAATTGCTGCACTAAGCTCATTATTCACTAATTAACAATGCTGATAATTTCAGGTCTTCAGTAATTCCCAGTGTTACAAGCTCACTCTCTGACATAGCTAAACAACCTGTATGAAACATATTTCGGACACAATCTTATGCCATGTAATTAAATGTTCTTAGTATGTTGTTGTTAATATAGTGGAGCATCAAATCTGAAAAAAAAAACATTTACCCCATGACTCACTTTAGAGAATCCTTGTTAGTTCCTATTGTAAACCCAAGAAAGAAAAAAGAGCTATACCATCAGACCTGTTTAATCTGTGCCTCATTAGTCCATATGTCTCATGTTATGAATGAGAATCAATGCAAACGGATTTCTTCTCAGGTTAATGACCTCTTTAATAAGTAAACCTAAGATTCCAAGTCCATTTGCAGTTCTTTTCAACAGGCTTATTAATTCACATTGCATTTGACCTCTATAATCCGTTTTTAGTGAGCTCAGGTGGAGGTGTTAACAGCCTTAACCGAATATTAATTGCTGGTGCTTTTTAATCCCTGCTAATGCTTTGGCGTGTTACTGTTGCCTAATGCTGAACGTTGAATGCAGCTTCTGTAGAGTGTTCTCCTGCTCCTGGCTAGGTAAGTGTAAACCTTCATCTTTAATCAAATACTTTTTAGTAAACTTCGGCTTGCTGTTTTAAACCTGCTCCCAGTCTCCCGTTATGCTCGTTCATTTGCTGAAAAGACAATGTGTTTTAAAATGAGCTTGCTGTTTTAAACCTCTACCTGTAGCAACTAGTACTTAATTTGTTTTTTTAGATTTAAATTTTTAAACTGAGCTTGCTGTTTACCAGCATATGTGTTGAACGTGTGTTAAACAGTGATCAGTAAATAGTGATGCAGAAGATGCAGGGTTCGCAGTGGGAAGCACATAGAGGTCGAAGCAGCACTCAGTATGTGGGTAGCAGAAATTAATGCTAACGGTGTAAGCATCTGTGATGCTATGGTGACAGAAAAGGCTAAATTCTTCAGAGAACAGCTGGGGGTAACAGAATTTGGATATTCTTGGGGGTGGATACAGGGATTTAAAGAAAGACATGGGCTTGGTCATAAACTATACCATGGGGAGGCAGCAAGCGCTGACCATTCAGCAGTTGTTTTAGGTAGGGTAAACTTACAGGAGGTGCTGTCTGGATTCACACCCAGTGCAATTTACAATATTGATGAGACTGGTCTATTTTATAGACTAGGTCCCAGTGCCACGCTTTCCTCAGTTCCAGTGGCAGGGATAAAAAAAAATCAAAGGACAGGCTGACTGTGGCTTTATGCTGCAATGCTGATAGCTCAGACAAGTGGAAGCCATTTGTAATTGGGAAGGCTCATAAACCTCATTGTTTTTCAGGCAATTTTGATCCTGAATTGTATGCCAGGTACAGAGCCAATTCAAAGGCATGGATGACCAGGAATGAATTTAAAGAATGGCTCACTAACTTCAACAGAGCAATGCGGCTACAGAAAAAACATGTCATCCTGCTTGCAGACAATGCCACAAGCCATACCCCACCAACAGGTCTGTCTAATGTGAAACTTCATTTTTTGCCACCCAACACCACATCACGCATACAACCTATGGATTCAGGGATTATACGAAATTTCAAGTACTTTTATAAGAAGGAACTTTGTTGTCACTTCATTCAGTGTGCTGAGAGTGATGGGATTTGAAAGTTACAGTACGCCAAGCACTGCAGTTCATTCACAGTTCCTGGAGGTCAGTGACAGAGGAAACAATCAAGAATTGCTGGAGACATGTCCACATTATGCCTCATGCTGATTATGCACCAAGGCATTCATCAGCTTAATTAGAGGGCACCATAAGTGAATTGCAAACCTTGATATAACAAGTACCACAAGTAGGAACAGCCATGACAGCTGAACGGTATGTAGCAGCTGAAGAAGAGTTGGAGACCTCCCCCCCAACTGATTCCAATATTATGGGCATCATACGCCCAAGCATGCCTGAAACTGAGGGTGAGGATTCTAACCTTGAGCCAGCAGCACCAACACCTCCAAAAACATCATTAGAGACAAAAAAATGCTTATATTTCATTATCTCCTACTTGGAGCAAAACCCTATTGATGAAACGCAGAAATTTGTGGACTATGCTCTTGATATGAAAAAATTTGTAAATGCCAAAGGGGCAGGAAATATTAAACAAAAGGGAATCTTGGATTATTTTAAATGTAACTGAATTGTTAAAAAGTGACTAAAATGTAATTGAGGCAAAGTAATGTTCAGTACATGTTTTTCACTGTATTTTAAAAAGTGAGTATTTTCACAGTACTGTACTGTAATAAATCTTTGGAAAAAATTACTCATCTTGTACATGTCTGGTTACTACGTAGATTTTTATTATGTAAGAAATTGAACTAACACAAATGCTTACGGATTAACCAGGTCTGACTGTAGTGCCTAAGGAAAAGGGGACTGCTTCCAGGAAACAACTGCAATCATTTGAGGAGCTTCTACAATCCTAACACCCTTTCCTTTGGCAAGGTAATGAACAATAATAATCATAACGTTAACCCCTAATTAAATTTCTGAACCATCCGACTTTAGAGTCCTCTGATTATTATGTTCCTGCAAACATGTTTCCCTCTGGATACTTTCTGAGGCATCAGAAGTTCCATCTTCATAATCATCTGTAGGGGGAGATGAATCCGAGAGATATTCCATCAGTATGCGTGCAGTTTCCAATTCCTGCTGAGAAAGGGAGCCCGAGGATGAGGGTCGACTGTCTTTACTATGACTATGCTTCTTGGGGTTATTGCTGGCTACTGGAATCCTTGTTGAAAAGTTCCTGTGTATCTGCCTGGATTTTCTACTGATAGTTTGGTGCCAATTAGAGTTGTCAGCCCTATGTGGTGAGTGTGAGATTGGAGAAATAATATCAGCTCTTACAGAGGGGTTTGTAGAAGGGGGGAGGGCCTGACCCAGGAGCTGTGCCACCCGCAGCTTCGTCTGGAGCGCTCCATCTAGAAGCAGGATTAGGTATAGGCTCTCATGGCATATTTGAAGGCTGTTGTCTGTTGTAACTGTTTGAATACTTCAGAGTTTTCTTGCCATAAGACTCTTGATGTGCCAACAAATAATCCCATACGTCATGTACAGATTCACAAAACACCAGACCCCCTTTATGTTCTTTAATTGTTAATAAGGCTGGGTATTTAAAGTAATATTGCAGACCTAAACATTGCAATTCCTGTTTTGCATCCCAAAACTCTTCTTTTGGCAACCAGAGCACCTGAGTAGTCCTCAAAAATTGAAATGTTCACGTTGTTGTACATAAGTGATCTCCTGTTTCTGGCTACCTTAAGAAGTTCATCTTTTATAGAAAATGTTAAGAAGTGTGCAATAATTGATCTGGGCTTAGAGATAGTGAGGTTTTGGATCTATGGACCTATGGGCTCTTTCAATTTCTAGAGCTCCTGGCCACTTATATCTTAAAATGTTTATTAGGAATTTTTGCAGAAATGTTATCATGTTGCCCCCTTTCCAGCCTTCAGGTACCCCCAGAATGCGTATATTATTTTTCTGCCCTCTGTTCTCCAGATCATCAGTTTTGCCAGATAAGAAGTTAGTTTGTTTGGAGTGTGCAGCATTAAGATCTTTAAGATGTTGTATGTCCATTTGTAGTGATGGTATCATATTTTCTGCCTGAAATAATTTATTTTTCAATTCCTCAGTGTCCTGTTTTAGTGATATATTTACTGCTGTGATTTCTGACATACTGATTTTAAGATCAGCCAGCATGTCTTTAATTTCCACTATATCACTTTTGTTGGCTGGTTCATAAAGATATTGTGAAGCGACTGCTCCTTTGTTATTACAGTACTTGCCTTCAAATTGCCTGTGGTCTGGGGTTCCATAGACATGACTGTTTGTCAGTTTCAAAGCAGTACTGTAGTATTTGACAATAAACGCCTATGACCGTTCTACCTATGTACTAGAAGGTAAGTAGAGTCGATCTTCCTGGATATGAGTGACCACAGTATTAAAATATATTTTTTAGCCACTTGACCAAGCGTTTTCAACAAAATAAATCCAAATATAAATGGGTGGAGCATGAGCAGTGTCTTTAGATGCTCATCGCGGTCTGAGTGTTGTGCGCTTTCCCCCGAAACATAGCCTTGTTGTGTATGGTCACCCATACACTGTTCTATATATATATATATATATATATATATATATATACATATATACACAGCATTTGCATGCTGTGTCTGTCATACTGGCAGAACTGGCAAAACAGCCCTGTCAATTGTTTAATGGGTAGTGATATGTTTTTGTGATATGGTTCTCTTGGCCAAATGTAGATCTAGCATGTAATTAAAGGTCAGTAATGACAAGCCTGTGACCTGTTCTTAGCCAACAAGAACAACAAGATTTTTCTAAATATGTTAGGTATTACACACAGAGGGTGTGAAAAAAAAACAAGAAATGCACAGCACCCCATAGTTTTATTATTTTCTTATAGTTGCTGTTTCAAACTAATTATTATTTTGGTTTTAAATGACAAAAATGTCTCTCTGTGAAGTAGACAGAGGTACTGTAGAGTTTTATAGTTGTTCTCAAGTGAGCAGTACTCATGAAGGAAATGGTGTTTTGGGGGTTTGTGAAGCACACAAGGAAATTCAATTTTCTCAGTAATTGGCAGGGCATGATTCCAAAGTGCTGGGTTTGGTTAAAGATTTTGTAAGACATACTCATGTATTATGGAAAATCATGTTTATTACAAGTTTTGAAAGTGATGCAGTCTGGTAAATACATAGGCTACCCAGCAATTATCAGCTAATAGTGCCTGAACTATCACTTCTACCAGACGGTTCAAGCTGCCATTATTAACAGGTAGGAAACCATGCTGTGGCTTAAATGATATGATGCAATGCTCTTCAGAATCTTGTTTCAGTACATCAAATTTAGGGCAGAGATAATAGTGACAAACTGAACAATAATATATTTTAACATTAATTTTATTTACTAGAGATTATTTTTTCCACAAACACATCTTACACAGAAGAAACAAAACAAAGTGCATTTTTTGTTGCAGCTGATAGCTGACTATTAGTCATACACATAACGATAGTTCACACTTCTGTAGCATATGGGTGCTGGGATCAGGAAATCGGAATGCAGGATACAAACACAATACCTGACACTTCTGGAAGTTACAGCTCGAGATAATAAAACAAAATTGACTCATAGACATGTACTCCATAATGCTGTTTTTATTTTAGCACAGGGACACAAGTCTGGCTAAACAGGAGCTGCTGAAATTAATTGCTTCTGTTTAATCTAACTGGATTCAAGTCTGACTAAACAGTAGCTGCTGAAATCAGCTGCTTCTGTTTAATCTAACTTGATTCACTGCGCCGAGATAAAAATGGCAGAATGAAATACATGTCCACGAACCAATTATTTTTTGTTTTGTTGAGCTGTAACTGCTGGGTGTGCCAGGCTGTCTATGCATCCATTATTAGTCATAGCCAAGGCATCTAGTATTCCATGGCACTTCAGTCACGATTCTGTGGCAGGGCTCCCAGGCTTATTTGGCAGTGTTTTTCCACTTCTGCAACATTCGTTATGCATTTCTGTGGCAGAATGCAATCCTGCTATTGCCTAAAATACGATGTGATGTCACTGATGACACCACACATAAAAGAGGGGCTCCTGTATACTGTATACTGAATACTGTGATATACTGTATGGTAATTACTGCTGTATGCAATAGTCCCTAGCTCTCCACAGGTTACATTTTATGTACTGCCTATTATACTATTGCGCTTTCCCTCTTTACTTCCCCAGGGTTCCTACTCAATATGGCCCCTTGATCATAGCACTCTCCTGGTTCCCACGGGTGCAGTATTTGGGGGACTGACTGATAACCCTGTCCAACAGCAGGGTGTACAACTCCTACGAGCCAGCTTGCTCTGGTGCCCTTTCCTAGAGGGTGTCTGCCTGCACATGACCTATAGTTCCCGCCCCAGGTGCAGACTGTCCCTCCCAGCCTGCCCACGTCTTACTGCCCTTCCCTGGAAGCAGATTGTCCCACCTATCCTCCTCCTCCTTACCGTTTTTGGTTTGCCTTACCCTGCCCCCTCCTGACTATCCCCTTGTAGTTCCGTAGGCATTACTTATGTGGGGTTCCAGTGAACAGCAAGGGTCCACCTCTAGAATGGAGTCTCCCAAGGCCCCTAGGAGTATTGTCCTGCCCCCCCACTCCATCGTACTTGCTGGTCTCCTTCTGGGACTAGTTACCTTCCAAGTGGTAACTGCCCCTATCCATACCACGGTGGATGGCTGCGAAAGAACTTCCCCCTGCAAGGTGGTTAACTTCACCGTCTGTAATCTCCTGACAGATGCTGGGACACCCTGCTATCTCACATGCGGTCTGGTACCAAGATCGATACTGTATCATACCCGGGTAAGGCGACGCCTAGCCTGCAAGCCTATGACCAGGAGTTCCTCATCCAGAGGGCACCTCTTGTGGCTTTTCCTGTTGATCCTAGCCCTGGCTGGAGACATTGAACTTAATCCCGGCCCTACCCTCCAGGCCTCTGCAACTCCTCAGGAATGGTGGCTGGGCAAGGGGTTAAAAGTGGCTCATCTCAACATTTGTAGCCTGCTTCCCAATCTGGACGAGCTTGTCACATGGGTCGCACTCTACAAGCCTGATATCCTTGGTATAATGGAAACCTGGCTTAAGCCCTCGATTTCTGACTCAGTCTGTGCGCTACTAGGCTACAAGCTCCTACGACTGGACCGGTCTCACAACAAGAGGGGTGGAGGCATCCTGATATACTTCAAGAGCCACCTTAAAGTATCTCTGGTGACTCACCAGACATCATTACTGTCCCCCTGAGAGCTGCTTCATGTTATGCTCCTACTCGGCAATGCTAAAAAACTACATGTTTGTATGCACCTATAACCCCCCAAAGGGAGGGCTTCAGGGTCTCACCCACCTCCTGGACACTGTTGGCCCCAGTATTGATGACAATGAACTCCTAATCCTGGGTGACGTGAACTTAAACTGGACTGGTGGAAACGTAAAGCAGTTCAAGCCTTTACTTGCCAGCCTAACCCTGACGCAACTTGTACAGGAGCCCACTCGACGGTCAGCAAATGGAACTTCCAGCTCCCTACTGGATTGGATCCTATCTAATTGCCCCGAGAGGATCTCCTCAGCAGGGACTCTATCTGACTCTATCTCAGATCACTTCCTGGTCTTCTGTGTATGGAAAATCCCTTCCCCAAAGAGTCCTCACAAAATCATCCACATCAGAAACTTCTCCAGGCTCGATCCGGACACATTTATGGAGGACCCAAGGCTTATGGACTGGTCAGGGGTGCATAGTGCCCCAACCCCTCTGCAGCCATAACCCAGTTTCTCAATACCTTTGGGGCCCTGCAAGACAGGCATGCCCCAACTATAAGATAGAGGGTTAGGGGGTCAGCCACAAAATGGCTGCACGGGAGCTTCCTTGACCTTATGCGGGTGAGGGACAAGTGCTGGGACCACTTCAAATGCTCCCTTGATCAGACCTTGCTTCAACAATATAGAAAATTCAGAAATGAGTGTAAAAAAGCCATCAGGGTCACTAAAAGTGACTTCTGCAAGTCTGCCCTACTCAGCTCTGCAAATGACCCAAGAAGGTTCTGGAGAAACATAAAAACTCTAGTCAGTGGTTCCTCTAACTCTGGAGTAACTGACATGATAATTGGAGGAGTTTCCTGCAACAACCCAAATATGATTGCAGATGCTCTCAACTCCCATTTCACTGACCTAACTGCTCTCTCCTCACATGTCTCAACTGACAAGAGTGCCAACTGCCCCCTACCCCCGGACTGGCAGGAGTCCGACCCCTCCAGACCTCCTTTCTTCCTAAGGGCAGTGTCGGGCAAGGAGATGCTGATTCTCCTCTCTGGCCTCTCCCAGTACTCCAGTGCTGGCCTAGACAACATGGAGCCCAAGCTTCTGAAACTTGAAGCCCCTCACATCGCCTCCCCGGTGGCCCACATTCTCAATCTGTCCCTTGCCATGGGGGAGATTCCTGATATCTGGAAGGTGGCCAGGGTTGTCCCCGTGCTAAAGCAGGGCAACCCTAAAGTCCCTGACAACTATCGGCCAATTGCCATTCTTTCGGCCATCAGCAAGCTACTTGAAAAAGTAGTAGCTGAACAACTCTCTGAGTACATTCAAGCCCATGAGTTGCTATCTCCTGCCCAGCACGGTTTTCGTAAAGGACACACCAGGGATACTAAAAGTACCCCCAAGCCGCACCCTTATGGGGGACAGGGACTTCGCTGCATGTGCTCCTAGGCTCTGGAACACCTTTCCTGAGCAGGTTCACACTTCCCTTTCCCATCACTGTCTCCAGAAATCCCTGTGGGGGCATCTGAAGTTGGCCTCATGATGTGAGTGCCCAAAGCCTCCCTAGCACTATGTCCTAGGTACCGTAACACCATGGTATTCTTTTACTTGGAACACAAACTGAATCAAATTGGTTGATGATCTCGGTCCAGCTCTTCCTTATGCACTTGTCTATGCTGTGTATATTCAATGCAACTCAATGTTTGCTCATTATGTACTCTACCAATTTCTGTCATACGTATGATCCCTATACTGCCTGGTTGTTTTGTTGACTCTGTGTACTAAGTTATAATATGTACTTGTTTACCTGCTACGCTGTATTGATGTATCTGTAATACCTGTTGTACTTTCCTGGGTCATTCCTGAAAATAGGCATACAACTTGTCTAGTGTACCTACCCAGTTAACAAAAGCTAAATAAATAGGGAAGACATGGAGGAGAGCCAAGCACTATGGAAAAACTATATATCTGAATGAAAAATCACACAGTGCAACACATTCTGTAGCACTGCATATAATTTGTGGCATTTGTGTAAGTTCTGTAGAAAATTCCATAGCTGTGGAACTGCAGAATAACAGGGACCATCTGTTAGACAATTAGACTTAATTCTAGCATACCATTGCAGATTCCAAGAAAAATAAAGCTATAGAGCAAGCATATTATATTTCTAATAGTAAATCTCTTACATTATATTGTATTAGTCAGCATCAATACAAATGCATGGCACATGATGCTATTAAACTAACAGATCTTTCTTCCAGGGGCATCATTTAGGGGCAGCCAGAGGTTGCGGTTTGAGACTCCTATGATTTCTTTGCAACCCCTATGATGTCCACTGCAACCTCTAAAATAAGGTTTTCCTAGTATATTCTTATATATAGTATAGGACTCAGTATAACATAGTGGTTAAGTGTACTGAGCTGCAAACCTAGAGATCTGAGTTTGAATCCCATCAGCCCCCACTTGCATACTGTGTGATACTGAGCAAGTCACTTAACTTCCTTGTGCTCCCAGGTCACACCTGGAAACAAGCTGTGGCTTAGTGTGCCATTCCTGGTTAAGCAATTTTCCCTTCCCCTATATGAAATGTGGTGAGTGGAGGAGATTCACAACTCCTTTGATTATACTGAAATGGGCTTTTGAAACCCCTATGATTTTGATGAAATGATGCTTCTACTTTCTTCTTCGCAGATTAGCTATGGTTCCGTTCTCTCCATCCTGAGCAATAAAATTCAGTTTCCTTCATTTTTCCGAACTGTCCCAAATGAAAAATTTCAGTCTTATGCTCTGGCACAATTGCTCACATACTTTGGTTGGAAGTGGGTCGGAATTATATCTACAGATGATGCCATGGATCATGAGAGTGCCCAGAGCCTGAGAAAAGAGATTCTGATGGCTGGTGGCTGCGTTGCATACCTAGAAGTTGTCCCCATCAGGAATGCCAAAACAAAGATGCCCCAGATTGTGGAAGTGATTAAACAATCATCCGTGAAAGTGATCATTGTGAATAGTCATGTAGGACATGTTGTTTCACTCTTGGAGGCAGTGTATTCACAGAATATATCTGCAAGAGTCTGGATTGGAGTTACAAAGTTTCTCATCACTCAAGATCTGTTCACAAAGAAAACCTGGGATTCACTGAATGGTACCCTGGGTTTAGCTTTTCATGAAGGCACTATTCCTGGGTTCAAAAAATTCCTGTATGGCCTTCATCCTTCTCGGTCTCCTGAAGACATATTTATTAGACCATTCTGGGAGAAAGTCTTTGGCTGCACATGGCCAGAGTATAACAGTACTCCAAATATGGTGCTTAAAGTGGAAAATAACATTTGCACCACAATTGAGAAGTTGGAAAAAACTGACATTTCATCTTTATTTGATTTATATAATTTAAGATTTACCTTCAATGCATATATTGCAACCTATGCTTTGGGACATGCTTTAAATCAGCTTATTTTATGCAAATCTACCAAAGGACCATTTGTTAATGAAACATGTGCCAGCAGGTACAGTTTACAACCTTGGCAGGTGAGGACTATAGCAGGAATATAGCAAGTAACTAGAGAGTGCACTTTAGTGAGAACTGAAAGGAGAACTGTCAGCACCAAAGGTTCCACGCTCAAGTGTGGGGCAGGTACGAATTCAAAGTGTGTGCAAAAACATTTCTTTTTACATACTGTTTACTATAGTATAGTAGACTGTATCAGACTAATTTTGTTTACTTCCAGGTTGACATTTTCTGTAACTACAAATCCCAGAACCCTCTGCAGCTGAGATCAGAGGAAGACTGCAGCTGTGGGACTTTCAATAGCCTGCAGTGCATGTTGGAGCTTTTATAAGCTCTGATGAGATATTTTCTGGTCTCGCTGTTCTTCTAGAGCTGAACTTAGCCCCAGAAAGACAGAGGGACCAGCAAACAAAAGATCAAAGCTTATAAAAATTCTAACATGCACTCCAGGCTATTGAATCTCCCACTGCTGCAGCTCTGCTCTGATGTCAGCTGCATGGGATTTGGGGACTTGTGCTTACAGAGAATGTCAGCTTGGAAGTAATCAAAATAAGTCTGATACAATCTACTGTACTATAGTAAACCATAAGTGAAAAAAACATTTCTTGTACACAAAGTGCAAATTAGGACAAGCACCAGACTTAGGTGTGGAGCTCTTAGCACTGTTTCTCTTTAAATAAGGAATAAGCCAAAACAGGGTGTGTGTTAAGTAAGTAATAAGCCATGACAGGGTGTGCATTATAGGATTTTAATGCATGCCCTAGTGGTGTAGTACGGCATGGGTTAAAAAGGGCAAGTGTCCTTATGCACCCAGGAAGTGCATTAAAATCCTATGATGCACACCCTGGAGGAGCTTATTACACTTATAAATGGTTCTGTGTAGGTTTGTGGGGGAGGTAAATGAGACTGAGCACTTGACAGTGTGTTTATAGAGATTTGATGCACAGTCACGTGATGTCTCTCAGCCAATGAAATTTCTAGATTTTTTCTTTCCATTTTATAAAGAATTTTAATGCATGCCCCTGGGAAGTAAGCCACGAGGACAAAGAACTGGTGAGATTATGCCCTTGGGAACTGCATTCAAAATCAAAAAAATCAAAATCAGAAATCTTTATTTATCCAGGTGGACACCATTAAGCAAGCTCATTTGCAAGATGGACCTGCATCGCACAAGTCATAAACAATTATACATAATCATACATATATACAGGCATTGTGACAGTATGAGAAACAAAAAATAAGAATATCAACAGTGAAAAACAGTAGAACCAGGGAAAAAGGAGAGACATAGTACATAAAAACGCATATAAGTGCAGGCAATGTTGGAATACATATTGCTAGACCAGAAGAAAATAAACTAATTGGGGCAATGGAAACTGTGATACAGTGGGTACCTGATGGTGTATCCGGATTTTATGCATGACAGGTGATGGGATATGTGAGAGAAGCGAAAGCTGCAGAGTCTCCAGAAATAGGGTACATGGGTTGGGAGGTTGGGGCAGGTGCAACTGGTTCTAGGTGTGGTGCAGAACAGGGAACCTACTTGTACTTTATAGCTAAAAGGTGTAAAGTTTAGGAGGATTTATAGTGGCATAGAATACTCATGTGCTATAGCTGTATGAGATGGCTGCACTGTCGACACAGCTCTGAGTGAGCTGGGTATGCACGAAGATTTAGGAGTCATTGGAAGCCTGGGCACTGAAGATGCGAGGTGACAGACTGGGCAACTGAAGAGAACACAGCAAGGGGAGATGGATCCTATTGTGGCTTCGTAGAAGCGGCATCTAGGATGTTAAGCGCCAAGCAGCTTCTGGTCCGACGACCGCTGGTGTTCATGACATTGGCTGCTTGGGGTAAAGTAGGCTGTGAACACCATTCTCAAGGGCCAGCATACAGATGATGTAATCATTGGTATAGGAACTGTAGGTGTATGCGATGTCCTGGCTGGGGAACTAGGGCCTTTACAGTACTAGAAGAGCATAATCCTGTGCATTGGTTCTCGGAGGCGGCTTTGGGGACATCGACCGGGGGTGGCCATAGATCTTGGGGCGTCTACCCAAGGAATTGTATGGGGCAGTTTGGCATAGTGGGGAGGGGGTAGTGGCAAGAGGAGGAAGTGAGGAATGTGGTAAGTGGAGTGAGAAGCCAGATTGGTTGTACATGACAAGGCGCTCATGCTGCGATGGGTTTACAGCTTTACCACGATTCAAGGTGACTTGAGTCCGGGCTTGTGGTCTCGATCGTCAGCTTATAGGGCAACGCTGCCCAGTGACCGTTGAAAGGGCGATGATAGGGCAGAGAGTTCTTGAAGGGTGATGAAGTTTTAGTATGGCATAGTGGGGAGGGGTTAGTGGCAAGAGGAGGAAATGAGGAATCCTTAAATCCACATCATGGAGTGCCTTATTGTGATTTTAAAATTGCCACTGCTGTTAGGTGGTATAAGTAAAGTGAATCATTTTCAATATGAATTTTTTCCATAAATTTATTTAAATACATTTTCAATTGCAAAGTTATATACATGAAGTAGTTCCTGACTTTGTAGGTAAATGGGTTTATTTGCCAATCAGGCTCTTTACCATGTGTTGCTAGCTATTTAATGCACTGTCATGTGATGTCTGTCAGCCAATGAGGGTTCAGGATTTTTCATTTCCATTCCATAAGGAAAAAAACTGTTTCTTACAGGGAATAGTGGTGTTAAGAAATACCCTGTCAAGTGAAGAGGTGGAATCGGAAGCACTATCAACCTAACCTCAGCTACATAGTGTATCCTTCATTGCCAAATATTGGTTCAACCTACTCCCAGCTTGTCTATCCTCCCTCCTGTCCCCCATTAGTGCATCTGACTACATGCTTCACTCCAGGAACTCTCGCACCTTCTCTCTCCCCCAAATGCCCTCATGTGCTTATCAAGTGGCATTTTCTTTTCTCCTCCCCTCCCTCTGGAACTAACTCCCCTTCTCCTCTGATTTTCTTCCTCCTTCTCATCCCTTAAATGCCATGCCATGTCAAGTTTTCTATCCAGCCCTCTTGTTTTTGTAGGCCTTCCTCATCTCTCCCATACATTCCCAACATGTCCTTTCCTCTCCCTAAATCTCCTTCTCCCTGATTTCTCCTTCCACCTCTAAATCTTTCTTTTCCTCCTTCACGTCTGGCCCTCCATCACTCCCCTTCACTCATTCCTTGCCGCCCATGTTCCACTGGGCACTATTACTGTAATTTGTTGGATTGCTAGCTGTTGTCTCTGCTGAATCTATATTTGTTTACACATTATGCTCACAGTGTCTGTAACTTATGAGCTTTGTACACTTTTTGTATGTGTCTCCCACCTCCCCCCTGGGTCACACCTGGAAACGAGCTTCAGCTCAATGTGCCTTTCCCAGCTACCCAAAAATGTTAAATAAATGAATAATTCACAGTACCAGTCACCTGTTACAGTGTGGCCCCTCATGCACTGGTAATCAAAAAACAACACTGGGAGGATTCTGTTCCACAACCCTAAAGACAAGTAAACACTTATTTCAACTGAGTCAATAAACAATCCAGTAGTGGCATATCATTTGACTAAGGTCAACATTTCATCATCTTGAATCCCTGATTACTTCATCAGGACACCAATATGCCTGGTAACATCAAATTAAATAGATTCAGATTTGGTTCATAGCCATACATCATGGTGAATTTTAGAGTATTTGTATAAGTTAACACTAAATGATGAATTCTTAACCACAAATTTATATGGCTATGAATCAAATCTAAATTTATTAATCTGATGTTACCAGGCATATCATTGCCCTGATGATGTGATTAGAGGTTTGAGACTATGAAACGCTGACCTTAGTCAAACGATATGCCACCATTGCTTGTTTAATGATTCAATAAAAAATACTGTATTGCTACACCAGCAAGTGGGTCATTTACTTTACTGTGCACTGACCTAATTCTCAGTCACAAAGGACTGTCACAGAATTGTTGCAACAATGATTTTTGTGGTGGCCCTTTGCTAGCAACCTCAGAGCCATCCTCAAAGGGAGTTGCAGCCCTTCACATACATGGTCAGCAAGTCCACTGTGACCATACAGGGAAGGGGATTGGGTTTATTTATTTTAGTTATTTATTAACATTTCAGAATTACACCTTTGAGCTAACAGCTCACTTACAAAGGTTCCTCATCAGACAGGTTGATAGGGGAGACAAACAAGTAACGTATACGGGGGGGACAGTAGCAGCTAACAAACATTGTCTGTTAAACCTTAGGCAGTAAAATATGCAGATACATTCACTTTGCATAGTACAATATGCAAATACATTCAGCAGCCAAGAATATGTAAAGACTATTACAGAGCATCCACAGATATATCTGGTTGAGTCTTATCAGCTGCAGCTAACAAGCATTGCCAGGTAACTTTAGGTAGTACAATGTGTAAACCCGTTCAATTTGCATAGCACAATATGCCAATTCATTCACAGCTGATAGTAGACAAACAGGTAAATGCAGAGCATCCGGAGATATAGCTAGAGCAGTCACTACCAGAGGGAAAAGGTAGAAGAGGGGAGGAGGGTAACTGGGAGGGGGGGGCGATTTACAGCGTGAGTGCTAAAGCAGCCAGCCCCACCAAGGGTGAGCAACACTGGGCCACGGAGGCTAGGGGATAGTCATGCCATGATTTGTGAGGACACTGGCTGGTGGTTAGGTCTCGCAGTTGCAGTGTTCTGGTGGTATGAGGGATTTCCAGAGTGCTGCTTTGAAGTGGCCAAGGCGTTCGAGGCCTGTGATGGCATAGAGAAGATCATTTAGCCAAGTATGGGCCCTAACTGCAAAGGCTCATCTGCCAAGTGTTATTTTCCAGGAAAGTACCACCAGGGCATGTTTCGTTACACTCCTTATGGCATGCAGGGAGTGGAAAGGCCAGAATAGTGCCTGAATGGAGGGAGGTGCAAGCCCTATATAGAGCCTTCTTCCCCAGGAGGCAAGTCTGAAGTTTGATTCGATCATGGAGAGGAAATCATTTGATCCTACAGTAAAGACTGCATGTATGCATGAGACGATCAGCATCAAGCACAAATCTGCATGCCTTGTTGAGAGTTGTCTGACTCAGTGAAGGGTGGCTTCCGAAGACGCGCCATAAACCACATTACCATAACCAAGGACTGGTACGATTGTACCACTGACAGCCATTAGTCTGGCTTCTGGTGTGAAGCAGAACCAATGCCTATATAGGGTCCTTAACTTCCTGTTGGCAGCAGAGGTAATATTGCCAATGTGTTCCTCGAATGATAGAGACTCATCAGTCGTGACCCCTAAGTATCTGAAGGAGTTCACCTGCTCTAGTGCAGTGTCCAAGCTGTTTGTTATTATGAAGAGTATTGCTACTTTTTTCTTTTGATGCTCTGCAAAGAGCATCATCTTTGTTTTGTTGCTGTTGAGCACTAGCAGATTATTTTTAAACCAGTCCTGTAGTTGAGTGAAGTTGTTCTGCAGGTTCCTGGTGAGTGCTTCCTGGCAGGAGTCTCAGGAGAATGGTACAGTGTTGTCTGCATAGAGCAAGACTTTGGATGTTGTACAGGCATCTGAAAGGTTTTTCACAAAGAGGCTAAACAGAAGACGGTCCAGTATGGAGCCCTGAGGACCCCTACTGTGACCTCTCTGGTCTCAGAAATGTCTCAGCTGATTTTAACTTGCTGTGAGCACACAGTCAGATAGCTACTGAACCAGTTAAGTGTATCAGGAGAGAGCCCCAGGCATCTTAACCTGTGGAGCAGGAGCTGATGATCCACCAAGTCAAAAGCCTTGGTTAGGTCAATAAAGATTGCACCAACCAGATGACCCTGGTCGAGTGCTTCATGAACAAAGTCTATGAATTTAATTAGGGTAGAATTAGTGCTGTGCATCTTGCAGAAGCCATGCTGTTAGGAGCACTGAAGGTTGTATTTATGTAGATGGTCTGTGAGTTGGTCGGCAATTATTCTTTCTAGTGCTTTGGAGAGCGAGGACAGGATTGAGATGGGCTTGTAATTGGATTCTAGTGACCAGTCATCTCCTTTTAGCACAGGAGTGACCAGTGCAGTTTTCCACATTGAGGGGACTTTGGAGAAATGGAGTGACAGTTTGGAAGGCTTAGTGATGGATTTGATAACCTCCATGAGTGCTATGGAGATTAGCTTCATGTCAGTCCCATCACCTCCCATCCTTGTTTTGCCCAAGACTTGCTAAATATTGACTAGTTTCCTTGGTAGTAACCCACCTAAAGTAAAAGCCTGGGCAGTGCCCAGTGTTTGAATAGTTGGGTGAGTGTTCTGCTGGTGGTTCAACTTGGGAATCGGCGGCCTCCCTGTGGTTGAGAACTGCACTGTAATCTGTGAATGCCCTATTAAAAATGTTGACCATGATATTGTCCTCAAGTATTACTTCATCGTTATGGTGAAGTATTGTGGGGGGTGTCTTATCATTGGTCCCTAGCAGGTTCTTGATTGAGGCCCAGAATTTCTCACTGTCACAGCAGTGCTGTTATAATTGGTTCTTGTGGGACATGGTCTTGGCTTGCCGAATTGCCCAAGTGCACTTGTTACAGGTGGCTTTGTAGTTTTGGACTTCCATGGTTGACCCTGTGGCTCTGGCCCAGTGTCAGAGGTTATCCTGTTGCTGCATTATGTTGAGTGTAGGGGGTGTAACCCAGTCCATGCTCCTATTTTTTGTCATCTTCTCATGGGATGGGGTGAACATGTCTGTTGCCGTGTTGAAGAATGTGATGAAGAACTCAAGAGCAGTGTTAACATTGGAGCACGAGTTCCTGCAAGGTGGTTCTTGAAATCGGCTATTGCTATATTTTTGATTACTGTGTTTTGCATCAGTATATAAGGGAGCTTAATCTGCTTTGATGAGGGTTTGCCTTGCAAATGGTCAATAGGTTCACCCACGTAGCATAGTGATTCCTGCAAGGCAGGTCACATCTTTAGTGACAGCCTGAAGAAGCAAGACAGGCAGTTGTTCAGGGTGTCACTAAAGATGCAGCTACAGCAGGAGGAATAGGCATGGGATAGAGATCAGTGAAGGATCAACACTGAAATAAAGCAAGCAAGATAATTTAGCTAGGGAGGGGATCCACTGGACACCAGAGAAGCAGTTTTAGCTAGGGTTACAGAATGGGGGGCCACTGGACACCAGGGAA
Organism: Neoceratodus forsteri; assembly: GCA_016271365.2. Lineage (NCBI taxonomy): Eukaryota > Metazoa > Chordata > Ceratodontiformes > Ceratodontidae > Neoceratodus > Neoceratodus forsteri. The sequence continues at coordinate 171,725,141 of CM028135.1, forward strand.
GCAGTTTTGATTAGGGTTACAGAAGGGGGGCCACTGGACATCAAGGAAACAACTTTGGCTAGTTAGGGAGGGGGCCACTGGACACCAGGGAAACAGTTTTGAGAGGGGGTGGGGGCCACTGCATGCCAAGGAAGCAGTTTTGGCTAGGGTTAGGGATGGAGACCACTGAACACCAAGGAAGCAGCTGTGGCTAGGGTTAGGAAGGGAGGATCACTGGATATCAGGGAAGTGGTTCTGATTAGAGTTAGGAAGGGGTGAACTGGATATCAAGGAAGCAGTTTTGGCTAGAGTGAGGGAGAGGAGCCTCTAGACATCAAAGAAGCAGTTTTGAAAAGAGATAGGGTGGGGGGACCACTGGACCACCAAAGGCTTTGTTAGTCAAGTGGTGGCCTTCATTAACTTCCAACTCACCATCATAATGTATAAAATAGTAATAAAAAAAGACTCCCCTTCACTTCGATGGGGTGCGCCCCCATGCTCTCCCCTGCTGCATGTCATAGTGTGTTTGAGCATGGGGGAGTGTACATCAATAGAGAAGTGGAAGAGATCAGCTGGCCACCTTGTTGAAGCTAAACTGATCCCTTCCAGTTAAATTAAGGCTGTGCAAAAAAAATTAACTTTTACAGAAACAGACTATTGCCAGCATCAGCTACCTTTTCAGGTAAGTCACCCCCTAAACTTGGAAAATCACTTTAATAACCGTAAGGTATGTGATCACAATCAGGCATCTGTTCACACCCTGTTTTGTGACTTTTCACCTAATTGCTATGGATCGGGCCCCATATGATTTCACTATAAATGTATATAAACACATAAGGGCAGTTGATCTCAAAAGTTACAACTGCTAAGGTAGAGGGAACAGTATCAATATGCCTGCATCTTGTGGCCAGCTTTAATGTTTATGTTCTTCATAAGCTCATAAAATTGTAACTTTGCAGCTGTCATAAAAGGACAGATTTTCAAAGACTCAGTTCTGCTCTAAAATAAACTAGCATTCCCTTTTGATACAGTTCCGTTTTGCATCAGGACTGAAAATTAAATATAATTTGTGGCACTTTTAGATGGCAGACTTGTAATCTTACCTCTACTTTTTGTGCCCATTTTCTATCAGCCAGTTGCATGGCAACTGTCACTCAAGTGGCCATAAAATATGTTTTTTGCTTTCAAAGCCTGTCATTACAGATTACAGGACTAGGAGAGCTCACGAAATGTGTGGTGCTAGGAAGACCAGTTAAATGTCAGAAATGTCTCAAAGTCCTGACAAAACATCATAGAGTAGTTAGAAACGTGCACAAAAATCATTAAATCATTGAAAAAAAGTATTTTGCAATACATTCTCATTGAACTCGTCGTGAGTGACTGAATCAATGCAGAGTGAGACCACATGAAGAGGAAGAAGTGCTGTGCAGAAATGTCAGATTCCAGCAGGATGAAATTTTGTAGAATTTTTGGAATTCTGATGAATTTCTATGGAAATAAAATGGTAAAATTCTGTGGCAGAAAAATATGGAATGAGTTTTTCAGCAACATTTCTGTAGAATTATATTCCCGTGGATCTCAATATTTTCTGTGGAAATAGTTGCAGAATGATTTTCCGTGGAAAAAAATGCTGTTTCATGGAATATTATTCCACAGATTATAGCAGGCAGAATTCCACAGATCAGTGAAATTCTGGTAGAAATTCCACCAGCAGAATGGTCATTCCGCACGAATTTCGCCAGTGGGATTACGCATTCTGCACAGCACTAACAGGAAGTGAGGATTACATCAACATGGATTTAGACTGTCACTGTAAACTTACTTCATGTGGAAGTACATTTATATTGCCAGCACCTAACACTGAGATGATTACTTTGATGAGTTAACATTAATGCAGCGTAAGACTCTTAGGCAAAAAGTCCTTTAAGGGAGAAAGGCCTTACCATTGAAAGATACTGAGGGTCCCACCCTTTTCCAGTTAATTTGACATTTGTTTTATTTTATTTATTTATTTATTGTAATATCCAGAAAATATCTTTGAGTGTAGATTGCTCACTTGCAAAGATTCCACATCATTTGGGGACAATACACATAAGACAATACATTTGTTCAGCTCAAGTGGAGCATAGTCACATAGCTACACTTAGCTACATAGGGTAAGCAATAAAAATCTGATACAATATTATACAATTTTTTTTAATTGAACAACAAGTTGATGTCCCACCTCACTCCTGAGAGCTGGATGATGAAGTGTTACTGACCACACCTACCGCTCTTCTCTTAATGGCATCCAAACACTGGTCTCTTGACAGCGTTGGTATGCTGCTAACACTTGTAACATACAGGTGTACAAACATTAATGACAGTAAAAACAGCAAGCATAATGTCAAAAACAAAATAAGCACTAATCTGCAACAAGGTCTGCAACAGGGAGGCACTATCTCATGTTCAGAAATGTCAGCTTGTCAACTTGCATGCCTGTAATCCAATAATATATAACATTTTTAAGTTATCAGGTAAGCCTGGATAAAATGCCAAAAATACAAACCAGTCTTTGTGAAATGCAGCAGATGATGGGATGGCCACAAAGAGTAATGGGCAGGATTTCTTAAGGGTTTGAATGGAGCAGGATTCATAATTTTCGGATGCATCAGCTCCCGCCCAATTGTGCCAAAACCTGAGCATCCTATTCTCAAAGGCACTTTTCCTGCTTAACAGAAGTTTGCATTGAAAAATGATACATGCATCATTTGTTGTACCCAAGCACCCTCACTTTTAGTGTTGTTGCATGAAATTGTGGCAGATGACTGCACAGAATCACCTTTAAGGCAATCTAAGCTTGTGTCACAATGTCACATAATTGTGCAAAAACAGGAGGATGCACATCTCTGAAATTCCTGCCCAGTGTCATTAGTTCCTTAGTAAAGCAGGTTAAAGAAGCCAACCCTGTGATATGTAGGCCTAAGGTGATGGGCACCTTAGCTGCTGCCACACCAACAGGGGCTAGTAACTGGACTCATGGTTGGAAAGAGCTGGACAGGCTCAAGTGTCCGAGGGACTGCTCCCTCACCTGGGATGGGAGACTTGCTGCCCTGGCCTCTGACTGCCACCAAGAGGAGGGTTGGTGATAGCACAGGTGCAGACAGCATGAGGAGAAGGGCAGCAGTTATGTGACCTGTGTGTAACTCCACACACGTGCACTCACTTTCAGCAGCAGGGGTAAGGAGAAAAGTCCTGCCCATCTGTTTCCTGATATGCACTATCACCTGGGACCCATAACCCATTCTGAATGAGGTCTGTTGGGGGAGGACAGCACCACCATAGGGGCACTCTGCTAAGGAAGTTGCCTTAGCAGGTAAACCCTGAGGGAGCTGATTGCTGGTCCAGGGAGAGAGGGACAGGGCTGAGTAGCCACCCTATGCCACCACAGGAAAGAAAAATATTTGTGTGAAAAAAAGTAAAGCAGGTTACAGGCCAGCCCATCAGCACAGTGACAAGGTTGCTGCCTGCAATGCTGGTGACCAGAGGCTGAGAATGAGCTTGGACCAGAGGACCAGCAAGGGGAGATGGATCCTGTCTCCCAGTAGATGCTGTCCCTCTCTGGGGTGATAGAAGGCCAAGCTTTGCACTAATACTGCCACCTGACTGACCGCAGGTGGAAGTTCAGCCAGGAGTGACAAGGGAAGGGGATGCTCGCCAGCTCTGCATGGCATTGCGTAAATGCATGGACATGCATGCAGTGAAACCATTGTGTGCTAGAGTCCCAAGGGGTGGACTAAATTGGAGAAAATTCCCTGCTGCCACAGAATGATGCCCAGTACACTTGGGGCCCACACAGCCTACCATAACCCTCAGCACCCATTGGGTCTCAAGGAAAGGGGGACTTCTCCTGCCATTATCTGTGTCAGGGGTTAAGCTGGGGTTTAAAAGCTGAGGACCAATGATGGGACAATGGAACTGTGTGTTTTCCAGGGACAGATGGGGCAGGAGCACTGGATAGAAAAAGTGCAAATTCAAAAAAAAAAAGGCAAATGAGGTCTCAAAATGTGTATGATTTGTAGTGCAGAACAATAGATGCCCAAGTAGTCACAGCTGTATCAGTATAATTTGGAAACTGGGGCGGTAGCTGGTTTTATTTTGAAACAAAGTAAAGCATGTAGCAAAATAAGATGACAAATACAAGACGCAAGGTAATGTTATATTAGAACTCCATTTATTGTCTCCCCTCACACAATGTACAATAGTCTGAAAATGAGAATGTGGTTGTGCCATTTAGTTTCTGACCTCCTGCTTCAACGATACTGTGACAGGGTTGAATAAGGCCCTGCCCCACTTGTTTTGCAGAAAGAGTTTAAATGCAAGGGTCACCTTTTATGTCTCTTGAGTGTGGTTGCGCAACCAAATTTTCTGGTGAGACCTAGGAACTGATCACTCCAACAGTTTCGAAATTCTCTGCCTCTCACTATCTCTCTCTCTGCCTTCCCTTGCTATTTCTGTCTTTTCTGCCCCCCTTGCATATCTGTGAGTATAAAAACATATGTGAATCTTTATGTGGAAATGTCACTGATACTGGGATCCCTTTGTTTAAAACTGTTTATAGTTATACTGTTGAAATGATTGCAAAAAGCTATTTGGAACTCAAGAGGTTTACCTTAGAAGTTGGTTTGCAAACTCTCTGAGATGCTGGCAACATGAGGTCAGTTCTGGGTCACAATGTTCTTTTTGTTGCACCTGCCATTCTGTGAGAAGCAGGCTCTCTTAACAAGTTCCCAAAGACTTATAAAAAGAGCAGCAATGCTTTTGCTACAGAGACCAGGGGCGTGAGAGACCGAGAGACTGACTTGGAATTAAGAGACACCCTCAGAGGGACTTAACTTTCTCTGTTTGCACTGCCTTGGTAAATAGTTATGCTGAATAATTTTTATTATGTTTGTGTATGCGTGTCGAACTTCTTGAGATTACTGACTTCTGAAGGGTGTGACACAGTCTATCCAATGCAGAGTTCTCTGCAAGGGGCTCAACAGTATCACACTAGTTATCAGCCAAGCTGATCGTGACACTGTTTTGCCTGAAGTGTTCTGCACTTGAAAAGAAAAAGCCATGTCAATCATGTGGGGGCTTTTTCCTTTCATCTGCAGGTCACCACCCAGCAAACCACTGTTTGTATCCCGATCAAGCTGGCTGACTTCTTCATTCCACCCTCACCACCCCACCGGTCTCTTCCCTCTCCAGCCCCTTGCATCCCTGACTGACACCTTAAGCCCTCTAGGGCATAAATAGATTTACAATAGTGCTGCTGGAGCAGTGATTCTGGAAGGTGAGAGGAGGCTGTTTCCTCCCCTGCCTCTTCCACTTCCCGCTGACTCCTTTTGCTCCTTTTCTCCCACCCATGTGGAGTAGGCCACAGCCTAAGCTCCATACTTCCACTTAAGCACAATCATGCTAGCAGATCTCCCCCTTCCTCCTGCTGACATCGAGGTGCTCAATCCCCGTGTCAGCATGTATCCCCCCATCCCCATTAATGTGGCACACTGGGAGCCCACCCCAGTGTGCCAAAAAACTACCTCTTTGATGTTTCTGACACCGGGATGCCCACTCCCAGTGTCGGATGCAGCTCCCCCCACACCCCATGTTCTCAGCCAACCTCGGGGTGCCCAATCCCCAGGCAGGCATTGATCTCCACCCCAGTACCTAGCACACTGGGAGCCTACCCCAGTGTGCCAAAATCCATTTTATTAATATTTCACCTGTAACAAAGAAAACAATCCCATGAGGTCTTTTTTTTTTTAAAACTGAAAAAAAAAGGAAATGGTCCCTCGTAGTTCCTGACAGCCCCCTTGCCCCAATCTGCACCTTCCCTCTGTGCACCCCACCTTCCCGGACCCCCTTCACCCATACTTACCTCTGGAGGTCAGGAGCAGTGATCTTCTGTGGACTGGGAACACATCTGTACTCTTCAAAAACCAACCAGGAACTGAAGAAGTGATGGTAAGCCCTATAATGCCAGTCAATGGGGGGGGTTCAACTTGGGTTGATATCTCAACCAATTGTTGGAGTTTTGGTGCCAAATTTTCAACATGGGGTTCTTGGGACCCCACCTCATAAACACTGTCACTGTCATTTTGTTTCTTGGTCCCAAAAGATGATTTTGTGGTAGCTACACAGAATCACTTTTCGGGACCAGTTAATGGAATGACAGTGCCACTGATCATGAAGTGGTATCCCAAAAAGCCCTTGTTGCAAATTTGGTGAAAACAATTCAAAAAATGACTGCGTTATGAGCATCCATTGTACAGTTTCTATGCAGGCTCGTAACTTCATTAATTTTTAATATTTCCACTCCAAATTTCCAACATTGCCATTTTTGACACCCCCTTATGAGCAGTATAGCTGTCATTTTTTGCATCCTTCCTGAAATGTGTTCTTGCACCTGTGGCACAGAATGGCATGATCACTGTGCAAAATCAACTTCGTAGGCACATTAATGAAATCCCAGTGCCACTGTTCATGAGGGGAGGTCCCAAGAAGGCCATGTTGAAAATTTGCTGAAAGCATTCCAAACAAGCATTTGTCAATGCCGAATGTTGACTGCTTTGGTCCATTGAGGTCGCTCAGTGCCCCTCTGTCACGCACTCATTCTGTTTGTCCCGGTGCTGCAGGCTGCCCTTTTGTACTGGGCTCCTGCCTGCATTGGCACCTTTTTCTACCCACAAAGAAATCCGCAGCTGTCCCAACAGAGCTCCGTTGAGGTGGCTCACTCCCCCGCCCCAACTCGCTCATTCTGTTTCTCCTGGCACTGCAGGCTGCCCTTTTGTACTGGGCTCCTGCCTCTGATGGCAGCTTTTTCTGTTCACAAAGAAATGTGAAGCAGTCCCAACACAGCTCCGTTGAGCTCACTCAGTCCCCCTCTCTCACTCACTGGTTCTGTTTCTGCCGGCACTACAGGCTGGCCTTTTGTATTGGGCTCCTGACTGCATTGCCGCCTTTTTCTGCCCACAAAGAAATCTGCAGCAGTTATGATGCAGCTCCATTGAGCTTGCTCACTCCCCCTCTCTCACTTGCTCATTGTGTTTCTCCCAGCACTGCAGGCTGCCTTTTGTAGTGGCCTCCTGCCTCTGTTGGCACCTTTTTCTGCCCACAAAGAAATCTACAGCTGTCCCGACAGAGGTCCGTTGAGCTCGCTCACTGCCCCTGTCTCACTCACTCATTCCGTTTCTCCCGGCGCTGCAGGCTACCCTTTTGTACTGGGCTCCTGCCTGCATTGACACCTTTTTCTGCCCACAAAGAAATCCGTAGCAGTCATGATAGATCTCCATTGAGCTTGCTCACTCCCCCCCCACTCGCTCATTCTGTTTCTCCCACTGCTGCAGGCTGCCCTTTTGTACTGGGCCCCTGAATGCATTGGTGCCTTTTTCTGCCCACAAAGAAATCCACAGCAGTCCCAACACAGCTCTGTTGAGCTTACTCACTCACTCACTCCCCCTCCCTCACTCATTCTATGTCTCCCGGCGCTGCAGGCTGCCCTTTTGTACTGTGCTCCTGCCTGCATTGGTGCCTTTTCCTGCCCACAAAGAAAGCAGTCCCGACAGAGCTCAGTTGAGCTCGGTCACTCCCCCTGTCACTCTCGCTCGATCCTAAACTGTCCCAAACACTGATTTCCAACAGCGACTGTGGTATTCTGCTCCAGAAGTGCAAAAACACATTTCAGCCAGGATGTGAAAAATGACAGCTGTACTATTCATAAGAAGGTGCAGGAAAATAGCAATGTTGAAAATCTGGAGTGAAAATCTTTCAAATTCGCAAAGTTACGAGCGAACGTGGAAACTGCACAACGCATGCTCGTAACACACGCATATTATGGACTTTCATCACCAAATTTTCAACATAGACATTTTAGGGCCTCTGCTCATGAACAGTGTCACTGTGATTTTAGTCATGCATCCCAAACACTGATTTCCCACAGTGACCATGCTATTGTGTGCCAGAAGCACGAAAACACATTCCGGCCAGGATTTGAAAAATGTCAGCTGTACTGTTCATAAGGAGATGCAGAAAAATGGCAATGTTGAAAATCTGGAGTGAAAATATTGCAAATTTGTGAAGTTATGAGCGTGCGTAGCAACTGCACAATGCACGCTCATAAAACAGTAATTTTTTTTATTTTTCCCGCCAAATTTGCAACATGCACTTTTTGAAACCCCACCTCATGAACACTGGCACTGTCCTATTGTTAATTGGTCCTGAAAGGTGATTCCATGCAGTGACTGCGTAATCACCTTTTGGAATTGAATAACGCCATGACAGTGGCAGAATTCATGAGGAGGGGTCCCAAAAACCCTATGTTGAAAATTTGATGCCAAAATTCCAAAGAATGCCCGAGATATGCACCAAAGTAAAAAAAACCTATTTATGCCATTATGCAGCTTACCGGCATTTCCTCAGTTCGTGGTCGGCTTTGAAGAGTGCAGACTTGTTCCCGGTCCATCAAAGATCGTTGCACACTCCACAGGTAAGTATTGGGTTGGGGGGTTGTGGGGAGGCAGGGTGCACAGAGGGTGGGTGTGGGTTGTGGGAGAGGGCAGGGAGACAGTGAGGGACCATTTTCTTTTTAACAGGTTAAAACATTGTGGGACATTTTTTCTTTTTTTTTTTACAGGGCCATTTGGCACACTGGGTAGCTCAGTGTACCAACTGACTGTTGGGGGCCAGCTGTAGCCAACAGGGATTGGGCACCCCATCGCACAAAAGTGGGGGAGGCGCAAGAGCCAAGGGAGATTGGGCACCCCTTAGCACAACTCTCACACTACTTTCTGGGGAATTATGCAGATGGGGCTCCCGTGGCAAGTCAACTAGCACCGGGATGGGGAAGCAGATGGGATTGGGGCCCCGATCGGCAAGACACGCTGCTGTGGGGCATGATGCTGCCAAGGGGTTGGCATCCCCTGACACTGGGTTATCGACGAATATTGTTTGTGAACATGCGCAAGCCACTGCTATGTTCACAAACAATACATAGCACCAACATTCCTCCCGATAGTGACGGGTTCGGCTCCCTCATTGCAGCGTTCCACTGACACTGCAATGATGGGAGGTGGCCTCTGGATCGCAGCAGCTGGAAATGTTTTGCTATGGTGGTGGCACGCTGGCTAAAATAGTGTAAGCAGCAGCGTGCCACCCCATTGGGAAAAGCTGACCAAGCCTTTAAAGGCTGTGGGGGCATTGGACACAACAGCGCCGCACCTCCACAAACTGCTTCTGGCAAGCTGCCGCAATGTGTTTCTTGTGTATGCACGCAATCAAGATAAAAATGACTGCATTATGACTGTGCATTGCAGTTTCTACGCTCACTTGTAACTTTGCCACTTTTTCATATTTTCACTACAGATTCTCAACATTGCCATTTCTTCACACCTCCTCATGAACAGTATAGCTGTCATTTTTCACAACCTGCCTGGAATGTGTTTTCGCACCTGTAGCACCAAATGGCACACTCGCTGTACAAAATCACCTTTTGGGATTGAGTAACAAAATGATACTGCCACTGTTCATGAGGTGGGATCCCAAAAAGCCCATGTTGAAAATTTGGAGCAAAATACCAACAAACATCCAGAACATTAGGGATTCCAAGTGTAACACCCATTCCTGAACAGACTGGCAGGCGTGGGGTGTGACTTTTAATGTCGGCTATGTCTCATTCCACCCCACCCCCACTCCACTCTGCAGCCACTGACAAACATCGAGGTGTGCCATGAGGTCTTCAGCCATAACGTTCACCCCATTCTCCTATACTGCACCCATCTCAGCTTATTTCCTTATAGAATGGGGTGAGCGTAAGGGCCAAAAACCTCAAGACACACTGCAACACCTGTCAGTGTCTGCATGGTGGGGTGAGGAGGAATGGTGTGAGTGTGATGGCCAATGACCCAAAGGTACACCCCCAACACCTGTCGGTCTCTGCAGGAGGTGGGTGGGGTTGGCATTACTTCAGTACTTCACTGCCATTCCTATAGAAACATAGATTTTGACGGCAGATAAAGTCTGCTTGGCCCACCCAGTCTGCCCATTTCCCTACCTAATGGATAAGCTGCAGATCCTAGTTAACCAGCAGCCTACTTCTTCCTACCCCACCCCCTAGAATTGCCTTATGACTGTCCCATGCATGCTTGAATTTCACCATTGTTTTTGACTCCACAACCTCCCCCGGAAGGCCGTTCCATGCATCCACAACCCTCTCTGTGAAAAAATACTTCCTTAAATTACCTCTGAGCCGCCCTCTTCTATCTTCAAATTATGCCCTCTTGTTCTTGCACACCTCTTTTTAAAAGATGCTACCCTCTTGGACTTTGTTGATTCCCTTGAGGTACTTGAAAGTTTCTGTCATGTCCCCCCTCTCCCTCCTTTCCTCGAGGCTATACATATTCAGCTCCTTAAGTCTCTCTTCATATGTCTTCCGGTGCAGACCCTGCACCATTTTAGTTGCCCTCTTCTGGACAGCCTCCATCCTGTCTATGTCTCTGCGGAAATTGGGTCTCCAGAACTGCATGCAGAGCTCAAGATGGGGTCTCACCAACTGTCTGTACAGAGGGATAATAACTTCCTGTTTTCTACTGGTGACGCCTTTCCCTATACATCCCAGTATCCCCCCAGCCCTCCTTGCTGCCCTCTCACATTGCTTGCCCACCTTTAGGTCATCTGATATGACTACCCCCAGGTTCCTTTCCATTTTTGTTGTTGTTAGTATCTCACCCTCCATTGTGTACTCTTCCCCTGGGTTTTTGTTTCCCAGGTGCATTACCATGCACTTCTTAGCATTGAATCTAAGCTGCCATACATTTGACCATTCCTTTAACCTTGCCAAGTCCCTTCTCATCCTTTCCACCCCACCTTGTGCATCAACTCTGTTGCAGATCTTTGTGTCATCTGCAAAGAGACATACTTTCCTTCCAGTCCCTCTGCAATGTCGACTATAAAGACATTGAAGAGGACCAGTCTAATATTGAACCCCATGGGTACCCGCTAGTAACCTCCCTTTCTTCAGAGTGGACTCCATTCACTATTAATCTTGTGTCCTATTCTCCAGCCAATTCTTTACCCAGGCTGTCATCTTGGGACCCTCCCAGGCTGGCTAACTTGTCTATTAATCTTTTGTGTGGGACTGTGTCAAATACCTTGCTGAAGTCTAGGTAGGCCATGTCACAGCCCTCCCTGATCTACTACTTTTGTCACCCAGTCAAATAAATCTATCAGATTTGTCTGGCATGACCTTCCCGCTGTGAATCCATGCTGCCTTGGGTCCTGAGCCCTCTGGCCTCTAGATACTCAACAATTCTTTCCTTCAGAAGTGATTCCATCATTTTCCTACCACTGAGGTTAAACTAACAGGTCTGTAGTTTCCTGCTTCTGCCTTGCTCCCACTTTTGTGAAGGGGAATCACATCTGCCCTTCTCCAGTCCTAGGGTACCACCCCATCCTCCCATAATTTGTTAAAGAGGTTAGTCAGTGGTGTCACTAGTTCTACCGTTAGTTCTTTTAGAATTCTGGGATGAATCCCATCAGGCCCCATTGCTTTTTCCATCTTCAGTTTTAAGAGTTCTTTCAGAACCCTTTCTTCTGTAAATGGGCTGGTATCCACTTCTGTATCCAGAGTGTTTCTATTGTTTATTTTAGGTACCTCCCCCACTTCCTTTGTAAATACTGAGCAAAAATATTTGTTTAGTATCTCTGCCTTTTCACAGTCACCCTCTGCCCACCCTCCTTCCTCTTTATTAAGCCTCACTAACCCTCCCTTGGTCTTCCTTCACTCCCTGATGTACCTATAAAAGGTTTTATCCTTCTTAACTGGAGTTGGCTATCTTTTCCTCGGTTTGAGCCTTTGCTGTTCTGACTGCCTTCCCAGCTTCCTTTGCTTTAACTGATAGAGTTCTCTGTCCTGCTCCTTCTGTGATTCCTTGTACTTCCTGAATGCTTTCTTTTCTCTTGAACCTTCATTGCCACTTCCTTTGAGAACCATAGTGGTTTCTTACATCGTTCATTTTGTTTATTGCTTCACAAAGGCTTGTTACCTCTGTGATGGCAGTTTTATTTTCCCATTGTTCTTCCACCACTCCTTCCTGCCCATTTGCTAGTGCATCCTTAGGCACTCACCCATTTTGGCAAAGTCAGCCCTCCTAAAGTCCAATGCGTTTTCCTTTGTGTGGCTTGACTCTATTGCTGTGTTTATTGTGAACCATACTGTTCGATGGTCGCTAGTTCCCAGATGGCTACCCACTTCTACATCTGTGATCCTCTCTTCATCTCCATTTGAGAGAACCAGGTCTAAGATTGCTCCCTCTCGAGTGGGCTCCAATACTAGTTGTCTAAGGCCTGCCCCCTGTAGGGTATCTAGAATAACCCCACTCTTTGAAGTGGCTGCTGCAACTGCACTCCAGTTAACATCTGGCATATTCAGATCACCCATCAGCAATATCTCCCCTTTTTCTGCCATTCTAAGTGTTCTTTCTATCATTTCCTTGTACATTTCCTCCCCCTGAGAAGGGGGTCTGTATACAGCCCCTGTGCAGATTGTGGTGCCATTGCCGGTCTCCAAATTTACCCACAGTGCTTCTTCACCTCCCTGTTTTGCCTTCTGTTCTATTGCTTTGATTCCTTCCCTTATGTAAAGAGCTACTACTCCTCCTCCTCCTCTTTTACCCTCCCTGTCCCTCCTGTAGATAGTGTATCCTGGTATGTTTATGTCCCAGTCATGGTTTTGTGTGTACCATGTTTCTGTGACTGCCACGACATCCAGATGTTCCTCGTCCATCAAGGCCACTAATTCAGGAAGCTTTTTACTCAGACTACGGGCATTGGTGCTCATTGCTCTCCATTTTTTGATGGCTTTACCTTCTTTTGCAGCATCCCCCACTGACCTGTCTACCTCGGTCTTTTTCTCATTTAGTACCCTGTTTTGTAGGGAGAGGCTGGGATTTTCCTGCTGCTTATCAGTGCCTCCCCTCTTGACTAGTTTTTAAGCTTGCCAATGAAGCATTTAAACCGATTGCTCAAAAGACTTGTTCCCTTCCTTGACAGATGCAGACCATCCTGCCAGTATAGGCTGGTGTCCCTCCAGGTGGAACCCCAGTCCCCAGTGAAGCCAAACCCCTGTGCTCCACACCATTTTTTCAACCATTCATTAAACTGCATGGTGCAAAGTACCCTCGCCTCACTCATGCCATTGACATGCAGCACCTCAGAGAAGGATATTGTGTGTGCTACTTGTCTTAGGCCCCTCCCCAATTCTACACAGTCCTTCTGCACTGCTCTAATCTCAAGATTAGCCAAGTCATTTGTCCCTAGGTGGACAATGACATCCAGCTCAGACTCCCGTGCAGCTGTTCTTGTGATCCTGAGGATGCTTCCTGTCTCTCCAAGCCATGGCACAGGCAGGCACCTTACTTCAGTTTCCCTGCTCCACCCAGTTCTATCCCCTAATAATTGGGTCCCCACCAGGAGCTGCTTCCTTCCTTGTGGTGTCCTCTGCCTCTTCTCCTGTGGGCCTCCCTTGTGACAGTTGTCCTCAGCCTCCTTAGTCTCCTCTGCGGGTGCATCCATAGGGGAGCTATGCTCCCCCAGAATGGTATATGGATTGTGGTGTGGCACAACTGACTGGGTGTGGCACTGTTCCACCATCCTCACCCTCCCTGAGCCCACTGTGGTCCAACTGATGTGCTTTCTTCGCAATCTCTGAGGTAGTGGTAGTGGCTCTGGTGCTTCCTGGATGGGGGAGGTTCCCTTCCTACTGTCCAGTGTGGCCTGGGGGAAGGTCTCCTTACTACTGTCCAGTGTGGCCTGAAGACAGGCAACTTCCTCCCTCAGGGCAGAGTTGTCTGCAAATGAGGGCAGCATCTCAGTCTCCAGAAGACTCCTGGAAGGCTGCTGCCCTGGCATTGTCATTTCTCCCCACATTTTTTTTGTGTTTGTGTGTGTGTGATTGGTTTGTAATATATAGTGTATATATATATATATATATATATATATATATATTATACAATGTGTATGCTTATATTGTCAGTGCAGTGTGCTAGAGAGGATATGACAGTGATATGTACCTTGCACTCTTCAGGAAATGATGTCAGAACCCCAGGTATAAAGGAACTATTTCCAGGGGTGGGTGGGGTGAGGGTGGGAAGGGTTGGGCCTAAACTGTGCCCTCACAAAACAACTAGCTAAAAGCTCTGACTCCACCACTGCGATGAGTGCCTTCCTGTCAGCAAGATGCCCTACACAACAATTTAACAGAGAAAATACCCTGCTAATCAAACAGAGAAAAATCCACACATCCAAGTCAGACACAGGTAAACCACCCCAGCCCCAAAACAGCCTGGTGGTTTGTGCTCTGAAAGCTGTCAGCCCCAAAATAAGTCAGCTATGCTTTAAACTCTTCCTGCGCTGAAAATGTTAAATGTAATTCCTATTATGCATCTCTCTAACTCATGCACTACCAAAACCAATACCAGCAAGCAAATATGTGGCATTGACAAATGTTTGTTTTTCTAATGAAGTGAACCAGTGCTGGAAGAACATAAGAAATTTGTGTGGAGAGTGATGCCTTAAAATGCAAGGCAGAGGAATATAAACAGAAAAATATGGGAGGCATGTACAACAGCAATACCAACAGTGAACTTTCAGCATTGACAAATGCTTGTTTCTATTTTGCTGTTATTGAGAAAAATAAAACTCTATTTGCAAATTTTGAAACTGCTTCTGGTTTTTGCTATGCTTTCTGACCTGTGCCTCAATGACAGATACAAATCCTGAAAAGCTCACACCTACCTTTGGTGTCCACTCAAAATAAATGCAAAGTAATGAAAAACAGTGGCTGTGATTCACAGAAAAAAGAAATAATTATTCATAATATTGATGTGATAATATATCTGTTTGCTAAAAGGTGATTTCCTTATCATTTTAATGACAAAAGCACAGCTAGGGATAATTGCATAGTATTGTGATGAAGACAGGCACTTTAGAGCTTGTCCACCTCTTGAGCTGCACATCAGTGACTATAACTACAGTAGTTTAAGTATGGACACTGCTAAGGTTAACAGGCTGAATGTTACCCCTGTTAATGCTGTTTAGCCCTCAATGCCAGTCTCTCTCAGGCATCTATCGAGTCCTGCTTACAAAGTCCCAATAGTGTTAGCTTCACACAGACTCACCAGGTATTTTTCATATCAAACACCCTCTGTGTAAATTAATGCACTCTAATGTTTCCCCTCATTCCACGCTTACACCCCCCCCTTCACCTTTAGTTTGGGTGCATCCTCTCTATTACCACTTGAAGTCAAAAGCTCAAGATCTGTGTATGCTCCACTCAGTTTCCTTTAGTATTCAGAAAATTGTGATCATGTTCAGCTTTCTGTTTTCTAGGTTCTATAATTTAAATATATCCAGTCTCTCCACATCTAGCTCCTGTTTCCTAAGTTGCTAATTGGCTCGATGACCCTCTGAAGAGGCCTTGCTACCTATTCAATATCCTTACCGCAGTACCCAGAACTGGATGCAGTCCTGCTGTTCCTTGGAAAGGGGAAAGGATCGTCTCCCTTGACCTGCTCCTTACCTACCTCCTAATGCATCACAAAATTGCATTTCATTTCTTGAACCCACTGCCTGTCTGCCTCCAGCTTTCTGTTCACAATTATTGACTGTTTTCCTTGGTTGGGCTGTCTATGCACCACACAGGGTATATGTATGACTCATATTCCTGCACTAAGCAAAGTGCCTTGCACATCTCCACATTCAATCTAAGCCCTCATTTCTCAGCCCATGTCCCTACTGTGTGTGCATGCAGTCCTGTAGTGCATCCCCTTCCTCTGTTGCATTCACTCTTACTGCCAATTTAGTGGCATCAGCAAACTTCAGCAGCTTGCCTCAGATGTGCTCCTTCAGCTCACTAATAAATATGTCAAAAAGTAATGAGCCCAGCCCCGACATACTCCATGTCTTCCAAGGTAACAAGTTTGCCTTAGTCATATGAAATATTTTCATCTTTTACCTCTTGGTATAAAATCTGTGAAATCCCTGAATCCTATCAAAAAAGAACCAGGTAAACAAAACTCTTTGCTGAATAGAGCTGCATAGGTATGCAAGTATCTAAATCTGAATATTTACCTGAGTGTAAGTATTGCAGGGACCAAATATTCAGATATCTGTTTTTCTGGTATTCAGAATTTGAGCTACTAGAGATTGAAAAAAAGCTTTTAAGTGCAGGTATCTACTTCAGTTTATAATCTAACATTATCATTATAAGATCATTAATTCAGTATAAGATCTTGTTAACATTCTCTGATCCTCCTTCCTCTCATTTTGGTACTCTTCCTCCCCCACCCACCTCTTAGCTCTCCTCTCTCCTTCAATCCGGTCTTCTGCTCTCTCCAGTCTTCTGAGGCTCACTCCTCCTCTACCCTCCATGATGCAAAACCTCCCTAAGCCAATATGCCTTCTTTGTCGACTTCCCAACCATCTAGAATAGCCTTCCCTCCCACAGCAACCTAGCTTCCTTGTATTACTCCCTCAAACAGCTCTCCATGGCACACTTCGCTCCTTCCTGTACATGCTATTAGCCCTTTCTCTACCCCCTCTTGCCCAGCTTGTCTCCTAAACTGTTCCTAGTGTAGCTTTTTGCACATGTACCCCACCCCCCATTTGGGGCTTACCTGTAGTGTTATGGCCTTGAAGCTGCCCCATGGTGTCTCCATCAGTGGTCCAGGTGGGATTTGGGCCTTGGTGCTCCATATGGTCCTCATGGCTGCAGCCGCCAAGATTTTGTATCTTGGCCCAATGTTCAGAGAGAGGTCGAGCTCCAATCTTGTTTCTGTGCCACCAGGTATAGTTGGGAGACCTTCATTTGTCCACAAAGACTCAACCAGACTGGCAAAATGTAAATAAAAACAAGCATTTGTCAATGCCGAATGTTTGCTTGCTGGTATTAGCATTAGAAATGCAGGAGTTAGACAGATGCAGAGTACGAATGGCAGTGAAGTATTGAACTTCATGTCAACCCCACCTCCACCCTGCAGAGACGGACAGGCATCAGAGTATGCATTTGTGTTGTCGCCCATAACGTTCATGCCATTTCACCTCACCCTATCCTGCAGGCACTGACAAGTGCTGAGGTGTGCCTTGGGGTGTTCGCCTTTACAGTCACCCCACTCCATAAGGACATATGCTGAAATGGGTGCAATATAGAATGGGGTGAACTGTGGGGCTGAAGAGTTGAAGGCACAGCTCAATGCCTGTCAGTGGCTGGGGGGGTTGGAATGGCATAAGCATTACAATCAGCAATCCAAAGGCACAACCCTGATGTCTGTCAGTCTGTAAAGGGTGGGACGTTACGGTTAGAAACCATAATGTCCAGGGCATTTGTTGGTATTTGCAGTACAAATGTTCAACATGGCCATTTTGTGGCCCCCACCTCATGAAAGCATTTGGGACCTCTTCTTATGAACAGTGGCACTGTGATTTTGTCAATGTGTCCTGAAATATGAGTTTCCACAGCGACCGGGCCATTGTGTGCCAGATGCACAAAAACACAGATCGGGCTGGATTTGAAGAATGACAGCTGGTACCATTCATAGGGAGGTGTGAAGAGATGGCAATGTTGGAAATCTGTCGTGAAAATATTAAAAATGCTTAAACTTCCGACTGTACATGGAAACTGCACAACGCATGTGTGTAACACAGAAGCAAATGATTTGATACCTTTTAATGGACCAACATAGATGTAACAACAAGAACAAAGTGCTCTAGCTTTCATTACACAGTCATTAAGTGGAATTATTTCATCAAATTTCCAACAGGCATTTTATGACCTCTGCTCATGAACACTGTCACTATGATAGTTCTTAATCTGTCCTGAACATCGATTTCCCACAGCAACTGTAGTATTCTGCACCAGATGTGTAAACTCATATTTCAGGCAGGATGTGAAAAATGGCAACCATACTGTTCATAAGGAAGTGTGAAAAAATGGCAATGTTGAAAATCTGGAGTGAAAATACTACAAATTTGCGAATTTACGAGGGTGTGTGGAAACTGCACAATGCACGCTTGTAACACAATCATTTTATGGACATTTGTCACCAAATTTTCAACACAGGCATTTTAGGACCTCTGCTCATGAACAGCGTCACTGTGATTTTACATACAAACATATGAACATATGAATCTGCCAGCAGAACACACCAATCGGTCTATGTAAGTCTACCAGAGTGTGCAGCTAGCACCCTAGATTGCAGCTGCCCCAGCCTCCTCCCCCTCACTTTCTCCCCCGCTTTTCCCAGTCCCTGCCCCTGCCCCCCGACTCTTTATCTTGCTTTATCCCACTCCTCCTTAAAGCTATTGACTGTCCCGCATGTTACTACCCGCTCTGGCAGCTCATTCCAACTAGACACTGCCCTCTCAGAGAAGTAGTGCCTCCTCATTTCCCTCTTGAAAAGTCTCCCTTCCAACCTTAGTCCATGCCCCCTCACTTCTCTTCCACTCCTCAGTTTAAACACCCCCTCGGTGCTAGGTTTATTTACTCCCTCAGGTAGTTAAACACTTCAATCATATCCCCCCCCAAATCCCTCCTCTCCTCCAGTGTGTACATGTTCAGCTCTTTCAGTCTTACTTCATATTCCTTTCCTTCCATCCCCTTTAACATTTTTGTTGCCCTCCTTTGCACCCCCTCCAGTAACTTTATATCCCCCCTCAGGTATAGCCTCCAGTATTGCACACAGCACTCTAGGTGTGGTGTGATTAATGATCAGTAGAGAGGTAGGATCACATCCCTGTGTCTGGATGAGAACCCCCTTGCGATGCATCCCAACATCCTGTTTGGCTTCACTGCTGCTTTCCTGCACTGGGCCGAGTTGTTCATGCTCCCAGTTACCAACACCCCTAGGTCCTTCTCCTCCTCTGTGATCCCCAACCAATAGTCCCTTCTGGTTCTTAGCCCTGAAGTGCATCATCTTGCACTTCTTTGCACTAAATCCTAGCTGCCACTCCACCGACCATGTCTGTAGTTTGGTTAGGTCCCCCTACAGTTTTTCCCATCCATCATCTTCGTCCACCACCGCACCCAATTTGGTATAATATGCGAACAAACTAACCCTGCTCCCCAGTCCATGTGCTATATTGGAAATGAAGAGCCCAAATAGCACCGGGCCCAGCACTGACCCCTGCAGCACCCTGCTAGTCACTGCTCTTGGTGCCGAGAGCTACCCCACCACCACCCTCTGCACTCTCACCTGTAATCAGTTCTCTATCCATTTAGTCAGACCACTTTCCACCCATACCCTTCCTTCTCGTCACTCTTCTCCTCCTTGACCTGTTTCCCTCCTCCTGGTAGTCCACAGCCTTTCTCCTCCTTATTCTTATTGGGTGGTGGTGCCCTCTGTGTTACACTCAGACCACTCTGCCATGCCCCTCCCAGGGTTACTACACCTCTGCCTTTACCTATATCTAGGGGGATGGGCTCATTAGGTTCCCCTGTATGGACCTTTCTACCAACCTGTCTTTTGGCCACCCCCCACTAGTTTAAATCCACCTTAGTAGTGATATACCCCTCTAATCTTGCCTTTAATACTCCCCTCCCCTTCCCTTCCTGCTCAAGTGTACCCTGTCCCCCGTGTACAAGTCACTATTCCCCCCAGACCCTAAAGCAATTAGTCACTAACCCATCATTTTTGGTGTGGCACCAATCCCTCAGCCACCCATTGAACTCCTCAAGCCTACCCTTCCTCCCATGCTTGCACATGGTGCCGGCAGTACCTCCGAGAATGCCACCAACTCCCCAACCCCCTCACACTGCCTACCCAACTACTCGAACCTCCCCTTCACTACTTCCACAGTCCCCTATGCCAAGTCATTTGTACCAACATGCTACACTAAATGATGTTTCTTCCTCCCTCTTGCTGCACACTTGAGCCGTGCCTGCCCTACCCTGCCCCTCCTGCAGTCAACCTGGGGATAGCTTCAACCCAAATACAGCTGTGCCTTTCCCCCTGCCACCTCATCTCACCCCTTTCAGTATAGCATCCCCCAGGATGAGTACCTCCGTCCCTAACCCCCTTTCCCTTTTAATGCCCCTTCCACCACCCCAGAATTTGTTCTTCCCTGCCCCTTACTCCCGCCAGCTGCTCCCTCTGTGACTTCTGTATCTGTACCCCCTACTTCCACCTCACCCCTTTTCTCTGCCTTATTCTTCCCTTCCCCCTTGAACACCTTCCCAACCTGACTACTTCCTACTGGGCTTCCCATGTCGACCTCCCCTCCACCCCTGCTGATTTCCAACCCCTCTCTAATCCCCACTGTTGTCGATTTAGAGCCCCATTCCCTTCTACCCCAATAGTGATGCTTCTCCCATCCTTCCCCCTTCCCATAGCCATCTCTCCTCCAGTCACCACCCCCCCTCCTTCTTTACTAGCCCCCTTTCTACCCTCTTGTCCTCGCTATCTCTTCCCCTACCTGTTACCATCCCTCTCATGCCCTGCTTGTTCCCCCCCTTCAGTATGTTCCTGCTCTCTCTCTTTCTCCGATAGCAGAGGTTCGAATCTATTCCTAGTTGATACCCTCCTACATCTCTTCCCCTTATTGGTTCCCCCCTCCTACTTGTTCCCCTCCATGCCACCCTGGGTCCCACCCCTGGTCCCTCCCTACCCACAGCCATCTGCTTTCTCCCCTGGTACTCCTCATGATCTCTTTCTCCCCCATCAGAAGGCCTCCTCTCGCCTCAGGCACCACCTCCCTTCTCCTCTCTTTTCTGTTAGTGCCTCTGATACTAGGTCAGTTTCACTCCCTAGTTATTCTTCCTCCATCCCACTTTGCCATCCCCTATTCCCCCCAACCAGGATGCCTACCATTCTCATCTGCTCTGCCACTTAGACTCCTCCCTAACCTCCACAGTTCCTCCCTCAAACTAGCCAGTCATCTACAGACCATACACACCCCCCCCCCCATCCTGCAAGCCCAGTCCAGGATCATGGCGGACCCACACCATGTACACCACACCACCCTTCCAAAGATGCCCACCCTACTGACATGTGGCACCTGCCCCAGTTTGGCCCCATCTTATGTTATGGGCTCTTACTTAATATTAGCTTAATCTGGTTCAAGGTCAGTTGGCATTCATCTGTATCCCCCTCCCCCGGGTCGTGCCTGAAATTAGGCAGAATTTGTCTAGTGCACTTACCCGGTCAACAAAAACCAAATAAATAAATAAATACTTCCTGGTTCTGTACCCTACTACAACTGTTAGGCCCCTATTTACTCAAATTCCTGTCCCCCCCACCACACACACTAGTCCCCCCTACTGCCCCCTTGCCGACTGGGTTAATTCAGTCTCAAATCTCATCCATTAGATACTGTATTACTGTAGCAATCCTAAAGCCTTCTTGTCCATTTTTCACCCCTCAGCTACCATGCTTTTTGTTCTCAGCTCTCATATAGTTTCACTTAGCCCAGTTAGAAATCCTGTTGCACTCCCAAGTATTACTCAGTTCAGTTATAGAAATAAACAGAACAAATAAATATGTATTATTATAGCAATCATAACAAGATAGCTCGGTATTTAGCTCAGTTAGAGAAATAAACAGAACAACTAAATCTGTATTATTACAGCAATCCTAAAAGTATCCAATCATTGCTTTGTCTCCACTCCAGAGACCCTGCTGTAATATAGGACCACAGAGGACACTGGGAGGGGAGGGTGGGCAACTGTAAAGTCCCGGCAGAGCTCCATTGAGCTCACTCACTCCCCCCTCACTCGCTCGTTCTATTTCTCCCAGCGCTGGAGGCCGTCCTTTTGTACAGGGATCCTGCTTGCTTTGGTGCCTTTTTCTGCCCACAAAGAAATCTGCAGCAGTCCTGACAGAGCTCCGTTGAGCTCACTCACTCCCCCTCTCTCATTCTGTTTCTCCTGGCACTGTAGGCTGACCATTTGTACTGGGCTCCTGCCTGTGTTGGCACCTTCTTCTTTCCACAAAGAAATCCACAGCAGTCCCGACAGAGCTCCGTTGAGCTTGCTCACTCCCCCTCTCTCACTCGCTCATTCTGTTTCTCCTGGCACTGCAGGCTGCCCTTTTGTACTGGGCTCCTGCCTGCATTGGCGCCTTTTTCTGCCCACAAAGAAATCTGCAGCAGTCCCAATAGAGCTCCGTTGAGCTCGCCCACTCCCCCTCCCTCAGTCACTCATTCTTTTTCTCCTGGTGCTGTAGCCTGCCCTTTTGTATTGGGCTCCTGTCTCTGTTGGGGCCTTTTTCTGCCCACAAAGAAATCTGCAGCACGAGACCACATGATGCAGAGTGCTGAGTAGAAGCTCCTCCGCACAGCTCCAGCCTCCTGATCTTAAAATTATTTTTTTCGGATTTCCAAACTACCTAAAACCCTTCGCTCTCATTTAAGTCTGCCTTCTAATCATCCTGGGCTTCGGATTAGCGAGTTTGAGTACTGATGGAGGCTTACATGAAAAAAGCCCCACAAAAGCACACTCCACCAGTCACCCCCGAGAAGGCCCCGAAGAAACCTAGGGCCTTGAGTGGGTCAGACAGGCCTGATCATCCCAGCCAAGTCTTGGAGCTGGAGCCTTTAACCCTGAACAGGTTCCTAGAAGAGTTTAAACCCTTCCGTGAGGAAGTGAAAGAGATGGCGACTGAACTTAAAGCCCTGTCTAAAAAGCTGGACAAGGTCTCTACAATAACCTTGGATAATACTGTTCGCATTGTGTCTCTAGAGAAACGCCTGAAAAAGGTAGACCCTGGGCTAGTGGCTGTACGGCAGAAGCTTTCTCGAGTTGAAGCAAAACTGGAGGATCTCAAGGGCCGCAGCCGTAGGAACAAAATTGTAATATTGGGGCTACCAGAAGGTAAAGAAGGGCAGAATGCTATCATCTTTATACAGAAGTTGGTGGAACAGGTTGCCGGCCCCTCTCCCTTCAGCTCTGCATACACCATTGAGAGGGCACATAGGTCCCTGCGGCCAAAACCTCCATTCAGGGCTGCTCCCCACCCTATTAAATGACGATTTCTCAACTTCTTGGAGAGGCAACATTTCCTGTCTAAAGTGAGAGACCTACAAGAGGTCCACTGGGAGAACTCAAACTAAGAATGGCACAGGATCTGCCAGGATCTGTCCGACAGAAGTGTACAGCATTCCATCCGATTGTGTCCAACATTATCACTGCTGGGCTCAAGTTTAGGATGGGGTACCCAGCCAGGCTGCAAGTCTTAGTGAACAGATCTTGGTCAGCCTATGAAGATCTAGGTACTGCTCTCTCCAGCCTCAAACTCACCCTGCCTGACCTGTTTCGAGACCCATGAGGAGTTCTGTATCTATGATGAGGGGGAGCCCTTCGTTGTCAAGATGAGTCTGCTTTTTATGTAGAATGTTGAATAAGATAGCAAGCACTGAACGAGTCCAGAAGATCTCATTATTGGAAGAAGCATAGTCACCATCTCGCTGTGCTAACTCGATATGGGACACTTTTGCTCCGAATTTAAGCGTGGGACTGAAACTCACGTTAAGGATTTGTTCTGAATGAACGGTTTGCTTACTTGGGGGAAGGTGTTCTTTGCTTTGGTATTGTTAGGAGCACAAGTCTTCAGCAATAAGGGGATGGTTGTTTTATACCACTTAGGCTCACAATTTAATTCTGGGGGTAGATTAATTCAGGAGAAGTGCTGGGCTTTTTCCTTTATTTCTGTCCGTGTAGTGATGCACTTTCGCTCAGTAGCCACAAGAGGGAGCTCAGTGCATAAGAATAATAGTTCAGCATTAGCTGACAACTCGGGGCTGATCTCCTTCTGCAAGGCTCCCTGCTCAAAGCCTGGGTTATTAAATATACCCTTTACTGTGTCAGTTGGCTTTCGTGTGGCAAGATGCCGAAGTAAAAGAGCCCTATTTCCTTCATCATTTACCTGGGGTTCCTGGGCACCTGTGTTCTTTTAGCAGGCCACGTGAATCCTGTTAATCAGGGCTGATTTCCTCCTGCATGGCTCCCTGCTCGAAGCCTGGGTTATTAAATATACCCTTTACTGTGCTATTTGGTTTTGCGCTGGCAAGACGCCAAGGTAAAAGAGTCTTACTTTTAATATTATTTACCTGGGGTTCCTGGGCATTTGTGTCTTTATAGCAGGCCACATGTATCCTGTTAATTATAACAGCACACTCGCCGTGCCCCAATGTCATGAGCCCAGCACTTCTTTTAAGCTACCAGGAGTTGCTTACGTAGCAGATTTCTCCTTTTTCTGACTTGAGGTTTACTGGTTTGTAGTAGGGGTTTGTAGTATTTGTTTGGGGCCGAAGGGTATTTTTGGGAGACTGGGGGTGAGGAAGGGACGCGGTACTTTGCTAAGCACTGTTTGTGACAGTTGGGGTGGTTGGGTGGGGGAGCTCTGGCTTAAAGGATTGGTTACATTTATGTTAAATGAAGGGGAGCATTATGGGGGGACGGGGGAAGAGATGGTTTGTGTTGGGGTGGGGGGTACGATGGGGGGTACAGCAGTACTTAGAGGAATCTGGATAATTTCCTTTCATTGTTATTGTACAGGGCTTTTTGTCCCAAGCTCAATACTACTGATCTAGATGGCCAATAACATGGTTTTTGCAACTTGGAATGTGAAGGGGATTAGGAAAAAATCCAAACAATATCAGGTGCTTAAGCACTTAAGTCTATTGCGTTCCCAGATAATGTTCCTACAGGAATCCCATTTATTAGAGTCAGAAGCTTCTCAACTAAGGAGGCAACAAATGGGTCAGGTCTTTAATGCCTCGGGATCCACCAACGGTTGTGGAGTCATGCTAATTATTAACAGAGGCATTCCCTTCATCTTCTCACATGTTATTAAAGATCCAGGGGGCAGGTCTGTCTTGTTTCAGGGCACTCTGTGGTCCATACCACTTTTACTTTACGGTATTTACAGGCCTAATACTGATGATCCTGGCTTTTTTATGAGGCTGATTACCATTATTCTCCCAATGCTTTCCACAATGATCATCATGGGTGGTGATTTCAATTTGGTCTTGGACCCTAACATGGATAGATTAAGCAGTGGATTGAGGGGACTATCCCCTGGGCAAAGGGCATTCAGGGACTTGGTGGATCAGTGTGGGCTATGTGATGTTTGGCGTGTCCTGCACCCCAGCTCCAAGGAGTATACCTTTAGCTCGCTGGTGCATGGATCGCAATCTCGCATTGACTACATATTAATTTCCCAGGGGCTCTTGCCCGGAGTCATGTCCGCCTCAATCCAGCCTGGACCTATTTCTGACCATTCCCTTATGGTATGCAATCTAGCTTTTCTTAATACGTCCAGAAGAGAGACCCGTTGGAAACTCAGTGAACAATTATTAAAGGATGCCAGGTATTGCAAGCTTATAAAAGAACAGATCGAGCTTTTCTTCTCATCTAACCTGATTGATAGTGCAAAGCCAGAGATTTTATGGGGTGCCTTTAAGGCCTATATGAGGAGAATCCTTATCAGTTTAGCATCTAAGAGGAAAAGGGCACAAGAGGAAGAATTACTATCTTTACTGTCCCAAATACGGTTCCTAGAGGCTAACTCTTCCATCAGCACTTCGATTGAGGACAGAAAGAAGCTTCTGGTAGCCAGGGATAAATATTTAAACCTGCTGAGGGAAAAGGCGGAGTTAGCTATTATCTGAACCAGAGTTAGTTATACGGATCTGGGAGAAAAGGCAGGGCGATTACTCGCACTTCGGTTAAAACAACAGGAATCTGCAAGATTCATCCCCCAAATTCGGGCCCAGGTGGATGCGTCTCTGAGAGTATCCCCTTCTGAGATAGTACAAGAGTTTGCACTGTACGATGAACAATTATACAGGGACATGGAGTGCCCTCCTTGTCCGGAGATCCTGGAGGCGTATTTAAAGGTCTCCCATCTGCCTACCCTATCAGAACAGCACAGGAGCTTCTTAGTCTCACCAATATCCCCGGAGGAGATCTCAGAGGTTATCGGAACCTTACCTTCGGACAAGGTCCCAGGGCCAGATGTTTTTTCCTCACTATTTTACAAAGCTTTCCGAGAACTCTTATTGCCGGTGCTTCACCAGCTATTTCAACACATTCTTTCCAGGGTTGGGGTAGATACCTATGTTTCGAAGCCCTGATTGTTCTTCTCGCGAAGCCGGACAAGGATCCAGAGTTAGTACAAAGTTACAGGCCCATATCCCTTTTAAATCAAGATATTAAAATCCTCTCGAAGATATTGGCTGATAGATTAACAATGGTTCTCTCAGACCTGATAGGCATGACCCAGGTGGGGTTCATGAAGGGACGATCATCTTTAGATCATTTGCGCACCCTTTCACATGTCTTCTCGGAGTCCAGGGATGTCACTTTTCCTGCTGGGCTGGTCTCCCTGGATGCTGAGAAGGCATTTGACTATGTGAATTGGAATTTCCTATTCCATGTTCTCAAGGCCTTCCAGTTCCTTACCATCTTTATAGACTGGATTCGTGCATTATATCAAGCCTGATCAGCTGAGATTTCGGTAAATGGTGTATTTTCTAAGATCTTTTTTCTATACTCAGGTACTAGACAGGGTTGCCCTCTCTCCCCCCTCTTATTCAATCTTTATTTGGAACCTCTTATTTAAAATATCCTCAGCAACGCGGGGATACAGGGCATTTGGGTGGGGTGTAACAAGGTCAAGATCACAATATATGTGGATGATCTTCTCCTTTATTTATCCCACCCGGTGTCATCTATTCCGGCTTTGTTTGGGGAAATTGCTAAATTTAGTTCCCTTTCAAATTATAAGTTAAATGCTAACAAATCTTCCTTCTTTCCCTTGAATCACAAGGTCTTTAAGACCGATATTACCCCCTTCAGCTTGTGTTGGGCACCCCGGATGCTAAAATATCTGGGCATCAAACTAATGTGTAATCCCTCAGCATGGTTCAAAGAAAATTTGGAGCCCCTTTCCCAGTTAATCATTCAGGATCTGGATAGATGGTCCAAACTCCCGGTTTCATTATGGAGCCGGATTAACATAATCAAGATGAATATCTTCCCACAAATTTTTAACCCCCTCTCTCTTCTTAATTCATTTATCCCTTTATCCTGGTTTCAGAAAATGCACAGAATTTTCACCAATTTTATTTGGTCAAATAAATACCCCCGATTGGCATACCACAAGCTGGCTGCCTCTAAACTAGATGGGAGACTGCGGATCCCTCACTTGGCAATCTATTACTGGGCCAGCCATCTGGCTAAATGTCTGAAATGGGTGTGTCCGGGCCCCGAGAGTCGGTCAATGAACATAAATCCCCTAACTTTGTTTTATGTCAAAGTGTCTCATTTACAAGATGCTGAGAAATGTCCCACCTTTATGACTTCTTTAAAAGTCTACGCACAGCTTTGCTCTTTCTTGCGCTATACTCCATATTTGGACCTGTCCCAATCTATCTGGAACTCTCCGTCCTTTACTATGAATAAATAGTTGATTCCTCGCATATGGTTACCTCAGTTGGGTGAAGGGACAGTATCCATGTTTTTGGATGATGAAGGAAAGTGGCTTCTAGTAGCTAAACTTATCTGTAAATTTAATATCCCAGCATATTCACAATTTAAAGTGTTCTAATTAAAGCACTTGCTTACAATGGTTTTGGGTAGTACCCCCCCCCCCCGCCAGTGGGTTAGGGCACTGATTCCAGAGACTTCTTCCCTATTAGGGTCCCAGGGTGTCATTTCTAAGTTATATCATGACTTGTTTCATAGATGGTATGGGGGCTCTTTCGGACTGACTAGGTTCTGGGGATCTATTTTTCCCCAATATACTCTAAACTGGCAGGTCTTTTGGAAGTCCTGTCATAAATATGTGTCCCAAGATAGACTGCGCCTTATGCAATATCACATTTTACACAACACGTATTATACCCCAGTCAAGTTAGTGAAATGGGGTCTTCTTGAATCAAACGTATGCATCAGATGCTCCCAGTGGGAAGGAACACTCCTTCACATATTCTGGTCGTGTCCCAAAATAATCTTTCTGTGGGATGCTATTAAAACCAACCTGGACCCCTTATTGGGTTTATGGGATTGTTTCACACCTGATATTTGTCTCTTGTGGGGACCTGTCCTCCATTAAGGTTAAGATTAGGAGATTTCACATTTCCATGATTGTATTATCTGTCAAAAAACTTATATTACGGCATTGGAAAAATAAGGTTACCCCGACATTCCAGGAATGGGTGAATGAAATCCTTGATAACCTTCGTACTGAGAAAGCTATAGCTAGTCTCCACAATAGATTACCAGCTTATACACACATCCGGGATCCCCTTCGTATCTTGCTTATGACTATTCGGATATAAGTTTCGTTATGTACTAATTATCCCTGTACACATATGTATACTGTCTTAGGAGCTCATGTTATAAGGAGGCATAATACTGCTGTACAGGGGTTGGGAGGTGTGGGGGGCAGTTTGAGCATTGTATTTTAAACAAGTCGTACATGTTATATTTGCTGCCTCCAATATTGTGGAAAAATGTGTTAATAAAGTTTGAATTAAAAAAAAAAAAAGAAATCTGCAGCAGTCCCAACAGAGCTCTGTTGAGCTCACTCACTCCCCCTCTCTCACTCGCTCATTCCGTTTCTCCTGGCGCTGCAGGCTGGCCTTTTATACTGGGCTTCAGCCTGCATTGGCACCTTTTTCTGCCCACAAAGAAATCTGCAGCAGTCCTGACAGAGCTCCGCTGAGCTCGCTCACTCCCTCTCTCTCACTCACTCGTTCCGTTTCTTCTGGAGCTGCAGGCTGCACTTTTAAACTGGGCCCCTGCCTGTATTGGCGTCTTTTTCTGTCCACAAAGAAATCTGCAGCAGTCCCAATAGAGCTCCATTGAGGTTGCTCACTCCCCCTCTCCCACTTGTTCATTCTGTTTCTCCAGCCGCTGCAGGATGCCCTTTTGTACTGGGCCCCTGCCTGCATTGATGCCTTTTTTTTCCCCACAAAGAAATCCACAACAGTCCTGACAGAACTCAGTTGAGTTCGGTCACTCCCCCTATCTCACTCACTCGATCTTAATCTGTCCCAAACACTGATTTCCCTAAGTGACTGCGCTATTCTGCACTGAAGCACAAAAACACATTTCAGCCAGGATGTCAAAAATGACAGCTGCACTGTTCATGAGGAGGTGTTGAAACTGGCATGAAAATACTGTATTACTAATTTAACGAAGTTACAAGGGTGTGTGGAAACCGCACAATGCACACTCATAACACAGTCATTTTATGGACTTTCAGCACAAAATTTTCAAGATAAGTATTTTAGGACCTCTGCACATGAACAGTGTCACTGTGATTTTCTTAATGTGTCCCGAACACTGATTTCCCACAGCAACCACGCTATTCTGCACCAGAAGTGCAAAAACACTTTTCGGCAAGAATGTGAAAAATGACAGCTATGCTGTTCATAAGGAGGTGCAGAAAAATGCCAATGTTGAAAATCTGGAGTGAAAATATTGCAAATTTGCGAAGTTACGAGCGTGCGTAGCAACTGCGCAACGCACACTTGTAAAACAGTCATTTTTTTGGATTTTTTTCTACCATATTTGCAACATAGGCTTTTTGAGAGCCCACCTCATGAACACTGGCACTGTCATTTCGTTAATCGGTCCCAAAAGATGATTCTGTGCAGTGACTGCGAAATCACCTTTCGGGACCGAATAACGCCATGACAGTGGCTGAATTCATGAGGAGGTATCCCAATAACCCTACTTTGAAAATGTAATGCCAAAATTCCAAAAAATGACTGAGATATGCACCAAAGTTGAAAAAACCCTATTTTTGCCATCATACAGCTTACTGGCATTTCTTCATTTCGCGGTCGGCTTTGAAGAGTGCAGATGTGTTCCCGGTCCAATGAAGATCGTCATGCTGGGCTCTGAAGGTAAGTATGGGGTGTGGGGAGGTAAGGTTCACGGAGGGTGGGTGCAGATTGGGGAGGCGCAGACAGCGAGGGACCGTTTTCTTCTTTGCAGGGTTTTAAAACAAAAAATAGACATTGTGGGATGTTTTTTCCTTTTAGCAGGTACTTTTGGCATGCTGGAGTGGGCTCCCAGCATGCCACCTGTGTGTTTTGGGGTGGGAGAACTGGAGCTGATGGGGACTGGGCACCCCCGTATGCATACAACAAATCGGAGGGGGGGCATTATGCCGATGGGGAGTGGGCTCGCACGTCGGCATATTTTACAGGGGAGAGACTGACATCAACGGGGATTGGGCCCCAATGGCAAATTTAACAGGAGGGGGGACTGAAGCCGATGGGGATTGGGTCCCCCATCAGCAAAGAAAGACTTGGTGGAGGGTGCATGAAGCCAAGGGGGATTGGGCACCCCCTCGGCAAACAACAAATGGGGAAGGGGGTTACAGTGTGCCACCGGGGAGTGGGCTCCCCCATCTTCAAATTACTGGCTCTGGACAGCAAGGTATGCCCTGCAATGGTGGGTCGCTCCCTCATTGCAGTGGAATGGCTGATGCTGCAATGATGAGGCGGCCCCTGATGGCAGCGGCAAAAACCTTTCAAGGCGGTGGTACACTGGCTGAACTAGTGTCAGCAGCAGCATGCCACCACATTGGGGGAAGTGGGCCAAGCCTCAAAAGGCACTGGGGCATTGGCCACAACAGTGCCACACCTCCACAACCTGCTTCTGCAGCAAGCTGCCACAACATGTTTCTTGCGCATGCACACAAGCAAACATAATAAAAATGGTTGTGCAATGCCATTCTGTGCATGCACAGTCAGTGAAAGAAGCAAAGTAAAGGAGCTGTGGCTCCATTACTATGTTTCTGGCTGCCAGCTACAATTTAGTAATATCCGCAGCTCCAGGGCAGGCAGCGGAGTGGGGGATTAACAGAAAAACACCTCCGGGCATGGGAAATAGTGGTTTCTGCCCATGAAAGGGTATACATTAATAATTAAGGGCTGAAGTGCATTTGGGCAAAAGGTAAACAAATATGGTAGCCTCCAGGGACTTTGGCTGATTGGGGCTGCTGAGAAATGTCAAGGAGCATAGAAAAAACAGGACTGTAGCAGCCAATCAGACAGGGATTTTGAAAAAAAAGGATATAAGGGACCACCCTGCCAAAAGGGGAGATTCTCCAGAGATTTCAAGGGAGAGCAGAGTAGGAGAGACTGTGTGGTGCTACTTAGCCTGAAAACCTGCATCACCACTGCAATGGCCTGTTTGGCTCAAGCTAGACAAGAATAGGCACAGTACCTAAAAGAGCCAGTGTGCCAGAAAGAGAACATTTGGAAGATTTGCTGCTAGAGAGTTGTGAGATCTGTAGCCAGAGGGAGCGAGAATTCGGAGTTGTTGTGGGGGAGACAGTTCTGAGTCCTGTAGCCTGAAAGCGAGCTTGGAGTTTGCAGCTTAAGAGCAGAGACTGTGAGTTTGCAGACCTCAAAAGAAAAGGATTTGCAGCAAAGAACAAAGAGACTGAACCACTGAGTTTTCTCCTCAGAGCGGCAAGCGTTTGCTGCTGTTGTGTTGCTGCCAGCCAGAGTGACTGTTCGCACTGGGGTCAGAGACTAAGCCTAAGCCCAACTATCTTGCTGCTACAGAACAAAGTGTGTGTGCCAAGCAACATGTCTAGGGGACACCAGCCTGCCAGTCTCCCACACCAACCGAGAGGAAGATCTGAGAAGAAGATGCTGAGAGGCCTGCCTGGTGAACACCATCCACTAAAAGCCTAAGAGGTGAAGTTTGGAAAGGTCAGGCATGTGAAGTCTAGTGTTCTTTAGTTCTTCAGCCAGCCCTGCTGCAGTGGTACACCACCAATGCTTCCTGATACCACAGTGCTACTATGATCCAAATCTGCTGCGCCCTCTCCTGAACTGTAAGTACCTCTGGGCTGTGGCTCAGGGGAGTTCCTTTTTCGGCTAACTAGCAGTCAGGAAAGGGGTTAAGTCCTGGGTAGGACTGCACCAAATTTCAAAGCTGTGCCCAGGCAATAAAGCTTAAAAGCTGTTTGTGTTGGAAGTTTTTGGGCCTCATTGAAAGTATTCTGTTCACGTTAAAGACCGTTGGAACACCAGCATCCCAGCCTTTAGAATATCACCCCGGTGAGGTGCCCAGTACAACTAACTGTGAACTGTATAATGGCTATAAGGGAAAACCCAGGTGCACCCACAGGTGGGAGGTGTGGGAGAAGGTGTGGGGGACAGTCAGTTTACCATTTTGCAAATTGTATTGTTGTGCCATTTCCCTTTAACCCCCACCCTCTAATAAAAACTGTTATTGGTTCATGATATATCCTGTCATTGTGGATTATTGCAAAGGGGGTATTACTATTGTGTGTGGAAGTGCCTGTGGGGGGGATGGTAACCTACAGTGTATCCACAGGTATCCCATATCACTATGCCAGGTGGAAGCATCACACTATTTCTTCTCCTGTCGACTAGTGAACCCAGGCCAGACCCAACCTAGGTGTGCAGTGTGGACCCGAGGGCATTGGAACAGCCAAGGTGAGTCAGAAGGCTGTTAGAAAGTGGAGGCATTGCTGGGATACTGGGGGTTCCCTAGTGGCCAACCCTAAAGCTGAATTCTGAAAAAAGTTTGATACCTCCCCAAAGGAAAAAAAAAAGATTGTGAAAGTCAGTATGGCACAATGGGACTTGGAAGACGGACAACAAGGGCAGTGCCTGGACCCCAAAAAGGCTCTGTTGGTCATAGGGATCCCTGGGACTCAGAGATCTGACATTTTGGAAGACTTAAAGATTATACATGGTTTGGAACAGTTGAAAGTACGTGTTATGAAGTAGGATCATGCCAAGCAAAGCACCTCTGCTTTAATAATCTGTGATTTTGAGACCGATGAGAGCAAATTGAGAGCACCTGCCACCATTTAGCCAGAGGGATCTGAGGATGTATGGAAACGTTGGCAAGGGGAGCAGTCCACCCTCCAATCCTTCTCCCCCACCAGCACCGGAACCAGATTTGGTACAGAAAATTAAAACATTGCTGGCAACTGAGAGCAAGACTGTGAAAGATGCACAGGCCCTGTTTCAAGAGGGAGTGGCACCCCCCAAAAGTGCTACCAATAGAGTGACTTCCCACATGGTGGCACCATATGAACAGTACAAAAGGTTACAAACCTTCTCGGGAACCATTCCAGCTCCTGCAGAAGATGATTACAAAAGCTGGATGAGCCAAGCTGCACAAATGGCACAAGTGTGAAGGTGTTCGGATAAGGAGAAATGCAAATGAATTGTGGAGAGCTTGAGGGATATGGTGTTGGATGTAATTTATTTGTTATGAGCCAGCCAGCCTAAGTGTACTACAGATTATCATCTGATCATTTTTAAAAGAACCTTTGGGACTGTGGAAAAGAAAGAGGCCATTATTTTTCAGTTGTGGAGCACCATGCAACGTGAAGGGGAGAAGTTGTCCCACTACATTACAAGAGAAGAGCCAGTGATATGGAAGATTGCTGAGACTGGAGGAGTCAGCTCGGGTAAGATCACCCAGATGAAACTAGATACGATCCTGAGAGATGCTGTGTATTCTCATCTAACCCTGATATCCCTCAGCTTGAGAGAACACAGAACAGACCCCCCCCCCAAACCTTTAAGCAGTTGCTTGACAAGGTGAAAGAGGAAGAAGTTCAAGAAGAGATTGCTGGCTGTCTCCAGGCACCTGCTGCAACAGCTTCAGCCCTGCAGCCCTACGCAGCCAGACATGTGGAGCCAAACACCGCACCTGATCTGGGTGCTGCACTCAGAGAGATCAGAGATTGTATGAAGACACTGCAAATGGCACAAGAGTCTTAACCACAACCCAGTGTGGCAGAGTTCCAAGAAATCTGAGAGTGTGTGAGGGCTCTGCAGATGCCCCAAGAGTCCTGAACCCAGTCTAATAGTGTGATGTCTGAATAGGGACAACAGATGACCTGTTCTGCTGCTTCAGGGTT
This sequence comes from Neoceratodus forsteri, assembly GCA_016271365.2. NCBI lineage: Eukaryota > Metazoa > Chordata > Ceratodontiformes > Ceratodontidae > Neoceratodus > Neoceratodus forsteri. The sequence goes on from CM028135.1 coordinate 171,759,067, forward strand.
CAGACCACGACAGCATATTGTGAACAGAGGACTGTTTTGTTACAGATGTAGGGAAGGTGGGCACATTGTCTGTGGGTGCGTTCACCCAGAAACCCCCCAACTGGTGGAGGAGTAAAAAAGCAAGTAAGTAGGGAAATGCAAGCAGAGCCCAGTGAAGGAGCAACCTGGGTCTCCAAACATGAAAAGCTCCACCAAATTTATTTATTTATTTATTTAAATGTTTCGCCAGGAAAGCACACTGAGCAACAAGTTGCTCATCTCCCAGGGTGACCTGGGGGGAAGGGGAACATGAGGATGGTATACAGTACATTGATTTAGAGCACCATCAAATATTTACATATGATTACATTCGAGTAACAGTGAGTAAACTGTAATGACACAATGAAATAGCAGGGTGCTAACAGTTTTGCACTAGATAGGGACAATGATAACAGTTTAGAACTTGGTAAATACACTAGCACAAAATGGCTTTTAATGGTAAATTATAAGTGACATATAAATGAGTGGTTTGATTATGGCTGAAAGGAGTCCTAGTAGTTGATCTAAGGGAAGTTAGTAGGGAGTAACACAGACAATACAGGTTAGCTAAGGTAAGACAACAGTACAAGTTAGCTAAGGTAACAGATAAATTTGTCTAGAAGTGCAAAAGATTGTTAGTCAAAGCTTAGGCTAAGAAATGGGGGCGAAGCAGGGAGGGTGAGTGAGGGAAATTTGAGATTCAAGTCTTGCAGGAAAGCAAGAACCCAGCCAAAGGTCGATTTAGGGCAAGGATAGGGAGCTAAGACCCTAGGAAGCTGAGAACCCCTACTTGGGACAGGCAATGGAGGGGAGGGGAAGGAACAGGGAGGAGAAGAGAAGTTTGCTGGGGTCTGACCACTCCAAGATGCTGAGAACCCTGCCTGCACAAGGCAGAGTGCAGCACAATAGGAGGGAAGCAGGCTGTTTGACAGTGAGGGTGAGATATAGGGCTTTATCCAGTTCAGACCAGTTCCAGATGTTGAGAACCCTACCAGGGGATGGTGCAAGTCAAGCGTTAGGGCAAAGTGGTGTAGAAAGAAGGAGGATGTGGGAGAGGGTAAATACAGAATAAGGGGGAGAGAGGTAAGGGATTAAAAAGACCTATGACCCTAGGGGAGGTAAAGATCCCTTCAGGGGACAGGCTATGCAGGAGGAGGGGAAGGAATAGGGAGAAGGATAGCGGTAATAGGGAGAAGGAGAAAAGTCTGCCAGCGCCATACCACTCCAGTATGCTGAGAACCCTGCCTGCACAAGGCAGAGGTGGAACACGATAGGAGGGAAGCAGGCTGTTAAGCAGTGAAGTAGAGTAGGCTTTGGGATGCAGGAGCCCAAAAAGGTTTGAGGAAGGCCAGAAGAGAGATTATGGTGAGAGGGGAGAGAGGCCAAGGCCAGAAGGAGTCATTGCAGGATGCAGAAAAACCCTGGGGGGGGGCAGGGATGACAAGAGATCGTTGTCTCCCTAACCATAGCCAATAACAAAAAGTTAATAGTCAGATACATCTATTTACCACCCAAAACTGCTTCTGCTGCCCTCCCTGAACTCATGTCCACTATCTCAGGCGTTCCTGATCATGAGATAATCCTATGTGGAGATTTCAACATTGACTGGAAGTCCAACAGCTCAAGCAATGTCCCCACTTCTCTGGTTGACACTAACCTAACTCAGCACATTGCTGAACCCTCCAGAAGGAACACCAGAATGGGCAACCACTCCACCATTGATTGGGTCTTATCCAGCTACCCTCACAGAATTACAGGTGCAGGAAACCTGCCAGATACCACAAGTGAACACTCGCTGATGTTCTGCATCTGGAGAAATAAAACCCTCAACCCTCCCCCCAAAATTGTCAAATCCAGAAACCTAACTTCTTTTGATCATGCTTCCTTTCTCAACTCACTATCTAATATCAACTGGAGCCCTATCCATACCCTGCCCAGCCTAAACCAGGCCCTGGAATACCTAATAGACTTAATTATAGCCATCATAAACTATCATGCCCCTCTAACCTGACGTAGGTCAAAAGGCAAATTGGCTCCTTGGCCGACTAAAGACATTAGAAATCACATGGCTGAATGTGATGCTGCATGGAAAACTTTTAAGAAATCTGGCCTCCCTTCAGACTGGCACTGTCAAAGGTCAAATTGGCTCCTTGGCCGACTAAAGACATTAGAAATCACATGGCTGAACTTGATGCTGCATGGAAAACTTTTAAGAAATCTAGCCTCCCTTCAGACTGGCACTGTCAAAGGGCAAACTGGCTCCTTGGCCGACTAAAGACATTAGAAGTCACATGGCTGAACTTGATGCTGCATGGAAAACTTTTAAGAAATCTGGCCTCACTTCAGACTGGCACTCCTACAGGCATCTTAGAAACATCTGGAAATCTATAATAACTAATGCTAAGAGGAGGTATTATTGCTCATTGCAAACAAACTCAGTAATCCCAAAGAATTTTGGGCTGAAATGAACTCTCTCCTAAAGGGTAAAACCTCTTCCATTCCTGACTCACTTCATGCCAAAGATAAAACATTTTCCAGACCTTCCTCTAAAGCTGAAAGCTGCAACAACTTTTTCACTGACCTCAGCACCTACACTCCTCAATTCATCACACCTCAACACTCCCAACCCTCACCTTCCTTCAGTTCTCTTTGCACCCTCAATGGGCTCTTCTATATCAAACTAACTTCCTATAAAGAGGTTCTCAAATTATTGAGTAACCTCAAGGAACATGGTACTCCTGACCATGACTCTCTTGAGCCCCAATTCTTAAAATGGGAGCCCCTGCTCCAGCCTATCCAGTCAGGGACTGATCAACAGATCCTTCCTAGAGGGATCAGTGCCCTCCAAATGGAAGACAGCCCTTGTCAAACCAATTCATAAAGGGGGATCGACCGTGCCAGTCGTAAACTGTCAATCTATCTCCATACTTTGTCACCTCGCTAAAGTACAAGAGTGAATTATATACAACCAGCTACAGGACTATCTAGAGCAATATCAACTTCTGTCCCCCTGCCAACATGGTTTCTGCAAAAACCACAACACTCTCTCTGCTCTCTATTAAGGTCACCTCAGACATTCTACTCGCCTTTGACCGGGGACAAGCAACTGGGGCCATCTTCATCAACCTTACCAAAGCCTTTGATTTGGTGACCCACAAATTGCTATTACAGAAACTAACTTCTATGGGGTTAGATCAACCTTCCACAACCTAGACTCGAGACTATCTCACAGGCCGCTCCCAAAGTGTCAAGTGGTAAAACTACCATTCCTCCTTCAGATCGAGTTCCCTTGGTGTTTCCCAGGGTTCTATCCTGGGACCACTACTATTCTCACTTTTCAACAATGAGCAGCCTAGTTCCTGCAGTGGAGCATCTGTTCAGATTTATGCAGACAATGCTGTCATATGCAGGTGTTCTACTGACTTCCCTTGGCTCAATGAACATCTGAAGTCAGACTTCCATCAACTGGAGGCATGGTTCCAGGCAAATAGATTGCTCCTGAACTCTAAAAAAACAAAATGTATGATTTTTCTCCTGCACACCTACAGAACTGCCAGCTCCTCCAATTCTTCATCACTACCAGTAATGGGGAATCCCTAGAACTAGTGCACTCCTTTAAATCCCTCAGCATTCTGCTTGACCCGGCCCTCTCGTTTGAGGCCCATGTCAATAAAACTATTACAACCCTCCACCAAAAGTTGGGCCTACTCTACTGACTCCACCCCCGACTATCTAGCACATCCTGCCCCACAATCGCCACAGCCTCTCTCCTTCCTCTGCTCTTCAAAGGCTCCACCCTACTCCAATCACTTAAGTCATACCTTACGAACCACCTAAAACAAATATATCACAGGATTGGATGCTTTGCCTCCAGAGCTGCACCCAAGGAACATCATTGCACCATATCAACATATCTACGTTGGCTACAACTGAAACATAAATTCCAGTATACCTCCCTCTGCCTTACCTATAAGCTCACCCACCTATACACTCCTCCAAGTCTAGCTAATACTGTTGTCAGGAAATTGGACAGCCGGACCCTCCACTCCTCCTCTCTCCCATTGTTAACAGTGCCAATGACAAGCCTAACTACAAGCAGGAGATCCTTTGCCTGTGCTGCACCCAAGGATTGGAATGCCCTCCCTCCATCCAGTCTCTCATGCACTTCCCTTCATAGTGTCAAACAAGCTCTTCACAACCAGCTAAATGACTTAAGAATTTGCTCATGCTGTACCTAATTAACCATCTGTACCTCTGTCCTCCTGCTCATCTTGGTTAGCCACTTATGGTCATCCCCTTCAAACCTGTAACATTGCACATAAATCTTGCAGTACTCTTGCTTATTTGCTGAACATTTTGTCCTGATCCATCATGCATAGCTACTGTACATAAAGTGGCCCTAATTGCTTGATCCTGCATTGTATTGAACATTACACCCCCCCCCCCTTCCTTTGAATCCACTGCTCTCACTCTATGTACATGGGATAGCTTGGATTCACATTGTGCTAGACCTTATGATCCCAACTTTTGTTTTCCTCCTACATCAGTGACCTACCACATGTAGAGAGCTTTATATGTATTGTACTAGGCATTATGTTCCCAATATTTCATTTTTGTCCTGTATGTCTTCCCATTCAGTGATTTTATTGTATATGGCTTTTTATATACTCCTGTCTTCTTCCTTATTTTGTATTACCCTCATATCAGTGTAACCCCCCACCCCCCATAAATGGGAGTTCCCAAAAGTCTTCCTTGGGTTTGCCTAAATGCCCACTGGCAGGTTGGCGTACTATGTCCTAACAGATTTTAAAGTGTCAGCATGTGAGTGCACTGTTGGCTTCCGTGCCTGTATCTTTTAGAGCTGCCTGTCTCGTGGTTATAATTAATCTGGGTGAGGGCCGAGTAGTTTCAGGCTCGAGTCCCGCCCAGGCTGCAGTATTACTGCTCCATTCTGCCATCGCCAATTGCACAGAGGGAGCTCTATTAAGAACCGTGATTGTTTGCTGGTTATCTGCTGTAGTAATAATAATAATAATATTGTAGTTTGTCTAACCAGCCTTCCTTTGCAGCATGGACTTTCTGCATTGCACCACCATCTTGGTTCTGGACTGCCAGTTTAGAACAATCAGTACCTTTGGGGAGCTTAAAATGGAGACTGTCTCCAGGTGTCTTGTGTGACTGAATTTCTGTAGGAATTGTAGCTTTTGTAGTTTGGTGCCTAAATGGACCTGGAGGGGGAGCCCTTGCTGTGACAGACAGATGAATCAACCAACCAAACCTTTTGGATCACTAGGAAGTCCCAGTGCTACCTGCAGCAGTGAGTCAGTGTGGAGTTAGAGTTGAAAGAGTGAGAACTTGAGAAATTCGAGCAGCTGCTCCTGCATAGTGCACAGGGGGAAATTGGCAGGAAGGCTGTGTCTGGCCTGCCGGCTGTCATCTTCTTAAGTGAAGAGACTTGAGCCTAGAATCAGACTTTATCCGAACTTGTGACTTTCTTCCTGAATCATGACTATTTTCACCTGAAGAGGACCAAAGACTTGCTTTTGTGTGATCGGCCTGTCAGGACTTCCAAAACTACCACAGAGCTTACAGTTTGCACAGCGATACTATGTATTGCAACCGGACTGTCATCCGAACTGTGGAATTTACTTGAGTTTACTATAAGTGTGCTGAATATGGATAGTGGGTTGTGATTTGTTTCCCCATTGTTTGAATGTGTCATGCTTACTGGAAGCTGTATCCAGTAACTTTAATCAGACTGTATCCATTCCATTCACCTTGTCTGGGCCTCAACACCTCGGCCTTGACTGCCGCTCATGCTGGAGAGTTTCGACCGATGAGAGACCCACCCGTGAATTTGGCTTCCTGCTCAACACCAACGAACAGGAACAACACCATGGTGAATCATGTGAGCCCTGCTTCTCCTGGCAAACCAGTACTTCATCCTTAGGTCTCCATTTCATCCATCCTGACACCTGGTCTGGGTATCATGAGTAAACATCAGGGTAGCTCCCTGCAACAAAGCTCAAATCAAAGTGTGTCATCTGATTTAATTGTTTTAATTGATTTTCACAGACTGAGCTCTCTGACTCCAGAATGCAAATTGTGGGTTAAGGTGCATGTTGTGTTTTCTTTTTCCTAAGGGCCCAAACAAAATCTGCAACACTGGACTACCCCAGGCAATACTTCAGGCTAGCCTGTAATTCCAACTGGGTACCCAGAGTGGGGACAAGCTCTCGATAGAATTTTCAGTGCAGAGAAACACAATGAAAGACCAAAGGAGGCCATTGAGGAGGGAGAATGGGGGAAGGGGAGGAGATCTGTAAATTTTGGTAGTGGGGGTGAGGGTACAGAGTCAAAGTGAGGGTACTGATATGGGGTAGGGTTTGTCCTGGGCTGGAGTGAGGAATTAGGGAGGGTCATGGCAGGAACACCTAGGTGCAAGGTAGTTATTGAGGGCAGACCTGATGGAGAGGAGAAGGAGGATGAGTGACAGATTTGAGGGGGGAAGGGAATTCCAAATATTTGGGAGGCGATGGGAGTAACCAGATTGTCCAATAAGGGTGGCTCTTCGGGGGACTACCAGGGCACGGGAGTCATTTGATCTAAAGGAGTGGGAGGATGGGGGAGTGTTATAAATGAGGAGTAGAGGTAGGAAGGGAGCATACCCAGCCAGTGCTTGGAGGTGAATTGAGTGCAGTGGAAGAGTTGCTTATTTGTAAGAGAGGGAAAGGATAGGGCATGATAAAGATCATAGTGGTGGGTGTGAGAGGGAGCATCCAGGGCAAAATGACAGAAAGAATTGAAGAGGGTGTCCAATCTGGCCAGGGAGGACTTGGACGCAGCACCATACACTATGTCACAGTAGTCAAAACGAGCAGTATCATCTTCTGTACAAGTTCATGCCTAGCTGTAGGAAGGATGCAACTACAGTTCCTGAAGAGGGCACTAAGCGTGGGCTCTGCAGGTGCCCCAAGAGTCTTGAACCCAGTCTAATAGTATGATGTCTGAACAGGGACAACAAATTACCTCTTCTGCCGCTCCAAGGTTCAGGCCACCACCACCTACTGTAAACAGAGAAGCACTGTTTTGTTAAAAATGTGGGGAAGATGGGGACCTTGTCTGTGGGTGTGTCTGCCCAGAAAACCCCAACTGGTGAAGGAGAAAAAAAACAAGTAAGCAGGGAAATGACAGCAGAGCCCAGTGAGGGAGCAACGTGGGTCTCTTAACACTAAAGTACCTCCCACCCTTCCACTCCTTTAGATCAACTGACTCCTGCACCCTGGTAGTCCCCCGCAGATCCACCCTTATTGGACAATCTGGTTACTCTCACAGGCTTTGATACTGCCCATTTTTATGTTGGCTTTCACGCATGCGCAAGCAACATCTTGTGGTAGCAGCACATTTCAGAGGTGTGTCGGTGTTGTGGCAAATGCAGGAGATGCTTTAGTGGTTAAGTCCCTCAGCCGCCAATCAGTGAGAATGCTGGTAATGACAGTAGCTTCAAAGAGTGTTAAGGAGTTGAAACAAAACCGCTGCTACAATCACGGACAGTTGCGTCATTGCAGCACCTCCCCTTTCCTCACAACCTCATTGGCTCCTGCTGTGCACCAAGCACTCTGTCCCCAGGCCTTGCCCTACAAGAGCAGCTTGTTTGTTCACTGTGCCTTTCCTGGTGAAACATTTCAAAAAATAAATCAGCCCCTGTGCGGCTTTAAACATTGGTGGCTCCTACCACCCGCCATACACTTCCAGGAAAGCCAACCTCGGGGTGCTCAGTCCCTGAGTTGGCATGTATTCCTGCCCCCCCACATTGTAGCACACTGGGAGCCTACCCCAGTGTGCCAAAATAATCCCTATGTATTTATTTTTCTGACACCTGGATGCCTGCTCCCATTCTCAGATGCCCCCAAGCTCACTGTCTTTCTGAGGGGTGCAAATCCCGCCAGCATCATGTTTCCATTCCCCTGAAGCTCACTTTCTTTGCTGATGGGGGTGCCCAATCCCGCCGGCAGCATCATGTCCCTTCCCCAAACTCATATGGCACACTGGGAGTCCACCCCAGTGTGCCCAAAAGCTTTTTTTTTTTGTTTTGTTTGAACCTGTAAATTAAGAAAAATGTCCCCTTGCATTTTTTATAATCTGTAAAAAAGAAAACGGTCCCTCATAGTCTCCCTACTGCCCCTTCACCATCCCCACCCTCCCACTGAGCACCCACCTCCCCGCACCCCCCATTACCCTATACTTACCTCTAGAGGTCGAGAGCAGTGATCTTCTGTGGAGCGGAAAATGTCTGCACTCTTCAAAGCCGACCAGCAAACTGAAGAATCAAAGGAAAATGCGTATAACGGCTGTCAATGGGAGTTTCAACTTATGTTGATATCTCAGCCATTTTAAGGAATTTTGGACCAAAATTTTCAACATGGGGTGCTTGGGACCCCACCTCATGAACGTGTCACTGTCATTTTGTTACTCAGTCCCGAAAGGTTATTTCGCGGTCGTGGCTCAGAATCACCTTTTGGGACTGATTAACGAAATTACAGTGCCACTGTTCATGAGGTGGGGTCCCAAAAGCCCATGTTGCAAATTTGGTGAAATAATTCAAACAATTACTGTATTATGAGCGCATTGCATTAAAAGCCACAAGATGCTCGTATTCGCGCCAATTTTTATATTTTTACTCTAGATGTTCAACATTGCCATCTTTCATACCTCCTTATGAACAGTACAGCTGTCATTTTTCACAACCTGCCTGAAATGTGTTTTCACACCTGTTGCACAGAATGGCACAGTCACTGTGGGAAATCAACTTTTGGGACAGATTAACAAAATCACAGTGCCACTGTTCATAAGGGTATGTCCCAAAATGCCCACGTTGAAAATCTGGTGAAAAATTCCAGCAATTCATTGCATTACAGGTGTGTGTTGCACAGTTTCTACACACGCTCGTAACTTCTCCAGTTTTTCATATTTTCATTCCAGATGTTCAACATTGCAATTTCTTCACACTTTCTCATGAACAGTACAGCTCTCATTTTTTACATCCTGCCCAAAATGTGTTTTTGCACCTGTGGCACTAAATCGCGCAGTTGCTGTGTGAAATCACCTTTCGAGATTGAGTAATGAAATGATTGTGCCACTGTTTATGAGGTGGGGTCCCAAAAATCCCATGTTGAAAATTTGGAGTGAAAATATTAACAAACACCAGGGCTGTTAGGGTTTCCAACTGTAGCACCTCACCCTGTAGAGACTGACAGGCGTCAGAGGTGTGACTTGGGTTCATCGTTCGTAATGCTTACGGCATTCCAGCCCCTCCCTGCAGCCATTGACACATATTGAGGTGTGCCTTGGGGTTTTCAGCCCTAACGTTCACCCTATTCTGCTATACTGCACCCATTTCAGCTTATTTCCTTATGGAATGGAGTGAGCGTAAGGGCAAAGACCCCATGGCACAACGCAACACCTGTTGCTGTCTACAGGGTGGGGTGAGGTGGAATGGCTTAAGCGTTATGGCTGATGACTCAAAGGCACACCCCCAATGCCTTTCAGTCTCTGCGAGGGGGGTTGTTGACATTACTTCAATACTTCACTGCCATTCCTAGTATGCAACTCTCTAACTCCTGAACTACCAACGCCAATGCCAGCAAGCCAACATTCGACATTGACAAATGCTTGTTGACTACTGTGATGTAGTCTACGGTGCTGCTCCCAAATGGACAGAACCAGAGATCCTTCCAGGGACCAAGCTGCCACAAGGCCTAATTGGACCTCGTGCTGATGTGGATGTGGTGATCAAAGGAGTCTTGTGTATGGCACTGCTGTATAGTGGTTCCCAAGCCACCATATCCACTGAGAATTCTATGACCGCTTTTTTAAGCATTTGCCACTCGATCCCCTGACAGGAAACATAGAAACATAGAAGTTGACAACAGATAAGGAATGGAAGGCCCATCCAGTCTGCCCACTTTTTCTACTTTATGAATGTGCCATAGGCCTTTACTCTGTCAATGGCCCATCTATTCATACTCATCTGTATTGCTCCCTTATACCTAACCCATGCCTGTTTGAAACTCTGTACTGTATTCATATCCACTGCTTCCTGAGGCAGGCCATTCCATGCATCCACCACCCTTTCTGTGAAAAAGAACTTCCTCACATTACCCCTTAATCGGCCTCCCTCTCATATCATGCTGTGTCCTCTTGTCCTGCTATTTTTCTTATATTGAAACATGTTAGACTCTTTCATCTTGTTAATGCCCTAAAGATGTTTGAATGTTTCGATCATATCACCTCTCTCCCTCCTTTGTTCTAGGGTATACATATTGAGCTCTGTTAATCTGTCCTCATATTTTTCTGATGCAGTCCCTGCACCATTTTAGTTGCCCTACTCTGGACAGCCTCCATTTTGTTAATGTCCTTGTTCAGGTGTGGCCTCCGATACTGAATGCAGTACTCCAGATGGGGCCTAATCGGTGTCTTGTAAAGAGGGATTATTAGCTCTCTCTTATGACTTGTGATACCCCTACTAATACACCTCAACATCCCTCTAGCCTTACCTACTGCTTTAGTGGTCTGCTTGGAAGATTTCAGGTCATCTGTGATGACGACGATGATGCCCAAGTCTCTTTCTTACCTTGTGATTGCCAGCAACTCCCCTCCCAACCTATAGATAGCTTCAGGGCTTCTCTTCCTTATGTACATGATCTTGCACTTCTTTGTGTTAAACCCCAGTTTCCACTCTTCAGACCATTTTGCCAGTTTTTCCAGATCTCTTGTCATTCTGCCAACCCCATCTGGATCATCTACTCTGCTGCAGATCTTGGTGTCATCTGCAAACAGACAAACCTTACCTTCCAGTCCCTCTGCAATGTCACTGATGAAGATATTGATGAAAATTGGCCCCAGGACTGATCCATGAGGTACCCCACTTGCGACTTGCATCTCTTCTGACTGTATACCATTTACCACCCATTACACCAACCTCTGACCCACCCCGAGCTTACTCCAGCTTATTAATCAATCTCATATGTGGAACAGTATTGAAAGCTTTGCTGAAGTCAAGGTAGGTGATATCAACTGCACCCCCTTGATCCAGTCAAGGTAGACGACATCAGCTGCACCCCCTTAGTCCAAAAGAGACATGGCACCTTCCCTTACCGGGAATCGAACCTGGGCCGCAATGGTGAGAGCACAGAATCCTAACCACTAGACCACCAGGGATCAGTGTGGGGGTTAGGAGAGTCAAGTCACAACAATGTTTTTTAATCTTTTTTGTATTTTGTGCAGCTTAACATTTTAAAATAAAATATTTGTATTAGCTACAGTCCAGTTGCTGGTGTCTTGCTTTATTGGCCTTTAATTCAGTACTGTGCAAGTCACAGATCTCGGTCATGTTGAGTTTGTTTTTTGTTTTGGGATACTATTGCCCAAATCATGGATTAGCTGTTAGGACCAGGGGGGTGGGGCACTTGACACATTTGGCCCCTTAGGGGCCTGGGGAAGTCACGTATGGGATGGTGTTGTTAAAAGACACATTCAGGACCTACATTGTACTAGTTCTAGATTTATGGCAGGATGCAGGCAAAGAAACCACTATAAGTACATTAATCTCTCTGTAATGCTTGTCATCTGATCTCCTCTCTCTCTGTCTCGTTTTTCACTACTAGGTCCTACATTATTTGAGAAATGTCCATTTTAAGACTGAAACTAATGAAGAAGTGTATTTTGATGACAATGGGGACCCACCAGCCTTATATGACATCATTAACTGGCAGATGTTCCCAGATGGTACTAGTAGATTTGTAATAGTGGGTGGCTTTGATTACAGAGCTCTTCGAGGTGAAGAAATCTCCATCAATGAGAGTGAAATTCTATGGAACCCAGCATACAGTCAGGTGATGGCAATCTGTACATGCATACAGTTTTATTTCATGCATTATCCCACTATAATACAATTTGTTGCTCCTTGTGATTCTAACGCTACTGAACAAACCAACCACTGACAGAGGTATCAGTGCCCACTTGACATCCATTACTGCAGTGGTGCCACAGTATCATTGCATTATTAGGACACTCATTTTGCCAGTGTCAGTGGATCAGCAGATCAGCAGGTAGCACACTCACCTCTGAGACCTGGAGATCAGAAGGCAATGAGTTCTAGCCCCACACAAGGCATTTGGGTTAATTTCCCAATACTGACACTGCAGTGCAGCATGGGGGGGTACTGCACTCCTGAGGTGCCATCTTTCAGAGGAGACGTTAAACCATGGTCCCATCTGCCTGTTCTTTTTAGTTGTTTAATCAGGAAGTAGCACACTAAACTGAAAGCTTTTTTACAGGAGTGACCTGGGAGCACAGGGAAGTTAAGTGACTTGCTCAGGGTCACACAGTATGCAAGTGGAAGCTGTGGGATTCAAACCCAGGTCTGGTCTGTTGGATGTCACCAGATCTGCAGCTCAGAGCCTTAAACCACTGCACCATACAGCCTCCCTTGTTCTGGTGGTAGTTCAGGTGGATGTTAAAGATTCCATGGCACTTCTCGAAAAGAGTAGGGGAATTCTGTTGAGAAACAAACAAGAAAGTTTTAACATCCAAAAAAATAAAACTATTGATGTCAACCAAACAATACAAAAAAGAAAATCATTTTTCCATCTATTATATACACATTTTTAAATTTTTCCATAAATGTCATCTTTATCTTGGGTAAATTTCTGTACATCTTTTTCTTGAACTTTCTTAAACTCTGTCTCAATCTGAGACATTAGATCACTATTTGGAACATGAATTTGTTGCAATACGTATTGAACCCTGGATTGCCACATATAGTACTGAATTAAAACAAAAATAACATGTGAGGTGCTCTTATTATACTGTTTCCATATCCCTGCATAGTCTCCCAATATTAAAGTATTATATGATATTTGGACCAAAAAGGGTAAGCTCCACTAAAAAGCTAGCTCTTTCCATATCTGAACACTACTAGGGCATTCCAAAAAGAAATGGGTCATAGTCTCCTCAATATTCAAACATGTAAGTCTGGGGCAACATCTATCTGTAACAGGTTTATGCTTCAGATTTCCATGAACTCCCAATTTCCCTTGGGAGCATAACCACACTAGAGGAGCGGGAAGTGCCTAATCCAATTAACAGAAGCACTCTTGATGGGGGGGGGGTCGATCCCAGTCCTTTCACAGAAGAAAGGGTTCTGCACGAACTCCTAAAACTGAAGGTGGACAAAGCAATGGGTCCTGATGGAATTCACCCCAGAATTCTAAAAGAATTAAGGGAGGAACTAGTGAAACCACTGGCTACTCTTTTTAATAAATCATGGGAGGATGGTGTGGTACTCGAGGACTGGAGGAAGGCAAATGTGATTCCCCTTCACAAAAGTGGGACCAAGACAGAGGCAGGAAACTACAGACCTGTCAGTCTGACCTCTGTGGTAGGGAAAGTGATGGAGTCACTTCTGAAGGAAAGAATAGTTGAGTACCTAGAGGCCAGTGGAGCACGGGACCCAAGGCAGCATGGGTTCACAGCGGGAAGGTCATGTCAGACGAATCTGATAGATTTCTTTGACTGGGTGACCAAAGTAGTAGACCAGGGAGGGGCTGTGGACATGGCCTACCTAGACTTTAGCAAGGCATTTGACACAGTCCCACACAAAAGATTAATAGTCAAATTAACCAGCCTGAGAGTGGGTCTCAGGTTGGTAGCCTGGGTAAAACACTGGCTGCACAACAGGACACAGAAGGTAATTGTAAATGGAGTCCACTCTGAAGAAAGAGGGGTTACTAGTGGGGTACCGCAGGGTTCAGTATTGGGTCCAGTCCTTTTTAATGTCTTCATCAGTGACATTGCAGAGGGACTGGAAGGAAAAGTATGCCTTTTTGCAGATGACACAAAGATCTGCAACAGGGTTGATACACAAGGAGGCGTGGAAAGGACTAAAAGGGACTTGGCAAGGTTGGAGGAATGGTCAGAAGTATGGCAGCTAGGATTCAATGCAAAGAAATGCAAAATAATGCACCTGGGAAACAAGAACCCAGGGGAAGAATACACAATGGGTGGGGAGGTAGTAACAACTACAAAAAAGGAAAGGGACCTGGGGATAATCATATCAGATGACCTTAAGGTTAGCAAGCAATGTGAGAAGGCAGTAGGGAGGGCTGGGGTATACTGGGATGTATAGGGAGAGGCATCAGCAGCAGAAAACAGGAAGTTGTTATCCCTCTATACAGACAGTTGGTGAGACCCCATCTGGAGTACTGCACCCAGTTCTTTAGACCCCATCTCCGCAAGGACATAGACAGGATAGAGGTAGCCCAGAGGAGGGCAACTAAAATGTTGCAGGGTCTGCAAGAGAAGCCGTATGAGGATAGACTATAGGAGCTTAATATGTATACCCTTGAGGAAAGCAGGGAGAAGGGGGCATGATAGAAACTTTTAAGTACCTCAGTGGAATCAACAAAGTCCAAGAGGGTAGCATCTTTCAGAAAAAGAGACTTGCAAGAACAAGGGGACACAATTTAAAGATAGAAGGAGGGCGGTTCAGGGGCAATGTGAGGAAGTATTATTTCACAGAGAGGGTAGTGAATGCATGGAACAGCCTTCCTGAGGCGGTTGTGGGGTCTAAAACTGTGGGAGAATTCAAGAATGCATGGGACAGACATAAGGCAATTCTTGGGGGTAGGAAGAAATAGGCTGTTGGTTAACTAGGATCTGCGGCCTATCCTGTAGGTAGGGAAATGGGCAGACTAGATGGGCCAAGCGGTCCTTATCTGCCGTCAAAGTCTATGTTTCTATGTTTCCCACACCTGCATTGGAATGCTAGTGTCTGTTAATTTGGTTAGGGCCCAAGTCATTTTAGTAGGGAGACACTTTAGAAATATCAAAGTGACTTTCTGACAATCAAAGATTACATGCCTGTAGAAATGCTTTCTATCTAATGTGATAAATAATTGTTTCTGAATTTTCCATTATTGTAGTTTTTTGACAGAAGCAATCGTGTAAGTAGGAACCTGATATTGGGAAAGTAGTTTTTTTTTGGGGGGGTGAGAGCCCATTTTGAAAAATAAATCTGTAGAGAAGACTGTATCCATTCTTGCCAGGGTAGCTTTATTGAATCCCATCCCCATCTTAGAGTATTAAAAATAAAGATGGAGTAATAAACAATAGGGTTAATCATGTTTAGGCCTCCTTTCTTGAGAGGTAAATAAGTAAAATCACCCTTCACTGGCTTTAATCTGCTGCCCAGAGCATCTGGAAAAAACAACTAAGAGGTCTTGTCTCCAAATGTGCTGGGGGAGCAAAAATGTAACTTAAATAAATAAATATTGGTAGCAGGAATTTCTTAATGATTTGAACTCTTTTTCTTTTACCTAACTTCCTTGTTTTCCATATTTTGAGTTTGTTTTCATAGATTTCTAGTTGTTTTTCCCAGTTCAAGGAGGCAATATTCCCAGGCCTGACCTAAATTCCTAATAAATTTTGAGGGGAAGATGAAATGGGTATTCCTTGTGTAGAAGAGGGGCTCTCAGATATATTTCTTAATGCCAATGCAATACTTTTATCAAAGTTTAATTTTGCACCTGAAAATCTAGAGCAGGAAGCAAAGGTCTGAGTTGCTAATTCTGCAGATTGGATGTCTTTAACTAAGATGCAGACATCATCTGCACAAACTGTAATTTTTTCTGCATGCATAGGGGCTAACCCTATAATCTGTTTGTCCCATTTGATTTGTCTTATGACACGGTCCAATGCAAAAGTGTAAAGTAAAGGGCTTAAAGGGCACCCTAGTCTTACACCTTTGAGGAGCCGAATATTTTGCCCCAAAATACCCTTAACTGCAGGTATAATGCTGACTTCATTATATAATTTTTAAATCCATATTACTAATTTCTCTGGTATCCCATACATTGCCATTATTTGGAATAAATAATGATGTTCAACTCAATCAAATGCTTTGGATTGATCAAGGGCTAGAATGTACCCTTTATTATTATTCTTATTATAAATTTCGAACAATTCCCTTAAAAGGAAGAGATTGTGTTGGATTCTCCGATTGGATACAGCACATGTCTGAGCTTTATCAATTAGAGTATCTGCTACTTTAAGGAGTCTATTATTCAGGACTTTTGCCAGAATTTTGTAGCTGCTATTTGGAATGTTGATAGGCCTCTAGTTAGATAAATTCTGCTTATCTTTTTTCAAGATATAGCAAATAATTGCAGTACCAAAATCTTTATAATCCAAATCTGTTTCTAACATAAAGTTAAAAACAAGTGATAAAAAATAGCTAATTTCTGCATTGAATTTTTTTATAAAAATTATTTGTAATCCCATCTAAGCCTGGGGAGGTTCCTGATTTCAAAGATTTAATAACCTCACGTATTTCCTCAGGCATTATTGAGATAACTAATGTACAACCCTCCTTATTTCCTAATTGGGGTACTGGAGCTGTTAAGAAATTCCTAAGACCACCAGTGGTCAGAGGATTTTCAGAAAAAGTTTCCTTCAAAGATTGCTGAACTATAGACAGCATATCTAAGTCAGTGGTTACCAAAGAGCCCTCCTGTGAAATAAGACCAGTCATAATAGTTTTATCCAGTCTTTGTTTACAGGCCTTATGGGGTCTAATGCCAACTGTTTAATAGTTCCAAATCTCATTTCCATGTTTAAAGATTTTGCTCTATCGTATTGGTAAGATTTCATTTGCTTTTTTATCTCTAACAGTTTAGATTTAAATCTTACTTGATCTTTTGGGGTCAGAGACATTAATTTATATAGCTGATTCCTATAACCAAAGTATTTTAAATCATTTGTATTTGCAGCATTTTTACCAAAGGAAATCAACAAATGTCTTAGATCTTGCTTTGTATCTGACCACCAATCCCATAAATTCTCATATATGCATAAAGTAGCATTTCTGGCTTCAAAAACTAAGTTCAATTGTTTCTGACACTCAGAAATTTCTAAAAGTGAGGAATTTAACCTGCACCTCTGTATGTGGGAAAAAATCTTGGGGGGTACTGAGGCTAAACTACAATGAATTAATAGAATATGGTGATCTGAAAATTCTGTGGGTCTACCCGTCATCTGAATGGGTTGAATATATTGAGAAAGGAAGAAATAATCAATGTGAGTGGCATAGATGTGTCTAAAATATGTAACTCCACTGTCTTTTTTTTGGTATGCCGCACTATCAGCAACATTTTGACAGCTCAGTCCCCTACAGAGACAACAGCGCCACATCATTGTAGGGAACCTACTGGAACCCAGCACTGCCTGTAGGGGTCCTGCACCCCCCTCAAAATCAACTCCAACTCAGAGTTGAGAATCCTAAGTGGGAGGGGTGCAGGGGGCACAGCCCCACATGTGGGAGGTTTGGGGGCAAAGCCCCCTGAAGAAAACATCTGTTTTCCTATGAAACCAGCAACAAACTGCAAAATGCGGTCAACCTGTTGGTTTCACTGTCTGGTCATTCAACAACATTTTTGTTGACGACCAGTCATGGATCCATATTTTTTAGGGCTCTATAAGCATCTGTTAAACCTGCATCTAATAATGTCTGGTTTAAAGCATGAGAATCACAATACATTTTTTTAACTATCTCTCCAGACATTTTTATATCTAAACTATAACTGAAGTCTCAGTCCCAAATCACATGTTTCCATGTAAATAGAAATGGCTTTATGTCTTCAAAAAGCTCAGTTCTGGTGATCTTTGTTTGGGGGGCATATGTGTTTATAAGTTGAAAAGAAAAACCTCCATATGTGCAGTCTAAGGCAAGGGCATGACCAGGCCTAACATCAATTGCTTTAGTAATATGGAATCCAGTGCTCTTAAATACAATGCCTAAACCATGTCTGTTCCGAATGTCCAGTAGGAGGAATCCCACACCCAGATCCTCTTAAGTTGCTTAGTTTCAAAAAGTGAAGTGAGTCTAGTCTCCTGAACAAAAATAATGTCAGCTTTTATTTTTCCTAAAAATGCTAGAATGGACACTTGCCTTTTGTAGTTTTTCAAACTGCATGCATTGAAGGAAGCTATGTGAAGGGCAGCCATGACAGCTAATTAGAATGTTTAAGGGTCCTCTAGGTGCTGGGTTTTTGCTTTTCTTTTTTTCCCTTTTTTAACTTTTTTTTCTTTCTCCAAATCTACAGTACCAATAGTTTGTCATTTTCTATTTCGGAGACTATTTCTGATCAGTAGGAAACATCAGACTCTGGCTCAGAATCACCTGTTTTTTCTTATAATGGGGTGAAAGGGTTTTAAGTAGGGATCGCAGCTGTAGATTCAAGTTGTTTTGCCCTGCTCTAGTGACACGCCTTTTAACAGTTTGGAAAGGGTGGGGAGACGTATGTAGTTTAGTTGCCTCTGCGGCAGGGGTTGGGGTGACCTCTTCTCTTCCCTGTGGCTCAGACTGCCTATTATCCTGGGAGGTTGGGGACTGTGGTTCTACCAGGATAGAACCACCGAGCTCTCTGTCAAACAAATTGTCCTTCTGAATATTTCCCTTCTGCTGTTCTGTTCTATCTCCCTGATCAGAGGGCATATCCCATGAAGAGGAGCCTCTTCTTTTTTCTTGGGCTTTATGGACTAAATCATCTTGATCCCAACATTCCATTCTATTACGTCTTGCCCAAGGACACTAGTGGAAAGCATGTATTTTTTCATCACAGAGGTTGCATTGAAAAATATTTCACACATATCACTAGAATGCCCATAACCTTCACATAAGGAACATTTTAGCATGTCGCAGGTACTACTTAGGTGAATCCTTGCCCCACATTTATAACATGCTCTTGGTTGTCCCCCATTGAAACAACTCCCTGTCATTACCCCCAAAAAAGCTGTTTGGTAAATGAATTATTTCAGAATTGACATGAAAGAGTTTTACTTTGAATTTCCAACCACCTTTCCAAATCCCTTCCGTATCAATGATGGCTTCAGGTGGGCCTAGTATGTCACAGTGGTTTTGTAACCAGTGGTATATGTCATTAACATTAACTCCCTCATTTCTAAACATAATGGCGATACAGCAAATCTGAGGTTTGGTTAGGGGAATTGCATAGAAAGGGGTCTAGAGGGGGGTTGTTTTAAATTGTTGTACTTTCCCAGAATTTCTTCAAACTATGGCTTGTTTTAAAACTAATATTGAATGTATCCTCACCTGATATAACCTGATATATGAATTAATGCATAAATCTCAGCAGGAGAAAATCTTATTGATCCTTTTAAAAGATTTCTTGCAACGTAATATCTGTCAGGGTGAGCCGATAAACCTCCTCTTTAATGCAGTCTAACTGCATTTTTCCTTAGGGCCTGCTCTAGCTTGTTTTTAAATAGTTCTGACATTGGAATCCTTCCAGAATGCACATCCCTATTTTCTTGCTGCCTATGGTGTTCCTCGTTCATATTTCCAGAATTGCTATTATTTTCAGAGGACCTATTTTCTCCCCTTGATGGTCCAGGCATATCAGAGTCCTGGTTTCCACCCGCTAAATTCTGCACAGAAAGATTAGCTGGGGTCCTATGAAAGGTGGATTGTCTGTTACCTGAGCTCAGGGTTTGAGGTGGTGCCGTAGTTTCCTCAGTTGCAGGCCTGTTTTCACTATTTCCGGTAAATCATCTCCCCACTCTGGGTCTGGGATGCATTGACCTGTGCCTGTCCTTTTCCAACTGGCATTATACAAAGTGTTATCCGCGGACCAATCTTTGTCATAAAACTCACAGCTGTCCTTCTGACGTCCAAACTGTTTGAGAATTTGTTGCGACGCGGTTACAGGCTGCACCTTTTCTGTACAGTTTGTTATTTCTCCCATATGCTATTCTTTTCTTGCAATGTTCTCCATAGCAAGGTTCACCTGTCTTCAGGAAGGCATCCCCTCACAGGATCAATAGAACCATCCCTCAAAGTGTCCCGTGGATTACCTTTGGCAGCCGAAGAAAGCTTTGAATTACTGTCGGTAATATTTTCCACATTCTCAGACAAAGTTGAAGTCTTCGTAGGTAAATCCTGCGAAATTTGGAGGTTTTTGAAAACCTTTTCTATATTCTCTGTGCTACTTAGATTTGTCATTGGGAGAGAACGCTCCTCCATCTCCTCCACTTCCATCATGTAGTCACACTGATCTGCCATCTTGGAGATGCATGGGATCCCCCTACTGGCAAGAGTAGGGGAATATCCCCGGTGCCCTGGACAAACTTCTCCCCATTCACTAAAAATACTACCAACAACTTAATCTGGTTCAAAGTCAGTTGGCATTCATCTGTATCCCCCTCCCACGGGTCATGCCTGAAAATAGGCAGAATTTGTCTAGTGCACTTACCCGGTCAACAGAAACTAAATAAATAAATAAATTTACACAACCACATACAACATAATTACCTTGATAGTTGCCACAGCAACAATAACACTGGAGTAGGGGCATGATGACTGCACAATTCCTACTACTTCCTTTTCAAATATTGTTTTCTCCTTTTTCCTAATCCTCTTTTTATCACACAACCGGGCCACAATTTCCTTTGGCTCCCTCTCTCCAAATCCCACACAGACACCACTGAAGATCCCCATGGGGCCTCCTTCAGGCCCTTTTTCTCCCCCCAGACATTCCCTGTGGCTTCACTCTCCACAGCAGACCTTCCCCACTCAGACACCCCCTCAGACATTACCTATGGCTTCACTCACTGCAGCAGGCCTTCCCCACTCAGACCCCCAGACATTCCCTGTGGCTTCACTCACTGCAGCAGGCCTTCCTCACTCAGACCCCCTCCAGACATTCCCTGTGGCTTCACTCACTGCAACAGACCTTCCCCACTCAGACCCCCCTCAGACATTCCCTGTGGCTTCACTCACTACAGCAGACCCTCCCCACTCAGACCCCTTCAAGGCACTCCATGTGGCTTCACTCACTGCAGCAGGCCTTCCTCACTCAGACCCCCTCCAGACATTCCCTGTGGCTTCACTCACTGCAGCAGACCTTCCCCACTCAGAACCCCCCCCCCCAGACATTCTCTGTGGCTTCATTCACTGCAGCAGACCTTTCCCACTCAGACCCAACAAGGCATTCCCTGTGGATTCACTCACTACAGCAAGTCTTCCCCACTCAGATCCTCTCCAGACATTCCCTGTGGCTTCACTCACTGCAGCAGACCTTCCCCACTCTGACCCCCCAGACATTCCATGTGGTTTCACTAACTGCAGGAGGCATTCCCACTCAGACCCTTCAAGACATTCCCTGAGGCTTCACTCACTGCAGCTGGCCTTCCCCCTCAGAACCCTCCAGACATTCATTGTGGCTTCACTCACTGCAGCAGACCTTCCCCTCAGACCCCCATAGACATTCCTGTGGCTTCACTCACTGCAGCAGACCTTTCCCACTCATTCAACAAGGCATTCCTGTAGCTTCACTCACTCCAGCAAGTCTTCCCACTCAGATCCCTCCAGACATTCCCTGTGGCTTCACTCGCTGCAGCAGGCCTTCCCCACTCAGACCCCCATAGACATTCCCTGTGGCTTCACTCACTGCAGCAGACCTTACCCACCAGACCCCCCAGACATTCCTGTGGCTTCACTCACTGCATTACCTTCCCACTCAGATCCCCAAACATTCCCTGTGGCTTCAGTCACTGCAGCAGGTCTACCAACTTAGACCCCCTCCAGACATTCCCTGTGGTTTCACTCACTGCAGCAGACCTTCCCCACTCAAACCCCATTCAGACATTCTCTGTGGCTTCACTTGCTGCAGCAGACCTTCCTCACTCGGAACCCCCCCCAGACATTCCCTGTGGCTTCACTCACTACAGCAGACCCTCCCCACTCAGACCCCTTCAAGGCACTCCATGTGGCTTCACTCACTGCAGCAGGCCTTCCTCACTCAGACCCCTTCCAGACATTCCCTGTGGCTTCACTCACTGCAGCAGACCTTCCCCACTCAGAACCCCCCCCCCAGACATTCTCTGTGGCTTCATTCACTGCAGCAGACCTTTCCCACTCAGACCCAACAAGGCATTCCCTGTGGATTCACTCACTACAGCAAGTCTTCCCCACTCAGATCCTCTCCAGACATTCCCTGTGGCTTCACTCACTGCAGCAGACCTTCCCCACTCTGACCCCCCCAGACATTCCATGTGGTTTCACTAACTGCAGGAGGCATTCCCCACTCAGACCCCTTCAAGACATTCCCTGAGGCTTCACCCACTGCAGCTGGCCTTCCCCACTCAGAACCCCTCCAGACATTCATTGTGGCTTCACTCACTGCAGCAGACCTTCCCCACTCAGACCCCCATAGACATTCCCTGTGGCTTCACTCACTGCAGCAGACCTTTCCCACTCATTCCCAACAAGGCATTCCCTGTGGCTTCACTCACTCCAGCAAGTCTTCCCCACTCAGATCCCCTCCAGACATTCCCTGTGGCTTCACTCGCTGCAGCAGGCCTTCCCCACTCAGACCCCCATAGACATTCCCTGTGGCTTCACTCACTGCAGCAGACCTTACCCACTCAGACCCCCCCCCCCCAGACATTCCCTGTGGCTTCACTCACTGCATTAGCCTTCCCCACTCAGATCCCCCCAAACATTCCCTGTGGCTTCAGTCACTGCAGCAGGCCTACCAACTTAGACCCCCTCCAGACATTCCCTGTGGTTTCACTCACTGCAGCAGACCTTACCCACTCAAACCCCATTCAGACATTCTCTGTGGCTTCACTTGCTGCAGCAGACCTTCCTCACTCGGAACCCCCCCCAGACATTCCCTGTGGCTTCACTCATTGCAGCAGACCTTCCCCACTCAGAACCCCCAGACTTTCCTTGTGGTTTTGCTCACTGCAGCAGACCTTCCCCATTCAGACCCCCTCCAGACATTCCCTGTGGCTTCACTCACTGCAAGAGGCCTTCCCCACCCAGTCCCCTCCCCAGATATTCCCTGGGCCACTGCAGCATGCCTTCCCTACTCAGACCCCCCCAGACATTCCCTGTGGCTTCACTCACTGCATCAGGCCTTCCCCACTCAAACCACACAGACATTCCCTGTGGCTTTACTCACTGTAGCAGATTTTCCCCACTCAGACCCCCCAGACATTCTCTGTGGCTTCACCCACTGCAGCAAGCCTTCTTCACTCAGACCCCCTCCAGACATTCCCTGAGGCTTCACTCACTGCAGCAGGCCTTCCCCACTCAGACACCCCCCAGACATTCCCTGTGGCTTCATTCACTGCAGCAGGCCTTCCCACTCAGACCCCCAGACATCCCCTGTGGCTTCACTCACTGCAGCAGACCTTCCCACTCAGACCCCCAGACATTCCCAGTGGCTTCACCACTGCAGCAGATCTTTCCCACTCAGACCCCCCAGACATTCCTGTGGCTTCACCACTGCAGCAGGCCTTCCCACTCTGATCCCCCAGACATTCCCTGTGTATTCACTCACTGCAGCAGACCTTCCCACTCAGTCCCCCCCAGGCATTCCCTGTGCTCACCACTGCAGCAGACCTTCCCCACTCAGATCCCCCCAAGACATTCCCTGTGGATTCACTCACTGTAGCAGGCCTTCCCTACTCAGTCCCGCCCAGACATTCTCTGTGGCTTCACTCACTGCAGCAGACCTTCCCACCAGGACCCCCAGACGTTCCCTGTGACTTCACTCTCCACAGCAGGATTTCTCCACCTATACCCCCCCAACATTCTCCGTGGCTTCACTCACTGCAGCAGGACTTACCAATTCTAGAAGAGCCAAGGTTAGGGAGGATATTCCAGCAGGCCACTGTCAGGCCACTGAGGCACTGGGAGTACATGGTGTCATCCTGTGGAAGTCCAAGTAGTTTTGTTTCCTGTTTGTAGCCCTTTGCACCTCCCACACAAAGGGATCTCCCATGCTACTTTGGGTTTCCATGGAGGCAATATTGTGGGGTCACCCACAAAGTCAAGGCCTTACTGAGTGAGCTACTCTGACAGTGTGTCCTCAGTTCCTGTGGTCTGGCGCATGTGAGTTCAGTGAATTGCAGCAAAACACACCAGGCAAGGCTCAAACATGGTTCTCTTAAAAAAGAATGCATGATCTTTTTTTGTCATTTATACTTTATAGGGCTGCACTTCATAACAAAGCATACAGTATTCCGACTTCGGTGACATCAGCGTCCGTGATGGCAGCTTAGTCTGGGCGCTCCGCTCCCCACCGTTTGCAATCTAAACTAATCGCCCATTCAATAATGGCATCTCTGGCCAAACAACACCACAATAAACCGGGGAAGCTTCACTTAACCCCCGCGCAGAAGCTCAAAGCAATGCTGCAGACAGAGGATTCGAAAATCACTGAAGAGTGGGAGACCCCAGGAGGGAAACAACAGGCTGCACCGCATGGAAGCTTACCGGGAGAAGACCTGGCCAAAACTATTCTTCAAACAGCCCGTACAGTCACAAAGCTCGATCGGACCCTCTCTGAGTTGGAGGGCAGACTTCAACCATATCAATCACAAGGCCGAACAAATGGAATTATGTCTCACAACAGTATCTGAGCAGGCAGACAGGCATGACAGGCTGCTACTGTACCTACTGGCAAGGGACCAAGAACTCACTCACCGCATAGATGATTTGGAAGGAAGAAGCAGAAGACAAAATGTGAGGGTATACGGGGTCCCGGAAGGCTTAGAAGATAATGCCGCAAGTGCCATTGAGTTCCTCCAAGATCTACTTAGAAAACCTCTCGCCCTGCCAGACGATTTTGGCCTGAGGATGGATCGTGTGCACCGTTCAGTGGGCCCTAGGCCCCGCAACCCTGAAGCCAGGCCCAGATCTTTCATAGCTCGCTTAACCTCCTACACCAGCAAAGAAGAGTTGCTACGGCGAGCCTGGCAGCAGGGCCCCATGTCATTTTCTGGCCACAGGATCGCAATCGATAATGACCATACTACAGGGGTGCAGGAGGCACGTAAAATGGTCTGGCCCATAATAAAACAACTCAGGGCAAAAAACATTAAAGCACAGATGCTGTATCCAGTGAGGATCAAGAAAACTACAGATCAAGGCACCAAAATCTTTAAGGACCTCCTGATGGCTGCACCATTCCTCGAGGCGCTTGGAGTCAGCACTCCCCCCCCCCGCTCAAGGAGAAGCTGGAACGAGACCTGCTGGCATCCGCTTGGTCGGTGGCGCAGAAGGGGTTGACCAGGCAGGGTTCCACACAATGGATACCACAAACCTCCCTCCGAGCTGATATTAGCATCATGCTCTGGAAACTTGGTGACCCGACGCTGCTAAACAGAGGAGCCTCCCACTTGCAGTCAGTAGATGCAGCTGAGGACGTTAGTGAGGTGGGCCCCTCTCAATCTCCACACACATGAAGAGGATCTCCTTGAGGCCTGCACACTTATTTGTTTAGCAGCTCGATCCTGATCCCCTTTGCCCTGTAATCTGGTCACTTCCAGTCCTCCGGTACCATCTCGTTCTGTGGGCATGCTCCCCCCGGTGCAATCGGGACTTGAAAAGGCCGCAGTAAGTACTATTGATACTCCCTGACATACACGCTGCCCAGCCCGTAAGGAGTGACTGACTGGGTGCCTATGGCAGACAGGCCCATCTCTTTGCACTGGCTTCTACATTTAATTGAAATGCATTTGACAATCTGCCTCAGCATGAACTGGGCTTGTGTGGATGGGGGTGGGGACTAATGTTCCTCTTTTGGAATTGGCACACGAAGGAATGGCTAAGGCATTGTTTGTTTGCTTGGGAATCACAGTTTAGTCTGGAAACACTTTAAAGTATTGAATGGTATTGACTGTAGTGGCCCTTCGGGGTTCACAGGTGGGGGGGCAGGAATGCTTGGCACTTGACATGCTGGTGTGCCCTTTTTGAGGGTTCGATTGCTGCTGTGGCAGCGGGCTTCTGCCTGGCCCAGGGAACTTGAGGGGGATCCTTGCGAGACTCACTGACTGGTGGTGGTGGACTGCCTTTGAGCCCTCTATGCTGGCACCCTGGTTGTCTCCTAGTGTTCTGGAGGGTTGCATGATTTTCCCCGGCATCAAGGCACAGTGTGACTCACTGGTATGACCCTCGGGGGGGGGCAAGGGGATCCGCTGCATCCAGTGGCTCCTCCTTGCGCAATGGACCCTGGTGAGATGGCGGTCATGGCAAATATGCCACAATGATCTTGTGGTCACTCGGAGTGCTTGGGGCTCTGGGCCCCCCCTCCCGGTCTGTGCTCCTGGAGTGGGGAGAGGGAGGGGTACCTGTGTGGCGGGGAGGCCCGGTTGGTTGTTCCTGACAGCAGATCAAGCCAGACTTTAAATGGGCTGACAGACCACGGTTAATGGGCTTGGACCCATCGGCGGTCCTGACCTGCTTTGACTCAGTCAACAGTCGGTGCGTGGGGTGGGGTTGGGGGCACCTGGGTGGTGGCACTGGAGGGATGGTGACTGGCATGGGGCTTGTTTTTTTTTCCTCCTGCCCACTCACGCTCCCACACTGGGAGTGGTTGGCTGGATGCTGGGGCTTGTGCCTCATGTGGCGTCTTCTCCCAACAGTTGCTGCTGCACTAGGGTCTTCCCTCCCGCTCCCGCTCCTTCCGATGTCTGGGATGTGCAGCCTAGGACTGGCCTACCCCTCTCGATGTCTGAATGACTTGTGTGCTCGGTGCTGGTACCCATGGTTGCATCATGGATACCGATGCCCTAGGGCCAGGGAGATCCCTGCTAGACGCCTACCAGAGGGCTCACGAATCGGGGAAAAATGGGGAATTCAATGTATGAAAATGAAAGGAAACCAGCTGAGAGAGGCTGAAGTCACATATTTCTATGATTAAGGTGGAAGGAGGGCAACACGAGTGTTTTGAAATTAATCCACACAAGGTGGGAAGGGAGGGGAAATATGCCTACACGGATGCTAACCGATAATTGGAAGGGGGGCGTTTCCCATGGATGTTCTAGGGGCCCACAGGGAATACTCATTGCACTACTGAGCTCCCTGCTTTGGACTGCGCATGCAGACACCCTTCAGCTGATGAATATCACTCAGCAATCCCTTGGAAGTCAAATCAGCAGACTTTGGGCAGCCTGGTCGAGGAAGTCTCGGTACCGGTAACTTTGCTCATGGCTCAAAGTTGGAAGAGGCCAGAGCAACAGTTCTATTTCTTAGTTGTTTCAGTAAATGTTCTAATGAAGGTTTTAAAGTTTAATGGTGTTTTTATTAAAAAGTTTGATGCTTTACAGGGTACTCCTAAGGTTAAATTACAATGGCTCAGACAGTCTGTGTCTAGGAAAGTAGTAGTTAACATGATTTGGTTCATAAACGGCTAATCAAGCTACGAGGACTATGTCGCTCAATATAAATGGGTCTTTAAACTCCATTAAAAGAAGGAGGATTCAACAATTCATAGCATCCCAAAGATGTGATGCAGTCTTTCTACAGGAGACCCACCTTTCCCCCCTAGAAGCCCAAAAGCTCAGATCGAAGACCTTTCCTCAGGTGTACCTTTCTTTGACTGCGGGCAGAAAGAGGGGGGTGGCAATTCTCCTTTAGGGGACCCTTCACTGCCAACAACAGGAGGTGGTAGAAGATCCTGAGGTGAGGTACCTTATGGTCAAAGGGACTATTCAGGACACCCAGGTCACATTGGTCAATGTCTATATCCCCCCCAGGATCAACAACCAAGGTTTATTCGGCCCTCCTCCAACTAGTGGCTCAAAGGGCCAAAGGCCTATTGATAATGGGAGGGGACTGGAATTTAGTTTTGAATAGGACCCTTGATACTATGCCCCAAATACCGAATCTGGATGTTGCTAGAGCCCGTTCCCTAAAACTGATGCTGGAACAGACAGGTCTGGTGGACATTTGAAGAGAGAGAGATACCCCGGGGGAGAGAGTACACTTGTTTCTCTCCGAGGTTCCGCATTTTTTCTAGACTAGATATGTTCTTCACATTTTCTAGGGATCTGTCCAGTTTTCCCTCCATGTGGATGGGTACAACTTTCTTCTCTGACCATAGTCCAGTCTTTTTGGAGGTGGAGCTGGGGTTGCCTAAATGTACTACTCATTGGAGATAGAATACCTCCCTTCTCCAAGGTAAAGGGGTAGTTGATGAGCTTAAAAAACACCTTAAGATGACCCTAGAAGAGAATAGTAGACAAGAGACATCCCCACAAATCTTGTGGGACACTATTAAAGCCTCTCTCAGGGGTAAATTAATTTCAATAGCTTCCCATAAGAAATGATTAATGAGACAGAGACAACAAGAACTACTTTCGCAGATCAGGGAACTAGAATGCGCTCAAAAAGTTAAGTGGGGTGAGACCCGGGGAAGAGAAC
Source organism: Neoceratodus forsteri (assembly GCA_016271365.2). Lineage (NCBI taxonomy): Eukaryota > Metazoa > Chordata > Ceratodontiformes > Ceratodontidae > Neoceratodus > Neoceratodus forsteri. The sequence continues at coordinate 171,787,379 of CM028135.1, forward strand.
TGGCCGCTTGCAGGAATCAGCTACAAAACATTCAGAAAGCTGAGGTAGTGAAGGCCCTGTTTTACTTAAAACAAAGATATTACGAAGGGGGTCCCAGGGGCACCAAACTCTTGGCCTTCAAGCTTCAACTATATGCAGCCAGGGCCATGATAACCAAGATAATATCCCCACATTCGGGTCAGATGGTCAGACAGGCCTCTCAGATTGCAGAGGCATTCGTTGAATACTATGCCAATCTATATGGTCCCAGGGAGAAAACTTCAACCCAAGACAAACAGGGTTATCTTGGATCCATCCCCCTTTCCACTCTCTCGCCAGACTCGGTGTGGATGTTAACTAGGCCTATCACACAACAGGAGATAGTCTCTATAATCAAGAACCTTAAATTAGCAAAATGCCCAGGTCCAGATGGTTTTGGGGCAGAATTTTATAAGACTTTTGGACTAGAGACTGCCCCTCTGCTCCTAAAAGTCTTCTCAAGTATTTGGACTGATGGAGGGTCGGTACTACCGTCATGGCAATATGCCACTGTAACTATTCTACGTAAAGAAGGAAAGGACCCAACAAAGTGTGAATATTATTGCCCCATCTCCCTGCTTAACCACGACTACAAGATTTCCACCTCGATCATTGCCTCCTGGTTAAACCCCATTCTTCCAGACTTGATCCACACAGATCAATCCGGTTTCATTGTGGGCCGACAGGCCACTGACGGGGTCCGTACTGCTCTGAATCTGGTAGACAAGATCCAATGTTCCCACACTCCAGCATGCCTGATGAGCTTGGACTCTGAAAAGGCCTTTGATAAGGTCTCATGGGACTTCCTGTTCATAGTTCTGGAGCACAGGGGATTCCCAGAACCATTTATAGATACCATTAGGTCCCTATATACAGGTCCCCAGGCCTACGTCAGGGTAAACGGCGGGGTCTCAAATAGATTCGAGTTGGGCAGAGGCACGCTGCAGGGGAGCCCCCTGTCTCCCCTCCTGTTTGCCCTCTACATTGAGCCCCTGGCCGAGGCCGTGAGGAGGGTGGTGGGGGAGACCGAGGTTGAGGTGGGAGGCATTCAAAAAAAAATATTGCTGTACGCAGATGACGTCCTGCTGTGCCTCACCCAGCCACACTGGTCCATAGAACAGGTATGGCCCATACTAGAAGAGTTTTGGAAACACTCTGGATATTCCCTTAATAAAACCAAAACAGAGGTCCTGAGCTTCTTCTTTAGCCCCTCTGAGGAGATTCGATCACTCCTGCCCCTGAACTGATCTGCGGACAGAATGAGATACCTTGGGATAAATATCACCAAACATTATTCAAAATTATTTAAAACAAATTACTCTCCCCTGATAGGTACCTGTACCTTAAGAAAGGACATAGAAAGGTGGTCCCTGATTAATATGCCCATGTACTCTATGATCCATGCTAAAATAATGAACGTGCTACCCAAATTCCTATATCTGTTTCATTGTCTAACATGGCAAATTCACAAATCAAATTTTCAAATCTGGCATAAGATGATTTCAAAGTTCATCTGGAACAACAAAAGACCCAGAATTAACTTAAAAACCCTACAAACCCACCGTAGCACGGGGGTAGGTCCCTCCCTGAATTTGAGTATTATTTCCTGGTAGTACAGCTGAAAAATGCTTTGCAATGGGCCAACCCGAACTCCACTGCAAGCTGGAGCAATATGGAGAAAGGCGAGGAGGATGGGAGGCTGCCACCTGGGGATTGCCTGGTTATACCCCTATCTCCCCACAGACACCCATCCCCTAAGCTACACACAGTGGGGGATACTATTCGCTCGGTCCACAGGCTTTGGCAAAAGTATAAATTACAATCCTCTGTTTGGCCTTTGAAAAGTCTGGCATGGGCCAACGACTTCCTCCCAAATCGCATGGACCTTACTTATAGACAATGGGGTAGAGCTGACCTGGGGTACCTAGGCCAGTTTGTGCATGGAGACATGACTCTGGACTTCACTACCCTTAAGAACACATTTGGCCTGAGAAGCTCAGATCATTTCAGGTTCTTGCAAGTCAGAGTGTACATTATCTCCCTCCAAAAGAACGATGTAGACCTATCCAGGGCTGCCCCTTCTTGTCATCTATTCAGAAGACTAGAACTGCACCCAACCAAAGGATTTGATCTCCCATCTTTATAAGTCTCTTGCAATGGTGAAGAGCGACCCACTAATTAAAATAAAGACAAGGTGGCAGGAGGAGGCTAACTTGGATTCTCCAATTCATGACTGGGGCTCTATCTTCAACATAGCCAAGAAGACGACCCAGTCTCCCCTTTGGCAAGAATTTGCCTGGAAGGTAAGGGTCCGATATTTTCTCACCCCCAAAACACTAAATAAAAGGAACCCAGAATACCCAGCTCGGCGTTGGAGGGCTTGTGGGGAGGAGGTGGCGGACCACCTTCACATTTTATGGGCCTGCCCGAAACTCCAGACATATTGGTCCAAGGTATCAAATGCATTGAAAGAGATCCTATCCCTAGATCTTCCACTCGGATGGATGGAGGCAGTACTTGGGGTCCCACCAATAGGTATGAAATGGCCCAACTCCATGTATCTTTGGGCAATTCTCATAACTGCAGCCCATAAAGCCATTACTAGATCATGGCTCAATCCCTTACCCCCCAAGAAACAAGACTGGATATCAGTGGTCCAGAACATCTCTAAACTTGAAGAACTCACCTTTAAAATAAATCAACAAGTTGCGCTTTATACCCAGAGATGGACCAAATGGGAGATTTGGAAGGGGGCTGAAGGATAAGAGAGGGCAGGGTACATCCTATCAAATAAAATGGAGCCGTAAATGAAATCCTCCTTCTTTTATTACACAACCCTAAAGACTGAACGATAACTTATGGACTACTCATTACCCTTGTAATCCAAGCCTAGAATCTAATGGACTTCTAAGTACCTTACTCATGTGACAAACAGGCTTCTTTTTTCTTTTTTATACAGTATATCTGATTAATGTATCAATGTACCTGTATGCTGTCAATAAACTTGAATATAAAAAAAGCATACAGTATTCAAATAAAAACCATTATATTGTAAAGCATTACATTACCAGTAATTTTTATAACAAATGTTTGTGATTGCAAAATATGTACAGTATACAGGATGTTACTAACATACTAAAAACACCAGCAGAGTAGGCCTCATGGTTTATTGAGTCTGCTCGGGAGTCAGTCCCCTGGGCAGGTACTGTTACCAACCTCCTGGCTCATCCCATTGTCCCCCTTCCCCCCACCAGAGTTTCCTCCCCCCAGGCAAGCATTCCTCAGCTTCACCCCACCTGTACCTGATCCCAGCCTCTCTTGAACCCCTTCACTACAGATTCCTCCACCACCTCCTCAGGCAGTGTATTCCATGGCTCCACCACTCTCTCGGTGAAGTACCGCCTCCTCCTTTCTCCCCTGAGTCTCCCACCCTCCAGCCTCCAACGTGGCCCCTGGTGGCTCCTCCCACTTTTCTCTGAAAGACCCCATTTAGGCTTACCTCATTCATCCCCTTCAGATACTTGAAGACCTCAATCATATCCCCCTATCCCTCCTCTCCTCTAGTGAGAACAGGTTGAGCTCCTCAAGTCGCTCCTCATATGTCTTATCCCCCAGACCCCAGATCATCCTGGTTGCCCTCCTGTGAACCCACTCCAGGAGTTGGATGTCTTTCTTTAAGTGCAGACGCCAAAGCTGCATGCAGTATTCAAGGTGTTGCCGAACCAGACCATTGTACAGTGGCAGAATCACCTCCCTGCTCCTTGAGGTTATCCCCCCCTGGCAATGCAGCCCAGCATTCCATTTTCCCTGGCTGCAGCCTGCCTACATTGCTCAGAGTTATTAATTTTGGCATCCACCAGCACCTCCAGGTCTCTTTCCCCACTTGAAGCCTGTAGTATGTCACCACCAAGTGAGTACACTTGTCCTGGGTTCTTACACCTCGGGTGAAGCACCTTGCATTTCATGGTGTTAACTTTCAACTTGCAGATGCGTGACCATCTCTCCAGAGTATCCAGGTCCCTCTGCAGGGCTGGCCTACCTTCTTCCTCATACACCACCACCCCCAGCTTAGTGACATCTGCAAAGAGGCTCATCTCACTCCTGATATCCTCCCTGATATCGGTGATGTAGGGGTTAAACAGGAGCAGACCCAAAACTGAACCCTGCGGGACCCCACTTATGACTCCCCTGGAAGACAAGACTACCCCACCTACCACCCCTACCACCCCTACCACCCGCTGAGTACATCCAGATAGCCAGTTCCCAATGCACCTGACCATCAGGGCTCCCGTCCCCATACTAACCAGCTTATCCAGTAGACCTGTGTGAGGAACTGAGTCAAATGCCTTCCTGAAGTCCAGAAAGAGGACATCCACCGGCCTACCCTGGTCAAGTGCCATCATCACCCAGTCATAGAACTCCACAAGATTCATCTGACACAATTGACCCAGGACGAAGCAGTGCTGGTGATCATCCAGGTATCCCTGTTCCACCAAGAACACGCTTAGTCTCTCCTTTAAGATGACCTCCATCAACTTCCCCATCACTGAAGTCAGGCCGACAGGCCTGTAATTCCCCAGTTCCTCCCTTGGGTCTCCTTTGTGGATCGGCATGATGTGCGCCTCCCTCCAATTCCTGGGCACCCTCCCTGTCTGCAGAGAAGTGTTGAAAAGGACCGCCAGGGGTGCAGCCAGGACATTAGCCAATTCCCAAAGAACCCTGAGATGGATTCCATCAGGACCTGGAGCTTTATCCTTTTTTAGGGACTTGAGGGCTTCCCACACCCTGCCAACAGGGATTTCCTCGTCGGTGTCTGCTGCCCCCTCTGAAGATCCAGTCTGCCCCCTCCCACATGGAGCAGTTTTCTCAGCGCCCTGAGTAACAACAGGTTTCTCAAAATTTAGGACCCCAACCCCCTCTACCCTCTGATTCCCCCTGCCTTGAGACTCCCTGGGATTCCAGGGATGGATTCCATCAGGACCTGGAGCTTTATCCTTTTTTAGGGACTTGAGGGCTTCCCACACCCTACCAACAGGGATTTCCTCGTCGGTGTCTGCTGCCCCCTCTGAAGATCCAGTCTGCCCCCTCCCATATGGAGCAGTTTTCTCAGTGCCCTGAGTAACAACATGTTCCTCAAAATTTAGGACCCCAACCCTCTCTACCCTCTGATTCCCCCTAGTGAAGACTGATGCAAAGTACTCATCGAGTACCTCCATTTGATCATCTGCTTCCTCCACCCACATGCTCACCATCCTCAACCTACTGAACTGCCCCTTCACTCTCCTTCTCTCCCCAATATAGCTAAAGAACCCTTCACCCCCTCCTGTTCCCCTGTGCCAGTCTCTGCTCCTTCATAGCGTTGGCCCCTCTCACCACCCTGGTAACCCTCCAGGCCTTTAGAAGATACTCATCCCTATCCAAGATCATGGGCAAATGCTTGTACCTACTGTATACAGCCCCCTTTTCCCTTACCACCTCCTTGACCACCCTGGTCTACCAGCATGGCTCCCTAGACCTACCACCCTTTCGTGTTGCCCTAGCACAGGACCTTTTAGCCTCATGCAACCCTCTCTTGATGATCTCCCACCTGCTTTCCATGTCCATGTCCAGTGTTATACCCTCCAAGTGACCCTTGAGAATTTTACCCATGTTCTTAAAATCTGCCCCCTGAAATCAATTATCACTGTCCTTGTGCAATCCTTCCGCCCCCCATGTCCAATACAGCCATGGGGTCCCCCACCTCAATCCCCTTTGCTAGGTTACAGTCAGTCAGGACCACAACCAGGATACGTCCCTCTCTCATTGGGTCAACAATGTGTTGATTCAGGAATGCATCCTGGAAGACGTCCAACAGGCCTGGCTCTCTGGCCACTGGGGACGTCATAGTTCTCCAATCTGTCACTGGCATGTTAAGGTCAACCAATATCACCACCCCCCCTTCCCGTCCACAGTGGTCCCTAATATTAGCCAGCAGGCTATCCTCCAGATTGTCAGCCAGCATGGGGAGCCTGTAGACCACCCCAATTTTGACCTTCTTGCCCCCCAGAGTTTGCATGGTGACCCACAAGGCCTCCACATTACCCTCTGCTTCCTCCACTCTGCTTATCCCTATGCTGTCCCTAATGAACAGTGTGACCCCACCCCCTACCACCACCCTGTTTTTTCTGAGCATACTATACCCATTCAGGTTTAGGTCCCAGTCATGTCTGGGGGTGGCCCAAGGCTCAGTGACAGCAGCCACATCCACATCGCCATCCACTAGCATGGCCTGGAGCTCAAGCATCTTGTTTGCCAAGCTCTTGGCATTTATCAGGACCACCCTGTACCCCTTGCCCTTGCTTCTCATCCCATTCCCCGAGAGGGTTCGCAGCCACCCACTGCGCTCCCCTGGTTTTCATCTGCCATTCCTGTGGTGGAAAATTGAGCCCATCCTTGATGGGCTTGCCAGGTTCGGCCACATAGCCTTCCCCTCCCGCCCTCACAAGTTTAAGCCCCATCTAGCCTGAATAAATTCAGTCAATTTCTGCTTAAGCACCTCCTTCCCCACCAGGTTGAGATGAAGCCTATCCCTAGCGTACAGCCCCTTATCCTCCCATGTTGCCCCCCAAACTCAGCACCCCATACCCCCGAGCTTCACCCCACGCTTTGAGACACTCATTAACCTCTCTAATTTTTTGTTTGTTTTCCACACTGGCCCTTGGCACTGGCAGGATTTCTGAGAAGGAGACCGATCAGCAGTTTGCGTGACAGACCCTGGTAAGCTCACGGAACCGAGCCTGGATTTCCAGTACACTGTTTTCTTCAATGTCATTTGTGCCCAGGTGCACTAAGATGTCAGGGGAACCTCCACATCCCTGCGCCAGCTCATAGACCAGGTACTTTGCCTTGTGCACAGACAGGCCGGAAATGCTCTTGATCCTAACAAGACTGGTCTTCTCCTCCCCTGTCCCTTCCACTGAATACCACTAATTACGTTCCAGTGTTCTCAGCTACAGCATGACTGATTGTAGTGCCTCCCATTTCCAATTTTTTATTTTTAAATAATACAGATTCTCGGCATATTGATTTCCGTTCCTGTCTTGCAAATGCATTTCAGAATGACTCCTTTTTTATTCTATAGAGATTTTTCTACCCAGTCTTGTCTGTCGTTCGGTGATGTACCCTGATCTTGGGGACATACCTTGTTCGAGCCTATACCTCCTGGCCCCACAGCCCTGGTAACCCACTGGCTAACCCCACAGTTATGACCTCCTCCAATGCAGGGGGCTTTGGGGGAGGACCCCCCTCCCGGGGCTTTGTCTACTATGTGAACCAGGATCTAGTACCAGCAGGCACTAGGGTCCTGGAGGCTCAGCGGTCCAGGTTGTCATTCAGATGACTGTGGTTTTTATCTCCCTTTTCTGGTCCCTCCCTCCTTCCCAACATTAGTGCAGTCCCTGTCAGCCTCACATGCATGCTGCACATCCCCTGCAATGGGAGCAAGCTCCTGGCTGAGCCTCAGGGTTTGCTGCAGCAACAGAGCTCACCATCAACCCTTCCAAGCTGAGGCACACTGCCACACAACCACTACCTCAGCCCAGTCTAACTCCCAATGTGACCACCCAGGTTCATTCCCGAACCCAGGTAATCTGTACGGGAGTCACACTACTGTTAGAACATCGGGGTGGCAGAAAAGACTAATTTTAGATTTTTTTGTAGTGATGCTCAGATACTCTCAATGTGGATCTGCTAGTGATCCGGCGGATGGTGGCACTATTCGAGTTGGATCCATCCCGGGATCTGGCCAAATACAGAGGCCAGATCCTGGGTCAGATCCCACATTATCCGGTGCTGGATCCAGGAATCCGATGCCAGATCCCTGGATCTGGCATCAGATCCCAGTGCCAGATCCAGGGATCTGGTGTCAAATCCCTGGATCCATCACCAGATCCCTGGATCAAGCCATCAGATAACGTGGGATCCGACCAGGGATCCAACTACCGGATCCACAGGCAGATATTGGAAGTATCTGCCAGATCCACTATCCTGCCGCAAAATGGCAGATATCTGTGGATCCAGATTTGTCCAGATCCATCTGAGCAACACTAATTTTTTGAGGATCATTTTTTTTTTCTTTAAGGGGCTATGCTGGCCAATGTGATCATTATTTTCTGAAGTGTTGTAGCATGAATATAAGTGTAATCATTAAGTGAATATATTTATGGAATATTGGGACCTGATCAGCCATTTAGAAAGAAAAATAGAATTTGCCAACAGAAAGGATCTCTTGGCCAACCGAGCCTCCCCAGATAATCTCTGCCTATTCTGCCAACATAGATCTTGTCTGGTCTCTAGTGATCCTCCTGCCTCCCTGTCTCTTTTTAATACACCCCTATGTTTATCCAATGCTTGCTTGAAGCCCCCCACTTGTCTAGCCACCACCACTTCCACTGGCAGCCTGTTCCAGATGTCTACTACCTTTTCAGTGAAGAAATATTTCCTCATATCTCCCTTGAGTATGACCCCTCCTGCTTCATTGTATGTCTCCAGGTCCTGGTGCGCATTCCTATTGGAAAGAGACTGCCCACCTGCACCTTCTTCACTCCTGTGAGATTTTCGTAGGTCTCGATCATGTCATCGCTCTCTCTCTCTCTCTCTCTCTCTCTCTCTCTCCCCCCCTCTCTTCCAGGGTGTACATGTTCCTCAGTCTCTCTTCAATTTGCGTGCAAACCCTACAACATATTAGTTGCCTTCCCCTGAAGTACCTCCACTATGTTAATGTTCTTTCTGAAGTGTGGTTTCCAAAACTGGACACAGTACTCCAGGTGGGGTCTCACCAGTGAACAATAAGGCAGCAACAGCATCTCCCTACTCCTGCTGGAGAAACCCCTCCCTATGCACCACCACATCCTACTAGCCCTACTCACTGCCTTGTCACACTATCCTGCCACCTTGAGGTCCTCAAATATGATGCCCAAGGTCCCTTTCTTGTCTTGTGACTGTCCGTACCACTCCCAATCCTATACTCAGCACCGAGGTTCCTAAGTCCTATAGGTGCTTGATTTTGCACTTTTTTGTATTGAATCCCAGCTGATATTTTTTTGACCACTCCTCAAGTTTCCCAAAATCCTTGAGCGTTTTCTTCTACCCTCCTGAGTGTCCACTCTATTGCAGATTTTGGTGCCATTTGCAAAAATGGAGTTATTTATTTATTTATGTGACTTCTGTGAACCAGGTAGGCCCACTGAGACAAGTAAGTCCCTTTTACAGGAGTGACTCGGAGTTAATTATTAAAAAAAACAATTACACATTACATACTTTCAAAGAAGCTGTTACACAAAATATGATGTAACGATTTACAGTCCTGTTTAATACAATTTTACATTTTTTTCTATTTGAGTCAGATCAGGATCCATGGGAAGCACAGCAGTCGAAAAACAATTGTTTTATTTAGTTATTTACTTATTTATTTTGTTAACTGGGTAGGAAAGACATACCTTCCCTTCCAGTTCTTCTGCAATGTCCCCTATGAAGACATTGAAGAGGACTGGTCCCAGTACTGAGCCCTGTGGTACCCTGCTGATCACTCTTCCATCCTTAGAATGAGTGCCATTAGCCATCACCCTCTGCCTCCAATCTGTTAACCAGTTTCTAACCCAGTTCACTACTTTAGAACCCACTCCTAGATACATAGATACATAGATGTTGTCAGCAGGCGAGGGCCTTCAACCCACCTAGTCTGCCCATGTACGCTAGTAACTGTGATTCTTCAAGCTTTCCTAAAACTAGATTGCACCCTTCCCTCTACTACCAGGATCCCCCTATGCCTATCTCATGCATTTTTAAATCCTGTAATCGTTTCTGCCCCCACCACCTTTTCTGGCAGGCTGTTCCATTTGTCCACAACCCTCTCTGTGAAGAAGTACTTCCTCCCTTCCTCCCTCCCTCCCTCCAGTTTCATCCTACTGTATGACCCTTCATCCTGGATCATCTTTTTCTTTGAAAATTGTATTTTCCTGCACCTTATTCTTCCCTGTGAGGTACCTAAATGTCTGAATCATATTCCTCCTCTCCCTCTTCTTCTCCAGAGTACATATTTCAATCCTTCAGCCTATCTTCGTAGGGTTTGTGATGTAATCCCTGTACCATCTTGGTTGCCCTCCTCTGAATCACCTCCACCCTGTCTATGTCCTTACATAGGTAAGGCCTCCAGAACTAGACACTTTACTCGAGGTGTGGCCTCGCTAATGTCTTGTATAGTGGAATGATGACCTCCCTTTTCCTGCTGTTGATTCCCCTGCCTATGCATCCCAGCATCCTGTTTGGTTTTCCTGCTGCCTTGTCACACTGCCTTCCTACCTTGAGGTCATTACAGATGATAACCCCTATTATCCAGCCAATTTTCTACCCACTTTACCACCATCTTACCCACTCCCATGTTCCCCAGCTTATTTAACAGCCTTATATGTGGCACAGTGCCAAAGGTCGTTCTGAAATCCAGGTAGGCCACATCCACTGCACTCCTCCCCATCCATCTCCCTAGTCACCCAGTTGACAAACTCAATGAGGTTAGTCTAGCACAACCTCCCTCCAGTAAAACAGGTTGCCTTAGGTCCTGTAGACCATTGGCAACTAGGTGTTCCGCTATTCTTTCCTTCAGTAGTGCTTCCTTGATCTTTCCTACTGCTGAAGTCAGACTGACTGGTCTATAGTTCCCTGCTTCCTTCTTGTTTCCACTTTTGAATAGAGGGACTTCATCAGCTCTCCTCCAGTCTTTGGGTATCTCCTGTTTCCAACGACAGATTGCACAGGGTTGCCAGAGGTTCTGCCACAACTTCTCTTAGCTCCCTCAGCACCTTGAGGTGTACCCCATCTGGTCCCATAGTCTTATTAACTCTTATTGCTTCCTATTCTTCTAGGACTGTTTCCTTTGGAAAAGGATTTGTATCCCTTTCTGTGCCCTTCCAGTCCTTTTTACTCATTTCTGGCCCATATACTGCCCCCTCCTCTGCAAAGACTGAGCAGTATGTTTGCTTTGTGGTTGTCATCCTCTACACTACTGTGCACCCTTTGTGAATGAGTTTCTTTTTCTATCTTTGATTAATTATTTCTGCATCGTGTTGTTTTAGTATTATTTTAAAGGGGGGTATTTTTTCCTTTTTCTTTTAAGGGTTGTTTAAGTTAGGGGTGGGGGAGGGTTCTGTGTGTATGGGGGTGAATGGTTTTGAATTATTAAAGTGTTGAAAATATGTGTTGGGGTATAAATGAGACAGTCAGGCAGTACTCCCCCTCAAGATTTAGGGATCTCTGTCCCTTTGAACTACCCCCACTTATGGGGGAGGTTTATGCTAGATGTCGAAATCTCGGCATTATGAGATCAAAATGTAGTAAGATACAGGGATCCTGGAACTCTTGGGGGGATGGGAGAGAAGTGGACGGATACGAGTAGTGAGGGCCAGAAGACGCCCTGGGGCAAAATGGATACTGGAGCAAGGTCCTTCTTGCCTAGTTCCCATACCCAAGGGCACTGACTTGGAGTATGTCAGGCAGGAAGTGGGATCACCCTTGGATCCCCATCCCTTTCAGGCGGTGTTAAGCAATGCCAGGTCGATTAGGAACAAGACCGCAGTGATTGCTGATCTTGTTTCTTCTGTCGACTTGGCTTGCATCACCGAGACTTGGCTAGATGGGAATGTTGGTCCTATTTTGGACTCTGCTGTTCCAGCTGGATTCTCAGTGATTCACCACCCGAGAGTGGACTGGAGGGGCGGGAGGATTGCAGTCTGTTTTAGACAAGATCTGGATCTCAGGGAGTTGCTAGTTGGTGATACCAACTCCTTTGAGTGCATAGTGGGTGCAGGTGCAGGCTACAGGATCCTTCTTATCTACCGTCCACCAGGGGATGAGAGGGAGTTCCTAAAGGAGGCTGCGGACTTCATCGCCGATATGATATTGGAGTTTCCCAGATGGTTAATCCTTGGAGATTTTAATGCCTGGGTCGATGATGAGTTGATGAACTCTTGCCATTTGGTCAAAACCTCCTTGAATTGATGGATTCATTGGGTCTGTCACAGGTTATTACCTCTGCAACCCATGAGGGGGAGCACACACTGGACTTGATATTCCACCTGGGGATGGAGATATATGATGTGGAGATGGAGCCAGTTGGATGGTCTGACCATCATGCCCTGAGGTTTAGATTTGCGGCCCCCCGAAATAGGCCTGCCCCTAGGAAGTTAGTACAGTTCCATCCGTTAAGAGGGGTCACCTCAGAAGGCCTAATGATGGAGCTGGACTTCTCGGGTCTTCCAAGGGATAGCATGGATCCAGGGTCTTTGGTCCTAGCCTATAATAGGGCTGTAGTTGAGGCCCTGGATGTCATTGCTCCAATTTGTGTTCATCCCCGTACTCTTCACTTGGGGGCTCCTTGATTTGATGGGGAGGTCCGTGAGTTGAAGAGGAAGGGACGAAGATTGGAAAGATGCTGGCAGAAAATGCAACTGGAGGTGGATAGACTTGAATTATTAGAACACTATAATCTATACCAATCAGCAATTTCCCATAAGAAGGCAGAGTTCCTGTCCAGGGAAATTGCTGCAGCAAAGAACAGACCATCCCAGCTCTTTTGAACTGTGGACAGACTGTGCAATCCAGTCTGTCTTAAGTCTGGCAGAGCGTTATCACAGGTACAGTGTAAGGAATTTGTGAAGTTCTTTGCCGACAAGGTATCCACCATCAGGGATGAGATCCGCCAGTGCCCTTCCAGTGGACCTTGCACTGGTCAATCGGGTGGTACTAATGCCCAGTTGTCCTGGTCCACCTTTAGCCTACCAGCAGTAATAGATATAGTGAGGATCATCCAGACTTTGCGACCTACGTACTGTAAGTTGGATCCAGGCCCTACTCACCTGGTGGCGGGGTGTGTAAATGTTATCATCCCAGTCCTGGCTGGGATAGTGGGGGTGTCATTAGAGAGGGGTATCTTTCCTGATCCCTAAAAGGAGGTGGTAGCATGCCCTCTTTGGAAAAAAACTCTCTTGACCCCGACTGCCCAGCAAATTACAGACCGGTCTCTAATCTCCCCTTTGTAGGGAAGGTTATTGAGAAAGTGGTCGCTCTGCAACTGGAGGATCATTTGTCCAGCAACAATATCTATGACCCTCTCCAATCCAGCTTCAGGAAAAGGCATAGTACAGAGACGCTCTTGTTCAGGTACTGAATGATCTCCTGATGGCAAGAGATCGGAGGACCTGTTCAATCGTGGTTCTCCTGGATCTCTCAGCAGCATTTGACACCGTAGATCATGGGGTACTGCTCAGCCACCTGCAGTTTTTCTGTGGTCTGAGGGGAGCAGTCCACAGTTGGTTTCGATCTTTTTTGGACGGCAGATCTCAGAAAGTGCTGTCTGGAATTTACATCTCGGCCCCTCATTGGCTGCCCTGTGGGGTACCACAGGGGTTGATGCTGTCCCCTATGCCAGGGGTTCTCAAATGGTGAGGCCAGCCTCCTTGGGGAGGCCCCAACCTGTTCCAGGGGAGGCTCAAGCAAGTCTGAAAAAGTACTGTATTTAAATTTTGAGTTTTATATATTTTGTATGAAGAGATGAAGCAAACTGAAAGAGGATAGTAGTAGGTGAATTATATAAATTTATTTACTAATAGGCGACAAGGGAAGGCTCATTGCAGGTATACCCCGGGAAGGGTAGGGAGTGAATACATGTCAAAAGGTAACTGCAAAACAATGAAGGAATACACAACAAACAATAGTGTAAACAAATATGAACAATAAACTAATAATGAGTGGTGGTAATTGATCAATTTGTAGACTGATGGCAGAACAGAACAAATATAAGGGCTAAGCATAGAAGTACTAAGAGCAACAACAGGAAGGAGCAAAGTAAAGGAGTTGCTTAGGAGCAGGGAAGGAGGGGGGAGAGGAAAAGTATGTAGGTAGGTTATTTCATATAGAGAGGAAATAGAGAAAGTACTCAGACCCATGAAGGCACTGCAACAAGGGGTAACAATGGTTCAAGAATGAAAATAGCAGAACAAGTAGGCTGGCCTATTGAATGGGGGGTTACAATAAGCTGAATAATAATATGTATTTATTTATTTGTTATTCAGATAACACCTTTGAGCACATGAGCTCTTTTTCAAAGGTTCCATGTCAGTATAAGACAAAGAACTGAATTTGAGCCAAGTACTCAAATGGGGTTCAATTTATTCATGGTGTACTGTGCAAAGTACAGTATGTTATTTTTCTTTGGGGAAGCCCAAGATTATTTCAGTTTTTGGGGGAGGCTCAAAATCTTTTCCATGGATTTGGGGAGGCTCACTGTGTCAAAGTCTAAGAACTATTGCCCTATGCTATTCGCAGTGTATATGCTTCCATTAGGGGACATTATAAGGCAGTATGGGCTGAGTTTTCATTGTTGTGCTAATGATTCTCAGCTCTACCTATCCTTTATGCCTGAACGGGAGTCTGATTCCATCACAGTTTTTAATAACTGACTCCTGGAGATTCAGGATTGGATAAGTGCTAGTTGGCTTAGGTTGAACTCAGAGAAAACTGAGGTATTGGTTGTGGACCCTTGAGGAAGGACAACAAGGGCTTGGACTGGGAAACGCTTAGGCTTATATCTTGGGGGAGCCACGCTTCTGGCCTCTGGCCAGGTGTGTAACCTAGGCGTGATATTTGTCGAAGGCCTGACTATGAACGTGCAGGTGTCGGCTGTAGTCAAATCTGCCTTTTTCCATCTGAGGAACATTGCCTGGGTGAAACACTTGGTCCCACTTGAAGATCTTCCCACCCTGGTCCACGCCTTTGTCACCAGCCGTTTTGATTATTGCAATGCCCTCTATCTAGGGCTTCCGGGGGTGGATATCCGCCGCTTGCAGCTTGTGCAGAATGCAATGGCCAGGTTGTTGATGGGAGTTTGAAGATCTAGCCATATGACACCTGTGCTGCGTGATCTGCACTGGCTGCCAATACAGTGGCGGATCACCTTCAAGGTCACATTGCTGACCTTTAAGGCCCTACATGATTTGGGACCTCACTACCTGAAAGAGCTCTTGGTGCCTTACTTTCCTACCCGTTCTCTTTGCTCCTGTAATGAGGGATTGCTAGAGATACCCAGGGTACGCTTAAAGACATTTAGAGGTAGATCTTTTGCCTTTATGGCACCAACCCTGTGGAATTCTCTACCTTGTCAGATACAAGATTGCCTGACTGTGGAAAGTTTTAAAAAACAGCTAAAGACTTTCCTTTTTACCCAAGCATTTGCTGGGACGTAATAAGTAGGTGTTATTTATGAATGCTGTATTTATTGTTTGTGTAGTGTGTTTTAAAGTGGTTTTGAGTTGTTGTAAAAGCACCCTGAGCTTGGGAAGGGCGCTTGAAAGAAATACATTTTTACTTTTTTTTTTGCTTATGCTTCTTCCACTTTCATAATTCCTCCCTTTGCCTTCCTTTTTTCCCCCTAATGTACTGTACCTATAAAAGGTCTTGTCCCCCCTCACCACTGATTTTGCAATGCATTCCTCTGTTTGTGCCTTGGCTTCCCTAACTGTCCTCCCTGCCTCCCATTGCTTCTCCTTGTATCTCTTCCTGTCCCCTTCCTCCTGTGTCTTTCTGAATTGCTTGAATGCCATTTTTTTTTTTTTGCTTTAACCGTTTCAGCTACCTCCTTTGAAAACCATAATGGTCCTCTCTTTCTCTTCCCCTTGCTAACCTGCCTAACACAGAATTGTGTTTCCATCGTTATCCCTGATTTGATTGCCGCTCACTGTTTCTCAGCCCCCTTTTCTCCCCTATTCTGACTAATGCCTCTTCTAGGCATTGTCCCATTTTCCTAAAATCTGTCTTATTAAAGTCAAGGATTCTTGTTCTCATGTGACTGGATTCCACCCCCTCTTTTATCACAAACCCCACTGTCCAATGATCACTGTTCCCCAGGTGCTCCTCTACTGTATCCCCTGACACACTGTCCGCGTTTCTGAGCACTAGGTCCAGTATCGCTGTGTCCCATGTGGATTCTATGACCAGTTGTTTAAAGAAAGGTCCCTGCAGGAAGTCCAGTATAAACTTGCTCCTGGCTGCTGCTGCTGTGGGGAGACTCCTCACTAGGCTGTTCAACTGCTTACTCAGCCTCCTGTATCATACAGTGTTGAAGGCCTTACTGAAGCCCAGATAGGCCATAACCAGTGTCCTCCCGTGATCTATTTCCCTGGTCACTCAGTAAAAGAAATCTATCAGATTCGTTTGGCATGACTTTCCCACCATTACTTTATGTTGCCTGTGGTCTTGCAGCACACTGTATTCAAGATACTCTATACGTCTTTCTTTCAGTAGGGTTTCCATTAGTAACCCAATGCTGAAGTAAGATGGACTGTCTTATCTCCTAGCCTCCTCTTATCTCCTTCTGTTATGCAGAGGGACCATGTCCGCTCTTCTACAGTCCTCCAGAACCATGCTGGTTTCCAGTGAGATGTTGAGCAGGGCTGTCACTGGGATAGGTAGCATCTCCCTAAGTTCTTCTAGTAACCTGGGGTGCATCTCATCTGGTCCCATAGGCTTGTCCTTCCCTTTCATAGTCATTTCCTCTGAAAATGGACTTGTGCCCCCCCCAATATTCTTGCTTCTCCGTGGTGATCCATCCCCTTCTTCCTCCACCGTGAAGACTATGCAAAAGTACTTGTAACCCCCCACAAATAGGGGTTCCCAAAAGTCTTCCAGGAGCTTGCTTGAATGCTCCAAGCCTGAATGGTGTTCGGCGTCTAAGTCGTTTATCTGTAAGTGCTTTTAGAGCCTCTGGTACTGTCTCTTTAAGAGCTGTCTGTCTGCAGACATAATTAATTTGGATGGGGTCTATGTGTTTCCCTGCTTGAGTCCCACTCGAGCTGCTGCCAAATCGCTCCATTTCTGCTGTCACTAAGTGGGCAGAGTGAGCACTTTTCAAAGATGTGACTGTTTGCCAGAAATCTTTTACAGTAATAACGAAAATACAGTTTGTCTAACCTGCTTTTCTTTGCAGTCAGAACTGTGTTTGCCTAGTCCCCCATTCTGGTTTTGAACTGCTGAACTGGACCAATCAGTGTGGGGGGACCTTTGAAATGGAGCCTGCTGCTGGCAAATCAGAACTTGGGCTCTCATTGTGGAGCCAGCCACCTATGTACTGTATGGCAAATGCTTCTGAGAACTGTAGTTTGGACTTTGGCACCTTTTTTCCACCAACAGGGGGAGTTTACTATGAGTGACAGCCAAACCAGCCAACTGAACTGAAAGGAACTTAAAGGAAATGCCCGGCTCTGTCTTCTGGAAAGATCAGATCAGTTTGGGCAGTGAAGAGACAGGGAACTGTGTGCTTCTTTGGTGTGTAGTTTTAGCTCTGGAATCACATGCAAGGCTCTAAATTTCGGTCTGTAGCTTGTGCAAGCACCTGTTAGGACTGAATCCGACCTGTGAAGAGAATCAAGGAGATCTGAAGAGTAGAAACCAGGCTTACCCTGTAGAGGACTGCTGAAATTGCTCGGTCTGTCAGGAACTGAAGCTGCTGTGTGTTCTCCCGGGTATTGTGCAGTAATTGCGGTCGGGATCGAGAAGCAGCCTGCCTGGTATAGTACTTTCCTTTTACATATAAATGTGTGTAGCACTTGTGGGGAATCACGTTTCAGATCACCTGTACAGTGAATTGAGTGCATGAAGCTGGAAGTAAACCCCAGCTTAATCCAGACTACATCTATTTGCTCTAAACTGCAGTGGGGTCCAGTCACAAGGACCTTGTCCACATGGTCTGCTCCTCCTGGCAATCCAGGACAATCTGCTTTCCATCCAGTTCCCAGCATTGAGTCTGTGAGTACAAAGCAGGGTAGCTCCCTGCCATCTGTTTATCAAATTGCAAGTGTGTCATCTATTTGTTGCTGTTTCATTTCTTCACAAACTGAGCCATCCGGCTCCGGATTACAATTGGGTATTGTGCAAGTGTTTTTCCATCACAGGGCCCCATCCAGCTGCACCGATCCTGGCTAGCCCCCCATTCTGGGTACCTAGTGAAAGTGACAATTTGGGACTCTGAACATGCACACAGTACTGTGATTATTAAGGTGTCTAAACTAATTAACCTGATTTTTCCCTGTCCTTGTAATACTCCCCTAAATAAATCAGATCTGTTTGTTTCAGCAACGTTACACTGTCTGAGGTATTCACCTATGTTAAAGTGTTGCACTGTGGCTTTTGCATTGTATCATCTTGTTTTACAGGGGGTCCCCATAGTCAAGCTGATCAAACCAGTCTTGGGGGTAAGTGTATACTGTGAAGGTACTTCTGATATATTGTGTGGGCCACTAGTGGGAAGATGGGGGGGTTGCAGTGACCCAGAGGGCTGTGACCAAGTCATACCAGACTGTCTTAACCCCGACATCTGGGTGGAGGCACCCACCATTGGACCTAGGCCCCTTAACCTGTTAGCAGTTATGCAGGCAGAGGAAGTAGCCCTTGGGATAGCGCCACCTGGGGATTACATACTTGTTTAAGCTCTCAACATTTACTTGGTCAATTTCTGAAGTCTCCCCCATCCTTCCTTCTTACACTGACTATCCCTCCCCTTGCTTTCCTCTTCTCACTTATGTATCTGAAGAAAGTCTTATCCCCTTTAGTGACCCCTTTAGCAATCCTTTTTTTTTGTTTGTCTCTTTGCTCCCATAACCACCTTGCCTGCTTCATTCTGCATTGTATGTTATACCTCCCTGTCCTCCTTCCTCTGCATTTCCTTATACCTCTTGTAAATACCACCCATTTTTCTCTCACCACCCTTGCCGCTTCCTTGGAGAACCATAACAGTGTCTTTTTCCCTTCTGCTTTAGCTCACTTCCTTCATGCAGAGGTTAGTTGCTTTAATTATGCCCTCCTTTAATTTTCCCCACTCTGCCTCTAATCCTCCCTGGCATTCCCCCCTTTGAGGCAGTTTCTGAGGCAGTCTCCCATTTCTTTGAATCCACCCTGCTAAAGTCCAGGATCCTTGCGTCCACTCGTGTTATTATGTTGAACCACACAGTATGGTGATCACTGGTACCTAGGGGACTGCCTTCTGTGATGTTTGCAGAGCTGTCCTTGTTTGCAAGCACCAAGTCCAGCACTGCCCTGTCCCTAGTGGGTTCTTTGACTAGTTACCTGACAACAGCCCCTTGCAGGGAGTCAAGGATGGCTCTTTTTCTTGCTGTAGCCACAGTTGGAAGGCTCAACTCCACATGTGGCAGACTGAAGTCACCAACTAGCAGCACCTCCCCTTTTCTTGCCATCTTGAGTGCCTTATCATCTCCTCACCCTGTGCTAGAGGTCTGAACACTACAGTTATGTTTTCTAATTGGCAGTATCAGTTGCTCAGCAAGACGCATATTTGTCTCCGAGGCTGGAAGAGTGGAAGGTTGTGGGTTCTAGCCCCATACCTGGAATTTGGGGTAAATCCCAATACTGACACTGTAGTGCAGCATGAGGATGGTGCTGCACTACTGAGGAGCCATCTTTCTGAAAGAGATGTTAAACCAAGGTCCCGTCTGCCTGTTGTGGTGATTGTTCAGGTGCCTCTTCATCTGTCTGTTCTGCTGGTTGTCCAGGTGGATGTTAAAGATCCCATGGCAGTTCTTGAAAAGAGTAGGGGAACTGATCCCGTATCCTGGCCAAACTTCCCCCCTTTTCACAAAAATTACCACCAACAGCTTAATATGATTTAATATGCCGGGTTGCATCTGTATCTTCACCCCAATCCCCATAGCGAGACTAAAAATAGACAGTATTGCCTAGCCCATCTTTCCCAGTCAACAAAAACTAAATAAATAGACTAAATGTACTTTGCCACCAGTCCTAAATCTTAGAACATGTCACCTACTCATAGTGAAAGGTACCTGCTGCATTACAGACATGCCAATATAAGCTATTATTTTGAATACCCATCCAAAAATAAATTATATGGGTTGATACAGGCTCTACTGATATCCTTCGCTTGCATCACCTTTGTTTGTATATTTATATTCTTTCATGGATTTCAATATTGTGTTTAAGCTGTTGCTGGTGAGATTTCTTTCAAAACTCTATTTCACTTTTACTTTCTGCTTGTTTGTGTGGGTCATGATTATTATCTTGCGATGCTTTCACAGGCAAACCCTGTGAAAGCAATGGAGAGCTGGTACTGTTGGAGGGGGAGTGAAACATTAGCAATGTGATTTAAGGTATAAGATGAATGTTTATGGGTATACTCTTTTATAGATCACTTTCAACCCCCTTAGACCTCAAAGTATTCCTAGTTTAAACAAGCATTTGTCAATGCTGAATGTTTGCTTGCTGATATTAGCATTGGACGTGCAGGAGTTAGACAGATGCAGAATAGGAGTGGCAGTGGAGTACTGAACTCACACCAATCCCACCTCCACCCTGCAGAGATGGACAGGCATTGGGGTAAGTATCTGTGGCTCATTGCCCATAATGCTCACAGCATTTCACCTCACCCTATCCTGTAGATTCAATGCTAAGAAGTGCAAGGAAATGCACCTGGGAAACAAAAACCCAGGGGAAGAGTACACAATGGGGGGTGAGATACTAACAACAACAAAAATGGAAAGGGACCTGGGGTAGTCATATCAGATGACCTAAAGGTGGGCAAGCAATGTGAGAGGGCAGCAAGGAGGGCTAGGGGGATACTGGGATGCTTAGGGAGAGGCATCACCAGTAGAAAACAGGAAGTTATTATCCCTCTGTACAGACAGCTGGTGAGACCCCATCTGGAGTACTGCGTGCAGTTCTGGAGACCCAATCTCTGCAAAGATATAGACAGGATGGAAGCTGTCCAGAAGAGGGCAACTAAAATGGTGCAGGGTCTGCACCGGAAGACATATGAAGAGAGACTTGGGAGCTTAATATGTATAGCCTCGAGGAAAGGAGGGAGAGGTGGGACATGATAGAAACTTTCAAGTACCTCAAGGGAATCAACAAAGTCCAAGAGGGTAGCATCTTTCAAAAAAAGAGGTGTGCAAGAACAAGGGGCACAATTTGAAGATAGAGGGGGGGCGGCTCAGAGGTAATTTAAGGAAGTATATTTTCACAGAGAGGGTTGTGGATGCATGGAACGGCCTTCCGGAGGAGGTTGTGGAGTCAAAAACAGAGGTGAAATTCAAGCATGCATGGGACAGTCATAAGGCAATTCTAGGGGGTGGGGGTAGGAAGAAGTGGGCTGCGGTTAACTAGGATCTGCAGCTTATCCATTAGGTAGGGAAATGGGCAGACTGGGTGGGCCAAGCGGTCCTTATCTGCTGTCAAATTCTATATTTCTCTGTAAGTGTTGAGGTGTGCCTTGGGGTGTTCGGCTTCACAGTCAGTCCATTTCATAAGGACATACACTGAAATGGGTGTAGTGCAGGAGAACGGGGTGAAGAGTGCAAGGCACACCTCGATGCCTGTCACTGGCTTTAGGGTGGGGGGTGGGATGGCATGAGCATTATAACCGGTGATCCACAGTTACACCTCTGATGCCTGTCAGTCTGTACAGGGTGGTATGTTATGGTTAGGAACCCTAATTCCCCGGGTGTGTGTTGGTATTTGCACTACAAATTTTCAACATGGCCTTTTTGTGACCCCCAACTCATGAAAGCATTTGGGACCTTTTCTCATGAACAGTGGCAGTGCGATTTTGTCAATGTGTTGCAAACTTCGAGTTCCCATAGCGACCGTGTCATTCTGCACCAGATGTGCGAAAACACAGATCAGGCAGGATGTGAAGAATGACAGCTGTACCATCCATGGGGAAGTGTGAAGAGATGGCAATTTTTTTTTTGCAATTAATCTTTTTCTTCTACCTCCCCTACTGCTCTTCCTCCTGCCAGGCCACCCAGCCTCGTCTCCTGCTCACAGCTTACCTCGCCACTTTCCTCAACAGCTTGCCTCCCATGGCGGGGCAGTGGGGATCTTTCAACCCGCTGAAATGGATCTGGTGCGGGGGTTACTGCCAACAGTGGGAGCAGGGCCTATGGTGACTGGCATTCATCATACCAAGGAGCCATTTTCTGATTTTCTCCCCTGCCCCAAGTGCAGCATGGCGATGTGCAATGACACCAATAGGCGAGCAGCACATGCTCCCATACGCAACATACTGGGTGTCTGCCCTGTAACTGCCTCCTACGTGTGAGCCACTGAGGCCAGTCACCAGCCTCCACTGTACTCAGGCATGCAGTGGACTCTGTCCCAGAAGAGCTGTCATCAAGACACTCGATCCTCTCCTCTCCTTCCCCAGCTGCCCCCCGGTAGCCCGCTCACACTACGAACACGGGTCGCCGGCATGACAGGAGGTAAGGCATGATGCCTTAGCCCCCCCCCCATGCCACTGGGCCAGCAAGAGATTGCAATGTTGAAAATCTGCAGTGAAAATATTAAAAATGCTCGAAGTTCCGAGCATACATGGAAACTGCGCAACACATGCTTGTACCACAGTCATTCTGTGGAATTAGTTCATCAAATTTTCAACATAGGCATTTTGTGACCTCTGCTCATGAACACTGTCACTATGATTTTCTTAATCTGTCCGAAACATTAATTTCCCACAGAGACCGCGCCATTGTGTGCCAGATGTGCAAATGCATATTTCAGGCAGGATATGAAAAATGACAGCTGTACTGTTCATAAGGAGATGTGGCAAAATGCCAATGTTGAAAATCTGGAGTGAAAATATTACAAATTTGCGTACTTCCGAGCATACGCGGAAACTGAATAACACACGCTTGTAACACAGTCATTTTGTGCACTTTTGTCACCAAATTTTCAACATAGGCATTTTAGGTCCTCTGCTCATGAACAGTGTCACTATGATTTTCTTTCTGTGTCCCAAACACTGATTTCCCACAGCGACCGCGCTATTCTGCGCTGGAAGTGTAGAAACACATTTTGGCCAGGATGTGAAAAATGAAAGTTGTACTGTTCATAAGAAGGTGTGGAAAAATGCCAATGTTGAAAATCTGGAGTGAAAATATTACAAATTCGCCAAGTTAGGAGCATCAAATCAAATCATATTTTATTTTTAAAGCGCTTTTCTAAAATCAAAGTGCGTATACAATATTGAAACAACCAATAAACAGTTAAAACACACATAATTAAAAGGCAGCAAAATAAAACTAAACAACCTCCCCAAATGCTAGATTGAATAAATATGTTTTTAAGGAGGATTTAAATATCTCAGTGGACAGGCACTCTCTAATCCGATGAGGTAGAGAGTTCTACAGGGTCGGGGCTACAAAAGCCATAGCACCTGATGTCTGAAGAAGGACCCTGGGAACCTCTAGCAATCCCTCATTGGCAGAGCGGAGAGGACGGAGGGATGGTAAGGCAGAAGGAGGTCTTCCAAGTAATCCAGTCCCTGTCTGTGTAGGGTCTTATAGGTCAGCAACGCGACCTTGAAGGTGATCCTCCACCGCACCGGCAGCCAGGGCAAGTCACATAGCACAGGCGTGATATGGCAAGATCTTGACTGCCCTGTCAAAAGAATGGCCACCACATTTTGCACCAGTTGCAGGCGGTGAAGACCCACCTCCTGTAACCCTTGGTACAGAGCACTGCAGTAGTCAAGACGAGAGGACACAAAGGCATGAACCAATACAGGAAGGTCATCGGGTGGAACAAGGTGCTTTATCCGGGCGATGTTCCTCAGATGAAAAAATGAGGATTTGACAACTGCTGACACCTGTGCTTTAAGCGTCAGTTCACTGTCAAGCACAATCCCCAGATTTTGCACCCTTTCAGAAGGTCTCAACTGGTCACCCCCCAGCACCAAGCCAGACGGTTGCCCAGGAGTCAACTTCTCTACCCGGTGACCTGGGTCCACCACCAACACCTCAGTCTTATCTGGATTTAGTTTCAACCAGTTAGCACTCATCAAGTCTTGAATCTCAGTGAGGCAGCTGTTAAATACCGAGACTGCACTACTCTCTTTTGGTTCAAAGGACATGTAGAGCTGAGTATCATCTGCATAGCAGTGAAAACTCAGCCCATACTGCCTTATAATGTCTCCTAATGGCAGCATATACACGTGAACAACATTGGGGGACAGTACAGATCCCTATGGAACCCCACAGAGTAGGGCAAAGGGGGCTGAGGAAAAAATTCTTGACACCGCCCTCTGAGACCCACCCATGAGAAAAGAAAGGAACCATCTGAGGACTGTCACCAACAGTCCACAGATTAGCCACAGGTGTTACAACAACACCACAATATCCACAGTGTCAAATGCTGCAGAGAGATCAAGGAGGACCAAGATCGAATGACTCCTCTGATCCCTCACTATTAGGAGATCATTCAAACTAATGATGTCTCAGTACTATGCCTCTTCCTGAAACCTGACTGGAGAGGATCATAGATTTCACGGGTGGTAAGAAAGTTCTCAAGCTACAACGCAACTGCCTTCTTAATAACCTTACCCAAAAAGGGTAGGTTAGAGAGCGGTCTGTAGTTTGCAAGACAGTCTGGGTCGCTGGATGTTTTTTTTTTAAAAGGGGAGTCACCACTGCCTCCTTCAATGGATCTGGGAACACCCCTTGATCCAGCGAATACCAGACTATCTCAGTGCGGATCGGTCTGATGACATCTATGCACCCCACAAGAGGCACGTTGGAGCCGGATCCAAACTACAGTAAGTCGGTCGCAAGACCCTGAACAATCTTCATGACTTCCATGATCGCTGGCCGGTCGAAATCTATCCAGACAGACCGGGTGTCTGCATCCTCGCATTGACCTCCGCTATATTCATTTGAATGAGTTGAACAGATCTCCGACCTGATGGATGGCACCTTATCTGCAAAAAAATCGAGTGAACTCCTCACACTTAGATTGTGAAAATGCTCTTTGGCCCCAGAGATAGGCTGGATTGCACAGCCTGTCCATGGTCCAAAAGAGCTTAGCAGGTCGGTTTCTTGCTACAGTAATCTCCCTGGACAGGAACTCTGCATTCTTACGGGAGATTTCTGATTGACAGTCCAATAAATGGGTGATCAACCTAAGTCTTTTCTCCTCCAGGCCGGATTTCCACCAACAACGTTCCAACCTTCACCCCACTCTCCTCGACTCCCTCAATGTCCCATCAAACCAATAGGGACTGAGGACGAAGAGGGAGGGGGCAAACTCGGCAGGAGCTATGGAATCTAGGACCTCCAACACCACACTATTATAGCATACTTCTAGATCTCCTGGATCCAGGCATTCTGATGGCCAACTCGATAGGTCCAGCACCACCAGCAGACCCTCTGGGGTAACACCCCTCAAAGGCCGGTACTGGACCATCTCCAAAGGGGCTGGTCTCATGGGGGGGGGCCACAAAACTGAACCTATTGGAGTGATGGTCTGACCATTAAATGGTTCCACCACCAAATCAGTGGCCTCCATCCACAGGAGGAACACCAGGTCCAAGGAGTGACCCTGACAACGGGTCGCAGCAGTAACTACCTGTGTAAAGCCCAACAAAATCATCAGTTGGAGGAAGTTTTGGCCAAACAGCGAGAGTTCATCTTCGACCCAGGCATTGAAATCCCCCAGGACCAACCACCTGGAGGATTCCAATACCATGTCAACCATGAAATTTGCAACTTCCTGCAGGAAAGCTTTCTCGTCTCTGGGTGGATGGTAGATGAGGAGAATCCTGCTACCTACACCTGCTCCCAGGATACACTCGAAGGAACGCATGCTTGTAACACAGTCATTTTATGGACTTTCCTCACCAAATTTTCAACATAGGCAATTTAGGACCTCCGCTCATGAACGGTGTCACTGTGATTTTTTTAATTTGTCCCAAACACTGATTTCCACAGTGACCACGCTATTCTGCGCCAGAACTGCAAAAACACATTTCAGTCAGGATGTGGAAAATGACATCTGTACTGTTCATAAGGAGGTGTGGAAAAGTGTCAATGTTTAAAATCTGGAGTGAAAATATGACAGATTCACGAAGGTACAAGCATGCATGAAAACTGCACAATGCACGCTCATAAAACAGTCATTTTGGGAATTTTTTCCACCAAATTTGCAACATAGGCTTTTTGAGAGCCCACCTAATGAACACTTGCACTATCGTTTTGTTAATCGGTCCCGAAAGGTGATTCCATGCAGTGACTGCAAAATCACCTTTCTGGACTGTATAATGCAATGACAGTGGCTGAATTCATGAGGAGGGGTCCCAATAATCCCATGTTGAAAGTTTGGTGCCAAAATTCCTAAAAATGCCCGAGATATGCACCAAGGTGGAAAAAAAACCTATTTATGCCATTATACAGCTTACTGGCATTTCTTCAGTTCACGCTCGGCTTTGAAGAGGGCAAATGTGTTCCTAGTCCACCAAAGATCATCATGCTGTGCTCCAGAGGTAAGTATGGGGTGAGGGGGTGTGGGGAGGCAGGGTGCACAGAGGGTGGGCGCAGGTTGGGGGGGGCCACCGAACTCAACGAGGGACCATTTTCTGTTTTAGAGGTAAAAAAAAAAAGAAAAACATTGTGGGACAGTTTTCTTTTTACAGGGACATTTGGCATGCTGGGGTGGGCTCCCAGTGTGTCACCTGAGTGTTTTTTGGGGGGGCTATAGCCGATGGGGATTGGGCACCCCCCCTCAGCACACAACAAACTGGGGGGGCATTATGCTGATGGGGAGTGGGCTCTCCCATTGGCAAATTGAACTGGGATGGGGACTGAAGCTGACGGGGATTGGGCCCCCCCATTGGCAAAGAAAGACTGTTGGGGGGTGCATGATGCCGAGGGGGATTGGGCACCCCCTCAGCACACAACAAATGTGGGAGGGGATTACAGTATGCCAATAGGGAGTGGGCTTCCCGTCAGCAGCTGAACTGGGCAGCATGCAGACGGCAAGGTACCACCCTGCATGATGGGTAGCTCCCTCATTGCAGCGGCAGATTCCTTTCAAGGTGGTAGCATGCTGGGTGAACTAGTGTCAGCAGTAGCATGCTGCCGGATTGGGGAAAGTGGGCCAAGCCTCAAAAGGCACTGGGGCTTTGGCCCCCACGGTGCCACACCTCCAAAACCCCGCTTCTCTTGTAAGCTGTGCCGAAATGTTTCTTGCCCATGCATGCAAGCAAACATAAAAATGCACATTAGGATTGTTCTTATTTTGTAGAAACTACTAATGTACCTGGTAGTTTGATTCTGATTATTTATTTATTTTACAAAGTGAAAACCAGACTGCCACCATACTGGTATTACCACACAAAAACATGTTTGTTTACATTCCTTCATCAACTCTCACTGCATATTTCCTGGACTTTGGAACATCCAGCACCTCTGCACTACTTCTGCAAGGGGAAGAGAAGAGACTATCATATCATGAGTGCCTGTACCATTTGGAGTTGTTTCTAATCTTGATGACGTATCCAGAAAGAAAAGATCAAGTGTCTGAAACATAACAAGGTTGGGTATTTTATTTAATTCTTTGTTAACCAGGTAAGGCCCACTAGGCTCAAGTGACTCTTTCCAGGGATGACCTGTGAGCAGTGGGGTAGTTAAGTGACTTGCTCAGAGTTACACAGTATGCAAATGGAGGTTGTGGGAATCAAACCCAGGTTTGCTAGATGTACCCAACTCATTCACAGCTGGTTACTCTAACCTCTAGGCTATGCTGCCAGTCCACCTAGCACACATTTTACTTCTAAGAAAGGAGGGAGATAAAATAATTAAACAACCAGCAATATCAATTAATTTTAGAGTAGGTAAGCAATCATAAAATGTGCAAAAATATATTTTTTCTTTATTTTTTTAAATCGTTATGACATTTTCCACATCAGTATTAAAAGTATATTGATATATTTTATTGTTATAGAAAAAGTACAGCAAGAAACATTTAGTTTACAAAACACATTTCTGTTGTGAAGTAAATATACAGCATATATCGATGTAGATAGAGAAAACTGCCTGTCTCTATGTAGATAACAATTACTACAGTTACCTAATAACGATATAATAACGACACCATTTCTTAATGGCTGAACACCAAGCTTTCATTTTTTAAAAAAAAATGATATTATCTACCCCCAACAGTTTCAGATTTAGACCTTTCAAAAGAAATTTTCTTTAAAATGTGATGACTTTGGAACTGTTTTGGCTGGAGACTTAGGGCAGGATTTTCATAACTTGGCACTGGGCTTGTGCCCAGCCCTGTTCCTCGGCACTTAGGTTCTGGTGGCGTGCCAAACCCTTCACCATAACCATGTCTGATTTTACATTTGCGACTGTTTTTAGCAAATTGCGGCAGCTTGCACCAAATATCTGGTGCAAGCTCTGTAATTATGGCCCACAGGGTTGCTGCAAGTTTGACCAGAAAAAGTTGGTTTAACTTGCAACAATTGCCGCATGAGATAGAAAATCCCATTAGATCGTTGCAATCCCAGTCAACCAATGGGCAGGTACTATGTACTGTACACGCTCATTGTCAGTTCAGTTGGAGGGGTGAAGAGGGCTGTGCCAGTCACTGGTTCTGGTCAGGTGGGGGGTTGGGGGTGTGTGCCATGTCCTACCAGGGTGGGGGGCCACTAGACCACCAGGGATACCAGGGATATTGGTTTGTAGTCATATGGAGACTGAGCTGGGGAGGGATCCACTAGACTACCAGGGTGGATGGGGGTTGTATTTCCATTCTTATGGAGCTCGGGCCGGCCGGGGGGATCCTCTAGACCACTTGGGTCAAAGGGGGGGGGCACTGATATTATTATGGCGATCAGGGCTGGGCGGACACACTATGCTATGGAAAATAAGGTACTGGAGCTCCATTTTTTTTATTATACCGGGGATCGGGGCTGTGGAGGGGGGACACTACACTAGGGAAACTAAGCGGATGGTGCTATATTTGTTTAGTACAATGGGGAACGGGGTTGGGGAGGGGGTCTGGCCTGGCACATTCCGCTGGGTGCAGCCATGCAAATGAGCCCATAATTGACATGCATGAGGCCACTTTGTGCCATGCATGCCCAATGAGCTCATTTGCATGTTTGGTTTGAATATCGACCATGGGGGATGCAGCACATCCAGGTATGCACCATGCATTCCCCTATGGGTGGTCTTCAGGCCCACACCATGGATGCGCTATGCGAAACATGGTAGCCTGCTATGTACCGCACATCCAGGGTCCGATATTTAAACGGAATGCTGGGTCTGGTCTGATCATGCATTCTGTTTGAATATTGCAACTGAGCTGGCAGGCACATCATTTTTGTGTGGCACATCGATTTGCACGCGCATCTGGCCAGCTCTGAATATGTCTCCCCTAGATATAAATGTTCCCCCCACCTAAACATTTCCAATTTAACCACTTCTTTGTAGGATGTAGCTACCTTGTTATTAATACATTTTGCACTAATTAGGAAAAGGACTGGAGTGCATGGTTTCTGTGTTCTTGTGGGCTTTTGTATTTACTAAGCATCCCATTTAATGTGAGTGTTGCCAGCTCTGTGTTTCTGGTGGGCTGTCCTTTACCTAAAGACTCACATACAGAAAGGGTCCAGCACCTTGTTGGGGGGGGGGCGCTACCAGCAGCATCATCATGCTGACACCATTTTTCCTTCAGATTCTCACCTTGGCTGACAACATGCTATGACATCAGCATGAGTGCATGTCAAGATATGCACATGCTTTCATGTCATGTCATTGGCCACCCCTTCTTGCCACACATGCTGCAGTGCCACTGAGCTTCCCAATTGGTGGGTGTCTATGAGCAGTGTGACCAGCCCCCTCCACTAGAGAGGAGAGTGGTCCATTGGACACTTAATGCTCTTTTCCACCGGCTGACCCCTGAGCAATCCAAGTCCACTCCTGAACCTGGGTCACCAGCATGGTGGGCGACAGTGCTGCCGCTGAGCCACTGGGTTGGTTGCTTGACTTTGTGTTCTTGACTGCCATCTTTGATGCCCTTAACATTACCAGTATCCCTTCAATTTTGAAGCTATAATTTTAGGCCCAGTATAAACAATGGGTGCACTAAAGGGCAGCCTTACTGCAGGAAGGTCACTCAGTGGTTTTATTACTGACTTTTAACCTAGCTTTAAACCTTCCAGTGAATCTTGATATACAATGGCCCCCAGGCCATGTAGGCTAACATCTGTGTGCAGAACATAGAGGTTTTCTGGATGGGCATCAGAAAGAACAGGTGAGTTGATTAAGTAGCAAATAATTTTTTTGAATGCTTTATCACATGTAGTGTCCCATCTGGCCTCAAAAGGTTCGTAAACTTTGAAGTCAGCTAAAGATTCCTTTCCTTCCTTGGGTACCAACTTTCAGGCCTTGTTAGTAGGGGTATTTTCTTGGGTCAAGCTCAAGAGAGACTGTACTACTCATACATAGTTTTGTCAAAATACCTATAGTATCTGAAGAAACTCAGAAACCATTGTAGATCTTTGAGGTTTGTGGGGAGGAGCCAGGTAGTCATGACTTTGATTGTACTGGGATCAGTTTAATTTCTATCTGCATACGCAGTTTGCCCCACATACTTACACAGAGGTTGGGAAAAATTGACATTTGTTCATAAATAGCTTGATCACGAAATCTTTCAACCAGACCACCACCATTCCCTCCAAGAGTGCATGTATGAATCAAAATGTTCTATGCTTAACGTTATTCAAAATGGCCACCTTGAGCTGAATGAGACTTCAAAAGATGATTCTCCTGTTCTTCCAGAGTCTTGTCAAATACCATGACACTGTCTTGGTACACCAAACATTCCAACAAGTTCATGTCCACCACGGCCCACTTTATGAGGTGTTGGAATGTGGCCTGGGCCCAACAAATACCTTGTGGTATGTACAGAATCCAAGAAGGCAGATGAAAGAGTCTTTTTCTGATCAGACTTGGCCATAGGAATCTGATAGTAGCCACTGTGCAGAGCTAACTCAGGAACCAACAGCAACCATGGAGGAAATCCAATGCTTCTTGGATCCATGGCATGGTGTGCTGATCTGGCATGTTATGCTTTTTGAAAATTCTGTCATCCACACACATTCGTACCATCCCATTCTTTTCTGGACCACATCAATGGGGCGGTGTAGGGACTGCTTGAAACCTGTATAATTCCAGCTTCATAAAGATGTAACCATGCAGCATCAATATCGGTGGGCACCAAATGCCAAAACCACTCTATATAGGTGTTGGTATTGCAACCAAAGTCAATGGTCCTCTACTGTGACATACCAAAAGTCTCTCTTGTAGGCAGGAAATACTTGAGGCTGAGTGGTCAACTTCTGAAAAATTTGGGATTGCCATATGTCTGGCAAATAAGTTGCTAGAATCAAAACTGTCCAGGCTTAGCCGGTTCGGTGGCACTGAGGGATGAGGCGCTGGATGTCTTACCTCATGCTACAGTGGTGACCCGTGTTCGGGAATGAGCACGGGCTGCCGGGGTTGGCAGGGGAGGAGAGGGATCAAGCATCTGAGGGACTGCTCTCCCTCTCTGTGGATGGGGGACTCCAGTGGTCAGTGTGCTATTGGCCCCTAGTGGAGGCTGGGGGTAGTGTGTTGATGCTGCAGAAAATGGGTTGAGATGGGGCAGATGCCTGGAGGAGCACATGCAGACACATGCACGCTCCCTCCACTGGCATCATGGCATGCCCCACTCATGCAAGGGGAGAAAATGTGAAAAATGGTTCCTGGGTCATGCAGGATGAAGCAGCCACCCACTGCAGGCCCCGACTCCGAATGGCGCTCCCCGAACTGGATCCTGGTCAAGGTGAATTGAGCTGGAGGGCTCCTCACCACCCTGCCATGGAGGGTAAACCATGGGGGAAGAGGGGATGCTGCCTGATGTTGGGGTGTGGGGCTGGATGTGTGGCTGAGGATGGTTGTTGACCGGGACTCAGGGGAAGAAACAGATGAAAAAAAAAATTGTCCAGGCCCACTGTCTTAAATGGTCCATTTCTCCCAGCCTCTGGCTGTATAGCAGTATCTATGCAGCACACTTTGGCCAGTGTCTTCCCCATTCTAATGATTGTGGGCAGCTCCATTACATTCCTGACTTGGACGTTTATGCGACACATAGTGGCATGGGCCCAAGCAGGAAGTACTACAGGCTTAAGCATTTGGCCTTCCAGACATCTGTGTCCTGCTGGAGCCTCTACCATCAGGATCTGGTTAGTGGCACCTTTCCTCAACCTGGCCACACTGCTGACTCTACATCCGCAGTCCTTCAACCCCTGTAGACCACTCCTGTATCCAGAGAGCAGTGGAAAATATCTGCCAGTGGAGCTGCTAATACTCTTGCTGCTTCCTTGAGTATCGTAGGATAAAATCCATCTGATCCCATTGATTTATCTTCCCACAACCTACTCAGTCCTTGTAGCATTGTTTTGTCTGTGATACAGCTGTGACTTGATAGAGCTTCCCGTCCCTTTTCACCTCCACCCCATGCTCTAGTAATGTTCCTCAATCCTCCTTGCCAAATAACGAACTAATATTGGTTCAGTATTCCAACCTTACCCCGTCCTCCTTGTCCCATCCATCCCCCTTTTTTAGCCACACAAGCCCTCACTGACCATGCATTTTTCCTGTGTGTATCAGAAGAATGCCTTGTTCCCAAGCTTTGCTTTCTGTGTTATTCTACGCCCCATCTCAGCTTTAGCATTTTTTTACATTCCTACTCAGCTCTATGGTTGCCCTCAGTTATGCATCCTTGTCTTCTTCCCTTTGGCTTTCTTTATATGTCAACCATGGGTACAGTGATGGAACTGTAGAAGAGATTCCTTTCAAGAGGTTCATCCATATCCCTCCCTTTATTTCACACCCTTGAAGGTGCTACAATTGAGGATGTATCCTCCTTTAAGTACCTTGGGGTCTGGCTGGACTGACATCTTGATTTCTTGGAGCACATTGATGCCATGAACCATAAGCTCAACCCCAAGCTTGGTGCTCTGTACCAGAACAAAGTAGTATCCCACTTCCTGCGCACTGAGACATTGTTTTAAAGATGATGCTCCTTATTTTTGACTATGGAAATATAGTCTATGGTGGAGCTCCCAAATCCTCCCTTGCCAAACTGGATCCTCTTTTTCACTCTTTTTGTCATTTTGCCTTAGACTGTCCCCCTTGTACCCACCACTGCCCTCTCTGCCCTTTTTCTCCCTTATCTTGGTGCCAGGCACCTTTCCCATTGTGCTTCCTTTATATCCAAATTCTGGTTTGGTTCCCTTCCTTCATACCCTACATCCCTACTTTCCTTTCTCCCTTCTTTATCTTGCCTTGTCTCAAGTGATATTTCCTATTCCCTCTCTGTTCCTTCTAGGGAATCTACTGCTGGTCAATCTGCTTTCTTATATCGCTTTCCTGAACTCTGGTCCTCCCTTCCCTAGTAATGCATTCTGCTTCATCTGTTTTCTCCCACATGTCTCTTTTTTGTGACTTTTCTTCTCCCACCTACAACTGTCCATAACTCTGCGACTCTTGCCCCCCCCCCGCCTTCCTGATTGCCCTGGCCATTTTGCTCTCCTCATCCCCCAGTTATACCTATATGAGTAGTTCCAATGTCTATCAAAACTTACATTTACCTGGTTTGCCTTACAATTTTCATGATTATGCTCCTTTGATGCACTGTTTTGCTGTACATGGCTTCTATGTTGCCTTTTACAGCCTGACTCCAACTTGCCTAACATCTCCAACTGTGAGTATGCAGCCCCCCCCCCACTCAACCCAGATTGACTTGTAAATAATTTACCAAGTCAGTAACTAGTGTGAAGCCTTTTAAAATCAACCAGCTATAAGTTCTGTAGTCTACAGTCAGGAATGTGTCTCAGAACAAAAAGTAAAGTTAATCTGCTAATTTTCTTCAAGGGCACCAACTCAGCTGGCCATCACAGCTGCATCATATAATAGGCCTGCACC
This sequence comes from Neoceratodus forsteri, assembly GCA_016271365.2. NCBI lineage: Eukaryota > Metazoa > Chordata > Ceratodontiformes > Ceratodontidae > Neoceratodus > Neoceratodus forsteri. The sequence goes on from CM028135.1 coordinate 171,821,254, forward strand.
TTTAAGAACTTTTTTTTTACCATAAAGATTTTTATTGATTTTTAAAATAACAATTAGAAAAAGTCAAATACAGGTAAAAGTAACAATCACATGATGACTTACAATCTCCAGTCAATAAACCGCATACATGACCCTCACGGGGTCCATAACCAATATCCTAGAACCAGATGATAAGGAAGGATAAGAAAACAAAGATAATTAAATTGCCATAGAACAGTGGGAAGGGAAGCTAGAATTGCACGGCATTAAAAAACACATCACATTTCAGAGTAAGTACAATGTTTACATAAATCTGTAATACTAGCAGTAAAATGGGTCTCAAGTTAAATATCTATAGGAAGGGGAACAATGCCAATATTTAAGCCAGGGCTTTTAGTAGAATAATCATTAGTACATGGCGTCAGGCAGGTACTGCAGATTTCGGGGAAGATGAGTGGTAGTCCACTCTCACGGGGGACAAGCTGAGCCTCAAACTTGTTAAGAAAGGTGTAGGTCAGCCAGCAGGCTGTTTCAGGATAACAGTTCTGGGGAATTTAACAAAAAAGGGCTGCCAGATCCAATCAAAAAGAGGGAGCTTACCTAACAGTTGATGGGAAGTCTGCTCATAGCTAGCTGTCAGGGTCAGCATATGAAACTATTCGTCATGGGAAGGGGGATCGGGGGAACACCAATTTCTAAGGATAACTCTGTTGGCAGCAGTGAAGGCACAGTTAGCCCAAGAAACCTGTGACGTGGAGAGGGGTGCATTCTGTGGTGGGAAGCCTAAAAGGACCAACCAAGGATCTCTGACTTTCGGCAAAGAGACGACCAGAGAACAAGTAGCACATCTCTAAGAACTTTAACTACTGGGTACCCAGGTTAAATATATAGAACTGCAGGTTCTATAATGGTCTGGGACTGATACCAGTGTGGGCGTTAATGGGAAGCATGTAAACTGATTTATGCAGCTAGCTTAGATAGCAACAGAAAACAAATCTGGATATATCGGAGGTTGGTGGTAGCCACTTTGATTAATGTTTAAATCTAAATGCACAATGATTATCTTTATTACAACCTAAACCTAATGCTAATTAAACGCAAATAGCTTAACCTCTGCTTCTGCTTCCCCATTCCTAACCCTCATCCCATGCAAATAAATTGTTGTTACTGTTTTTGCATAACCTTGGTGTGAAAGCATATTAATAGAGAGAGTCAATAATTACAGCATGTCTAAAATGAGGGTTCTTGAGTTTTGGGTCATGCTCGGGGGTGGCATTATGGTATTGTGGTTGCGAACAGCATCCCAAAGGGTTGTACGAAGTGTTATTCCAGCCCACATAAAAGTATACTCTGGGTGGAGGCACTGCACATTTATGTTATCTTGTGAAAGAACCAGTTTTAAAGTTAAAATAGGAACCCAGGCCCCTCAACCTGCATCCTAGGCATCAGGCAGGGGTAGTGTAACAGTTCAGATGGATGGCCCCAGGGTTACACACCTTATCCCCAGGATGCTTCTGGAAATGCACTGTTAGCAGATCACTGTCTGTCCTGATGTAACTTTTACAGTAAATAAATCTGATTGTACCGATGATATTGATCCTGAATCCAGTGCCATTGATTGTCTGAGGCTTCAACCATTTTGTAAACAGCTGGGGAGTAATTCAGGTTCATCACACATTCCCCTCACCCAGAAGACTAGTTTTTTGGCAATAACTAAGCAGTACTGTACTGTGATTGTTGTATTTGAGACTGTGGCCTCAATAACATCAAAGAGACCTGGACCATGTGTAAGTTAGATTTATGGAAGAAAACATGGAGCTGTGACTTTAATTCATGTTCCATTCACACAGGAGGTGAATAAATAGTGAACCTGGGTTAACTTATATTTGGGGTGGGGGAGCCGATCTTACACCACTACCACCCTACTGCAGACTGAGTTTCAGTGGCACCTGGGCTCGGGGTTCTCAATATTATGTGCATGGTGTCTCCACCCAAATAATTTGGTTTGCTTGTGTAGCTATTTATCTAGTACAACACTATGGGAAGCAGTACCTCCCCATCTCCATGTAGGCTGGACTGCCTCCCACCAGTACTATACAATAATATAGTACTGTGCACTGCTTAGACAAGAATGACAACAAGTTAGTATAAAACACGTTTACTGCAACATCAGTCCCTGCAAGGGAAACGGATTACGTCTTTACTTTTCTTTCAATTCGACCCCAGTTTTGTGTGTACATAGACGGGGTACAACAAATGGCAAGCTGCTGTTTAGATAGAGCCTTTCTGGATGAGAAAAGATAGCAGTAACTGTTGTTAACTAGGCCTAATAATATCCAGCTCTGTACATTACCAATGGCTCCAATACATAACCCCTTGCTATAAATCTCCTGTACTGGAGGCCTCTATCTACTCCCACCTGGTACCAGGTTGTTACTTTTATCACAACAGAAGCTGCCTTATAGCAGTCCCTGGGTACCTGGTGTTGAAACGCAGCAGGCCTGTTGATGTTGCCATGGGTTGGCCTGTTTTGGTGCACTTAAACATTAATCACAATGGCTTAGTTTTCCCAAACTCTGGAAGTCATGCAATTACTTAAATGGCTTTATACCTCTAAAAGCAAAGTATCTGTAATCCAACACATTGGCAAAGTTGTAATTCCAGACTGGGAACACACACAGGTTGTACATGGCAGAAGACTTTCTGCAGTTACTCAGGGTAACCAGGGATGGCATTAACACAATGTACTTCATACTAGGCTCTCTAAGAACAAGTGTAAGATCTTGCAGTTCAGTTTCTGACTGGTCCAGCATCTCATTTTTTTGTGGCTCAGATGTCAAAGGATGTCTGAGTCTGTACTTCTCCACAGAGGGCGGTGCACTGATCTCCCATTGTCATATTTGCACAGGCTAGCATACATACTGTATGTCACTCAGACAGCATTCATTCAGACACAAGGCCTGGGAATAATACATGTAACCCCCAGTCGGCACTAAACTGAGTGAGCTACTACCCCTGCCTGTATGGCTAGTGAATAGGTTGAGGGCCCTGGGTCCCAATGACGCTGTGCCTCCATTTTGATAAGCTGAAAATTTGGGGAGAAAGGTGTCACTCGGCATGGTGACTAGGTTTGACTACTCTGCACGGGGCACCCAAAGTAATCCAGAGACTAGAAGCAATAACATAATGTTCAATACCAGGAGATGGGATTCTAAAGTGTGGCTTTATTCAACAACACTGAAAGAAAAGCATAGATGGACCACCACGAAGTTACACTCCTTGTAATGCAGATAAGGTGATGACACAGACACATATCCAACTTGAATCCTAAGCTTCAATATATCGTGAACTCTCTAACTAGTGGCACACTACCACCCTCTACTCCATCCCAACATCTGGGCACCCTCTTCAGGCACTGGCCAATACCTGACAGAAAGGAGACTTGTGTTTCAAAGCGAATCCGTAGCAGTGAGCCTTGTTACGCCAGGTGGGGGGGTCTCCCACCTTTTGTTCCATAGACCCATAACCGGCAATTCCTTTGTTTACACACACACATCCTTGGCTACTGTAGTGCAGACTGTACATGGCTTTGTAATGCAGTAACCATCTTTCTCGGAAGACCCCCCCACACATACATCAGTCATTACATCTCACTGTTCCATAAGCCTCTTCCTTGGCTACTATAGTGCAGACTGTACATGGCTTTGTAATGCAGAAACTGTCTTTTCCTTGGAGACCCCCCCACATACAACAGTCATTTCATCTCACTGTTCCATAAGCCCTGGACTTGGCATCCTGACTGATCCACAGCCCCAGAGACTTATTTACTCACTGTTTTGGTGAATGACACTGGCCTTTTATCAAAGCTTCATCACCCTCCACGTTGCAGGCATCCAAAACTCTGAATGAATCTGAATGAATCTCATTCCACAAAAACTGTAGTGCCCCAGCACTCTTCATCAGGCAACTTCTTCCTTTTCCCACACCGGGGGTTGTCCCTGGGAGTTGGTTCCTTGTGCCTCTCTTATGGTGGAAGCACACACCCCAAGGTAGCTCTGAGTCAGAGCTGAGAGTAGGGGGGCCTGTTCCTGCAGGGCACCCCCTCCCTCCACTGTACTACAGGATCTACATCCTTCTCTCTCTTGAGCCTACTTCAGACTGACTTTGAAATTCCCCAAATGTTCTCTCTAACTCTCAACTGCAACATTCCATTGTGGCTTATGCTGCTGCAGAATTCTAAATTATGTCATAGCCCCAGCTCAGCAGAGACTGAAAACAGAACATGACATAGTGAAATCCATTTAACTGGAGTTTCACTAGCTGCCTGTCCCTTCCTGCCACTAGATCTAACTAGGGTTCTAGTAACCCTGGGTAACGGGGGGTTACATACACTTATAGGGGATTTTAATGTAGTGCACTTTAACATCAGAGGTGTAAAGGGGAAATCTGACTTCATTAAAGACTGGATGAGGGAAACTCAACCACAGATTATCGTAATGACAGAGACATAGTTAAGTCAAAGAGATAGTGATGCCACCATAGAATTGAAACATTATCAAATTTTCAGAAAGGGTAGAAACAAGAAGGGTGGAGATATATTAATCTATGTAAGCTCTGTGTTAGAAACCGAGGAGAAGGAGGACATTCCTGTGGAGGGAGGTTTAAAATTTTTATCCATTGTAATTAAAATCCCATATGCAAAACCTCTTTCATTAATGGGAATTTATAAACCTCCTAAGGTTAAAAATGAGATTCTTCTTCAGTTACAAGGGTACTGTATGGAATATAGGGATACACATGAGATTCTTTGGTTAGGGAATTTTAATGTTAATTGGGCCCAGATAAATTCCATTCATCCCCTAATTGAATTACAGGAGGTGGTGGGATTAGTTAGAATAACAGAGGACCCAACTAGATTGAATATGAAACAGTTGCAGAATTCCACAATCCTGGATCTTATATTTACAAACTGCCTGAACGTTAATGGGAAAAAAGGGGTTTTGGTGGATGCCTTTTCAGATCACCAGGTTATGTTTGCTACACGTAAGGATATGAAGGTGCCACATAATCCTACTTTTGTAACTTGGAGAAGCTTTAAATGCTTTGATTATGTGAATTTCATGATGGACTTAGAAAGTAAGAACTGGGATAGAATGGCACTGATCCCTGAGGTGTCTGAGGTCTGGTCTTATTTTCATCAGGAGTTCCTTGATATTTGTAATTATCATGCCTCTTTAAGATGTAGGAAGGTTAAGGCAGCAAATGCTAAGTGGTACAACGCTTTCTTGCATAAACTAAAGATAGCAAGGAATAATAGTTGGGTAAAAGCTAACTGATCAAGAATGGTCATTGATTGGCTGTCTTATAGACAGCTAAGACACCAGTACACTAAGGAACTTAGAAGAGTAAAACAGGAGTATTTTAGGGGAAAACGTCATTTGAATCATAAATGAAATCCAAGGCAGTTTTGCGGTATAGTATCAAACCTTATGGGTAACAAAATTAGGCAACAAATAAAAAGGATTATGTGTGAGGGGAAATCTGTACCTGTTATCACAAAACATGTTCAATAACTATTTTAATAGTGTGGGGATGCAGACACAAAATCATAGTCTTGGGCAAGTGATTGATACGGGCAAGGTGGGTGTGGGAGACAAGTTAATGGTAAGTGGATGCAAAGTTTTTTCCTTTGGCCACATATCAGTGGGTGAGGTTAGAAATGAATTGTTAAGTATGGATGCTTCAAAGGTGAAAGGTTTAGACAACATTCCTGCTAACTTACTGAAATTTGTAGCTCCGTGTATTGCATACCCATTGGCCTATTTATTTAGTTATTCACTCACAACAGAAAAGTACCCGGAGGAATGGAGGGTGGCAAAAATTGTTCCAATTTATAAAGGGGGTTCAAGGATGGAGATTAGTAATTTTAGACCTATTTCCTTGCTTTCACAAGTCTCTGAGATAATGGAAAAGTTGGTAGCTAGAAAGTCGAAAAATTATCTAAAGGGGGATAAATTGTTAAATGAGTATCAGTCTGGTTTTCAATCAAAACACAGTACTCTGTCTGCTTTGTTAAAAGCGGTGGAGGATATCCAGATGGGCCTGGACAGGAGGAGCTCTGTTGGAGCTATCTTTATCGATTTGTCAAAGGCTTTTGACACTCTAAACCACGATGTCCTCCTGTCCAGGCTCAGGGATCTGGGTAAAATAGGGCCAGAACAAAAATGGTTTAGTTCCTATCTTATTAATAGGGAACAAATGGTGGAAATTGGGGAATTCAAATCTACAGTACTTCCGATTAAGATAGGGATACCCCAAGGTTAAATATTGAGCCCCCTACTCTTTAATATTTACATAAATGGCATAAAATTCAGTGACCCTGAAATCCGATATCACATATATGCTGATGATACTTTGATATATGTGGAGGGTAGTTTCCCTGGATGGTATTAACACCAAGCTACAGCTCGCTTTCTCCGAATTGCAGACACTTTTTGATTCCCTGAGTTTGATCTTAAATGTAAAGAAAACACAGGTGATTCATTTTAGGGGTCCGACAACTTCATATCCACCCCTAGATATTAGACCAAAAAGGGAGAAAAAGTACAACAAGTAACAAGTTATAAATATCTGGGGTGTGGTTGGATTTTAGGTTAAAATGGGACAAGCATTTGGATTGTTTATTGGGAAATCTTAGTAGGAAACTGGGAATGCTCTACAAGTTAAAGTATTGTACAACTAAAGAGACACGATGCAGGATTGTGGAAACTATGATTCTGCTGGTATTGGATTATGGGATCTTGTCTATGGGGGGGTATCGAGGATGGAGCTGGCAAGGCCAGATGTGATGTATAACAGGCATGTCCACTTCATCCTTGATGCCCCCAGAAATACACACCACTGTGATTTGTATAGGGCCCTAAATTGGTGGTGTTTGGAGGAAATGAGAAACTTACATTTAGCAATTTTTATGGGCAAAATAAATAGGAAAAAATTGCCGAGCTATATTCTGAATATGTTTGTTTCTAGGGAACAAAGAGAGGGACTGCGATCTTCTAGAGGCATGCAATATGTTTTTCCAAAATGTAACCTAGGGGTGGGTAGAACTTCTACCCTATGTAGGGATCCTAAAGTCTGGAACATGCTGCCACTAGAAATGAGAGAAGATGGTGTTACTATTAATCATAGGATTATAAAATATTGGTTTACAGAGTCCATACATAGATTAAAACAGTGCTGTCAATAAACTGGTTAAAGACCAATGGCAACCATTTTACACATTGTTTAAAAAAAGCCTAAACATGTTTGAATTCAAGTCCCTGTGTTATGAGTAGTGTTTTCTGAAAATGTCATTTTATTTGGATTTCTGGTTTTCTTTAAATCAGCATTTAATAACATGTTCTACCCTAACTGAAAACAGTCAGGCTGTTTCTGTCCCTCTGACTGAGCCTGGAAGAGTGATGACATCATATTGGACTAGGCTACAGCTTCAGCAGTGTAAGTACCTGCTTTACTGATGAGCTGTTAACTTCCCAATTAGAACAATGTGTGAGGTAACTGGTTGATGTCCAGGGTTTTTACAAACTCAGTCTCTGGTGTTTGTTCAGATGAATTAGCTGAAAATCCACATTTTGTTCTTCTAAAGAACTGATCATTTGAGTTTCAGTGCTGAACTGAAGTGGTATGCATTTGAGAAATCAGCTTAACTGTATCACAGCCAGTTCTTTCTCATCAAAACTCTGTGTTTTTTTTCTAGCTATATAACACTGAGTTGTTTATTTAATGGTTATAAAACAAATCTAAAGTTTGTTAATTCATACACATAATTTGATGTAGCCTCAATAAATAGATACATGTAAGAACTATTTTTCTTCCTCTCAGATTGACAACCAGGTGCATTCCACACTCTACTACTTCAGGCACATGTACAATATGAACTCACAAATATCAGTTCTTTGATGGCTTCTGTGTGAAAATACATAATGTATAACTAGAAACAGTATATTGCATCCTGAAGCCCCTTGTCTCCTGCACCATAGTTGAGGCAGCTGCAGTCTGATGCCCTGTCCTCTGCCCCCACAAGCCCTCTGTCTCTTGCCCCACATTCAAGGCCACTGCACCCTGCTGTCCACTGTCTTCTCCCACACAGTTGGGGTTGTTGCACTCTGTTGCCTACCATCAGCCTGAACAGTCAGGGCTGCTGCAGTGTGCTTCCCTTGCCAGAACAGTTGGGGTTGTTGCAACCTGCTATCCACTGCCCCAAACCCACAGTTGGGGACATTGCACCCTGTTTCCCCTTGTTTCTGTCTCCACAGTCAGGGCTGCTGAGCTCTGCTACACCCTAGGGCCCATTGTAGCTTGCCTCTACAGTTGGTGCTGCTGCACTTTGCAGCCCCATGCCACCAGAGGTGGGGCTTTTGCTTCACCCTGCTATCCACATCCAATGTACCAAATGAACAGGGCTGCTTCACCATGAGCACCCCAACCCACAGTCAGGGCTGCTGTACCCTGATATCCCCCTGTGTCCTGCCCCACAGTCAAGACTTCTGCACCATGCTGTCCACAGTCCCCTACTACCATAGCCAGAGCTGTTGCACCCTGCTCCTGACTATTCAGGCAGGGCTGCTGTGGCTTGCTGTGCCCTAGAGCCCTTTGCCTGTACAGTTAGGGCTGGTGTACCATGTTGCCACTTGCCACAAAAGGTAGGGCATTTGCTGCCCCTTGTCCTCTGACCCCATGGTTGTGTCAGTTCCACCCAGGTGTGGCTGCTGCATCCTGTCCCACAGTTTGGGCTGCTGTACCTTAACACCTCCTTTGTCTCCTGACCTAACAGTTGGGATTTCTGCACCCTAATGCCCTCTGTCCTTCACCCCCATAACACAAGATGAAAGCATTTTTTCTGTTTTTTTCTTTTGGGCAGTGCAGTAAATAAATCTGACTTTGGTGGCAGGGGGCAGCATGGTGCAGCAACCCTAACTGTGGAGTCATGGGGCTGTGGAGAAATTGGGCTGTAGGGTGCAAGAGAGTACAGCAGTCCTGGCTGTGTAGACAGGAACAGGGTGCAGCAACTCTGGCTATGGTGGCAGGAGACAGACTATAGCATGGAGAAGAAGCCTTGACTGTGGGGCAGAAAATGGAGGAGCAGCAGGGCACAGTAGCCCTGACTGTGGGATGGGATGTGCATGGTGCAGCAGCCCTGCCCATTTGGGAAATTGGATGTAAGTAGTGTCACAAACTCGCTCAGCCAGTCATCCCTCTGCTCCCAAAGTGCCAACCTCTGAGCATATGATTTGTGGTCAGTGAACAGAACAAGGTAACACTCTTGTCTGTTTTGTGGGTTCAAGTCACCTTAGTCTCAAGTTCTGGAGGGATTCACACTGATAATCTCTTGTTAGCATACCCAATTATCAGGCTCAGATAATTCTGTCTTCGGGGGGCCAGATATCTTTGCCTACGGGCAACCAACCAGGTCTTTCAAATGAACCCTTAGAACTCTATGCAAGACTTTAGAGAACTCTATCCATTTCCCAGTTTGGTATATCAATAAGCCCATACACAGTGTTAACTGTAACCTTTAAAAGCTCCACTTAAATAAAAAGAAATGTCAAGGCACTCCAGGCAGTTTCCATTGTAAAATATATCTTTACTTTAAAATATCAAAACAGAATAAATACAGAACAAATATCCCAAACACATACAATCTAAATAAAACTGGTTTTTAAAGTACAAACTAAGCTCTCTTATCCATATAATACTTATCTCCTACAGTGCTGATGTTGTCCTTCTTCTCTCAGTTAGAAATAAAATAAAATATGTCTCGCTAAGGCTTGCTCAGTTGGATAAAAGCAGTCCTGAGTCAGCCTCCTCTCTGAGGTCATTAAACTCCACCTTGGAGTATTAAAAGTTATATTTTACAGCACAGGAAGTCCCAAGAAGATTTAAAAAAATGATAAGTGACATACTCAATTTCCTCTCCTCAGGTTAACTGGTCAGAACTGGTTTTTGTTCTGCCACACACACACACGAACAGTTTCTGTGATGTCCTTCCAAAGCATCCTGGGAATGTGTATTGAACCTTCCAAGTTCATCTGGATCCTTGTTATCTACACATCAAAGGTCTTTCTGATGTCATTCAAGGGCTCCCTAAGACACCCCTCCCAACACAGGTTCTTTCTGGAAACTATTGCAAGTCAAAGGATCTACCTGAGGGCATTATAAAGTAGATGCTTTGGTCCCTACCTTCAAAGAAAATTAAACAAAGAAATTGCATTTTAAATAGCTGCAGATTTAGCCATGTCCTGTTCTTTGAATTTATCCCTGGGGTTTTTGGATGTGTCAGTTCAGCAAGACTATGGGTCTTCTGACTGCCCTTACCTTGCATAAATTATATGTAATACAAAAAAAATTGATACACGGATCAGAATCAGTGGTCCAAGTGTGACAGGTAGCAGGATGCAATAAAAGCCCCAACTCTGGTGGCATGGGCATCATGGAGCAGCAGCCCCAAATGTGGAAGGAGGGGCATGGGTTTCTAGGGTATAGAAGTGCATAGCAGCCCCAACTATGGTAACAGGAACAGGGGAACAGGGTGCAGTGGCTCTGATTGAGGGGGTGGAGGACAAAGAGCTGCAGCAGGGTGCAGTAACCCCAACTGTTCAGGCAAGGGGCAGCAGGGTGCTGAGACCCTGATTGTTCAGGCAGGATATGGGGCAAAAGGGTGCGGCAGCCCTGACTCTATGGAAAAGAGAGTGCACAGTAGGATGCAGCATCCTCAAATTTGGGGCAGGAGACAGGAGGCATGTGGGGCAGGTGACATGGGGCAGCAGAGTGCTGCTGCCTCAACTGTAGGTAGGAGATGGGGGCATCAGGATGCCATGTAGTGTTTCTAGTTATACATATGCATGATGTATTTTAACTCATAAACTATCAAAGAACTGAAACGTGTGAGTTCACGTAGGATATGTGCCTGAAATAGCAGAGTGTGGCAGGCACCTGTCTGTCAATCTGAGAAGAAATAATGTTCTTACATGAACTTATTTATTAAGACTACATTCAAAAGACAAACTACTTGTATGAACTAACACACTTTAGACTTATTTTATATCCATTAAATAAACAACCTAGTGTTATAGCTAGAAAATATCAGAGTTTTGAGGAGAAAGAACTGGCAGCAGCTGTGATACAGACAAGCTGATTTCTCAAATGCATACCACTTAAATTCAGCACTGAAACTCAAATGATCAGCTCTTTAGAAGAACAGTGAGGATTTTCAACTAATTCATCTGAACAAACACCAGATACTGAGTTGGTAAAAACCCTTGACAGCAAACAATTACCTCACAGATTGTTCTAATTAGAAAGTTAACAGCTCATCAGTCAAGCAGGTACTTATAATGCTGAAGCTGTAGCCTAGTCCAATATGATGTCATCACTCTCACAGTCTTAGTCAGAGGAACAGAAACAGTCTGACTGTTTTCAGTTAGGGCAGAACAAGTTAACAAATGCTGTTTTAAAGCAAACCACAAAACCAAATAGCATGTAATTTTCAGGAAACACTACTTATGAAACTGGGACTTGAATTCAGGCTTTTAAGGCTTTTTTTTTTCACAATGTGTAAAATGGTTGCCATTGATCTTTAAGGAGGAGTTCTCTCTCTCTCTCTCTCTCTCTCTATATATATATATATATATATATATATATATATATACACATAAGAATAAGCTGGAATGTTGGATTTTAGTTATGGCACTTTATAAAAAAGAATGAACGGAAAACCTGATATAGTATTTTAACTTCAAGTGGATTGTGTATTGTTAATTAGAGCAAAATATAACATTTGTATAAATTAGAGCTGTCACTACTGTGTGTATATGGCTAGTCCATGTGATTTGAGTAACTTGTACATGGTGATTGTTTGGTTCCTTTTATATAATATCAAAATGTGATAGTTCTTGTTGGTCTCTAAATGTATGTATTAGACATTGTAGGTTGGACTGCCTTGGAAATGAGTTTCTCACTCAATGGAGCTTATCCTATTTTTGTTCATTTTGCTATGAAAAAGAATAAACATTTTTTTTACATTACATTTCACAAATGCACTACCACATGCACTCAGGGATTCCACAAAGATCTGAACTTCCCTGGACCTTTCTCCATTTATACGGAGCTATGAGCCAAGGTCTCAATTGGTCAGGTCACTTGTCATTTAACCTCTTCAACACATTATGAGGATTAAGCTGGCACTAAACCCAACATCCCATCTGCTGCATCATTAGCCACCATTCTCAGGCCCAGGAGAGCTACAGGCTGGTCATCTTAAATGTTGAAGTTCACAAGATGGAAGCCCCATGCAGTTCAAGCAGCCTGTTCTCGTAACCATCATGTTTAACAGCTATCTTCCCATTGCTGACCCCTGCTGCACCCCAGGAGTCCTGGGAGGGTCAGGATCCACAGATGTCTAGGGAGAAGAAGGAGGGTTATATGGGAGAGGGGCAGGTACCGGGGCAATTAGTGCCAAGTCATAGGTGCACCATAGAAGATGGCTTAATGCAGCTTCTTATTGTGTAAAGAGGTGTACTGGAAAACAGAAGTTGCGTTGGGGCTCCAAGTTACAGAGATACACTCCATATAACTGAATGTTCCAAATGTCCAGAAGCCCCCAAACATTCTGGATGTTTCAAAATGTCTCAGATTTTTTAAAAAATGCTTTGAGTTTTCCGGTCCTCTGGCAGAGTGGTAATGCTGCCACTTGCGACACCGATGACCTGGATTGAAAATTAACTTGGTGTGTCAGAGGGCCGGCCAGGAGGAGAAGGATTGAGCATCTAAAGGACTGCTCTGCTCCTCTTGGGGGAGGGTGAGCAGAGCCCAGTGCTTGCCTGGCTCCTGGCAGAAGCTGGGGGAAAGGTAGCCTGGGCCTGAGCATGGAGGGGGGGGCATGGCAGATGTTGACTCACATTGTGCAGGGCAGGTATGCTGATGTCATTGAATGCAGTGCCTCTCGGGGGACAGGAAAAATGCAAAATACCAGCAGCAGCAGGATGGCACTGGGTGCTAGGCCCACAAGCCCAAACTGGCTCCATGACTATGGTCGGCATTGGGGATCCCCACCAATGCAGCTAGGGGGGTAATCCCCGGGGAAGATGACTGGCAATATGTCCCAGTAGAATGTCCCAGTAGAAGTCAAAGTGATGGAGCTGGAGCACTTAGCAGATGGGAGCCAAATGGAGGGGATAAACAGAAAACAGAAAAAAAAATGCTTAGAATATTTTGATGTTCTAAGAAATGTGCCCAGAGGTTAACATGTATGCCAGTCTCCCCTCCAGTGAAGCAAAAACTACAGCCTCACTAGAAGCTAGAGACGCCACTAGCGCCATCATGATTTGAAAGATTCCATACTGAAGCTCCATCTGATCTGGAGGGAATGTTGCCTCCAACTTGAAGACACAAATGCCTCTTTGGGAACTTTTTTACCTGAAGCATATATTTATTATTGTGCAAAAAAAGTATTTATTTGTTTCCCTTTTCAGATTCTTCGCTTCTTACAACTTGAAGACACAAACTCTTTGTTGAGATTTTTTCTTATAATTGCTGAAGTATTATATTATTTATTATTGTGCAAAAAATAATTATGTAACTATTTCTTTCACTTTCAGGTCCCTCGTTCTGTCTGTACTGAGAGCTGCCATCCGGGGTACAGAAAAGCTGCACAACAGGGACAGCCCATCTGCTGCTTTGACTGTATCCCATGTTCCACAGGAGAGATTGCCAATCAAACAGGTGGGTAGCCCTATCCAACCTACATTAACTAACTGCCAAATTGCCCATGGCTTTTGTTTCATATCTCTGTACCTTGAGTTTAAAATGAATATTTATAAAAAAAAAAAAAAATCAGCCAACAGGTCAACTACGTAACACATTTCTATCCTGACATTGCAATATTTTGCTGCACTAATATTTTTATGTTTCGTGTAAATGATGCCAAGAAGTACAGGGTGATGCGCATAGGGAAGAAGGACAGGACAGAATATTGAATGAGAAGAGATAAGTCAAACACCATGTCTGAGGAGAGGGACCTGGGAGTGACATTCTAAAACAATCCTGCCAAGGCAACAAGGCCTACAGCAGGGAAACCAGAATGTTGGAGTGTATTGGGAGAGGATTCAGCAGCAGGAAGGAATGGGCTATAGTACCTCTCTATAGATTATTGGTAAGGCCACATTTGAAATACTGTGCCCAGTTCTAGAGTCCTCACCTGAGACAGAAAAAGACAGGCTAGAGACAATGCAGCGCAGGGTAACCCAAATGATTCAGGGCCAACAGGGCAGTTCCTACAAGGATCGGCTTAAGGCTTTAAATGTGTACTTGCTGGAGACCAGAAATGAGTGATATGATAGAGACCATTTAAGTTTCTGAAAGGAATGAACAAGGTAGACTGTGAGAAAATATTCAGTAGGAATGGTGAATCAAGAATAGGGGAGCATGAGTAGAAGCTGGTGGGGGGGATCCAGGAGAGAGATAAAGTTGTTTTGCAGAGAAAGTGGTTGAGTCATGGAACAGCCTACCAGAAGAGGTGGTGGGTGCTAGAACCATTAATGGTTTCAAACACAGCTGGGACAGAGTAATATGCTTAGTATTTACTCAGGGGATAGCAGTAGAACAGTGGGCAAAGGGGGGGGGTGAACAAAAGCCCTGACTGGGCAATAGGCTCAGGTTAGGAAAGGGTAAAACACGGCAAACTGGATGAACCAATGGTCTTTTTCTGCCAACATCTCTATGTTTCTAGGATGCATACAGCCCCAGAACATAGCAACCAAAAAATGGAATTTATTTTTAAAATTAGCCAGTTGTTACTTGTAGAACAGTACTGAATATGCAAGACAATGTCTGAGATCAAGAAAGCCTATGGCACTGGACAGATAGTACTGTACAGTGCTTGGTTAGATGTTTGGCATGCTGGCATTCTGGGATTATTCCTCCAGCCTAGAAGTTTCGGGGAGGCAGCATGTGGGCATTTTGGCAGAGACTCTGGGTGGGTGGGGAGTCTGCATCACAGCGGTACCTCCTGCACAGAAACATAGAAGTTGTTGGCAGATAAGGACCTCTTGGCCCACCTAGTCTGCCCTAAATTCCCTACTTACTGTGCTACTGTAGACCCTACCCAATCTCTGCCACCCCCAGCCTTATTACTATGGTCCCCTTGTGTCCATCCCATGCATGCTTGAATCCTGCTACCATTTTAGTACCCACCACCTCCATTGGGAGGCTGTTCCAGATGTTCACCACTCTTTCCATGAAGAAGTATTTCCTCACGCCTCCTCTGAGCCTCCCCCCCCCTCCAGCTTCAAATCATGACCCCTTGTCCTTGAGCATCTCTTGCTATGTAAAATGCTACCCTCCTGTACCTATTAATACCTTTGAGGTATTTGAATGTTTCTGTCATGTCCCCTCTTTTCCTCTAGAGAGTGCATATTTAATTCCTTGAGTATTTCCTTGTAGCACTTCTGATGCATGCCATGCACCATTTTGGTTGCCCTCTTCTGTACCGCCTCCACCCAATCTAGTCCTGGTATAAAATTTGCTTCTTCTGCTCATTTTTTAAAACATCTGATGGAGGAAATTGTGTGGCTCCAAAAGCTTGTGTCCTGTAACATAAATGTATAAATTATTTGTTGTTTCAATAAAATGTACCACAAACTGCAATGACTCCATCAATGAACCTAAAAAAGACCCAGAGCATGATCTTTCACCACCGCCACACAAAAAAAAAAACAAAAAAAAAAAAAAACACAAAACACACAGAGTTCCAATTGTAAATTCTTTGCAGTCATTGGGACATGACTGAACTTGTAAAAGAATGCAAATCTTTGTAAGTCAACTTAAACAGTACATTAAGTTTTACTAATTGCATGAATATAACATTCAAAATAATAAGCACTTGCACCATATGGTGCTTTGCAAGGAGTTGCACACTAGCTACCTCAAAGTGGCAGGGACAAATTCTACCCAATTTTAGATCATGCATGTGTTGTTTACAGAAATGCTGATAAAACTGCACTTTGAACATTTGACACAAATTGCTTGCATTACCTATTGTACATGTATTACTGTAAGACCATGTAGTACATAAAACAAATAAAAATCAATCTGTCAATGGGGAGCCGGGCCCTTGAGAGGCAAAGAGCTCTTGATACTGACTAGTTGGGGGCATCGTTGCTAGCAGAAACATGGGTGAAGAGGATAAAGCCCTGAATGAACCTAAGGTAGACTTATGCATAAAGAGAGAGGCTCGTAGAGCATGCCAAAAGGAAGTAGAGAAGGAACTGTAAGAGAGAAGGCCAAGTATGAAGGAGCACCTCCAAAACAAATCCAGAACAATGAGCCAACATGGCAGGCAACATAGAGTGATAGGGGACAGGGCAGTAAGATGTTGAGGGAGCCACACAGCAAGCAAGAAAAACAGCAACTGGACAGCAAGGTACCAAACCATGGAACAGGTACAGGTACAGGTACAGGTACAGGGAAATGGACAGGAGTGCAAGAAGCAGTACCTGAAAAGGAAGCAGGAGCAGAACATCAGGAGAAGGCAGAGAAGAGCTGTGGAGCAGGGTTCAGCTGCCACTATGGAGCAAATAGATAAAACACATATATAACGGTCAAGGAGCCCCTGGGTGGAAGTGATCATTGCACAGTGTGGTTCAGGTTGGATATGGGTGGGAAAATGTCCCCACTGGGACTGAAATCCTGGACATTAGGAGGGTAGAATTTAGGAAGATGGGTGAATTAAGGAAGTACCTGGCGGGCATCAGGGCAGATTTGGGAGTGGATCAAAGGTGGACCATCATTAAAGAGGGAATAATAGCTGCAACAGAGGAGTGCATTAGGTTTGGGGGAAGAACTGAAGGGCCAAAGCACCCAGCTGGTTTAGTAATGAGGCTGCCCAAGCAGTAAGAGACAAGATGTTATCCTATAGGAAATTCAGGAAAACCAAGAGAGAAGAGGACTAGGAGAATTACCTAAAGATGGCTAGTGAAGCAAGTAAGGTAGTCCATTGGGCTAAGGCTCAGAAGGAACTGCAGTTAGTGGAAGGAATTAAGAAAGGGGAGAAGCCTTTTTTTCACTGTATAAGTGAGAAAATGGACATGGATGGGATTATTAGGCTTCGGAAAGGGGACAGATGGGTGGGTGGAGAAGGGAGGAAAAGCAGAGGTGCTGAATGAATACTTCTGTTCCAACTTCACTAGGGAGAAAAACAGACCGGTGCCAACGGGGGAGAACAGGAACAGGGGGAAGGGGAGCACAGATGTTGTGGTGGAGGGGGATAGTATGAGGAAAGGGCTGCTAGCATTGAAGGTATATAAATCACCAGGCCTGGATGTAATACACCCAAGGTGCTGGGGGAACTGGCAGAGGAGTTTGCAGAGCCCCTGGTGGGCCTGTTCAATAGTTCACTGGTGTCAGACGTGGTACCACAGGGCTGGAGAATGGAACATTTAGTGCCCTTCCATAAGAGTGGTCCCAAAGAAGACTCAGGGAAATACAAACTGGTCAGTCTGACTTCAACCATGTACAAGCTCATCAAGACAATATTTAAGGAAAGATTGGTAGAGGATCTAGAGGGGCGTGGTCTTCAGGATGCAAGGCAGCACAGTTTTATGGGAGTGAGGTTGTGTCAAATGATTCTGATTGACTTCTTTGACTGGGTGACCAAAACAGTAGACAGGGGCCAAGTGGTGAACATCCTGTACCTGGATTTCAGTAAGGCCTTTGACTCTGCACCCCACAAGAGGTTGATCAGGAAGTTGATCAATCTTGAGGTTGGGGAGAAGATGAACAGATGGGTGGAAAACTGGCTGGGGAGCAGGACCCAGAAGGTGGTGGTGGAGGGGGAGTTATTTGTTTATTCAGAATTTGGAAAATACCTTTGAGTCAGAGACTCATTTACAAAGGTTCCACGTCACATTAATGGTACAAACAGTAATAAGGTAAATACAAAGCAGGAAACAGGACAAGCTTGTTACATGGTAATAATACCAATTAAATACAGATAAAGGCTCACAATCAGTATCAGACAGTCTTATATCAGATGAGCATGTAGGCATGTAACCTGGGATGCTTGAAAATTGGAGGAAGGGGAGGAAAGAGGGTGGGGGAGGAGGAGGAGGAGGGTAAGGTAAGCCAGCCAGAGGCCATTGTCATGGTAGGGGGAGAAGCGAGTGACAGCAGGATCAATGGCAGTCACGGCTGTTTAGGGACTAGAGATGCCCCTTAAGATAGGATTTGAAGAGACCAATAGCATTTTCATTTGTGATGGGGTTGGGTAGGCCATTCATCCATGAGGGGGCCTTGTAGCTGAAGGATCTTTGAAATTGGGAGGTTTGACAGTGGGGAACTGCGAGGAGTTTCTTGCTAAAGCTGCGGGTTACTTTTTGGGTTGTATCCAGATAGATTAAGGAGGTAAGACCAGGGGGGAAAGACCAAGAGTGATTTCTTTGGCCATTAGGCAAGTGTGGAATTTGATTCTGTTGTCTAAGTTAAGCCAGTTTGTGGAGTTATATAGTGAGCAGGTATGAGTGAGATGGTCACAGTTCAGTACAAGGCGACAGGTTTTGTTGAGGGAGAGGTGGAGTCTACTAAGGGTCGAGCTAGTGGCAGCGCTATAGATGAGAATGCCATAGTGGAGTAGGGAGAGAATAGAGGACGAGATGACAATTCAGAGGGCGTCTGGAGTAAGGCAGTGTTTCATCCGATAGAGCAGGCCAAAGTGGACATTAATGGCAGTGGACAGGTGATGTATGTGCAGGTGGAAGTTGAGTGCCGGGTCAAGGGTGATGCCCAGGTATTTAAAGGAGTCCACTTGCTCAAGAGGGGTTTGGTCCACTGCTAGGATCTGGGGGTAAAGTTCCTTCTTAGAGCTCTGAGGGTAGGAGAAGATCATGAACTTGGTCTTCTTGTAGTTTAGTATAAGGCGTTGATCAGAAAACCACAGTTCTGCTTTACTGAAGGAGGACTGGAGGGTTTGGTGTAGATGAAAAGGGTCAGGGCTGGATGCATAAAGTACCGCATCATCTGCATATAGTAGAAGGTTGCCAGGGCAGGAGGTGGGGAAGGAGTTAAGATAAAGGCTGAAGAGGAGGGGACCAAGGATGGACCCCTGAGGGACCCCTGAGAGGACTGTGAGCTTATTGGATAGGGTAGTGCCAATTTTGACCTGTTGGAACCGATTCGACAAGTAGTCAGTGAACCAGCTCTGGGCATCCTGGGAGAAGCCAATGTTTGATAGTGTGACTAGCAGAAGGGAGTGATTGACGGTGTCAAACACCTTAGTGAGGTCGATAAATACAGCACCAGAGGTGTGGCCTTTGTCTAGTGTGGAGTGGATGTGTGCAGTGAATTCCAGGAGGGCTGTAATGGTACTGTGCCCTTTGCGGAAGCCATGTTGCTGTTTACAGAGAAGGTTGTGCTTGTTAAGGTGGTCGGTGAGTTGATCATAGACAATGCGTTTGAGTGCTTTAGACGGGGGGGGGATAGAGATGAGCCAGTAGTTATTGGTGACAGTGTGGTCCCCACTCTTAAATATAGGGGTAATGGAGGTAGATTTCCAGAGGAAGGGGAATTTACCTTGGCAGAGAGAGCGGTTGAGAATATGGGTGAGGGGGTAAAGTACATCGAGGAGGGTGAGCCGGAGAAGCCTCAAGTCCAAGGAGTCACTACTGTAGTTGGAGTTTCTTATAGCATTTTTAATGTAATGCTTAGCAGTCTTGGGGGTGATGCATTATAGGTGAAAGGGGAGGAGTAGGGAGGGAGGAGATCGGGCAGGGGGCAAGTCAAAGAAGGTAGGTGGGAGAACAAGGCTGAGGTCAGTGAAAGCACAATTGAATGCTGAGGCTATTCAAGAGGGGTCAGAGGTCAATTGCCCATCCACAACTATCTGGTTGGGAGGGGGGATAGTGTCTTTGCCGCTGATTTCCTTGATATTATTCCAGAATTTGCGCCCGGAGCCCCAGGCAGCGGTAGGAGCGGCTTTAAAGTGCTCAGCCTTGGCTTTGCGCAGTGCCTACGTGCATTTGTTCTGAGCTTCTCTGTATCTCTGCCTGTTGGCTGGATGGCCCGTCTCATTGGAGAGGTGCCAAAGTGAGTCACGAGTATGCATTTGGGTCAGGAGGTGGTCAGAGATCCAGGGAACAGGGTTGCCTTTGACCATCCTTTTGGTAATGGGGGCAAACTTGTCGCAGATGGTATTGAAGGTGCTGATGAACAGGCTGAGGGCTAGGTCAGGATCAAGGGTATTAGTCACGAGGGACCAGTCCAGTGATCTGAGATGTGTTTTTAGGAGAGCAAGTTTACCAGGGCCAAGTTTGCGCTGGAAGATTATCTTGGGACGGGTTTTGGGTATTTTGTAGGACCAGGTGCAGACAACTGGGGAGTGGTCACTAAGTGTATTTGGTATCACATCAGTGCTAGTGATTTTATGGGGGCGGTTGGTGAAGACCAGGTCCAGCAGGGAGAAAGATCTGGTGCAAGGATCCAGTCGGGTGGGAGAGGGGACTACTTGCACAAGGTCTTGGGCTGTAGCTGCATCTATGAGCAGGGTGGTGGACTTGACCAGCCAGTTAATGTTGAAGTCTCCAAGAATAATCTTTTCGATATATTGCAGGAGGATGGCAAGCTAGGACAGGACCGAGTGGAATGCTATTTTCTGGTCTCTGGGGGGAATGTAAGGTAAAGCAAGGTAAGGCATATGAGGAGAGATTGGGGGCCCTGAACATGTACTCCCTGAAGGAGAGGAGGGAGAGAGGGGACATGACTGAGACTTTCAATTACTTCATTTCATTACTTTCATTTGTTTTACTTATCTAGCATCTGGGAGGTCACTAGTGGGGTCCTACATGGCTCAGTGCTAGGGCTAGTGTTGTTCAATGTCTTCATTAATGATATTGGGGATGGCATTAAAGGCAAAATGTGCCTTTTTGCAGATGACACCATGCCCTGCAGGAGTGTGGACATGGCTGAAGGGAAACAGAACCTAAAGTAGGAGTTGTAAAAACTTGAGAGGTGGTCCAGGATTTGGCAACTTGGCTTCAATGCCAAGAAATGAAAAGTTATGAACACTGGAGGCAAGAATCCCAGGATGGAGTACTACTAGGGAGGGGTCCAGGTATCTGCAACAGAGGAGGAGAAGGATTGGGAGTGATGATCACTAGCAACCTGAACTACTGTATACATTGCAGGAAAGCAGCAGCAAGGGCAAATGAGATGTTGGGATGTATAGCCAGGAAGATCAGAAGTAGGCAATAGAAGGTTATACTGCCCTTGTACAGGTCACTGATGAGGCCACATCTAAAACATGGAGTACAGTACTGGTGCACACACCTTTAACAGGACATTAACCTGCTGGAGATGGTTCAGAAGAAGGCAATGAAGATGATCAGGGGTCAGCAAGGTAAGGCATATGAGGAGAGGTTGGGGGCCCTGAACATGTACTCCCTAAAGAGAGGGGACATGACTGAGACCTTCAATTACTTCATTTCATTACTTTGATTTGTTTTACTTATCTATGACATGGAGTCTTTGTAAAAGAGTCTCTGGCTCAAAGGTGTTAATTCTGAGAATTAAATAAATAAAATAAATAAATGTAACCCCCCCTGTCCCCTGGGGTTACTAGAATCCCACTTAGATCTAGTGGCAGGCAGGGAAAGGCAGCTTGTGAGGCACCAGTTAAATGGGTTTCACACTGTCTCACTCTGTCCTCAGTCTCAGCTGAGCTGGCAGGATGACATATAGAATTCTCGCAGCAGCATAAGCCACAGCGGAATGTTGCAGCTGGGAGTGAGGTTAGAATGTTGGGGTTTTCAAAGGGAGTGTTGAGCAGTCTGTAGTGGAGGGAGGAGGTGCACTGCAGTTGGCAGTCTCTCATAGCCCCAGCTCTGTATCAGAGCTACCACAAGAAGAGGGTGTGTGTTCTCGCCCTACAGAAGGACACAGAAGTACAAACAGAAGTGGTTGAGATTGTTCCCCAGTTTGTTCCAGTGCCCCACCCCTGAGAAGGATGGGGGGGAACAAGACCAGCTTTTCAGGGGCAACCCCCTGGCCCTGCTGGAAGAAGAAAAGCTGCCTGAAGAAGATTTGTGCTGAGGCACCAGAAGTATGTTTTCCCTGTGAGAGAAGCTCTGGGGCACCTGTGAACCATGGTGAGTCTGCTCTGCCAGACAGCCTATGTTTTCACCGCGGGATAGTTGTGTAAAGTATCTGCTACTGTGGGTCAGGAAAGGACAGCCAAGTACAATACTTTAAATTATGTGTATGACTTGAAATGCATCTAATCAGTGGGGGTCTACAGGGATGGACATAGCCACTTAGAGAACGCTGCAAGTCAGGATACCAGTTACCAAAGACAGTAGATTGTTAAATGAGATATACGGTACATTTCGAGATAGCATTCTACAAACAGAGAGTCTCAAAGGAAAGGTGTTGACTCCAAATGAATGGCCGGGTATGGATTTGGGGACAAGGGGTGGGAGACCCCCCCATCTGGAGTAACCAGATTTACCTTCACGGATTCACTTTGGGCACCTATAGCTTTCTCCCAAGCACTTGGCCAGTGTCTGCAGAAAGTACCCAGACGTGGGATTAATGATGTGTGTTTTTCCCTTTAGAGTTAGGAAGTGCTCATGGGTGGTTGAGGGAGCCACCAACAGAAATGTCCATGCCATACGGAAAGTGTGTACCAGTGCTGGCCGAGGGCCATGCCAGAAAATCCAAGATAGAGAGAGTACCAGTTCGGGCTGAGAGCCCAGTGTGTTTTGAACCTGAGGGTTGTTGAGATGATGAAGAAGATGTGTTCTGACTTCTATAGAACTGCATAACCAGTGAGTGTAGCCCCGTGGGGGTCCATCTTGCTTTGTATTCCTGTGTGTAAGTGAATAAAAGCCTCACTTTAGAATCCCACTCCTGGTTTGGACATTCTCAGTTCTTGCTTCCTGAGTCCAGAATTACTTGGGTGCCCCTATCCAGAAGTGCAAACCTAGCCCTCATGCTGAGCGAATGTTTTCTTCCTGAACCCAAGCTAACCAGGTAATGGGTTACAAAAATGGAAGCACCGGGCGCTAAATAACAACAAACCCTAAAACCCACACCTTGGTTACAAATAGGAGGCTTTGGATTTGGAATCTAGGGAGAGAACAAGAAAGATTTGCTTGGATTAGGACTAGCGTTTCGGCTGTCTGGCAGTAGGTAGCCCAAAAAGTGGAAGCATTGCCACCCAAATGTCCCACTGTGTGGTGCTGTTCATGTGCTGCTGTAATTGTGCCACCAGTTTACCGAGGAGCAGTAAAGACTGAGAGTGTATGCCCTTGTCCTGCATCAAAGTTATAATGTTTGCCAGCTTTTTAAAGTAATGTGTGACAAGAAAAGTCTGGAAAACTGTGGGAAACAAACAGAGATTTGTGCCCTAGACGTTGGAAGTGCTTGTAGTATGGACAGAGAGAGTCGCTAAGTGAAATGCCATGAAAAATGGTTAACATGGTGCTCCCGCCAAGGAGCTACAGTTGGAAAAAAAAAAGTTTGGTTTGCAGTTTAAATTTTGTCTGCTCGATGATTGCCCTGGAGGAGAAGAGCACGAGAAGAAAGAGGCTCATTTGCATGGCGTTGAGTGATTGGTGAGACTGCAATCAGTCCCACCCCCAAACCAGCTCTAAAGTGACTGCACAGTGTTCGAGAGGGAGGGAGAGAGAGCGAGAGTAGTGTGCGAACTGGCTTGCCAGGAGGAGCATCGCAGTGACTGAAAACGTTATAAAAGTGGTAAAATCAGACTTTTCCGTTTAAAATCGTGATCAACCCGCCTTTCAATTCATCTGGGAAGTGAGCGAGGTGTTCAGAGGAACAATCAGCAGGACTGCCAGCCTGCTTCATTCCAGAGGCCTCCAAGACTGGCTGTAGACTGAATTTTTCCATGGCAATAACCAGCTACTGATTGAGTGAGTACCAACCTAAAAGCAACTCATGCTGTGTGTGATTTTAACTAAAGCCAGCTGAATCTGTGTGTAGCAGTGCAATCATTTTGCAAAGGAGGACTGTGTCATAATTGTGGGTTCAGCAACAGTGTAATTTTCAAAACCATGTGAGAGACTGTGGGTTGTATGAAAGATGCAACAAGAAATACAGGCAATCCTGTGTAATGAAATGCTGTGGCTTTAGGGACTTTTAAGCAAGAACAGTGAGTTACAGCAAGTAAAAAGTCCAGTAAAAATCATATAAATGTGCTAAGAAAACAGACAGTGCAGGTTAAACAGTTTGGGTGAACTTTATCAGTAGAGTGTGTAAATCGGATGCGCAGTGGCTTGAGTCAGAAACAGAACGTTGATGTGCAGGAGTGCTGCCGCAGCCATTACAGGGTGGGGTAGTAAAGTAAACACAGCAGCAGGGGAGGCATTTTGTAAAAGTTTTACCAATAGAGTGGGACTTGAGATAACAGTGAACTTTTGTTTTTGTCTGCAGTCATGGCTTCGGGATCAGCCCACTACCAGGATCATGCCCGGGCTATGATAGTAGAAGAAGTTAACAGATTGAAAGATATTGAGAGATGTTACTATGGGGGACGTTTGCCTCCTCATGTGGCGATTCCTGGATATCCAGTAAGAGTGTACATAATGTGCTTAAAGGCTGGAAGGGACATTTTCATGGTTCCTTACCGTTCTGGGTGCCTAGAGAGACATGGCCTAACCAAAGCACCCAAGATCGGTTTGGCTCCCACATGGACAAAAATTCAAGAACCTGCAGTTGGCAGCACACAGCACCAGGTAGAACATGTTGGAGGAGGCTCAGTGGCACAAAGCAAGAGGGTGCAGATCTACAGGCAGAATGAAGTACTGATGTATCAGAGTCCAGGTCACAGACAGACATTGCGGAGGGGGCATCAGCAGATCCTTGGAGAGAGGGGCCTAGCCCAAGTCTCATAGGAGAAGATGAGATGAGGGAGACCTTTGAATGGGAGGTGTCGACCTCCATACCCAGCGAGGAGTGGATAGTCTCAGGAGTGAGGACAACTGCTCACTCCTGGGCTCAGATCCTCAGCGAGGAAGAGGATGAGGGGGAACCTATGTGGCCTTATGAAGAAGGTGTGGATCCACAGCCTCAGGCTTTTGCCTCAGAGGAGCAAATGGAAGGAGAGATTAGTGACTCCACAGCCCTGTCCCCTCAAGGAGGAGTCAAAGATCCATTTCACGTAGCGTTAAGTATGCGTAGCTGGCAGAACCAGGAATAGCCGCCCCCAAGCCAGGCCAGAGGTCTCAAGATGACCAAGTGTAGTAGACAGAAAAGACTGGTTCTTAGAAAGGTGAATGAGATCTATGGGATATCCTTTCCTACCTTTCCTCGGAGAGTCTGGGAGGAGATTGAAAGAAATCCTGGATAGTGGAAGAGGCCACAAGATTTATCCATTCCAGTGCAAGTCGTCATGTCCGAGACAGAATGTTACAAGAGAAATTCAGACAATGGAAAGTGGGCAGAACACTATTCATAGACACTGTTCAGACTGTGGATGGAGAGGGACATGAAACCTTCTTCAATGTGAATTATGAGTGCCCAGACGGGGTAATAATTCTTGCACCTGACCCATTGTGTTACTTTTCACAATGCAGACAACTTCCTGCAAATGTGCCCATGCCTACCAAGTGGAAAGCAGAGTAGTGGTAGCCAGTGCTGCCATTCAGCCATTGCCGTACCTATGTTGCTCCGCCAGACTGGCATTCCAGGAACCAGGTGCCCCAGATTCATCAGCCTTGCAGTGTACTGGCTTCCCAGATTCCATCGACTGGCCTTCCAGATGACTTCATATCCAGAGAGGACACCAGCCCAGCTGTATCCTGATTCATCATTTGGGATTTTGGATTACTTCAGACCAGCTGTTTTTTCTGCCCTGTTGCAAGGTTCCATCTCCTAGACTACATCAGCCCAGCAGTTTTCAGATGTGCCATCCTGTCGTTTTCCGGAAGATGTCCGCCCAGCTGTATCAGAAGAATGCTGCCAGGGAGAGTCTTCAGCTGGAAATCCAGGTGTCGTATTGATTTTGTTCTTCAAGGGACTGGTAAGTCCAGACTTTTCTATTTTAATGGCACTGCAGTACACACCCTACACCTAGCAGACTTCAGACTGTTTGAACTGTCCTCAAAGACTCTCCCCTTCGGGATTACAGTCCTACCAGAACTGTGCTTCACCAGGCTCCAGCCGAGGAGAGACTCTTTCTTGAACTTGCCTTCAGGCACTGTTGTCACTAGATGGGACTTTTAGGGCACTCCATCCCCAATAATGTGTATTGTAAATGTTGTTTTTCTACTATTTCTACTGTTTTTCTACTTTTCTAAAAAAATATATTTTTGAGATTCTCCAGTGTTTAGATGGTAGGGGTTAGATAGTACTATGTTTGCAGATTAGGGGTTGTTTTGTCTTTTCTCTTGCAGGTGTTCCCGAAGAAGACAAGAAGAGAAGGCAAGAAGAGGAGAGGGACTCAGCGGAGTCCTTAATGTGCTTTAAAAGTAGAAGTGTTTGAAGTGCAGTGTTGTTGTTTACTGTGTTTAACTTTTCCTTCCACAGGTATGGCTGTGGGGGAGTGTGGAAGTAGTACCTAGGGTATAGTATTAGCTCCTTGTGTGTGTTTGGTTGCAGGTGTCCAGGGTTGGAGGGAGGTTCCCCTGTGTTTTTTATTGGGGGGGGTTGGTCAGATAGATTTTCACTAGAGGGCTAGGGGGGATAGACAGACTGTGGTCCTGACCTGCAGTAGGGGCCACAGTACTGATCTATTAGGGCTATGCTCTGAGAAATTCTACCAGGGCTAGGTAACCATAGAAAGATCATAGAATAGAGGCTGATACATCAGCTGATGGCCTCAGGGCCCTTATTGTTGCCTTCCTGTGCCTAGCACATGGTAGGAGAGGGCCTTATCACCCCTCTCTGTAGGTAGCACAGAGGGTAGGATGGCCTGGGCCAGGTAAGTAATGACTGCGGACAGTCATTTTCCTGGTCAAGGGTGGGTGTAACCCCCCTGTCATCTGGGGTTATTAGAATCCCACTTAGCTCTAGTGGCAGGCAGGGAAAGGCAGCTAGTGAGACAGCAGTTAAATGGGTTTCACACTGTCTCACTCTGTCCTCAGTCTCAGCTGAGCTGGAGGGATGACATCATATAGAATTCTCACAGCAGCATAAGCCACAGTGGAATGTTGCAGCTGGAAGTGAGGTTAGAATGTTGGGGTTTTCAAAGGGAGTGTTGAGCAGTCTGTAGCGGAGGGAGGAGGTGTGCTGCAGTTGGCAGCCTCTCATAGCCCCAGCTCTGTATCAGAACTACCACAAGAAGAGGGTGTTTATTCTCATCCTAGAGAAGGACACAGAAGAAGTACAAACAGAAGTGGTTGAGACCGTTCCCCAGTTTGTTCCAGTGCCTCATCCCTGAGAGAGATGGGGGGGGACAAGACCAGCTTTTCAGGGGCAACCCCCTGGCCCTGCTGGAAGAAGAACAGCTGCCTGAAGAAGATTTGTGCTGAGGCACCAGAAGTATGTTTTCCCTGTGAGAGAAGCCCTGGGGTACCTGCAAACCATGGTGAGTCTGCTCTGCCAGAGAGCCTATGTTTTCACCGGGATAGTTGTGTAAAGTATCTGCTACTGTGGGTCAGGAAAGGATAGCCACGTACAATACTTTAAGTTATGTGTATGACTTGAAATGCATCTAACCAGTGGGGGTCTACAGGGATGGACATAGCCACTTAGAGAACGCTACAAGTCAGGATACCAGTTACCAAAGACAGTAGATTGTTAAATGTGATATACATTTCGAGATAGCATTCTACAAACAGAGAGTCTCAAAGAAAAGGTGTTGACTCCAAATGAATGGCTGGGTATGGATTTGGGGACAGGAGGTGGGAGATCCCACATCTGGAGTAACCAGATTTACCTCCACGGATTCATTTTGGGCACCTATAGCTTTCTCCCAGGCACTTGGCCAGTGTCTGCAGAAAGTACCCAGACATGGGATTAAGGATGTGTGTTTTTCCCTTTAGAGCTAGGAAGTGCTCATGGGTGGTTGAGGGAGCCACCAACAGAAATGTCCATGCCATATATGGAAAGTGTGTACCAGTGCTGGTCGAGGGCCATGCCAGGAAATCCAAGATAGAGAGAGTACCAGTTCAGGCTGAGAGCCCAGTGTGTTCCGAACCTCAGGGTTGTTGAGATGATGAAGAAGATATGTTCTGGCCTCTGCAGGACTGCATAACCAGGGAGTGTAGCCCCGTGAGGGTCCATCTTGCTTTGTATTCCTGTGTGTAAGTGAATAAAAGCCCCACTTTAAAATCCAACTCCTGGTTTGGACATTCTCAGTTCTTGCTTCCTGAGTCTGGAATTACTTGGGTGCCCCTGTCCAGATGTGCAAACCTAGCCCTGATGCCAAGCAAATGTTTTCTCCCCGAACCCAGGCTAACCAGGTAATGGGTTACAAAAATGGAGGCACCAGGCACTAAATAACAACAAACTCTAAAACCCACACCTTACTTACATAGATAAAAAACTACTTGAAATAGGTAAATAGGGTGGGTAAGGGAGGTCTCTTTAAGCTATGTGGCAACTGAAACATGAGGGGGCACAGTCTTAAGTTGGAGGGAGGAGATTTAGGAGGGAGGTTAGGAAGTGTTTCTTCATAGAGAGGGCAGTGGCCAATCGGAATGAGCTGCCCGAAAAGGCGGTCTTGTTGAAGACAGTCGGTAGGTTCAAGAAAGTCTGGGATAGACATAAGGGGAAAGTAAGGGTCATGGGAGGGGCAGATGGAAAGAATGGGAAGATTGGGGAGGAGGGACAGGGTCAGTAGCTTAAGCTGTGGACCCTGCAACATGAGCAGATGAGATAGACCAAATGGCTTTATTCTGATGGCTACTTTGTATGTCCTTAAATAAAGACACAGAGTTTAATGGTCATTAGAAAGTGCTGCAGTGAGTGAGACCAGTGATATGGCACCAATATAGGCAAACAAAAGACAGGGCAGTCAGCATGCTTCAGCATGGGAACAAGTGCAGCAACATACAGCTGTAACCAGAGCCAGAGGATCCAGAAAGCTGCCACAGTTGCCAGAATGGGCAGCAGCAAGCTGCCAGAGGAAGGAACAGCAACATCAGAAGAAGCAGCTTTTTTTTTTTATTTTTTTTATTTATTTTTCAGTCTTTGGTGACCGAGTAAGGCCCACTAGGCACAACTGCCTGTTTTCAGGGGCGACCTGGGAGCACTGGGCGGTTAAGTGACTTGCTTAGAGTCACACAGTATGCAAGTGGAGGTTGTGAGAATCAAACTCAGGTCTGGTCTGCTGGATGTATCAAGCTCATTCACACCTCGTTCCTCTAACCTCTAGACTATACTGCCAGCAGACCGAAGCTGGACCGAACAAGCAGGTAACAGCTGAAGCCACAGAGCAGGCACACAACCAGGTAGCACATGGGCCAGAGGGCAGGAGCAGGCCTGAAAAACACCAGTAACAAAAAAAAAGAAAAAGCTCAGGACTCATGGATCCTGATCAAACATTAAAATGTGAAAAGCGGGGCTGTTGAGCCCGAACAGATCGGTCACATTCAGTTAGAGCTCTGAATATCAATATAAAAACTAAGCTAAAAAACATAATTTTATACTTCTTGAGCTATGTAAAGAAGGATTGGGACAGTGAGAAGGTGCTAGTGGATCAGATGGGAAATCCACGGAAAGAAAGAGCCACGAATGAGGGCACCAGAACAAAAAATCTTTCTGGTGCAGTGGCCATGAGGTTTCAGCAAGCCCAGAGCTCTGAGGCAACGGAGGTCCCACAAGAAGAAACTATGCAAACCCTCGGCCTGAAGTTGAATAGGCTAATTGCTTCAGTATCGGGGCTCTCTGACAAATTTGACACACTAACCAACCGAGTTGCAGGAATCGAAGCCACGGTGGAGGTGGTACAAGGAGCCTTGGCAGATGTGGTGAAGAGGGCTGATGCAGCAATGGAGGCAGTGACGGTGGTTATTAAAGAAAACGTTCACTTGAGGACCAGTCTAGAAACCCTCATAAACCAAGCAAGGCCTGCAAACATCTGCATCTTGGGTCTAGCTGAGGGGTGTGAGGGAGATCACTTGCTCCTATTTATAAAAGAATGGCTTTGCCAACAACTCGGAGAAGATGCCTCATTGCAGATCCAAAGCATCCAAAAAGCCTATCAAGTAACACCTCGGCACAGGCCTGACAACCCTGACTCACCCCAGGTCATGGTGGTGGTGATAACGGAGGATATAGGCTCCAGAGATTACCTACTGGCACTGGCAAGACAGAAGAGGCCGTTGCTTCACGATGGAGAATCGGTGCAACTCTTTCTGGACATCGCCTATGCAACCCGCCAGAGGCAAAAGAAATTTGACAGGTCAAGAGCATTGCTGAGGGAAACTCACATTTCACATGGCCTTATTTTTCCGGCGAGACTTCAGATAGCACACCAGGGAAAAGTATTCATCTTTTCAGACCCTCAGGACGCTTCTAAGTGGGCCCAGAGAAATATCAAACCCCAACAGAGATGTGAAGATCCAGAGGACTCCGTATCAGAAGACGAGGTTGTGCCATGAGATCTTGAGGTGTCAGGCCTGTGGGTGAGGAATGCTGAGGCTATGTCTCAGTTAAGAATTTATTCATACTTCAACATAAGGATAGCAGCAACCTGACATTAAAAGGACTTGAAGTAAAGAACTTCAGTTTGGATATTAAAAGCCTTTATTGATAGGAGAAATAACATATAAAATTAGTTCTTTTGATACCTCAAAGTTGCTTTTTTTCACTGTTTAAAAATTTCTATACTAATGGTTCAAACTGCATAGTATATTAGCATCTGTCTTTACTCATCTAACTAATATAGCATCTAGTTGATGGTCATTCTTAAAAAGTCTTGTATAACAGAGCTCTGTCTGGAAGTTTTTAACTTTAAATATTTGGAATTAGCACTTTTAGTGCTTATATCATAGATTAAAACATGGTATGTACTCCCCAAATGGGGGCAGGACTATGGAAGCATATTTGTTAAAATATTTTTTATATAATCCACGCAGCTCATGGTCTCATTATGCAGCTTATGGACACGGATTTACTTCTTATTTTATTCTTTTTTATATCAAAACCCCCCAAGGATGTATCACTAAGCATTTGATACGTTTTTCTTGACTATATTAAGAGGAGTGGCACCCTCACGGTTTATATATCAATCTGTACCGATGATCAATCTTGTATAAAAACTATATGTTTGTATTTATATAATAATAATCATAAAGTTCAAAAAAAAAAAACATGAAAAGCACCAGTGGAGGAAAGTGATGCACCAGTGAATGCAGGACGATGTAGGATGGTGAGCAGCTGCAGTATGGGCAGCTCAGTACTGGATGTACCCTTGTTAATATCAAATACGGTATAGGAAAGATAAAGGGATGCAGCCTTTAACACATAAGGGCAAAATTGGCAAATGCTATAAATATAATTGTTTCATACATTTTAACTTAGCAGATGTCTGCTCTTTACATGATAACCTATTGACAGAAAACTCTCATATGTAGTCATCTCTTACTGGGACTTTACTTAACTCCACATTGACTGCCCTCTGTTGATGTTTATTATTCCTAAGGTTATACTGACATCTGCTGGCATCATCATTTCAAAACACAGAAAACAAAAAATAAGTTTAAACAGCAGCTGCAATCGGCAGTTTGTGTTTTTGACTGAAATAGAAGGCAAAGTAACCACAAATAAAATATATTTTGGTATCTTGTATTATATATTTTGTGAACATCAGGTTATTTGAATTAAACTTCATACTCACACCAGTAAGATTGCAGTTGTATTATTTGCCTGTATTGTATCGGTTATAAAAATGTATTATTTTCTCATTAAATGTTTACCAAAACTACATGACTGAAAAGCTTTGTTTGCATTTTATTCTTATTTGTCACATCTTAATAATCCATATGCATACTCGCAAACTCCTTTATTTTTCCAGTTTTCTGATACTGCTTTATACATTTCATATGCTTTCTGTTAGGTGGAAAAGATAAAGCTGTGATGTGCATATTTTTCTACTTAACAGAAAGCATATAACAGATACAATACAGGCAAATAATAAAACTGCAGTCTTACTGGTGTGAGTATGAAGTTTAATTCAAATAACCTGATGTTCATGAAATATATACAATATTTAAGCAATATTAGCTCGAGGGTGGGTACAAGGCTGTCGACAGCCCAGGGCGCACGAGGCCCGACGCCGGGCAGGCGGAGGGCCTTATAGCTCCTGGAAGGTCCGGTATTGCCCAATACCGCCCCACCGAGGGTATTATTGCATTTAGAAA
The DNA here is from genome assembly GCA_016271365.2 of Neoceratodus forsteri. NCBI lineage: Eukaryota > Metazoa > Chordata > Ceratodontiformes > Ceratodontidae > Neoceratodus > Neoceratodus forsteri. The sequence continues at coordinate 171,853,602 of CM028135.1, forward strand.
ATGGGCACTGTAAAAAAAAAAAGAAATTAATAAAAAATGACTTTTTAGAAGATTTTGAAATAAAATAGTTCCTCCGCCTGCTTTATAAGAATGCCAATCTGAATAGTTAGTTGAAACACAGACACAGACACAGACACAGACACACACACACACACTGTCTCCTAACTGTCTCCGTTTACTGGACCTCAGTAAAGCGATCGCCAAGTGAGATTCTGGGCAACAGGAGCGCGATAAGCAGGCAGGGGCTTTCTGTTTTTTCCTGAAGTGGCTGTCAGTGCGATCGCATTTCTGTTTTTTTTTCCTAAAGCGGCTGTCAGTGCGATCGCATTTGGAGTTGCTTGTCATGCCCCCGGCCCCCCAGTGACAGGGAAGATTCGGCAGACCGCTATTTTTTATTTTATTACTGAAGTTCAGTCTTGCCATTTATTTTAGTGTGACGGGGAGATTTGCAGCACCGTGAAGCGGGACACCAGTGGCGGTACCGAGCAGGACATCAACAGCGGCACCGAGTAGGATATTATGAGCAGTGCAAGCAGTCCGCTGCAGGGAAAGCAAGTTGTAAGGCAGAAATTTTATTTTATTATTCAGTGGAAATTGTGTGAGGTTTTATCCGGCAGTTGGCAGCACTGAATTATCGAGTTATGAGGCCACTTTCTTTCGCTAAGCGACAGAACGGCAGTTGGCAGCACTGAACTATCAAGTTATGAGGGCACTTTCTTTCGCTAAGCGACAGAAAAAAATGGTGGCGATTTGAAAGTCAATTAGGTGCTTCCGGCCAATCGGAAAGCAGGATGGGCACAGAGATATCACTGTGGGTAAAGGGGCACTGGGGATGGCACTTTTAATTTCCTGGTCGTCTGTTGAAAGTTAATGTACCCCTCTGGCAGGGGTACCAACCAATCAGAGACCAGGAAATTAAAAGCCCATTTTCTAAGCCAGAATAGTTGTATATATGTATATATTTTATTTTTAGATTAACATTTCAGTGTGTCACTGATGAAGGAATTTTTCCAAAACATATGACAAACAAACATTGTTTTGATCTACAAGTAATGAATAAAAAGATTTAATTTAAAAATTTAAAAGGGTGAGTGGGTTCATGATATTCCAATCTTCTTTTGATTGGCAGTGTCAGAATACCAATACTGGGCCAGTAACTGCTTCTTATCACTATGCCTAGTTTCCAAAGTGAGTGTCGATATGCGCCCCCCCCCCCCAAATAACTTGAGTATAAGCCCAGGAGGACTCCCTCGAGGGTAGAGACAAGGAAGAATCCCAGTGTTTTTAATAAGAGAGATACAATGTCAACCAAGTAGACTAATACAAATGGCAGGACCAGACTATGTGAAAGAAAGTCCCTTCACTCACTTTACTTTTAGGGCAATCCTTCAACTTGGTGGGATCTAGTTTATGGGCCAGGCAAAGGTATCCCAGTCAAGCAAACGTTGCATACAGTGTCAGGCCAATACAATAAATTACAGGTACCAACAGGCATTAACATATTACGGAAGGTTTTAGCAATGTTGAAACATCAGATATGCACATCAGCAGGGAAATCTACAGGAGACAAGTTCTCAGGCAGAGGAGGCAAGATTCTGGCAGATATGGACTAAGCACACATACAGTGCAGTTTTTGGAAAAGGTGGGTAGTGACTTGGGCCTTGAAGTGGAGAGGCTAGGGTGAAGCAGTAACAGCCATGGGAAGGAGTTCCAGGCTTTGACTATTCTAGACACAAATGAGCACTGGCCAAGTGTTGTTTTCCTGAAGGGCAGAAGCAGTTTTAGGTCCCCCATGGATCACGTTCTGAAGTTGTTTCTGACAAGAGACAAGTGGTTTCAGACACCCAGCAACATTTGGCCAAGAACTGCTCTCCTGCGTAGAAGGGCTTAGTTGAGGTTAACTTGGAGGTGGAAAGGAAGTCAGTTAGAGGAGATGTAAAGGTTGCAATGGTGGGAGTCAGGTTTCTTGTTGAATGTTAAATCTGCAGGCAGGGTTGGAATCAGCTGAAGCTCTTTTGACTCTGTGCTATTACTATTACTAATTGTGAGGCCAGACTTTCATAGATCACTCATGTTTCTGCCACTTGTGAGTTGTAGTCCTGCCCTCTCACAATTGAAATTATCTTGCATTTTGAGTTAGCCCATAGCATATCCCTTACCTCAGCCTTCATTTTCCTATTCTAATTGTTTAACATCAACTATAAAAACTGCTTCTTCTACTTATTTCACAAAAACACCTGATGGAAGGACCTATATAGCTTTGACAGCTTGTGTCCTGTAACATAAATGCACAATTTCTTTGTTGGTTCAATGAAAGGTATCACAATTGGCAATGACTCCAGCAATGAACCTAAGAAAAATCCAGGGCATGTCCTTCCACCACCACCGCACAAAAACAAACACAAAACCCCCAGAGTTCCGATTGCCAACTCTTCGTGGTTATGGGGGCATGACTGAAACTGTAACAGAATGCAAATCTTTGGAAGTCACCTTAAACAGTACATTAAATTTTACTAATTACATGAATATAATAGTCAACATACTAAGTTCTTAGTCCACACGGGGCTTTGCAAACAGTTGCACACTATACCTCAAAGTGGCAAGGACAAATTCTGCCCAACTGATACTACCGATTTTAGATTATGCATGTGTTGTTTACAGAAAATGCCAATAAAACCACACTTTCAACATTTGACATTGCATTAAATAAATTGGTCTGATTCACCTAAAAGTGCTCTTTTGACAAAACACTGTTGCCACATATCTTAATGTCTGACCACAAACAATTTGGAGCTGAACTGAAAACATTTCTTATAAAAACAAATGTCTGTACTTGTTTTGATGTAGAAATGCTCATCTTACCTATTGCTCATTGATTACTGTTTGACCATGTACTTTACAAAATAAATAAAAATGAATCTATCAATGGGGTGCTGAGCCCTTGAGAGGTAAACAGCCTTTGATACTGACTACTGAACCACTTTGGGGCAGTAATGCACTGATGGGCACTGGTGCCCTGTAGTTAACAGGCATCGCTGCTAGCAGAAATATGGTTGAAGAGTAGTGCTGTGTGGAATGCTGAATCCTGCCAGTGAAATTAGTGTGAAATGATCATTATGCTGGCAGAATGTCTGCCAGAATTTCGCTGGTTCTTCTGCGAAATTCTACCGGCAGTGATACATGAAATAATATTCTGCGGAACATCATTTTTTCCACAGAAAATCATTCTGTAACCATTCTGTGGAAATTATTGAGATCCACATAATAATTTTCCTTGAAACAGCATTTTTTCTACGGAAAATCATTCTGCAATAATTTCCACAGAAAATATTGAAATCCGCAGAACAAAATTCTGTGGAAATGTTGCAGAAAAACTCAATCCACATTATTCTGCTGCGAAATTCCATCATTCAGTTTCTGACAGAATTCAGCAGAACGTCAGTGGAATTTTGAAATTTCCATGAAATTTAGTTACGCTGAAATTTGAGTTTTACACAGCACTATTGAAGAAGGTAATTCCCTGAATGAACCTAAGGTAGCATTATGCACAGAGACAGGCTTGCAGGGCATAACAGAAGGAAATAAAGAACTCTGTGAGAGAAAGTCAAACATGAAGGAGCACCGTCCCCCAAAATCCAAAAGGCATAGGCCAGCATGACAGACATAGCAGAGTTGATCGGGGGCAGGGCAGTAAGATGCTAAGGAAGCCACACATCAAGCAAGCAAAAAAAGTAACTGGACAGCAGGGTACCAAAGCATAGAGCAGGAACAGGTATAGGTATTGGGAAATGGACAGGAGGAGGAGGAGGTCAAGAAGCAGTTCAAGGAAAAGGTAGCAGAAGCAGAATACCAGGAGGTGGCAAAGAAGAATAGTGGAGCAGGGTTCAGCCACCACTGTAGAGCAAATAAGAACACAGAGTGAAATGGCCACCACAAGGTACTGCAGTGAGGAAGAGCTTCGATACAGCACTAATGTAGACAAGCGAGACAGGGCAGTCAGCAAGCATCAGTACGAGAACAAGTGCAGCAAAATACAGCTGTAACCAGAGTCAGAGGAGATGAAAGCTGCCACAGATGCCCGAATGGGCAGCAGCAAGCTGCCAGAGCAAGAGCAGCCACATCAGAAGAAGAAACTGGACCGAACAAGTAGATGACAGCTGGAGCCACAGAGCAGGCACACAACCAGGTAGTGCATGGGCTGGGGAGCAGGAGCAGGCTGGAGAAGCACCACTGGAGGAGAGGTGATGCACCAGAGAATGCAGGATAAGGTAGGATGGTGAGCAGCTGTATTATGGGCGGCAAGAATGCTTGAAGCATGGGCTAGTAGCACTCAGTGGAGTGGGACTCAAGTCACCAGCTGCCCCACCAAACCATGGGCATAGCCCTCACATTAATTTGTTATGACATCATAGTGCTTATCACCCTTACAGAAATACAAGTGCACAGTATGCGTGCAGCATACATGCAGCATGCTTAAGCTAGGGTTACCACCTTTTATAAAGCCCAAAGTGGGACATTTCTTATTGAAACATGATTTTTCGCAGGACAGTATGTATCTCGACCAATGCAACTGACTTGTTTTCTCTAAATAATCAGAATTAAGACTAAGTGTTGTAGTTTTTTAGCTGTTTTTAGTGTTTTATATCATTTTAAGGTATTTTAGTCAAGGTATTATGTTGTTTTGCAGCATTTAGAGGCAAGTCAGAAAATATTTTTTCTGCTATAATGTCAGGACATGTAATATTTTTCATGTTTTTTTGCAGGACACAGTTGCCCAAATCAGGACTGTCCTGCGAAAATAGGGACAGGTGGTAACCCTAGCTTAAGCACGTGGCATGCATGCTGCACACTTTTATTTTTGTAAGGGCAAGACAACAGACTGTAATCTCACAAACAGTAGCTGTAAAGTCATTTGGGGACAGTTTGATATTTTTAAAAGTGGCAGTTTAATATTCACCCCCATTAATATCAAATATTGCAAAGACAAAGGGATGCAGCTATAAACCTTTAAAACAATAAGTCAAAATTTGTGAATCCTGTAACTACAATCATTTCATACATTTTAACTTAGTAGATATCTGTTCTTTACATGACAATCTTTTGACAGAAAACTCTCACATGTGATCATCCCTTACTGGGATTTTACTGAACTCCACCCTGACTGCCCACTGAAGTGCTTATTATTCCTTAGGTTATACTGACATCTGCTGGCATCATCATTCCAAAACAAGCAAAACAAACAAAGGTTTAAACAGCAGCTGCACAAGAATGACCAGTTTGTATTTCTGAATGAAGCAGATGGCAAAGTTGCCCTAAGAGCTATAATATGTAATTTTTGGGGGGGTCCCTTGGTACAGCAAGGGATAAACAGTGTATACCACTACACAGTTCCTAGTGCACTACGTGTAGAATAATGCTTGGAGAAGTGTGGTTCATGGGGATTTCATGCTGCCCTGAGGTGTGTGATGCCCCATAAACTCTGAGGGCGAAGCCTGAGGGGTTTATATGGGCATCACACACCGAGGGGGTGCATAAATTCCCAGGGAACCACACTTCTTGTTTTATTTGTTGTATTTACTGTTTTTGGGTTTAAATTGTCTTTTTTGTCACTTCGTGAGGGTAACTGTTACCGCCGACAAGCTTGTCTCATGCTGAGTGACCGATTGAGTAGCGCTTGTGAACATCCAGTGCAAGGACAGCTTGTTCAGCGTTTTTTCTGGTGATGCCGTGGTACCATTCTGTCCGTGGTTTATGAAACTCCATAAACCACATTTGTGGTTTATGGAGCTGTTGGGCACTCACTGGCAGTGGTTTATAACCACTAACCAGTTAATATAAATAGAATAATCGATAGGATACTGTGTATTTATTTATTTATTTGCTTTTGGTAACCGGGTAAGCACACTAGACAGCTAGTGCCTATTTTCAGGTGCGACCCGGGAGAATTACAAGGTATACATGAGAGAAATACATTGTCAACATTACAAACCTGGAGCAGCATGCTCCAACAGTGGAATAAAACAACAATGGTTTTCAAAGCAGTAGTACATAGCATAGGGATTATCATAGATGTAACAACAGTGGGTCACATAGCATAGCGTACATACAGGCCCAAGGGGCAACATGGGGGGGGTATAGGACCTCCCCTAGGCTGATTGGTAACAATACATAGCATAGCCAATAGTATGATGCATCACAAAGGTAGAGGGGCAGAAAGAGCCTAGCTGGGGTACCATTGAGGGTAGGAAGGCTGTAGGACTGGGTGTTAAGTGGCACACAGGCAGGTTGCAGCAGCTTTTAGGAAGTTCCAGAGGGAAGTTTTGAAGGTGGAGTGGGAGGGGGAGGCACGAACTTGTGACAGAAGGGAGTTCCACAATTTGGGGGCATGGGTGGTGAACGCCCGATCGCCTGTGAGGGTGCAGGTCTTGGGGACCACGCAAGACCTGAGGTGGTAGACGGGGGAGGCGTGTTTCAGGGGGAGGGCAAGCGAGGCAGGAGTGGCCGTACGAATTATGTTGTCAATGAAGTTTCCCATGATGTAGGTCCGGTGTTTTTCAGGGGGGAGCCATTCCAATCGAGAGTAGAGCGTGCATCAGTGAGTGAGATGGGGGTCCGAGAGTGCAAAGCAGCAGATGTTGTTGTACGTGGTGTCCCTCTTTGCGAGGCTTGAGGACGGGACAGAAGCAAAGGCAACGAGACCATAGGAGACGGTAGGAAGTAATATCCCCCTAGCTATAGTCAGCCGGGCAGTGGGGGTAAGGCAGTCTTTAGCCCTATATGCCAGGCCAAGCTTGCCATTTGTAGCGTTACATATGTTTCTGACGTGTCCTGAGAGGTCTAGGTGAGGATCGAGGGTGACTCCCAGGTACTTAGCAGAATCGATTGTCGGCAGGAGGGAGTCACTGGACCCATGGATTTTGAGGGGTGTTGTGCAGGAGGAGATTTTGGCCACTGTGCCAAAGAGCATGGCCTGTGTTTTCTTCAAGTTGACTGATAGTTTGTGCCCATCTAGCCATGCTCTGAAACGGGAGAAGTCAGAGTTGAGCTGGGTATTGATGCTGGTGGCATCAGGGGCACTGGCTAAGATGACCAGGTCATCTGCATACAGGGTTAGGTGCCCTTTTGTGGCAACAGAGGGTAAATCGTTGATGAACAGGGAGAACAGGATAGGTCCAAGGACAGATCCTTGTGGTACCCCACTGTTCACGGGTAAGAGGGTTGAGAGGGTACGGTTGAAACAGGTGAGTTGCTGCCTGCCCCCGAAGTAGTTGGTGAACCAGTCGAGGGCACGGAGGGAGAAGCCAAGGGTCTGTAGTGTGGAGAGGAGGAGGGGATGGTCCACACGGTCGAAGGCTTTGGATAGATCAACAAATATAGCCCCTGTCAATTTGCCCTGGTCGGTTGCGGCCCTGATCCTAGTGGTGACCTCAGCAAGCGCTGTTGAGGTGCTGTGGCCTTTGCGGAAGCCATGCTGAGATGAGGAAAGGACATCGTATCCCTGTAGGTAGTGGGATAGTTGTGAGGCAACAGCTTTTTCCAAGAGCTTGCAGGCAGCTGATAGTATGGCAATAGGGCGATAATTGTTGATATCTTTAGGGTCACCATTTTTCAAGACGGGGACAACCCTGTCAACTTTCCATATGTCAGAGATGACCCCTGAGATAAGCGAGGCGTTGAATATGTGGGCAAGAGGTCGGGCAATGATGAGGGTACCCAGGCTGAGTAGCTTGGGTTCCAGGCTGTCCTGACCCACTCCTGTGTGGTGAGAGAGACCAGCAAGGAGTGCCTGGGTCTCACCCACAGTGATCTTTTTCAGGTAGAAAGGAGGATGAAGGGGTAGAGACCTGCGAGCATGTGCAGGGGCAGAGGACTGTGGGGGGGGTGGCGGCCGGCAGGTCCATGAAGAGGAGGTTAAAGGAGGAGGTAATGGTTAGGGAATTATTGCAGTTGGCCTCGCCAATGGTCATGTCAGTGACTTACACTTTGGTCAAACCACCAACAAGATTTTTTACGTTCTTCCAGAAACGTCATGGGTCATTTGCAGCGGCAATCAGTGCTGCACTGCAGTACTCGCTTTTTGCGGCACGTATGGCCCGTTTGCAGGAGTTCCTTAGCTGTCGGTACTCCTGGAGGTCTTTTTGGTTGCGAGATGCCCTGTATTTTGGCCAGGACTTGTCACGCCGCTTCATAAGGGAGAGGAGCTTGCTGTGAAGCCATTTCGTGACCATATTATGAAGCTATAATACCATTGAAATGTTCTGGTGACATGTGAACCTTGAGATGGTAATGTAGCCAAGAAATTCACAGTCTGTTGTCTGTTATTTTTGTAACTATATGGATGCAGTCAGGAGCTTACCTCCATGTGCCTGCCTGGAGTTGCAATCACCAGCTTTCCCCTGAGCAGCTTCTTCTGGTGCCCAAGCCACTTGTTTCCTGTGCTCCCTGGCCCTTGCCTGAACTGAAGCCAGGGTATGGAGACAACAGCAGCAGAATATTTCTTCTTTAGCAGTAGTAGCTGGAGAATTGTGTAAACATTTCAATCCCCCACCCCCAGGAACAAGGCACCAGTGGGGCGGAGAGGAACTGGGCGCAAAAGATTGATTTCTCAGGCACTGATTGCACCTATAATGATATCAGCAAAAAGCCACTTGTACATACATGCTCCCCCCCCCCCCCAAATACACTGCATAGCAGGGTGGGGAGCAACCAGGCATATTGTGTCTTTTTTGTTTTAGTTTGCGTCAGCAGCAAGCCAGCTTTCACAGTACATGGCAGTTACAATAGAAGCTGGCTCACACTAAGCACGAGGATTTAGACAGCGTGAGGGCAAGGTTCTATCATATAATATTATTGTTCAGAGCTTGGAAGGATAGTATTACAAAATCTCATAATACTATTGTTGCAGCTCTAAAAATTGTATTATAGAATAATTTTGGTATAGGTTTTGATGGTATTAATACCATTATCCATATATTATAATAGAATATGCAAATGCTAGCTCTAAAAGGATACGCAAATGCAGGTTACTGTTCATACAATTGCAACCTCCCACCCCCACCCCCCAACAGGCGGTGCAGGTTACTTACACACGGGAATGTTTATGACTACAGTATCGAACAAGGACTCAAAGCAGGTAAGGGGATGATAGCCACAGTCATTAGGGTTGCTCAACTGTAAAAACAGGCATTATGGAGAGTTGAAAAGAAAGTGGTTTGGGCCCATCAATTAAAAATGCTACTCTGGGAAGTGAATGAGTGATTGGCAAGGAGTTGTTGAAGAAGATTAATCAACAGACATTAAGAAATGCTGAAATTACCATTTGCATAAGGGTGAGAGCAAAGCGTGGGGTCTCTTGTCTTGTGGCAGACAACCTTTGTGTGTGTTTCAGCACAGTCACTGCAAATATGGCACATACAGCAGGAAGATTACTGCAAAATTATTCACTGAAATTATTATATATGGCTCTGTCAGTGAAGAACACAATTTTACTTACCCCATGAATCTCTTATGGAAAAACTGTTAAATGTACTGTGCACCTGTTTTAATACTTGTGAACCTTGTGATGCCTGTTGTCTCTGTGATACCTACTTCCCAATATGCATCAGCTATAATTACTGTATATTGATACCTCTGTATGTATTTACTGTAACTAACTCTGGGTCACCCCTGAAAAAGGGATCTCTGGTCTCAGTGGGCTTACCCGGTTACCAAAATCTAAATAAATAAATAAATGTCCTCTAGGGTGTTTTAGATACCTGGGAGCATAGAGCATGTTTGGAATGTTGGAGGTATATGGGAGTGTAAGGGCCAAACATCCATCGTGTTTAGGGATATGTTGTGGTAATCTCATCAGAGGAGCCCCTGCCTTACAACATAAAACCTGTACCTGCATAAGCACAGCTACCACCTCAAGCCTGGGTTGCTGGAGTAGAGGCACCATGAACCAAATACCAGGGCACCAAATAACAACAGACCACATACAAACTGAGACCAAACATGGAGACAGGAGCAAGCTGGGTGCATTTACTTTGTTACTGTAAGGTGGTACACAGTCTAAAGACATTTCCATTTCAGTTACTCCATCGATATCATTTCACAGTACAGTACTAGCCAAATCACACTGTACTCTTGTTATCCAAACTGGGGCTCTGATTTCCATCCCCACCATCCTGTGGCATATCCTATGGCATATCTCCTTAAGTTACTCACAACATTAGCATAATTCACCATTAGGGTTCCAGTAACAAAAGTTTGGAAATGCGGTCTTAGGGTTTCCAACCCTAACACCTTACCCCCAGCCTGCATGCAGGAACAGGTGTGTGGGGTGCCTTGGGGTTGCGAACCCTAATGCTCACCTCATTCCATAACTAAGTAAGCTGAGATGGGTACAGTATAGGAGAATGGGGTGAGCATTAGGGAACACAAACCCCAAGGCACCCTCCGTGCCTGTTCCTGCATGCAGAGTGGGGGTGGGGTGTTAGGGTTGGAAAGCCAGGGTGGGGGTGGGGTGTTAGGGTTGTAAACTCTAAGACCGCATTTCCCAACTTTTGTTGCTGGAACCCTAATGGTGCATTAACAAAGTTTTTTTTACAAAGAATTTCCTTACTTTTTGAGAAAGTATAATTGCAGGTTTATTTGCTTGTGGGAGTGCAGGGCTCATACAATCATAATTTTTGAGGGATTGTAATTGCATCCTTATTTTTCTGTGAGGGCTCTGTGCTCCCATCACTCCATAATCCTCTGCATATTTGTGTATGGGAATGCAGGGCCCTCCAGGTAATGCACTGCCATCTATGCATAAGGCCTGCACTCCCACTACTCCATAATGGTATTCATATTTGCATCTGAGAGCATACAGTGCCATCCATCCATAATGTTTGAGATATTGTAATTGTATCCCTATTTTCTTGTGGGAGTGCAGGGCCCTCTGGGCCCTGTGCACCCATCAGTCCATAATGATATCCATATTTGCATGTGAGAGTGCAGGGCCTAGCCATCCATGCATAATTTTGAGATAGTGTAGTGCTACCTTTCTTTGCCTGTGGGAGTGCAGGGCCCCCTGGGCCCTGTGTGCCAATGCTGTAGTGTGCAGATCCAAAGAAACACCTGTCATTGCAATGTTCTCCTATAGAAAGCACAGAAAAATGTGAAACCTGTGTAACTCACCACAAAATGATTATATTTTCACAAAATCAGCAAAAGACACATCACTGGGGCAAGCCATCTGTACCCTGGAAATTTCAGAAGAAAATTGCAAACTGTGGCCAGGATATTCAAAGGGGTTATGCCATGTGCAACCCCCCCAATGTGCCCCAGCAAGATATTTAAAGGGGTAAGTTGCACTGCACAAATCCCGATGTGCCGGGGCGCATTGGTAATGTATGCAGCACAAATGCAGGGGGCGTGCCCATTCACATATGGCATATCCCAATATTCAGCCCGGGATGTGCGGCGCATATGCTGGCAGAACCCTGCTTTGCATCACATAGAGGGGCTCAAAGTTGAGCCAAAAAAAAGGAACAAAGCCAGGCCACCCACAGGCAGGCTGCTGTATTGCAGGGCTCAACACAGCAGCCGCCAGCCATGGGTGGCCACCCGCCCACCCAGAACACCATCCACAAGCACCCATATAGCCCCTGGTAGTCCAGTGGTACCCCCTCACTCCCCGTTAGTCCGTTCACAGTAATAATGTCTAAAATCCAGCCCTGGTAGTCTAGTGGTTCCCCCCTCCCTCCCATAAACCCAATTGCGGGCAAATGTATACTTAAAATCCCTGGTGGTCTAGTGGTTCCCCTTCCCTCCTGTTTCACCCTATCGTGAGCATTCCAGACATATAGCCCTCCTGGTGGTCTAGTGGATTCCCCTCCCTCCCATCCCACCCACAGAGGACTCCCGCCACCCAGCTCCTCCCCATCATGGTGGCGGCTGCACCCTCCTGCATACCTCCCGGCCACCCACTGAATGACAGCTTACAGTATGATCTGAAAGCCTATTGGTCCACAGTGTGGACCAACGGGCTTGCAGACCATACTGTACTACTCATGCACAAATATGTGAATGAACATGTTGAAAGATGCATTACTCATTTATGGAAAGATTTCCAGATAGCTGAAGTGGTTTTGTGGAACAACAATGTTAGAAAACATGAGATATGAAAGAAACTATTATTCCGTTAATAATCAAATAGCTAAATTTGCAGAAATGTGGGGCTCAATACAATAGGCTTTATCAGAAAGTAGGATCTAAGAGGAGCACTAGATCATGATATCATTTAGCATATCATAATCAAAAGTTTATAGTTCTAAAATATGTAAAGTAATATTTGTGTGTATATTCCCCTCAAAGGGAGAAGAATAGTGATATAGAAGCTGCTATGTATGTATGTAGGTATAACATATTGGAGGGGATGGCTGCTTTTTCTGGAGACTTTAAGGAAATTCTATTTATTAGGCTAAGTTAAAGGGAAAATAAACATTGGAGGGGTCACTCAAAGTGTGAAAGTGCATGAAAAGATATTTCAAACAAGGTACTGGACTTCCTTGTATGTGTCAGGAGTCCTGAGATATGACTAATTAATCTGTAAATCAAAACAAGGCAGCAGCCATTTTACAACGGGAAGTGATGTCACTGGGGGGCAAGCTACATGTTGTTAATTACAGCTTCCCCCTCAGTGACATAACTGTTGGTCTCATGATTCAATGAAATGCCTGCTGCCTTGTTTTGATTTACAGATGATTTAGAAATTCATATCTCAGGATTCCTGACACCTACAGGTAATCATGATTCCTCATTTGAAAGATCTTTCTATGGGTTTTCACAATTTGAGTGACTCCTGCAATGCTTACTTCCCCTTTAATATGGAAACTTAAGAATGTTTACAATGTCTTATCTTTGGATATTCAAACACCAATAAAGATTATGTTTAAAAAAAAACAAAGCTATGAAAGAAGGGCCCTGTACATCTGTATCTATAGCCACATGGAAGCACATGGCTTAGTGGGACCTGCGCTTCCATAGCTAGATGGACTGCTCACTTGATACGCGGTCTGAAGCACCCTATGCACATGCATCTGTAGCTACATGGACATGCAGGGCCCAAAAGGCCCTGCGCTTTCACAACCAGATGGACTCCTCAATTGAAGCAGGGCCCAAAGGGCACTGCACATCTGCATCTGTAGCCACACTGAAGTGAAGGTCCCAGAGGGCCCTGCACTTCCACAGCCTGATGGACACCAAATGCATTTGCAGGGGAATGAACGTATATGGTCCAGAGGGCCCTGTGTGTCTGCATCTATAGCCACATTAAAGTGCAGGGCCCAGAGGGTGCTTAACTTATGCAGCCAGACATATCTGTTCACACAGGTCCAGAAGGGACCTGTGTGAATGAGAATACAATTCCACTATCTCAAAAACAAAGGTAATTAATTGCAAAAAACTGCATAAATGCACCAGCTAGGATTCAACTTAAAGCAACAAAAGTAGGGAAATGTTGTGTTAGGGTTTCCAACCTTAATTCCTCCCCACCCTACCAAGCAGCAAAAGGACAAGAATCTACAAGCAACCACAGACAGCCATCTTCAAGTAAGACAGAAAACATACCATTGTTTCCAGATGACCAAGGCTTAGACAGAGGGCCCCATGAGGCCTGCACCTCTGCAACCAGAGGTACAGAAGCACCAGCCAGGATGTAACACAACAGTGTTATACTGTTCACAAATATGCTGCAGTATGCTGCAGGGAACAATGTAATTCAAAGGCAATTATGCCCTTTCTTACTGCAGTATGTTGTGACATGTCATTTACTGCAGTTTACTGCATTGCATCATTGTTGATTCCACTGTACTCATGTATGCTGTACGAGGTATGTGGCTAGATAGCATGATCTGTTAGTGTATGCTTTACTATACGCAGCTGTGTAACTGAAAAACTGCTACTTCCTTGAACAATTTCTAGATCCACTGCTGAAACCATTATTCACACATTGCAATAGTACATACGACTGCATAACTGCAGATTGCAGACCCCAGTGGGGCCTGCCTTTCTGAAGCCAGAAATCACTGCATAGGTCTTACAACTGTGGTTACTGAGCCACAGGCCCCTCAGGGGCCTGTGGTTCTACAGACAGAAGTAGTGTTGCAATTTTTGTATCATGGATTTTGTGGCCCCTGCTCTTCTACAGCCCCCTTAACTTGACAGTTGAGAGATTCTGGACTTCAGGATGGTGGACCTTGGCAAGATGAGGAAGCTGTTGCAGAAGAAACTAGAAGGGGCAAAGGCAGCTGAGGAGCAGTAAAAAAATAGGAATTGATAAAGGATGCAATGTTGAAGCTCATAAATCACTGTATCAGGATGGAAGGGAAAAATTAGAGGGCATAGAGGGCCAGGAAACCACTGTGACTCACAGGGGAGGTGAGAGAGGCTGTGAGGAGGACAAATAAGGTGTTCAGAAAAAAACAAACACAGCCAGGATGAGGGAGAAAGGGCAGAGTATCTAAACCAGATGAAGGAAACCAAAATGCTGGGAGGGGGAAAAATTTGATGTGGAGCTGAGAATAGTGGAGAAGATGAAGAAGGGGGGGGTAAAACATTCTTTGGCTACATACTTAAGAAATGCATAACAAAAGAGTAAATAATCAGGCTGAAGAAGGGAGATGGCTGGTGGGAAGAGGATAAAGAGAAGGTCGATGTACTAAATTAGTTTTTCTGTTGTGTATTTACAGTAGATGATAAGCAGCTATTACCAGGTGGTGTAGTCATGTCAGTGGGGACAGTGAGAGTGTCAGCAAGTATCTAATCTCAGAGGAAGGGGTGCTGAACAGACTAAATGCACTGAAGGCAGAAAAGTCCATGGGCTCTGATGGGCTGCATTCCCTCATACTGAAAGAGAAGGGGGAGGTCCTAGATTCCCCAGTGATTTAGCTCATCAACAGCTTACTGGAGGCAAGGATGGTATCATAGGACTGGAGGATGGAAAATGTAGTTCCTCTGCACAAGAGTGGAAGTAGAGATACACCTGGGAACTAGACATGTCAGTTTAAGGTCCATAGAAGAAAAGCTGCTAGAAACCCTAATAAAGGAGAGGCTGATGGATTTCCTGGAGGAGAGTGGACTTCAGGAGGTCAGACAGCATGGGACCACTGGAGGGGAGGTTGTGTCTGCCGAACTTAATTCACTTCTTTAATTGGGTGACAAAGGTGATAGACAAGGAGTAGGCAGTGAACATACTGTAACTAAGAGGAGGAAAATGACCACTACATGAGGACTGCCATTTGTTGTTCTGTGAATGCTGAGCCCATCCTTCTGTTTTTAGCTTGTTTTGTTTTAAAATTATAATAAATAATGATTTGTGCATTTGCTAGCAAAAGCTTTTAGAAACAGCTCAGTTAACCTAAAGCACCCTGCGAATTCTGCAAAATCAATCAAATCGCTGCTCACCCCCACCCCTGCCCTTAATGTCAATGCCTCCATCGTCACTGAACCAGGTGCTGTGGCCTCAGCTTTTAACACTTTTTCACAAGTTGTGTGGACTCTCTTCTATCCTCACTCCCAAATCCCACCCATGCCCGACCACTCCCAATCCACCCACCTCCCTGTCATTCGCCTTTCATTTGGCCACCTCAACCGAAGTGCTAAAAACACTGCGGGCACTAAACCACACCAAAGGTAAATGTTCCTCGGGTCTGGACTCCAAAATGCTTTACCTGTCTGCCCCAGCCATCGCCAGCCCTCTGGCCGCTTTCTTCAATCTCTCGTTCTCGCTTGATTCAGTCCCATCCAGTTGGAAACATGCCACAGTCATCCCTCTCCCGAAAGGGCGCGACCCCTCCTCACTGGTAACTACCACCCTATTTCCCTACTCCCCATCCTAGCCAAAATTCAGGAGTGCCTTGTGCTCACCCAATACTCCTCCTTTCTCGACTCTTCCTCTTTCTTCACACCCTACCAATCTGGTTTTAGGAAGTCTCACTCCACTGTCACCTCCATGCTATGGCTCACCATCCTTACAGGTATGAATCACGGACACATCACCTCAGCTATCTTTGTCGACCTTGCCAAGGCGTTCAACATGGTCATCTGCACCCTTCTACTATCCAAACTCGCTAATGCAGAACTCTCAGGAACAAGCACCAAATGGTTCCAATCCTACCTAGCTGGTAGGACTCAATCTGTAAGAATTAGTCATCATACTTCTGTCCCCCTCCCTGTAAATACTGGAGTCCCCCAAGGCTTGGTCCTCGGCCCGATCCTGTTTTCCATTTTCTTGAATGACCTGCCCTTGGTATGTTTACACACATCCATACACGTGTATGCAGACGACACGGATGACTTCACTGCTGACCAGCACTGGTTTCTCTCTAACCAGCTCTTCCTAAATCTCAAGAAAACCATCTCCTTAACCTTCGGTAGCAGACAGAGACTCTCCTGTCTCCCCACCACCCCCACTTTCCACACCATTAATGGGACACCATTGGAGGTCTGCACCTCCTTTTGGTACCTGGGGGTCTGGCTCAACCAGCACCTCGACTTTTCAGCTCACATTGACTCAATCCACAAGAAACTACACCCCAAGCTGGATGCCTTATATTGAAATAGGGGCTGCATCCCCTCAAAACCCGCAAGGCTATCCTACAGAAAATGATCCTCCCGATACTTGACTATGGCGAAGTAGTATACAACGCCACCCCCAAATCCACTCTAGCAAGACCTGACCCCCTTTTCCACTCCTTCTGCCATTTTGCCCTGGACTGCCCTCCCTCAATGCACCACTGCGATCTCTACAAGTCTCTAGACCTTCCTTCGCTCCAGGACCAGAGACAGATCCATGGTGCAAGGACAACTGTGAAATTCTGGGCTCAGTCCCTCCCCCCTTACCTCGAGTCCACCCTCGCAGCTCAACCCCCCTCTGCGTACTCTCTCAGGAACACAGACTCCCAGCTTCTATATGTTTCACACATGTCCACAGCCAAAGAACAGGCTGCCTTCAATTACCGCATGCCTAAACTATGGAACTCCTTGCCGGCTGACATTAGGGACACAGATAACACCCAGTAGCGCAACCTGCTCCTTAAGTCATTTCCTCCCCACCTGCTCCTGTGGTCAGTCCTGCCATGTACCAAATATCCCACCTCTCACCCTTAATTTCTATCACACTTGACGCATCTCTACGTGCCTGTCCCAGGACCTCAGTGCACTCCCTGGAGTAAACAGGCCTGCAGTCACTCCATTGCCATAGTGTTTCTTGTGTTCATGGTGTGTGACCATCAAGTTTAATATAGGCACTTTACAACTTAGATGAATTACTGACCCACTGGACTTGTTAGCTAGTTAATTTAACTACTGTGCTCTGTGTACCAACTGCCTACCTCAGCATCTAAGTTTATGATACATGTATTGCTATTTGAACTCTATAATTCTTGTGTTTGTTGCTGTTATGTACTGTAAATACTGTGCATTCAATGCTGTATACATCCTTTCCCCCTCCCCCCAGGACGCATCTGGAATCGAGCAGTACTCCATTCAGTATGCCTTCCTGGTGAAACTCATAAATAAATAAATAAATAAAATTGAGGTAATGTTTCCTTATTTTAGGATTATTTGCTCAGTTTTTTCGGCAGTATCGAGGTACTTGCATTAGGGCCTTTTACAACTTGTGAGCTTATTGCTTAGAAACTGAATGTCATTTACTTTAAGCAGCATTGCAATTACCATCAGCAGTAGCTCAGTTATTCTTATATATTGCAAATACATCTTTTAACTGAACATTTTTTAATCTGTAACCCTACTGCAGTTCAACTTGGACCATCCTGCAGGGTACAGAAAATCCACTATCTATTTCATTTTCCTAGCTGGACATTGTGCTGCTTTCTGCTATTACAACTATACAAACATTTTGTCATAATTACTAGTCATTGAAACCTGCCGCCAGTATTTTCTTCCTCACTGGTTCTTCATTGTTTACTTCTTTTATTCTGGATTACAACTGGCTTTTGGACATGACCGTTTCCATGGTCGATCTTCTAGAAGAAGCAGCCCATTGTGGTCTGCTGTCTCTGCTTTTCATTGCTTGGACAAAGTTGAGGGACTGTCATGTTTGCTGAGGGGGGCTTTGTTTGCCCTGAACAATCAGGTACCGAGTCAAGTCGGGTGGTGAACCTGATCAAACAGGACTTGGGTTGGGACATGCAGTGTTTTGATCAGTGGGCTTTGTGTGGCTGAGCGGTGTCGGTGGCCTGGTGGCCATGGGACATTTTGCCTGAGATTGGGTCCCCTGCTGGTGTTGATCTGCTCATGGTCCGACCCTTACTGAGAGTCCGCTGCCCTGTTTCATCTTGGAGGCTCCTATCATTTGAAGAAGGCTTATGGTGGGAGAGGTGGAAGACTATGTTTGCTGGCAAAGGCACCTAGCTTCACCTGAGCTATTTTCTTCTAGGTAGCTTGTAAGGACAGATCAAAGAACCTTACCAGAGCAAGGAAAAGGATTTAACGTTTCTTTTGGCTAGGCAGATTTACGGTGTGTTATTTTATTTTGTATTCACAGGGATTGTTACTGTTTGTTGCTAACATTTTATTGCTTTATTTTTCTTTGATTCAAATTGTTGTTGCTGGGTATACCTTCTGCTGCATTACCACAGGATGTGCCTACAGGTGTGTGCTTACAGAGTACTGCTGTAATATTCTGATTCAAATTGTCTTTTGCAAGGTATATCTTCTGATACTGCTTTATTTTCTCTGTAGCAAAGTGTTTCTTACAGGGCATATCATCTGTGAAATTATTAGAGGTGGTGCTTACATTTTTGTGATTTTTTATCATTAGGCTAAGCAAAATTACTGTTTGCAACTATTTTATTTTTTTGCTGAAAGGTTTTTGGTTTGTCTCAGAGGTGTTGCAGTCTCCTTCTCACATTGAAGGAGCTAATTGCTTTCCTCCCACAGCTCTTCCAGGGGATTAGGTGTATAACCGGGGGTGGAACTGACAAACTGTTAGTAGCTTCCAGCAGAAGGAAGGGTTAAAATGTCAGGTTAGTTGATATCTTGGAGGTGGAAGACTAGGTTTGCTGGCAAAGGCACCTAGCTTCACCTGAGCTCTTTTCTTCTAGGTTGCTTGTAAGGACAGAGCAAAGAACCTTATCAGAGCAAGGAAAAGGATTCAGGCTTCTTTTGGCTAGGCAGATTTATGGTGTGTTATTATATTCTTTTGTACGCACAGGGATTAGAAACATAGAAGATGACAGCAGATAAGGACCACAAAGCCCATCCAGTCTGCTAACATTTTATTGCTTTATTTTTCTCCGATTCAAATTGTTGTTGCTGGGTATACCTTCTGCTGCATTATTACAGGTGTGCCTACAGGTGTGTACTTACAGATTACTGCTGTAATCTTCTGATTCTAATTGTCTTTTGCAAGGTATGTCTACTGTTACTGCTTTATTTTTCTCTGTAGCAAAGTGTTTCTTACAGGGTATATATTCTGTGAAATTATTACAGGTGGTGCTTTACAGGTTTTACAGTTGTATCTATCATTAGGATAAGCTTTCAGGGCTACTGCATTTGTTGCTGGCTGATTGTTTCTGCTCTTACCTCCTTGTTTCTTTCATCCGTGGTTCTTCTTTTTTGGCAGGGGAAGATCCCAGCCACCCACCCCCATCCCCAACCACCACACACTATGCACCTTTTATAGGGTAGCACAGTCGTGACATTTCCTGTAGCTTGTTATAACGAGTTATACAAAAAAAAAAACACAAAATCAAACTTTTGCTTTCATTTTCTTCCTTCTAATTACTCTGACCAGGTTATAAACCCAGCAACTTATCTGGAATGGATATTATTAACTGCAGGTACTGCGGGACACTTTTCAAAAGGGCAGTTATACAGGATTTAGGACACTGTCCTACGTACTGGGCCATTGGAGATCTAAAGGCTCAGCTCCAGGCAGCATGGGCAGAGACTGTGTGCCTAAAATTGCATATTCAGGAGGAAATATATTATAAGAACCGCCCACCATTTCTCCAACATCCAAAAGAAGCACCTTGACTGCAGAGGGTAGCTGGTCCGGGAGGTTGGCAGATGGTTAGGAGGGGCAAATCGGGTGCCCCATCACTCAGTGCTCTCCAACATATCACCTCCACAAACCATATAAAACTACAAACAGGTATCTGCCTCTATCTGCGAAATCAAATAAGGGTCAGAGGACACTACAGAGCAGGACACTGCAGCACAGGAGCTAGCACAACAAAACTCGCCCAAAACAGGAACCAAAACAAAAAAAGCAAAAAGGAAATCCAAAACACCTTCCAATCATAGGAGACTCCATGATTCAGGGGGTTGATACTTATCTCCAGCCAGGGGTAATGGTCAGATGTCTCCCAGGTACATCAGCACAGAGAGACACTGACTACATTGCTAAAATTGTACAGGAAGCAGGAGAAAACATTGATGTCCTAGTACACATAGGGACTAATGATCTCTCCAACTGGTCAGTTGTGGAAACCAAGGAACACCTGACCAGGCTGGGGGACAAACTATCATCCATTTCATCCAGCATCTCCTTCTTTGAGATCCTGCCAGTCTGGGAGAGGGGGGCAGATGGACAGAAGGTCAGAGAAGGGGAGATAGGGGAGCTAAACATGTGGATCAAGGGCTGGTGCCAGGAAAAAGGACACAAATTTGTAGGTAACTGGCAACAGTTTTGGGAGCAAACGTTCTTTAAATTCGATGGACTGCATCTGACTAAGGAGAGAGTCAGTGCATTGGGACAGAAGTTTGACGTCTTTGCAGAATATTTAAACTAGCAAATGGGGAGAGGGGTGCAGCACCCATTACGTTGAATGGGAAGAACACCCTTCCCCCCTCAGTTAGTGGTCAAACAGGAGTTCAGCATGTTTGTAGTTCATTTGAATCACCAACTAAGGAAAAAGGTCCAGCTCCCCATACGACGCACAGGGAAAATGCCAGACCTCGCCCAACAACTAACACACCAAAATCTGGCCAATGGAAAATCATGTACACAAATGCTCACAGTCTGGGAAACAAGATCCCGGACCTGCAGACAATAATGACAGAGGTTAAACTGGACATGGTAGCCATTAGTGAGACATGGTTTACCAGTAACCACACTTGGGAGACTTCAGTATCTGGCTATGTACTGTTCAGAAGAGACCGAGGTGCAAAAAGGGGGGGAAGGGGGGAGTGGCCCTTTATGTCAATGAAAATATCAAAGTCACAGAAATTCAGAATACACACAAGGAGCCAGAAGAACTGTGGGTCACCTGGAAACAGGAAATGGGACAGCCATACGAACTGGGGTTGTCTACAGGCCTCCAGACCAGGGGGAGGACATAGACACATTACTGTTAGAAGATATACAAAACATGACAGCTAAAGGGGAGGTTCTGATAAAGGGAGGCTTCAATATGTCAGATACAGATTGGTCAATACCAGCAGGAACATCTGCCAGAACTAGACACATAGTGGATTCCCTGGGGGGGGGGGCCTCAAACAACTGGTACAACAACCCACAAGAGACAGGGCTATCCTAGATCTAGTACTGACTAACAGGGAAGGATCACAGATCTCCAGGTAGAAGGTCACCTGGGGGCCAGTGACCATCACATGGTATGGTTCAATTTGGCCACTAGAACTAAATCATTCCATTCCAAGGCAAAATATGGGACTTCAGAGGAGCTGACTTTGATAAGATGGCCAACAGAGTTAAACTAGCCCTGGCAAAAAGAAATACAGGTGAGGGGGTACGGACAAAGTGGGCAAGCATTAAGGATGCAATACTTGAAGCAACATCCCATTGTGTTAGAGAGAAAACAAAGTACAAAAGAAGAAGGAAACCACTTTGGTTCTCAAAAACAGTAGCAGAAAAGGTCAGAGAACAAAAGGCTGGCCTTCAGGACAAAAAAGGGAACACAGAGGGATGAAGATAGGGAGGCATACCAAACTTCCCTAAGGGAAGCAGGGAAGGCAGTAAGGTAGGAAAGGCCCAAACTGAGGAAACACTAGCACAAACAGTGAAAGAAGGTGATAAGACTTTCTGTAGATACATTAGTGAAAGGAGAAAGTCCAGAGGGGGGTATTGCTAAGATCAAAGGGGATAAGGGTGTGTGTGAGGAGGAGGACCATGTAAAAGCATCTATCCTAAATAGATACTTCTGCTCAGTATTTACTGAAGAGAAGGTAGGGCAGGGCCCACAGCTCAGCACCATGGACACGGGGGGTGTCTGGTCCCTTCACAAAAAAAGGATCCTACAAGAGCTCGATAAGCTCAGGGTGGACAAGGCAATTGGACCTGATGGCATACATCCCAGGGTACTAAAGGAGCTAAGGGTGGAACTCGCACAGCCATTATCAGAACTGTTTAGTGAGTCTCTGAGCACAGAAGACGTCCCAGAAGACTGGAGAAGGACTCATGGGATCCTGCTCCACAAGAGTGGTAGCAGAGGGCCGGCCCGGTGGCGCTGAGGGTTGAGGCACTGGACGCCACACCTCGCTCCACGCCGGCGACCCGGGTTCGGAAACAGACTCGGGTCACTGGTGGGCCGGCCGGGGGGAGTTAGGCTTGAGCGTCCCATGACAGCTCGCCTACTCCGGGGAGGGTTAAGGCTATAGCCGAACACTTGTCTGACTCCGAGTGGAGGCTCGGAGCACTGCAAGCCCCCAATGTTAAGGGGAAGGGCTGCCAACATACAGCGTGACGTCGGCGCTCTGCGCCTTGACGTCAGGGGTCCTACGCTGTAGGGGGTGGGAGAAAAAGTGGAAAAACACCTGCCATAGCCGGGAAGAAGGAGCCTCCGTAGATGTGCCCTCGATGTGCCTTTGCCCGCCCTATGGCCCCCGGACCGATGAAAGTTGATTGTTGGGGTAAGGGGTTCTGCCCCATCCCTGCTCGGGGGTAAACCGAAGCTCTATGGGGTTCCTGTGGGGTCATAATGGGAAGGTGGAAGGCAGAGGGATGTCTACCTTGAGGCTCCTGAAGGGTCGGGGATGGCAGCAGGAAAGGCGAATAAATATTAATTAAAAAAAAAAAAAAGAGTGGTAGCAGAGAGGAGGCAGGGAACCACAGACCAGTCAGTCTTACCTCAGTAGTGGGCAAGATTATGGAGGCACTCCTTAAGGAAAGGATAGTGCAACACCTGGAATCCATAAGAGCGCAGGATCCAAGACAGCATAGGTTTACAACAGGAAGGTCCTGCCAAACTAATCTCATAGATTTCTTTGACTGGGTAACCAGAGTGGTGGACCAAGGGGGAGCAGTTGATGCCGCCTACCTTGACTTCAGCAAAGCTTTCGATACTGTTCCACATAGAAGATTGATTAATAAGCTGGGTAGGTGCGGGGTAGGTCAGAAGTTGGTCAACTGGGTGGCAAACTGGTTGACGGGTAGAAAACAGAGAGTGGCGGTAAACGGTATACAGTCAGAAGAGATGCAAGTCACAAGTGGGATACCACAGGGATCAGTCCTGAGGCCAGTCCTCTTCAATATCTTCATCAGTGACATTGCAGATGGACTGGAGGGAAAGGTTTGTCTGTTTGCAGATGACACCAAAATCTGCAACAGAGTAGAAGATCCAGATGGGGTGGGCAGAATGAGAAGAGATCTGGATAAACTGGCAAAATGGTAGGAAGAGTGGCAACTGGGGTTTAACACAAAGAAGTGCAAGATCATGCACATAGGGAAGAGAAACCCTGAAGCCATCTATAGGCTGGGAGGGGAGTTGCTGGCAATCACAAGGGAAGAAAGAGACTTGGGCATCATCATCACAGATGACCTGAAATCATCCAAGCAGACCACTAAAGCAGTAGGTAAGGCTAGAGGGGTGTTGGGGTGTATTAGTAGGGGTATCACAAGTCGTAAGAGGGAGGTAATAATCACGCTTTACAAGACACTGCTTAGGCCTCATCTGGAGTACTGTGTGCAGTACTGGAGGCCACACCTTCACAAGGACATTAACCAAACTGAGGCAGTCCGGAGAAGGGCAACCAAAATGGTGCAGGGACTGCATCAGAAAATATATGAGGACAGAGTAACAGAGCTCAATATGTATACCCAAGAGCAAAGGAGGGAGAGAGCGGTGATATGATCGAAACATTCAAACACGTTAAGGGCATTAACAAGGTGAAAGAGTCTAACATGTTTCAATATAAGAAAAATAGCAGGACAAGAGGGCACAGCATGAGATCAGAGGGAGGCCGATTAAGGGGTAATGTGAGGAAGTTCTTTTTCACAGAAAGGGTGGTGGATGCATGGAATGGCCTACCTCAGCAAGTGGTGGATATGAATACAGTGCAGGGCTTCAAACAGGCATGAGGTAGGCATGAAGGAGCAATACAGATGAGTATGACTAGATAGGCCATTGACAGAGCAAAGGCCGATGGCACATTCATAAGGTAGAAAAAGAAATTGGCAGACCGGATGGGCCTTGCAATCCTTATCTGCTGTCAACTTCTATGTTTCTATGAGTGAGTCTCTAGTTCTAATTTCTTGTCTCTTTTCTGCACCCGATGACAGAAGAGGAGGCAGGGGAGACAAGGGATCATTGTTGGGCCCTGGACTCCTAAGGGCAGTACCTGCCCTGGTTTAGCATCCACAACTGCATGTTGGAGTCCTGTGACAGAGAGTAAGATTTTGGTAAAATTTATTTCATTGAATTTCTAACTTTGCCTTGTTCACTTTTACACATTGCTCCTTCAAATCCATGCTTGACTGTGGATTACTTCATTTGTGACATCTGCTCATGAAGTGCTGTGCTGCTGGATTTTTTGGCTTTCTATAAGGCTGTTTTGCATTTAAATTCTGCATCATTTATGCATTCTTAGTCATTGTCAGCAAATTCTGAAGCCTGTTGCCTGGTTCTTTCTGGTACTGCTGACTGATGTAAAAACTAAGGGGTACTGTTATTTGTATGCCTGCCTCGAGTGAATGATTTCTTAATGTTATTGTATTAGTGTTGGTTGTTGTGTGACTGATTGTTTAGATTGTTCTTTGGGTGGAAAGGGTTGGTATTGAGGGAGGATGTTTATTATTGGGAGGCTTAGCCCGTGGGGTCTTTAGCAAAACTTTGTTGTTTGGGAGGTAGTCCCATTCTATGCTACTCCCCTGAGCTGCTGTGTATACTGCACTCTTTTGGGGGGGGGGCAGTGTACCTTGTTGTCTGCAGGTATTGACTATTGCAGGGAGTTGAACATCCTTTGGGGACACAAACAGAGACATTGGCATGCTCATGGGGGATTGGAGGAAAGGGATAATGATTGGAAGTGTAAGGTCAAGAAGACAATCTGGATATAGACTGGCCCAGGATAGAGGGCCTTCCTGTCTGTTACCAACCCCAAGTGTAAAGACCAAGTATTAACTGTATCAGAACACAAAGAGGAAAAAAAAAAAAAAAGTCTGTTGCAACAGCACTCTAAAATCCCCCTCTGTCTTGCTCTTATTCTACCTATTCCTTCATATAGGCTGGCCACCTATATGATTTTTGTAACTATCAGAATCTGTTTTTTTTTTTTTATACCTTTGTAGCTTTGATGCGTTGGTCTGACAACCCCGAGGATATGTAAATTAATGGTAAAACAAATGGAATAGATGTAAAATTTATTCCGGAGAATATTTTTGTTGAATTTGGCAATAACCATTTAAAAAAATAAATTCTGCTGAGTTGTACAATAAAGCCCGAGCCTGTATTCACCTTCCATGTAAGGATACTCAGTATTATGATTTCATGGAGTAAGTGTAAGTTTTAAAACTTAAAGCCTGACGTTAAAGTTGTTTGGATGTTTCCCATTTATAAATATTTGTCATATCCTGTTTTGTATGCATAAACGTAAACTATGGAAAATGTAAATAACTATGGAGGTACCTAGAAAGAATTGGAGTCCTTCCAACTAATGGACTGTTTTGTTTTGGTGCATATTTTCTTTGCCGGAGTGAAGAGGACACATCACAAACAAAGTAATCAGTAAAAAGAAGTAAACTTCTCTGTTGGAGCTAAATTTATTGTAAATAAATCTGTATAATACCTTTACAACCGTGCATAAGCTAGCGCTAGTTGTAATTTCCTTCTCGAGTGTGCGCAGAATCGTGAAGGTATTTTTTATCGTAATTTCTCCTGTGGTTAAGTTTTCCTGCTAAAAAGAAGTGAACTGTAGGATTCATACCTTCCGACAGCATTTTAAATCGATTCCAGTCAGTTTGAGGTTTTGGGTGAAAACGAAGGATTTTCTGGCTATAATCGGGGATGTGTCCTACTTCTTCATGCAGCCCTATCTAGGAGCCGGCCGGCCATTCTTTGAATGTATTTATGATGTCAGAAAAGAGGAGGTGCTTCCTAAAAATTGATTTAATGTTAAAACCATTGTAGCTCTAGA
Organism: Neoceratodus forsteri; assembly: GCA_016271365.2. Classification (NCBI taxonomy): domain Eukaryota; kingdom Metazoa; phylum Chordata; order Ceratodontiformes; family Ceratodontidae; genus Neoceratodus; species Neoceratodus forsteri. Next base: position 171,879,969 of record CM028135.1, read on the forward strand.
AAAATAGATTTAAAGCAGTATATGGATGGTTTAATTCATATAAAGGTGTAGCACTTTTATTTACAAAATAAAATATGCTGTATTTAACAAGGAAAGGTTGGAAATGAGATACAGGGGTGGAGTTTGATAGTCACCTGACCCCTGTCTTATATATATTTTGCAAAGTTAACCTAGAGAGTCAGATAGTCTGGGAGGTTTAGACCTGTGCTGACCTCCAAGAGTGAACTTCACTAGCGCTTTCTAGTGTTGTGATTTTGTTGCTTCTGATTTTGTTATTTTCGTTGACAAGTTCATTTGTATCATTTAAGTTGTTAATAAATTTGATTCCTGGATCATCTGCAAAGTTGAGCAAGCGTCCTCCTTATATCCCATTCTTCACACCAAGGACTCTCCAGATTATAGCAGAATAAGTAGTGAGAGGATCTGCTGGTGCTTTCACACTCCATTATAATGGAGGCATTTACACAGACTCCTCAACAGACCAGGTATGTGTCACAAAGACCTGGTTTGGTGACGACTTTGGATCTGTGCTGGAGGCATTTATCCCACTGGGTTATTCTGTGGTGCATTGCACAAATTGGGGGCACAGGGGGTGGGGTGACATCTAATTTAAATCCACTTTAGGACTGATGGCATACCCCATGATGGGAACCATTTCATTTGAATGCATAGCCATTAAAGGGTCTAGGTACAGACTGCAAAATCATTCTCATGTACCATCTTCCAGGTTAGGGGCATTCATTTTTGCAGGAAATGGAGAGCTTCATGGTCAGCCTGGAGGTGGACTTGTCTAGCCTGTTAGTGCTGGGTGATTCCAATGCTTGGGTCAAAAATGAAGTATCTCTGTTTGGACAACAGTTCCTCCAGTTTATGATTTCATTGGGCCTAGTACAGTCTGTTGCCATTAGGACTCACGAAAACCTTAGATCTGGTCTTCACGTTTGGTCTTGACATTAGTAGTTTCAAGGTTAGTCCAGTCAGCTAGTCAGATTATCATACCAGGCAAATCCTTTATGCCACCCCATTGTCAAATCCTTTCTTTGGAGATGGTCAGATATCACCCTGTTAGAAATTTGGAACCTGATAAAGTCCTGGTGAATCTGGACATCTCGAGCATGATATCAGCATGCGCCAAGGGAGCAGAGAATGCCATGAACAGTTATAAAAAAGCCCTTACAGTAGCCTTCAACTCTCTAGTACCCTATCAATCAATCAATCAAGTCTTTATTTAACCAGACGTTCATCGTTGAGCAGAAGCTCATTTGCAAGATGGACCTGAGTGGAGCATGAACAATTGTATATACAGGTCAACACAGGTATTTACAAGGCAATACAGATAATACTCTTTACAGAGAGGAAGAAAAAGAAGTTCATATGTACATAGAATTATACAGATATTGTACAGATTACACAGTATTTATACATAGAAGTGTCTATAGGAAGATAAAGCAGGTTATCTAAGGTTGCAGGAGGAAGTATGGAAGAAAAAATAAAATAAAAATATACACCAGGTAGAGGTGAAGGTGGGGGAAGAGGGAGGAGGGAAGTAGGGAGAAAGGCTAGGAGGCATGGTGCACAGAAAGGAGTTGGTAAAAGCTGGATGTAGAAAGGTGGATGGAGAAAAGGAGTATGTTGAGCCGGGATTGAATGCTATAAAGTACAGGGATATTAGGATGTCACAACCAGGGCAGTGAGCTCCTATCCGAGGTTGGGAAAGGAAGAATAAGGGATGGATGGGCCTAGTGTTGATAAGACAGGGGATAAGAGAGAGAACAATTAGGCTGGTGAGGAGCAAGCTGGAGGGTCAGTACTTAAAATTGGGTCTAGGCGTTATATACCAGTGCAGACACGGTACTGGGTCTGAGTGGGTGAAGCAGTTACATACTTCTCTGATTGTACAGAAATAAAGCATCTTGAAAGCATTTATACTGATTAGAGTGCTTAATTTGAGGTTTTTAGATTGTTCCATAAGGTGGGTAGCCGCAGAAGCTTATGGCTGCCTACTGTGAGCGGGATTTTTGCTGGGTACTTTAAGTGTAATAGCTGAGTAACTTCTTGTCGTATTTCCAATTATACTCAGGGAAGACAGCAGGAGATATAGTAAGGCAGCTTATTAGAGATGGCTCTATAGGTCCAGAGAGCGGCGTTTCTGTGGTGCCTGAACTTTAGTGATGTCCATCCCACTGCACGCATATAGGGTGCAGTGTGTCGAAGGGTCCCGTTATAAACCTCAGTGCTCGATGGTAGATGTGTCCAGTTTAGCCATGTAAGAGTTGGGGCATTGGCTGTAGAGAAGTCAAGCGTAATCAACCAATGATAGGAAAATGGATTGGACCAGTTGTTTCTTGGCATCTCTGGTGAGAAATTGCTGATTCTAAAAACAGTCCAAGCCTTTGCCAGTCGTTTTGCAAGTCCTCGATATGTTCAATGAAGGAGAGTCTTTGGTCTATCCAAACTCCCAGATACTTGAATTTTGTAACAAATTCTAGTTTTCACCTAGAACTGTGGTAATTTGGGGAACTGTCCCACTGGACACAGGGTTAGCTGTACGGATAAAAGGAGAGGACCATCGCTTTAGTTTTTTTGGCATTAAGGAGTAGCTTTTTTTGGAGGAGTTGGCTTTGCAAAAGGTTGACTTCTGACTGTAGGTCATTGCAGGCAGCTTCAGGTGTTGGGCGACTCACGTAGAGAACTGTATCATCTGCAAACAGATGGATGTTGGCTTCTTTTATACAGTAGTCAATGTTATTAATGTAGATTGCAAAAAGTAAGGGCCCTAATATAGAACCTTGAGGTACCCCTCTTTGCAGAGTTTTTAAGGGGGACAGGCCTCCTTCGGCTTTAACTTGTTGAAGGCGCCCTGTAAGATAGTCAGTGAACCAACGCAGAGAGGAGGGGTCCACACCTATGCTTTGAAGGGCGGAGAGGAGCAGACTATCAAGGAAAACAGCACAAATAAAGTTTTTGCTCTCAAGATTACGCTGCCAGTCGTTAGTAACTTTGGCGAGGGCTGAGATAGTGCTATGTTTAACTCTGAATCCGGACTGCATAGGATTTAGCAGTTCCCTAGACTCAAGGTGAGTCCTCAGCTGTGCATTTACAATTTTCTCTAGGAGCTTGGACAGGACCGGAAGGAGGAAATTGGCCTGTAGTTATTGAGAGACTGCCACGTGCTCACCTGATTTGAACAGTAGTATGACATGTGCTGTCTTCCATATAGGTGGTAAGGTGCCCTGAGACAGAGATAAGTTAAAAAGGTGGGTGATGGGTATTGCTAGTATGTGCAGGCAATTTTAGGAAGTAAGGGTCAAGGATTCGCCCCAGCACTTTTTCTAGTATCCAACTGAAGCAAGAGGTTCTCTACCTCTTTCAGTGTGTAGGGTTGAAGTGAGAAAGGCTGCTTATCGGAGTTTCAGGCAGTTGGCTGGCAGTCTGGGAGTGAAGCATGTTTGCAGGGAGTTATCAAATGCCATGCCTGCAGTAGCAAAGTGGTTATTGAATGCATCAAGTATATCCATCTTTTTAGGTTATAGTCAAGTTGCCAGAGGTAATCTTGGTGGAGTGAATTTCCTGGGGAGTGCTTAGCAGATCACTGATTGTGTTCCACAGCTTGATTGGGCTCTTTGTGGCAGAGTTGAGTTCGATTTGAAGAACGTGGCCTTCGATTCTCTGATTGTTTTGGTACATAAATTTCATAGTCTCTGAACTGGTTCCAATCCTCTGCAGTGTTCAGTCTAGTGCTTTTTCCAGAGCTTATCTCTTTCTAGAAGCAAGGACTTGATCTGAGGGTGAACCATTTACAGGTTTTGGTCCTAGTTCGAACTTTAATAAGGGGACATACTTATTAAGGGCCCTTGATAGAATGTTGTGGAAGATATTGTAAGCTGACGAATCGCTTTTGGCCAGGTAGAAATTCCAACTCAGGGAGTACTTAAGCTCATTTAGGTAGGCATGTTCATTGAAGTTGCGCCTGGATCTCTTCATAGAGAACTTGCTGATGGGTGCTGGGTTGTTGGTGGATCTTACTCCCGCAATAAAACAATGGTCGCTGGCGTCTGAGAAGAAGACATCAGCGTGGGAGAAGAGATGAGGTTTGCTCACCATTAGCACATCCAAAAGTGTACTTTTACTGGGGTTCTTCACGTTTGGGCGTGTTGGTTCAGTAATAAGTTGCGTCAGCCCATGTTCATCACAGAAGGATGCAAGGGGGGGCAGCTGTGTTAGAAGACCAGTCAAAGTTGAGGTCTCCTAAAATAATAGTTTCTGGCAGCCCTGTCCCAACTTGTCACTAGATATGACACAAGCTGTAGGCCAGCAGATGGTGGTCTGTGGCATCCTATTCACATGAGTGCAGTAGTCTGTGTAATTTCCACTTTGAGATTGGCATTGATTGCTGGCGACAGATGCGAGGGATAAGCAGGAGGCAGAAAATTTGTCTTTAACGTGATAGCTACCCTCCTCCTCTGGCATGCCTATCAGCTCTGAACAAGGCATAGTTGGGTATGTTTACTTCTCTATCAGTGGTGCCGGGTCTAAGCCAAGTTTCGAAATCACAAGTATGTCAGGAGAGGTACGATTTACCCAGGTTTGTATTATACTATCTTTTAAGGAGGCTACATACGCTAATATGCAAGAAGCTTATTCCTTTTAAATTTGCTAGTTCTGCTGGCAAAGCAATAGCTTCTGGGGGGCCAGGGTTGAGTTCTACGTTGCCTGAACAAAGCAGGAGGATAAGTAGGATTTTTCTAAGAGCGCTAATTATAAGCTTGTAATTCCTGCCTTTCTCCAGTCTAGTAGATCTGATGTTTTTAGGGACTGGAAAGTAGCCACCATACAAGAGCTGATCTGTTGTAGCAAGAGCTAGTACCCCTACCACAATAGGCGGGAGGAGATAGAAGTCTGCGTGGTGGGAGGTGGGCCTTGTGGTGGGGAGTGTTATAAGTACTACTGGTAAGTGTGGTCCAAGAGCAGGGTCGAGGTATTGGTACTTGGAATCACGGAGGCAATTAAAGGATAAGTTGCCATGTGGTATACAGCACAAGGTGCCATTGTAGACCAAACATGATGGTAGTTCAGGTTTCCAATGCTGGGCAGCTGGTATCAGCAGAAGAAGGGGCAGTAAAAGGAGCCATATGGGCCCAACATGATGGTACCCCAAAAAGGGGCCACCTAATTAGCCAGGGGCCAAGTGGGGCTGCTGGATTAATGCTTATCAGTAGCTCTGATCCAGGTCGACCCAAATTTGATAGCATTAAAGATATTTACTGGTGAAGGCACAGCCAAGGAGAGCCTATGCGTTATATTAAGGCGAGGCCCTGAGAGTTGGATCCCGTAGGCTGGATAGAGAAGAGGGGGATCACGAGCTAAGTCTCTATTGGTGGGGCACTGCGCCAGGGGACGTGGACTAATATTTTGGTAGGAGCTACTGTATTTAATAATCAGCGGAGGTGGGGAAGGGGGGCCCTTGATTTCCGGCCATAGTTCACCCTGGTTTGATGATAATCTTAGGCAGTTGAAGACAAAGTATTGGAGGCTGAAAACATTCCTGTTGGAGACCAGGTCAGAGGAGCATAGACTGATGCTGAATATTCACTATGGCAAATATCAGAAGGTGTTCACACTAAAAAAAGACAGTAATCCTGTCATGTGCAATCAAAGAAGGGAAAAATCAACTGGCTCAACTCTTCAACACTGTGGACAGAATGTTAAATCTACTCTGTCTTCAGTTAGGATGAGCCAAGGTATGCAGGGGAAGACTTACGAGCAGAGGTATAAGGAGCTGAATCTGTACACGCTGGAAATAAGGAGGGAAAGGGGAGACATGAATGAAACCTTTAAATATGTAAAGGGGCTCAATAAAGTAGGTGAAGGGGTCTGCTGAGGACGAAGAAGGGAGTCATAACTAGAGGGCACAGCCTAAGATTGCAAGTAAATATATTCAGGGGCAATGTGAGGGGGCGCTTCTTCACAGAGAGGGTGGTGGAGCCCTGGAACAGACTCCCAGATGTAGCGGTGGGGGCTGAGACGGTGGAGGAATTTAAGAGGGCATTGGACAGGCATATGGGACTGAGTATTGGGGGGAGGGTAGGGCAGGTGGGGAGAGGTGTATGTGAAAGGGGAGGGTTGAGCAGACTGGATGGACCGGAAGGGTCCTTTTCTGCCATCAAATTTTTATGATTCTATGATTCTTACAGCAGAGAAATGCCATGATTTCAATCCATTTTTCCTTTGCAAGGTCAAACCAACCTTGTGGAGTTCTATGAATGGGTAACATCAGAACTGGACAGGGGTAAGCCTGTGGATGTATTATTCTTGGACTTTAGCAAGGCGTTTGACTCTGTCCCCCACAATGGTCTGGTGGAGAAACTGATGGGGTTAGGAGTAGGCTCTTTGATGGTCAGATGGATTGAAAACTGGCTAGCTGGACGCACTCAGAGATTAGTGGTCTGTGGGGAGCTCTCGAACCCTGGAGAGGTAGGTAGTGGGCACCACAGGGTCTGGGTCCTGGGTCCGATCCTGTTTAATGCATACATATCGGACATCAGGAGGGTATAGGGTTGAAATGAGTCTATTCACATGGATTACTCCAAGATGGAAGCAGTAGTTGAGGAGAAGAGGGGAGGTTGGCCCTGCAAGGACCTGGACACCCTGGAAAGCTGGGCTCACACATGGAAATTAAATTCAATATCACCAAGTGCAAGGTGTTGCATCTTGGTCGGGAAACCCTAAACACAGGTACACCCTGGGAGGGGAGGCGCTGGAGGCCTCAATAGGGAAAAAGACCTAGGGGTCATGGTGGATACATGTATGGAATAAAACTCTGAGCAGTGCAGAAGAGCAGCTAGCAAGGGCAAACAGGATGTTGGATGCATCGAAGGGGGATCACCCTCTAGGAGCAAGGAAGATTCCCACACTGTACAATGGACTGATTAGACTACACCTTGAGTACTGTGTACAGTACTGAGACCACACTTGAAGAGGGACATACTGCCCCTGGAGAGGGTACAGAGGAGGCAACAAAGATGATGCGAGGGCTAGGGATTTGACTTATGAGGACAGACTTGAGGAGCTCTGCCTGTTTTCATTGGAGGAGAGGAGAGACAGGGAGGACATGGATTGAGGTCTTCAAGTACCTCCAAGGGAATAAATAGGTAAACATGGAGGGGATCTTTAGACTAAAGCAGGGAGGTATCACCAGAGGGCATGGTTTGAAGTTGGATGGTGGAAGGGTGAGGGGGAAAAGAGGAGGAGATTTTTCACTGAGAGGGTGGTGGACCCTTGGAATGCACTGCCTGGTGAGCTGGTTCAGAGATCCACAGTGGAGGGCTTCAAGAGAGGGTGGGACAGACACAGAAAGTGGATGTATCAGATGATGGCCTGTCCTGGGGGGGTGGGGATGGATGATAGTTTCTGGAGCACAAGGGATGGGAGGGTCTCGGCACCCAACTAAGGATCTAGGTTCGAGCAGACTCGATAGACCATAAGGCCTAATCTGCTGGCAAATAGTATGTTAGTATGTTAGTAAGGTCTCCTCCACAAAGGCAGGGATCTCTTCAGGCAACCTGTCATGGGCTGGCAATATTCAGCAGGTAAGGGACATATGCACTCTGCCACCTTTGGCAGAGTTTGGGTTGATCTTGTTGGATAAAGTCTCTTGGATGGTTTCAGAGCTGCACCCTATGTACAGTACTGTAAATTGAACCCAGGGTCTACCAGCTTTCCTTCAAGTTGTTGGGTGGACTCTGTTTCCAATCATTGCTGATTATTATTACGTGTTGCTTTCGGGAGGGTGCTTTCCCCACTTAACTGAAAAGGGCATTGGAGAAGCCCTTGCTTTAAAAGCCGTCATTAAATCCGGAGAATCTGGCAAACTACAGGCCTGTTTCAAACATCCCATTTCTAGGAAAGATAATTGAAAAAAGGGTAGTGGCACAGCTTCAGGGCCACCTGGAATGTTATGAGATCTACAAGCCATTTAAGTCTGGGTTTAGACCATGGTATAGCACAGAGACATGACTAGTCACCAACTAGTCATGGTGTTCCGTGATCATTCATCTCCTGGTGAGAGACAGCGGTCATTGTTCCATTCTGTTACTGCTAGCTCTTTCCTCAGACAAGGTGGATCATGAGGTTCTGTTGGCCTGTTTGGGGCACTATGTAGAGTTCACTCGGATGGAAATACATTGGTTTGAGTCCTACTTGGCCGGGAGGGTGCAGCAGGTGGCACTGGGTAGTAGCATCTCGGATGCAGCTGCCCTCTGCTGTGGAGTGTGTCTCAAGGGGTGATATTAGCCCCCATTTTATTTGCCATGTACTGTATATGCTGCTGTTGGGGATGATTATCAGGTGATATGGTCTGGGTTTTCACTGTTATGCAGATGATACCCTGATCTACCTGTTGTGTACATCTGATGGAGTCAACACTGTAGTTGTTAGGCGAGTGTCTGGTGCAAATCCAAGACTGGATGGCCTCAAGCTTACTCAGACTGCAACTCATTGAAGACAGAGGTGTTACTGGTAAAACTAGGCCACCCCTTCCCTGGTGTCTAGTGGCACCCTCCACTCCCTGATTACCCATTCAGTATATAGAATACCCCTCATTGGTGTCTGGTGGTACCCCCCCCCCCGGATCATCTGTTCTCTATATAGAATACCCCTCCTTGGTGTCTAGTGACACCTCCACCCCCAATCACCTGGCCTATTCACCATATTATCTCCCTAGTGTCCAGTAGTACTCCTGCCCCCACGCCTGAATGCCCATGAACAAATGGACCAGTGAACATTGGCAGTCCAGCGGCCCCCACCTGCCCCACTCACACCCAGAGCACCGCTCATCAACCCCCCCTTACAAGTGTGTTCAGGGACATGCAATGAAGCCTGATATGGTGCCTGGCACTGTTCTCCTCTCACCTTCTCAGCAAGTCGCCATATGAGCTGACATTTAGTGCACATACAGTGTCAGCTTATACAGCAGTCATTCGACATTTTCGGACTTCATTGCACATTCCTGGACACACTTGTAATGGGGAGTTGGATGGGTGGTGTTCTGGGTGTGGGTGGGGCAGGTGGGAGCCACTGGACCACCAATGTTTGCCAGTCCATTTGTCAAAGGGCATTTGTGGGTGTGGGCGGGGGTACAAATGGACACCAAGAAGATGATATGGTTAATGGGCAGGATTATCAGGGCTTAGTGGGGTCACTAGACACCAGGGATATGTGTTCCAAATATGAGACAGGTATTCAGGGAGTGGGGGGTGTTGCTAGACACCAAGGAGGGGTATTGTATATATGGAACAGGTTATCAGGGGGGTGAGGGTGCTGCTAGACATCAGGGAAATGTGTTCCACATATGGGACAGCTGTTCAGGGGGTGCAGATGCCACTAGACACTAAGAAGATTGACAATGAACATGGGCCAGGTGATCAAGAGGTGAGGGGGTGCCACTGGACACCAGGGCATGCATCCTCGCTAGCATGCTAGCAACCGGGGGTGGGCAGCTGCTGTACAGCCATTTTGCCACTGGTGGGGTGAGGCCTGGGCTTAGCACCTGGTTAAGTCAAGGTGTTTGGAGGTAGTAAATAATACGTCTTTGGATGCCATTTACCACCATTGCAATACTTTGGCATGCCGCTGTGCCCATATGCAGGGAGGGACCCCTCATTTACATGGGCACTGCATTCTGTTAACGCCTGGATGCTAACAGTTTTAGCAGATTCTACAGGAGACTCTGAATATAGACTCCACCACAAAAAAAGCACAAACTCAGATAATGTGGGTGCAAACCTGTTAACCAGTGCTACCTTTTGATAAAGCTACCAACTTTCCGAGGCCTAAAACTGGGACGGTCCATCCTGACCATGACCCCCTCCACCCCTCACCGTGTCACTCCCACGGGCACCGCCGCAGACAATGCTGTGCACAATCAATTACATTTTGCTGCTTGCTCTGGCCATGCTGCCCCACAGTAACACCAGTAGCAAACATTCAGATTAAAACAAAACATCATTCTGCTGCAGCAAGTTCCAAATCATGATGTACAGAAAGTTCGTTAAAAGCAAACCTGCATTAAATTGTGATCAGACATTCGAGCTGCATATATTGCTCCTCCTGACAGTCCCATTCAACCCATTTACTTTTACCTCATTTGCTGAGCAAACTTCACTTCAGTGACTCCCACCACCACACCAGATTGTTTTCACACACTTCCCTACAGCTGATCAGGTTTGGGTACCTTAGTTTCCTGCTGCCGTCTCTTCTCTGTCTGGAGTCCCTCTCAGCTGCTGGCAGGCAGACATCCACATGTGCTTGTTTGTACTACTACCCAGTCTAATCTAACAGGAAGGAATATGCTTTACTGTGCTCCCACTGACATGCTTGCAGTGCAACACAAGCACAGGGGTTGAAGTTGCAATCTGCTGTCCAACCAGAGCAACACCACAGTGGTGCTGAAATAACTGCCACTCACGGATTAGCAATCAGCACAAAAAAAAGGGACAAAACTGGGACAAGTAAGCAAAAAAAGGACAAAAGTGACATTTTGCAAAACTTGTGGGTACACTGGGACATGCTGCCTAAAATAGGGTCTGTCCTGGGAAAATAGGGACTGTTGGTAGCTTTACTTTTTGACTATCTGGCCCCAGGTGCATCAGTTGTCTGCAGTGGCTTTTACCATCTGCAAAACATTGCCTGTACTCAAACTTATCTGGAGACCTCTGACTTACAAACTCTGGTTCACGCATTTGTTATCAGACTGGATTATTGTAATTCTCTCTACCCAGAGCTATCTGTGGGGTTGTTACACCAACTGCAGCTTGAACAGAAATCAGCAGCCCTGCCAGTGGTGGTCTTACGGGAACTACAGTGGCTGCCAGTGTAGTGGCGATCAACTTCAAGATAAGTTTAAGTTACAAAGCCTGCGAAATTTGGGCCCTGGCCACCTGAAAGACCTGCCGACCATATACACTCCCCTTCAGTCTGCAATGAGGAGGAGCATTGATTCAACCCATTCATTCCTTGTGTTATTTATTTATATATTTGTTTATTTATTTCAGGTTGGGATTAATACTTTTGAGTCAGGGACTCATTTACAAAGGTTACAAGTCATACAGATACATAAGACAGACAGACAGACAACATATAGGTTACATAAGATTATATAGATTGCATGGTAAGATACATCGCAAAATTTCAAAGGGTCCACATTAATACATAGGTTACAGTGGTCAATCACTAATCCTGGACACCCAGGACACAACATAACTAGATTAGGAATCAGTGCCTAATGGAGAGAGCGGTTTACATTACAGATGCAGATTGAAAAGTATGGCCCTACCAGGGTAAGTGCAGAGTACAACAAGAATAACACGGAGAAGACTTGCTTGGTGGAGTGAAGCAGCCAGAGAAGGCTTTGTCAGCTCATGGCGTAGGAGATGGGGTGTGGAGGGGAGGAGAAGCGTGGGCAAAACTGGGGGACGGAGAGGAGAAGGGGAATCGGTGAGGAGGGGGGGAGGGGAGAAATACCAGCGGGTACTCTTGTGTTTCCATGGTCCTGGCTTTAAATCATTTGGAGATAGAGCCTTTAGTATTTCTGAGCCTATCTTGTAGAACTCATTGCCTGCTCATATTAGGGGAGCCGCATCACTGGAACATTTTAAGGGGTTGCTCAACACCCCTCTGCTCAAATTAGCTTTTGGAGCTGCCAAAACCTCTACTGAGTGTATTTTTAGCTAAGTTTGTATATCAAAACCTATTTGATGCTTAGTTTGTATTTTAAGATTTTATGCTTGTCTTACTTAACTAATTTTAGCTGTTATTCTCCACAGCACTCAGAGCCTTGAATGGGTGTCTAACAAATAAATTGCTTTGCCTACCTCAGTTCCAGTACAGCCTTTGATTCTGTCCCCCATTTTTTTTATTTTTTTGTAAGCATTGACCTGGAAAAGCACACTAAGCTGTGATAGCTTGTTTCCAGGTGTGCTCTGAGTGGGGGTAGATTGCATAGACCTGCTTTACTGACAGGGGGAATGTTGGCCACGAGATGGGAAAACTCCCCTACTCTTCTTCAATAAGTGCCATGGGATCTTTAACTTCTACCAGGACAGTGACCAGAAATGGGCAGAAGGGACCTCAGTTTAACCTCTCATCTGAAGGTCAGCACCTAAACAGTGCAGTGCCCCCCACATGCTGCACTACAATGTCAGTTGCAGGTAATATCCCCAAGTACCTAATATGCAGCTAGAACCCATGACCTTCCAGTCTTCCAGCCTCAGAGCCATGCATGCTACATACTCAGTTACCGACACTGACATAACATAGACTGACAGCAGATAAGTACCACTTGGCCCACCTAGTCTGCCCATGTCCCTACCTATTGGATAAGCTGCAGATCCTAGTTAACCAACAGCCTACTTCCTCCTACTCACCTCTAGAATTGCCCTGTCTGTCCCATGCATTCTTGAATTCTCCCACTGTTTTTGACCCCATGACCTCCTCAGGAAAGCCATTTCATGCATCCACCACCCTCTCCGTGAGAAAAATACTTGCTCCCTTGCTCTTGCATACCTCTTTTTCTGAAAGATGCTACCCTCTTGGACTTTGTTGATTCCCTTGAGGTACTTGAAAGTTTCTATCATGTCACCGCTCTCCTCCTTTCCTCAAGGGTATACATATTAAGCTCTTTTAGTCTCTCCTCGTATGGCTTCTGATGCAGACCCTGCACCATTTTAGTTGCCCTCTTCTGGACTGCCTCCACCCTGTCTAAGTCTTTGCAGAGATGGGGTCTCCAGAACTGCATGCAGTACTCCAGACTAGGTCTCACCAACTGTCTGTACAGAAGGATAGCAGCTTTCTGTTTTCTACTGGTGATGCCTCTCCTTATGCATCCCAGTATCCCCTAGCCATCCCTACTGCCTTCTCACATTGCTTGTTTACCTTGAGGTCGTCTGATATGACTACCCCCAAGTCTCTTTCCATTTTTGTAGACCCTCCAACATTTGACAGATGAAAATGAGTAAACGTGTGTTACGTTAAGTGAGCGAGGGGGAGGAGACACCACATGGTGGTTTGCTGCTTAAGATGCCATTTCTGAACACAGTTCTTCAGCTCAAGAGGAATTGTCATTCCTGGCTGTGGTGACTTCAAGTTCAAAAGGGGTCAATTGGACTACTGAGATACAGTTGAATAGGACTGAAACCGAATACAAATAAGATACAGGTGCTGATAGGAAAGCAATTCCAGACCAGGAGTACAGCATATCTCTCAACAGTCCCTGAGTTGAGGAATGTGCCCCTGATGACAAAGGCAGGAGTGGTCAGGAATTGGATGCTCCCTTCAAGAACTGCAGTCTCATCAGACTGACTAATCCAAGGCCTCTGCTTCTATATTTTTGGCTTTGCCCTTAGCTTCATTAAAAAGTACAAAGCCAAAAATTTAGAAACAGCAGCCTTGGATTAGTCAGTCTCAAGAGACTGCAGCTGTAGGGAGCATCCAATTCCTGACCACACCTCCTGCCATGGGAATTTGTAAGCATCAGGGGCACATTCCTCAACTCGGGACTTGCTGTTGAGAGGGCCATCATCTGTCTTACCACAAGCTTATCGTGGTTATTGCCTATGTACCCTACTACTAGGAGTATCAAATCAAATCATAGCATTCTTTACTTATATTTGAGGTATCAAGACGCTGCACAGATTTTAACAACATATATAAAAACAGAGAGCAATATACTTAAAAATTTTTCAGTCTGGGAAGGCCTGTACAAATAAATACGTTTTTAACAAAGATTTAAAACTACTGATGGTCAGACATTCTCTTAACCTCATCGGCCGACCGCAGAGGGCGATTTAGGGGTGTAGGGAGTCAGGAGATCTTTCAGGTAGTCGGGTCCCAGTTCATGTAGGGCTTTAAAGGTAAGCAAGCCTACCTTATAGGTGATCCACCACTGAACCGGCAGCCAGTGCTGTAGGCGCAGCACAGGCATTATATGACTGGACCTAGAGGTGCCTGTCAATAGCCTGGCTGCAGCATTCTACACCAGCTGCAAGCGGCGGATATCAACCCCAGACAGCCCTAGGTAGAGGGCATTACAGTAGTCAAGATGGGTAGCGATGAAGGCATGAACCAATGTTGGAAGGTCACCCGGCGGAACCAGGTGTTTCACCCGGGTGATATTCTTCAGATGGTAAAATGAGGATTTTGACACGGTTGACACCTGAGATTTCAGGGTCAAGCCATCATCAAAAATAACTCCCAGGTTCTGCACCTGATCTGAGGTCGTGAGCTGGATACCATCAGGCCACAGGCCAGACACATGTCCAACCCCCAGACCTGCCCCGGGTCCACAACCAACACCTCAGTCTTATCCGGATTCAGTCTCAGCCAACTGGAACCCATCCAGTCATTGATCTTGGGAGGCAATTATTTAGCACAGAGATTGCATCAACCTGTCCGGGCACAAAGGACATATACAGCTGAGTATCATCTGCATAGCCGTGAAAACTCAAGCCATATTGCCTGATGATATCTCCCAATGGTAGCATGTACACTGTGAACAGCATGGGCACCAATATGGAGCTCTGTGGCAGCCCGCAGGACAGAGGGAGGGCATCAGAGGAATAAATTCCAGTGACCACCCTCTGAGATCTGCCTGTGAGGAAAGATCGAAACCAATTGAGGACCGTACCCAACAGTCCACAAAGGCACCGCAGGGTCTCCAAAAGCACTCCATGGTTCACAGTTTCAAAAGCTGCTGAGAGATCAAGAAGGACCAAGATGGTATGAGCCTTTCGATCTCTCACCATTAGAAGGTCGTTTAGTACCCGAACAAAGGCAGTCTCTGTGCTATGCCTTTTCCTAAAACCAAACTGAAGGGCTGCATAGACATTGTGGGTTACAAGGTGATCATCCAGCTGCAACGCAACCACCTTCTCAATAACCTTCCCCGCAAAGTTAAGGTTAGAGACAGGTCGGTAGTTAGCTGGATCGTCGGGATCCAAGGAAGGTTTTTTAAGGAGTCCGTAAATATCCCCTCCTCCAAGGATCTCCATAGAATTTCAGCTATGATTGGGCAGATAACATCTACACACCCCACTAAAAAAGGGGTAGGGCCTAGATCCAAACTACAACAGGTTGGGTGCAAGGTCTGGACGATCTTCACAA
This sequence comes from Neoceratodus forsteri, assembly GCA_016271365.2. Taxonomy (NCBI): domain Eukaryota; kingdom Metazoa; phylum Chordata; order Ceratodontiformes; family Ceratodontidae; genus Neoceratodus; species Neoceratodus forsteri. The sequence goes on from CM028135.1 coordinate 171,895,125, forward strand.
TGTCCATGAATTCCGGTTGTCTAAAATCCATCCAGACAGTCCGAGTGCTCACCACCTCCTGTCGACCTCCACAACCCCTCATAGAGAAAGCCGGGCCGATTCCGGACCTGATGCTGGCAACCTTATTTGCGAAGACCCGATCTAGCTCATCACACTTATTCTGTGAAAAAGTTCTTCCGGACTAGAGACAGATTGGATTGCACAATCTGTCAACGGTTCGGAAGAGTTGATCCAATCAATTCTGCACAGCAGAAATCTCCCTGGACAGGAACTCTGCTTTCTTATGGGTGATTTCTGATTGATAGCCATTGTAATGTTCTACCAATCTAAGCCTGTCAGCATCCAGGCTGGACTTCAGCCATGCTCTCTCCGGTACTTGTGAAGAAATTATCTTTACACGCTGATTAACAGCAGTCCATTTCAAGATGCAAACAAATGCCACAGAGCACCCATTTCTTGTGGGGAAAGGGGGCATTGTTTAACCAGGAAAGGCACACTAAGTTGGAGCTTGTTTCCAGGTGCGGCCTGGGAGCACAAGGAAGTTAAGTGAATTGCTCAGGGTCACACAGTATGCAAGCGGGGGCTGATGGGATTTAAACCCAGGTCTCCAGATTTGCAGCTCAGTGCCCTTAATCACTACATTATACTGCCTCTATACTAATAAGTAGCACATTTATTCAGCACCAACCAGTAACTGAGGAAAAACAGCAAGATAGTGAGTCACTGACCTTCACTCTCCCTCCAGAGTTAAGACCAAATTCAGACATGGGAGGCAGTATGGCGCAGTGGTTTAAGGCTCTGAACTGCAAATCTGGAGACCTGGATTTGAATCCCATAGCCCCCACTTGCGTACTGTATGACCCTGAGCAAGTCACTTCACTTCCCTGTGCTCCCAGGTTGCACCTGTAAACAAGTGTTCAGCTTAGTATGTCTCAACTGGCTAAACTATTGGGGAAAAAAAAGACACTAACTCTTGAAAGCATTGTTAAAAACACGCTATTTCTGATTCATTTTTCTGGTTGTCCCTCGTTACCCATGAGACTCCCAACACAAGGCCATCTTTATTTATTGCAGGATATAACAGTGTTACCATCAGGCAGCCTCTCACCCACTGTCAGCCTGAGGGGAGCAAAGCCTCGGATCTGACTGTACAGATTCAATGCCAATCTTCTGCTGTTCAAAGCAAATTTCTTCTCTCAGTCCGTGGTAGCAACATGAAATTTCTGAATACTAAATGGACATTTGCAACATTTATAGGACGAGCTGGTGCAGTCTGGGCAATATAAATAAACATGTAGGATTGTTCAGTTTTCAGATGGTAGGGAGGGAGGAGGAGGGTGCGCTACCAGGTCCACTTGGGAGAATTTGGTCTCTAAAATGTTGTTCAGTTTACAAGTCATTGTCATAAGAGGCATTGACTGGGCAGCCCTCCTGGAAATGCTAAATTGGCAAGAATTTTGCAATGAAACAAATCACCCTGAGTATTCATTGGGATTACTCACTGGGGGGGGTGATCAGATCGAGATGCGTCACATGATGTCCCGGGCACAGACTGACAGACACACCGGTTTGTAGTCTGCTCAGCTGATTGACTCACTGTCAGTGTGTCTGGGACAGACACTCCCACCAAAAAATTCCAAGCTGCAGCAGCTTTCCGGGGGTTACAGGTGAGCTGGCAGCGTATGTCCCTCCATGGCTACCATGGGGATGGACACTTTCTGCTCAGACTTGCATGTGGGCACCCATCACCGTGCAGACTTCAGGAACACAAAAATTCAAGATTTCTGTAGAGCAGCCAAATTTGGTACACACTAACAATTTGTCAGGATCCGGTACCAGTGTAAGAAAGATGGTATTGTACCAGCCAAATCGGTACAGTTGGAGGGTTTGTTTTTGTTCTTGTTAGTAGCCCCCCCCCATTGTGTGCTCTTCCTCTGGGTTTTTGTTTCCCAGGTGCATTACTTTGCACTTTCTTGCATTGAATCTAAGCTGCCATACTTTTGACCATTCCTCCAACCTTGCCAAGTCCCTACTCTGCTTTCCACCCCCCCTTGTGTATCAACCCTGTTACGGATCTTCATGTCATCTGCAAAGAGGCATACTTTTCCCTCCAGTGCCTCTGCAATGTCACCTATAAAGACATTAAAGAGGATGGGTCCCAGTACTGAACCCTGCGGTACCCCACGAGTAACCACCCTTTCTTGGGAGTGTACTCCGCTTACTATTACCCTCTGTGTCCTGTTATCCAGCCAATTTGTTACCCAGGCTACCACCCTGGGACCCACTTCCAGGCTGGCTAACTTGTTTATTAATCTTTTGTGTGGGACTGTGTCAAATGCCTTGCTAAAGTCTAGGTAGGCCATATCCACAGCCCTTCCCTGGTCTACTACTTTGGTCACCCAGTCAAAGAAATCTATTAGATTTGTCTGACATGACCTTTTTGCTGTGAATCCTGTGCTATGCCCTGCTGGCCTCTAGGTACTCAACAATTCTTTCTTTCAGAATTGATTCCATCATTTTCCCTACCACTGAGGTCAAGCTAACAGGTCTGTAGTTTCCTGCCTCTGCCTTGCTCCCACTTTTGTTAAGGGAAATCACATCCAGCATCCTCCAGTCCTCAGGTACCACACCATCCTCCCATTATTTGTTAAAAAGGGTAGTCAGTGGTGTCACTAGGTCTCCTCTTAGTTCTTTTAGATTTCGGGGGCGAATCCCATCAGGCCCCATTGCTTTGTCCACCTTGAGTTCTAGGAGTTCTTTCAGGACCCTTTCTTCTGTGAATGGACTGGTATCAACCCCGCTGTCCAGAGTGCTTGCATTGTTTGGTTTAGGTACCTCCCCCTCTTCTTCTTTTGTGAATACTGAGCAATAGTATCAGTTCGGTATCTCTGCTTTTTCACTGTCACCCTCTGCCCACCTTCCCTCCCTTTTATTAGGTCTTACTATCCCTCTCTTGGTCTTTCTTCATTTCCTAATGTACCTGTAAAAGGTTTTATCCCCTTTCTTGACTGAGTTGGCTATCTTTTCCTTGGTTTGGGCCTACACTATTCTGACTACCTTCCCTGCTTCCTTCTGCTTTAACTGATACAGTTCTATGTGCTGCTCCTTCTGTGATTCCTTATACTTCCTGAATGCCATCCTTTTCTCCCTAACCTTCCCTGCCACCTCTTTTGAGAACCATAGTGTTTTTTTACTTCATTTTGTTTTGTTTATTTGCCTCACACAAAGGCTTGTTGCCTCTGTGATGGCTGTTTTGATGTTTCCCCATTGTTCCTCCACCCCTCTTTCCTGCCCATTTGCTAGTGCATTCCTTAGACACTCGCCCATTTTGTCAAAATCAGCCTTCCTAAAGTCCAGTGCCCTCACTTTAGTATGACTTGATGGTTGGTTGGCTCACTAAGCTCACCTCTCTTGCCTCCTTCAATACTCTTAATAGTGCAGCGATTATGGATGTCCCTTCATTGAAGTACCTCGGGGACTGGCTGAACTGTCACTTTGATTTCTCAGCACATGTGGATGCCATGGAAGGAATAAAGGGAGTGTCTCATTTCCTGCCTGAAGAGATATCATCTCATAGATGATACTCCACATCTTTGACTATGGTGACATAGTACATACAGTAGTGTTTCTCCCAAGTCCATCCTGGTCAGACTGAATTTCCTTTTTCATTCCGTTTTAATATTTGCAACCTTTACCCCCCCCAACCCACCTCTGCTCTCTGTAATCCTCCCTTTTCTAGCTATAGCAGAATCTGTGCAAAGATACTCAGGGTGGCGTCCAGGAGCTTTAACCCTCCATTCCTGAAGTCCTGCATAAGTTTAGACACTATAGCACCTGGGAGCTTTACTCCAAAATAAGGTCTGCATTTTTGTATGAATAGTTATTTTTTGGCTCTATTCTTATTTGGAGGTTGTCCTCGTTAGGACTGCCCAGCTCCTCTAGCACTGAATCCAGGTTGCATTTGCCCAAGTGTTCCAGTTTACAGTGGAAGCAGATGCCTAGATATTTATTTATTTAATTAATTTATTTCATAGTTTGGAAATAACCTTTGAGCAAGGTGCTCATTTTCAAAGGTTCCACGTCAGTATTAAACAATACAATACACCCATACATACATACATACACACACTATAAGAACTTCAGTTCACAAAAAAAATAGAAGGGAGTACATTTTAGAAAGGTAAGGGAATCATTCAGGCAACACCATGTACAGTCACTAATAACTTGACAAATAGCAAGTAAGGGATAATCCAACTACGACAATATTCAGGCAATGAATTAATTGACTTATAGCAGATGCCCAAGTTCAGCATACCCCCTAACACAATAAGTAAAGTTAACAGATGTTCACTTTATTGTTCAACTGGTATAGTAAAACACATTATTCAGTTTTGATAAACAAGTGTTAGGCAGCCTGGTGGGTAGGCTCTGTTGAGGGGGTGGCCGCCTAGAGGGTAAGCTCAGTCCAGGAGGTGGAGGGCTTAGATGAGGAGGAGGAGGAGGAGGAGGAGACTAGAGGGAGACTAGTAGAAGAGATCAAATTTAGGCAAGAGGGAGTGGGAGGGTAGGGGGTGGAGGATAGAACAGTAATGTAAGTGGACGGCTTTGTGTTAAAAGGGAGGAAAGGAAGAATGAGAAGGAGGAAAGGCAGATGCAAAAAGGGTGAGGGTGAGAAGACTGGTAGTAGCAAGAGCTCAGGGCACAGGAGGAGAGGAGAAATTTATTAAGTGCACCAAGACACTGAGAAGGGCTAGGCACCAAGTCAGTGGAGTCAGCTCATACTGGGCATATGATTCAGACAAGGGGAAGTCGAAGCTTAGAATGGCCAGAATTCACTGGGGAAATCCTGCATTCACAAGATCCAGTTTCAGCGAGGAAGTGTTTGAGATCAGTTTTGAAAGAGGGAAGACTATGTTTAGTAAAGACATGGGGACTTCATTTAACCAAAGTGGGGCCCTATACACAAAGGACCATTGTCCCAATGAGATTTTCATGAAGGGAACAGAGAGGAGACTACGGGCCATGTCAGTGGTCTGATAACTAGAGAAGTTAACTTGCAGTAAGTCCCCTATGCGGGGGGGGGGGAGGAGGGCTTTGCCAAGCAAAGCGTTCTTACCAAGGAGGCACATCAGATACTTTATCCTGTTCCTGAGGTTCAGCCAGTTTGTCTACTCACAGAGCAAGCAGGTGTGTGCTAGGTTATCCACACCTAGGGTGAGTCTGCATGCTTTGTTAAGGACAGTCTCTACACGTTTCAGAGCAGTGTCAGTAGCTGCACCATAAACTACCAAGCCATAATCGATGAGTGTCAGAATTGAGCGAGATACTGCCAGGTGGAGGGCAGATGGTGTAAGGAATGTTTTGTGTCTATGAAAGATTCTCAGCTTAATGTTGACAGCTTTTACAACCTGGTCATTATGTTGAGTGAAGCAGAGGGTGTCATCAACAGTTACCCCTAGGTATTTAAAAGAGTGTACCTGTTCAAGAGGGTCACCCTTGTTATTGAGGATGGTCAGAGCGGGGTGCATTTTCTTGAGCTGATGACTGGAGATCAGCATAGTTTTAGTCTTCTTATAATTAAGGAGCCATTTCTGAGCATTGAACCACTCCTCTAGATGGTAGAAGGTAGACTGTAGTTCCCTTTGGAGTTGATGGGGTTGGTTGCTACTACCAAGGATGACTGCATCATCAGCGTATAAAATTATTTTACTCCTGCAGGTGCCTGGAAGGTTATTTAGGAACAAGCTAAATAGTAAAGGCCCCAGTATGGGACCTTGAGGGACCCCAAGAAAGACATTCCTTGTGGTTGAGATGGTGGAGACAATTTTAACACTCTGGGACCTGCACAGCAGGTAGTTCTTGAACCACATGACTGCTTCTGGGGCCACCCCCAAGTACAGCAATTTCTGAAGCAGGATATGATGGTTGACAGTGTCAAAGGCTTTAGCAAGAGCTATGAAAATAGATCCCACTAACTTGCCACCATCCATAGCCTTGTGCACATAATCAGAGAATTCTAATAAAGTAGTGGTTGTGCCATGGCACTTCCAAAAGCTGTGCTGCTGGGGACATTGCAGACCATACTTCTGGAGATACCCAGTGAGCTGATCAGCAATTATTCTCTCCAACACTTTTGAGAAAGGGTAGAGAACAGAAATAGGCCTGTAGTTTGTATTGCATGAGCAATCCCCACTTTTATGAACTGGGGTCACTAGGGCCTGTTTCCATACAGATGGGAATTCAGCCAAGACAAGTTTTTTTTTTGAAGATTTTGGTTATAGGAGTTATTACTTTGTTAAGAACCATAGCCACCAGCTTCATGTCGATATTGTTGCTACCAAGCCTGGTTTTGCCCAGTACCTTCTGAACATATTTTATTTGCTGGCCTCATTGGAGGTGACATTTGAAGTAGAAGCTAGGAAGGTGGGGATTGCCATACAACGTTAACGGGTTTGTTCAGTGGAATTAAGGTAGTCAGGTGGGAGTACAGAGCTCAGATCAGTGAATGCAATATTGAAAGCTTCAGCTATGGTAAGAGGCTCTAAAGTTAGTGTCCCATTCAAGTTGAGCATCGTAGGGTGCCTCCTATCATCTTTACCAAGAAGGTCCTTTATAGGCAATAAAAACACAGTTGTCACTGAATAGGTAGGGCACAATGGCTGCATCACTTCTGCTGTTAATTTATCATACCTCCAGGGTACTATAATTCACCCTTCCCCAGTAGATTCTCCCCAAGGTGCTAGAAAATGCCCTAGAGATTACGATACAAATGATTACATAAACGATCACTGTTATGAGATTCGGAGTAAAAGAGCATACAAAAAAGGGTGCAAGGCCTCTATTTTCACACTAGATACACAAAATTTATTTATTCCACTAGAAAATCACATTGAATCATATTTATCTAATAATGACACAACACTGCATTTGGTAGAACCGTTGAACACCCCTATAGCAACTAAATCAGATCCTGTTGTTATTTCAAATAAGTTACCAACAGTTAATGTACCTTCTCCCATGGATTGCTCCCAAAGTTCCCTAAATACATCAGTTCAAAGACAGATATTTGTTTTGGGAGATTCCATCATTAAACATTTAAATAGAGACATCTGTGACCAAGATAAAGTTAACAGAATGTGCTCCAGCTTTCTAGGTGCCTGTATTGCTGATATTACAGCTGTGTTACCTAATATCCTAAAAGATAGAGGGGTCAATCTGCTTGTCTTACTACATGTAGGCACTAACAAAATTTTTCACGATGATCTGACAGAGATTAAAAAGACACAGTAGCCATGGCTAATATACTGGTGGAAATGGGATGTGACATCGGTTTCTCTGAAATTCTGCCAGTCCCAAGAGCATCTTATGAGACTAACCATAAAATTAAAAATGATACATAGATACATAGACAGTGTCGGCAGATAAGGGCCTATGGCCAACCCAGTCTGCCCATTTGAGCTTGTAAGTTCAGTTTGTTTTCCTAGAAGTCTGTTGCCCCTTACCCCTGACCTCTAGAATTCCTTTATGTCTATCCCATGCATTCTTAAATCCCGTGATTGTTTCAGCCCCCACCACTTCCTCTGGCAGGGTATTCCACTTGTCCACCACCCGTTCTGTGAAGAAATTCTTTCTCATGTTTCCTCTGAATCGTCCTCCCTCCAACTTCATCCCATGCCCTCTAGTCCTGGAACATCTTTTTCGCTTAAAAATAGTGTTTTTCTGCACACTGTTCCTCCCTGTAAGATACTTGTATGTCTCTATCATATCCCCTCTCTCCCTCCTCTCCTCCAGGGAGTACATGTTCAGTTCCTTCAACCTGTCTTCATAGGACTTATGATGCAATCCATGCACTGTCTTTGTTGCCCTCCTCTGAACCTTCTCTACCCTGTCTATGTCCTTACGTAGGTATGGACTCCAGAACTGTACACTGTACTCCAGGTGGGGCCTCACTAGTGTCTTGTATAGTGGACTTATGACCTCCCTTTTCCTGCTGGTGATGCCCCTGCCTATACATCCCAGCATCCTATTTGCTTTACCTGCTGCCTTGTCACACTGTTTCCCTACCTTGAGGTCATCAGAGATGACAACCCCAAGATCCCTTTCCTGCTTGGTGCATGCTATATCCTCACCCCCAACTGATATATTATGCCAGGGTTTTTGTGCCCCATATGCATTATCTTGCACTTCTTTGCATTGAATTTCAACTGCCAAACCCCTGACCATTCTTCAAGTTTCTGCAGGTCGCTTCTCATTCTGTCTACACCCTCTGGTGTGTCTACTCTGTTACAGAGCTTTGTGTCATCAGCGAACAGTGAAATTCTGCCTTCTAGGTCCTGCGCAATGTCACTGATGAAGATGTCGAATAGGACCCGCCCAGCACTGATCCCTGTGTGGCCCCACTGGTCACTCTTCCCTCTGTAGAGTGACAGCCATTACCACCACCCTCTGTGTCCTGCCACCCAGCCAGTTACCTACCCACCACACTACTGTCCTGCCCACACCCATATTCCCCAGTTTGTGTAATAGTCTTCTATGTGGCACAGTGTCAAAGGCCTTGCTGAAGTCCAGATAGGCCATGTCCACTGCCCTCCCTGATCCACTTCCCTAGTCACCCAGTCAAAAAATTCAAAGAGATTGGTCTGACATGACCTCCCCCTGGTGAAACCATGCTGCCTTGGGTCCTGTAGTCCATTGACAACCAGATGTTCCACCAATCTCTCCTTCAGTAGTGCTCAGAAAGTGGTGCCTCAAACAAAAGCATAAATGCATCACTCGCTGGGAAGAATTTTCAAGCAGATTTGATCTTTTCTGTGGGTATAGGCTTCATTTAAGCCAACACAAATCTTCTTTACTAGCCAAACAAATTCTGGGGCTCATACATAAGAATTTAAACTGATTCACGTGGGGGAGAGGAAGATAAATCCTCCCTCTCTGAACAGTGGTAAAGTTCATCACTCTATGCACATGGTGAAACATTTAAAGTTTCTATATTTAAATGCCAGGAGTCTCACCAATAAGCTAGATTAAATAAATTTAAGACTGACCATAGATAAAATTGATGTACTTGTAGTAACGGAAACTTGGGGTGATCAGAAATCTAACTGGAATAATATGGTACCCGGCCATACTTCCTACATACTAAACAGAGAACATAAAAAGGAGGAGAGGAGTTGCCATTTTTGTCAGGAATTCTTTGCAAACATCTGATATTTCCAAGAAAATAAAAAAAGTGGAATGTCCTACAGAAACAATTTGGATCAAATTGGCTCTTGATAATACAAAATCAATAATCATAGGAACTAACTAGCACCCCCTAGTTCCGCCTCTGATATACTTGATGCTGTAATAGGGGAAATAGAGGAAGCATGTGCACTAGGCAAGATTATTTTTATGGTTGATTTCAACTTAGGGGATATTTCTTGGGAGAACTACACAGCATTATCTGGACCAAGCAGAAATCTAATTAATCTGTGCCAGCAGTGTAACCTTACCCAAAGTATACACCAACCCACCCTGGTGACAATATTCTTGATATTGTTTTACATGAGGCTAGTCTGCAATTAGATAACATCAATATCCATTCACCTTTGGGAAACAGTGACCATAACACAATTACATTTACATTAAACCATTCGGTCCAACACACAAATTCAGAAACAATAGTATACTTCTACGATAAAGCAGATATTACTGCTATTAAATCTGAGTTTAATAAATATGACTGGGAAAATATTTTCAATACCATACCCATTACAGAAAGTTGGGATTTACTTCAGACACTGATTAGTCTCAAAGATACATATATCCCACACAAAATAAAAAATACTAAAATGAATCATCACCCTAAATGGATGAACAAAACATTACTGAAATGTATCACAAATAAAATTAAAAAATATGCCCGGTATCTTAAAATACATACAGTAGAAATCTGGAATCCGTATTTGAGCAGTCAGAAGAAATGCAAACAAGCAACACATAAAGTCAAAATTAAGTGGGAATACAATCTAGCTACAAATGCTAATAAAAATAATAAAAAATCCCTATACTCATATTTATTTTTTTTATTTATTTATTTGAGTCTAGGATTACAAAGCACCTTTGAGCCAAGGCTCTTTTACAAAGGTTCCACATCAGAGAGTACAGTATACAGTATGAGACAGTAAATGATCATTAACATTTGACACATGTGAATGCAGCTACAAGGAGTACAAGAGGGTCAAGGATGCGGGGAAATAGGGAAAGAGGTAAGAATGGTTGAGGGTGGGGGAGGGAGATCACAGAGTTTAAATGGTGGGAGGAGAAAGCGGGTAGGAGGAGCTAGGAGGGAGGCAGGAGGAGGAAGGCAGGCAGCCTGTGGGCCTTGTCATGGACAGACAGGTACAAGTGCCAGGTTAGGGAGCAGCATTTTTTGAAAGTGCTTGATGAGGGGGCAAAGGCAGGAAGACAGGGGACTACTTGGACGAGCAGTCACAGGAGCTGGAAGCAAGCAGGGAGAGTCAAAGTCTGGACTTGAAGACACCAAGCGTATGTGTGACAGAGATGTCACTACTAAGGGAATTTAGCCAGTTGGGTGCCCTGTAGGCAAATGATCTTTGTCCTTGGGTAGTACGGCACTGAGGGGTTTGTAGGGAGTGAGGCTTGGACCTCCTTGTATAGGAGTAGCTGGATCTGAATGTGAGAAGAGCACAAACTCCAGGAGGAGCAAGACCCATCATTATTTTCATGGCAGTGATGCAGGTTTGGAATTTTATTCGACTGTCAAGTTGCAGCTACCCAGTCCGGCAGTAGAGCTCACATGTGTGAGTGAGATGGTGCGATCCTGTGATGAGTCTACAGGTTTTATTTAGGGAGATAGTTGCACGTTTGAGAGAGGTGGCGGTGGCAGAGCCATAAATAATAAGACCATAGTCAATAATGCTAACGACAGAGCTTTGAACGGCAATTGACAATGCATCAGAGGTTAGGTGTTTCCTATACCAGAACAGTAGGCCCAGTTGGGTACTAGCAGCCTTTGCCACATTATTAATGTGGGCAGCATAGGAGAGATGGGAGTCAAGAGTGATGCCAAGGTACTTGAAGGATTGCGTTTGTTCAAGAGTGATTCTTTGCTTAGTTTTGATGGAGAGTTGGTAGTGCTTGTTTTTGTTGTGGGGGCTGCTGAAAGTCATGGATTTTGTTTTCTTCTGATTAAGGATCAGCTTATGAATTGAGAACCAGGCCTCAACGGATGAGAAACCCTGCTGGACTTTTTCTTGCAGAGGCTTAGGGTCATGGTGAGAGGCTAGGATTGCCATGTCATTGGCGTAGAGTATAATTTGCTCTGGGAAGGAATCCGGTAGAGAGTTTAGGAACAGGCTGAAGAGGAGGGGTCCCACGATGGAACCCTGGGGGAGCCCTGAGTGGACAGGTCTGGGATCAGAGAAGGTATCAGCAATTCTTACTCTCTGGGTCCGATTGTCAAGGTAGCTTTTGAACCAGCTAATAGAGTCAAGTGAGAGCTCAGCATTTTGGAGCTGGACCAGCAGGAGTTGGTGGTTAACGGTGTCAAAGGCTTTTGTCAAATCGATAAAAATAGAGCCAGTTAGTTGGCCATTGTCCAGTGAGTTGTGGATAGCACCGGTGAATTAGAGAAGTGCAGAAGAGGTGCTGTGCCCTTTTCTGAACCCATGTTGTTGCCGGCATAGTACGTTGTGCTTATCCAGAAAGTCTGTAAGCTGGTCGGAGACAATACGCTCCAGCACCTTGGAGAGGGGAGGAAGAATTGAAATGGGTCTGAAATTCTCAAGGGCAGTTTTGTCACCTCCTTTGTGAATAGGGGTAACGGTGGCAGGTTTTCCACTTATCCAGGAACTGGTTTAGGTTGAGGGAGAGGTTAAGGATCTTGGTCAGAGGCTCAAGTACCTCTTCTAGGGTGAGAGACAGGAGTTTGAGATCAAAGGAGTCATTACTGAATCTTGATTTGTAAATAGCTTTGGTGACATACTTGCGAGCCTGGTGAGTTGTGACCGCTTTAAAGTAGAAACAGGGCTCGTTTGAGGTAGTGGTCATTTGAGACATAGGAACTTTATCTTCAGTAAAGAAATCAGTGGGTAGAACTGTGTTGAGGTCGGTGAAAGCTGTGTTGAAACAGTCTGCAATGGTTTTAGGGTCAAGTGTGGTGACTCCATTAATGCTGAGCATGGATGGGGGTAGATTTGGACTGTTTCCTGGTGACTTCATTTATGTTTTCCAGAAATCTCTTCCAGTACCCCAGGAGTTGGTGAGGGCATTCTTATAATAGGCAGATTTCATTTGTCGGATTGATTTGGTGCAGTCATTCCATGCACGTTTGTAGTTTGAGATGTAATTTTGCCTACCAGAGTTTCTGGCTAGTTCCCAGAGTCGGTCCCTTGTTTTTAGTTTCTTAAGGAGGTCGCCAGTGAGCCAAGGGTTACAAAGTGCTTTGATTTTGCATTTTTATAAGGGGGCATAAATGTTACATGCCTCAGTGAAGATTTTAATGAAGTGGTCCAGGGCAGTATTCACATTGGTCACATTGAAGTTTGGTGACCAGTCTTGAAGAAGGAGATAGGATTTGAGACGAGTTCGCTGACCATGGGGTCATATGTCAATTCACTTAAAAAACCTGTGTGTCAAGTTGGCCCCCTGCAATATAAAGATAACCTAACAAATGAACCACTGGAAATGGCTAATATCTTTAATACTAAATTCTGTGAAATATTTCAAACTTCTCATCACAAATCTACATCAGCTTTATGCCACGATTTACTGGTCGATATAACAGAGGAGAATATTTCATTAAAATTATTCCTGCAAAAGTGAAAAACTAGCACTTCTCCCGATCTTATAGCAGGGCATTATCTATATTTACTTGCTGATTCCCTCAAACATCCATTAATGTTACTATTTAAAAAATGCCTAGCCTCTAATTTTGTTCCGGACACATGGAAAACAGCTTTATTGTTCCCATTAACAAAAAAGGCCCCAAAAATAACTGGGAGAATTATAGGCCAATAAGTCTGCCCCCCCCCCCCCACGTGTAAGATGTTGTAAAGTCTAATAAAGGACATAATCTCCCCAATTTCAAACAATACTGACGATCAGCATGGTTTTAAAAAAGGACGCAGTTGCCTGACTAATTTGATTTGCTTTTATGAGGATGTGAGCAATCAGCTAGATCAGAAGATACCTTATGACATTCTCTTTATCGATTTTAGTAAGGCATTCGATGCAATGCCGCATTGAGCCTTAATTCATAAACTACACAATTTAAACATTAATAAAAATATTATTAACTGGATAGCTAATTGGTTACTAAATAGGACTCAACGTGTGTTAATCAATGGCCAGTTGTCAGACACTGGTAATGTTACCAGCAGAGTCCCACAGGGCTCTGTGTTGGGCCCCTGCCTATTTCAAATTTTCATAAGAGATTTAACCACAGACTGCTTTTCTTTATCAACAAAATATGCAGATGATGTGAAAATTGGGGGCCCTTGTCAAATTCCAGAACAAATAGAAATCATCCAGAAAGATCTTAATATAATAACTCAATGGGTAGCCAAATGGCAGATGAACTTGAACCCCGACAAATGTAAGGTCATGCACTTGGGTACACTAAATCCCCTAGCCAAATATCAGTTAACCCACAAAATCTTAACTACTACAACCAATGAAAAAGATCTTGGAGTGAATATCTCTATGAACTTCCTGCCATCATCCCAGATAAATGAGGCAATTTCCAAATCTAATAAAGTAATTTGGTCCATTAAACGACATACGGAGTCTAAGGAAAGGAGGGTGTTAATGCCTCTGTACTGAGCATATGTCCATCCTCACCTGGAGTATGTCTCACAACTATGGTGTCCTTTTAAAAAGTCAGATGTCTGCATTTTGGAAAGGGTTCAAAGAAAATACACAAAACATGTTAAAGGACTGTATAATGATCCCTACGAACATAGACTCAAATCTTTGGATTTGATGTCACTGTCCACCAGACGACTACGAGGTGATCTCCTTTTCATTTATGATATCATTAAGATCCCTACTTAATTACCACACTAGGGGACAGATATTCAAAACTTTGCACCGGGCAAAAACCGTTTGTGCAGGTTTAGCGTGGGATTAGCACGGGTCTGCTATATTCAAAAGGCCAAATAGCACGGGCAAACTGCATTAGTGCTGGGCAAAATCATAATGTATGCAAGGGGCAAACTGACATGAATACAGGTGCAATGCTATATTCAGCAACTAGCACTGCGCAAAGTGGTTTTGCACGACTTAAGCCTTATAGCGCGGTCACGGCTACCGCCCAGGAAAAACTTGTCTTAACCCTTGGGCTTCAGCTGTGCACTACGACACTATGGCTTTGCGCCGCAGCTGGGTTTGCTACCCCAACAAATAAATGTGACACATAGACAAAGCCAAACAGAGGATGCATGCTGCTAACAGATGGCATCACAATGATGCCATCATCTGCCACCAGTCCCAGCCATGCCAGGCAGTAAATGGTGACCCTGCCACCAGTGGACAGCATGGCAGTGTAGCCATACAGCACACACCTGTGGACCACACTTCTGTGGACACCAACAGATGCCAGCACACACATGCAGCACTGTGGGCATGGAGGATGTTAAGGGGAGAGTGTATGGGTGACCAGGCTGTGCCACAGACCAGGTGTGGCCACAAGGCTGGGACACATCATGCAGTACACATGGGCCAGTATTGGGAATACCCCAACACCAGTGTGCCTTTCAGATAATATATGCCCCCCCGGCCACATACCGCACAGCTGTACAACTGCCACAGCACACAAAACTGGACATGTACATGTCACTGAGCATCCCATGCCAGAGGTGCAGCATCTGTGGGTCACACAACAGCGTAACAGTAATGTCCACTGTCAGTAAGCACCTGCAGGTTGGGCCTCTCACTGTGTATACTGTAGTGCAGTCATCATCACTGCCCTACACACCATAGGCATTGCTGTGTCTACACACTACTGGCCCACTTGCTACTGTAGTGTCTGCTGTGCACTGTAGCATGACCTACAGCATGACTGTTGCATGCAGCACCACCATCTGTGCCTATGCTGTGTTGTCCCAGTACAGCTACAGGCAGCAGCGCATGTGGAAGTAGTGTTCAAAACGCTGTAATATTCCAAGCTGTTCGCGAGCTGACATACGCTTGCAGGATTTAGCGAGGGCTAAACAGTTAGCCGGAGCAAACTGCATGCAAATCAGGGCATAATGAGATGCTAATCTAGATGTTTGCCCACAGACTACCTAAGTAGGCTAATTTGCATGTCACTTTTGAATATGGCAAAATTTAGCACCAGGCAAACGTGTTTGCACCGGGCTAACCGTTTAGCCCTGTGCTAAACCCGCACAAACGTGTTAGCTCTGTGTGAACAGTTCAGGGAATATTTTACAGTTTTGCACACTGCACTTTCACATACGCTGCTGTTTACAGCTATACTGGGTCCATGCATTTTGCTGGCACACACATTGGTGCATAGTTCACCTCTACCTACCTTCACATCACTGTGCACTGTGTTGCTGTTGTGGTTTGCAGTTCCTGGTTTCCATATTCAGAGCTGTCTTATTCCAGGGCTAAGTTTGCCCTGCACTCCCAGCCCAGTTTGCCCGGCCTCATTCCCATGCTATATTCAGAAGCTGTTTGCCCTGGGCTATTCCTTTTCAATATGGCTTGCTTTGTGCTCCGGGCTAAGTTTGCTAATTTAGCCCCGGGCAAAGTTTTGAATATCTGGCCCTAGGACTAGAGTTTAAAAATAATCCCTATAATACCAGAGGGCACCCACTTCAGCTATATGGTAAAACATTTAACTTGATGGCAAGAAAGTATTTCTTCACTTTAAGAACTATAAATCCCTGGAACTCATTACCGCTTGACATAATTACTAGTAGTTCAAAAACATTGTTCAAAAACTGCCTGGATAGATATATATACTCCCAGGCAATTTGATTAACTATTATTAATTTCTACAAAGAGCTCCTATGGGCACATAAGCCCCCTCACTCTTTCTATACCTTAGTAATATGAACCTTAGTAGTAGTCTCTCAAAATCTTTTTCCATTACCCCAGTTCCTGTCCACCTGTTCTTTATAATATTTAGCTTTAACAAGTCTTGCTAGATTCGTACACATATTGCGCTCTGCCCTGTACTTCTGAAAGTCTACCAGATTACCGGAACTTTTTGCCCTACTCCATAGGTTATCCCTGGCCCTCATTTCATCTAGAAGATCCCTAGTAATTCACCCATTTGATGTTCCCCTGACTTTTCTTTTCCGCACTGGTAGTCACAGATTGCAATGAACCTGGTTGAGAAGTAATTAAGGGCGCTATCTATATCCTTAGCCTAGTCAATGGGAGACCAATCAACTAAAGGCGATGCTTCTTTAAACACACCTAATTTCCTCCTCTTTAATACCCTGCTGGTATGGTATACCCGGATGGTAGGTGGAGGGGCGGCTTTTTCCTCCCGATTCACCCAAGTACATATAACTGGAGAATGATCACCAAGACAGTCAGGGAGCACCTCAACGTTCTTGATTCTAGTAGGGCAACTTGACAGGATCCAGTCTAGTAGGGTGCCCTTGCCGGATTTGTAGTTCATTCTTGTATGCTCATAGATCATTTGTGTGAGGTACACGCTGGGGACCTAATCCAGTAGGGTCAGAGTCCTTGGTGAACCAGTTAATGTTGAAGTCACCGGTAATGATGACTTCAGTTTTCCTCTCAATGTTGGAGATGGCTTACAGGACCAAGCCAAACCCCTGTTTGATCTTAATGGGGGGGGGGAGGTATACCAATGCAATGGTAAGTGGCTTGCTATGTCTGCAAATAAGTTTCACTGCAAGTAGCTTGTTGTCACCAGTAGTACCAGTGATAGGCAGCACACTTCCCTGGATCAATTCCTTAACATATATGAGACATCCCCCCACTTTTCCCAGTTCTGTCCAATCTGAAGGTGCAGTACCCTGGGAGGACTATCAAGTTATCCTTGATGTTAGGGGTAAGCCAGGTATCAGTAAGAGAAAGAATGTCAGGGCCGTGTAGCTGCATCCAAGCTTGCAGCTAGGTGAATTTTGGAAGCAGACTGCAGATGTTTATAGCAGTAATTTTTAGACCACAAACCTTGTTCCCACCATGTGTCCAATTAATCAGGGGACCTGGGTTGGGGTGCACATCACCAGAGAGTAGGAGCAACAGGAGTATTATGTACCAGGCTGTGTGAAGTAGGGCCAGTGTGTGTGTTTACACCTTCTACAGTAGATTTTGGGGTGCAAGTAGGGTCCTTTATTCCTTATGGTTGTAGCAGACAGCTGGGCCAGAATGATGGTGCTACTACTGATCACAAACGGGGTGACATAAGGGGTAGATGGACTGAAGGGCATTTTGAAAGGTTCATAGGAGATGGTTCTGACTTGCAGCCCTCTGAGAGAAGGGAAGACAGTGTTTAGTCCACTATCATAGTATGCTGAAAGGATAAAGCACTGGCCAATGAGCAGAAAAAGGGTGCAGAGTAGTGCCCAGGTAATTGTTGAGCTCCCTGCCATGTGGGCAGACTAGACTAAATAAGTGGTTGTTTAACACGGGTGAAAGATAGTGAGCAGGCTACAGAGCTTACTTTGTAATCAAATGTGTGTAGTTTTGCTGGCAGACTTGGATAACTAAGGGGTGTTTAACATAGGTGAACGATAGTGAGTAACCTACAGAGCTTTCATTGCAATCAAAGGTATGTAGATTTGTTGGTAGACTAGGATAAATAAGGGGGTGTTTAATGTGGGTGAAAGATAGTAAGCAGGCTACAGTGCTTACTTTGTAATCAAAGATGTGTAGTTTCCCTTGGTGGTGCAGCTGGAGTAATAGACTAGCACAGAGCAGTCACTACAGAGGTACAGGGAGGGTAGGTAGCTGGTAGCTAGTAAAGTTGCTGTGACTTTAAGAGGGCACACTTCCTTTAAATGAAAGAACAAGGTCCCTCTAGTGGCAGATCTGTATAATCTGCTAATGGGAAACTGGACAAAAATATTCAAGCAGAGAGAGCAGTCCTGGCATCAATTTCTTGGCATCAGTTCCTAGATGATTTCTGGCTTGCTGCACTTAGTGGCATACAGGAGCAAGTGAGATACGATAGGTGCTTGCTTGCTTGCTAATTGCAGGCCCTATGGGCATTGGGCAAAACTGGTCACCAGGGAACTGGATGGGAGAAATCGGGATTTTGCAATATTGAGCTTGTGTCTAGAGAGCTGTCCATATCTACTAATCATATACAGAAAATTTGGGATGGATTCACTGGAGCTGATGAGAGTCAGCATGATATCATCAGGGTAAGCCAGTGTTTTGTATCCCAGGTGCAAATCTGACTGCTTGTAGGAGTGGTTTTAGTGCCAGAACAAAAAAAGAAGCTTAGAGAGGGGGCAGCCTTGTCTGGTGCCTTTTCCCAGTAGGAAGATTGAGGATGCCGTTAGTGATGACCTCTGCTGAGGCCACTTTATATAGCATTTTGGCCCAGCCCCTGAAGTTAGAGCCTATCCCAAAGGATGTCAACATGTGAAAGTGAAGCCCCCACTCCACTATGTCAATTGCCTTTCCAGTACCCAGTGAGAGAAGTACTGTCAGGGGGTAGGGGGGACTAAGGTTTCCAAATGAGGTTTAGCAGGTGTCTGTTTCTGCGCCCTCGCATAAAACCCACTTTGTCCTTGTCTATGAGGGTGTGGATTACTTCCCTCAAGCAGATGGCATTCATCCTGGCAAAGACCTTACAGTCAGCTATAATCAGGGATATAGGCCTATAGCTACTGTGTAGGGTGGTTTCTTTCCAGCATTAGGAAATCACAGATAGCTACACTGCATGTATGGAGGCAGGGAGTATGCTTGACCTCTGCAGGGAGGCCATCACTGCACTGGGCCTTCCTGGCAGGCATGCTGCTCAGAGCTGCTGCCAGTTCCTGCTGGGAGAAAAGTTTTTTCCAGTAAGGTGTCTTCATAGAGTTGGCAGCTGGAGGCAGGAAAGAAAATCTTCCACTTCCTGTACTGTTGGCCAATTTTCACTGGTGTACAGTGTACAGTAGAGGGTGAGTAACTGGTCATTTATACTCTGCTTGTCCCAGAGGATAGTACTGTCCCACTTCTGGATACTAATAATCCAAGAATGCTCATCCTTCTTTCTGAGCTGGTGGCCAGGAAGTATCTGGGTTTTCTCCCCCAGATTCCCAGAATATCTGCTTCAGCTGGAAAAGTTCATATTCTGCTTTTTGGTGGAGATGTATATTGATCTTATATCTTAACCCTGTTATTTCTGTAAGTAGAGGCCCTTTGTCAGCTGTTATTCTTCTGAACCTCTCCTCAAGGGCCTTTACATTTGGCTGCTATGCCTCAAGGTCCCTGAGTTTAGCTTTTTTGACATATAAGGCATGGCTGATGTATCTCCCTCTTATACAGATCTTAAGAACATCCCACCAAATTGCTGCTGAGGTGTCCTCAGGTTTATTCCTCTGCAGAAAGTCCTTGACATCCTGTTTTAGTTTGATACAAACACCAAGATATTTAGGGATGGATGCTTTTAAGCAGAATCTTCCTTGTGCCTGCTCTGCCATAGAAAGGGGTGTCCAGGAGAAGGTAACTGGCACGTGGTCTGAAGTCACGACTGCCCTGATTCTGACTTTTGGGACATTTGGAGTTCAGGCACTAAGTGTAAGTTACATATCAGTTCTGGAGAATGTCTGGTGGGGGGCTGGAGAAGAACATGTAATCTCTGCACTTGGGGTTGACTACTGTCCATATATCTACAATGTCTAACTCCTTTATTAGGTCCTGCAATGCAATGGATACTGGGGTTGTGCAGCTTTGCTCCTGTCTAAGAAATCACCCAGGACCATGTTCAAGTACCCACCCACAATTAGTTGTCATGTCCATGTTGTTGTTCTAGAAGCATTTGTGTGAGGTGAAGTAGAAGCTAGCCTTTGTGTGATTCGGGCTATAAACATTCATAGGATGACCTCTTGGCTGGCTAGGTTTCCCTGTACAATGACAAACCTTCCCTCTGGGTCTATTATGGCCTTCCCTGCCATGAAGACAAACTTCTTGTGTACTAACATAGCTACACCCCTGCTCTTGGTATTGTAGGTACTGCTGTAACTCTGGGAAACCCATCCTGATTTTAGTTTGTTGGCTTCCGAGTATGTGAGGTCGGTTTCCTGTAGGAAGGCAATTTCTGCACCCTTCCTCTTAAGGAACTCTAGAATCCTAAGCCTTTTTACTGGGCAGTGAATACCTTTCACATTCCCATGAGATCCATCTTGGTGTTGGGGGGGGATTAACCATAGGCTGTTTTGTAGGGGTACCAATAGCGGAAGACTACAATCTTATCTGTAAAAATTATTGCTACATAGAGGTGCCTTTCTTGGAGTAGTAAGGGTTCCTGCGAGTGGAAAAGTGAGTGGACATCCCTTGGGGTACTGAGTCAGGTCAGATCTAGTTAAAACATCAGAACAAAATAGATGTAGTTATTTGGATGTGGAGTATACGTCCTCAATTGCATTTCCCAGAAGAATGAATTTATCTCTGTACAATGATCGGCACGCCAGTGTTTCTTCCCCACATAACAGAACAGCAATCCATAACCATATAGCAAACATATATTTTTATTTTATTCTTTTTATTTATTGATGATTCAGATTATAACCTTTGAGCAGGCAGCTCCTTTACAAAGGTACCATGTCAGTTCAAGGGTTACAGAGACATACATACATTATTTATATCACATGGTTCCATATCGTTTCAGAGAGTTACAGAGGTACACGTGATTTACATTACATTTACAATATTTACACTTACATTTGCATTAGATGCATCTTTCAGCAATGTTTAATGAGTACAATCCAGTGTTTTAGGACAGAATCATAGTTGAGCAGTGTATAGGTTCAGCGCCGATAGGCATTGTCAGACAGCCCAAGGTATATGCATGGAGGGGAGAGATAGCTGCCCTACAGGCTTTGTCCAGGGAGCACAGTGTTACCAAATTCCATGCAGAGTAACTATACTTATCAGCACACTCTGCGTGTTAACTATTGGACTATTGCCCAAGCAAGGGGGCTGTGATGTAGGCGAGATTCTTGGCTCAACTGTAGCAGTTGCAGTTTTTTATAGTGGCCAGATGGAGTCGTAGGTCTTCTTGAAGATGCATATTTTACCAGTACTGGGTATGGTGTTGGGAAGTTCATTAAGCCATATAGGCCCTCTATAGGCAATGGACCTTTGTGCAAGTGAAGTGCATCTGAACGAGACAGAGAGGAAGTTCCTGTCTTTTGATCTTCTGCACTGTGAGGGGTTGGTTGGGGTGAAAAGTCTTAGTAGCCCAGCTGCAGTTTGGCTGAGTAGGTTTTTTTTCCCAGTACACATGTCTGGAATTTAACCCTGCTCTGTAAGGGTAGCCACTCCATATGAGAATAGAGGTTACAGGTATGGGTAGTCTTGTCCACCCCAAGAGCCAGTCTGCAGGCTTTGTTTAGTATGGTTTGCATTCTTAAGTGCCGTGTCAGTGGCAGCACTGCAAATAACAAGCCCACAGCCAATTACTGACAGGATTGATCTGCTAGTGGCCAGCTTCAGTGCAGTGGTAGTCAAGGCATTCCTATGATGGTATAGAATGCTAAGTTTAGAGTTGGCTCTTCTAACTACATGGTCAGTATGATGGGTGAAGGAGAGGGTATCATCGAGATATAGGCCCAGGTACTTGAAAGTGCTGACTTGTTCCAATTGCACTCCGCCCTTGCTAGTAATGGCTAGGGGGCCTACTCAGTGTTTGGTGTGCGTTTTAGTGAACAGCATGACCTTGGTTTTCTTGTAATTTAAAAGGAGTTTGTTTTGCTGGAACCAGTGTTACAACTCGTTGAAACTATGCTGGAGTTCTTTTACAAGCGGGTCCTTTTGCTGACTGCTAGCATTGATGACAGCATCATCTGCATACAGCAACACTTTCGATGTGCACATGTGTGGCAACCTGTTAATGAGCCCATTTATTTGAACACTTTGTGTTCTTAGTTCCAAGTAGCTCTGGAACCATGACACTACATCAGCAGATAAACCCAGGAATGCAGTTTGACTAGTAGTATTTGGTGGTTTACGGTGTCAAATGCTTTAGTTAGGTCAATGAAAACTGACCCCACTAGCTTGCCCTTGTCCAGCTCTTCAAAGATGTAGCTTGTGTACTCCATAAAGACAGTTGCGATACTATGGGCTCTGCTGAAGCCATGCTGTTCCTGGCATTGCTTGTCGTATTTGTTTAGGTTGTCTGTAAGTTGGTCAGCTACTATACATTCTATGGCTTTTGACAGTGGGGGCAAGATGGAAATGGGGCAGTAGTTGGAGTAGTTTGTGCAGTCACCGATTTTGTGGACCGGGGTAACATTCGAGACTTTCCAGATACTGGAGAATGTTGATGTCCTGAGTGACACAGTGAAAATGTTGGATATGGGCCAGACAATCTTAAGAACAAGGGGAGACCAGTGTTTTGCATGTACAGCTCTGTGGGAGGTCAATCAATCAATCAAAATATTATTTATAAAAAGTGCCTTTCTGCAGCCAAGGCACTTGTACATAAAATAAGCATCATAAAAACAAGCAACACCATTAGTTGATAAAACCCAGCAGAGGCGACCAAAGAACTGAAATAAGCCAGGCTAAATAAATGTGCTTTCAATGCAGTTTTAAAACTCTGGATGGTCAAGCAGTCTCGCACCCAATGAGGTAGAGAATACCACATTGTCGGGGCCACAAAGCTAAATGACCAGGCCCCAGATGTCTAAACTGATGCTGGGAATCTCTAGCACTCCCTTGTCAGTGGATTGGAGAGGGTGGAGGGGACAGTAAGGCTGAAGGAAATCTTGCAAGTAACTAGGTCCCTGATCATGTAGGGCTTTATAGGTCAGCAAACCAACCTTGAAGGTGATCCACCACTGTACTGGCAGCCAGTGCAGTCCACGAAGCACAGGCGTTATTTGACTGGTCCTAGAAGTACCAGTCAATAGCCTGGCTGCCACATTCTGCACTAGCTGCAGGCGGCGGATATCAACCCGTGGTAGCCCTAGGTAAAGGGTGTTGCAGTAGTCAAGGCAGGAGGTAATGAAGGCGTGGACCAAAGTTGGAAGATCCTCAGGAGGAACCAGATGTTTCACCCGGATGATATTCCTCAGATGGTAAAAAGAGGTTTTGACTATTGCTGCCTCCTGAGATTTCAGGGTTAGGCCACCATCAAAAATAATGCCCAGGTTCCGCACCTGGTCTGAGGTAGTCAGCTGAACGCCCCCAAGCCATAGCCCAGAGGATAGTCCTGCTAACAAACCCACCCCTCGATGATCGGGGTCCATGACCAGCACCTTAGTTTTAGCTGGGTTCAACCTCAGCCAACTCGCACTCATCCAGTCATGGATCTCGGCTAGACAGTTAAACACTGAGAGGAACACATCCTGACAGGGTACAAAGGACATGTACAGCTGAGTATCATCTGCATAGCAGTGAATACTCGGACCATACTGCCTAATAATCTCTCCCAATGGCAGCATATACATTGCAAACAACATGGGGGACATAATGGAACCCTGCAGCACCCCACGGGATAGGGGAGAGGGACTGAGCAATAAATCCCAGACACCACTTTCTGAGTCGTACCCTCGGGGAAAGATTGAAACCATCTGAGGACCGTACCAGACAGTCCACAGATAAACCACAGGCATTCCAACAGTACAGCATAGTCTACAGTGTCAACTGCTGCAGAGATTGAGAAGGACCAAGATGAAACGGGTCCTATGATCTCCCGCTATCAGTAGCTCATTTAGTACTTGGGCAAGGGCCATCTCAGTGCTATGTCTCTTCCTAAATCCTGACTGAAGAGAATCAGATATTGTGGCTGGTCAAATGGTCATCCAAGTGCGATGCAACCACCTTCTCAATAACCTTACCCACAAAGAGTAGGTTAGAGACAGGTCTGTAGTTCGCCAAACAGTCCAGGTCAAGGGAGGTTTTTTTAAGGAGAGGCCGAACAACCACATCCTTCAGGGGATCAGGAAAGGTCCTTCTCTCCAATGACCTCCAGACTATTTCGGCAAAGACTGGGCCAGATTTATCTACGCATCCTACTAGGAGGCAAGTGGGGCCAGGATCCAAACTACAGCAGGTTGGTCGCAACATCTGGATGACCATCACAATGTCAATTATTGCAGGTCGACTGAAGTCAGACCAAGTGAAATGAGGGCCTGACATCTCCTGCTGACCACTGCAGATCCCATTAGAGGGGGCCAGACAGATGCCAGATCTGATTGTGGCAACCCTATCTGTGAAGAATCGAGCAAACTCTTCACACTGTTCTTGTGAAAAGCTCCCATAGCCTGAAGACAGATTGGACTGCACAATCTGTCCGCAGTCCGGAAGAGCTGAGCTGGTCGGTTCTGAGCAGCAGCAATCTCTCTGGACAGGAATTCTGCCTTCTTACGGCTGATTGTTGATTGATAGGCTACATAATGGTCCATCAATCTAAGTCTGTCATACTCCAGACCTCACTTCCGCCAACTCCTGTCTAGCATTCATCCCACTCTCCAACTCCTTCAAGAGCTCATCGAACCAAGGAGACCTTGAACAAAGGGTGAGGGGATGAACATGAACAGGAGCTATGGAATCCAGGGCCGCCAACACCGCCTTATTATAGGTGAGTACTAGATTCCCCTGGATCCATGTATTCACCTTGTATACCCAATAGATCCAGTACCGCCATTAGGCCATCTGGGGTAACACCCCTCAAAGGGCAGTACCAGACTATTTCCATAGGAGCAGGCCTACTGGGGGGAGCCATGAAACTGAACCCAATGGTGTGATGGTCAGACCACCCTTTTTTTTTTTTTTTAGTTGTTTAACCAGGAGTAGCACACTAAGCTGAAAGCTTTTTCACAGGAGCATTCTGGGAGCACAGGGAAGTTAAGTGACTTGCTCAGCATCACACAGTACATAAGTGGAAGTTGTGGGATTCAAACCCAGGTCTGGTCTGCTGGATGTCACCAGATTTGCAGCTCAGAGCCTTAAACCACTGCACTATACTGCCTCCCACCTGACTGACTCCACCACCAAATCGGATATCTCCATCCCCAGGAGGAATACCAAGTATAATGAATGACCACCAATAGATGGCGGCCACGCTGTGCTAGTTGTCTGCACGCAGTAGCATTTGGAGAGGAATTTTTGTTTTATTTGGTTTTTGATTTCTATATTTGTTGTTTTTTTTTTTTTACTCTTTTTCTCATTTTACTTGTTTTTTCGTTTATATAGTTTAGGCTTAGGTTTATTAGAGTTAGTGAGTTAGGGCTAGATAAGTGAAGTAGTAAGTGTTAGGTTCAAATTTTGGTATTAGAATTAGATTGTTTTAACATTTAATGTAGCCACAAATCAACATCTTTTTGTTCTGACCAGCAGATATTCGTTGCTGATCACTCGCCACCATTTCTGAAAGCTTCGGTGACAAAGAAAATACAAGTTCTGGCAAAGAACAAATTTTGTTTATTTTTTCTTACCTGTTTATAGGACCAGGTTCTGCGAGGAAGAGGAATCATTGAGGGCTGATTGCTGTCAGTCATCTGGCTGTTTGGGGAGCGGAGTCTGTGCTGGGACCCTGAATTTGATTTCTGGTGCTGTGGGCCTCTGGGACTAAGCTACAGGGAGTTGTTTTAATGGAACATTGTCAGCCTGAAATCTGAGCCAGAACTGAGCCATGAATATTTCGGCGTCGAATGGGGAGAACTGTTGGCGGTTCCTGTTTTGAGCCTTGGCTGTCGGTCTTCTGTTTGGATGGAGCTGGATGGACTGATCCTGGACCTGGCCTGAACCCAGGGAGGATTCGCTGAGGTGGTTGGCCATGGGGGAGATTGGGTCTGGTGCCGCTGGAGGGCGGGCACTGGTGTACTCGGGGGTCCTTGGGTTTTTGGGTGGGTGGGCTGGAGACCCTGCTCACACTGAACCAGGCTGCAGCCTAGTGACCCTGGCAGCAACTCCTTGGGGGGACGGCTGGGTTGCTTGAACATTTCATCCATTGAGAAGTTCCTGGGTGCTGGAGGTCCTGACAGGGCTAAAGGGCTGAAGAGGTTCCAGGTTTCAACAGATGGTCAGACTTGCTTTTTCCTCTCAAAATCTGTTGGGAATTGAGAGTGCCCTGTTTTAACTTAAATAAATGATTAAACTGTTTACTGACTGCCCTACCTATGTGAGAGATAGGTTTGGGATGTAACATATTTTCTTTCTGGCTAGGTGAGAGCTCTCCAGAAAGTTTATAATGCATTGTGGAGAGTTTGTGGCTACCTTTTTGGATTTTAAGTTCTTTTATATATTGTTTATTGTATTTGTGGGCTAAACATCTGTATTATTATTTTTATTTGGGTGGTGGTTAGTGTGTGATGCAAGCAATAACACATGATGAGGTGTGGGTTACGTGCTGATAAGAGCACGCCCAAGGGCGTACTAAGGCACGAGGCGCTTGCGCCGAGTGTCTTATGCCCTGGGCATGCTCTTAGCAGCACGTAACCCATACCACATTGTGTGTTATTGCGCTTATAAAATGGGCCCACAGTACAAAAGTTAATTTTTTTTAAATGCACAGAAAAAGTGTATTAAAAAATTATTATATTAGTAGGAAAAAAATAGTCCCTGTCATTGTGTTGTAATGAAGGTATTTTAGCATTTACTGTGATGATTCTTGTCATCATGCCCCATCTGCAATATATTGAAATTATTTTTTCTTTTACTTTTTTTTTTAAATATTTCTGTCTTCGTCAGTGTCACCCCTGTTTTCAGATAGTGTTAGTTTCGTACAGCCATAGCGAGTGGCTGCTTTGAATGATGATAGCCTGTGACTGACCCGGAACTGAAGAGCAACCCCCCCCCCAGATTTCATTTTGTGTCTGTGTGTTTTTTTGTGTCCTTTTTAGGGTTTATCATGTGCTGCTGGATTTTAAAAGAGAACAGGTGTTACTTTTGCTTTGGGGATTGACTGAGCCGCTTGCTTTGCTGTTACTTCTGGTTTTCCGGTGGTTTGGAGATTGCGGTTGGCAGTATGGTTCAGTTTACCGAATTGCAATGCAACTGATTTTGTTTTATTAGTTTTTTTTCAAGGAAAAGGGAAGTGCCATATGTAGAAACTGCGTGAGATGACCACTCAGAATTGTCTTCTGATTTTGCGGTCAACTTTAGAACTCCCACTCTAATTCAGACAGTTTGGCTGGGAACGAGAGCTGCACAGTTGCTGGGGAAAGATGTAGCAGAAAAAAGGAGATAAGGTAAACCATTTTAAAAGTGGGTTGTGTGAGGTTTGTGGTCAAGGGTTGGGTATATTGTGTGGTATACTTGTTTTTCTGTTTGTTGCTGGTGTCCCGATGCAGCGACTGTTTCCCTCTACTGTGAGCTGAAGTTTTGTATAAGTGTTTCTTTCCCGCTACCGATTGCTCGGCTATGACACCTTTTGTTTTCCTTTGATAGTGCTCACTGATTTGCTGGTGCTATGTGGCCACTGGGCAGATGTTAGTGCCGGTTGACTACAATACTTGCTGATAAGGACATGGCCAACAAGGTACTGTAGCCAATCAGATGCTTTGTTTTTTTCTACCCAATTTATAATGGGTTTTATTTTATGAGAAGTTGTGTGTGTGTAGTGTAGGAGTGTTTGATTGGGGCTAATTTGATTGGTTGGGAGGTAGTTTTGTTTTTTCTATGGGTGGGTAGTTTAAGTACAGGTTGAATATTCTAGTGTTTGCTGTGTGTGGAAAATATGTGCTGGGAAGGTGTAAGGACAGTCAAGCAGTATTCCCCTTCCAGGCTCAGGGACCTCCACCCTTTTAACTGCCATTCACTTTCCCCAGATGTATATAGGTGATGTCGGGCTCTGAGGATAGTGAGGAGGAGGACGGCAGTGGCTGGGTCTGGTGGGGGAATGGGAAGGTGTGGATGGATTGGGATAGTGGGAATAAGGAGATGCCTTGGGGTGAAATGGGTCCAGGATAGGGGTCCTCCATGCTTGGTTCCCATACCCAAGGGCTCTGCCTTTGGCAGACAAGAAATGCAGTCTCCCCTTGTTACCCATCCTACTTGGGCGGTGTTATGTAATGCCAGGTCCATTAAGAACAAGACCGCATTAATAGGTGAGTAGATGGGGTTTGTTGCTCAGGAGGGCCAGAGATAAGGAAAGCTCCCATACTCTCCATAGGGAGCTTGCCTTGGTCCCTATATGATACAGCTGTTGTACCAGTACTATCTCTGAATAGCATAATCCTAATACAAGGAACTGTAGATAAATTCCTTTTTGGCCAGAGGGATGTGGCAAGTGTGAGGGGGGGTGACCCTCTGTACTGCCATCCCCCCTCCTTTTCCCACGTGTGATCCATTTGGTATAGGGAGGTCGGACACCCCTTGTTCTTTGACCTGACACTAATATCACCAGACCAACTATCCATAAGGGGGGGGCCAGGATAATGATGGGGTGGTGGCAGTGCATGAGATCTCTGTGGGGGCCAATGTCAGCGCACAGACTTGTATTCAAGGCCAGGTCTTGTCACACCTACTTTGGCAATTCCCAATATTGCTCCCTGTGTGCTTGCTTTAGTTGAGCAGCTGACTCAGCGGGAAGGGCACACTGTCTCCAGGTCTTGTAGCTGCCCTCAGGATTAATCGAGCAGTCTCCTGTCATGCTGCATGAAGGTGCAAATCTTCTGAGCCTGTTCTTCCTGGCAGGCATACCATCAGAGGGTGTGTGTGAATGAGGTCTTGTCTGTGGCCTTGGTGAGTGCTGTTTGAAGATTACAGTGGTGGGGGGGGAGAAATTTCAGATATTGCTCCCATGTACTTACTTTAGTTGAGCGGCTGGCTCAGCGGGAGGGGGAGGGCTGCCGCAGTTTCCTGTTGGTGACTTTGCACATGTTCAAGTAGTCTCCTTTTGTGCTGCATGAACGTGCAACTCTTCTAAGCCTGTTCTGCTCTGTGGGCATGCACACCATCAAATGGGGGTGACTGAGGCCTTGTCTGCGGCCTTCTCAGTTTTAGTCTAGCCTGATATTACTTTCTCTCCTCTTTGTCCCAGTGTCCAAGTTTCTAGGTATTAACCTCTCTATCTGAAAGCTCAACTGATCCAAGAACCGGCAAGATGTACAACTTTGATTTCTGCCGTGGATCGACACAAAGCTCTGAGGTCAGCAGACCAGCAGCTGAAGGACAAGGATGGCGTACCCCACAAGTGACCCGTATTTTGCAGGTCAGATTCATAAAATCATTGGTGAACCCGCTCACCTGCCCAGTCACTTAGTAGACCTGCAAAATGCCCAGCTGTCTTTGCGTCTGAGCAGTTATTGTCCTCTAAGTGTGCACGCATGGTGCTCATTCCTTGCCAGGCTCTCAGTGTGCAGCAGTCGAACATCAGCACCTGCATACTACGAGGTCCAGATACCAGTTTGGGCAGGCAGTGGCACAGGTTGCAAGGCTTCTCTTCATGTGGATCCTTAAGTCAGCATTGGGGGAAAAAAGCAGCAATTTTTGTCATTTTTAACAGTGATGTCCGACACCAAGGAGGACAATGGTCCTGGTGAGCCACGGATGGTTATTGCAGCCAAGAAGAGGAGAAAGCATAGTAGGACGAGCTTGTAGTGGGAATGGTCAAGGTTGTGGCCCTGCATGCAGCCTGCAAAAAAAAAGGCAATGATGGGAAAGCCTGGTGTTTGGTAAGTTAAAGGCCAAACATTCCAATTACTCATGTTATTGCTCAGTTTAAAAGTTTTTCGGTCTAGACTTGGGGCATACACTTGAAGAACGCTGGCAGGTTTAAGTTAGCCTGGGGACATTAAAAAATTAAAAGAATCAATCATGTGAGGATCTTCGGGGGTCCCAAGACAGTCTTGGAGCATAATGAAGCTGGCTTAGGGGACATGTTTAAAACCTGTTGCTTGTTATTAAAAGGATTGATCATGAGGATCTTCTCTTGTGGGGGTGAGACCATCCACTTTTCTGATCACTTAGTTTGCTCAGTTAACCGCTATGAGGGCAAAACTGGGTCGTCGGCTGGAGCAGGTACCTCACTGAGCAGTGAGGGTCTTGTGTCTAGTCTGTGAAGCAGCATTGACCTTACCTGGTCACCAGAGTATTTACAACAAAGTATGGCCAGGATAAATACCTGTATAGCAAATTAAAAAATATTGTATTATATCATTTACAGCTGCATAATCATATGATCTGCAACTCAATGTGCATGTTAGCTTTTTTTAGATTTCTTTTTCTTTTATTGATTCTAACTGTAATTTAAAATGTTTAGGTCACACTAATAATTTTCCAGGCACACCCCCCGCCCCCCAGTTGCAGCTGGACCAGCATTCCAGTTGAAGAAACTTGGGACCTATGAAGCCCTTCCGCCACTCAGCCACAGCTGGACCAGCATTCCAGTTGCTGAAACTTGGGATCTATGGATAGGGATTGATACCAATAATGGCGTTCGGGTGAAAATCGAGCAATAAGTTGGCAGCAAGTTTTGTCGCTTTACCTTGCAGCTTAGCTGAAAAAGAAATGTCTGTGAGAAGTCCATATTAATTGTTGTGTGGTGTCTCTTTGGTGGGAGGGTGGGCCCAGTCTGTGGCATTTCTAGCTTCAGTCCCTGCTGCCCCTAGAGAGTTCTGCCTTGCTGATCAAGTTGCTTCTGCCCATGATTTTGTTGAGAAGGCCGGGTGGCTCTCAGAGTCTGACCTTGGGGCTTCTTGAAGTAGGGAATTGGGTGGCTTACCCCTGTTCTGTTCCAGTCTTTTTGAAGTTTACTTGCCTGCTGAGCCCAAACTAGCTGCTGATGATCTAGAGTCCCAGCTGGGGTCCCTGGTGCCTGATCACTGTTGTGGTGCCTCAAAGCCTGGCCTTGCTTTATCTCTCTGCTACCTTCTAAATCATTTTGTCTTGGTAGTCTGCCATTCCCTGCTACCACTGTCTTTCAGAGCTTATGGTAGGCCAGCATGTTGGGTGGTGTGTCTTGGTTACTGGCCACTCGGAGCTGGGAGTAAGACTGCATCTGAAGTGGTTTGTCTGGACAGTTCCTAGCAATGTACACCACTGACTCCTCTTTGACATCTCAAAGGTATTGAAAACACCATTTCTGTTGCCTTGCAGCTTTGTAGGGTACTACAGTCTGTAGGGTATGTACAGTTCCTGGAAAAAATTAACATTGTCTGTATAATTTTTCCTCCTGGCCACCAGCTTTGATAAGAAATCATTAAAAATGTAGATTCTGTGTCCCTGCCAGTTGTGGTACCACCTTTCGCTGGCCAGACTGAGGATCCATTCCTTCTCGGGATATCTGAGGAACTTAGCAAGTATGGGCAGGGGTCTGCCTCCCTCTTTGGGCAGTGGTGCTAGGGTACCATATGCCCTTTCAATTTCCAGGTAAGGGGACCAGTTGTACTTTATGAGTCTGGACAATCCACGCTGGAGAAAGCCAGCTGAATCTTGCTGCTCTGTTCTTTCTGGGAAGCCTACAAACCATTGGATATTCCTCCTGCTGTGGTTCTTGGAGTCCTCTGTCCTGGCCCACAAAAGCTGTACTGTGTGCTCAAGCTCCTGTAGCCTAGCCTCATGATAACTGTCCTTATCATCAATGTAGGAAAGGTACATTTCAGCAATCTCTTGTTCCGTTTTGCATGGATTGCACTTTCTCCTCTAGATCAACTACCGAGGACTTAAAGGTGGTGATCTCACGCAGGATTTGCTGTAGTAGTCCTTTGTTTCTGTGCCCTCTGAGGTAGACATCTGCGCCATCAATACTGCTGCTGTCATTTCTCTTTTGTGCTTCCCCTCAGCTGCCACAGTTTTTCTGTGATATCTCAGGAGTGATTACCTTTTCATTTTGAAAGTCCGTAATTCATTAGCCCCAATTTTCCTGCATTGAATAATACTGAGTTTGTGCTGTTTGGTTTGGTGGGTCACGTTTAAAATAAGACTGCATGATTGGGTTCCATGTCATTAAAGTGAGGATTAATGAGTGACTCAATTTGGTGAAGATGTGAAGCGACTGCAATTAAGCGTAACTGTTTGTTACAACGACAGTAAAAAGTGAAGATTTGCAGCTGTACCTCCACTGCATCCTGTGCCATTCTACCAGAGCTCCTCCTGCCTCTCCCTCAACTGAATCACTACTGTACCTGTAACCCATTCACCCACAGTTGCACCCATGTTATGCAGGGGGGCTCCACCCCTACACCCCCCATGGAGGAGCTGCGCCCCCGGACCCCCCCGTCTCTATGATTCAAACACCACACTGCACCTGGACACTGGGAGAAGGTTATACATTTGCAGTCACTCATCTGTACCACTCGCCTTTAATTTACAGTCGCCCATTTGGAAGTTGCCATTATTCCATCGCCCAAAATCCCTCGCTCAATTGACGTACTACCGCACAATTGTTATTTATGAGGCTTAATTATCTACTGTGTAGAAGATTATTTCCACTAACTGTGTATTTTCACAATGATAGCTATTACTGCCAATCAGTGAACATAAAAGAATATTGGAAAATAATAGACAGCTGATTGTCAGTAGTACTGCATTGAAAAGTAAGCTGTCCACGCTAATTCTGTCAGATGCGAATATGTATAAAAGGTTGACTCTCACTAAATATAACAGATGCTACTTCAACCTGCTATACAGTATTATTTATGTTATTGTTTTTAGTGTTCCTCACTGTCCTCCACTGCATCCCCTCCTGATACATCTGGAAATGAGCTGTTACCAGCTCAGTATATCTTTCCTGGTAAAGGTTTTGATAGGGAAGGGGGAGGGTGGGAGGATATATCTTCCATTTACTCTCCCATCATTACAGTGAGTGCCATAAACCACCACCCTCTGATGCCTCTCCCTTAACCAGTTTTTAACCCAGTTTACCACTTTGGATCCCATCCCGGTCTCCTGTGTGGCACAGTGTCGAAGGCATTGCTAAAGTCCAGATAGTTACATCAGAGGACTATCAAGCTCTACCCTTGTTTTTTCACCAAATTTTATCACATTTCTTATAAATTCCTGCATTTTCTAGGAGTGTGCTGTGGGTTTGTGGCCTATACCAAAATAATCATTGGTGCCCAGTGCACTCCACACCAGCTGCTCAAAAGAGATGGCAATTTTTTAATGTTTAGACTTATTTACTCACAAGGGGGTTTCTTTAGATGTACTTGTGTCTTTGTTAATGAGGTTGGGCTCACTGAGAGTTGCATCCCATTTTAAGGAGTGACCCAGCTTGAGTTACATACAGTTTATGGCATTTTTTCACATTGGTAGAATATTGTGTACAGTTAGAATGACACTGAAGATATAGGGACAATGGAAGTAACAGTAGGTACAATGGTGAGGACTCAACAAATTGTATACCACATTCTACCTACAGATCGATAAAATAATGCGCATTTATGCAACATTGCAGTACACAGTACATCAAATCAAATCAAGCCTTATGAGCTGGCAGTATTGCCTAGAGGTTAGAGTAACAAGCTGTGAACGAGCTTGGTACATCCAGCAGACCAGCCCTGGGTTTGATTCTCACAACCTCCACTTGCATACTGTGTGACTCTGAGCAAGTCACTTAACTACCCAGTGCTCCCAGGTCACCCCTGAAAACAGGCACATGTGCCCAGTGGGCCTTACCCAGTTACCAAAGACTAAAAATAAAAATAAATAAATAAAGTTCAAGGGATTATTTATAGGCAACAGAGGGAATAAACACCTTACGAGCAATTAGGCACAACAGTGGCTGTGGTAGGCTCTGTGGAAGCAGAAGCAGTTACACTTAGGGATCAAGCAACCTTTGAGTAGTATCCTTGGGTATGTCCCATCTCATCCTATAGTCTTGTCCACCTTCAGAGCTGCAAGACCCTTCAGTACTCATTCCTCTGAAAATGGACTTGTGTCCTCCTCCAGCCCTTTTATTCCAGCTACTCCCTGGTGGTCTGTCTCCCCTTTCTCCACTGTGAAGACAGAGCAGAAGTACCAACTTAAGGGATATTGTATTTTTTCCAGTGCATATTGTTATTTAAATGCAGTAGTCCAGTTTACAGAAAACATTTTGTAGCTATACATTTTTATTCTATTTTTGATTTCTCATTTTACTCCTGTTTTGTATGATGCCATTTGTTTACAGATTAGCATATTTTTTTAACATTGGAAAAAGTTATATAGGTCTGGAGGTTCGTGCGGATTTGCAGCTTTTTTTTAATTTCACTGTTTTTTCTGAAATCATATTCATACCCCAAAATGATCTATATTGAACTGTACCTCCATGAAAGCTGACATAAGAATTGGGGTTTGTATTGTCTTGTTTTTGAGGGCAACATTCTGTATAGGCCTCTTCATTGGACCAATCATTTTGAGTTTTGACTATGTAACTGCATGAATACATGATTCTGACTTTATAGAGCAGCTGACACCTTCAAGAGAACTTTAGCAAAACATAATATTTAGATAAAGTTCAGCTTGTATTTCACATTAGTTCTTTATTCCTCCTTCCCATTATTTATTGCTGAGGTAATTTGCATGAACACAGGTTTTTTGCTCCTGAACAGTTCATCTATTTCTGTTGCTGTCTCCCTACCTGAGGTCATAATGCACTGCTTGTGACATCACAGTTACTCTCATGGCAACAAATTGTGATGTCGCAACAGAGCATTATGACTTGAAGTAGGGAGTAAGCTATAGAGGCAGATTAACTTTAAAGTAATTGAAAGGGATAAAAATCATGTATTTATGCACATTTTCTTAGTAATAAATAATGGGGAGGAGAAATATAGAATATATATGGAATACAAGCAGAATTTTACCTAATTATTATGTTTTTCAAAGTTTTCTTTGAGGCGTCAGTTGCTCTTTAAGATTTTGACCTGCCAGGGCAGTGCTCAGAGTTCCAAATCCATGCAGTGACGTTATCAATACTAAAAATGCTTAGTTCCACAAAGAGAATTATACAAAACATTGTCCAAAAACAGAAAACAATACAAAACACAGTTTTTCTCATTATCTTTTACTCTGCTACCATTAAATATGGATTGTTTTGGAGCTGGGATTAGTGTTGCAGAATGGGAATTTTGTAAATGGAATTTATGTGGCATGCAAATTCTGTGTCTGAAACTCTTGGAATTTTTTTAAACCCTCTGAATTCTGATAATCATGTCTATGTAAGAATATACTGCAGATGACACAATCTGAGGAATATTATTTCTCAGTTTGTGAGAAATTAGTCTGCCATTTACTGTTGAATACTATTCCATTCTTTATGCAGACCATGGATTACTTACTAATCCACCATTTTTTAAAGTACGTTTTCAGAATTTCAGAACTCTGTTTTTGATGGGATTCCATGAAATTGGGTGGAATTTATTAAATTCTGTGGAATTCTGGTGGAAGTAAAATTTCAAAATTCTGTGCAGGTCTCATATGAATATCATTTATGAAAATAAGGAACATTTTGAATATTACAGCTACACATTTATACCAGTTTCCTATCAGCTATATACTGTATATTTAATAAGATGGTCAGATTTATTTTGTATGCTTCAAGGGACACCCATATGTGTGCTCTTTAACAGACCCCTGACTGGCTCCCTTTAATTGGGTGAAGAAGGCTCCACTGTCTGAATCCTGTTCATAGGTGCATAGAAGGTCATTCTCCTGAATATCTTCAGAATCTCTTACAGGAGTCTATCAAAATTATTCTGGTCCTTCAGCAGTTTGGAATTTAAAGTATCCCATCTGAAAACAAAGTAGGGAGGCCAATCCTTTACCTATAATGGTCCAAATACCTGGAGTTTGCTCCTCTGAATTTGAGACTATGCATGGGTACTGCAGCACCCTTTGCTGATTTAGAAAATGGCTTTGTGTTGGTCAGTCAGTTTTGTCAATATTGTAATGTGGGTGATGATATCACTTGAAGGTCCATCATTTTATTCTAGACTGAGTGCATTTTACCTGTAGTGCTGTTGTTGAAACTTGTTGACTGTATGCTTTATATACTGCATTTTTGTGGGATCCATTTGTAAATTAGCTTTGGCTCAAATGGCTGTGTTTTCATTATTCCTAAATAAACTTGAAACTTGACCTTAAAAAAAATCCTATTACCGTGACTATCCACAGGTTCTGAGCAATATTATCAGCTGTATTTGAACACCCTTTGCTTAAAATCACTTGTGTTTATGATAAATAATAATAATAATAAATTTTATTTTGCAAAAGCGCTTTTCAGGCCATCAAGGCACTTTACAAAAAGATAAAAACAACCATGGTAAGAACAACAAACATGATAATAACATAAACAACATAAATAAAGTTGTACTAGATTGCATCAAAGACTGCTCTCTAACTTTATCGGACACTGTGCATATCAGAGCTACTGTAACTCCTAAGCACAAAACATAGCTTTGATATTAAACATAATATGAAATGTGGCACCATGTAACACAGCAACACAGTAGTTTATGGTCAGAATGGAATCTAGATCCATTCTGTCTGCCCCTGCTTCATAAGCCAGTATGACTACATATGCTCTGCAATAAGGTACTAATTTAAAGGGAAAAATGAAATAGATTTGGAAACAAAAATTAACAATGGGGGTTGAAAAGGAGGGCACAATCAAGTAATAAAATCATATTTTACATGAACTTCTGCTGTGTTATTATGACATTATTTAGCATGTTAAGATTCTGTAATTGAGCCATAACTTTAAACATTTTTCTGTCTGTTAGATGCCACTGAATGTTTGAAGTGCCCCCAAGATCGATGGCCAAATGAGAACCAAGATGAGTGCATCCCAAAAGTCATTGAGTTCCTTTCCTATGAAGAACCCTTGGGAGCAACACTGGCTGCAGCTGCAATATCCGGCTCCTTAATCACAGTTTCTATCCTGTGTGTATTTATTAAGCACAGTGACACCCCAATAGTCAAAGCCAACAACAAAGAACTCAGCTATTTGCTTCTATTTGCTCTAATACTGTGCTTCCTGTGTTCTTTGATTTTCATTGGCTATCCCCGGCATAAGACCTGCATGCTACGTCAAGCAACATTTGGCATAATTTTTACACTTTGTATCTCTTGTATATTAGCTAAAACCATCATTGTGGTCATTGCCTTCAATGCAACTAAACCAAACAGCAAGTTAAGAAAGTGGGTGGGCTCCAGGGTACCAAACTCTATAGTCCTCTCCTGCACATTAATTCAGATTATCCTGTGCCTAGCCTGGCTTGTTCTCTCCCCACCTTACCAAGAGTTTAACATGACATCTGTAAACGGGAAGATAATCATCCAATGTAATGAGGGCTCAATTGTATTTTTTTATTGCATGCTGGGATACCTGGGGTTTCTGACCAGTGTGAGCTTTGTAGTGGCATTCTTAGCCAGGGCATTACCTGATAGCTTTAATGAGGCCAAATTCATCACCTTTAGTATGCTCATTTTTGCCACTGTCTGGTTGTCCTTTATCCCAGCATACCTGAGCACACAGGGGAAATACATGCTTGCCGTGGAGATATTTGCCATCTTGTCATCTAGTGTCGGACTGCTAGGCTGTATATTTACTCCTAAATGTTACATTATTCTCATGAGGCCGGACATGAATACCCGGGAACATGTAATTGGAAAGACAAGTTCTATCAAATAAAAACAAATACATTTAATGGCTATTTAGAAGGGTAGGGCTGTGCTGCAGAAATAATGATCAAGCATTATGTACCAATCCCCAGCCTCCACACCTCCTTCCTCAAGAGATGAGCAATCTTCATGTAAATGCCAAGAGCCTACTCCCCTAGCACTGTAATGCAGCTAAGGCAATGGACCAAACACTACCACCATAATATCCGAATTATCAGCAAAACCTTTTTTTCTGCCAGAGTCAGTGATGTCAGACTCCAGCTATATAGTCCACAGGCAGGGCTGTGGAAAGCTTGGGGGAAGAACTTTGCTTCAGCAGCAATGTTTATTGTTATGTCAGCCCCATACTCCCACAAACTCCTCCTATGCAAGCTCCTTTGCCTTGCTCACTTTTTAATTTTCAGTGGTGGCATTTACTCCTGTCCTAAAGCTCAACCCAACTCCCTTCCTGCCACCCTCACTACTATTTCCTCTATCATACCTTCAGGTGAACTCTTTGTCCTTGGGATCTAATTATAAATTGGTTCTCCCCATCTGGTAAAAATAACATCTATCAAATTGAGTCCCCTAACCCCGTGGATCTCATTGTGTCTCACCCAACACTTCACTAGCCATTTTCCTATTGACACGGTCCTGTCCTCACACTCTCACTGGCACCCTTCCTTCTACTGGCACCCTTCAGGATGCTTTTAGTGACCATTATATATTCTACTGTGTCTGGGAGATCTGCTGCCCTAAAGGGGAACAGCCAGCACCAAGGGCTCCACTCTCAAGTGCTGGGCTGGTCCTTCTATGCACCCTGCGTTCAAAAACATTTTGGTTTACTTACTGCTTGCTGTGGTATAGTAGATTGTGTCAGACTAATTTTGCTTAGTTGTAGGTTAACATCTTCACTTACTAAAAATCACAGAATCCCCTGCAGCATACAACAGAGCAGTTGGCAGCAGTGGGAGATTCAATAGCCTGCAGTGTGTGTTAGAGTTTATATAAGTTCAGATCTTTAGTTTGTTGATCCTGCTGTGATTCCTGGGCTATGTATAGTTACAAAGGACTGTACTTACCCGTGGAGAAAAGCAGAACTAAAAAACATCTGATCAGAGGTTATAAAAGCTCTAAAATGCAATGCAGTCTATTGAATCTCGCACTGCTGTCTACTGCTCTGATGTGAGCTTCAGGGGATTTGGGGATTTGTAGTGACAGAAGGTGTCAACCTAGATCTAAGCAAAATTAGTCTGCTACAATCTACTATTCTACAGTAAGCAGTGAGTAAACCAAAATGTTTTTGCACACAAAGTGCACATTGAGGGAAGCCCCAAACTTGAGTGTGGGCCCTTTGTGCTGACTGTTCCCTTTAATGACCCTAAGAAATGTGTCTGGTCTAGGTTACTTAGGTCTCTGAACTTTCCTTCCCTGCTAGACATTGGGAAATCTTTATGGTGGCTGGTAAGGAGTTGACTCTAAGGGACTTGGTAGTCACTGTAGTAGTCAGCAGAGGAGTCAGAGAGACTGCATGCCCAGACCACAGTGGTGGTAAAGGATTGATCTGGGACTGTGGGCTTATATATTGAGTGAGGTGGAAGCAGTGTGACAGGGTTGAATAAGACCCTTTCCCATTTGGTATGCAGAGGGAATTAAATGCAAGGATCTGTTCTGTCCTCTCCTTTTCTGTCTCCTGTCTGTCTGGTTGGCCAAACAAATGTTCTCATGAGACCCAAGAACTGATCACTCCAACGGTCTCACGATTTTCCACCTCTCGCTATCTCATTGCCTTCATTTTCTGTTTCTATCTTTTCTTTTCCCTTGCATATTTGCATTTATAAAAAATATATGTCAATTTTTGTGTGAAACTGTGATACTGGGATCCCTTAGCTTGAACCTGTATAAAGTTATATTGTTGAAATGATTGCAAAAAGCTATTTGGAATTTAGGGGGTTAGCCTTGGCATGCAGCACAAACTCTTTTGCAGAGTTGTCAACACAAGGTCAATTCTGGGACAGCATGTACTGTTTTGTTGCACCTGCAAGGAAAGAAACTGATAAGAACATTTTCTGAGACATAGAATGGTCGCTTAATTACTTCCCAGGCAAAGACTTATATAAACAGCGGCAATAATTTTGCTAGAGAGAGACTGAGAAGCTGAAACTTGGAATTAGAGATACCCTCAGATGAAGGACTTTGTTTTCTCTGTTTGCACTGCCTTTGTAAATAGTTACATTGAATATTTTTTTATTTTACTGTTATTGGAAAAAATAAAACGCTACTTGTGAATTTTATACCTGTTCCTGGTCTTCACGTGCTTCCTGATCTGTACCTCGATGACAGATGGTATTAGCAGTGGGATTTCGCCATGCGTACTCTAAGCCAGGAGTTTTTGTGCGTGGGTACTGGACCTGGTACCAGGGAAGCATAGCAGAAATGTATGTATTCTGCAGCAGCAAGCCCAGGAGTCATTACCAGAAAGTTGGCAGCCAAACTAGTAGAGACAGAAGTCCAAGCTGAGACTTTACAGCCAGCGCCAGTGATGCAAAAAAAAAAAAAAACCAGTGACAGAACCTGAAACATATGAGGAGAGACTAGGGGACCTCAATATGCACTCACTGGAAGAGAGGAGACAGTGGAGTGACATGATAGAAATGTTCAAATACCTCAAGGGCATAAACAAGGTGCAGGTGGGGGGCCTTTTCCCCTTTTCCAAGGGATAAAAAGTACTAGAACGAGGGGACATGATATGAAATTGGAGAGGGGTAGATTAAGGAGTAATGTGAAGAAGGGTTTCTACACAGAGAGGGTAGTAGATGCTTGGAATAGCCTGCCACAAAAGGTGGTGGGGGCAAGTACAGTGGAAGGGTTTAAGCATAGCTTGGACAGGCAGAGGGGAACCATGAAAGGGAAAGGAGTGATGAAAAGCCATTGATCATATAGTGGTCAGTGGTCACATATACCGTATTGGGCCTTTGGGCAGACTGGTTGGGCCTAGCAGTCCTTATCTGCTGGCAATTTCTATGTTTCTATATAAAGCCCGACTGCCTTTTTCAAATGGTGGGCTATATAACAAAAAGAGACGGAGAAACAGAGACGAGAAGAAATGTAGCAACTCGAGAAGCAGAGAAAAGAAGAAATGCAGCAACTTGAGAAACAGAGAAGAGGAGAGATGCAGCGGGAGGAACAGCAAAAAAGAGAAGAGATGCAGCGATGGATGGATGCCTTGCAAGTTATGAAAGCTGGAGATCTGGCACTGGTCCAGCAGAGCAACAAAACACAAATAACTTAAAAGACATTAA
Source organism: Neoceratodus forsteri (assembly GCA_016271365.2). Taxonomy (NCBI): domain Eukaryota; kingdom Metazoa; phylum Chordata; order Ceratodontiformes; family Ceratodontidae; genus Neoceratodus; species Neoceratodus forsteri. The sequence goes on from CM028135.1 coordinate 171,936,104, forward strand.
ACTTATAAAGCTGTGTCCCTCGGACAATATCGAAGCATACCTGATAGCTTTTGTAAGGGTTGTCAGAGCCTGCCAGTGGTCAAAGCAGCAATGGGCAATCAGATTGGTACCTTATCTGACAGGTAAATCCCAACTTACCTACTGCAGTACAGACACTACACAGTCAGAAAACTATGACCTGGTGAAAAGAGAAATCCTGAAAAGATGCGACAGCTCAGAGGAGACCTACAGGTTAATAATAATAATAATAATCTTTATTTTTATTGCGCCTTTCAAGAAATCAAGGCACAGAACAGGCTTTAAAATACATCCAAATACCATATCATAAAATACAATAAAATAATTAATGACATCCACATAATAAATAATAAGATCAGATCGACTCAGTGTCATCCCCAAATGCTATTCTCCATAAAAAAGATTTCAGAGCTTTTTTAAAGTTCCCCACTGTCGTGCACTCTCTAATCCAAAGGGGTAGAGAATTCCAAAGGGTCGGCGCTGGGAAAACAAAAGCCTGGGCGCTGGATGATTTCAAAACTACCCTCGGAATCTCTAGCAACCCCTCGTTGTCTGAGCGGAGCTGTCGCTCCGGGATGTAAGGTACCAGAAGATCTTTCAGGTAGTCAAGGCCCAGATCATGCAGGGCTTTATAAGTCAGCAAGCCGACTTTAAAGGAGATCCACCACTGAACCGGCAGCCAGTACAGACCCCGCAACACCGGGGTAATATGGGAAGAACGAGGCGTCCCAGTTAACAACCTGGCTGCGGAGTTCTGCACCAGCTGCATGTGGTGGATATCAACCCCTGGAAGCCCAAAGTAAAGGGAATTGCAGTAGTCGACGCGAGGTCACAAAGGCGTGGATCAACGTAGGTAGGTCTCTGGATGGAACAAGGTGCTTAATCCTAGCAATATTCCTAAAATGGTAAAAGGATAGCTTAACGACTGCCGACACTTGTGCACGCAGCGTCAGTCGATCATCAAGAATTACCCCTAGGTTGCGTACCTGTTCAGAGATAGGAAGCTCAACTGCCCCCAGGAATAAACCTGAGGAATGGTCTGTCCCCAACCCCCCTGGATCCACAACCATCACCTCCGTCTTTCCAGAATTCAGCTTCAACCCGCTGGACCTCATCCATCCTTGGATTTCCTCGAGACAGTTATTAAACACCGAGAGTGCTCCAGTCTGGTCGGGTGCAAAAGACAGGTAGAACTGAGTATCATCGGCATAACAATGAAACTCCAGCCCATACCATCTTACAATATCTCTGAGGGGAAGCATGTACACCGCAAACAGCACGGGGGACAGCTCCGAGCCCTGGGGAACCCCACAAGACAGAGAAATAGGGTCAGAGGAAAATACCCCTGACACCACTCTCTGTGTTCTACCAGTGAGGAAAGACGTAAACCATCTGTGGACCAAGCCTGAAAGCCCACAGATGTTTTTCAGTCGCTCAAACAGTTCCCCATGGTCTACAGTGTCAAATGCTGATGACAAGTCCAACAGGACCAAAATGGACCATTTTTTCTGGTCTCTCGCCATCAGGAGATCATTGAGCACCCGAACCAGCACAGTGTCGGTGCTATGCCTCTTTCTAAAACCGGATTGGAGAGGATAGTAGATGCTATGGATGGACAAATGGTTGCCCAACTGGGTAGCCACTACTTTCTCAATTACCTTCCCAACAAAGGGAAGGTTTGAGATAGGTCTGTAGTTAGCGAGAGAGTCAGGGTCCAAAGAAGTCTTCTTCAACACAGGTGTCACCACAGCCTCCTTCAGGGAGCTGGGATAGTCACCAGAATCTAAGGAGCACCAGACTATCCTCGCTAATACCGGGATGATGATCCCCCCACAGCCCATAATCAGGGCTGTGGGGCCCGGATCTAAACTACAGGATGTAGTGCGCATGCCTTGGACAATCCTCATAACATCTTTGATATCCAGCCTTTTGAAGAGATTCCAGGAGCGAGGAGGGAAAGTGACCAAGGACTGGTCCACAGCCCTTCCCATAGAGAGTGTTTAACAGATCTCCGCCCTAATGTCTTCCACCTTATCTGCAAAGAACCGAGCAAGCTCATCACACTGAGATTGTGAAAACGCTCTACGAACCTGTAGACAGGTTGGGTTGCACAGTCTTTCCACGGTTCGAAAGAGCTGAGCCGGTCGGTTCTGTGCAGCAACAATTTCCCCGGACAGGAACACTGCCTTCTGACGGCTAATTGCTGACTGATAGAGTTGATAATGCTCTTGCAGTCTAAGATGGTCGGCATCCAAGCGGGATTTCCGCCAACATCTCTCTCTAACCTGCATCCTAAATGCCACATCTCCCTCAGATCCCCATCAAATCATGGGGACCGAGGGCGAAGGGAGAGAGGACGCACTCGAAATGGGGCAATGGAATCCAGGGCAGAGGTAATGGCCTTATTATAGGCCAGAACCAAAATCTCTGGATCCATGCATATCCCAAGGAATTCTGATAGGTCAAGTGCCGCAGTTAGACCATTGGGAGTCACATCCCGTAAAGGGCGGTACTTGACCATCTCTACAGGGGTTGGTCTATGCAGGGGGGTGCCAAAATTGAATCTCACAGTGTGACGGTCAGACCATTCAACAGGTTCCACCCCCACGGCGGAGGCCTCCATCCCCAGGAGGAAGACCAGGTCAAGGGAATGATTCCGGTCCCTGAAGTACAAATCATTCGACAATCCTCGAGAAGCCATCACCTGACTTAGAGAACTCCTAATTAAATGGCTTCAACCAGAGGGCAAAACAGTCCCACAGATCATTGACACATTTGCAATGGAGCAATTCATCAACATCCTATCTACAGATGTATAGCTTTGGGTGAAAGAACACTGACCAGAAAATGGGGTAAAGGCCGTTTCTTTGGCCGAGGACTATCAGATGGCCACATAGACCGCACAGCAGTGAGGTAACAGTCAAGCACCAGTAAGACCCTCTTTTTCCCTGATTTAACTCCGGATCAGATAAAAACTCTGGTGGGGGTAACAAATCTGCACCCAAAGACTGTATTTGCTATAACTGTGACAAGCCAGGCCATATCACAAGAAACTGCCATAAAAACAAGGAGGATAACACTGAAGCAGATTTGGCCTAAGCAAACTGGGGCAAGTATCAGATGCCAAGGTGGGAAATAAGACTGTAAAGGGACTTATTGATTCAGGAAGAAGACAGACCTTAGTACATGTTGAAGTGCTGGGAAAATACTTTATAAAAGGACCAGGTACTGGTGTCATTTGCATCCACAGAGACACAAGACATTTTCCTTCCACACAAGTAAACCTGAATATTAATAGGGTGTCGCACCACATGAATGTGCGGGTAGTACTCAGGTTACCTGTACCCATGATTATTGGAAATGGCTGTCCAGGATTTTTCTGAGTTAATCTCAGAGGAACTGAACCCTGCAGTTTCAGCAACAGTGATAACAAGAGCACAATCGAAGAAAATCTCTGATGGCAGGGACACTTCCTTTGGTGACTTTGTTGTGGTTGAGCCCAGCTTCAAGATCCAGAAGTCCAGGAAAGAAAGAAGACACCTAAAACAACAGAGGCAACAAAAAACTGATGGACATAAGGGGTTAAAATATGAAAATACTGAAGCTACACTGATTGTGATTTTGTTTTTGAGGAAACTAATGATGCATCAGAGACTGGCCTAGGTGCGGTCTTGAGTCAAAATACAGATGGGATGGAACATCCCATTCTATTTGAAGGGCAAGCCCATTGTTATGTGGGAGAAGAATTTCTCCCCCACATCCTATTTAAATCAAGCAGCAGACTCCTGCTCTGCTTAGCATGAGTTGCACTCGCTAGTGATGGTGCCAGTGTGTGACTGCCTTGTATCCCTTGCTCTTGTTTTCTTCTCATTTGTTTGTCCACCCCGTTGTCATTTGTTTCTCTTTCGTCCCTTCCTACTTTGGGGATTCTCCTCACCTGCTGCCCTTTCTTTCTGCACTCAGTATGTCTCCACTAGTATTCTGCTCCTTCTCTGCTTCTTGAGTAGCCGCTGCCGTGCCAACGCCGAGTCGGGTTGCTGCCATTGCCTCTGGGGCCTCGGAGCCTCCACTTCTTGCCTCGCTGTCCACTGCTACTGATGCCGCGTTCTGCTTCCTGCTCATTGTGGACACTGACCTTTCCCTCTCCCACTCTGTCACTCGAACTCTCTTTGGTCTTCTTTCCAGATCATCCCCCTATGGACTGGCAACTGCTTAAGAGACATTTGCCTGCTTCTCCTGGATACTCCATTTACGATGATTGTTTCCCATGCCCCATGAGCTCATCAACATTCATTCAATTACAGCCGTCATGCTGTTCAGCTTCTGCTGCCTGCCTGGCTTGGACTTGGTCATTTGTGTCACCTCCTTTCCCCAGAAATTTCTACTTCTTGCAGTTGGACTTCTTCATCGGACTGCTTATTCTCAATTCAGCCACCCTGCTAGATTCCGGATTCCTGTACGCCATCTCGCCATCAGGTATGCAGGGCTCCTTCTCGTATTCAACTGTTCAACTGACATTATTGCCTTAATGTATTGCCGGCTCCAGCTGTCATGAGCCATTCCTCCCAGTATACCTCTCAGCTGCTACTACTTCTGTATAGCACCGTGATTTCGCTCTTAAGTTTACCCTTGCTCCTCGCAGGTGTCCTGATGTTTCTCATTCTCTTAGGGCTATTTTAGGCACGCATACTATAAACTCATTGAACTAAGTTGATAGACATACCTTTTCACAAAAAATATGGGTCCCACTGTCTGTAGACATGATTTGTTTACAATGCGGATATGCTTCACATTCTAGCCTTTGCTATGATTTGAAGGCCAGTGCTCTGATTTAATCCTGTGAGGTTGAGAGGCCTGCTCACCAGTCTACTGATTTACTGGCCAGCCCACCTCTTGCCTACTGTTCATTGCCCTTCAGTTTCTGCCTGGAATACCTGTTGCTGAAGGCTGGTCTGCCAAACTCTGGACTATTCACATCTAGGCTGAGTTCTGGTACTGCATACTGTTCTTCATTTGCCTGCCGCAGTCCTCACTGCTTCTTTCTCCGTTATTGCTCCCACTCTGACTCCTACTGTTGACTTCGAGATGGTCTGGTACTTACACTATCTACCTATACCACAGACTACAGACATTCGCTCCCTCACTGTACAGTTACTGCACCCTCATTTAGAGTACATGATGGCATCGCCTATACTCCTATCGATTCTTGGCACATCCGGTTGCTTAGGACTGCTCTATATCGGGCGCTATTGTGATGCTGCCTTACGACTAACTTGCCATCATAATCTACTGTTCTCCTCATGAACTGGCACCCATCTAATCTATGTTTACTTATTTACTGTAATCTCTACATACCAGGACATGACCCTCTGCATTGCATGCTGTTCAACATTCCATTGCTTCTCTGCCACTGCTCTACAGCTGCCTCGCCCCGCGGGGCCGGAGGTTAGCCATCGCTTCTAGTCAGACTTGTACCCTATGGACCAGTGGACATTTGTTTCAATATTTTACACCAGAATCGCCTACTTCTATGACCTGCCTTCACCTGTCAGGCTGGAGGGTTTACCTACTAATCGCTACTTCTACGACCTGCCTTCACCCATCGGGCTGGGAGGTTTTCTTGCTAATCACCTGTTTCTCCGACCTGCCTTCGCCCATCAGGCTGGGAGATTTTCCTACTAGTTGCCTGCTTCTACTACTTGCCTTCGCCATCGGGCTGGGAGATTTGCCTACTACTTGCCTGCTTCTGCATCCTGCCTTCGCCCATGGGCTGCGAGGTTTACCTGCTGATCGCCTGCTTCTACGACTTGCCTTCGCCCACCGGGCTGGGTGAATTCCTACTACTCATCTGCTTCTACGACCTGCTTTCACTTATCGGGTTGGGAGATTTACCTACTTTGCTCTACTTCTGTCTCACCCAGCTCGGGCCTGGAGAGTTACACTTTTTACTATACACCTTCATCTGCCGTGTCAGCCAGCCAGAAGCTCCTTTACTATTGATTCCCATCTGACCATTTCTTTGATCATCATCTATTCTTGAATGCTTTGCCCTGCCACTTCCGCTGTATGGAATTACTGCTGCTTCACCCTGTCAAGGACACTTAGTTGAGCGTCTCCTGCAGACCTTCCTTATCCTGATTGTGCTCTACCGCTTCTTGGACCCTGTGACAATTCTACTCCATTTGACTCGGCCTCTTCAGTTATCTCCATCTAGGACTCTTATGCTCGATTATTCAGGTCTCGTCAGGTTATTACTGCCTCGAACTTTGCATACCTACAGTTTCGGATGTTATTCCTCTCGTCAAGTTGCCATCTCTGTGCCACGGTCTCTTCAATGCGATCCCTGCCATCCTTTATCTACTAGATCTGTCAGTCCTCAGCACCATTCCATTCTCTACGTCTGCCTTACAAATGCAGTACTACTCTGCTCTACACTGATTCAAGATAAGTCTCCTGGAGGCTATATACCACATTTATCCCTATTAGCTGACCTCTATAGGTCTGGCTGCATTTCCTGTTACCTGGAGCTAGTCACCTCTCTACTTACCCAAAAGCTGATGGATTTGCTGCACATCTCGTCAGGGGACTAACTGCCATGCTCTGTGTCTACCAGCAGACCTCCATAGGTCTGGCTGCGCTTTCCCATACCTGGAATCAACCGCCTCTCTCCCTACCTCACCAGCTGTTGGTTAAGCTGCGCTTTCACCAGGGGCTGGTTGCCACGTCTCAATTCTTCTCACCTGCCTACGTTCGTGCATTACTTGCTACCTACTACCTCTCTCTTCAATTTCGCGGTCCACCCACCTTACTTACTTTTTGGGCTTGCCGTATTCTACTACTTAGATGTTTCCCATCCTCGCACCAATGCCTCCGACTAATCCTTTATAGCCTGCCATTATTCCAGCTCAGCTCTACAGCCGTTGCCTCTATAACAATTCCTAAAACTTACCAGAACTGAATTAATCAGTCGGTAGCTTTACTGCAAGCCTTCTCCATTCCATGTGCTATATAAGCCCTCTATTAGTAGAAACCTGGAAGTTGTACTACTTCTATTTCATCCTGCCTCGCTTGCATCAAAGCTTAGATGCAACTATCTTCGTTTGGTCACCTATATTGAGTTTGTCAGTCATCAACTTCATCTCCACCATCCTACAATTCACTGTATTCTTATGCCTTCTTTCAACTGAAGTCCGGAAGATGGTCCTTTCAATGTATCCATTCTCCTATCGTCTCAACTTGTGCATGGATTCTTGAACTCAGAGTTTACTAGGAAGACGATTGTTTCACTGGACATGTTACAATTCAGTACCTTCTTAAGCTCCATCTGTTTCTCTGGATCAAGTTCTACAATTTGGAATTCAGATTAGCGGATTAATTTAATTTGTTAATTAGGATCTCTCTCCTTTAGTATGCCCAGAAGAACGGGCAGGTCAGTGGCCATGGGTCCTCAGAGGTTTCCCCCAAGGGTGTTTTTCCTCTCCTGCATGCTACTGGTCACACGTTCCGGAGTTGGAGGAGGTGATCATCTATTCATATTATTTTTAGGGTGTATTCCTGCTCGACTCCTTCATCAGTCAGTTACAGAACAACAGTTGATATCATATTCTTTTTGGGGAGTCTCATAATACTAAACCAAGCTTCCTCCTTACAAGTGGGATACAGAGAAAGGCCAAAACCATCAAATAATATAAAGACTCTCAATTCAAGCATCCAAGCACATTGCTCATACTATCCAATTCATATGTACTATATTCATTGACTATCATGCTCATGCTGAAGTAACTAAGCACAAATCATTCTATACTACTAGTACATAGTAAACATTGTCCTCTTACCTGCTGGCCTCTGTATCCAACAACCATCTAAATCATCCAGCTACAGTATGTTACATAAGCACTGAGCTATGAACCACACATAAATATCAGTAGGAAGTTGCACAACAGGGAGAAAAGGTACTCCACCATTGAAAAGGAATGCCTTGTAGCAAAGTGGACCATGGAGTCTGTGACAGGGTTGAATACAACTCTGTACCATTTGCTACGCAGGGGTTGAATGAGACCCTGTCCCATTTGTTGTGCAGAGGGAGTTAAATGCAAAGATCTATTCTGTCCTCTCCTTTTCTGTCTCTTGTCTGTCTGGTTGGAAAGCCAAATGTTCTCATGAGATCTACGAACTGATAACTCCGATGGTCTCGCAATTCACCACCTCTCGCTATCTCTCTGCCTTCACTTGCTGTTTCTGTCTATTCTTTCCCCTTGCATATTTGTGTTTATGAAAATACATGTGAATTTTTGTGTGAAAATGTAAATGATACTAGGATCCCTTAGTTTGAAACTGTATATTGTTATACTGTTGAAATGATTGCAAAAAGGTATTTGGAATTTAGAGGGTCAACCTTGACATGCAGCACATGCTCTTTTGCAGAGTTGTCAACAAGAGATCAGTTCTGAGACACCATGCACTGTTTTGTTGCACCTGCAAGGAAGGAAACTTACAAGAACATTTTCTGAGAAACAGAATGGTCTCTTAACGAGTTCCCAGGCAAAGATGTAAAAAAGCAGCAATACTTTTGCTAGAGAGAGACTGAGAAACTGAAACTTGGAATTAGAGATACCCTCAGATGAAGGACTTTGTTTTCTCTGTTTGTACTGCCTTCGTTAATAGTTATATTAAATATTTTTTTTTATTATGTTACTGTTATTGGAAAAAAATAAAACGCTACTTGTGAATTTTATACCTGCTCCTGGTCTTCCTATGCTTCCTGACCTGTGCCTTAACAAGCAGCAAGCCAACTGGTGGTGAGCTGGATGCATAAAGAGAAGGTACTCCCCATTATTATGTTTGCTTGCACGCATGTGCAAGAAACATAGTGCCATCATCCGAGATTTTGGAGGTGTGTCACTCCCTCTTCTAATTCAGTCAGTGTGTTGGCAGGCGCGGCCCCTGTCTGACAATGCATGCTGGAGCCGTCTATGACAAGCTCAAAAATGCAGTGGCATACAGTTGAAAGGGGGAGCTACACTTCAGTGAGCAGCGATAAGATATTGCCTGCTCATGCGCAGCTCCCCCTACATACACACACACACACACACACACACACACACACACACACGTGCATGCATACTCGTGCTCCCCGCACACACTCTATAGCCGACGGGGTGCCCAATCCCCGTCGGCCAGTAACAAACTCCCAAAGCCTTCCAAATGCCACGCTGGTTGCCCACCCCAACGTGGCAACTCAATGTTATAGCCGACGGGGTGCCCAATCCTCCATCAGCTTCATTGTCTCCCCACCAGAGTACAAGGTGCCATGCTGGGAGCCACCCCAGCATGGCAACAATGCTCTGGCCGACGGGGTGCCCAATCCCTCTGCCGGCCCGCGGCCCCTCTTCAGCCATCCTTCTGCCATGCTGAGCTCACTCAAGCATGGCAAACGTCCCGCCTTTTTTTTTAACCTGTAAAGAAAAACAGTCCCACGCAGTCTTCCTGCCCCTCTCCCCACAACCTGCACCCACCCACTGTGCACCCTGCCTCCCCACACCCCCTCACCCCATACTTACCTCCGGAGCTTGGCGCGATTATCTTTGGTGGACTGGGAACACGTCTGCACTCTTCAAAGCCGACCGCGAACTGAGGAAATGCCGGTAAGCTGTATAATGGGCTAGATAGGGGGTTTTCAACTTTGTTGCATATCTCAGGCATTTTTTGGAATTTTTGCACCAAATTTTCAGCATGGTGTTTTTGGGACCCCTTCTCATGAATGCTGTCACTGTCATGGCGTTATTCTGGCCCGAAGGGAGATTTCGCAGTCACTGTGTGAAATCACCTTTTGGGACCGATTAACGAAACGACACTGCCAGTGTTCATAAGGTGGGCTCTAAAGAAGTTTATTTTGAAAACGTGGTGGAAAAATTCCAAAAAACGACTGTTTTACGAGCGTGCATTGCAGAGTTCCTATGCACACTCGTAAGTTCGCAAATTTTCAATATTTTCACTCCAGATTTTCAACATTACCATTTTACCACACTTTCTTATGAGTAGTATAGCTGTCATTTTTCACATCTCACCCAAAATGTGTTTCTGCCCATGTAGCGCACAATGGCGCAGCTGGTGTGTGAAATCAATGTATGGGACAAATTAAGAAAATCACAGTGACACTGTTCATGAGCAGTGGTCTTAGAATGGCTATGTTGAAAATTTGGTGAAAAAATTCCTAACAATGACTGTTTTTCGAGCGTGCGTTGCACAGTTCCTACACACTCTCGTAAGTTCACGAATTTTTAACATTTTCACTCCAGAGTTTCAACATTGCCATTTTACCACACCTTCTTATGAGAAGTACAGCTGTCATTTTTCACATCTCACCCAAAATGTGTTTCTGCCCATGTAGCGCACAATGGCACAGTCGGTGTGCGAAATCAATGTAAGGGATAAATTAAGAAAATCAGTGTCATTGTTCAAGAGCACAGGTCTTAAAATGGCTATGTTGAAAATTTGGTGAAAAAATTCCAAAAAATGACTGTTTTATGAGCGTACGTTGCGCAGTTCCTACACACGGTCGTAAGTTCGCAAATTTTCAATATTTTCACTCCAGATTTTCAACATTGCCATTTTACCACACCTCCTTATGAGCAGTACAGATGTCATTTTTCACATCTTGCCCAAAATGTGTTTCTGCCCGTATGGCCCTAATGGCATGATCGTATTCAAAATCAATGTATGGGACACATTAAGAAAATCACAGTGACACTGTTCATGAGCAGAGTCTTAAAATGCTGCTCATGGTTTGCAATTTAATATTTTCACTCCAGATTTTCAACATGTCCATTTTATTACACTTCCTTATGAACAGTACAGCTGCCATTTTTCATATGCCACCCAAAATGTGTTTTCGCACATGTAGCGCACAATGGTGCTGTTGGTGTGCGAAAGCAATGTTTGGGACAGATTAAGAAAATCACAGTTACACTATTCATGAGCAGAGGTCTTAAAATGGCTATGTTGAAAATTTGGTGACAAAAGTCCATAAAATGACTGTGTTACGAGTGAGCATTGCTCAGTTTCCACGCACCCTCGTAAGTTCATGACTTTGTAATATTTTAAGTCCACATTTTCACCAGTGGCATTTTTCCACACTTCCTTATTTACAGTACAGCTGTCATTTTTCACAACATGGCCGAAGTGTGTTTTCACACTTTCAGCGCAGAGATGCATGGTCGCTGTGGGAAATCATTGTTCGCGACAGATAAAACAGTGACACTGTTCATGATCGGAGGCATCAAAATGCCTGAGTTAATCTGCTGTAAAAAAATCCACAACCTAATTATACTACGGGTGTGCGTTGCACAGTTTCTATGCACGCTCGTGACTTCACCATTTTTTTAAATATTTTCACTGCAGATTTGCAACATTGCCATTTTTTTACACCTCCCCATGAACAGTACAGCTGTCATTTTTTACATCCTGTTCGGAATGTTTTTGCACCTGTGGTGCTAAATGTCATAGTCGCTGTGCATGAGCAGCTTTCAGCTAACAAACTGATATTCCCCCTGTTCATGAGGTGGGGTCACAAAAAAACCCATGTTGAACATTTGGAGTGAAAATACCAACGAATGCCTGAGGTATTAGGGTTTCCAACCATAACGCCCAACCCTGTAGCGAATGACAGGCATCGGGGTGTGACTTGGGATTCTTGCCTGTAATGCTCATACCATTCCACACCCTGCAGCCAGTGAGAGGCATCGAGGTATGCCTTGGACTCTTCGGCCCCAAAGTTCACCCCATTCTCCTATATCACACACCCATCTCACCGTATTTCCAAATGGAATGGGGTGCGCATAAGGTCCAAAGACCCCAAGGAACACAGTGACACTTGTCAGTATCTGCAGGGTAGGGTGTGATGAAATGGCGTGGCCGTTATGCCTGACGACCTAAAGGCACACCCCAATGCCTGTCACTCTCTGCAGGGTGGTGGTGGGGTTGGCTTCAGTTCAATACTTCACAGCCATTCCTATTACGCAGCTCTGTAACTTCTACACTACCACTGCCAATGCCAGCAAGCAAACATTCAGCATTGACAAATGCTTGTTACTTGAGTCTTGAGTAAACAATTACCCTAGTGCTCGTTTATTCAGATGGCCTAGCAGTGGCACAGCTGAGAATTCTGATTTTCCTCTGTGTATATTGCTTGGGCTTGCTCTGGTGACAGCAGAGCATATTATTGGCACTCATTATGATGCTGATATGTGACTCTGAAAGCCTCAGAATTACCACTGGTGTGACAGACGAATTGAGGTCTGAGAGTCAGAAGAACTCTTTTGAACTTGTTAAAGATTCTGTAAAATCCTCCCGTGTTAAAAGCTGATCATTGGTGCAGTTACTATTTTTGCACTTCCGCTGATTTTAGTAATTGTGTAATAGCTATTTTACTCATGCAGCTATGTGAGCTGCTGCATGAGCAGTTATGGCAGACACCTACTGCAGCCATGTGATGTCCGTAGAGCTCAAGTTGATAGCAATACTGTGTTTCCTGTCCACCAGAACTTTTCAGATACAAGTAAGTGACACCACTGACATCATGATATTTGCTTTCTGTAGAGAGCCCAGGGAAGGGTGACAAGGGACGGGGAGTGAAACTAAATACTAGCCATCCATGCAGGGGGGGGAAGGGGAGTCAAACTAAATACTAGCCATCCAGACAGGGCAAAGGGGGAATCAAACTAACTACTAGCCATCCAGACAGGAGGAAGTGGAAATCAAACTAAATACTAGCCATCCAGGAAGGGTAAAGGGAGACTCAAACTAAATACTAGCCATCCAGACAGGGAAAAGGTAGACTCAAACTAAATACTAGCCATCCAGACAGGGGGAAGGGGAAATCAAACTAAATACTAGCCATCCAGACAGGGGAAAGGGAGAATCGAACTAAAGACTAGCCATCCGGGAAGGGGGAATCAAACTAAATACTAGCCATCTGGAAAGGGGGAATCAAATTAAATACTAGCCATCCAAAAAGGGGAAAGGGGAAATCAAACAAAATACTAGCCATCCAGACAGGGGAAAGGGAGAATCAAACTAAACACTAGCCATCCGGGAAGGGGGAATCAAACTAAATACTAGCCATCTGGAAAGTGGGAATCAAACTAAATACTAGCCATCCAGACAGGGGAAAGGGGAAATCAAGCTAAATACTAACCATTCAGACAGGGGAAAAGGAGAATCAAACTAAACACTAGTCATCTGGACAGGGGGAAGGGGGAATCAAACTAAATACTAGCCATCCAGACAAGGGAAAGGGGGAATCAAACTAAATACTAGCCATCCAAACAGGGGAAAGGGAGTATCAAACTAAACACTAGCCATCTGGAAAGGGAGAATCAAACTAAATACTAGCCATCTGGAAAGGGGGAAGGGGAAATCAAACAAAATACTAGCCATTGAGATGGGAGAAGGGAGAATCAAACTAAATACTAGCCATCCAGACAGGGGGAAGGGAGACTCAAATTAAATACTAGCCATCCAGACAAGGCAAAGGGGAAATCAAACTAAGTGCTAGCCATCGAGACAGGGGAAGGGGGAATCAAACTAAATACTAGCCATCCAGACAGGGGAAAGGGAGAATCAAACTAAATACTGGCCATTGAGACGGGGGAAGGGAGAATCAAACTAAATACTCTCTGTGTCCTATTCTCCAGCCAATTCTTTACCCAGGCTGTCATCTTGGGACCCACTCCCAGGCTGGCTAACTTGTATATTAATCTTTTGTGTGGGACTGTGTCAAATGCCTTGCTAAAGTCTAGGTAGGCCATGTCCACAGCCCCTCCCTGATCTACTACTTTGGTCACCCAGTCAAAGAAATCTATCAGATTTGTCTGGCATGACCTTCCCACTGTGAATCCATGCTGCCTTGGGTTCTGTGCCCCTCTGGCCTCTAGATACTCAACAATTCTTTCCTTCAGAAGTGATTCCATCATTTTCCCTACCACTGAGGTTAAAGTAACAGGTCTGTAGTTTTCTGCTTCTGCCTTGCTCCCACTTTTGTGAAGGGGAATCACATCTGCCCTCCTCCAGTCCTTGGGTACCACCCCATCCTCCCATGATTTGTTAAAGAGGGTAGTCAGTGGTGTCACTAGTTCTACCCTTAGTTCTTTTAGAATTCTGGGATGAATCCCATCAGGCCCCATTGCTTTGTCCACCTTCAGTTTTAAGAGTTCTTTCAGAACCCTTTCTTCTGTAAATGGGTTGGTATCAACTTCTGTATCCAGAGTGTTTTACTGTTTGTTTTAAGTACCTCCCCTCTTCCTTTGTAAATACTGAGCAAACATATTTGTTTAGTATCTCTGCCTTTTCACAGTCACCCTCTGCCCACCCTCCCTCCCTTTATTTAGCCTCACTATCCCTCCTTGGTCTTCCTTTGCTCCCTGATGTACCTATAAAGGTTTTATCCCCTTCTTAACTGTGTTGGCTATCTTTTCCTCGGTTTGGGCCTTTGCTGTTCTGACTGCCTTCCCAGCTTCCTTTTGCTTTAACTGCTACAGTTCTCTGTCCTGCTCATTCTGTGATTCCTTGTACTTCCTGAATGCTTTCTTTTTCTCTTGAACCTTCACTGCCACTTCCTTTGAGAACCATAGTGGTTTCTTACATCGTTTCATTTTGTTTATTTGCTTCACACAAAGGCTTGTTACCTCTGTGATGGCAGTTTTTATTATTCCCCATTTTTCTTCCATGCCTCCTTCCTGCTCATTTGCTAGTGCATTCCTTAGGCACTCACCCATTTTGGCAAAGTCAGCCCTCCTAAAGTCCAGTACTTTTGCCTTTGTATGGCTTGACTCTATTGCTGTGTTTATTGTGAACCATACTGTTCGATGGTCACTAGTTCCCAGGTGGCTACCCATTTCTACATCTGTGATCCTCTCTTCATCTCCATTTGAGAGAACCAGGTCTAAGATTGCTCCCTCTCAAGTGGGCTCCAATACTAGTTGTCTAAGGCATGCCCCCTATAGGGCATCTAGAATAACCCCACTCTTCGAAGTGGCTGCTGCAACTGCACTCCAGTTAACATCTGGCATATTCAGATCACCATCAGCAATATCTCCCTTTTTCTGCCATTCTAAGTATACTTTCTATCATTTCCTTGTCCATTTCCTCTCCCTGAGAAGGGGGTCTGTATACAACCCCTGTGCGGATTGTGGTGCCATTGCCGGTCTCCAAATTTACCCACAATGCTTCTTCTCCTCCCTGTTTTCCCTTTTGTTCTGTTGCTTTGATTCCTTCCCTTATGTAAAGAAGCTACTCCTCCTCCTCTTTTACCCTCCCTGTCCCTCCTCTGGATAGTGTATCCTGGTATGTTTACGTCCCAGTCATGGTTTTGTGTGTACCATGTTTCTGTGACTGCCACGATATCCAGATGTTCCTCCTCCATCAAGGCCACTAATTCAGGAAGCTTTTTACTCAGACTACGGGCATTGGTACTCATTGCTCTCCATTTTTTGATGGCTTTACCTTCTTTTGCAGCATCCCCACTGACCTGTCTACCTCAGTCTTTTTCTCATTTAGTACCCTGTTTTGTAGGAGAGGCTGGGATTTTCCTGCTGCTTATCAGTGCCTCCCTCTTGACTAGTTTAAAGCTTGCCAATGAAGCATTTAAGCGATTGCTCAAAGACTTGTTCCCTTCCTGGATAGATGCAGACCATCCTGCCAGTATAGGCTGGTGTCCCTCCAGGTGGAACCCCAGTCCCCAATGAAGCCAAACCCCTGTGCTCCACACCATTTTTTCAACCATTCATTAAACTGCATGGTGCAAAGTACCCTTGCCTCACTCATGCCATTGACAGGCAGCACCTCTGAGAAGATACTGTGTGTGCTACTTGTCTTAGGCCCCTCCAATTCTACAAAGTCCTTCTGCACTGCTCTAATCTCATGTTAAGCCAAGTCATTTGTCCCTAGGTGGACAATGATGTCCAGCTCAGACTCCCGTGCAGCTGTTCTCGTGATCCTGAGGATGCGCTTCCTGTCCCTCCAAGCCATGGCACCAGGCAGGCACCTTACTTCAGTTTTCCCTGCTCCCCCCAGTTCTATCCCCCTAATAATTGAGTCCCCCACCAGGAGCTGCTTCCTTTCCTTGTGGTGTCCTCTGCCTCCTTCCTGTGGGCCTCCTTTTGACAGTTGTCCTCAGCCTCCTTAGTCTCCTCTGCGGTGCATCCATAGGGAGCTATGCTCCCCAGAATGGTGTATGGATTGTGGAATGGAACAACTGACTGGGTGTGCTCTATTCCACCATCCTCACCCTCCCTGAGCCTACTGTGGTCCAACTGCTGTGCTTTCTTCACAACCTCTGAGGTAGTGGTGGTGGTTCTGGTGCTCCCTGGATGGGAGGTTCCCTTCCTACTGTCCAGTGTGGCCTGAGGGAAGGTTCCTTACTACTGTCCAGTGTGGCCCGAAGACGGGCAACTTCCTCCCTCAGGGCATAGAGTTGTCTGCAAATAGGGCAGCATCTCAGCCTCCAGAAAGACTCCCGGAAGACTGCTGCCCCACAGCCATTACATTGCACTACTCCCCACATGTTTATCTACTTTTTGTGTGTGTGTGTGTGTTTGTGAATGTGATTGGTCTGTTATATAGAAATATATATATTATACAATGTGTATGTTGATATTGTCAGTGCAGTGTGCTAAAGAGGATATGACAGTGATATGCACCTTGCACTCTTGAGGAAATGATGTCAGAACCCCAGGTATAAAGGAACTATTTCCAGGGGTGGGTGGGTGAGGGTGGGAAGGGGCTGGGTCTAAACTGTGCCCTCACAAAACAATCAGGTAAGAGCTCTGACCCACCACTGCGATGAGTGCCTTCCTTTCAGCAAGATGCCCTACTCAACAATTTGACAGAGAAAATATCCTGCTAATCAAACAGAGAAAAATCCAGACATCCAAGTCAGACACAGGTAAACCTCCCCAGCCCCAAAACAGCCTGGTGGTTTGTGCTCTGAAAGCAGTCAGTCCCAAAATAAGTCAGCTGTGCTTTAAACTCTTCCTGCACTGAAAATCTTAAGAATTGTAACAAACGTAAAGCTAGATCCACCTCCCTCTGTTGCTTGAAAGACTGTCTTTTCCTGATAATTCTAAGTTCCTTATTTCACCTTTCAGTTAGAAGCAGCCTCCACCTGCAGAATATCTGCTACAAACCAAAAACAATTGTAAGGTTCACCTCCCTCTGTTGTGAGCACAGCTCGCTTTCTTGCAAATCCTATGTTCAGTATTGCAGCTTCCAGCCAGAGGTAGTTTCAGTTGAAGAATATTAACTGTTCTACCAAACTAAATACTAGCCATCCAGACAGGGGGAAGGGAGAATCAAACTAAATACTAGACATCCAGACAAGGGAAAGGAGAAATCAAACTAAATACTAGCCATCCAGACAGGGGAAAGGGGGAATTAAATTAAATACTAGCCATCCAGACAGGGGAATGGGAATATCAAACTAAATACTAGCCATCCAGACAGGGGAAGGGGAACTCAAATTAAATACTAGCCATCCAGAAAAGGGTAATTCAACTAAATACTAGCCATCCAGACACGGGGAAGGGAGAATCAAATTAAATACTAGACATCCAGACAAGGGAAAGGAGAAATCAAACTAAATACTAGCCATCCAGATGGGGGAAGGGGTCATCAAACAAAATTCTAGCCATCCAGACAGGGGAATGGGAATATCAAACTAAATACTAGCCATCCAGACAGGGGAAGGGGAACTCAAATTAAATACTAGCCATCCAGAAAAGGGTAATTCAACTAAATACTAGCCATCCAGACACGGGGAAGGGAGAATCAAATTAAATACTAGACATCCAGACAAGGGAAAGGAGAAATCAAACTAAATACTAGCCATCCAGATGGGGGAAGGGGTCATCAAACAAAATTCTAGCCATCCAGACAGGGGAAAGGGAGAATCAAACTAAATACTTGCCATCCAGATGGGGGAAATGGAGAATCAAACTAAATACTCGCCATCCAGACAGGGGAAAGGGGGAATCAAACTAAATACTAGCCATCCAGACAGGGAGAAGGGCGAATCAAACTAAATACTACCTACCCAGGTGGGGAAAGGAGAGTTAAAATGTAAATACCAGCCCTCCACACTGGGGTGGGAGTAAGGATTAAACTAAATACTAGCCATCCAGGGTGGGGGGGAAGGGGGAGTCAAACTAAATAATAGCCATCCCAGCTGGGTGGAGTTGAAGTGGAATCATGCTTTGTAACGGGGGAGTGCATGAAGTGGAAATCCTGGGTAGAACACAGGTGTCACAAGCACCTCTATATGCAGACTGTACCCCCACCATGGACACAGGGCTGGTGTATGTGACATGTTCTGGTGGGCAGCAGGGGAGACATCATCCATGCAATGGGGGACAGGTGTGGGGATGGTGTGAACCCCCATGATCACATCCTCATGGGGTACTGACCTCTCCACGGAGCAGGGCATGGCCAGGGGTGCATGGCATCTGGCCATCATGGGCCAGCATGCAAGTTGTACTGGGAGTTCTAGGGATATGTGTGCCCACACTGCAGGCAGTGGTCAGATGCCAGGATGTCTGCCATGGGAGGAAACTCCCCCTACTGGAACTGCCAACAGTGCAGCTAGCAACTACATTCCCAGAGACCATGGTCACAGCCTCCAACATGGCATCTACTGTACCAAAGCTGGCTGCCATAGACTGTTCCATTCAGGTGAAGCCAGCCTCCAAGGCTGCCATGTGCTCCACGTGGAGAACCTCTGCACACTGCTTGTGGTCCTGTAGCATTGTCTGCACGCGGCCTAGCTCAGCCTGCAGGCCCTTCTGAGACCCCCATGGTGGCCTGCAGCAGCTGTTGTGGACTGTACTTATGGACAGGATTGCTCTGCACTGTGGCCCATTGTGTGGGCTGGAGTAACACCATGGTCAGTGCAGTACCTTTAATATTTGGCTGGGGTAGCACAGCGGTAACTGGGCCAGCAGAGTGGCCTTTGGCGGTACAGTATTGGCTGGGCCGGGGTCTTAGGCCTAAGACAGCACAGCGGTGGCTGGTCTGGGGAGGGTGTGGCTGGGCCCAATTGGCAGGGGCCAGTAGGGCTGGTGTCCTCTGTGGCATCATAGCTGGACCTAGCATCATCTTATTGCTGCCACTTCTCCATACATGCATACATCTCCACATCGCTGTCTGATTTTTCCTGTGCCCCTGCAGGGATCGGTTGCAGGGTAGCATCCTTCTGGATAGTCCCGATTGGTTGTTCTCAACCGTGTCTGCCACCAAGGACTGGACTGTGGAGAGAAGAGAAGGACATTGCTGAGCAATGCACATACCTGTGGTTTGACCATGTCAGCATGCAGGCTTAGTGTACTGTGTAAAAACACACAAACTCACATGTTGTCCATGCAGTGCAGTGCCCATACACCCCAAGTGATGTACACATCATACACACCTCCCCATAGCAGTGATCAGGGCCACAGTAATGGGGGAGAAAGTGGGGATGTTGTCCAGGGCCCC
Organism: Neoceratodus forsteri; assembly: GCA_016271365.2. Lineage (NCBI taxonomy): Eukaryota > Metazoa > Chordata > Ceratodontiformes > Ceratodontidae > Neoceratodus > Neoceratodus forsteri. Next base: position 171,955,643 of record CM028135.1, read on the forward strand.
GAGCTCAGGAGGGGCCCACCTGAGGAGCTGGCATTACCCCTGGCATTAGCTGGTTGGGAAACAGGGGCCCATTTCAAGTGACTTGTCCAGGGCCCCAAAATTCTTAGCTGCAGCCCTGGCAGTGATCACAGTATACAACATCCATGTTGCAGAGTAAGGGATAACTCCGCAGATGTCCACACCACAAGGCTCCCTGGATAATACCATACTGCCTACACTCATTGCATAACCCACCCAACAGGCGCATCATTACTGACAGTGCATGTGGCACTGATGGCCCATGCATGTGGTGTACTGAAGACAGTGCAGGATGCATGCATAGGGCTGTGATAGGAAATGTCCACAGAACACTGATCTGGGCAGTACATCCTGTGCTTGCCCTCTATGCTTGGCCAGTTGTGGCCCATGTCACCATGGTATGTGCCCCACCCCGACAAACATGCAATCCCCAGCACCACTGGTGTATGTTCACATAATACCTCAATGTGATGGAGCTATTGCAGTCACTCACATGGCTGGGTCAGTCCCACTTGGCTTTCATAGCCACTTTCAGGAACACTCATCATGGCGATGGGTTGCATCATGCAGTGTGCCAGATGTAATCACCTCTTCAAGGGCTAAGGGCTCTGTTTTGCATAGCCCACCACTTGTGGCCTAGACTTCAGACTGGCCCTTGGCATGATGTCCTTTGTCAGGCTCTTCAGATTGCCAGTCCTCTTCAGGACAACCTCCACCATCTGGCCCCATTGCATTCTCTGCCACGGTGATTTCAAGCCAGGCCTTGGATATTTCATCCCTGGTCCCCCTACCTCCACCTCCAAAAACCTCTTCTTCCTTATGCGTTCCACTATGACATCTGTTGGAAAGGGGAGGACAAAAAGCATTTAGCATTGCAGACACCGAGCATAAGCACAGGTACAGGGATGTGCAGGGCCCAGTGCCGCCTTGCAGGGACATGTATGTGTCCCTGCAGGGCAGGGTCAAATGCACAGTTAGCTGCTTGCCTATCACAGACTCGAGGGCATGTGCTACAGCTACAATCAATTCCTGACACACCATAAACCCATTACTCTGATCACTCTGTCCCTGCTGTAAGCCACTGCAAACCACAGTTACCTCTAGCCACCTGCAGTACCTCTGTGGAAGCTGTGTGGTGCTGTCTGTTCCTTTCATATGTTCCAGGTGTAATTAGGCATGCAAATGACAGAATACATTTCAGTTATGACACGCAAATGTGGACTTAGGGCACAGACTGCAAAATTATGTCATTTTCATATACTGGTTGAATATTGCAGTTTTGGGCTTAGCGCCACTACGATAATGAAGGGGTTGCACTAGTAAAATAACCAGAAGGGAGTGTACATGAAGCCACACAACATCTGCTAAGATCATAGCGCTGTACTAGGACATTGCACATGTGCAGTACAGTACAGTGCTGCGTGTGCTGTCCACATGCAGGCAGCAATCACCCACCCAGAAACACGCATAGCGCGTTGCAAATTGACATTAACACAAATACAAAACATACGCTGCTAAAATCTGGCCTACGCAGTCGAGCCAAGACAAGCAATGGAACACCTGGAGGTGTGAGAGGGAGTTGCCAGGAACTACAACCCATAGCCAGAAGGAATGTCAGACAGGTGCACCAGACTCAGGAGGGAACGCGAGAGGAACAACAGGTGGCTGGCCGTGGAGCTGACCAACCTGGCCGTCCTTGTGGTTGACCAGAAGGAGCTGCTGCGGGGTGGAGGGCAAGTATCCAACAGGCCCATGTGTAAGCTCTGGTCATCTGTGGGGTTGCGCCTGGTCCACAGGATGAGCATTTCCCGTACCGGTGACCAGCAGCATCACAGGTACAGTGACCTCAGTCGGAGGGAGTCACAGTGCCTGCAACAGTCATGGGCAATAGTCAACAGTGGCATTGTGGCATGGCCAGGTGAGTACAGGCAGTTGTATGTGTGGTTGTTGTTGTGTGTGATATGCAGTACTGTCTGAGTGCTCCAAGACTGCTTTGTTACTTTCTCTGAGACTCTAGGGCAATGTACCTGTGTTTACCTGTTGAGTACACTATTTCATAAGGAAACCAATTTGCTGCATTGTCCTATACAGCCAATGCAGATCAACGGGACCACTGTTCCAATAGATGCCACCATGGCCCTGTACAATACTGGAGTCACTGTGTAGCCAGGCGCCATACTGCTTGCCATAACACTAAGGCCGTGTGATACCACATTGACATGTGATCACTGAATGTTCCTAGGCATTGTGTCTGGTTGCATGAATATGTCCTGTGTCTTGGTGTGTACTTCTAGCCAGAGTGTTAGGTATACCAAACAGTCAGTGGCAAGTAGTATGGGTGCAGATATGTAAACGCCATATAATGCATGGATGCATGGATTACAATTGCATTGGAGTGGGTTTACCAATTGAGCATCTGTTATTGTGTTTGTTTACACCTACAGTACGATATCCACCCTTACTGTTGTGATGGTAGGCTTATTGTTTTCAGTTTATATAAGACCTTAGGCTGCATGAAAGGGAAGGGGGACATTGTTTAACCAGGAAAGGCACACTAAGCTGAAGCTTGTTTCCAGGTCTGACCTGAGAACACAAGGAAGTTAAGTGGCTTGCTCAGGGTTACACAGTATGCAAGTAGGGGCTGTGGGATTCAAACCCAGGTCTCCAGGTTTGCAGCTCATAGCCCTATACCTCTGCATTATACCGCCTTCTATTAGGTAGTACAGTATGAAGTGTACATGGCATGTAGCTGATGTGCATATATATGTTGGACAGGGATGGCAAGGCCAGCAGCACAGGGGCACCATGTGGCTCTTACATATAGAGTGCTGGATCCTACCTAAAAACACTGGCATGTAGTGTGAAGGCTGTACCCAGTCCCTAGTCTTACCTGTCCGCATGCTGCTGCATGGCTGTCCCTACCAGTCTGATGAGTCCATGCACGCGGCCCTGTCCATCTCCACCATGCCCATGGGGCTACAGTGATACAACAGTGGTATAATAGGTGAGTGCACTGTTTAGGGTGCATGGTAATGTGCCATATGTTCTGCTACATGCTAGTGATCATATGTCACCTTTGTCCCCCTCCACAGACCACAGGACCCAGCCAGGGTTGCACAGGTCCAGACAAGAAGGATGGGGCTGGCAGAATGTCATACGGAGGGAGGGGGGTGTCCAGGCAGGAGTCCAGGGAGGCCGACTGATCCTCAGCCACATGTCCATGTAAGAACACTGCACTGTGTGTTTCGCAGTATGTATGACATGTCTACACTATGCCACATGTTTCTATGCTGCTGTGGGAGGGGGAAGTCCATGCGTGTGTCTTGTCAGGTTGCATGCATGCTTATGGGGGGCAGCACCTACTGTAGGCAGTTGTAGATCTGCGCAGTTCTGTGACTGCATATACACCTCAATCATATTTACTACAATAGATTATTTGCGACAATTACAATTGGAAACTTAACTGAAAAAACATACTGAACATCCTCCTCGTATGACATATAGGAGGGGGAAAGATTTGTCTGACCTTTTGGTGCATAATTTACATCCCCTTCTATTTGGAACTTTTCGATGTGGGTCATGTAAATATTGCAATTGCAAGTTGACAAAATATTTCTGAGCCCAAATACTGGACATACATTTGAGATTCGGTCTTTTATTAATTGCAGCACCACTAGAGTTATATGTACTGCTGTATGTGTATGTAATAAATTCTATGTTGGTAAGACTAGCTGTAAGTTCAAGGAATGCACAGGGGGACATCAACATGTAATAGAGAAAACAGATAATGAAAATGCATTATGAGTGCTAATTTGGGTGGCGGACATGTATTTATTTTTTGGTATAGAAGTGGTGCAATTGGTCGGGGGGGGGATTTGAATAACCTCCTCCTTTAAAGGGAGGCATTCTGGCAATTTATACTGCAAGCACATGTAGGTTTTGGATTGAATGAAATGCTGCAGATTACTCCTTTCTTATAGATTTTATAGCATGTATTTATATTTGGTCTTTGTAACGTAAGCTGAAGGTATATTTATGATGGAAGACTAGCGATTAATGATTTGTGGCACTTATTATCTATAGGTTTTTCTGTAAGTAAAACTCTCCCCCTTCCCTCCCTCCCTTCCTTTTTCCTCCCTTTCCTTTCCCCCTCTTTTTCTCCTCTTTCCCCTTGCCCCTTACTTATTACTATTATGATGGTATTGGAGTAATTGATGAGAAGTGATAGGTAGGAAATGACAGGAAAGTATGATGTTTAATAGAATAACTTTAAAAAAATGTATTCATAATCGATCCACAGTGCCTTCAGACAGTATTCACCCCCCTTGGATTTTGTCACATTTTGTGATGTTGCAAACTCAAATTAAAAGACATTTATATGGAATTTTTTTTTTGTCACGTATCTACACAAATTACTCTATAATGTCAAAGTGGAATGAAACTTCTGGAATTTTTGGACATGTAATTTAAAATAAAAACCTGAAATATCTTGATTTGAAAAGTATTCACCCTCTTTGCTATGACACTCCAAATTGAGCTCAGGTGCATCCAATTTCCTTGTGAGATCACTCTAAAACTTGAATGGAGTCCACCTGGGGTCAGTTCAAATGGTTGACATGATTTCAGAGGAAATACACCTGTCTATATAAGGTCCCACTGTTGACAGTGCATGTCAGAGCAGAAACTCTACCATGAAGACCAAGGAGCTGTCCGTAGAACTCCGTGATAGAATTGTGAGGAGGCAGAGATCTGGAGAGAGGTATAAAAACATTTCTAGGGTGTTGAAAGTTCCCAGGAGAACAGTCAAGTCCATCATTAGGAAATGGAAAGACTATGGAACCACCCAGACTCTTCCTAGAGCAGGCCATCCTCCCAAACTGAGCAACCGGGCAAGAAGGACCTTGGTTAGGGAAGTGACCAAGAACCCAATGACCACCCTGACAGACCTACAGAGTTCCATGGCTGAGAAGGGAGAAGCTGTCCAGAGGACAACAATCTCTGCAGCACTTCACAGATGTAGCCTCTATGGGAGCGTGCCTAGACAGAAGCCACTCCTGAGAAAAGGCCACATAATAGCATGCCTGGAGTTTGCAAGAAGGCACGTGACAGACTCTGAGACCATGTGGTAAAAGATTCTCTGGTCTGATGAAACAAAAATTGAACTCTTTGGCCTGAATGCAAAGCGCTATGCCTGGCTCAAACCGAACACAGCTCATCACCCGTGTAACACCATCCCTACCATAAAGCATGGTGGTGGCAGCATCATGTTATGGGGATGCTTTTCAGCAGCAGGGACTGGGACACTTGTCAGGATAGAGGGAACAATGAATGGAGCTAAATACAGGCACATCCTTGAGGAGAACCTGCATCAGTCTGCAACATACCTCGGACTGGGGCGAAGATTTACGTTCCAACAGGACAACGACCCCAAGCATACAGCCAGAGCAACACTGGAGTGGCTTCAGAACAAGAAGGTGAATGTCCTTGAGTGGCCCAGCCAAAGGCCAGGCTTGAATCCCATTGAGAATCTGTGGAAAGACTTAAAGACTGCAGTTCACTGACACTCCCCATCCAACTTGACAGAGCTTGAGCAAATCTGCAAGGAAGAATGGGCGAAAATCCCCAAATCCAGATGTGCAAAGCTGATACAGACATACCCAAGAATACTCAAAGCTGTAATTGCTGCCAAAGGCGCTTCTACAGAGTATTGACTCAGGGGATGAATACTTAAGTAAACAAGATATTTCAGTTTTTAATGTTTCATAAATTCTTGTTACACAGTAAAAATATTTTTGCTCCTTTAAATTGTTGAGTAGGCTGTGTAAATCAAGGGGGAACAAAATCATTTCAATGCATTAAAAATTCTGGTAGTAACACAACAAAATGTGACAAGATCCAAGGGGGTGAATACTTTCTGAAGGCACTGTATGTATTTTAGATATATTATATATCAGGAAATTAGTGATTTTTTCAAATTAATTCTGTATGGCACTTTAAGAGCTTTTGGTAGTTAAGCAGGCTACCTATCAATGACTTCAGCCTTTGAAAAAGTGCACGGAGCATGCACAGAATGTTAGGCAAGGGGGAAGCAACTGCTTTGAAGTTTGGTTTGTTGTTTTATAGTTTTTCAAATTAAATGTGTTTTTTAGCCTATCTGAGTTTATCTGATCACTCTGCCTCTTAGCACTGTGGAGCCAAACTAGCAGAATGTGGTGCAGTTGTTGATCTGGACTTTCAATGGCCCTTAGGGCCCATCCCTGACACTGTGGTGTGGCAGGAGCTGTGCCTTCCACTGGTTTGATCGTCCTTGTGTCAGACATGCTGCCCTCTGTACTGTTCCTTGGCATGCATTACACTGTGCAGTGACATGTTCCCTGTGCCACAGCCTTGGCACACCAAAGCAGTGACAGCAGTGCTTACTGCCCCAGGTGATATGCTTGCCATCGATTGTCATGTCTGTTTTGCCACATGGCCAGGCCTAGGTATGTGTATCTGTCTGGTTGTGACAGGCACTGGTCACTCTTGTACTGATACACCCCAGTGACATGCTGTGTGCAGCATCAATCAAAATCTTGAACCAGGTGGGCACCATTGAGCAAGCTCATTTTCGAGGTGGACCTGGGGACCCGTGGCAGCCTGCCCATATTGGTGCCATGCCACTGCATCTCACCAGAGCTGGCCTTATGTAGCATGGGGTCCACAGCAGGAATAGCCATTGATGGACCTTGAATGTACCTTAACATATATTTGTTTGGCTTTCTGATGCATAGCTAACAGTGTCTACCAAGCACAGTGACATCCTTTGTGAGATCATTCCACAGTACAAAGGCAGTGCCATGCATACATTACAACACCACTGGAATGTTGCTGGACCAATCACCTGCATACCCTCTGTATGGGGGGCTCCATATCATTAGTGTGGGACCACCAACTGCTGGGATGGATGGTACCTAGAACCATCCCTGCATCTCAACCTGGTGTTATGGTGACTGCAGTATGGTTCGTCAGGCACTCATCCCCCTACCACATTGCTGCACTGACATATTACCCTACCTGCTGCACATGGTGCGGGTCTCATCCATGTACAACTGTGTTGTGTGTGTACTACTTGTGTGTATGACTGAGCCACGCCCTCATACTGACTGGAATGGCTCATGCACGTCTGGTGTCCTGCACACCTGTGTGGGCCTGTGTGCTGGATGCCTGGTCTATAGGGCACTGGGTGTGGGTATAACTCATAGGTACTTGCGCTGTTACTCTGCCTGTTGTACTCTGCCTCAGCACTGCTGTGGCACATGCTACGTTATGACATCTGGCATGTCTGCTGGTGTCCTGTGTCACTTGCACAGCTTGGTCTGGCTCTGTTGCAGCACGGCACACTCACTGTACCTGAAGCCGTCTTCTGTTTGGGTACCCAGTGCTGGCTCTGGTATACCTGCCACAATCCATTGTGGGTGTGTGACTCCATCCACTAGTGCATGGCATGCTGGCCCATGTGTCATATGGCTTTACATCTGTTATGCGTTTTCTGCCACTGTGTCCCTCATCCTCTGTGCACAGCTGGCTGAGATCAAAGTATTTATTTACATAGATGCCCAGAGTCATGCAGGATGGTGCTGGGATGCCAAGATAGGGAAGGGTCAGGATGATCTTCTGTGTAGACAGATCCACCTGCTGCGGATTATTATAAGGACCTTTCTGCAGCACTACAGCAATAGCAACCACCACCACCACAACAACAACCTGCAGCCCCTTGAGAGCATGGACTCTTGGTTTACAGGTGATTCCTCATTTTCTTTGTTGTTATACCCCATGTATGGGGATTTGCCCTTTTTACACCCCTTTTATGGGTGGGTGTCCATTTTCTTTGTGTTGTTCCCCCTTGCAAGGAAGATTGCTATTTTTTTTATATCACTTTTATGGGCAGGTCCCTATTTTCTTGTAAAGGCCTTGTATGAGTGGTTGCCCTTTTCTCACCCCTTTTACATGTGGCTGCCCTGTTTTTTTGGGGGGGGGGGTTTGTTCCCCTTTTATGGGCATGTGTCCATTTTCTTTTTTGTTCCCCTTTTTACAGGCTGGTACCCTTTTTCTGCTTGTTCCTCATTTAAAGGCGTGGGCCCATTTTCTTCTTTTTATATCCCTTTCCCGGGTGGGGTGTTTATTTATTTATTATTTATTTATCTTTTATTGACCGGGTAAGTGCACTAGACAATTCCTGCCTATTTTCAGGCACGACCCGGGGGAGGGGGGATACAGATGAATGCCAACTGACCTTGAACCAGATTAAGCTGTTGGTGGTATTTTTAGTGAATGAGGGAAATTTGGCCAGGACACCGGGGAAATTCCCCTACTCTTTTCAATAAGTGCCATGGGATCTTTAACATCCACCTGAACTACCACCAATCCAGGCAGATGGGACCTCGGTTTAACGTCTCATCCGAAAGACGGCACCTCAGAAGTGCAGCACCCCTCTCCTGCTGCACTACAGTGTCAGTACTGGGATATTAACCCAAGTGCCAGATGTGGGAACTGAACCCACAGTCCTCTGATCTCCTGGCCTCAGAGGTGAGTGTGCTACCTACTGAGCCACTGACACTGTATAATGTACTATATATTTCTTTGTTATACCCCTTTTACAGGAGGTTACCATTTTGTGTTTATTTTTCTCCCCTTTTATGGGCGGTTGCACTTTTTTCATTTGTTCCTGTTTTACAGACAGTTGCCCTTTTGTTTCATTTGGTCCCCTTTTACAGCAAATTCCCTATGGATTTTTTTATGCTGTTTTTGTTATTGTTTTTGTTTTTGGGCTGTTGCCCATTTTTTTTTTTAATAGAATCTTTTTCATACCTTTGCTGCTGTGTCGTGTTTCTTTCATTGGTGACTATCTCTCCCACCCCCTCCACCCCACCCCACTCTCCTGGTGCTGTTCTCTGCATTACTTGCGCTGTGTCTGTGAACAGCACTATATTCAGTGTTGTGCTTGTGTTCTGATCTGTGCTGTTGCACTGCTCTAGCACTGTGCTATGCTGTTACCCAATATGCACGTGTGCCCTGCACGGTTTCCCAATATTGAGAGGTGTTAGCATGGCTGCTTTACTTCTGAATATCTCTGTTTGCATGTGCAGATACTAGTGCTAGTGCAAGTGCAGCCAAGCGCTGGCTGAATATGGAACTTGTGTCACTTACTGCCCAGCTAATGACATCAGAATTCAGGTCTCTCCCTCAAAGATTTTAAAAGCCCAAGCCTCATCCAGCACCTTGAAGAACAAAGCATCCCCTCATGGGACTGTAGCAAAGATGACTTGCACTTACATGTCACTACAACAGCTCTTCAAGCAAGAAGGGCTGTTACTACACAATGCAAAATCTGGAAGATGAGATATCTGGATACAGCAATTGAAGCATCTGAAATTATGAAGATGTCCCTCTCCCAGGTCTCAACTGGAAATGATCCCTCAAGGACTCTGGTTGTTTACCTGGCAAAATATGTTTCAAATACCTAAATACAGTAAGTGGTTCTTTAGCACGTGGATGAAACTGCGGCTGTTCTCTAGCACACAACATGGATTTACAACAGATAGCTACCAGACCAACCTACAGTACACACAAAATTGCAGCAGAGGAAGGCCTGAAGGTGTATTGAGTCTGCTCATTTGCATGTGGTACATAGTGCTCCTCCCCTCATCACCCTTACTTTCCCCTTGAATCTATCCCATCCTCTTTTGTCTGGTTGGTAACAGGGAAGGTGGGTAGAGGAGCAAGGTGTTTGACACCATATTACACGGTTAACCCACAGACAAAGTAGCACATTATGGGACCACAAAATATACAGGAGATGGCAAAATGGCCCACAAGTAGAAAGCAGAGCATGGTGGTGAATGATCACCATTCACAGCTGATAGATTTAATCAAATGGAGTCGGAGTCACTTAGTAAGCAGGGTGCTAGCTTGTGGATTACGCTAATTGAATACAGCCGTAGCAGAGGAGATATTACAAGGGTACCTGCTCACATCTAGGGCAAAATCTGAAAATTGAGAGACTTAGGTAAGGCTTAATGTGGGTGAGTATAAGGTACCACAGTTAGGGGTTGAGGAATCCAGAACATGAAGCAGACATGGTGAGCCCTGAATCCTGTCGGCCACAGCAACACTACGTTACCTTGGCACTACATACTGTAGAGCTCATAGAACCTTGCTGGCAGTATGTTGGTGTTCCTAAAGGTTATTCCATTTCATTAAGCAAGGGATGATCCTAACACTGGTGCAGATTACCAAAGTGTGAAAATGAACCTACACATCACAAAAGACTTGTTGTTATGCTTAAGAGAGGGTGACAATGTCAGAAATGTTAAAGAAGGGAGCTCACATGTTGTCAGAGTGCCTTAGCATAGCCATACTAGGACATCATCAGCCTGCAGTGTATGTGTGTTCACAAAGTGAGCAAATTTGCATCAGCTCATGAAGGAAACATAAACAATAGGCAGTCTGGAAGAATAAGCAGTCCAGAACAATAAGCAGTCCAGACACCTTTTTAAATTATACCGCCCATTTATTATGTGTCAACACAAGACTCCATGACTGAAAGCAGGATGTAGTTCTCTTAGAACGTTTCTTTCCCCAGTACCACATGCCCATGCTCCTCTGTTAATCTTGGTTTGTGGACTTACTGTACATGGGAGCAACCACAGGCAGAACAATGGGCGAGCACATAAACATGCACTCACGCACTAGCTAACATCTGATGAAGGCATCACACAGAGATGCTGAAACATGGTCTGGTAGAAGGTAATTTAAAAAAAACATCTGGACTGCTTATAGTTTCTGTCACACGTGCCAATGTGAAATTGTTCACTTTGTGAACACACTGGAGCCTGATGTTAGAAATACACCAGCGTGATGTAATAACATAGGGTTTGATATAAGAACATTATCTCCAGAGTAGCATCATTTTACATTGGCCTACTAATGCGATTCAGCAATCGGCCATTTAATAACATGGGGCATTGACTAATCACATTTGTTGACCAACATAAAATGATGCTAACACTGAAGCTAATAATCTTGTATTGAGACCTAGTAGCATAGCACTGTGGTGGTGATGGAAAAAAAATGTAAAGAGTTGCTGTTGCCTCTGGAAAAATATTGAAAAACAGAGTATTTATACACAATTTAGCTGGTATGTCATACATCTTTGATAAATATCTTTCCCCCTTATTACTGTGAACATTAGCACATAACAGGATATTTTATCCTCAGAGTTCATCTGCCCCTACATCTCATTCCCCACTTGACATCAGATTTCTCTGTTGTGACATCACAGTCCGTTACCACGGAAATAATTGATTTTGTATGCAGAGTATTGTGACATTAGGTCATATGACCTCGGTAATAAATAACAGGAAAATAAAATGCAGAGTCCATTTGAAATATAAGCTGAATTGTGTCAAAATATTATGTTTTTCGAAGCTGCTCTTTAAGGTTTATCTTATCTGCAACTCTTGCCAGACAGCAGTGACTACATACCCCAGTTTGAATATGGACACTTATCCAAGCTTAACCGTTAGAAAGCTACCCTTGTTAACTGTATGCTGTAACACTCAGTACTATTCTCCCATCTCCTTCAGCAATCTATCTAGTCTTGCTTCGAATGCCTGACCGGTGGCAGCTTCCACAGCTCACCAAGTAGGCATGTTCAGTCCCAGGAAAAGATGGACGGTGGTCTTTGGCTAGTATACCATCAATCTGGTCCTGTTCCCCTATTCCCACTTCTGCCTCATGTACAGTAAACTGGCATAAATAGCTTTAAACTCTTCTGTCAGTCCTTTTGGAGTCAACATCCAATCCTGTGGACTGCTTTTCTTTCTGAGCTTGGGCACAAATCTGTCTGATGCTTGTTTTCAAGTCTAGGAGTCTAGCTGCCCTTGCCATCTGTTCACAATACTTCTGATTTGTATATGTTAATTGGTTTTCAACCTTTCTTATTTGCACCTCAGCTAGATCTGCTCTTACTTTTATTTCCTCTAGTGTGTGTTCATCTCTATTAGACTGATTCTGTCTTTCCAGTGTCTTCAATTTATCTAGTAATTACTTTTCAATGCACATCTTGTGATTATACTTACAGGAGGCATGTGAGATTAGGTGACCCATAAGGATCATCTTTAACCCATCCCACAAGGACTTAATTTGTGTGTATTGACCCATATTCAAATCAACATACATAGTTTCCTGTAATGTCCTGCACCCTGCTTACCAAGTCTTCATAGGTCAGGAGGCTGACATTCAGCTCCATGATGTTCTCTTATCTGATGGACCCAGGGTAATGCTCAGGCTGAGAGAGACATGGTTAGATATGGTGAGCTACCCTTTTCAGATTTACTAAACCAGAGGACATGTTGGCTGGGTAAATAAAATCTATCCAAGTGAGAGTAGCTGTTATTTGGATACAAACAGAAGGTGAAATGGGTAGGGTTACATTCCCTCCATGCATCCATTAGTCCACTTTCAGTCCAAAGATGCACAAGACATTTGACTGCTGAGGTTTGCAGACTGAGGAATCTAATTGCTCTGTCTAGCCTTGGGTTCTCCACTACATTCCAATAACACCCTAAAAGCAACATACCTCCTCTATAGTCAACTTCTTCATGGAATTTTTTTTTAAAGAACTGTGTTGTAGGTGGGCTAGGGCTAAACATAATATCAATATGGATGGCTTGGCCACCCATTTCAAAAGTTACTAAGTCAAATCAGCCGCCCATGTCTACATGAATTAGCCAGTTTCAGGGGTAGGCCTTTCTGTTATCTGGGTCTACATGAATTAGCCAGTTTCAGGAGTAGCCTTTTTTTTTTTTAAAACAGTATGGCCTCCTTCCTCCTTGCCTGTTGGATGTGATGTCGCAATCACTGTCCCCACCCAGCCTCTGTGCTACTTCAAGTGTTCAGCCAGTGACAGGTGGGTTTCCTGCAGGAATGTGATGTCACAGTCAAGATTCACCAATTCTCTGAGTATTTTTGCCCTTTTGACCACTGAGGAGATGCCCTTAACATTACATAGGGAGAGACCTGAGGAAGCTTGAAAAATGGTCTGAAGTGTGGCAACTGAGGTTCAATTCAAAGAAGTGCAAAATAATGCACTTGGGACATAGGAACCCTAGGGAGAGCTACAGTATGGGTGGGGAGCTGCTGACAGTCACCAAGGAAGAAAGAAACTGGGGGTTATTATTTCAGATGACCTAATGATGTCTAAGCAGAGCAAAAAGGCCACAGGAAGGGCCAGTGGCATGCTGGGGTGCATAGGCAGAGGTATCATGAGCGGAAGGCTGGAGGTTGTGATGCCATGGTATAAAACATTGGTGAGGCCTCACCTAGAGCAGTGTGCAGTTCTGGAGGCCACACTTTCATAAGGACATTGACAGGGTGGAGGTAGTCCAGAGAAGAGTGACTAAGATGGTACAGGGTTTGCGCCACAAGACATATGAAGAGAGATTAAAGGACCTTAAAATGTACTCACTGGAGAAGAGAAGGGATGGGGGGCATGATAGAAACATTCAAGTACCTTGAGGCATAAACAAAGTGCGGGGGGGGGAACATCTTCCAGTGTAGCAGGAGTACAAGACCGAAGGGGCATGATATGAAACTGGAAGATGGCAGGTTAAGGGGAAATGTGAAAAAGTTTTTCATCAGAGAGAGAGAGAGAGAGAGAGAGAGAGAGTGGTGGACACATGGAATAGTCTGCTACAGGAGGTGGTTAGACAAGCACAATGGAAGGATTTCAACATGCCTGGGACAGGAATAAGGGAACTTTAGTGGTGGGAAGGAGTGATGAAAAGCCAATGACCAGATAGGGTCACAGGCCAAATACAAGTATATGGCTTATGGGCAGACTGGATGGGCCTGGCGGTCCTTCTCTGCTGACAATTTCTGTTTCTATGTATATAGTATACACTTGCCCCTTGTATTGTATGGAAATCCATACACAGCATTTTCTTGTTGTAGGGCAGTTCAAAGACCACGAAAAATTGCTGAAGTATTGTTTGGATGTCACAACAATGCTATAATAAGAATGGCAGGAGTGAAAGGTAACTTCTTAGATCTTCACAATGGCAGATCCCCTCCAGCATACACCAGACTTAACAGATCACGGGTGTCACTTGGCTCAGGATGCTCAGAAAACAGTTCTTGATGTAGCGATGTAGTTAAATAGAATAATAGATAGGTTCTGGTGTATTACAAGGTAGTAATTCCATCGAGAGGTTCTGGGGACACAGAAAACCTCGAGAGCGAAGCTCGAGAGGTTTCATGTGTTCCCAGAACCTCGAGATGGAATTACTACCTGTAATGCCAGAACCTATTTGTTATTTTTTTAATATGGATAGGAGGTGAATTGACTCACCTCCGTTTCAGCACTGGAGTTAGCGGGTGGATGTGCGTGCTGGCAGGGTTCCCCAGTCCTGTGTGGACGAGTGGCTGCTGTGGGCTTCATTTAGCCATTTTTTTTTTTTGGGGGGGTCAGTGGCGGTATCAAGCGAGCAGAGGAGCCGCAGAGCGAGTGCGGTTGTCAAATGGTTTTCAACCTAAAAAAACCCCCAAAAAACGGTTGCTTCACGGAAGATTGTCTCGCTAAGCGAGCGAGCAAGCTGCCATGTTTTCAGACTCCTTCTGCCTGCCCACAGAGGAAAAGTGGCCAATCAGAGGGCACGCTTTGTAAAACATCGGGGATACCCTTGCGCATGTGCTGTTCAGCTTTCTTGATAATACTATCGATCGGGTGCCGAACGATACTATTATGGCACCCGAACGATAGTATTATCACTTACCAACAGTAGTATTATTGCTCCAGGAGCGATGGTATTACAAGGATTTTTTTGTATGCTTTTTAAGCATATTATTTTCACGATCCATATATTAAAAAACAATAATGTATGCCTTGCTCAAGTCCAAAATGTATTGGGTTGCTAGCTGCAAGTGACCTACGAAACCAAGACCTAGCTAACAAGTAAAACAGCTGTCTCCTCCACTAAATCACTTACACAAACTTCCGACTAGCACTAAAAACTCTATCACTTACATGTTTACTAAAAACAAAGAAACTCGTAGCTCTGCAGAATTCTAAACCAGGGCAGAGCCACAATAATCCATGCCTCAACAGCAGCTTGCCCAGCTCGGTGGCCCAGCACAGCAGCCATCAAATTCAGCTTTAAGCTGCAGTCCTAATACCACTGTTTGCTTATCGTGTTTTCACCCAGCTAGCCTGTCCAGGTTGAATTCAATTGAAGGGTGGTTGTGATCTGTCTATATTTAAAGTCAGTGAGCTTTTCAGCTCCTCATTTTATACTATCATCTGGGGGCAAGTATAGGGAAAGCCAGACAGTTTCACAAGAAACAAGCATAGTGAAGACCAGGCAATGTCAGCAGAGACAAATACTCTTAGGGTCCACCGGAGGTCGTGAGGGCATCGGAGAAGTTGCCCTTCCCCACCCCCAAAACCAAAGTATACTCTGAGGTCCACTGGAGGTCATGAGGGCATCGGAGAAGTTGCCTCCCCCACCCTCAAACCAAGTATACTCTGAGGTCCACTGAGGTCATGAGGGCATCAAAGAAGTTGCCATCCCCACCCCCCAAAACCAAATGTACGGACTGCAAGCACACAGCACGCTAAGGAGCTCCATCTTAAGGAGCACAAAGACTGTCTGTGTTTGGCACCTTTTTCAAATTCAAATTTCTGTCGACATATATGTCAAGATAGTTTTCTTGCCAGGAAATGTTTGCCTAAACTGAAAACTGTAAGCTGTAACCTCTGTTCCTTAAGAACCTATCTGCAGTGTACCTTATTACATTTTAAGCTTAAGGTAGACAGAATTTAACAATTGGTGCTAATGCTCACGGGATTTGGAATTCCAACTGTGCTTAATTTGATATTGCAATAGCAGGACATTTGACTCTCTGTATCCTGATCTAATCCAATTCTAAAAGAGAGAATTGTACATGCTCACAGGGTGCACCCAATTTAATTTACTATCGCAGCTGCAGGTCCTTTGGCTCTCTGTATCCCGATCGGTTTTACCAGAATCTGATTGTAAAAGAGAATATTTTGCATGCTCTCAGGGTACACCAGTGTTTGTTAAACGAAACATGGGTAGGACCCGATTTAATATACTATTTCAACTGCAGGTCCCTTGGCTCTCTGTATCCCGATCAGTTTTAGTAGAATCCAATTGTAAAAGGGAACATTTTGCATGCTCTCAGGGTGCACCAGTGTGTTTGTTAGGTGAAACGTGGCTAGGACCTGATTTAATTTACTGCTGCAACAGTAGGTCCCTTGGTTCTCTGTACCCTTTCCCCCCTTACCTGCTTCTAATCTATAAAATCTTACCTTCTGTCCTTTTCCTCCACAGTATACTCTGAGGGTCCATCGGAGGTCGTGCGGGCATCAGAGAAGTTGCCCTCCCCACCCCCAAAACCAAAGGTACGGACTGCGAGCGCACAGCACGCCAAGGAGCTCCATCTTAAGGAGTACAAAGACTGTCTGTGTTTCGCCCCGCCACCCCTGCCACCACCCTTGGTGAGCACTCTCTTAAATAGAGTTTAGTGAGTGTGTGAGAACTAATCAGCCCACTTCCCCATCTGCAGCCTATATTATTCCTCCACTAGAAGCAACGTTGTCCCTCTTCAATAATGGCTGGCTTCCCTAGCTACTGCATCACGTCCCTATAACACTATGCCTTGATTAGTCCTCTCGCTGTCCACCCTGCTACTCCAGATAGTAACGCCCCCCTGCCATCCACCATGACTGCTCACTGCTCCGTTGTCACAATATACTACCTGACTGGCAGTCATCCCCAGTTGCAACACTGGAGGCTATTTCTAGTCATGTCTTTCTGGTCCCCTATGCCTTTTCTGCAGATAGACCCATCCTTACAGTCTTCCTGTCCTGTATCTTCTCTAATGCTCACCGCACCACACATAGCACCCTTTGCTCTCCTGCTACTCCTGGCAGCGGCACCACTTGCAACCCCTGCTACAGCCACCTGTCCTATCACCGCAGCTCCTCCTACTGGCTACCCCCCACATACTTAGCCTCCCCATCCCCTCATTTCTTACCCTGAAAGGGCCTCCAGGCAGGAGCTTTCACTTCCTCAAAAAAATCATACTAGAATCCAGTCCTCAGGCTCCTCCTCCTCCTTCTCATGTCTGGAAACATCCACCCAAACCCTGGACCACCCACACCTGCTGCGCCTATTCACTCCTCTACTAGAGGGCTGCGTATTGCCACCCTCAATGTCTGTAGCTTAATAAAAAAGTGGGACTCATTCCAGGGCTGGGTTCAGCAGCACCAACCTGACATCATTGCGGTTGGTGAAACCTGGCTCTCCTCACGGATTCCAGACTCATCGTTAACCCTCTCTGGGTACAACATATTCCATGCCAACCATCATGGTAAGCATGGGGGGGGGGGTTGTGCCGCTTATATTAGAGACACATTACACGGACAACTATTTCCCACCCCCCAGCTAGAACCTGGTCCCCAGGCCCTCACTATTAAGCTGACCCTGGGTAGTCCTAGAACCCCCCCCCTTTTCATCACTGCTGTCTACTTTCCCCTCTAGGGACCAGAAGGTGGCCTTCCACTCTGTGCTGTCCTACCTGGCCACCCTTCCAACTCAAGCAGAAAAAAATCGTACTTGGTGACTTTAATATTAACTGGCTTGATAAAGCCGCCGCACCATTCATTGATGCTGCCACTGCCCAAGACCTAACACAAGTAATCACATCCCTGATCAGACTGAACCAGTGCACAGGGTTCTCCTCACTGCTGGACCTGGTATTCACAAACCATCCCCTTAAAATAACCAGCACTACTGTCCTCCCAAATGCCCTTAGTGGCCACTCCCCGGTCCTCTGCTCCTGGACTTACAAAACACCAAAATCCCCTCCTAAAGTAATCCAACAACGCAAGCTTAGCCCAGGCAAACTTGCCCAACTCAGAGCCTATCTCAGTACAATGGACTGGTCCTACATAAAGAACACCCCTGACCCTGACAGAGCCCTTGACCTCTTCATTCTCTCCTTTAACTCCATATGTGACAAATTTGCCCCATCACCAAAAGGGTGGTCAAAGGCAACTCATCCCCCTGGATCGTTGATCACCTTCTGGACCTTATGCAGTCCAGAGATTCTTTATGGCACCTATCTAATGAGACTGGCCTGCCATCAGACAGACAGACAGAAGTACAGAGAGCTGCGGAAGAAATATACATGGTCCTTGTGCAAGCTAAAGCTGAGTGTTACAAGGCCTCTCTAACCTCTACCTGGGGCTCAGGGTGAGAGTTCTGGTCCAATATTAAGGATATCTGTGGCAACGATCACAACCCTGTCCCTAATCAGATCATGGCTGACAAGTGCCTAACCTCTGACCCGACCCGTATAGCCACAGCCTTCAATGACGCCTTCACAAACCTCAGTCAGGTTCTCCCCCCCAACTTCTTTGACCCAACCCCAGCCAGCTCCACCACCTCCCTCCAGTAGCCCCTCCCTTTTGCCTATGCAGCATAACACCCAAGTACGCTGAGCCGTATCTCAGAATAACTCTAAGCCACTCCTGATACAGTAGTGACTCCTTAGACCTGAAACTCCTTCAGCTCACACTCACTGAGGTGCTCTACCCCCTCACCCATATACTAAACTGTTCCCTATGCCAGGGGAAATTCCTCTCTCAGTGGAAATCCTCCTCCATTATGCCAATATTTAAAAATGGGGACCGTACCCTCACTAACAACAACCGCCCTATCTCCATTCTCCCTCCGCTGTCCAAGGCCTTAGAGAGGATGGTCTTTGATCAGCTCACTGACCACCTCAACAAATACACCTACTATGCAAGCAACAAGACAGCTTCCAGAAAGGGCACAGTACTACTACTGCCCTCCTGGAATTCACCACACACATCCACTCCACCCTAGACAGAGGTCATATTACTGGGGCTGTCTTTATTGATCTCACTAAGGCGTGTGACACCGTCCCTCCCTCCTACTAACCACACTTACCAATATCGGTTTCTCAAGTGATGCCCTTGGATGGTTCACTGACTACCTGACTAACCGTTTCCAACAGGTCAAAATTGGTAACACCCTATCTAATAGGCTACTTGTCCTCTCTGGAGTCCCACAGGGGTCTGTCCTTGGACCACTTCTGTTTAGCTTCTTCCTTAACTCAGTCCCCATGTCCTGCTCTGGCAACCTTATACTCTATGAGGATGATGCTGTCCTATATTCCTCCAACTCCGACCCCATGCAACTCCACCTTTCCCTTCAATCCTCCTTTAGTGCTGCTGAAAAGTGGTTCCACACACAACGCCTAATCCTCAATTATAACAAGACCAAAGTTATGTTCTTTACACACACCCTTAACTCCCGGAAGGAACTCTGCCCCCAAGTACGAACTGACAACCTGACTCCTCTTGAACAAGTGGACTCTTAAATACCTGGGCATTACTCTAGACCCTGCACTCACTTTCCACCAATATATACACCTTCTGTCTACTGCTCTCAATATTCGGATTGGGCTACTGTATCGTTTCAAACATTGTCTTACTCCAAATGCCATGAGGCTCGCTGTCTCCTACTCTGTCCTCTCCCTGCTTGATTATGGCTTACTAATCTATAGTGCGGCGAACACCTCGGCCCCACATAGACTTCGACTCTCCTTAAACAAAGCCTGTTACCTCACCCTGAACTGTGACCGGCTAACTCACACATGCTCTCCAACTGGCTTAACCTCAACAGAATTAGGTTTCACACCTGCCTCATGGCCAAAAAAATAGACCTAGGCCTCTGCCCCCCTGGGTTCACATCCCTAATCTGCCCGGCTGTGACACTTAAGCATACTCGTAGTTCTGGTAAGCAACACCTCTTTGTCCCTCACTGTCGAACCTCCCAACTCCAAAGGTCCTTTAGTTACCGAGCCCCCTCCTGGGTTAACAGCCTTCCCACCCCTCTTGTCGGTGAGCGCAGACTTGGACCCTTTAAAATCTCTCTTAGAAACCATCTCCAGTCCTCAAACCACTGTGACTGCCACTGAAACAGCCCCCACCTCCTTCCTGACTAAGGCCTATTTGGCTGGCTTCTTCCACTCCTAACCTGTCCCTAACCTGAGTCCCCCTAACTGAGCTCTATATGTGAGTTTTCATATGTATCGATTGAATGTACTAATTATTCATAGTATCTAATTGCTAGCCTAACAATGGTCCTTATAACAACCGGACTGTATCCTGCTGAACAACTATGTAATTGTTTGTCTATTTTGTATGTAATTTCTGCGACGTGGAACCTTTGTAAAGGAGTCTCTGACTCAAAGGTACTTTCTAAAATCTTCATAAATAAATAAATAAATACACAGCTGGTTAGATAATGTCAGCCAAGACAAGCATGGGGAATGACAAGCAATTCAAATGCAGACAAGTGCAGGGAAGGCCCAGAAATACCAGCAGAGACAAGCACAGGGAAGAATGGGCAATGTCAGTAAAGACAAGCACTAGAAAGGTCAGGTAATGTCGGAGGAGAAAAGTACAAGGAATGCCTGGAAATGTCAGCAGTGACAAGCTCAGGGAAGGTCAAGCCCTGTCGCCAGAGACAAGCAAAAGGAAGATCAGGCAATGTCAGGGGAAAAATAAAAGGTAGATTGGACATAGACAGCAGATGGACAAGTAAAGAAAGGTCAGGTAACAAACAGAGGCACGTACAAAAAATGACAGCCAAGATCAACAGGACGCAGAGGGTAATAGTAAACGGAGTCCACTCCGAAGAAAAGGAGGTTACTAGCGGGGTACCGCAGGGTTCAGTACTGGGACCAGTCCTTTTTAATGTCTTTATAAGTAACATTGTAGAGGGACTGGAAGGAAAAGTATGCCTCTTTGCAGATGACACAAAGATCTGCAACAGGGTTGATACACAAAGGGGGGGTGGAAAGGATGAGAAGGGACTTGGCAAGGTTGGAGGAATGGTTAAAAGTATGGCAGCTCAGATTCAATGCAAAGAAGTGCAAAGTAATGCACCTGGGAAACAAAAACCCAGGGGAAGTGTACACAATGGGGGGGGGGTGTACTAACAACAACAAAAAAAATGGAAAGGGCCCTGGGGTAGTCATATGAGATGACCTAAAGGTAAGCAAGCAATGTGAGATGGCAGTAAGGAGGGCTGGGGGGATACTGGGATGTATAGGGAGGGGATGTATAGGGAGAAGCATCACCAGTAGAAAACAGCAAGTTGTTATCGCTCTGTACTGACAGTTGGTGAGACCCCATCTCGTGTACTGTGTGCAGTTCTGGAGACCCCATCTCTGCAAGGACACAGACAGGATGGAGGCAGTCCAGAGGAGGGCAACTAAAATGGTGCAGGGTCTGCACCAGAAGCCATACGAAGAAAGGCTAAAGGAGCTTAATATATTTACCCTCGAGGAAGGGGGGGGGACATGATAGAAACTTTCAAGTACCTCAAGGGAATCAACAAAGTCCAAGAGTGTAGCATCTTTCAGAAAAAGAGCTGTGCAAAAACAAGGGGGCACAATTTGAAGATAGAGGGGTGACGCTCAGGGGCAGCGTGAGGAAGTATTTTTTCATGGAGAGGGTGGTGGACGCATGGAATGGCCTTCCTGAGTAAGTTGTGGGGTCAAAAACAGTGGGGGAGTTAAAGAATGCATGGGACAAACATAAGGCAGTTCTGGTGGGGGGGTAGGAAGAAGTAGGCTGTTGGTTAACTAGGATCTGCAGCTTATCCAATAGTTAGGGAAATGGGCAGACTGGGTGGGCCAAGCGGTCCTTATCTGCCATCAAAGTCTATGTTTCTATGTAAGATCAGCAGAGACATGCACAGATAAGGGTAGGAAAGTTCAGCAGAGGCAAGCACTGGAAAGGTTGGGCAGTGACAAGAGAAAGACAGCCACAAGGAAAAATAATCAATATTAGCAAAAAGCAAGTCCACAAATGGGCAGGGAGTGGCAACAAACAGACAGCCACATGGAAGGCCAGATAAAATAAATAGTGAAATCCAGGTAATATCATTAGAGACAATCACACAGAAGGTAAGACACGTCAGCAAAGAAAAGCACAGGGATGGACCAAAAATGTCAGCGGTGACAAGCACAGGGAAAGTCAGGCAATGACAATGGAAACAAGCAAGAGGTAAGCCAATCAATATCAACAAAACTAAAAGTCAGGCAATGACAGCAGACATACAACAAAAGGGGATGCCAGGCAATGTAAACAGAGACAAATACAGGGAAAGAATGCAATATCAGCAGAGACAAGCACAGAGAAGAAAATGTCTGCCAGAACAGACAAACACAGAGAAGGTCAAGCAATAGCAGTAAAGCCAAACATAAAGAGAATCATGCACTGTTAGCTGAGACAAGCACAGAGAAAGTCAAACAATGTATTTTTTTTGTAAACTTTATTTCTGCTCTGTACCACTGGGGAACTCTCTCTGGCAACCACCGCTCACCGCAAGCTCTACCTCCCACCAGAAGCTCTCTCCTCTCCCCACAGCAGCCCAACAGACCCCCGGCTCTGCCCTGAGGTGGGGCTGCCCTATGATTATCCACCCAGGGCACTCTATCTCAAATCTAATGTGCAAGCTGGGCAGTCGGCCCAGATAAGAGAGAAGCCCAGTGTGTGGAGTGTGGCTCAGCAGGGTAGAGGTGCCGTCACCTATCGCTGAGAATGTTTTTTTTTCTTAGTAGGGTTTCCCAAGGAGTGCAACGGTGCAATGACGTCAGCATAGCATGACACCGCAGACATCTGCCGCACTCCTCCTGTTCATCAGCCAGGATGTGTGTAGTGCCTCCGGTTACCACCAGGGGCCACTACTGCACCATGCATGCCCTGATCCCTCCCCAGGAAGAGGAGAGCAGTCCTCTGTACGCTCCATCCTCTCCCTCCCCTGCCGACCTCCGGCGCCCTAGCTCATTCCCGAACTCTGGTCGCTGGTGTGGCACGAGGTGCGGTGTCCAGCACCTCAACCCTCAGCTCCACCAGGCCAGTTGTCAAACAATGTTAACAGACAAGCACAGAAAAATCAGACAATATTAACAGAATCAGCTGCAAGGAATGACAGGCAATGTCAGTAGAGACAAGCACAGGAAAAGTCTGGCAAAGTTTGCAGAGACAAGCACAGGGAAGATCAGGAATTATCAGCAGAGACAAGTACAGGAAAGGTCAGACAATGTCTGAAGAGACAGTCACAGGAAAGGTCAGGCAATGTCAGTAGAGACAAGCACAGTAAGGTTGAGCAATATCAACAGAGACAACTACAAGAAATGCTAGGTAATGTTTAGAGACAATTACAGGGAAGGCCAGACAATTTCAAGAGAAACAAGCAGGGGGAAGGTTAGGCTATGTCAGCAGAGACAAGCACAGGGAAACTCAGGCAATGTCAGCAGAAACTAATACAGGGAAGCAATGACAACAGAGTCAACTGCAGGGAAGAACAGGCAATGTCGGCAGAGAAAAGCATAGGAACAGGTTATGTCAGCAGGTGCAAGCAAAGGGAAGGACAGACTATCAGCAGAAGCAAGCAGAGTGAAGGACAAGCAATGTCAGCAAAAATAAGCAAAGGGAAGGACAGGCAGAGTCAGCTGGGCAAGCACAGGTAAGGACAGGCAATGTCAGCAGAGACAAGCAGAAGGAAGACAGGAAATGTCAGCAGATGTAAGCAAAGGGAAGGACAAGCAATATCAAGAGAGACAGATGAAGGGAAGGAAAGCTGACATCAGTAGAGACAGCAAAATGAAGGAGAGGCTACTGTATGTCAGCAGACAAGTACAGGGAAAAACAAGTGATGTCAGTAGAGACAAACACAGAGTAAAATAGGGGATGACAGCAGAGAAGCACAGAGGACAGGTAATGTCAGTATAGAAAAACACAGGGAAGAACTGGCGCTGTCAGGAGAGACAAGCATAGGAAATGACAGGCAATGTCAATGGAAAACAAAGGGAAGAACAGATGATGTCAGTAGGGACAAGCAAAGGGAATGGCAGGCTATGTCAGCAGGGATAAGCAAAGGGAAGGGTAGACTGCATCAGAAAAACAAAGCATAAATAAAGGACAGGTGATGTCGGCAGAGACAAGCAAAGAATAGGACAGCAAATGACAGCATAGACAAGCATAAGGGAATGACAGGCGATATCAGCAGAGACAAGCAAACGGAAGGACAGAAAATGTGTGCAGAGACAAGCAAAGGGAAGGGTAGACAGCATCAGAAAAAACAAGCATAACTGAAGAACAGGTGATGTCAACAGAGACAAGCAAAGGAAAGAACAGGCAACAACAGCAAAGACAAGCAAAGGGAATGATGGACAATGTCAGCAGAGTCAAGCAAAGGGTAGGACAGGAAATGACAGCAGAGACAAGCAAAGGGAAGCACAGGAAATGACAGCACAGACAAGCATAAGGGAATGACAGGCAATATCAACAGAGACAAGCAAAGGGAAGGACAGACAATGTGTGCAGAGACAAGCGAAGGGAAGGGTAGACAGCATCAACAAAACCAAGCATAAATGAAGGACAGGTGATGTCAACAGAGACAAGCAAAGGGTAGGACAGGAAATGACAGCAGAGACAAGCAAAGGGAAGGACAGACAATGTGTGCAGAGATAAGCGAAGGGAAGGGTAGACGGCATCAGCAAAACCAAGCATAATTGAAGGACAGGTGATGTCAACAGAGACAAGTAAAGGGAAGGACAGGCACAACAGCAGAGACAAACAAAGGGAATGACAGGCAATGTCAGCAGAGTCAAGCAAAGGGTAGGACAGGAAATGACAGTGGAGACAAGCAAAGAGAAGGACAGGAAATGACAGCAGAGACAAGCAAAGGGAAGGACAGGTAATGTCAGTAGAGACATGCAAAGTGAAGGTTAGACAATGGCAACAGAAAAAAACTTTGGATACTGATGGCAGAAAAATGCTGAGTGGTTCAATGATTCAGTGAAGTACCCGTTATTATCCACACCTAGCCTAATGTTGGACTGGAGCTATTCTACTGATGACCCTGACTCTTACTTGACACCTCACTTCCTAGTACACTCATCCCCTTCCCTCAGCTACCCAACCATCCTACCTCCTCTGCTTCAGACCATTTTCCTGTGCCTTTCTTACTTCTGTTTGAAGCTGAGAGTGGACTCCACATATACCATTTCTTCTGACAACACATATCACAAGGGTGATCGGATTTCGGGTATCCAGAATCAGATTTTACCAGATTATAGTCCAAAATCCGGAGTTAGGATTTCTGGACTTTGATGCCAAAAATCCTAATGGAATTGGATTCCCTAATTCAGAATCAGAATCCGATTCTGATTTTAGATCCAACATCTACTTCAGCCTCCACCCATGCAGTAAAATACTGACAGCAACAAAGCCCTCCTCTGTCCCTGCCCCACCTTACCACCATCCTTGGGTTCAGTGGTGGTCCAATTGTCTATTCAGGGCCAGCCTCCTCCTCCAAATAGGATTGGATAGGTAGGGTGCAATATTGCCATTTTCCAGTTTCAGTAGTCTTTGTCATCCCCCCCCCCCCATGGGAATGGCAACCTTATCACTCCAGTCCCAGTAACAAGTCCTCCATCCGAGTACCTTCCTGTCCTGACTGTAGTGGACTTGGTCACTGGAGTGCAATCACTGAGACACTGCTTCCTACTGCCTTCCCTGGACAGCCACTCTCAAACTGAGACCGCCTCTGAGTGATCCAGTCTGCCCTCACTCAGTGCAGCTCCTGGCCTTGTGACCTGATCCAATTTTGAACCCTGCCAATCTAAGTTTACCCTGCTGTTACTAGCTGCTTTGGCTGTCCTCTAGTATCTCTCTGCTCCATACTCCTCAGCTGACTTGTCATTGCTGTCCTCTATGGAGCTCTGAGTAATGCACTGGGATCAGGGGTAGGTTTGGTCAACAGATACAAAACCCTGGGTAAAACAGTAAGAAGATGCTTGCACTGCATGTGGCTGTTTCTACTTTCCCTGGAGTTTTGCTCAGCTGGGCAAATCAGTGATGCCATGATCTGACCCCAGCACTATCCTGCTACCCAGCCATCTCCTCCTTGTTGCTGCCAGACTCTGCAGAGGACAGACAGCTATGGGACTTAAGTTGCTTCTAGTAGCTGCAAGTCAGCAAACAAAAAGAGAACAGAACAAAATCTGCCTGACACTGAGTTGACCTGGCATTGCAGCTCTGCAGGGTGTGGTAGTACTGTATCAGTTACCTCACACTGAAGAGGCAAAATGATTAGTCTAGCCACCACACAGTTATGCAGTCACCACATGCCAGACCTGAACCACCTTTCTGCCTGCCTAACTTGTCCATCCATGTAGTGAGTGCAACACTCTGCTGCCAAGAAGGGCAGGTACACTACACTTTACACTGGTGTACTACATTCTCAGGGACAGGAACAGGTGATGGGGGGGGGGCTTTCTCTTTTATGTACTGCTGAGACTAATACTAGGTCTCTATCTAGGGTTTAGCAATACAGTGATGCTGTGACCTGACCCTAGTGCTACTCCACTACCCCGCCAGCTCCTCCTTGCTGCTGCCAGACCCCAGAGAGGACAGACAGCTTGTGGACTTAAATTACTTCTAGTAGCCATGAACCAACAAAGAAAAAAGAACAGGACAAAATATACTTGGCATTGGGCTGACCCAGCACTGCATCTCTAAAGGGGGGGGAGGGCAGTGTCTGAGCAGTCATCTCACACCAAGGAGACAAAATGATTAATCTGACTACCACACAGTTATGCAGTCACCACATCCCAGACCCAGACTACTTTTCTACCTGTCTAACCCATCATTCCACATAGTGAGTGCAGCACTCCACTGCCAAGAAAGGGCTTCCACCAAGTCAGTTCGAAAACATTGTTGTCGAAATCTCCGACAGTGACAGACATAATGTCGACAGGCAAAATTTCGCCTGTCAGACATTCACAGAGTTTTTTTATGGGTGGCTTGCTTAACCCCGAACACATTTTTATCTAACAAACTTTGGGTTGGAGTTGACTGGAATGGGAGCGAAGACCGGCGACAGCGAAATTTTGTCTTCGGCTCCATTACAGCGACAATTTCAAATTCCTTCAGAATTGTTGGTGTAATGGCTTTCACTGTGGAAATTTCACGGTTTCTCTGGTATATCCAAGAAAAGGCCAGTACACTACATTTTGCACTGGTATACCACCTATTCAGTAACAGGAACAAAAGTTGGGGGGCTTTCTGTTTTATGTAGTGCTAAGAGTGGTACTAGGTCTTTCTCTAGGGCAAGTGAAATTGTGCACCTCACACAACACATGAGGCACTGAGGCACACTGAACTAAAGGCATTTAGCTAAATGAAATATGTACTGTTGTTTAACGAAGTGACAGTTTTAATCTTGAGCACTTGATACCTGAGCCCTACTCTAACCAGAAAGTAGGCAGAGAGGTGTTGTAGTTCTACTCGCTTTACACATCGAACTACACATCTGAATTGGGGCTGTATTTTTTAAACAGATAGCCTTCTGGTGCAGTTTTATGTGAAACCACGTATGAGTGGTATATTTATTTGGGGTTTTAATTCTAAATAGTGCAGTTAGTAGCTGCGAGGGTGCTGTGACCCCATTAGCAGTTCTGGGTCACCTCTGCCTTCAAGACTGAGCCCTGCTGTGAGCAGGGTGAGAGCAGGCAGGGTGCACATGTTCACGTGTGTGGAAACGCATGCAGAGACGTGCGTCTGCGCATGTTATGCATGTTGTGTGAGGGTGAGAGGGAGAATGGTGCAATAACAACACAAGAATGGGTGTTCAAGATACCAAAGACATACTTATCAGAAAAAGCCTGCAGTGTTGCAATACAGGTGCAGTAACTATGGATCTAGCAGAGTTGATAAAGGGGAAAAGGGGGGTATTATGTAGTTCATGTGACATGTATCTGTTTACAGATGTGCCAGTGCTCAAAATCCCTTTTCACTGTTTGAAATGCAAACAGAATACTGAGATGCAGTTAGAACTATCACTTTTTAACACAAGATTAAAGGTGCTCGAAATTAGCCAACAGGGACTAATAAAGAAAATGGGCACAGAACATACATACAATGATAACAATACGGAAACTACTATTCTAGCCTTAGATGTACAACAGGGCCCCAACTCAAACTTATGTCAAAACCTGCCCTCTACCACCCAGTTAGATCGAGATCTTGATCCAAACACAAGCATAGGATTAAAGGCATCTTTAAATAGAAAGAGAATAAGAGGTGATGAAACACAGGATAACCCAGATGATGACTGGTTTGCTATACATTTTAAAAGACCAGTTAAAAAAAAGGGAGAAAAGCTAAGGATTTCACTTTGCCTCTGCAGAACAGTTTTGATCCATTAACTAAACTATCTGAAAATGAAGGTATGACCGTCTCCAATTCCACTACCCCCTTCCCCCATTGATGTCCACTACTGAACTGGAAAGTATTAATATGGCACATGAAACCTCTTTTGAGCCAGCTGCTCTAAATGAAATAAATAATGACCAGTTAGACCTTAACAACATCCTTGCAGATACTTTATCCCAAACAACCAAAAAGCAAGAGCAAATATTCATATTAGGGGACTCTATAATGAGGTATACGGACAGGTATACTACAAGGGGGAATAAAGAACATGTTACAAGTCGTAGCTACAGTGGAGCAACTATAAAAGACATAACCCAACTACTGCCTGGCATATTGCAAAATGTCCCAGAACACAAAACTGTATTGCTGCATGTAGGTACAAATAATTTTGGTAGACAGGATATGGGAGACATAATTCAAGATATGGAGGTAGCAATAAAAACCATACAAGATCTAAATGAACTCCAATAATCTCAGAAGTCCTATCTGTACCTAGGGCAAGCTTTAAAAGAACTAAAAGCATTAAAAGCTTTAACAATTGGCTGCGTAGATGGAGTCTCACAAACAACATACAATGTATAAAAACCTGGGAAAGTTTTGAAAACAATCACACACTGTATGGGCATGATGGGCTTCATCTGAGTAGGCAGGGATCCCGGTGTCTTGGATATATTTTCTATAACATATTAAACCAAGAACAAACAAAAAACTGACAAACACAAGGCAAGGGGAATCTTCAATTAGCACAATAAAAAAAGAAAAAAAAACATGATCTGCTAGAAAATAATTATGAAACAAAAGCTACTAAAAGCTCTATTAGCAAAAAAATAGGTCTATCCTTTCTCCTGACTAACATTAGCAGCCTACATGGAACTAAAATGGATGAACTACAAAGGGTACTTAGAGATAACATCGGCATAGCCACAGTAACAAAAACTTGGTGGGGAGATTTCTCAGCCTGGAATACAAATATACCAGGTTATACAACTTATCATAAAAACAGAACAGGAAAAAAACGAGGGGGGTGGCATTATTTATTAAAAACAACATCAAGTTTAAACCAATTACAGACCTAACCAAAAACACAACCACTGAGATAATTTGGATAGAACTATTAAGGGAAAATCAACCTAAGCTACTTATTGGCGTATGTTATAGGCCTCCAGATTCAAACGTAGCTGTACATCAGGACATTCTATACAGTATCAGCAGCAAATCCAACTACAATGAGACTATACTATTGGGAGATTTCAATCTCCCTGGTATTTATTGGAATGATGTTGTGGGAGCTAATAATCAGAAAAATGCCTTCCTAGACGTATGTTCCATAAATGGTCTGTACCAGCTAATTAATAAACTGATGAGGAAAAGTAATATATTAGACTTACTCTTGACTGATATCCCCGATAAAATCAGCAACATCCGCATTAAAGCACCTATTCAAAACAGTGATCATATGACCATAACCTTTGACACTAATATAAACATCAAACCAACGTTGGGTAAAACATTTTTCAAAAACTACAACAAAGTAAATTTTGTTTGACTAAAACAGGACTTATATGATTGGAAATGGGACAATGGGCCCCTTTTTCTGAGAGCTCTGGATAAGAGTCGAGGAAAAAAATTTAGAACAGGAAGCAAAATATGTTCCAAATAAGAATGTGTAATAAAAAGGGAAGGATTCCACCATGGGTTACAACTAACATATCAAACCTAATAAAACAAAAAAAGGACATATAATGAAAAAAGATAATAGTGACTTCAACAAATGGAGGTATAGGAAGATTCTAAGGGAATGCAAAAACAAAATTAAAATGGAAAAAAACAAGTTTGAATACAGTCTGGCATAAAGGAAAGATGGGGGAAAGAGTTGTCATTCTTACATTAACAATAAAAAACAAACATCAAGGACTATTGGACCCTGAACAGTTGACACCGAGGAAATATCTGCACCCCAGGAAATTGCTGAGGAATTCAATAAATACTTCAGTTCTGAGTTCAATCCAAAGACTAAAACCAATAATATACCACTAGATAAGGAAGTAGAAGATCTCCTGGAATTCTCCAAATCAGAGATTCTAGATAAACTGAATAGATTAAACATAAATAAATCCCCAGGGCCCGACAAATTGTATCCAAGACTTTTGAGGGAAATAAAGGACTGGTTAGTAGAACCACTCTATCAAATATTTAATATGTCTTTACAGTCCCATACTATACCTAATGATTAGAAAACAGCTGTTGTAACACCAATCTATAAAAAGGGCAATCACGCAGATATTTCCAACTATAGGCCCATCAGCTTGACCAGTGTATTAGGAAAGACTTTTGAGTTACTACTTAAAACTAAACTGGAAGGGGATTTAGAAATCAAGAGGTTAAGTGATCAAACCCAGCATGGATTCAAAAACAACAGATACTGTCTATCTGGGAACTTGGTCTTTTATGAGTACATTAGTAAATCTTTGGAGAATAACAAACCAGTTGACGTGATCCTTCTGGACTTTTGTAAAGCTTTTGATAAGGTGCCTCATGATGTTCTAATAACTAAAATGAGAGCACTAAGAATAAATAACACCATCATAAACTGGGTGGAAGAGTGGCTGAATAATTACACTCAGAGGGTGTGTATTAGGGGATATTCATCAGAAGTATGTCCGGTTAGTAGGGGAGTACCACAAGGGTCAGTATTGGGCCCAGCACTGTTTTCCATTTTTGTATCAGATTTGACAGACAATATCAATAGTTTCACCATCAAGTTTGCGGATGGCACAAAACTAGCGGCCCAGGCTAAAACTGAGGAGGACAGGTCTAATCTCATCAATGATTTAAAAACACTGGAGAATTGGGCAGCAAAAAATTGTGTATTCTTTAATAGTAGCAAATGTGTTATAATGCATCTGGGTACAAACAGCAATCATAATCAGTTCACTCTAAATGGTCAAGCCTTCACCTCAGCAGCACAGCATAGCAATTTAGGTACATTAATTACCGAAGATTTATCTTTTCATAGTCACTGTAATCATGTTATGAATCGACCCAATAGACTAATAGGATGTATCAAAAGGCGTTTTAATACACGAGACAGGGGTTGTATTCTACCACTCTATAAGGCTTATGTGAAACCACATCTGGATTACTGCTCTCCCCTGTGGAGCCCTTACCTCAGGAGAGATGTAAATAGATTGGAGGGGGTACAGAAGAGAGTTACCAAAATTGTTACAAACATGCATGACAAAGAATATAATGTAAGGCTGGAGGAACTGAACCTGTACTCCCTGGAAAAGCAGTGAATAAGAGGAGATCTACTTTTAATGCACAAAATGTCAACTGACAGTCAGTTATTGACACAGGAATGTCCTTTAGCCAATGGGATTGCAATCTCAGAAGCCATAAACATTAACTGATACTTACTTATCCCAGAAATAACAAAAGGTGCTTTTATTACACCCAGAGAATTCCATTTTGGAATTCACTGCCCAGTTCAATAGCGGAATCTTCTAACCCCACAAAATTTAAACAGAATCTTGATCACCATCTATTATAAATTGAGAGATGATGTACCAGCTCGGCTGGAGATACATATTTATGGGCTACAGCCTCCTGTGTATCTACTTGTCTTAGTATGAAACTTAATAGTGTACTGTTTTGGGTGGGTGAGGTTAATTGTCAGATGCAAAATCAGAACTTCTGATTCTGACTCAGAATCCCGATTCCAGTGCTTAAAATGAATAGGAAACAGAATTGGATATTTTGATAATCTGACTGGTGGCAACAGAATGGATTTAATCAAATCCAATCTGAGCTCCAGAACTGCACACAGTACTCCAGGTGAGGTCTCCCAAACAATCTCTAAAGGGGGTGGACTCACTTCTTCCCTTCTTCTAGCAAACCCCTTCCTATGCACGTCAACATCCTTTTTTGCCTTACCTGAAGTCTTCTGGCATTGGGCAAGGGATTTTATACTGACTAATAACATTCCCTAGATCCCTGTCCTCTGACATCTGCTCTACTCTCCCCTTCCTGTAAGTGTTTATGGATTTCTCCAGCCAAAGTGCGTGGCTTTAAACTTTTTGGCATTAAGCTTGAATTCCTGTGTCTTGGACCACTTTTTCAGTCTGTTCCAGTCAGTTTTCATTCTCTGTATTCCCTCCACTCTATGCACCATGCCACCACTTTTGGTGTCATTTGCAATTAGACTGGTTTGGCCCCTGGATTCACAGAATCATATCATAGAATCATAGATTTACAGTGGACCATACCGGACCATCTAGTCTGCGCTTTTTTCCCCCTACACTTCCCCATCCCTGCCAGCCCCCACCCTTCCCCCGATACTCAGCCCCATATGCTTGTCCCCTGCCCTCTTGAATTCTTCCACTGATTTAGCCCCCACTACTCCATCTGGTAGTTTGTTCCAGGGCTCCATCACCCTCTCCATGAACAAACGCCCTCTCACATTGCTACTGTATCTTTTCCTTGCAATCTGAGGCTGCACCTTCTAGTTCTGACCCCCCTCCTTCCTCTTAAGTAAACCCTCTTCTCCCAATTTATTGAGCCCCTTTACATATTTAAAAGTTTCAGTCATGTCTCCCCCTTTCCGTCCTTGTCTCCAGTGTGTACAGATCCAGCTCCCTACACCTCTGCGCGTATGACTTTCCCTGCATGCCCTGCACCATCTTGGTTGCCCTTCTCTGAACCTTCTCCAGTGCATCTATATCCTTGTGGAGATGTGGCCTCCAGAACTGAACCGCATACTCCAGGTGCAGCCTCACCATGACTTTGTACAGGAGCATTATTACCTCCCTCCTTCTGCTAGTAATGCCTCTGCCTATGCATGCCAACATTCCATTGGCTTTTCTCATTGCCCTGCTAGATTGGATTCCTACCTTAAGGTTCGAGGAGACTATGATCCCCAGATCCCTCTCCTGTTCTGTTACTTTGATTTCCCCCACACCTAGGGTGTACCCTGCTCTTCTGTTCCTACTTCCTAAGTGCATTACAGTGCACTTCTTGGCATTAAATTTCAGCTATCATGTCCCAAATCATTTTTTGAGCATCTTTAAGTCCTCCATCATGTCCTTCACCCACTTCGGGGTGTCTACCCTACTGCATATTTTCGTATCAGCAGCAAACAGGCAAACCCTCCCCCTCAAACCCTCTGCAATATCATTGATGTGGATGTTGAAGAGAAGCGGACCCAAAACTAACCCCTGTGGTACTCCACTCTTCACCCTCACCATCCCAGAGTGCACCCCATTTAGCACCACTCTGCCAGTTCTTCCTGCCAGTTAAGATTCCTACCAGCTTGTTATTTTCCCACCCAACGCCAGGCTTTCCATCTTGCTTTCCAGTCTATGGGCAATGGTGTCGAAGGCCTTACTGAAGTCCAGATAGGCCATGTCCACCGCCACCCCAGGTCAATCACCTGAGTCACCCAATCAAAGAACTCAATTAGGTGTGTCTGGCAAGACTTCCCCTTCGTGAAACCATGCTGTCTGCTGTCCTGTGCTATGCTGGATTTGCTCACCTATTTCACAGATAAATATATTGGACTGGCAGTATAGCCTAGAGGATAGAGTATCGAGTTGTGAATGAGCTTGGTACATCCAGAAGACCAGGCCTGTGTTTGAGTCTCACAACCTCCACTTGCATACTATGT
Organism: Neoceratodus forsteri; assembly: GCA_016271365.2. Lineage (NCBI taxonomy): Eukaryota > Metazoa > Chordata > Ceratodontiformes > Ceratodontidae > Neoceratodus > Neoceratodus forsteri. The sequence continues at coordinate 171,989,710 of CM028135.1, forward strand.
GACTCTGAGCAAGTCACTTAACTGCACAGTGTTCCCAGGTCACCCCTGAAAACAGGCACTTGTGCCTAGTGGGCCTCATCTGGTTACCAAAGACTAAACTAAAATAAAATAAAAAATATTGAAAAGGATCAGCCCCATGACTGATCCCTATGGTAGTTCACTAATAACCTCTCCAACACCATTTTCTCCATTGACAACAACAAAATACCTTCTGATTTCTATCCCCCTGCCAATTATTAATCTACCTAGGTAATTTGCCTCCCATCCCCAGAGCCTTCCACTTTTCGACAAGTTTCCTATGGAGCACAAAGTGGAAGGCCTTAATAAAGTCCAGATATAGAGTAGTATGCTTGCTGCATGACCCTTATCAACTACCTCTGTGACCCAATTGAAGAAGTCTATAAGGTTTTTCTGGCATGATCTGTGTCACACAGACTCATGCTGCCTCTTGTCCTGGATCCTGACAGACTTCAGCCATTCCATTATATGCTTTTATGATGCTTTATAGCAGTTTCCCCAGGATGGGGGTCAGAAAGACTGGTCACTAGCTCTCTGGTTCCTCTCCACTTTCATCTTGGAGAGTGTGACAACAATAGCCTCCTTCCTGTCTGCTAGAACCACCCCTGTTTTTGTAGAGCAGTTAAAGAGGTTAGTTAGTGGGTCTGCCAAAAATTGGGCAACCTCCCTTGCACCCTAGGCTGCAGGCCACCTGGGCCTTGTGACTTGTCCATCTTCAGGGTTCCGAGCTCCTCAGCACCCTCATTACTGCTAGCCCTCCCATCTGTGGTCCATGTTCCCACCACCACAGCTAAAAACCTATACTCTGGGAGTGATTCCTCCTCTTTTTTCATGAAGATGGAGCAGAAGTAATCGTTCAGAATATCTGCCTTCTTCTTATCCTCGTTTTCTGGTTCCCCTCCTTTGTTCAGTCTGACAATTCCCCCATTTTGTCTGCCACTGTTAGTTGATATAGCAGAAAAAAAATGTGTTACCTTCCTTTATAGCCTCTGCAATTTCCAGTTCAACCTCTGCTTTCAGTTTCTTACCAGTCTATTAACCTCCCTTGCTTTCTCCATAGAGATTTACCTATTTCTCTGTTGCTGGTCCCCTACTTATTTCCTAAAAGTTGCCCACTTAATCTTTACTGCTTCTGCTGTTTCCCTTGAGAACCAACAGGGATTTTTTTGTTTGTTTGTTTTTAACCCCCAGCTGCCTCAAGCAGGAGCTAGATGTTTCAGCAATTCCTGTTTCATAGTTTTCCATTTGAGCTCAGCCCCCTTCCCCACTTCTTTCACCCCCACAAGTTTCTTCTGAATTAACTGCCTCACCTTTCCGAAATCTGCCCTTCTTAGATGAAGGACTACTGTCTTTCAGTGCTAGCATCGGGTTTCCAGCATGGTGCTAAACTACAATGAGTTGTGGACACTGTCCCAAGGGGCTCCTCCAGTCTGATCTTTTAAACTCTGCCCCAACTGGAGAGCACTAAGTTCAGTAGATCCCCTGTCTTGGTAAGCTCCCTAACTCAATGAGTTATTAGGCATTATAGCAAATAGGAACAAACATTTGTCAATGCTGAATGTTTGCTTGCTGATATTAGCATTGGATGTGCAGGAGTTAGACAGATGCAGAATAGAAGTGGCAGTGAAGTATTGAACTCACACCAACCCCACCTCCACCCTGCAGAGATGGACAGGCATTGGGGTGTGCCTCTGGGTCGTCACCCATAATGCTCACGGCATTTCACCTCACCCTATCCTGTAGACACTAACAAATGTTGAGGTGTGCCTTGGGGTGTTTGGCTTCACAGTCACCCCATTTCATATGGACATATGCTGAAATGGGTGCAGTATAGGAGAATGGGGTGAAGTGTGGGGCCAAAGAGTGCAAGGCACTCCTTGATGCCTGTCACTGCCTTCAGGGTGAGGTGTGGGGGTGGAATGACGTGAGCATTACAGCCGGCAATCCAAAGGCACACCCCTGATGCCTGTCAGTCTGTACAGGGTGGGACGTTATGGTTAGAAACTCTAACGCGCCGGGCGTTTGTTGGTATTTGCATTACAAATTTTCAGCATGGCCTTTTTGTTACCCCTACCTCATGAAAGCATTTGGGACCTCTTCTCATGAACGGTGCCACTGTGATTTTGTTAATGTGTCCCGAACTTTGAGTTCCTACAGTGACCGTGTCATTCTGCGCCAGATGTGCGAATACACAGATCGGGCAGGATGCGAAGAATGACAGCTGTACCATTCATAAGGAGGTATGAAGAGATGGCAATATTGAAAATCTGTAGTGAAAATATTAAACATGCTCGAATTTCTGAGCATACATGGAAACTGAGCAACATATGTGCGTAATACAGTCATTTAGTGGAATTATTTCACCAAATTTTCAACACAGGCATTCTGTGACCTCTGCTCATGAACACTGTCACTATGATTTTCTTAATCTGTCCCGAAAAGTGATTTCCCACAGCGATTGTGCGCCAGATATGTAAACGCATATTTCAGGCAGGATATGAAAAATGACAGCTGTACTGTTCATAAGGAGGTGCGAAAAAATGCCAATGTTGAAAATCTGGAGTGAAAATATTACAAATTTGCGAAATAACAAGGGTGTGTGAAAACTGTGCAATGTACACTCGTAACACAGTCATTTTATGGACTTTTGTCACCAAATTTTCAACATAAGCATTTTAGGACCTCTGTTCATGAACAGTGTCACTGTGATTTTCTTACTCTGTCCCAACCACCGATTTGCCACACTGACCACACTATTCTGCGCCAAAAGTGCGAAAACATATTTTGGCCAGGATTTGGAAAATGACAGCTGTACTGTTCATAAGGAGGTATAGAAAAATGCCAATGCTGAAAATCCAAAGCGAAAATATTACAGATTCGCAAAGTTGCTAGCATGCGTAGAAACTGCACAATGCACACTTGTAATGCAGTCATTTTTTGGAATTTTTTCACCAAATTTGCAACATAGGCTTTTTGAGAGACCACCTCATGAACAGTGACACTGTCATTTCATTAATCGTTCCAAAAAGGTGATTTGGTGCAGTGACCACGAAATCACCTTTCAGGACTGAATAACGCCATGACAGTGACTGAATTTGTGAGGAGGGGTCCCAAGAACCCCATTTTGAAAGTTTGGTGCCTAAAGTCAAAAAAAGGCTGAGATATCCACATAAGTTGAAAAATGATCATGTATGCCATTGTACAGCTTATTGGCATTTCATCATTTTGCTGTCTGCTTTGAAGAGTACAAACGTGTTCCCGGTCCAGCAAAGATCATTGTGCTGAGCTCCGCAGGTAAGTATGGGGTGAGGGGAATGTGGGGATGTAGGGTGTGCAGAGAGTGGGTGCAGGTTGGGGAAGGGGAGAAGAGACTTGATGAGGGACTGTTTTCTTATTTTACAGGATAAAAAAAAAACACCACTACAGGACACTTTTAGCACACTGGAGTGGGCTCCCTGTGTGCCACCTGGGTGTTTGTGGGGGTAGAACTGCAGCCGACGGGGATTGAGCACCCCCCGTCGGCCATAAAGTGTGCTGGGAGGAGGCGGAGAGCATGAGCCGAGGGGGATTGGGAACCATCTCGGCACAGAACAAATGGGGGGAACATCATGCCAATGGGGATTGGGCTACCCCATCGACAAATGAACTCAGGAGGGAGGGCATGCCGATAGGGGGATTGGGCACCTCCATCAGCTTTCAGGGTGATTCTGAGGCAGACAGCGACAGCCGGTGCCATGTTAATTGATATGTTACACCAGGCAAGGCACCATCCTGCAATGATGGGTTGCTCCCTCATTGCAGTGGCGGATTCATTTCAAGTTGGTGGCACACTGGCTGAACTAGTGTCAGCAGCAGCGTGCCACCGCATTGGGGAAAGCGGACCAAGCCTCACAATGCAATGGGGGCATTGGCCTCCATAGTGCCACACCTCCAAAACCCAACTTCTCTCCTAAGCTGTCCCGTAATGTTTCTTGTGCATGCATGCAAGCAAACAGAAAAATAAAGCCACCACCAACAAAAAACAATAGATTCACTGCTTAATTCACAAAAAGACAATCAGAATCGAGCTTAAATAATACTATGAATTCTTTATTGAGTACAGCACAACAAACACCATCCACGTGTTCCACAGTTTCATGGTGTGGAGAGTTTTGTTCATTTTATGTCCTCCAGAAAAGATGCCACACAGGTGCACCAGCCCCCTTCCACATATGAGTCAACTCCGAATGCATTTCAGGCATGTGCCCTTTCTCAGATGATGATCTCCCACACCCCCACCCTGCATAAGAAAGTGAATTTATAGTACTCTTAAAGGGACACAGAATTTTATAAATCTAAAATGGAACAACCATAGTTCTATTTACATTCAAATATACCCAGGCTAAGTGTGAAATAAACAAGTTAAAGTATCGTGCTGGTTAATAATTTTCATTTTTCCCCAGTATCAAAAAGTACAAGAGTAACAGGAGTCACATGACTCATGGCATAATATAGGAGAAAGATTTTTTTTTTTAAATGTTCTTTTATTGATTATAACACAATAAGCAAAGCATCAACAATGCAACAAAAGAACAGCACAACAGACAAAACACATAGGGTGGGATATTCAGAAGGGTTGTGCCCCAGCATGATATTCAAGAGGAGAAAGTGCATGGCACAAATCCCGATGTGCCAGAATGCATCAGTAATGTATGCGGCGCAAGTGGGGGGGGGCGTGCCCACGCATGTTCTGCACATCCCGATATTCAGCCCGGGATGTGCTGAGCTCATGCAGGTGCAACCCTACTATGCTGCACACAGTTGAGCTAGAAAAGAAGGAGCAACAGCTGGCCACCCACAGGTGAGCTGCCAGACAGCAGGGCGTACCACGGCAGCTGCCAGCTGTGGGTGGCCACCCAAGCTCTGGCAACTCCGCTCTACGATAGCGCCTCCACCCGACTGCGACCATAGGTATTAAAATAACAGACCTATATCCCCGGTGGTCCAGTGGACCGCTCCCAGCCCGATTGCAGTCATATGTATTAAAAGAAAAGGTCCCATATCCCTGGTGGTCCAGTGGACCGCATCCAGCCCGATCGCAGGCGTAGGTATTAAAATATCATATACCAATCCATCCCTGGTGGTTCAGCGGTACCCCCCTCCCACCTGCCCTGGGGCCCCACCACCCGCCCCCAGTCAACGGTAGGCGGCAGCTCCCCACCTGCAAGCTGCCGACGCTGCTCGCCGACCTGACTGCGACAGTAGGCTCTACATTCACCTGGGTCCACAGCTGCAATATCGGGCTACAGACATACATACTACACAGTCCAGATATGTGAATGGATCCATTAACATTTCTGGACTGTGTAGTAGGGTATGGTCTGCTCACCCATTGGCCCATGCTGTGGACCATTGGGTGTACAGCCCTACTGTACGCAGTCAGTCAGCGGATGGCGGGTGGTGGGGCGGCTTGCTGGTGGAGAGCTGTTGCTCGCCACTGACTGGGGGAGCGGGGTGATGGGGCTCAGTGGGCAGGTGGGGAGGGGCACGTAACCCACACCTCGGAGTGTGTTATTGCGCTTATAAAATGGGCAACAGTAAAGTGAATAAACATTTGTACTTTTTAAAGTTTTTTTTATTGATATTCGAATTAATAATAGAACAACATATTCTAGGGAAAAAAATAGTCCCTTTTTGTTATTGTATTATTACCATTAGTATAGTTACATTGCCATTAGGATAGTATCATTGAACGTTTTAAGATGTATTTTAAACTCATTAACAATTTTATTTGGGTTTGAATTATGGAAAGCAACAGGAAACATTTCGGTTTTCATTAAGCAATCAAACAGGAAAGACTGTCTTATTGTACATATTGTAGTCCATTTTATTGTAGATGTGTGGTGGAGAGACGTTCACTTGCTTTGTTTTCCTTGCAGTTCATTTGGGTGCATTCTTAAAATTTAACTGTAGAAACTGTGCTGTAAAAATACCTTTGTTTTTTAATTTTGTGGAATCTGCTCGTTTAATTAGTCTCCTCAGACCGCAAACTCAAACGCCGTTAAAAACTACAGACCGCAACGATATTCGTATTCAAAACCTAATCGAACTCAACTGATACCAGAACCTGTCGGAAGATGTGTATATTCAAACGTAATCGGCAACTGATACCAGAACCCGCCGGAAGATGTGTCACAGCAATCCCACTAATTTCCACATCGATTGGATGCTTGCAGTGGAGCCGCCAGAGGCGCTGTCATTTTAGGAAGCTGCTGCTCTTCCTTTTCTTCAAACTGGTCAGTATTTGTTGAGAATCGATGTGGAAATTAGCAGGGTTGCTGTGACACATCTTCCGGACCGGATTCTGGTATCAAGTTGCTTCGATTAGGATTTGAATACGAATATCGTTGCGGTCTGTAGTTTTACCGGCGCTTTGAGTTCGCGGTCTCGAGGAGACTAATTGTGTGAGCAGTGAGCTCTGCCAGTCAGCGTTGTTGTTTTCACTTGGCAGAGCTCACTGATTTGTTGAGGTCATCAGGCATGTTGCTGGGTGGTAGTGCCGGTTGGCTACAATATCATCTGATAAGGACACGGCTCAGATGATGTTGTAGTCAATCAGTGCTTTGGGATTTACAAGCCCATTTTATAAGCTAGGATGACATCTCTCCTCAGGTGGTTGGGCTCGAGGCCACTGATCGAGGGCATCCAACACACGAGAAGGAACGTTATCCCAACATAATACCCACCCAGTCAGGCATTATTCCTGTTATACAATGGGTCATTTTAAAAAAAAGAAAAATATTAAAAGTTTCATAAAAAATATACTTTTCTGTCATTTCTTGAAGGTGTAGGAATATTTAGTAAAACAATAGTGCTGATTATGTTTGTCCTATAGATGGAGCTGCTCTGTTATTAGTGACTTTGGTGCCGTGCCTTCCATCCCCAGTTTCTTTTATGTATAGTTGTTATATGCCTCCCCCCATGTTTTTGTCCTGTTTGTGATCAGCAACCCAGTACAGACTGAGTGCGGCAGGTGGACATTCTTTTATGAGAAACAAATGGAATGTGGGGGGGGACATAGCCTATTTTCATTTTGACAGACAGTGTTTGGCTCAGTCATTGATTGTTTTGTGTGGTAATATCAGGGAAAAAAGGTGAGTCAGTATCATTTTCTTTTCTGTTGAAAGCTGCATGGCCAGATATCCGCCCTGCTTGTATTTTTTTTTCTTTAAGTCATGCAGTTAGCTGACATTTCATCCCACTCATCATTCAGAGCGCCATTGTGGTAGTGGTTCTCCTGGTACAGTTGTTTTGTGTTTTGTACCAGGAGATAATGAACAAGGATGTAATACTGTTACTGTAAGTGTATAACAGCCAGTGTGTTTAGTGGGGTGGGGAGTGCTGATGCCGTGCTCATAGGGAGAGGTGAAGCCGGTCACACCGACGGCTGTGAATTGTTTTTGTTTTGTTTTATTTTTTAACATTCAGTGTGGTCATTACTGTGCTGCAACTAGAGTCAGTATGCTGGGATAACATCCCGAGTCCAGTCCCAGTCTGACCAATCAGGGACCAGGATTCTGTCTTGCCATTGTATGATGTAGCTCAATATACTTAAATGCATAAATCATTTGCAAACAAGCAGCTTGTAGACAAACCAGGGCTGTCACAACCTTCATCTTAAGAGCACTGAACAATCTTATGTTGGTCACTGTACAGTACAGTATATGTGTGTGTGAACTACACTTTAATCGTGTCAGCAAGTGAACCATATAAAATAGTGACCTGTTCTTATATCACTTTCGTAACAGATTTTCTATAGTTACGTCTACTTTAGCTTACACAGGAAACTCAGTAGATTCAATACGTTATGACTTATGAGCACCATACATAACAAGTAACAGTTACAGCATCCACAGGGTTGCTTGCCAGCCAGTAAAACTAGTATGTGCAACCAACTTCTTACTGACCTTTCCCGTGCAAAATGATGCAGTGCCACTGCACTGAGTCTAACATATAACTAGTCAAAGCACCACGGTAGTGCAGAGTGCCATGTAAGCAATAATACCTGACAGGGTGGGCTTTACTGGGAAACACCGGACCGTCCAGGGGTATAATGAGGCCCGATGCCACAGGTGGAGGGCCTTATAGCCCCTGGAAGGTCTGGTATTTCCCAATAAAGCCCACCCTGGAGGGCATTATTGTGCTTAGAAAATGGGTAACTGCAATTTGTATGTTTGAGGAAAAAAATATGTGTAAATGTTAAAACACTTTCTTGTGTGAGATCATTTTTTGTTATAAAATAGTTCTTCCACCTGCATTTCAGTGCTATTTGTTTCCTTAAAGCCTGAGACTTTTGTGCCTCTGAAGCCTCCATAGTTTTAACATTTTCATGTGGTTTTCATGGTTACTTGTCCCCCTCTCCACACACACAGACAGCAGGGATAAGCAATATTGAGGGGCAAATTTTCTCTGAAGATTCAAGACAAAGGAGAAAGAGAGAGACATGCAGAACACACCACCTCTGGTGCAGGTCAGCTGAGAGAGAGAGAGAGAGAGAGAGAGAGAGACAGAATGCGCAACCTCTGGTACTGCCAATGTGTATATGTGTGTGTGAGAGAGATGGGCAGTAGTGTTCTGTGACACGCAGCACAGTTTGATTTTTTTCTCTGTTCCAAGTGTCTCTTGTCCCCACTATCCTCCTGTGCTCTCCTCTACCTGCTGTCCCTGCTGCCACTGAGCTCATGCCATTACTCCCACCCACCTACTTGCCCTCTCGCTGGTATGCCTCATCATTGCCAACCGATCACCCGCATGCCGTCTCTCTCTCTCTCTTTCAATCCCCAAGTCCTTCCACTACTACCTCTGGACCGGCTGCCCCGTCGCTCACTCACTCGGCTAGGTGGCTGTTTCCAATGGCAACGATTGAATTTTTTTTATGAGTAATTTAAAGGGAAATGGCTCATTACACCTTGCGTCTTCCTGAAGTTGTGGAAATCGGCTATTTCACAGTTTGCTTAGTGAGCAGGAAACATGGAGGCTCCTCCGTTTGAAAATTCGGGGTGCCCAAGTATTCCCCAAGTAATGGGGCACCCCGAATTGGCACCTGTTTTTTTGTGGGCTCTACTAAAAAATAAATGCATGCTGATCATGGCTTTCAGCCAATTAGCATGCTTTTTTTTTCAAGCCCATTTTCTAAAATAAATGTAAAACTTTCCAATACTTGAGAACCCATCCCTAGCTGTGAATATGTACAGTATATGCCTGCACTGCACGCAGTATGAGCAGACGATGCATGCAGGCACACAAAATAGTAAAACATCAAAGTGTCAAGACCTAGACCTCACTAGTGGATAGAGAACAATGTAGCAAAATAATGAAGGGGGGGATGCTGAAGGGGATTTGGTAGAGGGGAAGGGGGGAGATGGAGAAAGAAAGAGCACAAAGGAAAAGAGGGGGAACAAGGAATCACTGTAAGAAACACACATAATGGTGCAAAGTAAAACTTCTAACGTAAGCAATCTTATAAAAACATTTTAACAATGTAAAAAACTTAATAAAAACTTGAAATATTTATAAGACATATGAGACAGAACCATGATAAACAGAGCTTAAAGGGGACATGAAATGTACAGGTATTTAGCCGTTTATTTTACCCAATAATGAACTGACAGTAATAAAAATCTAATTTTCTACATTTCCGTGTCTCTTGTATTATAAATATGACTTTTTGATGTACACAGCTCTTTACCTGACTCACCAGTTCTCGATGTTCTGAATTATGCTCAATAGCATCAGATACAACTAGACGCCACCAGTGAGGCTAGGGTTTGTGCACCTGGTATGGTGCGGTGCTAGGGTCAGAGGCAGATCCAGAATTCCCATAGTTTTAGAAACTGCTTTCATGATACTCTATATAAACAATGTATATCAATTCTAAGATACCTGTTTAAATAATCAAGCCTATTCAAACTAGATTGCATCTGATAATGATTTTTTTAAACTGTGGTAACAGTGTCCATTTGCTGTTTCAGTTGAACTCTGAAACTGCATTAAAAGCATTACAGTATGTATATCATTGGGTTGGTAGCAGTTGTACTCATAATAGGAGTTAGACTGCAAGCATGATTCTGTTATGCACTTTTATACATTGTTCCTCAAATGTGTACTGTAATTATTTATTTGGGGGTGTTAGCCTGGAAAGGCACACTGAGCTGAGGCTCATTTCAAGGCATGCCCTGAAAATCAGTATTAGTTTTTTTTAGATGCCAGGAAACTGATTACACGTGTGAATTTTAATTAATTAGTTAGTTAGTTGTTTAGTTAGTTATGTATGTATTTATTTAGTTAGTTATTTAAAAAAGTTTCACCAGGAAAGGCATACTGAGCAAAAGTGCTTATTTCCAGGTGCGTCCTGGGGGAAGGAGGAACAGGATCAGCAACAATTACAGCAAAAAAATACAGATGACCACCATCAAGGTAAAGATCAGGAAGCATAGGAAAACTAGGAGCAGTTTCAAAATTCACAAATAGCATTTTATTTTTCTCAATAACAGCAAAATAAAAAAGATAAAAATGCGTTCAGTATAACTATTTAGGAGGCAGTATAGCGCAGTGGTCTAAGGCTCTGAGCTGCAAATCTGGTGACATCCAGCAGACCAGACCTGGGTTTGAATCCCACAGCTTCCACTTGCATACTGTGTGACCCTGAGCAAGTCACTTAACCTCCTTGTGCTCCCAGGTCGCTCCTGTAAAAAAGCTTTCAGCTTAGTGTGCTATACCTGGTTAAACAACTAAATAAAAAAAAAAAACTATTTACAATGACAGTGCAAACATTGAAAGCAGGATCCTTCTTCTGAGTTTTTGTTCTCAATGTCCAGTCTCAGTCTCTGTTTCTCCCTCTGGCAAAACATATCAGCTCTTTTTGTAACAAGTCTTTGCAGGGAGCTCTTTAAGAGAACATCCTGCTTCTCACATAGTGTTCTTGTCAGTTTCAGCAGGTGCAGCAAAAACAACATTGTGACCCAGAACTGACCTCTTGTTGACAGCTCAGGAAATATTTTTCAAACCAGCAACCTCAGGTTAACCCCTTGAGCTCCAAATACTGTAGCTTTGCAATCATTTAAACAGTACAAGTATATACATTTTTAAACAAAGGGATCCCAGTACAGTACAACCTCAGAGTTACGAATTTCACTAATCCGGACTGACCAGTTAACCGACCCCCCCCCCCCAATGCAGGCATCAATTATCAGTGACTGTCACACCTCTAACACCTGTGGTTCAAAGTTTACAAGGCATTAATTGCAAGTGTTTATTTAATGCTAGCGCTAACGTGGTGTTAAGCATGGCAAGCAGTGCGAAAAGAAATTGGGTCACTCTCTCTTCTGCAAACAACTGAGTTCCAAAGCCGGGTGAGAGATTAGCGTGCAATCCTTAAGATGGTCCTGGAACATGCTATGGCCTTCCGATGATGAACTTGATGACCAGTAGTGCAACAACGTCACCAATAGTCAGGTACATTTCATGGAAGAGAGAGCACTGGCAAAAAGCGAGGAGGAACAAAAGGACTCACTCAGAGATGACAAGACTGCATAATCTGGTTACAAAACAGTGCTAAAGCTCATTATATCAGTGCGCTATTATTGATTTCTTTAAAAACTCAGAGGCTTAGTCATGAACTTTGCCTTTTTTTATTCTAAATACAGTGCAGCACAGTAAAATGTTGACTAAATAAAGCAGTAACAAAGCAAAAAAGCCAACACTGTTTTTTGACTCTATTTATTAAATAAATTCTGTTAGTTTCAGAGATATGGATGTTTCAGAGTTATGAACACCCATCATTCCCATGGTGTTTGGAACTTCAGGGTTGCACTGTATTACTTACAGTTTTACACAGAGATTCAAACATATTTTTTATAAGTGCAGATATGCAATGGGGAAGAAAAGACTGAAATATCAAGGGAAGACAGAGAGAAAGCGAGAGGCTGAGAATTGCAAAACCATTGGAATGATCAGTTCCTTGGTCTGACAAGAAAATTTGGTTGTGCAAACAGACAGACAACAGACAGAAAAGGAGATGATAGAACAGACCCTTGTGTTTAAACTCTTTCTGCATAACAAATGGGGGCAGGGCCTTATTCAGCCCTGTCACAATGACATTTGGAAGTAACACAGAGAGTGAATGTACAAAAATGCATAAACTCCACAGAGGATTTAGTTTAGCAACAATTTGAGTGAGGAGCTACAAGAAATTGAAAACATAGCAGCAGCAGAAGTAAAACATATTACAATATTTGCAGACTGAGCACAATATTAGGCAAGAGTTTGGTAATCCACAGTGAAGTGAAGTATGTAGAGCTGTCAGAACAGTGAGAAGAGGGAGGAGATTAAAAGTAGCTGCAAGTAGGGGACAGAACGTTTTGTAGGAGGGAGGAGTGGGCAGAAGGGAAGCTAGCGTGGCAGACTGCAAGTGGGAGAGAGTTCCACAGTTTAGGGAAGTGGTGGGAAAACACAGACTTGCCAGCTGTGGAGGATCTAGGAGGAACAGCCAAGGTGCAAGAGTCATAGTTCCGGAGGGAGTGGGGGGGGCATAGGATGATAGGGAGGAAGAAAGGTAGGAAGGGAGGGAGCCAAACCATAATTTAGATATGAAGGAGATACAGTGTGAGCGGCACCTGTCTTTGAGGGAGAGGAAAGAGAGACCTTGGTAGAGATCACAGTGGTGGGTAAGAAGAGGACTATTATGGGTGAAACAACAGAAGGAGTAGTAGAGGGTGTCCAGCCTGGCTAGGGAAGTTTTAGGGGCAGCGCAGTAGACTACATCTCCATAATCAAAAACTGGAAGGATCATTTTTTTATACCATAGCATGGCAGGCAGACAGTAGGATACAACCATGGTTTCTGTAGAGGCCACCTAACTTGGGGTGCAGTTTTTTGATGATGGCATCCATGTGACTAGAAAATTAGAGGTTCCAGTCTAACCAAACACCAAGGTACCTGAAGGAGGATGTGCCCTCCAGTGTGGCTCTATCAAGGGTGTATAATGAGGGGAGGGAAGTGAGTCAAGAGAGTCTCTGCCATGTGCAAAGATTATTTAGATGATCTTCTTGGCGTTCAGGAATAGTTGATGTGAGATTAACCAGTGCTGGAATATTATCAAAGTCCTGCTGAAGACTAGTAGCTGCATCAGAGGGGGAGGACCCAGAGGTAAACAGGACAACATAATCTACATACATGTGGATACAGGTAGAGGAGCAGGCAGTAGAAAGGTCATTAAGGAAGACAGAGAAAAGGAGATCAAGTACAGATCCCTGAGGGACACCTGTCATGATGGGAAGAGGGAGAAAGAGTCAGCAATCCAAATGGATTGAGTCTTTCCTACCAGGTAGGCATGGAACCAGTTTATGGCAGTGTCAGAGAGTCCTGCTGCAGTGAGTTTGACAAGTAGGAGGGGGTGTGAAACAGTGTCAAAAGCCTTTGCGAGGTTGACAAAGATGGTGGAGGTGATGAGGCCACTGTCCATCCCAGTGAACCTGAGGAGAGAGGTAGTATTGAAATGTTGCTTGTGGAAGCCAGTCTGAAAAGAGGTGAAGAAACTGGAGTAGTCAAGGTAGGAGGAGAGTTGGGAAAGAACCACATGTTCCTTGAGCTTAGCAAGAATAGGGAGAAGAGAAGAGAAATAGGGTGGTAGTTACATGTAAAGGAGGAATCACCACCTTTAGGAAGTGGAAGGACAGTGGCATGCTTCAAGGCCACTGGAACAGAGGCAACAGAGAAGGAGAGGTTCAGCAGAGAAGTAAGGGGGGATGCAATGGTTGACACAGATAGACAGAGCAGTTTACAGTCTAGGCCATCAGGGTAGGTGCCTGAGGAAGGGTTTAGAGCAAGGGCAGAATTAAGAGTGGAAAAGGGGAATACAAGGGAGAAGGAAAGGGAGTAGGTCAGGAAAAATTGACGTACAAACTGGTGGGAGAGGGGGAGTGATGAGAGGAGGACTGAGGTGCAGGTGGCAAAGTAGGAGTTGAAGTTTTTGGCAACTGCCATGGGGTCAAACAGAATGAAACTGTCGACACAAAGTACAGGGGCAGAGGGATGGGCAGATGAGGAGAAAAGGGCTTGTACTACCTTCTAGAATTTTGATGGATGGTTTAGATTGGTCTGGAAGGTTGTTTAAGAAGTATTCAGACCTGGCAAGTCTTAATGCAGAAGTGCAAGTATTACAGAGTGTCGTGTAGCATTGGATGTTAGCAGGAGAGCTGGAGGTCTTATGAGCCTTCCTAGCTAGATTGCGAGCGCGTAGACATGCTAGATACTGGGGTGATCCAAGGGAGATAGTTACCACGCACCCTGGCATGTGTAAGAGGGGTGAATTCGTTCCAAGTAGAAAGGAATTTAGTTTTATAATAGTCCCATGGTTGGTCAGTGGAGGCAGTGCCAGAGATGGGGGACCAATCAGTGTTGGATCATCAAGGAGGGTGGGAAGGTCCAAGGATCTGTAGGAGAGCATCACTATAATCCTTGGAGGGGATTTAGTCTGGTGAATTTTATGCACCAGCTAGATTAGGTGATAGTCGCTTAGGCATCTGGAAGGATGCCAGCTACAACTGCTCCATGAGGGTGAGATGTAAGAGCCCAATCGATGAGCATGTAATTTGGAGATTTAGTATTTATCTGGGTTGGTTCATTTATAAGTTGGGTCAAGTTTGGGAGGAGCTGTCATTATGGGTTTTGGAGTGCTGGGAGGATTACCAATTCAAATTAAAGTTGCCCAGGACATAACGTTCACCCTGAGGAGGTGTGGGACAAGATGGTGGCCATGAAGGCAGTGATGGAGGATGGGGGAAACCTGGATGACAGTAGGCCTCAGCTACAATGATGGTGAGGGTAAAAGGAAGTGTGAGTTTAACAAGGAGACGCTTATAAGCATCTAATAGGTAGGAAGACAGTACTGGTATGAATTGTAATGAAGTGGAGACATACATGGCCACTCTGCCACCTTGACTGGACTGGTCTTGGCAGGCAAGGGAGTAGTCTGATAAGGAGACATGCTATCAGGAATTTTGGAACTGAGCCAGGATTTGGAGATGAATAGGATATCAGGAGTAAGGGTAACAGCGAGGAGTTGCAGCAAGGAAAGTTTGGGTATAAGGTTCCTAATATTTAGATGGGCAATCTTAAGGCCACGAGGGAGTTGAGAGGGATAATTGGGAGCAGGGCCAGGGTTAGGCTCTACATCACCTGCCACAAGCAACAGTAGCACAGTGAGGAGCTTGTGGGCAGCAGAGGATCTGCGGATAGCCAATGGGCAAGTGGAGCAGAAAGGGTATGGGTGAGGTGGGGGGACAGGAGCTTTGGAATGATAGATGCAGAAAGGAGGCAATGAGCAGGTAGTACAGATGCCCTGATGGGCCATGAGTAGTGGGACAAGACAGGGTCACATTTTGAGGAGGTTAAGGCTAAGTGGAGGGCAAGGCTAGGTAATAGAACAGGAATGGGTAGGGACTGAGGACTGGGGAGTGCAAGGTAGAATGCCAAGGGGAGGGATGTAGGAGGGAAGAGGAGCAGGAGGAGGGAAGTAAGTAAAAATGTTATTCATATATATATATAGACATACAAGAACCAGGATACACTCAATTGAGCTTACTCTCATTTACAATGAGGTCCCAAGCAAGAAATCATCTTAAATAATACATAGAAAAATGAGACATAAAATGCACACCACAAAGTTAACACTTAATAATACAAATATACATTAAGGACATTCAGTTCAAAATGTACACTAAATAAAATTATGTTAGTTAATAATGCATTAATCACATTTAAATGGAAATGATAAAAAGGGAATAATGAAATTTCATTTTAGGCAGCAAAGCCTGAAACCTGGAGCTTTCTGTCTAAACCACAGTTTAATCCCCAACCAGGACGGTCTCCCCTTATGAAACCTAACTTCTGCTGGGATCTTATTCCATTCAAAATGGCCCCTAAATAGGACAGAGTGATGTCCTGGCTCTAAATTACATTTGGGAACAACAAACTGTGGGGCATATGCTGATCTTAAAGAACCTAATTTGACTCGAGAGGGTACCCCTAATTCAATAGAAGGGGTAAAAATGCCAATCCAACGTTTATACATAAAGGCCAATAAATGTTTCTGCCTATATTCTGATGGTCTCATATGCGTAAGCCGATTAACATCAAAAATAAATCTGGCTAGTCGACCATAGCACACATCTACCCTATCCAAATCATTTTTTCTTCCACTATCATAAATAAAGTCCCCATAATGCAATGTGGGAATAACCATAGATCTGACCACCTTTTCTCTCGTCTCAGGACTCATGGAGTGTCTTACTTGATACAAAGCACCTAATTTTTTCCTTACATTAGTTAACATACAATCAATATGAACTGTCCAATTTAGAGACTCATTAAGCCACATACCCAAATATTTATGTGTCTAGACCTGCAGAATCAGGTGCCCCTCCAGGGCATTGATCTTTAAATTTGGGTCTTCCTGTATTACTAAGGAATGAAATAATATTGACTGTGTTTTCTTAGGGTTTTAAACCAACTTGCTTTCCCTAAAACAATTCTGTAACTCATAGGTAAGGGAATCAGCTGTCCCAGGAGTAAACACACAGGGGGGGAATTATTTTACTTTCTACGCTAATTGCAGGAGCAGCAAGAGTTGTCAGTTTAAGGTACGGAGGGGAGAAGTGACACTCACATTTTAGTGTGCTGGGTATTTGAGGGGGGAAAGTCCAGATGCACGATGTGACACCCTCCAGGGGAGTAGAGAGTAAAAGGATGGGGAGCTCAGGCTGCAGTGAATGCTGAAGGATGGACAGTTTGGTGCAGAGTGGAAAGGAGAAGCAGCTAGGAAGATCCAACTGGAGGGAGGCGGAAGGGGGCAGGATGTACCAATTGAACTAATATGGAGGTGAGTGAAAGAGAACTGATTGGTTCTGATAAAAACAGGATGGGGCTTAGGGAGGGAGGGTGGGTGGGCAAGTAATAGGTGGTACTGCTGCATGGCGTTGTCCACAGCTGCTGGAGCTGGAGTCAGTATCTGGAATCCTGCTGGGAGGGCTGGAGTTCTGGGCCCTCATGACCCTTCTGCTGGTGGAGTGGGGATCCAAATGGGGTGAGTAATGCTGGAGACAGACTTGTGAATTTTAGAAGGGAGATGACTAAATTAATCAGAGTTGCCTCAGTAGCCCCTAGTACCCCTGCTTTTTTTTTTTTTTTTTTTTTTTTACACACACCACATGGAGAATCCAGCACTTTTCAGCATTGACCATCATCTGTCCTGGGAGTGGGCTATTTAAATCAGGTCTCTCTATTTTCTTGTTTGCTCTGCTGTAAGATCTGCCTACCTCTTGAACATTGAGGCTAACACCTGCACTATTTTACCCAGTCACCCCAAATCTCCTCAGTTAGCATTGCCAGGATTACTTGACTCATTGAATGGTTGTACTTAATAACAACAAAAAATTTGCCTCCTGTAATTGCCAGTGTTTTTCAGACTTGGAGGAGAGAGGGCATGTTTGGGGGGGGGAGAGAAAGAGAGAAAGACATCATGTTTGGGATCTAGACAGCTGAGCTGATAGCAAGCAACTGTAAGCATGAAACTTACATAAAAGAGAGGGTATGTGAAAGGCACCTATTCCTTTCTCAAGTCAGCATTTCCAGCAATTGCTAAATATCTGGGAGAAATGTAGCTTTTCCTGCAGTTGATTTGTGTCTGTGTGACTGTTTAAACAATGTGAAAGTTTTGTGTGAGCAAGCAGAAATAGGACTTCAATCAGCTTTAACTGATCAGCTCAAATGTACGTATCAATAGCCTCTGTTTGAAAACGTTACATTTGACAGAACTTGCTTTAGGAATCAGCCCCATGCAGACCTATGCACTAAATAAAAGGAACATGGATATTCTGTCACTAGTAAACGCTGAAACGGATTTCAGTGCTCAAATTGCTGATATCCTGCTGTGAGTGAAATGCACAATAAACCCAGAAGGGCATCTTTGTTGTAGCATTTGATATGTGAAAACAGAGATGAACACTGTTTTTAAGGGAGGCAAGGAGCAGAGACATTTTTTTCTGTTAATGTAGCACACATTCTTATAGTTACACCCTGGGTGTTTATGCAGGACAGCACAGTATATAATATAACTTAACACTCTAACACCCCTGCTGTGTAATGATCAGCAACTGAGAGCAAGTGGGGCAGTGAGGTAAACACAAGATGTTGGGACATTTGAAGCTTCTCTTCTCTGCATATTAATAGCAGCACCATGTGCTGCTCTGCCTAACAAACAGTGTGGGGGGTGGAGAGAAGAAAACACATTGTAGTGAATGGGAGGAGGTGGAGAGATTTTTAGGAAGTTGTACTTTGATTACACTTTCTCATAACAACAAAAGCTGAAAACAATATGTCTGCATGGCTCCGCACATGCAGCTGTAAAACTTGGCACATATACTCCTCCTCTATATCACCTAGTAGTGAACATGATTGAGTCCTGACATATTTCAAGTGTAAGACAAGGTTAAAGTACAAGTAGTGGTGGGAGAAGTTCCTAAACTTCAATACACGGAGAATTTTGTGTATAACTTGAATTTCACGTAATACTTCGCAACACAAAGTGAATAATTTCATTTTTAAATTTTACTCGAAGTTCCATTGATTTCAATGGACTTTACATTAACTTCACCTTTTTTTTGCTCTATAAGGAGAATTTTGCTGCGATTATTTGGGATGGCAGGTCACATGGGCTCTAGATTGTCTTGCACAGCCTCAGTTCAGCGTAGTGTGTTTAATGGAATGCTGGAGACAGTTTGCTTTCAGAGCTCTGAGAATCAAACATTGGAAAATCTTTAAAAAAGCATTTTTGTGAAAAAACTTTGTGTCAAAATTTAGTACATCAATTGTAGGAAACTCTTGTGTGTTTATATCATCAAGGATTTATTGATTTTGTGTGAACATTGAATGTTAATTTAGTACATTCAGTCTGTCACTGATAGAAGTGTGCTTCAGGGGAGTGGCAGATCTGTGTTGGAGGAAGATATATAGTGAGAAAGGCAGTCTTTCCAACTGTTGTTGGGTACTGTTTTAGTATTTGTGTGTTCATGTACACAGTAATACTTCTAGTAAGTTTTGATCATTTGTTGCTGTCTACTATGGTGCTTTGCATTTTTTCAATCTGTTTAAAAGACTGGGCTGTAGTGTACTGAATTGTTACATTTTCTGTCCATTACTTTTAGTGTGTGTGCACATGCCATCAAGTCAAATGCATTTTATTGTGGCACCATAATCGCAGTGCTCTTAATTTCTTAGCCCATCTGTGTTATTTTTTATTACTTCTGCCTAGGCAGTGCTGTACCTCCCCCCCCGGCAAAATAAGTTATTTTCCAGTTTTGGATTGCTGATTAATTCAATCCTGTTTAAAACCTTCACTGCATTCGGGAATAAACAGGGTGCCTCTGTGACAGGGCCACCAGCCCAAAAAAAGTCAATAGTCCAGAACACATTACAGACGCCACTCCTCAAACACAAAAACCTTTTTACAGCTGGTCACCAAAAGTAGATTTAAATAAGCCTGTGCAGGTGTAATAAGAACACGCTTGCCCCAGCCTTTGAAGCCAAAGTGCTGGGGCAAGTGTGTTCTTGTTGCACCTCCACAGTGTTATTTAAATCTGCTTTTGGTGACCTGCTGTAGAAAGTTTTTTTTGTAATAAAACACAGCAGTAACCACTTACAGTATTGGAGTGGACTCTCTTTTGTGTTTGAGGAGTGGCATCTGTAATGTGGGTTGGATTGGTGATCACTGGTTAAGGTGTTGTTGTGCCTGTGCGGCTGCATCTCTTTAGTGCACAACCTCCATCTGTCTGTGCCACTGCATCTCTTTAGGGCCCAATCTCCATTTGTAAGTCACACTTGTTTTTTGGCTTCCCATCCTCCCAGAAGTACCTAAATCTAAATTTGTTGTTAATTGTCTGTGTAATCCCCCAAAATACCTGCAAAGAGATATGCATGCAAAGATGTTTCTGGCCATGGCATTGCTTCCAGTGCCAACAGTGGCCATGGGCATGGTAGTACACAGCAGAAGGGAATAGTTGATGCAAATAAAGGGATTTCTCCAACTATGTTTTTCACAGCAAAATCAGTCACTTCAGTGATGGTTGGAGATGCAGTTGTCCCTGCTGATGGTGGTGGGGCCTGTATACACATCTGAAGAGCAGGCACATGGCACTGTGAACTTGGCACCAGAGGGGAGCTAATGCCGTAGTGAGGCATTCACCCTCATCCACCTTAGTGAGCATGGCATCCCTTTCCTTGACTGTCAGCAGCCAAACTAGCCATGTCTGTAGAAGTGGTGAAAGAAAACAAGAGGATTACTTCAGGCACGAGGAGGAGGATGATTTTGAATTGTCAAGTAGTAGTCACAGCAGCAGTGGTGGTCAATGTAGTAATTCTAGTACATCAACCCCTGTGCTTAAAACAGGCAAAATAACCTCATTTGTTGGCTTGTCACCTGTGCACCCTATCACACACCAAAAGCACCCCACCGATGGCTGTTCGCAGAGCAGAGCCATTTGGCAAGCCACATGTAAAACGGGTAATGATGCAGCCCACGAAGCACAGTCTTTTTTCACGTCACAGAAAATACCCACCAAATCGTGTGGTTGCAAGTGAACTGAACGCTGCCATAGCTGAAATGCTGGCAATTCACCTTTTGCCCTTCTCCTGTGTGAGGAATGTCAGATTCCAGCACTTTGCAGCACGGGCATGTCCCAAATGGAAAATCCCATCCAGGACCTACTTCTCCACCCTGCAGTTCTGGAGTTATATCAGACTGTGAAAGAGTCTGTAAGACATACCCTTCAACATTTCTCATCACCTTACATTCATTTAAGCATGGATATGTGGACAAGTGGCAAAATGGCAGGCAGTTCTTAGCTGTGTATTGCTGCACACTGGGTGCAGGTACCGGGTGTTGTCTGTGATGGCAGGATTGGAAAGCAGTGTAATAAGTCAGATTGTGGTGGTAGAAACCTTCATGGCATTAGACAGCATGCCACACTTGCAATGCATTCTGTAACAGGGTCTCATACAGGTGAAAACATGCTAGACTTGCTACTGACAGAAATTGATCAGTGGCTGCACTCCCTGCCCCTAAAAGCTGTCTTTATAGCTAGTGATAATGGATAAAACGTCATTAAATCTATCACCAATGCTGACTTTGAGAGGGTTCCTTGCCTGGGCCACTGTTTAAATCTTGTGGTACAGGAGTTTCTGCAGCACCCTGACATCAAGCATATGCTGACTGTTGCATGCCACATCTGTGCACACTTTGCATGCTCTGAAAAGGCCTGCGATCAACTTCGGCAGCTGCAGATTCAAAACAGCCTCCCTCAGCACTGCCTCAAGCTTGAAGTTGTCACGCACTGGAATTCAACACTTTACATGGCAGAGCAGTTGTATGAGCAGTACAAAGCCATCTCAGAGTACCTAGTAATGTACACCAGCCATGACAGTTCAGGGGCCTTGATGTCAATGACAACTGAACAATGGCGCCTCATGGACTCAGTGATGTTAATTTTAAGGCCTTTTGAACATGCCACACAGGTAGTGAGTGGTGACACTGCATCCATAAGTCAAGCCATTCCACTGCTGTGGGGACTGTGGAAGACTTTGATGAATCTACATCCTAGCCTTGATGTTGTGGGAGATAGGGCAAGCAGTGCATTACTGAAACACATGCACAATATTTGACAGCAATCGACACATCACCAGTATTCAGCAAAGTGCAGAATTTGGAATAGCCACAATAATGGACCCATGTTACAAATGTGGCATTGCATCCATAATGGAGGGAAGGCATGATCATGTTCAAAATCTGACTAGACAGTTGGTCCAATTGATTCATGGGGCACAGAAGCCACAGGCAAAGTTCATCAAACCACAGCATAACAAGGCTGAAGGTCACTGTGGACTGAGTAGATCCTGTAAGGTGGCTGAGAGTGAGGGGCAAGGGTAGGTGGCAGCAAAACAGTATGCCATTAATCCACTTTGGGGTGCTTTGTCTGAAGTAAGAATTTGTGACCTGGATAACTCTTGTGAACAGGTGGATGACTCATCAGGACTGCATGCATCAAAGAGCATGGTTGATGCCTATTTTGGCAGAATACAGGCATCTGACAATACTTGAGGATCCTCTACTGTACTGGAGTGGCAAGGTGAAATGAATGGCCAAAGCTGACTTCAGTAGCAATGAAGTACCTGACCAGCCCACCCTCCAGTGTAAGCGTGGAGAGGGTATTCAGTTCTGCAGGTGCCATAGTGTATGACCATCATACTAACCTGTCACCTGCAAATGTCAGTATGCTGACATTTATCAGAATGAATGAAGGTCACATACCAAGTAGGACCACCATTTCTATGTTTGTGCCCAGTCACGATGATGGTTGTGCAGATGACGTGGGTAAAGCACACCATCCTGGTGGCAGCGTCAAATGGTGTACCATTGAGGTTGATGATTCAGTCATGGAAAAATAAGCGGGCATAACTCTGACCTTAACGACTATGAGGGCAGCTTCCTCCTTGCTCAGGGTGAAGAGAATGTTGGTGGTAGTGCATGATGGATTTGAAAGCTATCACAGTTCTGTAATGCTACCATTTTTTACCATTTAGTTAAAAAATGTGTCCTTAACTAGTATTCCATTAGTCAATCTGTACAAATAATGATATGTCATTCCATTTGACCTTCCCTGTTCTAGATTTTGTGAGTACAGTTATCAGAATGTGTGCTGTCATAATATTTATTACACACAGTCAGTCTTATGAACACAAATGTCAACTTTTGGTCATAGCCACTTAAATCCTGCTGTTTAACTGACAGATATCCTCTTCCTGACACTGAAGAACTGTAACACACCATAGCCAGCCACCCAGTTTCATGAGATAGTGAGAGAGACAGTGAAACTGTACCAGTGCCCGATGTATGAACCCTCAGCCACAGTCACCCGGCTTCATGAGACAGTGAAACTGTACCAGTGCCCGATGTATGAACCCTCAGACAGCAACAGCCTTCCTGCTTCTTTAATCAGTAATTTACAGCAAGTATGTACTCATGTCACGTGCTATGGTTTTGACTTGAAATGTGTTATGAATGCTTCTGTAACCAATAAATGCCATTGTCACCAAACACAGACAACTGATTTTCATGTTGTTTTCACAGGCTACTATCACAAAGAGTATAACAGGACTCAATTAATATTCCAAACACTGAAAGGATAACATTAATTCACTGACCTACGCAGCCAGTATAGTGTTATGCTTGTGCAACTGTGTTAGTTTGGCTTTGGCCATTCACACTCTCTATTCCAGAGGAATTACCACCCTGTAGGGGTATGAAGGCAAGGAACCCTCGGAGAGGTTTCCACCCCTAGAGGTGCAATGGGATGGTTCCCATGGCTAAAGGTACCTTAGGAATCCCCCCAAGGAGAGAGAGTGCTGCCGCTGGAGGAGGAGGACAGGATGGTGGAGCAAAGAAAAAATACTTAACAGTGAGGCTTAGAGGAACTGCTTATATAGCTCAGGAAGTGGGAGTGGCTGGCTGCTTGGTCACCGAACTACAGAGCAAGCCTTTCATTCCACTGACCTACACAGCCAGTATAGTGTTATGCTTGTGCAGCTGTGTTAATTTGGTTTTGGCCATTCGCACTCTCTTCCAGAGGAATTACCACCCTGTAGGGGTATGAAGGCAAGGAACCCTCAGAGAGGGTTCCACCCCTAGAGGTGCAATGGGATGGTTCTCGTGACTAAAGGTACCTTAGGAATCCCCCCAAAATGTAATATCATCCCCAAAGAGGAGGCAACATGAAGCAGATGAGCAAGCAGTAACTGTGACATAGGAATAGTAACAGTAACGTAGTAGTAGAAAAGTATAGGCAGTTTGATAATGCAGTGATATGCTCAGTTGTCATAATAACTGCCCAGGTTAGCGTAGCATGATACTGATGTCTTGCTTTGAGAGTAGGGGATCCCCTAAGGAGAAAGGGAATGGCAGGATATCCTCCACCTCCATCCAACAATGGAACCTACCTAAAGAAACTAGGGGAAAGGACTAAGCTAACTAAGTGTTATGACCTGAGGCAACAGAGGAGAGAAAAGAAAAACTATGAGGAGGAAATCTCTGGGGATCCAAGGCCTTAATCACCTTCCCTCCAGGCTTGGGATAGTTTATTTAGTGGCTGCTCTGCAGCTGCAATTTGGAAAACCCAATTAAAGGGAGGTGGAAAATATTCCAATTTGGAGGAAGGCTCTCACTCAAACCCTCTAGCGGGAATGTCGTGGAAGGCTGTGAGATAACTCTGCAACAATACGTGCATCCAAGGCGCAGGAGGAGAGCAACAACTGATGAGGCACTCACCTGGCCTACCCATCCTAAATCAAGCCAGGTGAACCAGAGGCAGTCATAGGGAGAATACGGTGAAGGTGCCTTGCTAGGGAAACCAATAAAGTCAATGACCAACCATTATAGTGGAACATTAGAGCCAAAGGAGTTTGTCGTAACCACCCTTCACCACTAGTCTTAAATTCTACACCAGGAGCTGCTGTCGCATAGCAGGCAGCTAAAGCCAAGCCCGGGGTGAGGACATTCCCAGCTATGGGCCAGATGAGAAGGGATCATACCCCAAGTTGGATGCGCTCGATGATGTAGACTAAATGCAGAGCGAGACAGTCGGCAGCAGGAACCCTGCACCAGAATAGAATGACTGGCATGCCCCAGAAATTGATTGAAAGCTGAAAAGCTGGTGAGTTGAATGAGCACTGCATGCCGAGATCATAATGAGCATTGAGTGCTGAGACCTTGCAAGGTCGAGTGCAGATTGAGTGCAGCAGAATCCCAGGCTGAAGCTGAAGGGATGGCAGTAGGCATGAAGCAATGGTTTGCGTAAGCAAGGAGCAACGGTTGCGTAAGCAAGTGGACCTGATAGGTCAGTAAGCAGTAGTAGCAATAGGTGAACCTGCATAACATGTCATATAGCAATAAACAGCACTGAATTGGGGGCAAGCCAGCCAGACAGTTCAAAGCTAAGTCAAGGTGACAAACTCTGAGGATTTTCAGCAGTGAAGACAGAATTTTAATATCAAGCCATATTAACAGCCTCAGCAGGAGCTAGTTGGCTGACTTCAGAGTTATAAGTGCAATAACATAGGGAGACAATGCTTGAAAGCAGGTGTAGCCAGGCAGTGCAGTGAAGCTCCAAGTAAAATGAGAAGCACAGGTAGGGTCAGAATAAACTGTGTCAGGTGAAAAGAATTGAGTATGCAACATGAAGCAGCTATGGCTGAGCTGAAACACACAGGTAATGATTGCAGTTGCATCGCAGTAGTTTGAGCGTGATGAGCACAGTGTTAAAACACAGGCACTGGGTATAACAGTAATTAAACAGTCAGCAGCAGTGGCTGTAGTTATAGGTAACTGAAAGCAGTAGCATGAGCTCTGCGTAGCAGAATGCTATGAGTTGCTGTGCAAGTAATTTGAGAGTTATGAGTAAGTAAAGCAAACAGTATGAGCTCTGGAGTAGCAGTGTGCTAGGCGCTGAGAAGCAAAGCCCACCAAAAAAGACAAAACCAAAACACAGCAAAACAGAAAACAGGGAAAGGCCCAAAAACAAGAAACACAAAACACAGGGAAGCACATAGTTGGAGGAAAGATACAAACCAGAAGCAGGAAAACAAACACCGAAGTCCAGCAGAGACACACAGAAACAGCAGGTGGGGGGGCAGGCCCCAGCCAGCTCAGAGGACAAACCAACATAGCCTCCGGCTGCAAAGAAAAAATGCTTCACAGTGAGGCTTAGAGGAACTGCTTATATAGCTCAGGAAGTGGGAGTGGCTGGCTGCTTGGTCACCGAACTACAAAGCAAGCCTTTCATATATGAATCTTATTTCCTCTTTCCTTTTTGGTTCTAATTTTTTTCAGCTGGTGCAAAGCATGTGACAGAGGTGACATAGTGGCCAGATAACATCTTATTCGTTCACATCTCTGACAGGAGTACTTCATATGTGAGGGTTTTATAACATGTTATCCTGCTCGTGAAAACACATCATGCAATGTAACTGTAGTCAGTGGGACAGTGCCTGTCACTGGCACTAACTATGTCAATTGGTTTTGTATGAACTAGCTAATAGCTTGGTATTTTAAGCTGGATATAACAGAAGACAGGAACAGCCATGCTGGGAATGGATTGTGGTAGTGCAATGAACTCCAAATAATTTCTTCTTCATCTATTTTTGAGTAACACAGATGTGCTGTCTACTGCAGTCGGTGGTATCTTACAATATGAAGAGAAGGACAACAACAGACAGGAATCAGGATGATACACATAACACCTGGAAAGAAGACAAGAACATTAATGAAACTTGTTTTAACATGATGCCCACCCCCACAAAAAACAACATACTTACCTGCTATGGCTTGACAGTTTCCCTGCAGCCGAAGTCAACAACAAACCGAAACAGGCAGCACACAAGTGTACCTGTATAACCTAGGAAGGACAAAAAAAAAATGATTACATTTCAGTCAACCACACCACAAATTAAATGGCTGTGTCTTGGACCAAAAAATGACAGTGACGCGTACAATAACTTACCATTGTTGGTATGAATTAATACACCCACATAGGGCAGCATGTTTCAGTCAGCGCAGCACAAGATTTGTTCCAGCATCAAATTATGGTTCAACCAGCCATGGTCATCTGTGTTTATCATCATTTATCAAGAACAACACACTGTACATCATCAGCAGCAGAAAACAACAGGACAACAGCAGCAGCAGCAGGAGCAGGCTATAGCAAGAAATGTTATCACTTTTGGGACAGGTGTGCATAGTTCTGGCTCTCTCTGTGCATGCTGTAAGCAGTGCATCACCAAGTGCTTGTGACTTTTCTGAACAGTTTCTCATGTCATTATTCTTCATCAGGACTCGGGAATTTTCAAGACATTTAAACAGCAGTTATTTTCTCGGTTGGGACAGTTGTGCATTGTTCTGGCTCTCTCGGTGCATGCTTTAAGCAGTGCGTCAACAAGTATTTGTGACTCTTCTGAACAGTTTCTCATGTCATTATTCTTCATCGGGACACTAATACTGCATGCTGAGAATGATGTAGCAAGATAGCAGTATAATCATGCTACATTCACATAAGATAGGACATTTTTAAGGGGGGGGATTGTAACTGTGTGTGATGCTGGTAGTGTATTTTGCTTGTGGTTGTGGCCTTGTAGGTGTGCTTACAAAAGTTAACACACTCAACAGTAACCAAAAAGTAATATAGCATGACAAGTACAGCAGTATCACAATAATTGGTGGATAATTTGTACCTATGCTTTTGTATTCGATTTTCGTTTGGTACTTATCTACTGACTTGTTTATATGCTACCCCTCTTTCCAGAATTTACGGATGCAGTACTCCTTTTTTTCAAATCTGAAAAAATAAACAGAGCACTACTTTTAATCTGGCTTTAAGCCGGTTTTCATTAGTATTACCACCTGTTTTTGTACATCTATTTAAAATAGTTTCTGTCGTGACTGAAATGAACTAGCATGTAATCCAGCAGGGCATGATATACCACCATGACCGTCTGGAGCAGTAGGTGTTCAAAAACAGATGAGTATACTGATGAAAAACAGATCTGAAGAATATTAAAAGGATCACTAATTTTATTTTTTCAGATCTAAAAATATCGAGTAACTCCGCTATAATCCATGACAGACAGTTGGTGTACCAGGCCACTACTGCACGCCCTGGGTGCACTGTGAGGCACGAGGGCTTGACGGAGGGACTTACACCCCTGTGAAGTGCATTAATGCCCTGATACACCCATGGACTGGAGTGGGTTAGCGCACTTATAGAATGGGCTAGCTAAATGTAAAAAGCAAAACATCAAAACCTTTCTACAGTCAGCATGCCCACTGTTGCTCTAACAGGTCATTGCTGAATGGTCAGGTGACACCTTTTGACAAATATCAAGTTGTCACATTTGACCTTTCATTAATGACCTTTTCACAATACAGAATCACATTAATTGTGGAAGGACAGGTATCATACCACTCAGTAGATAAGGGACAACTGAAAATAGAATAGAACAGTATAGGTCAGAACTGTTAAACAGCAGGTGCCCAGTGTCAGGTTACCCAACCCACCTCAAACACGAATGATAGCTGACGTGCTTCAGTGTTGAAGGGTATTAAAAATACCATGCAGTCACATCCAGTAAAAAGGTTATAGCACCCCAAAGGTGTACCCACAGCAAAACAGAGCAGTGTCCTGAAGCAGCTCGCATGCTACCAGGCAAGCCCCAAGCACCCTTGCGTGACGTCAGTAAATTAATTTAGAGTGTGCACTCCATTGACATGTATGTGCATCATCTTCCTACAGCTTTTACTATTATTTACTGTTGAAATTTACATAAAGCAAAGCAACCACTGGAGTAACAGGGACTGTTGCTCCAGCAGTCAATTTCATTTTTCTGAATCGCAACTATACATTGTACTAACAGCTATAGAAAGATCACAACCAAAAAGGTCAAGGGATTGCACTCTCAGCATTCATTTCCTGATGTCAACAAAATTAACGTGGGGGTGTGTCAGCAGGTTCAGGCAATGACTCTGTATTTCTGTGCGTACACAGTCGGGGTGCTATGACTTTTCAACTGGATGGGACAGCATGGTATTATTAATATCCCTCAATACTGGAGCAAGTCCGCTATCATATATGGTTGTGGGGGGATGGTTACCGGACAGCACGCCCCTGCTCTTTAACATGTTCATACACTGCTGCTTTAACACAATACAAAAGAAATAAAACATTACTGCAAAAAAAAGAAATCAGTAGTTGGACTTTATGTCAAAAGATTATTACGTAGGAAAAGAAGGAAAGTGAAGGACAGTATTTTTGTAGGGTTTTTTCTTTTATAATTTTTTTTGCTGTGTTTAAGATTTTTTACGGGGCAGGAGAAAGTTAGGAAAAAGAAAGACAGAACACACAATAAGAGTTAGAAAGAAAAAAAGACAGACTACAGGGCCAGGTGCTGCTCGCTATTGCTAAGAAGCAGTTGGAGCATGGACATTATTTGCAGCTGGTGACCCTCCATCCTGTCCAACTGTTGCTGCATGTTGCTGACCACGTCGCCAAGGTGGTCAACCTCACTCCACAAAGCCACAAGGTCAGCCTGGGTGGCAGGGATTGATGCTGGATTTTCAGCCCGTGCAGGTGCGGGAGCCGCCACTTGCTCCCTCTCCCTTCTCCTGCACTTCTTGCCACCACGTGCAGGCTGAGGCCATGTTGCCACCTGTTGCTGCACTGCAGGAGTGTTTCCTGCAGCCTCAGCCAACTTGACCTCCCACTGTGCATGGGGGTAGATACTGAGGCTAGTATACTGCCCCCTGTCCCAACATGCGTACCCTTCCTACCCCTCCACACATGCAGGCCACAGATGCTGCATTTTGCTATGCTAGGGCCACCTGACAGTGTGCTAAAAAAATGCCACACTACCGAGCTGCAGGGTGGACCAGGCATAGGCGGGGGGGGCCCAGATGTTATCAGCTGCTGTACATTCTGGGGTGGAACAACCAGCTGCTGTTGTTCCACCTCTGGTGGCTGATGTTCCTGCTGCTGCTATTGGTCTGCAGCCATGGCCAGCAGTGGTGAGGCAGTGCTAGGTGCCACTGGTGGTGCTTCGCTGGTGCCACTAACTCTACTGCCACTTGAGTTACTATTTACTGATGGGGGAGCACTTGCAGGGAACAAAGTCCTGTGGTTGATGCACACCCCACCACCGCGCATCCTTGGGCTGACATGGTTGTCACGTCTGTCCACCAAAATGACCACGGTCCATTTAAATCAAATAAGGATTTAAACTATCCAAAAGAAAAAAAGAAAAACAGACTAAAATCAGGAGTACTATGTACTATAAAATCAAAACAAGGGGCACAGCTAAAAAGCAGAAATTGGACTATAAACAGAAAAGATTGGTCAATATTAATGCAGCAGCACTCTCACTCTCTCTCTCTCTCTCTCTCTCTAATCAAAACAAACAAGCTCCTTTCTCAGCACTAGGCAAGAGAAAGTGAAACTAGCTCACTGTCTAGCCTGATTAACTTCCTGCCTGCACCATGTGACCTGCAGACTATCAGACATGTGGTCTGTGGGTTGTTTTTCACAAACTTCGCCTTCCTTAATGCAACGCAAAGTTAAGGCGAAGTTAATAACGCAAAGTTAATTAAAGGTGAATTTTGACCTTTTATTAAAAACTCTGCATAATTATCCGAGGATTCAAAGCTGCTGCTAACTTCACCTGAACTTCACATTAGTGGTAAAACTTTGCTGCATCTCTAAGTACAAGCAGACAGCAAGGAAAATTCATGGCTTCCCATCTTAAAATCAGGGGCTCGTAATACATTCTACCTCTACAGGGAAAGAAACATTTTTGATTCATTTTTAATATAATATTATACTAAGAAGGTTTAAATGGATCACATTTCAAAACATTTGATACTGAAGTCAGCCAGAACATAGGTACCTTGATCACACTTTAAGAGTCAGTTTCAGTGCAACTGCAGGGTCAGAAATCATTAATTACATGCAACAGGGCTAATTACACTGTTGTAACATATTTTTTGCATGTACCTGCATTGCTGTTGCAGTGCAGTTACAGTGTAGTTACACAGTAACTACAGTATAGTTAAGGAAAAAGTGTTACCGCTATTATTATAACTATGAAGGCATATTCCTAATTAAATTACTGGAAAGGAGACTAATATGTAAAAAATGGCAGAAGTGTTATGCTATGGCTACTGAAAGGAGCTCTTTTTATGTCAAAAAGTGACTTTTGATCAGACAACTTTAGAAATCGTCAAATTATCGTGCATTATAATTCCAGTTAGCTAATACGCTGCATTTGACTGTTTTAGGCAGTCAGGCTAGTGAACTCATGCTGCAGAGGAGAGCAGATGAAGTGCAGTGCTGTAGCCTGAACTGGCAGCTACAGACCTTGTGGCAGAAGTGGGACCGAGTACATTTTTCAGAGATAGAGAAAGGCACAGGGGGCATTTGTGAAGGATCAGCCTGTGTGTTCATCTGTTTTGCGGCTTTTACCTGCCTCTTCTTGTTTTGTCTAATACTGTAGGTACTGCTTAGGTGTGTTACCAGGTGACAGCTATACAGTGTATTTGAACAAATTCATTTTCTTAACTACTGTACTGCATAATTGATGACTATCGCATCTCACCTGCTGACTACAATGTGCCTTATCCCTTTCTCTTGCCTCCTCCTACCCCCTCCTTTTTCCTCCCCTATTCTACTGACCTTCCCTCCATTATGCCCACCCCTCCACCTATTCAGTCTTCATTCCTCCCCTTTACCCTCTCCCCTTCCTAGCCACCCTGGTTTCCTCTCCTTCCACTCCTTTAACCCAGAGTTTCTTCACTGGTCCCTCCTCTGCTTCTCTCCCACCACCGCACTGCCTTCCCCTTCACTCAAAGGGGCAGAAATCCCACTGCATCCCTTTGCTTCTTTTTCTGTCTGGTGACAAGGAGTCCAACTCTGGTCCCTCCCTTCCCTCCTTTTCTGCCTCCCCAGCTACCAAAGGCTTGAGCATCTATCACCTCAGTGCTCAGAGCTTCCTTCCAATACTTGACCTCCTGTCTGTCTAGGTTTCACAATACTCTCCTGACATCTTCTGTAACTTGGAATCCTGGCTCTTCTCCAGGATTCCAGACTCTAGCCTAACCCTTCCTGACTATCATCTATTCAGGCAGGATGGGGAAAACATGGTGTTGGTGTTGCCATCTATGTCTGTCTGAGCCTCTCTTACACCATGGCCATCAAAGAGGCTGCACCTTCCCCCCATGAGTTTCTCCTTGTCAATCTGTCATTCTCCTCCTCTGTACCCATCTTCACTGGGGTTTTCTGTGCCTCACTCAGAATCTCTACTTCCACCCTGGTTGATTCCCTCTCTACCATTAGCTCTCATTCCTCTGCTGGTGAACTCATCCTGCTAGGAGATCTCAATATCAGTTGTTTCTCCCCAGCATCCAGGCCAACCATTCATAAGGTTGAGTTTCTTGATCTCTTGCAGATTATAACCAAGCCCACTCTGCTCAGCCCCCACTCCCACAACCATTCCCAACTGAACTATGTACTCCTCTTACATTCCCACCGTATTGTTGCAGCAGATATCTTGCCAGATGCTTTCAATGACTACAGCATGATGTTCTGCATCAGAAAAATCCAGCATCCACCTTAAGCTCCAAAATACATTTGGACTAGGTCCCTCTGGTCACTCAACACCAATGCAGTCCTGAGCGGCCTTTCTGCAACAGATTGGACAGCTCTCCCCTGTGCCACTGATACTGTTGCTCTCACTCTGTTTCTTCACTGTAGATTATCCTCAGTTTGGGACAAGCATGCCCCACTTAGAAAATCCAGGGTCAAAACTCACCACCACCCATGGATTACCTTCCCAAATCATTGACCAGTGCAGGTCCTGTGATCTTGCCTGGGTATGTTACAAATTATCACACCGCTTTCCAGACCTTGTCTTATATAGGACTAGTAAAAACTTGTGCACAATGGTTGTCAGGGCAGCAAAATTGCATTACTTCAAGGCCAACCTTCAAAACAACCTTAATAGCCTGTCTAGGTTCTGGAAGGTAATTCACTCCCTTTTTGACCCTCCCACCCAGTCCACTCCTCTCCAGTCCTACTGGTAAATAGT
Organism: Neoceratodus forsteri; assembly: GCA_016271365.2. Classification (NCBI taxonomy): domain Eukaryota; kingdom Metazoa; phylum Chordata; order Ceratodontiformes; family Ceratodontidae; genus Neoceratodus; species Neoceratodus forsteri. The sequence continues at coordinate 172,022,494 of CM028135.1, forward strand.
TCATTACTACCCAGAAAACTCTGGCTGTCCTTTCATCCCTCAACCTGTTCAAGTCCAGCCCCAGCGAGCTGGATCCTAAATTCTTCCACATCTCTTATCCTACCATAGCATCTCCTCTGACTCAAATACTCAACCTCTCCTTCTCCCTCAGTGCTGTTCCTCAGTCTTGGAAGTTGGCCAGAGTTATTTCACTTCACAAGGCGGGAGACTTTTCCTCCTCTGGTAACTTCCAGTCAATCTTCCTCAAACCCTGTCTTACTAAGCTGCAAGAGAAATTTATCTTCAGCAGACTGTCTGATTTCCTCTTCTCCACCAATTTCCTCTCCCCATTCCAGTCTGGTTTCAAGAATCAGCACTCTATTCCTCTTTGCTGTGTGTAACTGATTCTATCTTCTTCTGGATGGATCATGGCACATCACGGCTGCCATTTTCATCAATCTGACTAAGGCCTTTGATTCAGTGTCCCAGCCACTCTCTTGGATAAGCTGACTTCTGCTGACCTCTCAGCTCCCACTGTCAGTTGATTCTGCTCTTATCTCATGGGCCGTCTACAGTCGGTACTGGTTGGTAGTGCCCTGTCACCCCCACTTCCCATCCAGGCAGGGGTCCCACAAGGTTCCACCTTGGGTCCCATATTTGTCTTCATTTTTCTTTATGACCTCCCCCCTCTCTGTGACAACTTACATATTCACATGTATGCACATGACACAATCATCTACACCTCTGATCTCTCTACTACAGCTGTGGAAGGTCTGCTCCAGTGAGACTTCCACAATGTTCTGTGCTTGTTACAATCCAACCAACTCTGGGTAAACACAAAACAAACTATGTCCATGACCTTTGGCACCAGCCAGAAACTGGCTAGACTCCCTACTCTGCTCATCTTCTCCACCTTAGATGGCTCCCCTCTAGAAGTGGTTTGATCCTTCAAGTAGCTTGGTGTGTGGCTAGACAGCAAGCTTGACTTCTCTACTGACACTGATGCCATCCATGCCAAACTCCGCCCTAAACCTGGTGCCTTGCATTACAATAAAGATTCTCTGTCTCCACAGGTCTGCTGAGAGTTTGTTACCAAAATTATGCTCTTGGTCCTTGACTATGTGGATGTAGTCTATGGCACCACCCCCTCCACCTCCCTTGCCAGAATGGATAACCTCTGCAGGTTACCCCCTCCAGCACGACACCCCGGCAGTGAAACCTGAAAACAGACCTTTACAGCGACAGTCACTGTAATGGTCTGTTTTCAGGTGATGCTTTTCTCCCGGTGTTCTGCCCTCTTCCTGGAACAACTCTGACCTGGAGTTGGCCATATAAAAATCCAGGGGGTGCGGGGGCAGATCCCGCCACATGGGAGGTGCGGGGGGCATAACCCCCTCAAAAAACACTTCCTTTTGGGACAGACAATACCGGTGTTGGTACTGTGCCATCGCTGTGTGGGAGGTCAACAAATTTACTGTTGATCTCCAGTGGTGCTTTCACCCTCTGCAACTCCTTTTGCTATTTTGTTACTAACTCCCCCTTGTACTCATCATTGCTCACTTTACTCCTTCTTATACAGTCTCCTCCTACCCTCACATCACCTGACCCACTGTGCTTCCTTCATATCCAGAGACCAGTTTGGGTCCCTTCCCTCTTCCTTTCACCACTCCTCTCCCTCATTCCCTCTGTTTCCTACTTCCTAAGCTACAGGGATCCTCGTACCTTTACTGTTCCTCATCCTCCCTCCTCTGCTTGGCAATCAGCCTGTTCCTATTGTCTTCCCACACTTTGGAACCAGCTCCCCACATCCCTCCACTTCACTGCCTCCCCTGGCTCTCTTAGGTATCATCTGAAACTCCTTGCCTCCCAGCTCTACTCCTGTTTTCTCTCTTCCTGACATTTCACCTAAAGTTGCTATCCTACTCCACGGAAGGTGTGGCTGAAGTGATTGTTTCTTTTTGCCTAACTTATTCAAGCTGCTGTCATACTTGTACTCATCACATTATTCTGATTGCACTTTTACTGCAAACCGTGACTGTACTGAGTATTTGATACCCCCTGTCTACTTACCCTGGGTCACACCTGGAAATATGCGTTGGCTCAGTGTGCCTTTCCTGGTCACCAATTTTAAAATATAGAAACATAGAAATTGACAGCAGATAAGGACCGCAAGGCCCATCCAGTCTACCCCTGTAAATAGTAAATTAATTTATTGGACAAATATTGCTTTTCTGATTGCTGGTAGTATAAAGGCACAGAAGAGTAGCTTTATTTTTTTGTTTTATTTCCTCTCCCTGCTGCAGTAGTGTGGCAGAGCATATTTATTAGGCTTAAAAAAGTACAGGGGTGATTATGAAGGATTTATTTGAGAAACAATTATTTTAATAACAGCTAATGGTACAGCAGGGCATAGAAATCCATCTGCTTATGCCTTTGTGTGTGAGTCTGCCAGACAGTCAGTTAATAAAAAGTAAAGTAGGCAGCTATGTGACACACAAGGTCTCTCAGTGGTGGGGTTGGGGGTGGTGGTCTTTCAGTGGAGTTATGGCCTGATGGTATTGCTCTTCTCTGTCACCTTGTGACTCACATAGCACTGCAGCACTGCATGTGCTGACTGTTCATAACAGTAATCTTCTGAGAATCATCAACTACTAGTGGAAGTTATCACTGATAGCGTCAGTTGGTGGCTGCATGTGTCATCATTTTTTGTGTACACAGACTGTATATAGTATTCTTTGCAACAAAGAAAAAAAAGCTTTGTTAATGCATCAATTAGGGTTCAAGTTAACACTGGAAAAGTAGGGAAAATCAGTGGTGGGATCTTCCTTGGGGTTGTCAGCTCTAATACTTACCCTTCCCCCAGGCCGTAACCTCCAGTCCGAAGCAGAACATCACCCTGGGAAACTAACTAAGCACAAAAGCAATGAGAAAAGCAAAAAAGTAAACCCCCCAAAAAAGGCAAGAAACTGGATTTTTTAATTAAATCCTTTATGGAGTTTTGTACCAGAATCAAGGGTTTTACAGCAATGATGCATTTTAAACTCCAAGTTGTGGATCTCCAGCCAGCCCTCCAGTGCAACAGGAGCACTACCACCTGTGGTGCTGACAATCCATGTTTGGAAGTGAGCACGGTGTGTCAGAGGGTCAGCTTGGGGGGGGACAGCTCTCCACCTCCAGGAGGGAGAGGCCTGTGGTTCCCCGGCATACTAGTGATACCCGGTGGATGCTGGGTGTCCAGCAGCCAGGACCACCTGGCACTGTGGAATGATGGCAGACATCTGTGGGACAGGTGTGGGAGTGTGCCCATCCTGCGCTGATGTCATTATACGACTATGCTCCTGGAGAAGCCAAGCAAAGAAAACCCCTGGCCATAGAGTTCCGTGAAACCCCTAGACTGCCTCCCCAATTATTCCCAAGGTGCAAGCCTCGGCAGAGCCTCTGGTGGATTTTGATCTCTCTCCGCCAGCCCCCCAGTGGAGCCCCACTATAGGGCGTGAGCTACAGGGCACCCAGTCAGGGAGGCCTCAAGGAGGGATGCTGGAAGAGCATGTCCAGCTGATGAATGGGGAGATATGTCTCCCACCTGTTGACCATCAGAGAGAAAAAGAGTCAACAAAAAGAAAAAAGTTGTGGATAACTGCTTAGACAAAACTGCTAAGCAAATTACAAAGACCAACTGTCATGCCGATAATACGGAAGGCCTGAACCTGCACCAACTGTACATCAGCAAAACCAACTAATGATGACAAAACTTATAGATATGAAAAGCAGGGCTAGGAAAATGATCTTTGTTTATATGGTCTCTCTAAGGGCTTGGAGGGAACCTCTAGGATCATACCTGAAAATAGACACAACTGCATCTAGTGTACTTACCTGGTCAATAAAAGATAATAAATAAATACCATAAATCAATAAAATCAGTGACTATATTGATGACCTTTTTTTAAAAAAAAACTTTTGTTTATTGAAAAGAATAGTTGCCATTTGGTTACATTTCATGCAGGCAAGTACTATACATTTATTATGTTCATATTTAAGAACAGCAGGCAAGGGTCATTATTACCCGCTTGTAATAGTAACAGTTTGTTTAGTGTATCCCGCAGGATAATGAAAGTGTTCAGAAGTAAGTTATACAGCAGATGTTAAAGGCTGCATGGGTCTTGTAGTTTGTATGCAGCCCATCTGACCCCAAACAGATCTATGACTATGGGATCAATGCTATTTCATTACGTTTCCAAGCGCTGCAGTTTTTTGTCTCAAGGTTACAATAGAAGAAGAAGAATCAGCATTTATATAGCGCTTTTCATACATCCAAAGCACTTTACAAGCAATGCTAGACTGGTAGTGAGGTGACTGAATGTGTGGTGGCGGCCATATCGCACATCACCCCCCACACACAACCTGGATAATTGCATGAACCAGTTTTATGGGAAGGGGAATGTTGGCCAGAACACCGGGAATGTTCCCTACTCTTTGCGAAGAGTGCCCTGGGTTCTTTTACTTCCACCTGGACACCCACCAGAACAACACCAAGATGGGCAGAAGGGACCTCGGTTTAACGTCTCATCCAAAGGACGGCACACCCCAGCAGTACAGCACCCCCCAATACTACACTCTGATGCCAGCGATTTAGGTGCAAGTCCAATCCCAGTGTGGGACGCGAACCCACGACCTTCTGGACCAGAGGTGGATGTGCTACCAACTGAGCCACGCTGACAATATCAACAATACGTACACAACTGTAAGAATTTATACTTGGTGGAGGTTTTGAATTCAAACTACTTCCAATACTCAAAAAGACAAGGCTTTGCATGTAATTAGTACATAACAATGAGCACTTGTTTTTAACCCCCTGGGTTCAATTCCCAGTAGGTCATATTATTTCTTTCTCACTACAGTTTGTGACCTGAATTGCTTAGCAGTGCCAATACTGCACCAAAAATATCTAATTATCATCTCACTATACAGTCTGTGATTTAAATTGCTGAGGAGTGGCTAATATCTTGGAGGTAGAAGACTTGGTGTGCTGGCCAAGGCACCTAGCTTCACCTGAGCTCTTTCCTTTTAAGACTGCTTGAAAGGCAGAGTAGAGGAACTTACCAGAGCAAGGGAAAAGGATTAAGACTTATTTTGGCTTAGCAGATTTACTGTGTGGTGTTTTTATTTTTTACTCACAGGGATTGCTACTGTTTGTTGCTAACATTTCATTGTTTTATTTTTCTCTGTAGCAAAGTGTTTCTTACAGCGTATATCTTCTCTGAAATTATTACAGGTGGTGCTTTACAGGTTTTACAGTTTTATCTAACATTAGGATAAGCTTTCAGGGTTACTGCTTTGGTTTTTGACTGATTGTTTCTGCTCTTACCTCCTCCTTCTTTCGTCCGTGGTTTTTCTTTTTCGGCAGAGGAAGGGCCCAGTCACCCACCCCCATCCCCAACCACCCCACACTACACTCCTTTTATAGGGTACCACAGTTGTGACATTTCCTGTGGCAGAGCAGGAAGGGGTGGATCAGTGGGGCCTCCACAAGGTGAGCTCATTTACAGGGGCACTAGTAATTTAACTTGTTGTTATAACAAGTTAAACAAAACACAATCAAACCATTACTTGCATTTTTTTTCCTTTTTTTTTCTTGTAATTACTATGACTAGGTTATAAACCCAGCAACTTATCTGGAATGGATATCATTAACTGCAGGTACTGTGGAACAATTTTCAGAAGGACAGTCTTACAGGATTTAGGACACTGTCCTACATGCTGAGCCTTTGGAGATCTTAGGGCTCAGCTCTGGGCAGCATGGGCAGAGATTGCACGCCTCAAGTTTCATATTCAAGAGGAAATACATTATAAGAACCACCCGCCATTTCCCCAGCATCCAACAGAAAAACCTTGACCGCAGAGGGTAGTTGGTCCAGGAGGTTGGCAGGTGGTGAGGAGGGGCAAATTGGGTGCCCCATCACTCTCTGCTCCACAACATATTACCTCCAAAAAAACATATAAACACTACAAACAGGTATCTGCCTCTATCTCTGAAATCAAACAAAGAGGCAGAAGATACTGCAGAGCAGGACACTGCAGCACAGGAGCTAGCACAACAAAACTCACCCAAATCAGGAACCAAAACAAAAAATAGCAAAAAGGAAATCCAAAAAACTTCTGATCATAGCAGACTTCATGATTCGGGGAGCTGATACCGCTCTCCAGCCAGGGGTAATGGTCAGATGTCTCAGGTACATCAGCATGGAGAGACACTGACTGCATTGCTAAAATTGTTCACAAAGCAGGAGAAAACATTGATGTCCTAGTACACATAGGGACTAACGATCTCGCCAGCCAGTCAGTTGTGGAGAAAAAGGAACACCTGACTAGGCTGGGTGACAAACTATCATCTATTTTATCCGGCATCTCCTTCTCTGAGATCCTGCCAGTCTGGGAGAGGGGAGCAGATGGACAGAAGGTCAGAGAAGGGGAGATAGGGGAGCTAAACGCGTGGCTCAAGGGCTGGTGCCAGGAAAAAGGACATAGATTTGTAGGAACTGGCAACAGTTCTGGGAGCGAAAGTTCTTTAAATTCGATGGACTGCATCTGACTAAGGAGGGAGTCAGTGCATTGAGGCAGAAGTTTGATGTCTTTGCAGAATATTTAAACTAGCAAATGGGGAGAGGGGTGCAGCACCCCATACGTCGAATGGGAAGAACACCCGCCCCCTCAGCTAGTGGTCAAACAGGGATTCAGCATGTTTGCAGTTCATTTGCATCACCAGGTAAGAAAAAAGGTTTGTCTCCCCATACGACGCACAGGGGTAATGCCAAACCTCACCCAACAACTAACACACAAAATCTGGCCAATGGAAAATCATGTACACAAATGCTCACAGCCTGGGAAATAAGATCCCAGACCTGCAGGCAACAATGTCAGAGGCTAAACTGGACATAGTAGCAATTAGTGAGACATGGTTTACCAGTAACCACACTTGGGAGACTTCAATACCTGGCTATGTGTTGTTCAGAAGAGACCGAGGTGCAAAAAGGGGGAGGAGGCCCTGTATGTCAATGAAAATATCAAAGCTACAGAAATTCAGAATACACATAAGGAGCCAGAAGAACTGTGGGTCACCCTGGAAACAGGAAATGGGACAGCCATAAGAACTGGGGTTGTCTACATGCCCCCAGACCAGGGGGAGAACATAGACACATTACTGTTAGAAGATATACAAAACATGACAGCTAAAGGGGAGGTTCTGATAATGGGAGACTTCAACATGCCGGATACAGATTGGTCAATACCAGCAGGAACATCTGCCAGAACTAGACAGTGGATTCCCTGCAGGGGAGGGGCTCAAACAACTGGTACAGCAACCCATGAGAGATAGGGATATCCTAGATCTACTACTGACTAACAAGAAAGGGATCACAGATCTCCAGATAGAAGGTCACCTGGGGGCCAGTGACCATCACATGGTATGGTTCAATTTGGCTACTACATCTAAATCATCCCATTCCAAGGCAAAAATATGGGACTTCAGAGAAGCTGACTTTGATAAGATGGCCAACAGAGTTAAGCTGGCCCTGGCAAAAGAAACACAGGTGAGGGGGTACAGGCGAAGTGGGCAAGCATTAAGGATGCAATACTTGAAGCAACATCCCATTGTGTTAGACAGAAAAGGAAGTGCAAAAGAAGAAGGAAACCACTTTGGTTCTCAAATACAGTAGCAGAAAAGGTCAGAGCCAAAAGGTTGGTCTTCAGGAAATATAAGGGAACACAGCGGGATGAAGATAGGGAGGCATACCAAACTGCCCTAAGGGAAGCAGGGAAGGCAGTAAGGCAGGCAAAGTCCCAAACTGAGGAAAAACTAGCACGAACAGTAAAAGAAGGTGACAAGACTTTCTACAGATACATTAGTGAAAGGAGAAAGTCCAGAGGGGGTACTGCTAAACTTAATAGAGAAAAGGGAGCATGTGAGGAGGAGGACCCTGTAAAGGCATCTATCCTAAATAGATACTTTTGCTCAGTATTTACTGAAGAGAAGGTAGGGCAGGGCCCACAGCTCAACATCATGGACACAGGGGGGAGAGGGTGAGCACTACTTCCTTCACAAAGGAAAGGGTCCTACAAAAGCTTGCTAAGCTTAGGGTGGATAAGGCAATGGGACCTGATGGCATACATCCCAGGGTACTTAAGGAGCTAAAGGTGGAACTAGCAGAGCCATTAGCAGAACTGTTTAGTGAGTCTCTGAGCACAGGAGAGGTCCCAGAAGACTGGAGAAGGGTCATGTGATCCCGCCCACAAGAGTGGTAGCAGGGAGGAGGTGGGAACTACAAACCTGTCAGTCTTACCTCAGTAGTGGGCAAGATTATGGAGGCACTTAAGGAAAGGATAGTGCAACACCTGGAATCCATAGGGGCACAGGATCCAAGACAGCATGGGTTTACAAAAGGAAGGTCCTGTCAAACTAATCTCATAGATTTCTTGGACTGGGTAACCAGAGTGGTGGACCAAGGGGCAGTTGATGTCGCCTACCTTGACTTCAGCAAAGCTTTGACACTGTTCCACATAGAAGATTGATAAATAAGCTGAGAGGCTCGGGTGGGTCAGAAGTTGGTCAACTGGGTGGCAAACTGGTTGACGGCAGAAAACAGAGAGTGGTGGTAAATGGTATACAGTCAGAAGAGATGCAAGTCACAGGTGGGGTACCTCAGGGATCAGTCCTGGGGCCAGTCCTCTTCAACATCTTCATTAGTGACCTTGCAGATGGACTAGAGGGTAAGGCTTGTCTGTTTGCAGAGGACACCAAGATCTGCAACAGAGTAGATGATCCAGATGGAGTGGGCAGAATGAGAAGAGATCTGGATAAACTAGCAAAATGGTCAGAAGAGTGGCAACTGGGATTTAATGCAAAGAAGTGCAAAATCATGCACATAGGGAAGAGAAACCCTGACGTCACCTATAGGCTGGGAGGGGAGTTGCTAGCAGTCACAAAGAAAGAAAGAGACTTGGGCATCATCATCACTGATGACCTGAAATCATCCAAGCAGACCTCTAAAGCAGTAGGTAAGAATAGGGGGGTGTTAGGGTGTATTAGTAGGGGTATCACAAGTCATAAGAGGAGGTAATAATCCCTCTTTACAAGACACTGGTTAGGCCCCATCTAGAGTACTGTGTGCAGTATTGGAGGCCACACCTTCACAAGGACATTAACCAGATTGAGGCAGTCCAGAGAAGGGCAACCAAAATGGTGCAAGGACTGCATCAGAAGACATATGAGGACAGATTAACAGAGCTCAATATGTATACCCTTTAGCAAAGGAGGGAGAGTAGTGATATGATCAAGGCATTCAAACACCTTAAGGGTATTAACAAGGTGAAAGAGTCTAACGTGTCTAAATATAAGAAAAATAGCAGGACAAGAGGACACAGCGTGAGATTAGAGGGGGGTCGATTAAGGGGTAATGAGGAAATTCTTTTTCACAGAAAGGGTGGTGGGTGCATGGAATGGCTTACCACAAGAAGTGGTGGCTATGAATACAGTGCAGGGCTTCAAACAGGCATGGGATAGGCATAAGTGAGCAATACAAATGACTATGAATAGATAGGCCACTGACAGAGCAAAGGCCAATGGCACATTTATAAGGTAGAAAAGGAAACGGGCAGACTGGATGGGCCTTGCGGTCCTTATCTGCCATCAACTTCTATGTTTCTATGTAATACTGCACTGAAACCATCTGTCATCTCAATTGTTCCTAGTTGCAGGATATGCAATACAAGAGAAAGAAAGTTTAACTGGGAACCTTAGGTCCAAACATGTTAGCCAATTGCTCAGTGGTTGGATCACTGGGATACTATTCCAGGGGCCTTGGCTCAATTCCCAGTAGATTATGTCTTTCTCACTACAAGTTGTGATTTGAATTGCTTGGCAGAGGCTAATACTGCACCAAAAGCATTTAAATGTCATCTGGTTCATTTTAACAATTTTTTTCTTTTTTATGTATTTATTTCTCTTCAGCTGGGGAGGGGGGTTGTACCTATGGTCCCCCCATCCAGCTATCTCTTCAGCCCCACCCCAGTCACAGCCAGAGCTCTGACCCCTATGTCCTCCCCTCCTGGCCACATCACAGTGGGTACCTAGCCCGCACACCGCAGAAGGCCAGGGGGCAGACACCAGGGGAGCTGGGTGCATCTGATGCAACAGCAATGGACCACCTTCACTGTGTGCATGGAGGCTTTCTGTGCTTAGTCCCCCCCATGGCACAGGCATGCATGACACCAAGGATGCTTCCATGCATGCATGGCACGTCCAGCATCAGCCCACGCTGACTCACAGCTGACCGCAGCATGCACTGACCCCCAGCCACCACCAGAAGGCAGTGCCTCTGCGCTAATCCCTTCTCACCCTCCCCAGAGGGGGAGCAGAGCAGTCCCTGGGATGCTTGATCCTCCTCCTCCCTCCCAGCCGACTCTCCAGCATCAGAGGTCGCTCCCAACTCCGGGTCACTGGCATGGTGTGAGTTGTGGCATCCAGTGCCTCAACCCGCAGCACCATTGGGCCAGCTCTTGTTTTAACAAATTGATGATATGTTAGTCAAAATAACTTCATGAGAATAAAAATGAATGATAAATAAATAAGCAGGTGCAATCTCTGTGGTGTTTTCCTGAGGTGTGCAGTTTGTCTTATTCCATTAAAGAAGTTGTTGCTAAAGAGAGAGTGCTGTCTGTCTTTTCCTTATAGTCAAAGAAAGGAAGCCATCTAGAATTAAATGTGTGTCTTTTAACTCAGAGCAGTACTGTAGTGACGTCCATGTCCCTGATCTGTTAGTGTACATCAAGCATGTCCTTGGCAACAGGGGGTTTGGGGTAAGCCATTATTGTGTGACGGCTTTCAGAGCAGCTGCTGAGAGTATGTCTCCCTTGTGTGCTCCTCTAGGAGGGAGTCCATGGATCAAATTGTGGAAATCAGGTGGGGAAAGCAGGCTCAGCATGTCTTGAGTCAGCCTGCGAATATTTGCCCAGTATTGGCTATTGATGATGACCTTTTACGCCAAATGCTTTCCTTCACCATTGACTTTTGGCTTGATCGCCAGTGTGTACACAGAGTTCTCGGCCCTAAACCCACTGATCCTTCAGCTTGACCCCGTTCCATGGTAATGCACTTTCTGCATTACAATGCAAAGCAGGAGGTGTTAAAGAAGGCCTGGTGCACTAAAGAAGTTTTTTTTTTTTCAGGGAGCCCAGTTATTTAAGCAAGAAGGCATGACCAGTGTTATGTTAAAGGCCTGTTAATCACCCTCTATGGGTGTAATGTTGCACAAGGCTTAACTGAGTGCCATATTGCTCTAGAGAGTGATTAACATAACTCCTTGGAGTGCCTTATTACTATTATAATAAAACAATGATTTTGTAAACAGTGTTAAAGCTTGTTCAGTATGTGATTAGGCTCTACATGTATGTAAATAAAAAACTAACATAAGGCTGATAGAATGCTTAGAGCCAATCAGAAAGCTCTATTTCTCTGTTTCTGTATTCCTTTTTGCAATTTTTTGTAATGATTATCCTCCCACCATTATGGCCAGATAAAGGAAACATATATCCATCTTAAAAGCCATCACAGACCATAAAGCCATGTTCCAGACCCCATATCCATCTTGGCTGCTTGTGCAGTTCCCAGCTCGACATAAACTGTATCACACTGCACTGGAAACTCAATTGGATCTGCAAGGACATGGGTAATTATCCCTCGCCCTCACTCAGACAACAGTGGCTGAGTGCAACTGTAGTGACCCTTCCTTCCTGGCAGAAAGTGTCTCCCATGGCCAGCCCATTGGTGCAGCAGTGGTGCAACCGATCACAATGCCAGTGACCAGAGTTTGGTAGTGAGCTTGGGTTGTTGGTGGGTCAGCTGGGGGGGGAGGTTGAGAGTCCGGTGGACTGCTCTTCTCCTTTGGGGGGGGGGGAAGAGGGATTGCAGGGCCCAATGTATACCTGACCCCTAGTGGTAGCTGGGGAAAGTCACACAAGACTGCCACAGAATGAGCAAGAGAGGTGGCACCCAGACGCTGACACATGGCACACAGGTGCATGAGTCATGCATCATGGGATCATTGCATACCATGCCCCTTGGGGAAGAAATATAGAAAATCCTTGATGGCAGAATGGCACTTGGACTCTCACAGGCCCCACACCCAACTAGCTGGGCTTTGTGGTCCAACTACTGGATCCGGTTCATGCTGGCAGATTGGGAGATCCCACCAACCCTGCTAGAGGGCAAGCCCTGGGGGTACTGGCTATTGGTAAGTCCCAGTGGATGTTAGTGTGACGGGGCTAAGGGTGGTCCAAGCTGACGGAGGCCATCTGAGATTTGGGGGGGGAAAAAGAAAGTGTCTGCCACTGCTGATCGCCATAAGCATGCTGAGTCTACTATGCAGGGGATCATTTCTCGCCTGAAGGCAGATGCAGCAGCCAGGCTTAATCAGCTTTCTCTCTACTCTGTGACTGTGTTCTGCTTCCCCAGTGAAAGGATTAACGGGTTGTAGCTACTAACGCTGCTGGTTCTATGGAGTCTGGATGAGTTTTATAACTTTTATTTATTTCTGGGCTTCTAGTTTGTGCTTTGGAGACCATGTGGTTTCACACTGGAGGGGCGGGCTTGGCTGGAATGTCATCCGATACATACAGCAAAGGTGGATTTTAGGTCCCTCCACTTCTCCTAACCCCATGACCCTTCCTAAAAGCTGTGGTGGTCTTAGTGCTGGGTAATGAAGAATGGCACTTTCAGTATTCCCATATGGGGATTTGGCTGACATAGATCAACAGCACCTGCGGGGCAGATCAGCTGAATAAATTTTTGAGGGTCTCCTGGGGGGATTGCAGTGGTCCCATCTGGCCCCTGCAGCCTTCTTGTGGAGTGCTTTTATTTTACACAGTTAGCATCCATTTACTAGTACAAGTTTATTGTGCGACTATAAGTCATTACAATATCAAAAACGCACACAATCTACTATAACAAGCATTTGTCAATTCAGAATGTTGCTTGCTTCTATGTGCTGTTTAGGTATTTGGAAGTCATTGAAGTGCAAATATTGAAAATTTGCGAACTTACGATGTAGGGTAGGAACTGCATAGCATGCTAAGTAAAACAGTCATTTTAGGAATTTTTTCACCAAATTTTCAACATAGCCATTTTAAGACCTCTGCCCACGAACAGTGTCACTGTGATTTTCTTAATTTGTCCCATACATTGATTTCTATACCGACTGCGCCATTCTGCACTACATGGGCGGAAACACATTTGGGTGAGATGTGAAAAATGACAGCTATACTACTCATAGAAGGTGTGGTAAAATGGCAATGTTGAAAATCTAGGTGAAAATAATGAAATTCTTGAACTCACGAGCCTCGTAGGAACTGCTAGCATGTACTCATAAAACAGTACTTTTTGGAATTTTGGCACAAATTTTCAACATAGGTTTTAGGACCCCTTCTCATGAATGATGTCACTGTCTTGGTGGTATTCAGGCCCGAAGGTGATTTCCCAGTCACTGCACAGTCACTGCGCGAAATCACCCTCCGGCGACTCCAATGACAGTGACATCATTATGAAAAGTCCAACTCATGTTAAAATTTATAAAATCCCAAAATGCCTGAGATATGCAACAATGAAATCCCCTATCTAGCCCATTATACAGCTACTGGCATTTCCTCAGTTCGCGGTCGGCTTTGAAGAGTGCAAGCGTGTTCCTGGTCCACGAAGATCATTGCACCAGAGTCCGGAGGTAAGTATGAGAGGTGAGGGCGTGGGGAAGCTGGGTGCGCAGTGGGTGGGTAGGTTGTAGGGGTCAGAGGCGCACCTGACCGTTTTAGTTTTCAGGTAAAAATTTAAAAAAAAGGCGTTGCGGACGTTTGCGCTGGGTGGAGCTACCAGTGTGGCACAAGGACGTTAAGAGGCGACTGGCGAGTTAGGCTTCCAGAAGGACTGATTGCCACATTGGGGTGGGCCCTGACGTGGCACCTACAACTAAGGGGTGGAGGGCAGCTCAGCCCGATGGGGTTAGGCACCCGTCGGCTACACAGTAGTGCAGGCGCACACCTGCATGTGGGCGGGAGCTACGCTTTTATCTCTGCTCACTGAGCGTAGCTCCCCTTTCAGCTGTATGCCACTGCATTTGGAGCGTGTCATAGACAGCTCCAAAATGCATTACACAGAGACCCCCCAGCTCACTGACTGAACTGGGAGGAGGAGGTGACACACCTCCAAAATCTCCAATGATGGCACTATGTTTCTTGCACATGCGTGCAAGCAACATAAAAATGGACATTATAGCATAGAAAAGAAATAGCTCCAAACACTTCACGTGTCAATAAGTATTAAACTGCTGGAAGGAAATAAGCATCATATCATTCATCATAGATTAAATGCATAAGCTTTTAAAGTAATTGATTTATAGCATAAGTAAATGAAGGGGTAGAGTGGGGTTATAATAAACCCATTCCAGTTTGGGAGCTTTTTTAATTATTCATAATCAACAAGGGAAACACTATGCACATAAAGTGTATATTATACCAGACTTTGAACTTTTTATTAAAAATTCCCTCTGATGAACTATTGAATAGAGGTTCAGCATGAACTATAACTAAATATATCCCGGTGACCCACACCTCATTTAAGCTAAGCCTCACATCACGACCTCTCATTTAGTTATTCACAGATACATTAGCTTCAACTCAGCTACAAGCCAGCCACTATGGGCCATACAAGGCTTCCTTTCAAGGCTATTGTCAATCCTCTGGTGAAGTAAACTCTAGTCAGGGGTGTTTACATTAAGGCTATTTCTGCAATCAGGTGCAGATTTTATTTGGTTCCATCTCAGCACAGTTCACTCAAGCTATCACTAAATGAATAGCTTTGAATGCAGATATACAAGTCTACCTTTTTCCAAAAGAGTCATTTGAGAAGTTCCCCATGATACTTCCAACACTAGATCTTAATTAAAATATTTCAGCTCTATACTTTGCTTAATTTCTTGGCAATTTCTCAGTAATGGCTATTAATTGACAAGCATTATAAGCCTATACCACCTGCCGTTTAACAACATCCCTATTAGGGGTTTGCTTATTATGCTTTGGTT
The DNA here is from genome assembly GCA_016271365.2 of Neoceratodus forsteri. NCBI lineage: Eukaryota > Metazoa > Chordata > Ceratodontiformes > Ceratodontidae > Neoceratodus > Neoceratodus forsteri. The sequence goes on from CM028135.1 coordinate 172,037,592, forward strand.
ATGATTTTTTTTTTTTTTTTTAGTTTTTGTTGACCGGGTAAGTGCACTAGACAAATCCTGCCTATTTTCAGGCACGACCCGGGGGAGGGGGATACAGATGAATGCCAACTGACCTTGAACCAGATTAAGCTGTAGGTGGTATTTTTAGTGAATGAGGGAAATTTGGCCAGGACACCGGGGAAATCCCCTACTCTTTTCGATAAGTGCCATGGGATCTTTAACATCCACCTGAACTACCACCAGTCCAGGCAGATGGGACCTCGGTTTAACGTCTCATCCGAAAGACGGGTTAGAAAATTAAAAAGTAAAACACTCTAATATAAATGAACTCTGTCATTTGTATATCATCCCTCAAATCCAACAGTATAAAATCCTTGCCCAGAGTAAAAATTCTTATTAACAGTTATTTGTGGCATGCCTTAAACTTTAAATAACAGATATTCATGCACTTCTCGATTAGGAAAAAGAAAAGATCCCAGATCACTTTTAACCATCAACAATCAGCAACACTATACGCTATGTAAGGAGTCCAGCTAATAAACCATCAAAGGTTTAAATCAAAATTGCCACTGGGCTATTTTTCATTGAAATGCTGGTACACAAGCAAAGACAATAGCACTTTTCCTCAAATTATGGAGTCCTACTATGAGACTTTTACTTTGTAAAAGCACAGATTCAATGATCATTATTTAAGCCCATTTCAAATATTAAAGGGCAAAAAAGCTTTATCCATTTAACTGGAGAAAATTTAAAAAACTCAGAGTTCCTGGATGACCTGCCATGGTTCCATTATAGACTCAAACAAAAGTAGTCAATTTTTAAGTGCACAACAAGACATACAAAATGCAACTAGTTTTTTTCATAGGACCGCTGCTAGGGAAGCAAACACATTGTTTCCTGAGCAAAAGAATCTGACCATTGAATTTTGAGTGCACAAATATTATAATAATTTACTTTGCTCCAGTTCTAATGGACAAGCTAATGGAGTCACTTTTTATTTTAAAACCATTGTAACAGGATTCTGTTTCACTCAACATTCTAGGCTCCGTTTGTTCCTCAGTCAATAGACTAAAAGATCTCAGTGACATGCTCAGGGGTTCATTAAATTATGGTGGAGACAGATGTGTTTAATTAGCAGAAAATGCAGATGGAAGTCATGCCATCTGCAAATTAAACCAGGATTAGTGTATGGCAAAACCAGGCCAACCAAATTACATCCCTATCGCTACAATAGCATCCTTATGGGGATCCAAAAACAAGGCACTATATGTGGAATAATAAAGAAAAAGAGTACCTGGTGGAGGGAATACCTCCTGCATGACTCCACCATCACTAATACAGCACTCATGTATATATTTTCCAGATTTCCAAATAAAAGGACCACTGGAAAATCTCAAACAAATTTGTTCCCCTTTTTCGTTTTTCTTTATCTGAGAGTTCAAAGCTGCCAGGTTTCCAACCTCAACCAAGACAGGCCGCTAATCCTCCTCCACACATTCAGCTCTGCTGTTCTCCACTATTCTCAACTGCAGCAGCATTGTAAAAAGAGAAGGGAAAATGCACCTCTGAGCGTAGTAATTACATTCAAATGTGAAACCCCCTTCGCCCCTTAGGCAACAGTAGCATACCTTCAAGAAATGGAAGTATAGACATACTAACATATTAATTGCCAGCACATTAGGCCTTACGGTCTATTGAGTCTGCTCGAACCTCAGATCCCTAGTTGAGTACCGAGGCCCTCCCCCCCTTGTGTTCCAGAAACCCCTATCATGCATCCCCACACCCCTGGGCAAGGCCATCATCAGATACATCCACTTTCTGTATCTGTCCCATCCTCTCTCTTGAAGCCCTCCACTGTGGATCTCTGAACCAGCTCGCCAGGCAGCACGTTCCAAGGATCCACCACCCTCTCAGTGAAAAACCTCCTCCTCTTCCCCCCCCTCACCCTTCCACCTTCCAACTTCAATCCATGCTCTTTGGTGATACCTCCCTGCTTTAGTCTAAAGATGCCCTCCATGTTTACTCTATTTATTTCCTTGAGGTACTTAATGACCTCAATCATGTCCCCCCTGTCTCTCCTCTCCTCCAATGAAAACAGGCAGAGCTCCTCAAGTCTGTCCTCATACGTCAAATCCCCTAGTCCTCGTATCATCTTAGTTGCGCTCCTCTGTACCCTCTCCAGGAGCTGTATGTCCCTCTTCAAGTGTGGTCTCCAGTACTGTACACAGTACTCAAGGTGTGGTCTAACCAATCCATTGTACAGAGGCAGAATCATTTCCCTGCTCCTAGAGGTGATCCCCCTTACGATGCATCTCAACATCCTGTTTGCTTTGCTAGCCACTCTCCTGCACTGCTTGGAGTTATTCATACATGCATCCACCGTGACCTCTAGGTCTTTTTCCCCTATTGAGGCCTCCAGCGCCTCCCCTCCTAGGGTGTATCTGTATTTAGGGTTTCCCTGCCCAAGATGTAACACCTTGCACTTGGTGATATTGAAATTTAATTTCCATGTGTGAGCCCACCTTTCCATGGTGTGCAGATCCCATTGCAGGGCCAACCTCCCCTCTTTCCCCCAACTACTGCTCCCATCTTGAAGTTGTCAGCAAAGAGACTCATTTCACACCCTATACCCTCCCTGATGTCCAAAATGTATGCATTAAACAGGACTGGACCCAGGACCAAGCCCTGTGGTACCCCACTACCGACCTCTCTAGGGTTCGAGAGCTCCCCACCGACCACTACTCTCTGAGTGCGTCCAGCTAGCCAGTTGTATGTAAGTAAATATGGAGTTTCTCTATTTGGTCCTATACCTCTCACCAAACAGTTCCATCTCCAGAAAGTTCCATGGCACCCCTTGCTCCAGGCCATGCATACACCTTAGGCTCATTTACAATGCCAACTTTGCAGAGCATCAACCCATGTGTAAAGGCTGATGCACTGTAAAGTCGACCTTGTAAACACTTTTTGGAGCGCCATAAGGATGCTTCATATCCTGTTTCTGGTGTTGCTCAGTTGTGGGTATCCATATCAAAGCGAGCGCATTAACTGGCAGTGTAAATCCTTAATGCACTTGCTCCGATGGGCAGCATTTTGTCCAGGGTGTTTTCTAGCAGCCTCAGCTGAATTTAGAGCCCCTCCTCAGAGTGATCTGCAGTACTGCAAGGGCAGGATGTGTAAATGCTTGAGCAGCTGGCATAGTGAGAAGGGAGCAGCAGCAAATACAATTGCACTGTGGCCATGTAAACACAGCTCTTGGCTCCCAGACTTCTGGCTCTTCCAAAATCTGGCATTGCAATAGCACTCTTCCACAAAAGATTCAGTCCATTTTAGAGCCCCAGCATTCAGGTCAAAAGCTCTACCATTAATTTAAAACTCTAAAAAGGCAATATAATGATTTTAGAAGAGAGTTTTTACATTATTTCACCTCCCTCACTCTAATTCAACAAGTATCTGATAAGACGCCAAAAAAGCAACAGACTACTGTTCAGGGGCAAAACTCTGTTTGTGGCTTTTGAAACTAAAATAAGAACTCTTATCCAGAGACTGCAGATTAAAATATGATGAGTTCAATTCATGAGGTCTTAGTTATAATTTTTACCTCAACTTCATCAGTTAAAAGAAATCTCTTACTCTGTGAGCTCCTCTGGTGTCTCTAATCTCCAAATTGCCAAAAACCTGCTGGCTTGCTTGTTTGGCTTGCCCCAAATATCGACGAGCACTTTATAAAAATATACCGGCAATGGCAAAAACAGTAATGAAGTTAATAGTTCAAATGAAGAAATATTTGCTCGCAACAGAGTAAAAAAATATAAAACAGAACTCAGAGCGGGTCTGTGAAGTGGAACTGCAGCATGGCTATCTTGGTGCTCCATCCCCCCTCCATTCTGGTACAGCCTTTGGTATATCCCAGCAGACCTGACCTCCGATTGGTGCTATATGTACCTCCTGCCAGGATTTTGAATGACTGCTACTAGCCATGCTGCCTACAAGTTAAAATTTGTTGCAGGCTCATTGGGGATCTGTGAGGGAAGATAGGGAGTCCCCTTTTCTTATTGTATGGGTAGTGACTGCTCTGGCCTTTCCCTTCTCCTTCTCCCCCCAGCTCGTTTCTACTCTGATCATTGCTTTATCTCCATCAAGAGGCAGTCTGGAGAACTCTGTAAGTTGAAAGTGGCAGTTTGTTTTGAATCTGCAATGCCAGTCTTCGGGGGCTCCTAACTTCTGGGCTTTTATAAGGATTGGATTGATTATACAGTATTTTAGGTTGGTCCTCTACCCTACTTATTTTATTTCCCAGGCATGGATTTAATAGACTGTTGTAAAGACTCAGATTATTTTTCTGGATGGACTTTATGAGAATACATTTTTGGTTTTATGTATGCAGCTTCTACTAGATTTCTGCTGTATCTTTATTGTCCAATATACCTCAGCATTGGGACTCTTATTTCTGCCCCCACCAGGCTGTGCATTCCCACTGTGGTGTTGGTAAGAGTGTGCTAGGCTTTTTATTTGCTTACTTTTTATCTCTTTGGTTGAACTTATTTTATTATGTAATACTTAGTTTGCCAGACTTCCAGTGACATCAGCAAGGGAACGGAGGGCTGAATCAGATCTCCATCTACAGCCCCTTGTCTAACTGCCCAAAAGTTGATTCAACTTTTCAAAAACAACTTAATTTACTGGGGCACTTTTGATGTTGATGGGGAAGTGATCAGCTCTGACTGCAGTGGATCTTCCAGCAGATTTCTGTGGGCGGGAGATGGATGACAGTACGAGTAAGGCCTCATCGATCAGGGCTATGGCAACTTCCAAAAAATTAAGCATCTCCTCTATGGATGGCCTGCCTTCCCCAAAAAAACTGGACTTAATCTTCTTTAAGCTTCAGGCTTTCCACACTGAAACAAGGAACAAGTTCGCTGAAGTGAGAACCCAGCTGACAGAACTCAAGCAGATCCTGTCGGATCAACAAGTGGCTCTTACAGAGCTTGATATCAGGCCTGACCACATGGACAACTTACTCCTGGAGATCATTCAGAAACTTTGCACTCTGGAGGCTCAACGCGATGACCGAGAAGGTCGCTCATATAGAAAGAACATGAGGATTTACAGGATTATGGAATGTGCAGAAGGCTCAGACATGATTACATTCCTAGAGGCCTTCATCCAGAGCAAATTAGACCTCCCAGCAGACTTCCCCTAAGGAATCGAGCAAGCTCACTGGGCACTTGGTCCCTCTCCAACTCACAAATAAAAGTGGACCTGGTAAATCATGCTACACTTTCAGAATTATGCTACCTAACAAAAGATCCTCTTATGTCTCTGGCAACTCAAGGAAGTTTTCTGCAATGGAGTTTGGGTGTATGTGAACCATGTGATTACTCGTCCCACGTCATGGAGCAAAGAACATACTAACTTTTCCTTGCAGCACTGCAGGCTCAAAAGCTAATGTTCTAAACTCCATTTCTGCCAAACTGTGGATTTTCTATCCTGATGGCGTAATTCTACACGCGAGCATGCCATCAGCAACCAAAGATCTTCAGGCTCAAGGTATTCAGAATGCAAAACGTCAATGCACTCGGCATCCCTCTTCCCGCCAGCCCAGAAACATGGATGCTTCTGAGACTACTCACAAAAAGAGAAGGGCGCAGTTGGCAGCAGCACTAAAGGACATTCAGGCCCTCCAATCAATCAATCACTCAATCTTTATTTTACCAGGCGAAGCACCATTGAGCGAGTTCATTTGCAAGGTGGACCTGGGCAAATGCACATAAAAAGTACAACAAAATAATACAATATATAAGGTAGATGTACAATCAAGGAATACAAATGTAGAAGAGGAGACAAACATAGTACAATATTAGGCAAGGGCTATACAAGGCAAAATATGCAAAATGGCTCAGAGGGAAAAATATAGTCAGTACAATATTATACAGTATATACATGAACAGTATAGGAGAAGGGGCAGGAGGGGTGTTAGGGAGAGGAAGGGAGAAAGGAGTAATAAAACAAGGAGTCACAAGGCCTAGAATCTTTTAAAATGGTGCAGGATCCCTGAGAACTTACTTCAGGTATCTGTTTCCCTCTTATTTGGTCATGGGATCTTTATCTCCCAGTGAGACTTAGGACTCCACCAGCTGGCCCGCTACCACCCTTGTTAGCAGAGATTCCTGCTCATCACGTGAACTGCTATTTTACCATACCAAAGACACCTTTCAATTGGAACTTTTGCTGCAGGCTAACCTAAAGACTGACTGTTTAACCTATTTTTTGTGTATTTGACCTCATGTCCTGCCTATTTTTCCTAATATTGGGGTTACTGTTAAATGCCTTGTGTTGAGTTTCACTGCTGTCTGGTCCTGGAGTGGGGGGATTCATGTTGGGCCACACACCACAATTAGGTCCTGTAGGCAGAGAGTACAGTTTTCACATTCTATATCTGAAGTCTCGGATGCAACATGAGGAGGTTCACTGTCTTGTAAATGGGACAACTATAAACATGTGTTACTCTAGCCATAGCCCCCTGTTGAACACACTGAAGTAGCTTTTGCTATCCTGTAAGCTGGGCTGTGAGGGCCACTTTGTGGGGTTAGGCATTCTCAGCACCCACAGTGATGCTCTCCTTCCACCTTCCTGCTCTGTGGTGATGCTGCAAGCATAGTGGCTGTAAAGACCAACCTGAGCCATTATAGCACACTCTGGTGAATCTGGAGGTGGCATACATTACCAGTCCCCCTCGTGGTCTCATCCTGAACACTTCCTGTTACCCTTGAGTTCTATATTGTAACTACTCTGTGTGGTGTCCCCTCTTGGCCCCCTCAGCCTTAAGTTAGATAGCCTTGACTTGGAAATATTTTTTTCTTCCTTTACAAGATCTCGTCTGTCCATGTTGTTGGTTACACTACCATGACTTGTACTCGTTCATCCATCTCTGTATAATGGCATCATCAGACTTCTTACCCCTGATTGCCCCCCCCCCCAACCACTGCTGCTTTTCCACAGCCCAGGGACTAAGCATTTGAGCTCCATTACTCTGTCAGTGCTGGTTTACCTTTTCTACTGGCAGCCCTTTGCTCCCCTTTGTACTGGCATCTTCCCTTGGTACCCATTCTACCCCACACACACTGTAGTGGCCCATTACTGAGGGAGGCCTGCAGCACACTAGCATGAACCTTTCCTCCTCCCTGGTCTCCCTGGTCTCCCTAGCTTAGGTAACTGGCTGGCATTTCAGGACACTAGACAGGTATTCAAGCAGCTCTTCTATCTTGGACATACTTGGATGTTGCATCTGTGACATCATCTCCAGTTGAGAGTCACCCCGAGGCTCTTTGTTGTATGTTATCTAATGTTGCCTGTTGTCTGATTTAGTTGTTGGTTCTATTGTTCTGTATACTGTTTTAGGCTTTACATAATCTGTTCTAGGACTGCACTAATATTAGATTTCTCTCTATCTGAAGTCTCGGATGCAACATGAGGAGGTTCACTGTCTTGTAAATGGGACAACTATAAACATGTGTTACTCTAGCCATAGCCCCCTGTTGAACACACTGAAGCAGCTTTTGCATTTCATCAGCTCACAATGTACCATCCTGAGAAATATCAGTTCCAACCAGCTTACTTGTAACTAGCCCCGCAGCTGTACTCCAGGGGTTGGTAGGTTATATGATCTATATTTCTCTGGTGCTTTCAGCTTTCCCCATCCCTCATATATGGCTAATCATCCCTCTACCTTTTGCTCACAAATTATTATCAGTGGTCTTAACAATCCCATAAAACACACTATGGTGCTCTCTACTATTAAGAAACTCCTTTCCACTTTCACTCCCCTTCAGGAACCACAGCTCTCTGAACAGGAGCACCAAAAACTTACAAAGCTGGGCTTCTTCCTAGTGGTGGCATCTTCTTTTATACTATGGAGGTGTGGGGTGCTGTAATACTTATACCAAAGCAGACCCCTTTTTAATGTACCCCCAAGGCTGATTAGCTATGGCCTCAGGACAGTACCTGGGTGAGGAGTTTACTTTAGCTAGTATTTACCTGCCACCTGGGGTACAATCTATTCTGCATAAAGTGTTGCAACACAGGAGAGGCATATTGATCTTACCTGGAGATTACAAACTCATTCTAGATTGCACTAGTAACCCATTTCCTCCATGGAAATCAGAGCCCCAAAACTTTGTAGAGCAATTTTGAAGGAGTGTAGATGGACAGATGTGTGGTGAGATCTTTACCTCTCCCCGAATCAATACACACATTTTTCCAGCCCCCCACCAAATCTATACCCGCATTGACTTCTTTCACATTTCTTCAGAGCACATTGGTCTGATGCAGGACTGTGAATTCCAGCCATGCTACCTCTCAGACCATTCCCCATTACTATTAAAACTATGCTGGTGTTCCTCAAGATCCTACCTAATGGTGATTTGACCACTCTCTCCTCAATTCTCCAAAGTGTCAAACTTTTATTAAAGATAAAATTGCAGAGTTATTGGAAACTAACACCACCCCTGAAACTTCTGCCACTATTTTATGGAACACCCTAAAAAGCGTACTCCCGAGAGAACTCATCTCTTATGGCTACAGAGAGAAAAAGCATAAAAAGGAAAAATTCCAGTCATTTCAGGGGCAATTGGCCGCTCAGCACCTTCATGCACAGGGAGACCTTACTTTAGGCCCTTCCATAGCTAAGTTACAAAACTAAATGCAGGTTATATTAAATACTAAGACAGGTAGCTCTCAGATACAGTACTTAAAGCAATGCTTCTATAAAGGAGGTCCCTGTGTGTCAAAGATCTTAGCCTTTCAACTATGGTGACAAATTGCCCAACACACTGTCACACAAATCAAAAAGCTCATTACATACCAACCTACCCAGATCCTAGAGGCCTTTTGGATTTACTATCAGGATCTCTAATCTCTGGAACAAGACCCTACCCCAACTTCCCTTCAACAGTGCCTACACCCCTTATGCCTCCAAAAATTGTCACAGAATTTTACAATAACACTTACTTCCCCAATCTCCGGACAGGAACTTGAGCTAGTGGTTTCAGACCTAAAACATTGCAAGAGTCCAGACCTGGGTGGCAACACTGGCGAGTTCTTTAAATCCTTCAAAGCTAATCTCCTCCCACCTCTACTGCGGGTCTGCCCGACTGTTCATGAAGGTAACCTGGTCCCCCGGTCTTGGAACCATACCACATCGGCTGTTTTGAAGTCTAATAAAGATAATTACAGTGCTTATCTTATTGCCCCATTTAAATACATAATATTGATTACAAAGTATCCTCCACAATTCTGGTGAGATGTTTGGATAAGCTCCTTCCTACACTGATAAATGAAGGCCAAACTGGCTTTGCGAGAGCAAGATGAACACATGACAATATAAAAAAAAAACTCTGCATATCCTGTACAATGCCACCCAGTCAAAGATTCCTTTTTCACTACTTAGTCTAGATGCAGAGAAGGTATTTGACTGGGTGACATTGTCCTTCTTATTTGAAGTCATAAACCACATGCAATTCCCAGTTGAATTTGTCAATGTCCTTAAAGCCATATACGCCCAGTATCAAGCTTATGTAAAAATAAATGGTCAGGTCTCTTCCAACTTCCCCCTGTCCAGTGGTGCTCACCAGGGCCACCACTGTCCCCTGTACTTTTCTATGTTACATAGAAACATAGAAGTTGACGGCAGATAAGGACCGCAAGGCCCATCCAGTCTGCCCATTTTTTCTATTTTATGAATGTTCCATAAGCCTCTGCTCTGTCAATGGCCTATCTATTCATACTCATCTGTATTGCTCCCTTATGCCTATCAAATAGCTGTTTGAAGCCCTGCACTGTATTCATATCCACCACTTCCTGAGATAGGCCATTCTATGCATCCACCACCCTTTCTGTGAAAAAGAACTTCCTCTCATTACCCCTTAATTGGCCTCCCTCTAATCTCATGTTGTGTCCTCTTGTCCTGCTATTTTTCTTAGATTGAAACATGTTAGACTCTTATCTTGTTAATGCCTTTAAGATGTTTGAATGTTTCGATCATATCATCTCTCTTCCTCCTTTGCTCTAGGGTATACATATTGAGCTCCATTAATCTGTCCTCGTATGTTTTCTGATGCAGTCCCTGCACCATTTTGGTTGCCCTTCTCTGGGCTGCCTCCATTTTGTTAATGTCCTTGTGCAGGTGCGGCCTCCATTATTGCACGCAGTACTCCAGATGGAGCCTAACCAGTGTCTTGTCAAGAGGAATTATCTCCCTCTTATGACTTGTGATACACCTACTAATACACCCAACAGCCCTCTAACCCTACCTACTGCTTTAGTAGTCTGCTTGGATGATCTCAAGTCATCTGTGATGATGATGATGCCCAAGTTTCTTTCTTCCCTTGTGATTGCCAGCAACTCCCCTCCCAACCTGTAGGTGGCGTCAGGGTTTCTCTTCCCTATGTGCATGATCTTGCACTTCTTTGCATTAAACCCCAGTTGCCACTCTTCCAACCATTTTGCCAGTTTATCCAGACCTCTTCTCATTCTGCTCACCCCATCTGGATCATCTACTCTGTTGCAGATCTTGGTGTCGTCTGCATACAGACAAACTTTACCCTCCAGTCCATCTGCAATGTCACTGATGAAGATATTGAAGAAGACTGGCCCCGGGACTGATCCCTGAGGTACCCCACTTGTGACTTGCATCTCCTCTGACTGCATTCCATTTACCACCACTCTGTTTTCTTCCCAATAACCAGTTTGCCACCTAGTTGACCAACTTCTGACCCACCCTGAGCCTACCCAGCTTATTAATCTATCTTCTGTGTGGAACAGTATCAAAAACTTTGCTGAAGTCAAGGTAGGTGACATCAACTGCACCCCCTTGGTCCACCATTCTGGTTACCCAGTCAAAGAAATCTATGAGATTAGTTTGACAGGACCTTCCTGTTGTAAACCCATGCTGTCTTGGATCATGTGCTCCTATGGATTCCAGGTGTTGCACTATTCTTTCCTTAAGAAGTGCCTCCATAATCTTGCCCACTACTAAGGTAAGACTGATTGGTCTGTAGTTCCCTGTCTCCTCCCTGCTGCCACTCTTATGGAGTGGGATCATGTGAGCCCTTCTCCAGTCTTCTGAGACCTCTCCTGTGTTCAGAGACTCACTAAACAGTTCTGATAATGGCTCTGCTAGTTCCACCCTTAGCTTCTTTAGTATCCTGGGTTGTATGCCATCAGGTCCCATTGCCTTGTCCACCCTGAGCTTTGTAAGCACTTGTAGGACCCTTTCTTTTGTGAAGGGACTTGTGCACACCTCCCTCTCCCCTGTGTCCATGGTGCGGAGCTGTGGGCCCTGCCCTGCCTTCTCCTCAGTAAATACTGAGCAGAAGTATCTATTTAGGATAGATTTTTTTCCTTGGTCTTCCTCCACACACTTCCCCTTATCCCCTTTGATCTTAGCAATACCCCCTCTGGACTTTCTCCTTTCACTAATGTATCTATAGAAAGTCTTGTACCCTTCTTTTACTTAGCAATACCCCCTCTGGACTTTCTCCTTTCACTGATGTATGTATAGAAAGTCTTGTCCCCTTTTACTGTTTGTGCTAGTGTTTCCTTGGTTTGGGCCTTTGTCTGCTTTACTGCCTTCCCTGCGTCCCTTAGGGAAGTTTGGTATGCCTCCCTATCTTCATCCTGCTGCATTCCCTTTTATTTCCTGAAGGTCAGCCTTTTGGCTCTGACCTTTTCTGCTACTGTTTTTGAGAACCAAAGTGGTTTCCTCCTTCTTTTGCTCTTGTTCTTCTCCCTAACACAATGGGATGTTGCTTCAAGTATTGCATCCTTAATGCTTTCCCACTTTGCCTGTACCCCCCTCACCTGTATTTCTTCTTGCCAAGGCTAGCTTAACTCTGTTGGCCATCTTATCAAAGTCAGCTCCTATGAAGTCCCATATTTTTGCCTTGGAATGGAATGATTTAGTTGTAGTGGCCAAACTGAATCATACCATGTGATGGTCACTGGGCCCCAGGTGACCTTCTACCTAGAGATCTGTGATCCTTTACCATTAGTCAGTACTAGATCTAGGATAGCCCTGTCTCTTGTGGGTTGTTGTACCAGTTGTTTGAGGCTCTCCCCCTACAGGGAATCTACCACATGTCTAGTTCTGGTGGATGTTCCTGCTGGTATTGACCAATCTATCTGGCATGTTGAAGTATCTTATTATCAGAACCTCCCCTTTAGCTTTCATGTTTTGTATATCTTCTAACAGCAGGGTTTTAAATAATTGATTAGCAGTGTTTTTCTTGGGACTATACTAACTACAGAAAGTATTTATATAGATTTTCTAGAAGTGCTGTGTTTGTTACACACAGTGAGGCAAGAGCTATGCATTTTCACAAAGATTTAGCACTTTTATGAGCAAAACACTAATCAATTTTTAGAGTTAAATAAATCCCTGTAACAATAATGTGTCTGTGTCCTCCCCCTGGTCTGGAGGCCTGTAGACAACCCCAGTTTGTATGGCTGTCTCATTTCCTGTTTCCAAGATGACCCACAGTTCTTCTGGCTCCTTATGTGTATTCTGAATTTCTGTAGCTTTGATATTTTCATTGACATAAAGGGCCACTCCCCCCCCCCCCCACCACTTTTTGCACCTCGGTCTCTTCTGAACAGTACATAGCTGGGTACTGAAGTCTCCCAAGTGTGAAGAAGAATCAGCATTTATATAGCGCTTTTCATACACAGTGTATCCCAAAGCACTTCTACAAGCAATGCTAGACTGGTAGTGAAGTGACTGAATGTGTAGTGGCGGTCATATCGCACATCAACACCCACACACAAAAGATATACCTTGCAAAAAAAACAGTTTGAATCAGAGAAGATTACAGCAGTAATCTGTAAGCAAAAAACAATAACTAACCCTGTGACACAAAAGAAAATAACACACAGTAAATCTGCCTAGCCAAAAGAAGCCTTAATCTTTTTCCTTGCTCTGATAATGTTGTTCCTTGCTCTGTCCTTACAAGCAAACCTAGAAGAAAAGAGTTCAGTTGAAGCTAGGTGCCTTTGCTAGCAGGCCTAGACTTCCACCTCAAAAACACCAACTAACCTGACATTTTAACTCTTCCTTCTGTTGGAAGTTAACAAGACTTTGTCAGCTCCACCCCCCAGTTACACTCCTAATATCCTGGAAGAGCTGTGGGAGGAAAGCAATTAGCTCCTTCAATGTGAGAAAGAGACTGCAACACCTTTGAGACCAAACAGAAAACCAATCAGTAAAAAATAAAATAAAATAAAATAGTAGCAAACAGTAACTTTGCTTAACGTAATGATTGATAAAAAAGGCACACAAATGTAAGCACCACTTTTAACAATTTCACAAAAGATATACCCTGCAAAATACACTTTGCTACAGAGAAAAATAAAGCAGTAACAAAAGATATACCTTGCAAAAAAACAATCTGAATCAGAGAAGATTACAGCAGTAATTTGTAAGCACAAAACAGTAACAAACATGTAGGCATACCCTGTAATAATGCAGCAGAAAGTATACCCTGCAACAGCAATTTGAAGCAGAGAAGATTACAGCAGTAAAATGTAAGCAAAAAAACAGTAACAAACCCTGTGAGCACAAAAGAAAATAGTAACACAGTATATCTGCCTAGCCAAAAGAAGCCTTAATCTTTTTCCTTGCTCTGATAATATTGTCCCTTGCCCTGTCCTTACAAGCAAAGAGCTCAGGTGAAGCTAGGTGCCTTTGTCAGAAAACCTAGTCTTCGACCACTAGTTCAAGCTATCAAACTAAACTCAGTTATCCAAGGACTTGCACCACGAGACAAGAGACAAAATGTAGCCCTTTACGCTGACAACTTACTAATATACCTGTCAAACCCAGACATTTCCCTCCCTCACTTGTGGCAAACACGGATGGAAAATGTTGCCTTGCTGGATATAAACTCAGCTATACCCCCAGCCCGACCACCAGCAGAATCATAAGTTCCGGCGGGACCTCCCTGCTTTGAAATGTCTAGGGGTCATGCTCTCTTCACACCCTGACCAACCTGCTGGTCTTCATTATGACCCCCTGACTCAACAATTCGTAACAGATCTTGATATCTGGATATCCATACACCTCTCATTTCTGCAGAGAATAGACAGTGTGAGAATGATTCTCTTCCTGAAATTACCCTATCTAGCTCAGACTCTCCCAATTTCCCCTCCCCCCAGTCATTCTGTTGCTGGGACAAACTGATTAAATTTTATTTTATTTTATTTAGTCTTTCTTTACCAGGTAAGGTGCAGTAGACAAACATTTGCCTTTTTTCAGGCATGACCCGGGACAATACAACCAGTTTAGACCACTACAATGCAGACAGTGTTAACAACATAGAAGCAACATAATAACCAGAGAAGTACATTTCTGTGCACACAAATGAAATTAGAGATGACATTTGGAATGATTTCTGTCCAAGGATTTTTATTTTCTGTTCTCCAATTTCCCAGATCTCGAGGGGGCTTAACCCTGTCAAATTTTAACATGCACCACAGTGCAGTCCAGCTTCGCAGTGCGTTGTACTGGCTAACCTGCAGCTATGAGGCCCATTGGATGTCATTGAAAATGGTGGAAGAAGACCTCCATGGCTCTGCCAGGGCTTTACTTTCCCAGCTACCCCCCCCATTGCTACCATCACACTTAACGAATATACAGGGGACACTCTATCCAAATGGTATAAAGTACAGATGCAAAAGAACTCACAAGCCACTAGATTTTGAATTACTCTGTTTACAAGGAATGCAGCCTTTACCCCCACCACATTAGATCATGCCCACCATAGGTGGGAGCGAGTTGGCCTATCTGTGCCATACCAGTTTTTGAGGGGGAGAGAATATTACTTTTCTGGAACTACAAACTATGTTTGCATTGTAGCAAACCAATCATTATCAGTACCGCCAGGTGACTAACTTTATCAAAACTCCTCTCCTTGCATGGTCCAAGGACTAGGACATTCCTCTCTTATCAGTTAAAATGAGAAACAAATTTACACACTCAGATTTAAACACAGTTACCGGATAAGTATCTTGCAAATATGCATAAGGTACCCTCTTCCAATTCTTGGAATTTTCCTGAAAGACTATTGTGATTTTTTCATACCCCCTTATAGTAGTCAAATTCCATTCTGGAGCTGAGTCTTGGAAAAGCTTTGGAACCACACCAACTGTACATGGGCACATTTTTTGGCAAGTCCCTCTGTTACAGGCATTTTGGGATCAGCTCAGTATTGCCCTTGCACACTTTTTGGGATGACCTACAGTTACTGGATGAACTGGTAATTTTAATGGAACCCCCCCTTCAGGGCACTGGGACCCCAGCACTAGAAAACTGTTGTATATGTGCATGGCTGTGGCCAAAAAGTCACTTATTCAACTTTGGCTCACTACCCAGATTCCTACAGTTAAACAACGGCAAGACATAATGTTACAAATTTATGAGATAGTAAAGTTGACAAATTGAATCATCTAGCGCCTAGATGTAACACTATATGGGCCAGATGAGTCCAGTGTATGTTCAACGATGCTGTTGATTTCATATCATAAGCCATATTACTGCTGACTACTGAGGTAACTACTGAACTGCACTTGTGCTGTTCAATACTACTGCTATCATTTTTGGCGGAGTATGACAGCACCATTGTTACATCTGTTGTCCTGTTTCATGTTTACATGTACATGAAAAATGCACAATAAAAAGAAGTTGAAAAAAATACTTAGTTTGCCAATATGGTACTTGCGGCCATACCTGTACAGATGTCGCTAATTTCATTTTTAGTCCCCCCAACAAGAGATTTTTTCCCTTTTTCAATCTCCCCTGTCTCTTCCACAAGTTTTCTATGGGGTAGGCTTTGGTCCCCACTGAGCTGGGCTTCATGCCCTCAAAGAAGGGACTCCCGAGAGGTAGCTGATGGTAGTCGCTCCCTGACTTTTTTCACTTACTTTTCAACTGGTTGGTTTCCAAACCCTAACATTCTCTTTCCCTGGTGGGTTATTTTGACCCACAGAGGCCCCTGAGGAACTAGTTCCTTTGGGATTTCCTCCAGCCAGAATCCCTGCCTTTGAAGTGGCTTGGTCCCCTTGGCACTTAGCAGTGGTATTGTTTTATCACCCCTACCTTTGAAGTGCTTTACCTGTTTACCCTACTTCTCCAAGTTTACACTACTCTTGTTGAATATTACCATTTTACAGGTTCTGGTTCTGTTTTATTCTTATGGTCTCCAACACAGTTAATTTCAGTTACTGCAGGGCTGTTGAGCGTCTCCTCCTACAATGTATTGCAACTCCTTACTAGGTTACACATGGCTGGTCCCTATACTAAGCATTATTCTATTAATGTTAATGGGTCATGTAACTTGGTACATAATTTTAAAGTCCTTGCAGCTATTAAAAGGAAACACCCACATATTATTGTGCTATAAGAGATGCATCCTTTGGATAGTCAGCATTAAACTCTCCAAACTAGGTTTCTCTCAGGAAAGTAGTCAAAGATAAAACTGGGTACCTTGTTATTGTGTGGTGAACCTTGAACACTGCCCCAGTGATATTAGTTAACATTGTTTTTCCACCTGAGTCAGAATTAGGGCAGGCATTAAAAAACAGGCAAAGCAGAGTGCAGAGGTCTGTGCTGCACTTGCCCATTGCCCACGACCCCGAGGATGCTATGTTCAACTGAATAGTGCACTGGTGCTGCCCAACTGAATATTGGGGCCTGACATGGATCCTGGCAGTGCAGGGAACAGTGCTCCCAGATATGATAGCACCAGGAGCCCTGGGGTGATATTCATCTGGCACCATGCAAATGAACCCATTGGGAGTGTGAGGTGCTAAGGGGCCATATGCATGCCCATTATAGGCTCATTTGCATGGGAAGTGATGGCAGCTTTGCACCCCTCCTGTGGCCAGCTACACCCAATCTGATCTCCATACCCATTAAAATAAATACTTCCCTGGTGCCCAATGGTCCCTCCACCCTCCAATCCTGGAGCCCATTTAAATAAACATTATGTCCTGGCATCTAGCAGTCCCCCTCCTGATCGCATCTCCAGTAGAATAAATTGATTCCCTGATGTCCAGTGGTCCCCCTGCCCTCGGATTGCTGGCCCCATTAGAATAAAATAATTCCCTGGTGTTCAGTGGATCCCCCACCCTCTGATCACTGGACCCATGAGAATAAAGTAATTCCCTTGCATCTAGTGTCCACCCTGGCCCTCCAATTGCTATCCCCGGAAGAATAAAATAATTCCCTGCTGTCCAGTGGTCCCCCCACACTCTAATTGCTGGCCCTGTATTATATCACATACTCTGGTGTCTAGTGGCATCCCTCCCACCCTCTGATCCCCACCCAGTACCAACATAAGCTTTTCCTGGCATTTAGAAGCCCCCCTGCACTGCAGGCACTGACCACCCCACCCTGCCACCCCCCTTACCTTAATCGCCAGCACCAGAGGAGTCCACGTAGTGATCAGCACAGCCCTCCTCTCACCCTCTCTGCTGGCCACCATATGCGATGACATGGAGCGCACATCCCCTGTACTGCAAAGGGAGCATATATACTGTCTGGAAAAAGAAAGGTGTACATATTTATGCACTACAGCCTCTCTTCATCTGTCATGTTCCCAAGGCCATGGATCATCTTAGTTGCACCCTGTGCTGTACTACCTCCACTTTGTTGCAGTCTTTCTTTAGGTGTGGATTCCAGTACCCTGCACTATATTACAGGTGTGGTTGAACCAGTGACTTGTACAGTGGGAGAATCACCTCATGCCTTCTACTCCGTTCCCCCCCTCCTTATACATCCCATCATTCTGCTTGTTTTGCCCACCACCATGTTGTAGTGCTTGACATTTTTAGGGTCTCCAATATCATTACCTCTATATTCTTTTCTTCTGTAGTGCTATCCAGCACCTCTATCATAAATTTTGTATTGCAACCTTGGTTTCTTTTTCCCAATGTGCAATACTTTACATTTCATAGCATTGAATTTCAGCTGCCAGATCTTTGACTAGTTCTCCAATCTACACAGTTCCTCCCTTAGTTTCTTCTCTTTTCTTCTGTGTCTACCTTTGCACAGATCTTGGTGTCATCTGTGAAAACGTAGGTCATACCCTTAATACCTTCACCTCTGTCATAGATGAATATTTTGAGGAGGACAAGTCTTAGTTCTGACCCCTGGGATACCCCAGCTTTTTACTTCCCTTACCTCTGAAAACTCCCTATTAACTATCACCCTTTGTGTTCTCCCCTCAACTAGCTCTTCACCCAATTTGCTATTTTTTCTTCAACCCGATGGTCCCTAATTTTTTGACTAGCCTTCTGTGTGGGACTGAGTCAAATGCCTAGCTGATGTCTAGGAATACTGTATCAAATGCCTGCCCCTTGTCTGCTGCTGTGGTTGCCCAATAACTCTGCAAGGGCTCATTTGCTGGTTTATTGATCACCGGTTAGTACTAAACCACAAAAAAAATAGTCATGTTGTTCGCACACAACCAGAGTACACTCCAAGGCTTCCCCCTGCAAATTCTCAACTCCCAACTGCTACCCCTTGAGGAGATGGATACTTTTAAATACCTCAGGGTCACCCTAGATGCCTCACTCAATTACTGTGAGCATATCCACCTCCTTAGCACTGCTGTCAATACCAGAATTGGCTTGCTGTACTGGTACAAACATTGTCTCCCCTGGATGCCCTCCATCTGGCTGTCGTGTCTTCTGTCCTGTCCCTCATAGACAATGGGATCCTGATCTACAGTGTGGCTGATAACACTGCCCTCCACAGAATCAGAGTGTCCCTAAATAAAGCATGCCATCTTGTCACGGGCAGTGACAGGTTGGCTCACACCTGCTCACTGCATGGTTTCACTAACTTGCTCAATTTTGATGAGAGACTTAGGTATCAGACATGCCTCATTGCTAAAAAGATCACCAAAGGACTAGCTCCCCCTGGCCTCTCTACCCTTCTGCAGTCTGCGCCCTCAGTAAAAGCCACCCGCAGCACCTCCAAATCTGCCTCCTAGTTCCCTGCTGCCGGACTACCATGGGGCAGAGATCCTTCTGTTATAGGGCCCCCCTCTGGATGAAGTCTCTTCCCAGCTCCATCACCTCAGAAAACAAGCTTGGTCACTTCAAAACCCTGCTCAGGGAACACCTCCGTTCTACTGGAGCCTGTGACTGCCACTAGCCCCCGGCTGTCATGACCTCCTCAGTTGCCCATCCCTTTCTTGAATTATTTCCCCTTTTGCCTCCAATGTGACCTATTATCTCAAGACAAAGGATCTGCATCCTGCCTAACTATAGATAGAGGCGCACCTTTACCGCAGTATATTAGTTATGTTTTCTTTTTTTTCGCTACACAATGTATGTTAATCAGTATTTAATATCTGTATATGCCTTAACTAATGTTCTGTTCTATGCCTGCAACCACTGTCTATTACATGTCACTGTTGCCCTGTAATCTTGATATTATTTACACCGTCTTTGTCTGATGTGGAGCCTTTGTAAAGGAGTCTCTGACTCAAAGGATTGTAATTCCAATATGTTTCAATAAATAAAGATTTGTCTAGAAAGACCTTCTCCTTGTGAATCCATGCTGCCTGGGGTCCTACAGTCTGTTCCCTTCAAGGAAGTCTGCCACATCCTCCCTCCATAATCCTCCCTACTACAGATGTCAAGCTAACTGACCTACAGTTTCCTGGTTCATCCCTCTTCCCACTTTTGTGCAGAGGAACCACATCCACTGTTCTGTAGTCCCTAGGGACCATCCCGTGTCTAACAAGCAACTGAAAATGTCTGCAAGTGACCGTGCTATAACCCTGCTACCTCTCACAGCACTCTAGGGTGTAAATTATCAGATCCCATAGCTTTATTTACTTGTTAGCTTTTCTAACACCCTTTTCTTCATTATTCAGATTGATCCCAATGGTCCTTGCTTCCTCCCTTCCTAATCCCACATTTGGGCAGTTGCCATCCTTCTCCTTAGGAAGTACAGAACAAAAATGATTGTTCAGTATCTTGCTTTCCCTTGTGCCTCTC
Source organism: Neoceratodus forsteri (assembly GCA_016271365.2). Lineage (NCBI taxonomy): Eukaryota > Metazoa > Chordata > Ceratodontiformes > Ceratodontidae > Neoceratodus > Neoceratodus forsteri. The sequence continues at coordinate 172,057,650 of CM028135.1, forward strand.
CTCCCACCCATCTTTTCTCTTGCATCACACTATACCCTCTTTGATCTTATGCTTCTCCAGCATATACCAGAAGAACTTCTTTTCCCCCCTTTCTTCACCCCATTTGGCAACTGGAGTTTCATCTCTGCTTCTGTCTTTTCACCTTCCTGGTGACTTCTCTTGTTGCTTCCCAATTCTTCATCTGGTCTTCCTCACTTTAACTTACCTTATACTTAAGAAATAACCTCCTTTGAGCTGTGAACCACATTGGCCACTTTACGCTTTTCCCTTTAGATATCTTTGCAACTGAGGTAGCTGACACTTCATTGACCACCTTTTAAAAAGCTTCCCACTTTTCTTCCCAGTTTTACATTTTCATTAAAATGTGGTGTTTTGGTGTTGGTCTGCTACAAGGACCTTTAACTTCTCTTCAGATCTGTCATGCCCATCTCTCGCTGCTCTGGAGGACACCTTGTTGGACCATGCGAACAACTGATGGATGCATAAAATAAATGTAGAAAAATAGAGTTTTTTCTTATGCCACAGAGACATCAGCATACCATGAGGTTCTACCTCAGATTGACCATCAAACAGATTATCTAAGGGATTTCTTAGGAGCCCCTGCTAACACAGTAATTAGCATAATTAGCATAAATAGCTACATTTGTCCTGAGCTCTTGAAGGGGTGGCAGCTAGCATTAAGCCAGATATCTAATGTGTACTCCACATCACCACTGAGACAGTGAATGTGAGCAGCACTCGAACAAAGCAGTAGCATGTTAACATTACACTAAGAAATAGTTTCTAAAAAAAAAACTTTATGTATGTAATGAAAACATTTCACCAAACATTATGAAAACCCTTTGTCAAACATTACTCCACAGCGGGGAAGGGGAGGAGGAAAGGGTCTGGACTACAATGGTGACCAATCAGAATAGTACCAGGTGGAGGGAAAACACCATAGCTACCTGAAGCTTGGTCAGAGCAAAGTAGTGCCACAGTGCAGAGAAGGCAAAGGGTAAGACAGGGAAGGGGAAGCAGCTAGGGAATACCCAGAATACAAGATAACAATGCAAAAACAGTTGCCGTACACTAATATTTATATAGCAGACATGAAATACCATCAGAAAAAGAGCACATTTGCAAAACACTCATATGTATAATGAAGACACAAAATACCATCATTAAAGAGTATGCACCACCACTGAGTCAGGTTACCAAAAGTTCAAGACCTCCGTCGACTTTTCTGGTCAGTAGGAATGGTTGTATGTATAGGTTGAACCAGTTCCTGACAGGATGGTGTGAGGTCGTCAAAAGCAACCCAAGAGTTCTGCAAACTGTCAAAGTCACACCACTTCACTCTGTGAGTCCAGAATCCATTTATGTACTTCTTCCTTAAAATCTTCTCGATCTGGTACACCGGCCTGTGTATGAGAGAGTCCTGAGAAGAAGGGTGAGGAGTCCCAGGAAGTTCATCTGGCTGATGATCAGGTAAAACAGAATCCAGCAGGAGATTGCCAGGAGTGGGAAGGTCTAACGTAACTGGTTGCAAGTTTTCAAGAGGAATTTCAGCTTCGGAGAGGATAGCAGGCTGAAGTGCAGCTTTATCACTGGGTGGACTGGGATAATCTGGAAGGGTGTTATTCAGGTACCCATGCTTCAGACGACTGATGTAGACCTTGTTGTGTACAAGCTTTCCATCAGACAGTCGTGAACTGAAGGAAGCTTTTCAATGATGAAGAAGGGACCAGTCCAAGGGTGGAGCAGTTTCTTGATGGCGCTCAGGACTAGAACAGGTCGATACAGCTAGACAATGTCCCCCACAGAAAATGAAGGCTCGTGTGACTTGGCTGCTGACATTTTCTGCATGGCAGATTTTCTCTGTCCCAGTGTGGTGATTGCAACACGTCTGACAAGTTCAAGCTGTTCCAGTGCAGGAATGATCTGTTTGCAGTGCAGTAAGAACAGCTGCGGCTGTTCAGGAGGAGTGGAGCTGAGCTGCAATCCAATGCGGCTGTCAGGGAGGGCAGATGTCAGTGTAGAGCCACATTGAAAGAGGCAGAATGGCTGGAGGTCAGAGTGTTCAACTGACTGGAGAGCAGGGGAGGTAGAGAAGTCTGGGCTCGGCTCAAGTGAGGTGAGCAGAGGCAGTCTGTGGAGGAGCTGTGGTACTGGGGATCTGAGCAAGGGGCCGAACAGATGCTTGCCATGGATTTGAGGCTGATATCTGCGGTGGTACGGAATGGCTGGAGGTAATAGAGCCCCAGTCGAGAGGCAGTGTCCATGGGGAGGAAAGAGAGAGAAAAACAGCGTTTCTGGTACAGTGTCCTTGGAAGTGGTAGGGCTACTTTGTAGAATTTTGTTTGTGTTTCCTTTTTTCTTTCTAACTGCAATCCTGACTGGGTGAGGCACTGGGTGTGTGATGCAGCTGGGAGGGATAGAGGGAGATGGCTTGACAAATGAAGCAGTTTGAAGATGGCAAAAAGTCCCACGCAGGCTTGGGCTTACCTCGAGGTGACAGCTGCTGAGGAGGGGTGCAGTTTTGTTGTGGTGCAGGTGGGGTCCTGATCTTCTTGGGTAGGAGACTGGGTACCCAGCAACGCAATTAGCAGTAGGGAGTCCATGCAGGCAGGTGAGCTAGGGTCTGGACAGAGGAGAAGGGATGCATTCTCCACCATATGTGATGTTTTGGTGTTGGTCTGTCACAAGGACCCTTACCTTCTCTTCAGATCTGCCATGCCCATCTCTCGCTGCTCAAGTGGACACCTTGATGGACCGTGTGAATAACTGATGGATGCATAAAACAAATGTAGAAAAATAGGGTTTATTCTTATGCCAGAAAGACATCAGCATATCATGAGGTTCTACCTCAGACTGACCATCAAACAGATTATCTAAGGGGTTTCTTAGAAGTCCCTGCCAACACAGTAATTAGCATAATTAGCATAAATTACTACCTGCTCCTTCTGTATCCATGCTACTGCACCAAGGGCTGGGCATCATATTTTCAAAGGGTCTCAAGTTTTTGTGACAGTTTCTGTAATTTGTGGCAGTTTGCATCAAAAAAACAACACATGCATTATTTTTGTGATACAGAAAAACACTTTTTTGGACACAACTATGTTTAATGGTCAAATGCTGTTACAACACCTAATAGGTGACCTACCAGTAGGCATGTGTGAAAAAGAAATTCCGCCAGCAAAATTTCAGCAAAAGTTGGACTTTCACTACCACGAAAGCTCAGAAATCATTTTGCCAACTTTCATGAAAATACTACCTAAAAACTGCAAAAGAAATGTAAGAATTCTGCGGGTTAATGTATTAAACAGCTTAATCTGGTTCAAGGTCAGTTGGCATTCATCTGTATCCCCCTCCCCCAGGTCGTGCCTGAAAATAAGCAGGATTTGTCTAGTGCACTTACCCAGTCAACAAAAACTAAATAAATAAACTGTGGGAAAACATTCTCCAGAACTGATCACTGTCAGTGTTCAGCTCTGCAGCTTTTTCCCCCACAGCTTACTTCATTAACCCTCCCCCCCCACACCAATTACTGGCCCCTGGTTTTCTTGTACCCCCGGCCCCATATAAAAAAAAAATTGTTGGTGTCCAGTCCCCACTCACCCACCAATTGCCCAGCCATATCAAAAATAAAATGCTTCATTCCCTGGTGTCTAGTGTTCCCCCACCCACCAATCACCCCTGCATATACAAAATTAAATATATCCATTCCTCATTTCCTGGTATTTAGTGGACCCCAACCCCCACCCTGGCAGGTAGTCCATCACCACCCCACTGCCCCCATCCCAGCCTAAAGCTGGCAACCAGCAAAGTCCTCCTCCATGGCTGGTCACCCACTGAGCTGAATGAATGAGCTCAGCTCCCAGTCATCTTACAGCACAGTTTTCAGGAGGTAGAAAAGGGGAGGAGGCTGTTCAAGTTGCCTGTGGGGGTGGTGGGATGGAGGGGATGGCATTGTGGACCCCCAACCCGTCCACCCTGTGGGCAATCGGAACAGCTCCCTCTCCTACTCTACACCCTGAAAATTGTGCTCACTGCTGTAAGATGACTGGGAGCTGCAATGAATGACAGCATGTGCTCATTCATTCCACTCAGTGGATGACCAGCTGCAGAGGAGAGAGGAGGGCTGTGCTTGTCACCCACTCTGGGTTGGGATGGGGGGAGTGGGATGGTGATGGACTACCTGCCAGGGTGGGGGGTGGAGGGTCTAATAGACACCAGGGAATGAGGAAAAGATATATTTTATTTTTTATATTGAGGGGCGATCAGCCTGTGGGGGAGGCTCTAGACTCCAGGGAATGAGGGTATTTTATTTTTTCATATGGATGGGCAATCAGCGGGTGGGTGAGAGGACTGGACACCAACAATTTTTTTTTATATGGGGCTGGCGATCAGTGGGTTGGAGAGCCACTAGACACCAGGGAATGAAGATATTATTATTCATTTATATGAATGGATGATTGGCAGCTGGGTGGGGGGACTGGACACCAATACTTTTTTTCATATGGGGCCGGAGATCAGTGGGGGGGGCACAAGAAACCAGGGGCCAACGATTGGTGGGGGGCTGTATCACTAAATAATACATTAAACTGTGGATGAGATAAATTCCACAGTTTAATGTATTCTTACGCAGTTCAGCCCAAAGATTCTGCAGAAAACAGTGGACATCCGTGGAAAATGGTTGGAAGTTTCCGATCTCACCATAGGCGAAGGTGCAAAAACTTTCATGGAATTTCTGAAATTCCGTGGAAGTTCCACCAAGGCAGAATTCGCAACTTTCACCCATCCCTACCTACCAGTGTCTACCTTTTGGAACCAGTGAGGTCCCAAATGGGACATATCTGTTTGAAAATTTGTCTCTGGGTTACTAGACTAGAAAAAATGCTTGTTGCCATATTGGTCCTTGTATGATAAGATGCACAAAATAGATGATTTAATACCTTTTATTAGACCAACATAATTTTACAGAAAAAAACTTTAAGCTTTCAAATTACACATAGTTCTTCTTTAGAAAGACTAAGACAGGTTTTTTAACAGCTCTGTTTTAAATACCCAGAATGTAAATATTTCAGATATGAATGTGACTGATTAATGAAGTAATTAGATAAAAACAACCGGGGATGAGAAAACATTCTTTAAAACTCTAGTTCTGGGTAAGTCAAATGTCACAGAAGGGATGCTATGAAAATGGAGACAATAAATTATTTGTTGTTTAATGTCTTATCAAAATGAAACTGAAGACTGCGTATCTGTGTGCGCATTCATGTGTGTGTAAGCCCTTGATGGAATTAGGGACACATTACAATTACATTTTCAATGCTGGCACTGGGTAAACATGTTTCTGTCTGTAACTATGTGTTCATTTGTCAATATCATTAGTGAATAGTAGCTTGCACTGCATAAATATGTACTGTCTATGAACTTGTGTTCATTTGCCAATATTATTTAAGCAATAATGCACGACAAGGTGTGTGTTATCGTGTAATAACATCACTCCTGGGGTGGGTTGAAGCACGAGGCAAAGCCGAGTGCTTCCACCACCCCAGGAGTGAAGTTATTACACAATAACACACACCTTGGAGTACCTTATTGCAATTATACAATGGCTCGATGTTATACAAAATAAAAAAACATTTAAAAAAGGTTTTAGTAGATTTTTAGTGTAGCAATATATCTTTGTTTCTGAAAGAGGCATCCAACAAATCAATACAGTGATGTTATTGTGTACTAACATCACTGTCTCAGGCGCACACTGGCCAATCAGAGCCCTGGAAATTTTCTTGCCATTGTATAATTGTGAACCTTAAAGCTGTAACCTGAAACAAGACTGCCTAGTAAATAGGACTCTGTAGCCCTTATGGTGTCAGTATACCAACATATGCCTGTATAAAAACATTTTCTACTACTATATAATAGATCTGTATGTGTAAATTTTAAACCTACGAAATCCCCACCCACCAGTTAAAAGCAAAACTATACACACAATCGTATAGACTAGGTAGAACCATTCTCTATAACATCATATTAGAAACACATGAAAACAAATGCCTGTCCTTTTATTGTACCACAAAGAACAAGCATTTGTCAATGCCGAACGTTCGCTAGCAGGTATTTGCAGTGGTATTTGGCACTTGGACATGGCTTAAAAAAAATCAGTGACAAAGTACAAGCATTTGTCAATGCCGAATGTTGCTTGCTTCTATGTGCTGTTTGGAACTCATTGGAGTGCAAATATTGAAAATTCGCAAACTTACGAGCCTGCGTAGGAACTGCGCAATGCACGCTCGTAAAACAGTCATTTTGAGGAATTATGTCACCAAATTTTCAACATAGCCATTTTAAGACCTCTGCTAATGAACAGTGTCACTGTGATTTTCTTAATGTGTCCCATATATTGATTTTGCACATCGACTGCGCCATTGTGTCAGTGGCTCAGTAGGCAGCACACTCGCCTCTGAGGCCGGGAGATCAGAGGGCTGTGGGTTCAGTTCCCACATCTGGCACTTGGGTTAATATCCCAGTACTGACACTGTAGTGCAGCATGAGAGGGGTGCTGCACTTCTGAGGTGCCGTCTTCGGATGAGACGTTAAACCGAGGTCCCATCTGCCTGGATTGGTGGTAGTTCAGGTGGATGTTAAAGATCCCATGGCACTTGATCGAAAAGTGTGGGGAACTTCCCGGTGTCCTGGCCAATTTCCCTCATTCACTAAAAATACCACCAACAGCTTAATCTGGTTCAAGGTCAGTTGGCATTCATCTGTATCCCCTCCCCGGTCGTGCCTGAAAATAGGCAGGATTTGTCTAGTGCACTTACCGGTCAACAAAGCTAAATAAAATAAAATAAATAAAAATAAATAATTGTCACTACATGGGCGGAAGCAGCGTTTTGGGCATGATGTGAAAAATGACAGCTGTAGTGCTCATAAGGAGGTGTGGTAAAATGGCAAAGTTGAAAATCTGGAGTGAAAATATTGAAAATTCACAAACGTACTAGCGTGCGTAGGAACTGCGCAATGCACGCTCGTAAAACAGTCATTTTTAGGAATTTTTTCACCAAATTTTCAACATAGCCATTTTAAGACCTCTGCTCATGAACAGTGTCACTGATTTTCTTAATGTGTCCCACACATTGATTTCGCACACCAACTGCGCCATTGTGCGCTACATGGGCGGAAACATGTTTTGGGTGAGATGTGAAAAATGACAGCTGTACTACTCATAAGAAGGTGCGGTAAAATGCAATGTTGAAAATCTGGAGGGGAAATATTGAAAATTTGCAAACCTTCGAGCGTGCGTAGGAACTGCGCAATGCACGCTTGTAAAATAGTCATTTTTAGGAATTTTTTCACCACATTTTCAACATAGCCATTTTAAGACCTCTGCGCTACATGGTTGGAAACAAGTTTTGGGCAGGATGTGAAAAATGACAGCTGTACTGCTCATGAGGAGGTGTTGTAAAATGGCAATGTTGAAAATCTGGAGTGAAAATATTGAAAATTCGCAAACTTACGAGCATGTGTATGGAACTGTGCAACGCATGCTCGTAAAACAGTCATTTTTAGGAATTTTTTTACCAAATTTTCAACATAGCCATTTTAAGACCTCTGCTCATGAACAGTGTCACTGTGATTTTCTTAATGTGTCCAATACATTGATTTCGCACACTGACTGCGCCATTGTGCGCTTCATGGGCGGAAACACATTTTGGGTGAGATGTGAAAAATGACAGCTATACTACTCATAAAAAGGTGTGGTAAAATGGCAATGTGGAAAATCTGGAGTGAAAATATTGAAAATTCGCGAACTTACGAGCCTGCGTAGGAACTGCACAACGCACGCTTGTTAAACAGTCATTTTAAGGAATTTTGCCACCACATTTTCAAAATAGGTGTTTTGAGAGCCCACCTTATGAACGCTGGCACTGTCATTTCATTAATCGAGCCCAAAAGGTGATTTCATGCAGTGACTGCGAAATCGCCCTTCGGGCCCGAATAACGCCATGACAGTGACAGAATTAATGAGAAGGGGTCCCAAAAACCCCATGTTGAAAATTTGGTGCAAAAATTCCAAAAAATGCCTGAGATAGGCAACAAAGTTGAAAAAACCCATCTAGCCCATTATACAGCTTACCGGCATTTCCTTAGTTTGCGGTCGGCTTTGAAGAAGTGCGAGCGTGTTTCCGATCCAGCGATGATCGTCGCCGAGCTCGGAGTAAGTATGGGAGTGAGGGGTGTGGGGAGGCAGGGTGCGCAGTGGGTGAGTGCGGATTGTGGGAGGCGGGGAGACTGCGTGGGACCGTTTCAATTTACAGGTTTATTTATTTTTTTTTTTTACTTTGGCGGGATGTTTGCCACGCTGGGGTGGGCTCCCAGTGTGGCAGAAGGATGAGCTGGGGGGCTATGGAGCTGACGGGGATTGGGTACCCCGTCGGCAGATGACGCGGGACACCCCAGCGTGGCAGCAAAGATTTGGGGGGGGCCATGATAGCCCACAGAGGTGGTTTTCTTTGAAGAGAAGACCACCACAGTCATACACAGCATTGGTGCAGATTGGTGCAGGACCACCATGCCTGCTCAAGGGAGCAGGGGATTGGTCAGGAGAGGCACACCTCCAAAGTGTCGCATTCTCCCAAGACGTTCCTTGCGCATGCCCGCAAGCGAACGTAAAAAAAGATTTTCAAACAATGTAATGTCTCATGAAGTTCATGTCCTGATTCACCCCATCCTCCACCAAATTCAAATGGAAAGTTAGCCTAACCTCACATGCTCACCTATGTAGTGTATTTTTAAAATGTCCTTTCAGAAAGGACAGAGAGGTCAGAAACAGAATGATCAGACAGAGAAATGTTGTCCCACTGGTCTTTGAATTTTTTTCTTTTTAATATCATGTCTGTGTGAGTTCATATGTGTCCAAAGAGGTTGTCCAATCTCCCCCACATAACCTGCATATGGACATTTCTTGTATTGGATGTAATAAACAACATTCTGAGATGCACGTGTAATTTCCCTGTACTATGAATTGTCTGTTTTTGGTGTATTGATAAAATTTGAAGTGGAAATGTGCTCACATGTCTTACATCTCGGACTACTGCAGGGTTTCGTGCCACGCAGTTCTCTGTAGTTGTGGACTGGTGTAAGTTTGCTCCTGTTCATCAGGTTGGATAAATTAGGAGGTTGTTTAAAAGACAGAAGAGGTAGTTCTTGGAAAATACATTTCAAGGTGTCACCTCCACAAAATATTAGTTGGAGGTCCTTAATATTTTTACATAGTAGCTCCAGACCTCGGTTAAATGTGATAACCAAGGGTATCCGATTGGTGGTAGTCTTTTCTTTGTATTGTAGTAGTTGTTCTCTTGGTATCTGCATAGCACATTTTACTGTCCTGTGAGTTTTTCTAGAGGAATGCCCCTGCCCAATAAATGTTTTTTTTGGTGTGGCCAGGTGTTTGTCTCTGTCCTCTTCACTCCAACAGATACGGTGATATTGAAGCGCTTGACTGTACATAATAGATTTTTTAATGTGCTGAGGATGATTGTTGTCTCTATGTACGGTAAATACCTTTGTCTGTCTGTTGGTTTCCTGTTAATACAGATCTGCAAGGTTCCATTTTTATGTTGGCTCGCGCTTGCATGTCAGCCAATATATTGCATTAGTAGCAGATTTGGAGATGTGGTCACTGTTGGGCTAATGCAGGGCATGCATCAGTAGGTGCATACTTCATTCCCCAATAAGCCAGCATGCAGGCGCTACACCAGAAATACATAATGTGGTGAGCACATCTAAGGAAAGGTCCGTTGCAATGAGAGCACAGCTCGTCATATGCAGTGGCACCTCCTGACGTGCTTGCCCTGGTAAAACATTAGAGTAAACATGGTGGCGCACTGCCTGCCACAATGCCGACTTCGGGGGTGCCCAATCCCCCTGTCAGCATGCCCTGACCCAGTTTATGTGCCGATGGGGGAGCCCACTCCCCGTTGGCATAATGCACTCTCCCCATTTGTTATGTGCCGAGAGGGGTGCCCAGTCCCCCTCAGCTAGCCCCCCCAAACACTCAGCTGGCACACTGGGAGCCCACCCCAGTGTGCCAAATGCCCCAGTACAAAAAAAACCATCCCGCGATGGTTTTTTTTTTTAACCTGTAAACAAAGAAACTGGTCCTCGCAGTCTGTCCAGCACCCTGCCCCAACCCGCACCCACCCTCTGCGCACCCTGCCTCCCCACACCCCTCCCTCACCCTATACTTACCTCCGGAGTCCAGCACGATGATCTTTGGTGGACCGTGAACACGTCTGCACTTTTCAAAGCAGACGGCAAACTGAAGAAATGCCGGTAAGCTGTATAATGGCATAAATAGGGTTTTTTTAACCTTGGTGCATATCTCTGGCATTTTTTGGAATTTTTGCACCAAATTTTCAACATGGGGTTATTGGGGCGCCTCCTCATGAATTCAGTCACTGTAATGGCATTATTCAGTCCTGAAAGATGATTTATGGTCACTGCGCGGAATCACCTTTATGGACCAAGTAATGAAACAACAGCGCCACTGTTCATGAGGGGGCTCTCAAAAAGCCTATGTTGCAAATTTGGTGAAAAAAATGCAAAAAATGGCTGTTTTATGAGCATGCATTGTGCTGTTTCTACTCACGCTCGTAACTTCATGAATTTGTAATATTTTCACTCCAGATTTCCAAAATTGGCATTTTCCCACACCTTCTTATGAACAGTACAGCTGTCATTTTACATATCCTGGCCGAAATGCGTTTTCACACATCCGCCACAGAATAGCGTGATCGCTGTGCAAAATCAGTTTTCAGGGCAGTTACAGAAAATGACAGTGACACAGTTCATGAGCAGAGGTCCTAAAATGCCTATGTTGAATATTTGGTGGCAAAGTCCATAAAATGACTGATTGTTGCAAATTTATAGTAACGCGGTTCCACGCACCCTTGTAACCAAATTTGGTAATATTTTCAGGCCAGATTTTCAACACTGGCATTTTTTCACACCTCCTTATGAACAGTGCAGTTGTCATTTTTCACAGCCTGCCCAAAATGTGTTTCTGCACCTGTGTTGCACAATGGCGTGGTCGCTGTGGGAAATCAACTTTTGGGACAGATTAACAAAATCACAGCACCACTGTTCATGAGGTGAGGTCACAAAATGCCTATGTTGAAAAAGAGGCAAAAAAAATCTCAAAACTAATTGGGTTACAGACGTGTGTTGCACAGTTTCTATGCATGCTCATGACTTCACCAATTTTTCATATTTTCACTCCAGATTTTCAACGTTGCCATTTTTTTTACACCTCCTCATGAACAATACAGTTGTCATTTTTCACATCCTGCCCAACATGTGTTTTCATTCCTGTTTCGCCAAATGGCATAGCTGCTGTGCAAAACCACCTTTCAGCTAACAAACTGATTGTGCAGCTCTTCATGAGGTGGGGTCACAAATAGCCTATGTTGAAAATTTGGAGTGAAAATACCAACAAACACCTACAACATTAAGGTTTCCAACTGCAACACCCCACCTTGTAGAGCCTGCCAGGCGTCAGGGTGTAACATGGGATCACTGGCTGTAATGTTCACGCCATTCTACCCTCACCCCCACCCTGCAGCCAGTGACAGGCATCGAGGTGTGTCGTGGAGTGTTCGGCCCTAAAGTTCACCCCATTCTCCTATACTGCACCTGTTTCAGCATATTTCCTTATGGAATGGTGTAAGTAAAAGGCCCAAAGACTCCAAAGCACACCACAACACTTGTCAGTGTCTACAGGGTAGGGTGAGGCCCATTCTCATATACTGCACCCGTCTCAGTGTATTTCCTTATGGAATGGGGTAAGTATAAGGCCCAAAGACCCCAAAGCACACCACTACACTTGTCAGTGTCTACAGGGTAGGCATGAGCATTATAGTTGACACCCCAGCACCTGTCAGTCTCTGCAGGGTGGGGGTGGGGTTGGCGTCAGTTCCATACTTCACTGCCATTCCTATTATGCATCTCTAACTCCTACACTACTAATGCCAATGCCAGCGAGACTACATTCGGCATTGACAAATGCTTGTTGATGCTTACTGTGATGTCCAGAAAATTCGCACTAGTGTCAGAGTACTCCAGACAAAGTTTCATGGATGGGTGGAGGTTGTTAAGTTCCTGATGAACATCTTTTTTTTTTTCTTTAAACTTTGTCTTTTATCCACCTAGCTACCCGCAGTGGCTCCACTCTTCAGGGACCCAATGAGTCCCATGTTGAAGCTTCCCCAAGGTCTTTCAGCCCGTATGGGTGCCCCGCTCTAGACCCTGAGCACTCCGGATGACCCCCCGGCTGGGGTGGAGGAGTCCCCCTAACTCCCCCAGGCTGTGATTCGGAGTGTGCACCTTGTGCTGTTGTCCTCAGGTTTCCCTGATCACCAGTGCTGGAACCCGTCCTGGCTTTTTTTCCTGCCCCCTGCGGGCGTCAGTGCACTGGGAGGGCCAATAAGATAAAGGTAGGGTGAGACATGCCTTTGCTTCGGCCCTTGGCCGATGTCCGCCCCTTCTACCACGAGTTGCTGCCTCTTACTGCACCTTCTACCCAAGTTCCTCCAGATGGCGGTATTGCAGCGAGGTCTGTAGTCCACCCCACCCCCCAGGAGAAAGAGAGCGGCCATCGAGCACTTGATCCTTCTTCTCTCCTGCTGAAGCCTGGTGGCCAGTGCTCATTCCCGAACACGGGTCGCTGACATAGTGTGAGGTATTGCAACCAGCACCTCGGCCATCAGCGCCACCGGGCCGGCCTGATGAAGTTCTTTAAGTGCGCAGGTACCCTCTGTCTAAACTATTTGTTTGTTTGAAAAGTTTCACCAGGAAGGACATCATGAATATAACAGAAATAAGCAAGTGGATTGTGTGTGCAATGTTTCAGGAAATCCTCCTCCAAATTTGCCACAAAAAAGTTGGCATACTGTGGAGCCATCTGGTTAGAAATGTGCGAAATTGGGAAATGTCGTTACACGAAATATTTTGCGGGTATGAAATGCGAAATTTCACCCACAGAAGGCAAACTTTCGCCCACGAAGTGCAAAATTTCACCCACAGAATGGAGAAATTTCACTGTTTCAAACAAAATTGTGCATTTCATGGCGAAATTTCACTTTCTACGGGTGAAATTTCTGAACTTTGCACCCTGCAAAAAATTTTGCAGAACTGTGGAATTTCACAAAATGTTTTGCATGGTAAAATTGCCAATTTAGCAACAATTTCACTGACAAAATTTAATTTTCCAATATCTCTAATCCTGGTGCCCATTGCTGTTCCCATAGTTTGAACATAATGTTTTTCATTAAAACTGAAGTTATTGTGGATCAGAAAAAAATTCACTAAGCTGCTTAATGAATTTTGGATGATATGTTGTGGTGTTGTGTCCTTCCTCTTGTAGGTATTTAAGACAGGCCAAAATGCCAACAGTATGTGGAATATTAGTGTAGAGGGAGGTTACATCAATCACGGCTAAGACGGTAATAGGTGGTATGTCCCTAAATCCAGACAGTTTACACAAGAAATGTGTAGTGTCCTGAATATAGCTGTCCCTTTCTATGACAAGTGGTTTTAAAATGGTTTCTATAAAGCCAGAGCTCCCCTCGGTCAAGGTACAATTACCAGATATTATGGGGCGGATTCACAAAAGTCAAACACAAGCTGCAACATTGGCAGCTTGTGCCAACCGTCCTCACGACCTGGACCCTCGCTGGATTCAGCATCAAACTGGGTGCAGGGGACTGCAGCTTGCAGCATCTGTCCAACAAAGGCGCAGCCCCAAGAATGCTGCAAGTTGCTTGAGGACTGACTGACGATGAATCGCCCAGTGAGGCGTGGCAGTTGGTCGTGTCCCCACCCAGATCTGTCTATCGCCCCCAAGTCCTGAACCCCAATAATCATTATGAAAGTCATATGGGCTATCTAACCCCCAGCCCGATCACAAATCCACTGCCCAGCCCACAAAATACCATCCTGTAACACTGTTGCTCAAACCGAACAATTGAAACTGGCATACACAATATAGCTCCTGGTAGTCTAGTGGCCCCACCTTCCCCCAATAGTGCCCAGCCCACCCGCTTCCCACCCACCCATACCCAGTCGGTGGACTTGGCACAGCCCACCTCTCACCACCGCACTCCAGCCACCGACTAGCTTTGCTGGGAGTGCATACAGTAAATATACTGTACATCTTAGTGAATGACAACAGCTGTCATTCACTGACCGCATAAATTTATTGCGACTCCGGCATAGCTCAGTCGAAGGCTGGCAGTGGTGCTAAGAGGTGGGCTGTGCCAATCGCCAACTGGGTATGGGTGTGGGGGTGCGGGGTGGGCTGGCACTGTCGGGTGGGGGGCTACTAGACAACCAGAGCTATATTGGGTATGCCAGTTACGATTGTTTGGTTTTGTAGTACCAGGGTTACTGGATGGCATTTCGCGGGTGGGGAAACTGGATTGGTGATCAGGCTGGGTTGGATAGCCCATAAGGGCTTCTTTATGATAAATATCGGAGTTCAGGACAGAGGAGGATCGGACAGCCCATACGGACTTCTTTATGATAAATATTGGGGTTCAGAACAGAGGGGGTCCGCAAGCCCATATGGGCTTAATGTACCACATGCATGGGGTACGGGGCTGTTGGGGGGCTGTAGTCCACAAGGGCTATATGTTGAGCCACAGTGGGGGCACATTGGCAACCGCCAGTGGTCGGCAAAGAACACTTACACCAGCTCATAGCTGGCATAAATGTTCTTTAATGGATGTCCACCGTGGGTTGTTTCTGAATCCCATTTTGGGGACTTGGCAGCCGCTCTTCCTGAATAGATCACAACTGTTGCCATAAACACCCTTACGCCATGTCGCAAGGGGGTTTATGGCGCATAGGGCCACTTGGGCGCAGGCAGCCTGCAACTTGTCGCAGACTGCTTTGCTGAATCCCAAATGTTGTAAGTCATGTCGCAAAGTGCTACTTGCACCATTTTGTTGGACGCAAGCCACTTTGTGACATGCCTAGCCTATTGTGAATCCGGCCCTATAGATCTCCCTTGCTTCCCAGTTTTATGGATCTTTGGCAACATGCAGAATGTCCCTGGCCTAGGTTCATCTGGAATGAGATCAGTTACTCTGTCTTGGACATGCTTAGGAAATGATTTGATTATGTCCCATAGTTCCCTGGTGTATTGTGCAGTCGGGTACTGGCCAGTTCTCTGTAGTAGGTGTGATCTGCTAATTGTCTGTTAGTTTCATTGACATAATCTTCACAGTTTAAGATCACTACTGCAGAACCTTTATCAGCTTTTTTTATAACAATATTATGGTTAGATTTCAGTGAGTGTATTGCTCTCCTTTCCAATTGGGGAGAGGTTATAGCGGATCTGTTTTTGCTTGTTCAGGATATGGCAACTGACGCTCTGGCAAAAACACTGAATGTAAGTGTCCAGGTTAATATTATGCCCACTTTGGGGGGGGGGGGGTAAATCAGATTACTTATTTTTTTTCTCCAGGGAATTTCCGATTTCTGGGGTATCTTTCTTGTGAAAAGATTCTTTAAGTCTCAGTCTACGGAAGTGTTCTTTTAATTTTGCACAAAACGGTATTTTGCCAAGTAGTCTTGTTGGGCAGAATGTGAGTCCCTTAGAAAGTACAGTTTAATTCTTCAGTAGCCAGTCTGTGGTTAGACAAATTAACAACATAGAATTGTTTATCAGCATTACCTTGTTCTACATTATTATCGTTTTATTTACTCTTATTGAGAACTATCGCATGTTGGAGGTTACCCAACTTCTTGTTCTTTATGAACATGGCTCTCTAAAGTTTTCAGATAGTTCCTGTGGATCTCTTTCAGGAGTTCTGGTTTCGGCCTAAGAGTCCTTCCCTCTAGTCTCGCAGAAAGCCTCTCAAACTCTTTTTCCAATTGAACGTTTTGAGAGTATGTTCTGTGAATGAGGTGATTTCTTAGTTTCTCAGAAGTCTTCTGACAGATGAGTAATAGATGAGCATATTAGGTTAGGCTTATTTTGCTTTTGAATTTGGCGGAATGCGGGATGAATCGGGGCACGAGCTTCATGACACATTACATGGTTTGAAAATCTTTTTTTCTCAGAACAATACATGGACAGATATTTGTTTTCATGTGTTTCTAATATGCCTTTATAGAGAATGGCTCTACCTAGTCTATATGATTGTGTATGTATAGTTTTGCTTTTAACTGGTGGGTGGGGATCTCGTGGGTTTGAAATTTACACATACAGCTCTGTTATTTAGTTTTAGAAAATGGGTAAAGGAAAACTCTTATCCTGATTGGCTGAAACAGCCTGGCACCCGGGCTGTTATTTCTTAACAATGGCCCAGTTCAAAACAAGTGCCAGTTCAGTGTGCCCTATTACCAAGGGTATCCTTGGGCTTTCTGAATGCTGAAACTTCCCACCACCTGGTTCAAGCTACCTTCTTATCTTTAATAGATTATGTGGACCTCCTCTACAGCCACTGCATTGCCTCTGCACTGGTTAAGTTGGACACCCTCTACCACAGAGCTATCAGGTTCATTACTGGCCTGCCACTTTCCACACACCACTGCTCCCTGCAGTCATCGTTAGGCTGGACTTCCTTTCACTATAGAAGGAATAGAAAAGCCGCCCTATGGGCCTTCAGAGCAGTGACCGACAAGCTCCCCTCATATGTCTCAGATTGTATTCCCCGGAGTGTGTTAGGCACCTACACTCTAAGGAGCGATTCCCTAACTGCCCTCCAAGTTCCAAGGGTCAACACTCGTTTTGGCAAAGCTGCTCTAAGCTTCTCTTTACCCACATTGTGGAACAGTTTACAAAGGAACTTGAAGCTGAGCTGCCCTGCTAGCCTGAATATCTTCAAGGCGCTCTACGATCGCTACATGAAAGCACCTTGCAAATGTTTTCCTCACTGCTAGCCCACTAATTCCACAATGCCCCTTTCCATCCTGACACTCGCCATGTTTCTACCCCTGGCTCTCACTCTTTCCCTACTAACTCTTCCTGCTGCACCCACCCTTCCCTGTCTGCTCCAGCCTGGCTAAAGTCCCACCCCATCCATAGTAGTGTCCCAATTATCTACCCCTCCTCCGTAATTATCATAATAAACAAGTACATGACAGCCATCGTCACTTTCTGTGGTTTTAGCCCAATTTTTCCCACAGTAGTCGGTAATATATCCCTCCTCTTCTTTACCTCTCTAACCTGCCACCCCATACACGGCCTCTTTCCCCAATATAAGTAGTTGCCGGCTGCCTCACTCAAAAGATCTCTGCTTGTAACCCCTGTATGCCTATGGTTGATTGTACATCTGCTGACTTCTTCAATTGTAAAATAATGCTGTTTTTTTTTTATTATTTATTTCAACCTTGTACTATATATACTTCCTTGTATATTATTGCTTTTTGTATACCTGCTTCTGTACTGTACTTTGATGTATTCATGACCAGGTCCACCTTGCAAATGAGCCTTGCTCAATGGTGCCCGCCTGGATAAATAAAGATTTTGATTGATTGATTTTTTTTCTCACTCGCTAAGTGAGCCATAATTAATGGCTCGACCGATCTCTTTCCATTTCTTTTTCCCCACGGCATCATCTTCAGAATATGTAAGCAAGCCACGATATTTTTTAGAAAGAAGCTGAACTGCAGAATTTCAACAAATAACTTCAGGGTGAAACAAATAGTGGAGGCATTGACACTGTCTATGAAAACAACAGGACTTTCCTGATTTTCCGTACCGCAGATGGACATCCATCTCCGATACAAAAAGCCAAGAAAGTCCCTCTCCTTTCATGTGCAGTACTGGTACGGGAGCTACCACTATTTCGCTACTCCACAGCAGTTTGGAATAAACGAGCACCACGCTATTGAAATATCTCTCCCAATACTGTTAACAAAGTGTATCCATACCAGAAAAACTCTGTTAGTGTCACCTGGAACCAAATGAAATCAACTGCTTTCCCCACCACATTCAGTAACCCAGACACGCACAGCTGCACACACCGCGGCCACAGTAATAAAAGAAATTCCGGCTCCCCCTCCGCATTTCTAAACTACAGTCTCGAGTTGCACAGAAATCCATCATAATGGCAATGCAGGCAGAGGAACTTTTTTATTACAACACTTACTGTAAAGTCATTTTTCTTTAACAATTTTTTTATTAAACTATTTTTTTTCACAGTACCCATTTTCTAAGTGTAATAAGACCCTCCAGGGTGGCGGTTATGGGATATAATGGACCTTCCAAGGGCTATAAGACCCTCTGCCTGCAGCGTCGGGCCTCATTATGCCCCTGGGCAGTCCGTTATATTCCAATAATCCCCACCCTCTTGGGTATTATTACTTACATAGAAAATGTTTTTATACAGGCATATATTGGTACACTGACACCATAAGGGCTACAGAGTCCTATTTACTAGGTGATCTTGTTTCAGGTTACAGTTTTAATGTTTGCAAATAATAATGACAAATAAACAAAAGTTTATAGGCGGTACATATTTATACAGTGCAAGCTGCTATTCACTAATGATATTGACAAATCAACACATAGTTACAGACAAAAATATGTTTACCCCATGCCAGCACTGAAAATGTAATTGCAATGTGTCTCTAATCCCATCAAGGGTGCGCGCACACACACACACACACACACACACACATATGCGTACACATGGCTCAATTCTCAAAGCTCCCAGCATGGTGCAAGGGGCTTGCACCACAAAGAATGGTGCAAAGTTTCCCTTGCGTGAAAAGATGCACCAGGAGCAATTCTCAATGGCAGGCTGTATCAACCAGGAGGGCTGCCTGCCCCAAATGGGGCCTGCACCACCCGTACGCCCAAAAAGTGGCTGCGCCATTGTGTTAGAGGGCTTGCTGCAGACATACTGTAGCCTGCCATATCCCCTTATACAAGATTCTCAGGACTGTCCCAGAGGGAGATATTCAATCAATCAATATCTTTATTTATCCAGACAGAACATCACTGAGCATGACTCATTTACAAGAAGGTCCTAGAGTAAATACTCATCAAGAATTAACAAATCAACAGTCTGGTATAGACATAAGTACATTGACAGACAGCGTACAAGTATTTACATTAACATGGCATGGCATAACAGCATTATGGTAGACAGAAGAGCACAAAAGTGGCATATGTTACAGGCAAAGTGCAAAGGCAGGCAGTATACAACAACATACCAATTTTATACAAGACAGATATACAAAGGGCAATAATAGATGATTTTCATATTGACTGAGAAGTTTGGTATAATAAAGCATAGCATAGCCTTTGTGAAGTATGCGCACCAAAGACAGTATGAGCACAGGGTGTGCACAAGTTAGAAGAAGTAGGCAAGGGTTAGTAAAAGGATGTAATACTTGGGGTGGAATGGGGGAGAGGTGAAGGTACCTACAATTCTAAGTACCCTTAGATCAGCCAGGGCTCCTCTAATGGTACTTGGAAAATTCCTCTGAGAGTTGACCTGTTGCAGTGTGCCATGGTCCCGCCCTCCCCAGCCCCAATGTCTCTGGTGATTCAAATATAGTTATATTCCCCTTCAGTGGTTGTATAGTGCCTCCCGCCCCAATCCCTGATGCTGATGGAGATTTAAATATAGTTATATTCCCCTTCAGTGGTTGTGTAGTGTCCCTCACCCCAATCCCTGATGTCGATGGAGATTTAAATATAGTTATATTCCCCTTCTGCGATGGTATAGTTGCCCTCCCACCCTGATCCCCGATGTCGCTGGTGATTTAAATATAGTTAAATTCCCTTTCTGTGGTGGTATAGTGGCCCCCCGCCCCAATCCCCGATGTACCCCATGATTTAAATATTATACTGTACCCCTTCCCTGGTGGTATAATGATTGCCCTGCCCTGATTCCAGATGTTGCTGGTGATGTAAATAGACATATTTATCCCTTCCCTGGTGGTCTAGTGGACCCCCACCCCAGCAGGTAGTGCCCACTACACTGCTCCCCCCACCCTAAACTTAGAGCCAGCAACCGGCACAGCCCTCCTCTCATCACCACGGCTGGCTGCCAACTGACCTGTCAGTGGGTGTGCTCAGTGGTGAAAAAAGTGATCGGTGACATTGCCGATTGGCACCTTAATTGTCTGGCACCGGAACACTGGCACATACTGAGGATGGAACCCCTTTAAACAACCTCCTAATGTATCCAATCTGATGGCCAGGAGCAAACTTACACCAGACCAAAACAACAGAGAACTGGGTGGCACGAGACCCTGCAATAGTCCTAGATGTAAGACATGTGAGCACATTTCCACTTCAAATGTTATCAATACACCCCAAAACTGACAATTCATAGTACAGGGAAATTACACATGCATCTCAGAATGTTGTTTATTACATCCAATGCAAAAAATGTCCACATACAGGTTATGTGGGGGGAGACCAAACAACCTCTTTGGATACATATGAACTCACACAGACATATTAAAATGAAAAAAATTCAAAAATCAGTGGAACAGCATTTCTCTCAGTCTGATCATTCTATTTCTGACCTCTGTCTTGATTCTGAAATGACATTTCAAAAATACACTACATAGGCAAGCATGTGAGGTTAGGCTAATTTTCCTTTTGAATTTGGTGGAGGATGTGATGAATCAGGACACGATCTTCATGACACATTGCATCGTGTGAAAATCTTTTAATTTTTTGGGGTACAATACGTGGACAGATATTTGTTTTCATGTGTTTCTGATATGTCTTTATAGAGAATGGTTCTACCTAGTCTATATGCTTGTGTATGTATAGTTTTGCTTTTAACTGGTGGGTGGGGATCTCATGAATTTGAAATTTACACATGCAGATCTGTTATTTAGTAGTAGAAAATGTTTTTGTACAGGCATATGTTGTTACACTGACACCATTAGGGCTAGAGAGTTTTGTTTACTAGGTGATTTTGTTTCAGGTTACAGCTTAACGTTCACAAATAATATTGACAAATGAACACAAGTTTATAGATGGTACATATTTATACAGTGCAAGCTACTATTCACTAATGATATTGACAAATGAACACAGTTACAGACAGAAACATGTTTACCTATTCCAGCATTGAAAATGTAATTGTAATGTGTCTCTAATTCCATCAAGGGCTTGCACACGGACACACACACCCAGTCTTCAGTTTCAATTTGATAAGATATTAAACAGCAAATAATTTACGGCCTCCTTCATAACATTCCTTCTGTGACATTTGACCTACCCAGAATTAAAGTTTTAAAACATGTTTACTCATCTCTAGTTGTGTTCTTATCTAATTACTTCATTAAACCTTCACATTCATGAGTAAAATGTTTAAGCTCTGGATACTTAAAACAGAGCTGTTAAAGAAACCTGCCTTATTCTTTCTGAAGAACTACTGTATATGTAGTTTGAAAGCTTAAAGTTTTTTTCTGAAAAATTCTGTTGGTCCAATAAAATGTATTAAATCACCAATTTTGTGCATCTTAGACTAGAAAAAGTAATATTACAGTTACATACACAAGGGTGTGGAGTGCACATATGTAGAACTTAAACTGAAAAGAAAAAGAAATATGAGCCTCAGATAACTACATTTTCATACACAAGGGTGTGGTGTGCACATAAATGGAACCCAGACATCTCATATACTGTATGTGCACACCACACCCTTGTGTAGGAAAATGTAATTATATGTACAGTACCAGGTTGTGCATTAAAGAGGAGTAAGGTGTGTCTGGGAGTCCAAGGTTTCCCATTGCCTTGCTGGTGGAGCTGGTAGTGCAACTGGAACAATATTTTGGGTGACATGGGTTCAAATCCCATTTAAGACACTTATTTCTTTCTGTCTTCTGTTTGTTTGGGTTTAATATTACAGTTACTAGCTACAAAAAGCTAGTCGTACTGCCCAGCATTGTAGGCATGTTGGCTCCAGCCAACTCATGTTAGGAATGCTGGGGTATTTTGGCAGCAATCTATTTTTTCTGTTCTGCCATGGAGATGTTCCAGGATAATGCTTTCATTACAGCCTACTCTTTCGGACTTCATGAGTAACAGATGAAGTAACCACCATGAGAACCACCCACTAATGACTATCACTGTGCTTTAGCAAGGATTTATCAACCAGATCATGCCTCTGCTGAAAATATCAATGTACACACAGTTCTGTCATGTATACCTAATGCAGCACTGTGCTGCGGAGAGGCGGACAGGCGGACAGGGAAGGAAAACCCCATCTGAGATATAGAAACCAGACCTTCTGGCTGAGTTTACATTTCCATTAGGAGGATGATGCTTGTAACCCCCATCCCCCTCAAGTTATCACAGAAGGATTCCCTGATTGTACAACACCTTCTGTCTAAGAAGATGACTTCACTCATGATTAATATATTAACCTTTCCAGCTGTCTGGGAAAAAAGTCTGTAACTAATAGGTGCCTTAGTACTAAGTTTTTCTCTGTAAACAAGAATTAAGCATGCAGTCAATTCCTATTAGGATGAGGTTTGGTTTTCTATACAGAAAATGTTTTGTAAGAAGTTTCCCTCTGTGTACAGTTACTTGGCAGGACAGTGTCTCATACAAGGGAGAACATGGTTTGCATAAGAAGCCAATGCACACTTCTGAATGACATCTGTTGAACAGTTAACTATATTAGATGGTTTGATTCTGCATGGCCTGGCAGTCATTTCTACTGGTATGCCTTTCAACTGGCATAGAATATGTTTTTTTTTACAGTCCCTTCTGTATAATCTGTACCTCAAAGGGCTATACAAAGCAAAGATTTACAATACTTACTGGTACTAAAAGGACTCATGCAGATGACAAGCATGGGAGTCATTAAAGAGATTTTCCAGCTCCCAGCAAAATACACATAGGTGGGGTCAGCAGAACTCCGTTTTGCAACAATTCAAAAGTTTTGGATTTCAGGACAATCAGTGTTTCGCTACGGAAGACATTTTTATGTTCACCGTGAGCGCACTGAGATGCAGCAAACGTTTTGCGGTATGGGTGCGTTTTGAGATGTGTGGCAGTATGGTCCAATGCAGAGTGGGCTGCAAGGGGCATGAGAGTTTTACTCCAATTATGAGGCAGGCAGAGCATGACAATGTTGTTGCTAGGTCTGGGGAAAGTGTGTGGACTTGAAAGAAAAGCGTCAACCCTATCAGCGGTGCGCTAGTTCCTGTGATGTGCAGTGCCAATATGAACAGCTGATCTGTCAGTATCCTCCCCAACACTCATTTGCATGTAGAGGCTGGCTACGTATGGCAATGATGGCTGTGGATGGTTGTTCTACAGTTGTGCAGTGTAATGTCTCGTCCCAGAAATGATTATGGTCTGATTTCAGAATTTTCTTATGAAATCTAATGACTTGATCAAATGCACATCTGTGTGAGATTTTCACTCAGATTAAAGAGCTCGAGCATGAATGGGAAGAACAAGCTGTCAAGAACAACTTTTTTTTTTTTAATGAGTGCCACTGTGTTTCTGTTATGCCTACCTCCACTATTCTTGTTTCTTTGTAACCTGGTGCATTTTTAAACATTATACCCTCTTTTAGTCACTAGGATTAGCCTTTCTAAAGGCTTTTCTGATATATTTAGGACATTTAGCAATAACACAAAACCAGAAGCAGTGCGATCACGCGCTTCTGGTTTTCGGCCATAAAACAACTAGCACTAGTGAGCCGGTTGAGCATGCGCAGAGATGCGTGCAGAGACGTGTCCACCAGGGACATCAGGACGAGGACACCAGACCCTTCAGCACTCAAGTAAGATAATAAAACCAAAAAAAGGGGGGGGGCTTACTGAGAACAATACTGACTATTGTATATTAGTCAGCATGAAGAAAGCAAATAAGTTATGTTCATCTTGCCAAATGTATACCACTGGCAAACAAGTGCCTAATTTTGTTTGTGACAGATGTATACTGGTTAAACACCTGCCGGATGAAATTAAATGTTTACAGGCTAAAGAGACATTAAGCTCTGAAACTGAAGCCCTGGAGGACTACATAGACCATATGTCACTTTAAGTAGAAACAAATACTTCCACCACAAAACACTTGAAGAATACTTTTTCCTACGAACCACCCTTAAACATTTTTCCAAGTCCAAATCCAGTAGTGCAACCAATCACTACCTCTACTCCCTCTACTACTGCCATTAATAATTTAAGTCTGCACCACAAAGAAACAGATGTTTGGACAAAAATGCCCAGAAAAAAGTATCAAAAAAAGAAATTACTTATCTCCCAGTACGCATACAATTCCAACTTATAACTCATTTGAACATTTTTTCCAAAAGACCGTTGAGGTACCAGATGATAAAGTAGGAGTACACAGTAACACCATATCGAAGGTTTCAGTATCTTTACTGCAGTTGAATGCACAACAGCTTTACACCTTTTCCACACATGGACCTGATAATAATGTCCTTGAATACAACATGCATTATGTTAATAAAGGACCAAATCCTCAGCTTGATAATAACACATGTAATAACTCAACAGCCAAACCTTTCTTGGCCACCATCCCTCAGGCCACTACTTCAGTATCTTTTTCTTTACCAAATCAGGCAGTACCAAGTACAAAACAACAGGTATTTGTCCTTGGAGATTCTATTATAAAATATATTGACCGGACAGTATGCAACCCCGACAAAGAACACCAAACCTGTTCCAGCTACAGAGGGCCAAAAATTGCAGACATATTTTCAATGATTAAACTTGTTTTATCATCAGCTGATGAAAACCCTTTAGTGACTATCCATGTAGGAACCAATGATGTTGGGAGATCTCATCTCCAGCAAATTAAACAGGACTAAGTCGCCCTATGCAATGTCTTAACAGAATGTGGCTGTAGCTTATGTATCTCTGAAATTTTACCTGTCCCAAGAGCCACTAGATACATCACCACCAAAATAAAAGCTCTGATTGAGTGACTCCGTAAATGGTGCTATTGGCAGGGAATAACTTGTCTGACACACAGAGGAATTTGAAGATGGACCATCTTTTTATAGCTGGGATGGTTTACATCTCAGCAGAAGGGGAAGTACTGTTCTAGGGCATAAGATAACCTCCCTCATAAATAAACATTTAAACTGATACATAAGGGGGAGACTGGGGCACCCCCACATCCCTTATTACTAATCTCAGTCTACAACATAGTACTAATTTAAATATTCGAGCTTTGAATGCACGATCAGTGACTATTTCCAAGCATGCTGAGCTTGTAATATTGGCTCAGTCTTTAGATCAAGCTTTAATAGCCATTACTGAAACTTGGGGTAACTCAGACAAAAAATGGACTGTAGAAATTCCTGGCTTTAAGCACTACTATAGAAGAAGAAAAAGAAGAAGAAGGAATAATAATAAGCATTTATATAGTGCTTTTCATACATCCAAAGTGCTTTACAAGCAATGCTAGACTGGTAGTGAAGTGACCGAATGTGTGGTGGCAGCCATATTGCACATCATCACCCACACACAGCCTGGATAATTGCATGAACTGGTTTATGGGAAGGGGAATGTTGTCCAGGACACCGGAAATGTTCCCTACTCTTTTGCAAAGAGTTCCCTGGGTTCTTTACTTCCACCTGGACACCCACCAGGACAACACCAGGATGGGTAGAAGGGACCTTGGTTTAACTTCTCATCTGAAGGACGGCTGTACCCAGCAGTACAGCACCCCCCAAGACTGCACTCGGATGCCAGCGATTTTTAGGTGCAAGTCCAATCCCAGTGTGGGACGAGAACCCATGACCTTCTGGTCCAGAGGCGAATGTGCTACCAACTGAGCCACGCTGACACCAACCTGTAGAAACAGAGAGGACTCAAGAAAAGGGGGGGGGTCAGTTTCTGTGTAAGAGAAGACATCCCCTCTTATGAATCAACAATTAAAGTAAATACTGAAAGTTTATGGGTCTATATTAGACCCACGGGTACCCCCCAGCTACTTACTGGGACTTGTTACCGACCACCTTCCTCTGATATAAACCAGACTAGACAGCTAGCAGATGAGATCACCCAGATAGTGCATAAAGACTCAGTCCTCATATTGGGGGACTTCAATCTTCCCACTATTGACTGGAACACCTTATCTGGTATTAAGGAACATGATGAACATATTCTTTTGGCTATTATTAACTTAGGTCTCAAGCAAATAGTCACAGAGCCAACAAGGGGAACAAACATACTAGACCTTGTTATAACAAACCTAGAGACTCTCACATCTGATATTAGGATCTTAAACCCATTAGGCAATAGTGACCACATGACTATATCCTTTTCTATACAACTTCCTCTGCAACCTAAAACTAACAAATTAAAAATAAAACAATATCATAATGCAGATTTTCATAATATTAATGGTTCTTTAAAGTCCCTTAATTGGGAACAGCTACTCTCTCCACTAGAAACTGAAGAAACCAGGGAATTTTTCAAGACAAAAATCCTTCAACTTGAAAAGCAATATGTACCAAAAATATAAGTATAATAGCAAAGGCAAGATACCACCTTGGTTTAATGGAACTATTAAATGGTTAATATCACATAAAAGTAAACTATTTTCAAACTTAAAGAATTGCCCATTAGACTAGAAAGATATGGCCTTAACAAAATATAGGAAGGCAGTCAAAGGACTAAAAAAAACAAATCATTTTAACTAAATGCAACCTGGAATTTAAAATAGCACATACAAAAGACTGCCATAAGGCACTATACTCTTATCTAAATGGGAAAACGGGTAATAACAACCTGATTGGTCCACTGGTCACCAACAACATAACTATAACATCTGATAGTGAGATGGCTACTGAACTAAACAAGTATTTTTCAACAGTTTTTGTCCAGGAACCAACTATCACTCCACCTAAAGAAATAGTATCAAAGATAGAAGTACGTAAAATCACCTTACAGGATACACAGGGGGTACTTGACTCATTAAAACAATATACGAGCCCAGGCCCAGACAATATAAATTCCAAGTTTCTTATAGGGACAAAAGATTCAATTATCTTACCTTTAACAATTATCTTTAATAAATCCCTTTGCAAATCCTCAGTCCCTGTTGATTGGCATACAGCCACTGTTACATCTATTTTTAAACAGGGTTCCCATTCAAAAGTTGAAAACTATAGACCCATTAGCCTCACTTCTATACCGTGCAAATTAATGGAAAAAATTATAAAACAACTTGAAAGCGAAATGGTTACTTTAAACATCAATCATGATTACAAACATGGGTTTAAACCAGGTTTTTCCTGTACTACGAACTTGCTCTGCTTCTATAATCATATCAGTTATAATCTTGATTGTAATATACCCATGGATGTCATTCTTTTGGACTATAGTAAGGCATTTGATAAGGTATCGCATGTCATCTTGATCAATAAATTGATTCATCTAGGTTTCTCATCATCCATTATTTCATGGATAGACAGCTGGTTGGGAAATAGGACTCAGAGGGTAAGAGTTAATGGTGCAATGTCTGACTTAGGTGAGGTGACTAGCCGGGTTCCTCAGGGATTGGTCCTGGGTCCTACTTTGTTCAACTTGTTTATTAGTGATATGGATATCTCAGCCAACAATTTTATGGTTAAATTTGCTGATGACACCAAACTTGTGGGTAAGGTTAATAACCAGAATAATAGTCATAACCTAAAGCTTGATCTAGCCTCAACTGAGAACTGGGCATTTAATAATAGGATGTACTTCAATGGTTCTAAATGTGTATTACTTCATCTGGGAAAAAACAACCCCAGACAAACTTATCTCCTAAATAATACCACTATTAGGACCTGTAACATAGAAAAAGGTTTAGGAATATTAGTAAACGATAAATTATCTTCCACTTCTCACTGCTCCAGAGTTGCAAACCAAACCAATGCGCTACTTCGTAGGATTAACAAGACATTTATTTCCAAAACAGAACAATGACTCATAACTTTGTATAGGTCACATGTTAGGCCCCATCTGGTCTATGAATCCCCGTTTTGGAGTCCTTATTTAAAGACTAATATTAATAAAATTGAACAAGTTCAACAAAGAACTACTAAACTTGTCCCCCACCTTGTTCATCTTGATTATGATACCAGACTTAAAAAAACAGGACTCCATTCACTTAAACGGAGACGGATCAGAGGTGACCTATTGCAGTTGTTTAGGATTCTGGAATCTCCTGCTCAAATGACAATATGTGGTATTGCTAACTCGTCAAGGACAATTGTGGCCAGACTCCACAATAAACAACTAGAAATAAAAAAAGCAAATAATAACAAGAGACTAAATTATTTTTCCATTAGAACACCTAGAATATGGAACACACTATCACAGGACATAGTTGATTCACTAAATATTACAATATTTAAGAATAAACTTGATAAATGGATGGAAGATCAGAATTTGGGTTAAATGTTCCATGTATATGGAGGACAATCTCAATTGGCAAACCGCCTCCTTTTGTCCTATAAACCAAGTTACCAAAGGGATGAATGTTCTTAAGCAAAACATTCCTGATGAAGAAATATGTAAAGTTCCTCAGACTGCCTATATTTAGTAAAGCAGCATTTCTGTGTTTTCTCAACTTGCCTGACTGGAGAGGGTACTGCAGTGTCTAAGCATGTCAATCGTGCAGACAAGGATGGCTTACCTATTGTCACTAAATTGTAAGTATGAAGAGTTGGTAAAACAAAAAACAATCACAGCACTCGGAGAGGAAATAAATAGATAACTGCATGACAACAGGTAAGCCATCCTTGTCAGCATGATTGACATGACTAGATGCTGCAGTGCCCGCTCCTGTCTGGCAATTTTGCTTTCTTTCTGTTTTTTTTTTTTCATTTGGGAAAACACAGAAATACTGCTTTAGTAAATGTAGACAGTTAGAAGAACTTCTCATATTTCCTCAACAGGAATGTCTTGCTTCGGGACATGCATAGCAGAAACACAGTAGCACTCAGTAACAAACTCTTGCCAGAGCTGATAGGGCTGTGAAGAGCTACCAAATCACCAAAGTAATTTTCTTGTTGGTGCCATATAGTGTTGTTTAGTCACAATCATCACAGTACTCTCGGATCCAAATAACCATCTTCCTGTAACAAGCCCTCATTCTTGCTGTATTCTCCCTGTAGAGGCAGCATCAAATCCCTGTATAAATCTCCGTAGATTTTTCCATAAGCCCTAGTTCCTTATTTGTGACTTTGTTGTTTATTTAACTGTAATATGTTGGCAGCCTTTTATCAGGAAAAGGGCTCTGATTTGCTGTTAGGTATTAAAATTATACAGTATGTCAAGATGGCCTTTGAATGATTTGGAATTATATGGAATCCATAAGGCATAAAGGGGGATTTATTTATTCATTGAATTTTGTTGACTGGGTAGGCCCACTAAGACTAGAAGTCCCTTTTTCGGTGTGGGGGGGGGGCTTACAGTTGGTAACCAACTGAAATTGTAACATGGCATAAATCCTCACTTGAACCAGATTAAGCTGTTGGTGATATTTCTAGTGAATGGGGGAAATTTGGCCAAGACACCATGGAAATTCCCCTACTCTTTTTGACAAGTGCCATAGGATCTTTAACATCCACCTGAACAGGCAGACAGAAAAGACAGGAGCACCCCATGCTGCACTACAGTGTCAGTATTGTGATTTAAAGAGCCATCAGAGCCAAATCAGGCAGACAGGAAAATAAAATAAATTTTAAGAAGTAGTCAGTTATAAAATGTTATTTCTGAAGTACCTTTTTTACCTTTTGCCCATCAGAGGGTCTTCTATGTCATAATGTTGTGGTGGATGTGTGGAACAGTTCTTAGCATAGCAGCTGACATATCTAACTCTACTGCCCCCCCACTACATCATCAGCATTGTGATTTCACTGACAGTGAAATCACATGAGAATTACCTAGCAGTCACCGAATTGCTGTTCCTAAGTAGCAGTGATGTCACAGTCAGTGAGGTCATGATGCTGGTGATGACATGGGGGCAGTATAGCTAGCTATGTCAGCTGCCACACAGAGTGCTATTCCACACATCACACACATTAACCCCAGGTAAACAATCTTCTAATTAAACAAAGGGAACAAATAAAGTACCTCAAATATAAAAGGTAATGGTTGACTGCTTTTAAAATCTAATATTAGTTTTAGGCAGTACACAAGCTCTTTAACCCACATGCCGAGTGAGGGGATAGAACCCACAGCCTTCTGATCTTCCAGTCTCTGAGACCAGTGTGCATGCTATATTTTGCATCTTTCATTTGTTAGTTTTTGCACAAATTCTCTCAGACTTATTTCTGACCACCTGCTGGAATCTTGAACGAGTTACATAAATGTTATTATTTTCTTCAAGGCCCTGACCCTACAACTAAACACACACTCAGTACATCATATTACAAAATGAGAAAAAAAGTCTTCTGTTTCCACTGCTTGCCTCCAGTCTGTCCTGTAGAAAGCAATGTCAGGCAGCTAGCAATCTGCATTCCACTGTATGTAATCTGACATTGAGTCTGATTTTCATTTTCACAAAAACCAAGAGGAATTGAGTCCCCTAGCTTGCTGAGAGAAATAGAACAAATCTGTTAGACTGAGCTGGACACATGATAGAAACAGCAGTTTAAAAAGTTTGTTTTTGTTAATATCCTGAGAAGTTCCGAGGTACAATACAGTAGCATCCCTTCCCCCCTTCAGATGTCTTTAACATAGAGCAACAAATAGCAAATATCAGAGTGAGGGTGCACTACTTTGCAGCTGTGGAAGAATACATACAAATGTCTAAAATGGAAGTTCCAAGAAATGCCATTTTAGAGCTACAGATGACAGAAGGGCTGCAGGCTTCGCCCACAGCCCTAAAAATCAGTTGTCCTTTTGACAGCTTGTTCTTGCCATTCAGGCTATAGTTCTTTGATCTGAGTGAACAGTCTCACAGGGATGTGCATTTGATCACACCATTAGGTTTTTTACTGACATAATAAAGTGCCCCCTCATGAAGCCTGAGTCAGTTTTCCGTAACTGAGGTCAATCTGACTCAGACTCCATAACGCTGATGTTTTTATAAAAGAGCAGCTGGAGTGATCGTAGAGCTGCTAAATCTGTCCACATAAATGACATGGGTAGGTTCAAATGAGTAACAAGGGACAGATAAATATTTAATGAAATTCAAGGGAATAGACAGTACACATTACTGGCAGACAGGTGATACCTCCTTTTTAAACTCACACTGAACTGCAGACATATGTAGTCACATTGGGGGCTGTGTATTACAACCCCCAGTCCTAACATAACTGTACCATTCTCATGTAGGTATTTTGCTAAAGAAACGTTACTGTCATGTGTCTACATGTTTACCTGAATGAAGTGCAACATTTTTTCCCCCAGCAAAGCCACCACATGTTATTTCAGTCAAAGCAAACCTTTACAAAATGGTTTCATATATATGTAGTGGCAGTGGCCCATCAGATATATCCTGGTCATCTATCCTGATGTTTAGTTTATGCACAGCCGGGGTTGGGGAGGTATGTGGATGTAATGTCCCCTGATCGAACTAAACAGCAATGCATAGTGAAGAACTTGCAAAGAGTCTGCTGTTTCTAAGGCTGCTATATAGTAGTGTGACTCTCTAGTTGGGCTCTCAATGCCCTACTGCCAATTCAGTTGCCGGTTGGAAATGTCCACTCAGCCCCCCCCGATTCTGCTTCACTGCAGTGCATACTGGGCCTGAACTGATTGACAGTCACGTGTCTCCAAATTGCTGGAATTAAAACAACCTCTGTTATCACTCTGACCACCAATGCCCTCATCTATACTATGATATGGGGAATCAGTTTGAGTGTAGGTATCAGACTTTTCCCTGAAGTTATTTAGAAAAGTCTCTCTGTGTGTGCAAAGGGCAATTGTTTTGACAAAGGTTTACTCAGCCCAGAAACAATGATACAAATCCCAACCCTCAAGTCATAAGGAGGGTAATCTAGGGGTGCATGTATTGTAAAATAAATAAATTAAATAAAACGACCGTCACTGATACACTGGAGTGTGCAGTGCCATTGCTTTAGCCAAAGCTAAGCATATCTGAAGTCAGACCTGCAGAATTGCTTGTGTGTTGCTACCAACAGCTTAATCTGGTTCAAGGTTAGTTAACATTCATCTGTATCCTCCTTCCCCGGATCGTGCCTGAAAATAGGCAGGATTTGTCTAGTGCACTTACCCGGTCAACAAAAACTAAATAAATAAAATAAAAATTAAAAAAACAGGTAAAGGGAGCTGAATTTTCTCTCAGAGATTAAACTTTTACATTAAATTTGTCCCAAGACTTAGACCATAATCTGGCCTAATGATTTTTTTCATGAACTAGCCCCCTCAACATGGTATCATGTAGGAATTGCAGAGGTCTTCATTTCTTTGCAACCTTACAAACAAAATGTCTCCAAAAATTGACAACATAAATTTTGGTGCATGATGCTTTGCAACTTGATTATACTGAAATACATGTGTATATGTGTGTATATATATATATATATATATATATATATATATACATATATACATATACACACACACACATATATACATACACACACACATACATATATACATACATATATATAAGCAGATAAAATATTTTTTACGCACCAATGCTAAATTTATCATGGAAATGTATTTCTGATACATCTTACATATATCTGTCACATACATTCTGCAAAAAAAATAGATATTTCAAAACTGGTTAATTTTAGATATCTTGCACATATTTCAAACATATCATCATGCATATATTTGAAATATAATTTTATAAATATATATCAAATATAAACTTATTTTTACATTGGCCTGCTTTCTCATCAACCATTCTCTGGCATACTGCAGCACTACTCTGTCACAGCTTTTAATAGAAAACCTAGCACTACCTTACAACACCAATACCAACGGTGAACAACCGGCATTGACAAATGCTTGTTCTTATACATGCCATGATCTGTTTGGATTGCTTGCTCTTGCCCCTAAAGCCATGATCCTTGACTAGTGACATCACAGTCTACTGCTATGGAAATTATTCTGTGTCAAGCAAAGCACTGTGATTTAGGGACAGGTGTAAGCTCAGTGCACAGATGATGTCTGAAGGATAAGATTATGTTTTCATGTGAAAATGTCTTCAGTAATAAACAA
The DNA here is from genome assembly GCA_016271365.2 of Neoceratodus forsteri. Classification (NCBI taxonomy): domain Eukaryota; kingdom Metazoa; phylum Chordata; order Ceratodontiformes; family Ceratodontidae; genus Neoceratodus; species Neoceratodus forsteri. The sequence goes on from CM028135.1 coordinate 172,090,809, forward strand.
ACTCTAGTAAGATCCTACATGGCTGCATTTTTGTGCAATGGTCACATGCACATTGAGATCGTGGTGGCCATCTTGAGCACTGCAGTCTCCATCACACATGGACACTGCAGCCACGATACTCACGCATGTGCATGTGGCACTGAGATGGAACAAAATCAAGCAGTACAACACTGCTCTAATAAACACAGCAGAGTGTTTCCACTAATGGAGGGATTGTGCTGTGATTCCAAATTTTGAATTCATTGATCAGAGTCAGTGAGGTGCTTTTTTGATAACAAGATGGCTGCAGGGTTCCACCCACTGCAGCCATGAAAAAGGGATATCCTGAAATTCCAAAATTTGGAGATACAGTATGATGTATTTTAACCCTGCTGACCCTACTGTCAATGTATTGCAGGAGAATTTTAACTCACTTCAGCACTGGTCAACATCAATGTGCAACAGCCAACAGCTGCAGACTGCCATTTTGAAAAAGTGTGTGTAGACAAGGACATCTGGGAACAGATGTCCCCTACTCTTTTACCAAAATGTCAGAGGATCATAAAGTACCATCTACATAGCCACCAGAGACAGGCAGATGGGATCTCAGCTTTCCCCAGAAGGACAGCACCTCCCCTTATTACAGCAGCAGCACCCACCATCAGTAAAGCATTGAAAAAAATCAACTGATGTGCAGCTGTGTGCCACAGTGCCAACCCATGAGATAGGAGCTCCTGTGTCAGGCTGGAATCCTATACACAGGCAGGATGAAGGGAGAAGTGGGCTGTAGGGGTGATACACTTGGCTCTGGGTGGGGGAGAGGTCACATGACTTTCAGTGAGACAAGATCTCCCATGTAAGTCCTCGAATTCTACACTGAAACTGAATGAGGTGAGAGGTGTGCCTCAGTGATAAGGCAATAAGCTCCAGGAGAAGTGAGGTCATTTACCACTCAATGAGATAAGAGCTTTGATGTCAGCCCTGGCATTTCCAAAGCGGGTCCAAACAGGGGAAAGGTTCACCACAAAGATTGAGAGAGTCAGCTACTGGAGAGGGAGGTCATGTACCAACCAGTGAGACAAGTGTTCTCGTATCAGCCCCAAAAAGCTGCACAGGGGCTGAATGGTGGGAGAGGTGTGCTTCAGAGATGAAGCACTTAACTCTGGGAAGGGAGGTCATATGCCACCCAGTGAGACATATGTTCCTGTGTCAGCCCCAAAATGTCACACAGGAGCTGAATGGGGGAGAGGTGTGTTTCAGAGATAAAGCACCCTAAATAGGTGATAGTACTTTATAAGTACCTGATATAGGAGTTAGACCAGATCGATATTTTGTTGATACGTATATTTTACTTATTTGTACTTCATAACCTATAGAATGGTTCATACAGGACAGGGAAAAAATGTTGTCAAAACTAGGAATGTTAAATCACTTCTGAAAAAAAAGCAAGAAAACCTGCTAGAGGATATGCCTCCTTTATAACCCTTTAAAATAAAAAAAATACAAAAGGGCTTAAAAATTGTAAACAATCAACCATTGCAGAGTTTAATCAAGCCCTCCCACATATATCTCGACCCCTATTATAATTAAAGATAAACAGAAAGACCAGGGAGGACAGATACTAGAAAGTAATACTTCCAATGTAAAGTTAGAACTTGAACCAAATTCTTATATAACTGTTATGGATGGGATTTCAATCTATTCGAATGTATGGGAATCTACAGAGTTTACAAAAGACACTGATGTGTATGAGGCAACTCCATTAGCAGTTTTCTCCCCATACAGCATAACAGATCAGGACTGTGAATTCACCAATGCAGCTTTAATGCCCAATTACCAATTAACTTTTTCAAGAACTAAAGAAGGGGCATGGATAATTAATAGACCCAATCAGAACAAATTAGAAACAATAATCAAGGAGTTTGATACTACAATAGAAGGGTTAAAAAAACTGGAAGCAGAGCAAACAAATGAAAAGTTCAATACTGCCAAAGGAGAAGAGTACAGTATGAACAGGTACAAAACAAAGCAGCACAGGATGACAGTAAGAACACAAATACTCTAGAAATGATTTATAACAAGGAATATTTTACAAATGATGGAATCTTTGTTGCTTGTTCCACAATGTCTAAACAAAGGAGGCAGTGTAGAGCAGTGGTTTAAGGATCTGAGCTGCAAACCTGGAGACCTGGGTTTGGATCCCACAACCCCCACTTTCATACTGTGTGATCCTCAGCAAGTAATTTAACTTTCTTGTGCTCCCAGGTCACACCTGGAAACAAACTTTCAGCTTAGTGTGTCACTTCTGGTAAAATAAATAAATTAAATTAAAAATGCTAGAAATAACCAAAAATAGATATTATGCTGATATAGTTATCCTAGAAAATCTGGCTCTGATCAAGGATGAGATCACTAATCCAAGGGCAGATTTTTTTTTTATAATAAAGCTCTTCTAGACAGAATAAATGAAGCAAAAGAGAACCAGAAGAAAAATCAGTTCACTGAACAAGAGAATAGCATAATTTGAGAACAGGAATCAGAAAAAAGAAACAAAGCTATCCAAGTTGCCCTACGTCCACCCTTTGATAAGGATAAAATATGTGAATGTTATATGACGTGCCCCATTCATGAAGAAAGAGAAGTTAAGGAAAGAACTCCTGAAACAAAAACAAAAAAAAACACAAAAACACAAAAAAACAGTACAGATAGAGGAAGGTTCTAAGACAGAAATAGTAGGCAGATATAATTAAGCAATAAGGCACGACAGGTTGTGGGTTATTGGGGGATTTACCCACGACTTGTGTGGTGTGTCACGAGGTGCAGCTGAGTGACTGAACCACACAAGAAGTGGGTAAATCCACCAATAACCCACACTCTGGAGTACCTTATTGCGATTATACAATGGGCCTATGTGTAAAATACATCTAAAATGTGTTTACGTATTTTTTTTTTAAATGCCATTTCTCAGCCATGGGTTACTGCAGAATATACCACAGTTATGTGATATGTTCTGACCAATGAGGTTACAGGATTTTCATACCCCATTGTATAATCAGATATAATCGAATAGAAGTAGAAGCACAAAAGTGCGATACAAGGAACTGCATCAAACATCAAAATGACTCAAATAGAGTAAATAAAGTTCAAAAAATGAAGTAAATCAGAATACCAAAACAGTTAGTAAGAAGGGCAATCAACTTGATAGGAAAAGCAATCAAGATGTAGTACAAGATCTAGGGAATCAAAACAAAGAGCCAGAATACCTAGTTGAAAATACAAATTATACAGTGCTTAGTGAAGAAGAACAAGTGTCTAACAATTTTTGCAGAAAATATAAGGGAAAAGGAGGAGAATTCAGAATGTCTGCTGGAAATATATGGTATAGCAAAGTTGGAAAAAAACACAAAACTCTTTACAGGAATGGATATTACAATTATTACAGATTCAACAAGAAAAGGAGCAGATTTTTGTAATGAGATGTCAAAATCCAAAATTACAAGATTGTGTCTTAGTGTACTGTCAAACAGTAGACACCACAAATAAAATCTGGGGAAAAAAAAACACAACCTTAACCGTTGTAAAATAACTATTCTTCCACCACAACAATTTCCAATTTTACAATAAATAAATCCATTAAAAGAAAATACTCAAAATAATAGGAAAAGCCTAGATGATAAAATAACTGAAAACGTGGAAGTAATTAAACTTAGAGAAACACAAACAAAACAGGACTGGGAATGCAGAACTATTTCAATATTTGGCTGGGAAATTGGAAGAAATGTACCTGTAAGAAAGATCAAAAATGACTTATTGGCATTCTGGGCTAGTTCTTTACACTTAAATACCCAATAATGCCATTGTATGACTTAAGATAAATGGACATGAGTATGATTTAATTCAGATTGATGTAACCTTTAGAACTTTACAAATAGCCAAAACAATCTTACATACTATTTGCCAGCAGATTAGGCCTTACAGTCTATGGAGTCTGCTCGAACCTCAGATCCCTAGATGTGTGCTCCCCTTGTGTTCCAGAAACCCCTATCATCCATCCCCCCCTGGGACAGGCCATCATCTGATACATCCATTTCTGTGTCTGTCCCACCCTCTCTTGAAGCCCTCCACTGTGGATCTCTGAACCAGCTCACCAGGCAGTGCATTCCTAGGGTCCACCACCCTCAGTGAAAACCTCCTCCTCTTCCCTCCCCCACCCTTCCACCTTCCAACTTCAAACCATGCCTCTGGTGATGCCTCCTGCTTTAGTCTAAAGATCCCCTCCATGTTTGCCCTATTTATTCCCTTGAGGTACTTGAAGACCTCAATCATGTCCCCACTATCTCTCTTCTCCTTCAAAGAAAACAGGCAGAGCTCCTCAAGTCTGTCCTCATACGTCAAATCCCCTAGCCCTCATATCATCTTAGTTGCCCTCCTCTGTACCCTCTCCAGGAGCTGTATGTCCCTCTTCAAGTGTGGTATCCAGTACTGTACACAGTACTCAAGGTGTGGTCTAACCAGTCCATTGTAAAGCGGCAGAATCACTTCCTTGCTCCTAGAGGTGATCCCCCTTACGATGCATCCCAACATCCTGTTTGCCTTGCTAGCCACTCTCCTGCACTGCTCAGAGTTATTCATACATGCATCCACCATGACCCCTAGGTCTTTTTCCCCTATTGAGGCCTCCAGTGCCTCCCCTCCCAGGGTGTACCTGTGTTTAGGGTTTCCCCACCCAAGATGTAATGCCTTGCACTTGGTGATATTGAAATGTAATTTCCATGTGTGAGCCCAGCTTTCCAGGGTGTTCAGGTCCCCTTGCAGGGCCAACCTCCCCTCTTCTCCCTCAACTACTGCTCCCATCTTGGAGTCATCAGCAAAGAGACTCATTTCACACCCTATGCCCTCCCTGATGTCCGATATATATGCATTAAACAGGATCGGACCCAGGACAGAGCCCTGTGGTACCCCACTACCAACCTCTCTAGAGTTCGAGAGCTCCCCACAGACCACTACTCTCTGGGTGCATCCAGCTAGCCAGTTATCAATCCATCTGACAATCAAAGGGCCTACTCCCAACCCCATCAGTTTCTCCACCAGACCATTGAGGGGGACAGAGTCAAACGCCTTGCTGAAGTCCAAGAATAATACATCCACAGGCTTTCCCCTGTCCAGTTCTGATGTTACTCATTCATAGAACTCTACAAGATTAGTTTGACATGATCTACCTGGCACAAACCCATGTTGCCAACTATCCAGACCTCCCACCTCCTCCAAGTACACCCCCAATCATTCCTTTAGTATACTCTCCATTAATTTTCCCACCACTGAGGTCAAACTGATGGGTCTATAGTTACCTGGTACTTCCCTTGACCCCCCTTTATGGATTGGCACCACATGTGCCTCTTGCCAATCCCTAGGTACCCTCCCTGTCTCAAGTGACCTGTTAAAGAGCTCCACAAGGGGTGCAGCCAGTATGTCCGCCAATTCCCATGCTACTCTCGGATGAATGCCATCCGGCCCAGGAGATTTGTCTTTCTTTAGGGCCTTGAGGGCTAACCACACCCTTTTGGTGGAGATCGCATCATCCGTCCCCTCCACCTTACTGACCTCTTTATCCTTACCCTGATGTGACACCCTTGGGGTACTTCTCCCTCCCTCTTGCTCCATTTCTGTTGCTCCCCTGATCCCACTCACTGCTGCTTCTATCCCCACAGTGCCTTGCTTTGTAGATATCCCACCCCCCTCCCTAGTGAACACAGAGCCAAAGTACTGTTAAATACCTCTGCCTGGTCCTCGCCTCTTCCACCCACCCTCCTTCTGATCTCAATCTGCTGAGATGGCCTTAGTTTTCTCCACTCCCCAATGTACCAGAAGAACCCTTTCCCCTCCATGTATCCTGTTGCCAGCGCTGCTCTTTACTGGACTTTGCCCCCTCACCATCCGGGTGACTTTTCTAGATGCAAGATGGTACATTTCCTTATCCCTATCCCCTCTTGTTGTTTTATATTTTTTGTAGGCCGCCTTCTTTTCTCTGACCACTACCTGAACCTCACTGGACCACCATCATGGTTTATGTGACCTTGCTCCCTTACATTTCACCTTAGCGCAGGTCCTGACTGCCTCATGAAGTCCCTGTTTTATGACCTCCCATCTCCTTTCCACATTTGTCATTGATGTCATTGATGAATCTGCATCAATATATTTTGCAACTTTTGGTGGGGTTGTGTGATTCAAAATAGCAAAAGCTGCAGGTTGTAACTGGATGCCAAACATAGCCTGAAGTGGGAGTAATTGTCTTCACAAGTCAGAGCTCAGCATCATAGCCATTTGTCTAGCTAGACCATTTCAGCATTATTCAATTACTATAAACTAGTGGTGTGATCCTGTGTGAGGCAGAAGTCCATCTTCTTCCAAGTTGTGTACAGGAGTGCTTGGAAACAACTGAGAAGCTGTGTGGGATATACTATTTTGGACGAATTATCTGTAACTAAACTCTCTCTTGCTTACATCTGAGAGAAGTTTTCCTCACTTTTAAAGTGGCATTGCTTGATATTTGTTTTAGTTTTTAATTCAGAAAGGGAGTTTTTAAAACTGCTTATCTTGTCAACATCCTCAGAAGGGCTGAAATAACTGCATATTTGATTTTCCTTTGTGGCTAACAAACCACCAGGCTGTTTTGGGGCTGGAGAGGTTTACCTGTGTCTGACTTGGATGTCTGGATTTTTCTCTGATTAGCAGGGTACTTTCTCTGTCAAATTGTTGTGTCGGGTATCTTGCTGACAGGAAGGCACTCATCGCAGCGGTGGGTGAGAGCTTTTAGTCGATTGTTTTGTGAGGACACAGTTTAGGCCCAACCTTCCCACCCCTCACCCACCCACCCCTGGAAATAGTTCCTTTATACCTGAGGTTCTGACATCATTTCCTCGAGTGCAAGGTGCATTTCACTGTCATATCCTCTCTAGCACACTGCACTGATAATATAAGCATACACGTTGTATAATATATATATATATATATATATATATTTCTATATAACAAATCACACACACGCACACGAGACACACACACACACACACACACAATAAAAAAAACTAGATAAACATGTGGGGAGTAGTGCAATGTAATGGCTGTGGGGCAGCAGTCTTCCGGGAGTCTTTCTGGAGGCTGAGATGCTTCCCTATTTGCAGACAACTATCTTCCCTGAGGGAGGAAGTTGCCCATCTTCACGCCGCACTGGACAGTAGTAAGGGAACCTTCCCCAGGCCACACTGGACAGTGAGGGAACCTCCCCATCCAGGGAGCACCAGCGCCACCACCACTACCCTCAGAGATTGCGAAGAAAGCACAGCAGTTGGACCACAGTGGCTCAGAGAGGGTGAGGAGGGTGGAACAGAGGCACACCAGTCAATTGTTCTACTCCACAATCCATACACCATTCTGGGGGAGCATAGCTCCCCTATGGATGCACCCGCAGAGAAGACTGATGATAACTGTCCCAAGGGAGGCCCACAGAAAGGAGGCAGAGGACACCAAAGGGAAAGGAAGCAGCTCCTGGTGGGGGACTCAATTATTAGGTATAGAACTGGGGGGAGCTGGGAAAAATGAAGTAAGGTGCCTGCCTGGTGCCATGGCTTGGAGGGACAGGAAGCGCATCCTCAGGATCACGAGAACAGCTACAAGGGATTCCGAGCTGGACGTAATTGTCCACCTAGAGACAAATGACTTGGCTCATCATGAGATTAGAGCAGTGCAGGAGGATATTGCAGAGTTGGGGGGGACCTAAGACGAGTAGCACACACAGTATCCTTCTCAGAGGTGCTGCCTGTCAAAAGCATGGGGGAGGCAAGGGTAATTGGCACCATGCAGTTTAATGAATGGTTGAAAAAAATGGTGCAGAGCACAGGGGTTTGGCTTCATTGGGGACTGGGGTTCCACCTGGAGGACACCAGCCTATACTGGCAGGATGGTCTGCATCTGTCCAGGAAGGAACAAGTCTTTTGAGCAATCAGTTTAAATGCTTCATTGGCAAGCTTTTAAACTAGTCAAAGGGAGGCACTGACAAGCAGCAGGAAAATCCCAGCCTCTCCTACAAAACAGGGTACTAAATGAGAAAAGACTGAGGTAGACGGTCAGTGAGGATGCTACAACAGAAGGTAAAGCCATCAAAAATGGAGAGCAATGAGTACTAATGCCCGTAGTCTGGGTAACAAGCTTCCTGAATTAGTGGCCTTGATGGAGGAGGAACATCTGGATATCGTGGCAGTCACAGAAACATAGTACACACAAAACCATGACTGGGACATAAACATACCAGGATACACTGTCTACAGGAGGGACAGGGAGGGTAAAAGAGGAGGAGGAGGAGTAGTTCTCTACATAAGGGAAGGAATAAAAGCAACAGAACAAAAGGGTAAACAGGGAGGAGAAGAAGCACTGTGGGTAAATTTGGAGACAGGCAATGGCACCACAATACGCACAGAGGTTTTATACAGACCCCCTTCTCAGGGGGAGGAAATGGACAGGGAAATGATAGAAAGTATACTTAGAATGGCAGAAAAAGGGGAGATATTGCTGATGGGTGATCTTAATATGCCAGATGTTAACTGGAGTGCAGTTGCAGCTGCCACTTCGAAGAGTGCAGTTATTCTAGATGCCTACAGGGGCATGCCTTAGACAACTAGTACTGGAGCCCACTCGAGAGGAGCAATATTAGACTTGATTCTCTCAAATGGAGATGGAGAGAGGATTACAGATGTAGAAGTGGGTAGCCATCTGGGAACTAGCGACCATCGAACAGTATGGTTCACAATAAACACAGCAATAGAGTCAAGCCATACAAAGACAAAAAGTACTGGATTTTAGGAGGGCTGACTTTGCCAAAATGGGTGAGTGCCTAAGGAATGCACTAGCAAATGGGCAGGAAGGAGGGGTGGAAGAACAATGGGGAATAATAAAAACTGCCATCACAGAAGTAACAAGCCTTTGTGTGAAGCAAATAAACAAAACAAGATGATGTAAAAACCACTATGGTTCTCAAAGGAAGTGGCATGAAGGTTCAAGAGAAAGCGAAAGCATTCAGGAAGTACAAGAAATCGCAGAAGGAGCAGGACAGAGAACTATATCAGTTAAAGCAAAAGGAGGCTGGGAAGGCAGTCAGAACAGCAAAGGCCCAAACCGAGAAAAGATAGCCAACTCAGTTAAGAAGGATAAAACCTTTTATAGGTACATCAGGAGCAAAGGAAGACCAAGGGAGGGATAGTGAGGCTTAATAAAGGAGAGCGAGGGTGGGCAGAGGAGACTGTGAAAAGGCAGAGATACTAAACAAATATTTTTGCTCAGTATTTACAAAGGAAGAGGGAGTACATAAAACAAAAGTAGTAACCTCTGGATACAGAAGTTGATACCAGCCCATTTACAGAAGAAAGGGTTCTGAAAGAACTCTTAAAACTGAAGGTGGACAAAGCAATGGGGCCTGATGGGATATCCCAGAATTCTACAAGAACTAAGGGTAGAACTAGTGACACCACTGACTACCCTTTTAACAAATCATGCTAGGATGGGTGGTACCCAAGGACTGGAGGAGGGCAGATGTGATTCCCTTCACAAAAGTGGGAGCAAGGCAGAAGCAGAAACTACAGACCTGTTAGTTTAACCTCAGTGATAGGAAAATGATGGAATCACTTCTGAAGGAAAGAATTGTCGAGTATCTAGAGGCCAGAGGGTACAGGACCCTAGACAGCATGGATTCACAGTGGAAGGTCATGCCAGACAAATCTGATAGATTTCTTTGACTGGGTGACCAAAGTAGTAGATCAGGAGGGCTGTGGACATAGCCTACCTAGACTTTAGCAAGGCATTTGACATAGTCCCACACAAAGATTAATATACAAGTTAGCCAGCCTGGGAGTGGGTCCCAAGATGACAGCCTGGGTAAAGAATTGGCTGGAGAATAGGACACAGAGAGTAATAGTAAATGGAGTCCACCAGAAGAAAGGAGGGTTACTAGTGGTACCGCAGGTTCAGTATTAGGACGGTCCTCTTCAATGTCTTTGTAACAACATTGCAGAAGGACTGGAAGGAAAAGTATGTCTCTTTGCAGATGACACTAAGATCTGCAACAGAGTTGATGCACAGGGTGGGTGGAAAGGATGAGAAGGGACTTGGCAAGGTTAGAGGAATGGTCAAATGTATGGCAGCTTAGATTCAATGCTAAGAAGTGCAGGTAATGCACCTGGGAAACAAAAACCCAGGGAAGAGTACACAATGGGGTGAGATAAACAACAACAAAATGGAAAGGGACCTGGGGTAATCATATCAGATGACCTAAAGGTGGGCAAGCAATGTGAGAGGGCAGCAAAGGTTGGGGGTTACTGGGATGCATAGGAGAGGCATCACCAGTAGAAAACAGGAAGTTATTATCCCTCTGTACAGACAGCTGGTCAGACCCCATCTGAGTACTATGTGCAGTTCTGGAGACCCAATCTCCTAAAGACATAGATAGGATGGAAGCTGTCCAGAGGAGGGCAACTAAAATGGTGCAGGGTCTGCACGGAAGACATATGAAGAGATACTTAAGGAGCTTAATATGTATAGCTCGAGGAAAGGAGGGAGAGGGGACATGATAGAAACTTTCAAGTACCTCAAGGGAATCAACAAAGTCCAAGAGGCTAGCATCTTTCAAAAAAGTGTGCAAGAACAAGAGGCACAATTTGAAGATAGAGGCGGCGCTCAGAGGTAATTAAAGTATTTTTTCACAGAGGTTGTGGATGCATAGAAGCGGCCTTCCAGAGAGAGGTTGTGGAGTCAAAATCAGTGGTGGAATTCAAGCATGCATGGGACAATCATAAGGCAATTCTAGGTGTGGGGTAAGAAGAAGTAGGCTGCTGGTTAACTAGGATCTGCAGCTTATCCAGTAGGTAGGAAATGGGCAGACTGGGTGGGCCAAGCGGTCCTTATCTGCCATCAAATTCTATGTTTCTATGTTTCTATGTAATCCCTTCAAGTGATCCTTGAGAATATTTCCATGCCCACAAAGTCCGCTCCCTGAAGTCCACAGTGTCCTAGATCTCCTCCCCATGCTTATTTGAAACCAGACAGTATTGTGGTCACTCCCAGTCAGGATCCTCTACAACCAGGTCCTTCCGATCCCCATCTGCCAGAACCACGTTCAGGACATGCCCTTCCCTTGTGGGCTCCATCACATGCTGTGTTAAGAACACATCCTGGAAGCCATCCAGCAGCCTCTGCTCCTTGGCCACCTCAGAAGACATGGTTCCCCAGTTTGTACCTGGCATATTAAGGTCCCCCATCAACACCACTCCTTCCCTTTTTGGTCCACGCTGGGCAATGATGTTGTCCAGCAAACCATCCTCTAGAACATCACCCATCCCGGGGGGCCTATATACTACACTCAGCTTGACCTTATCTCCTGCTGGGGATCGTAAGGTGACCCATAAGGCCTCCACATTTCCCTCTGCCTCTGCTACCCTAGCAATTTCTATGTCATCTCTAATGAACATAGCCACTCCACTCCTCTGCCCTCCTCTTGGATCAAGTAAGCAAACTTGATCCATTGGGCATATACAGTATATATAAAATAAATATATATATATATATATATATATATATATATATATATATATTAATATTAGACACTAGCAAGTTCTTCTGCAGAAACAAAAAGCCAGGAAAAGACGTGGGCATTCACTCAGAAGTAATTCAATTAAGTGAAACACATACGAAACAGGACTGGGAATGCAGAACCATTTTGATTTTGGGCTGGGAAATTAAAATAAATTAACCCATAAGAAAGATCAAAAATGACATTGACATTTCTGACTCGCTCTTTGCACATACAATTACCAATAAAGCCACTGCATGTCTGAAGATAAATAGACATGAATATGATTCAACTCAGTTTGATGTAACTTTTACAGTACCACAAATAGTTAAAATAACTGAGGATCGAGCAAGCACAAGCGACCCATTAGGTATACACATAGGGCCAGATATTCAGAAATGCACCAGTCTCCTGTGCAAGACCAGCGCAGCACAAGTCAAGTGCACCATGGCACACCCAGAGCCATATTCAGAAGATGTGCCACCCGAAAAGCTGCAGCGCAATGTGGCTGAATATGGCAAAGATGTGCCATGGTGCAACCAGGCATGCGCTGGTGTAACCCAGGATGCGCGAAGCAGACCTGAGCACAAACCTTGTGAGCAGGGCAGGAGCAACAGGCAGAAGGGACACAGAACCAAAGCAGCACAGGGCAAGGAACACAGGACCCCCACTCAGAGCACACCCTGAACAAAGACGCAGTGACCTGCAGGGACCAAAGAGCACCGGGGGATGGTGCACAGACAACCCCAGCCCACCAAGCATGGGGTAGGCACCGGTCTGCAACTGTGACATAACAGCCATGCCAACAGCAGTGTCAAGTTACAGACACCCATTGGGCAGGCACACACTGCGCATAGGGCATGGGGCCAGTGGACGGGCCAAACACAAGGAGGATGAACCCGGTAGCAGGTGAGCCATGCACCACACAGGTCATCCAAAGTACTGGTGAGAGGCACCACAGCACTGGCCATGGTGGACGTGAGCAGCACCACTAGCAGACAGCAGCCCCAGCAGACAGAAGTGCGTTGTGCATGTGCCACCTCAGGCTGCACCGGGACACAGGCTGCACTGGGACACACATGGGGCAGTGGCATGGTGCACATGCCCAGTGACTGCAGGGTCAATGGCCCATATGGCTGTGGGAGGACAGTGAGGGCAATGGCCTCACCCAGTGGAAGAGGGGCAGCACCACAGACATGTCAGCCGGCATGGCTCACCAGGCACAGCAGGGCCACCCAGGGTGGCCAGCCAAAGAGCCGCAGACATGGAACAATCCACTGGACCCATGGAAACCTGCAGCATCACCCGGTCCTGTCCACATGTGACCAGCAGATGTACCCACAAGGCAATGTATGTGACCCCACAACAACACCGTGGGATACCTAACCGGCCACCCACCACCCTTGCAGTGCAGAGACACACACACACACACACACACACACACACACACACACACACACACACACACACAACGTGAGCACCACAACCAGTCATTATGACCAATAGCACAGGACCCTGGACAACCTGCATCCCTGTGGCCACGTCCTGCTGGCCCCTGTAACCATACACAACCACACTGGACCGCGACATGCCCGGGACACAATCCCCAGAGCCTGACCATGGACCGGTGGCCATGGACCATGCCGACCCAATCAACACCTGCACATGAGCAATGGAGCCCAGTCACCCGCTCAGGTGCCCTACCATGCACCCCACCAGCCCACACATGCCCTGTGGACAGGAACAGTATCCAGGCCCCCACCCCACAGGCAAACAGGGCTGGGCCAGCAGTGGAGAACAAGGGATGGTGTGCCCAACCCACCTGCAATGAACACCACACCCCATGCAGCCCTGCAGCATGTAGGCCACAGACACCGTCCACCCGCAGATGCAGCAACCCGCAGGTCCCTGGCACAATGACACCCAGGTCCTAGTCCCTACCCCTCTTGACCATAGTCGATACGCCCCTGCAGTATGCCACAGGCAGGCAACCCCCCCCATGTGTAGGACAGTGCACCCGTGGATGGTGAGAGCCAAACGACCCCAGGGGGCCATGCCACCAAGGGGACCTGGACCGTATGCATGTCACCCCCACCCCCACCCCCATGGCCATACACAATGGTGCAGCAACCCACCATGTACAGACACTGACACACCCAACCCGTGTGTACCCAGGTACACATGCCAAGACCATGGGACACAGCGGTACACCCAACACAGACCACACAGTTCCCAAGTCGGTGGTACCAGTGACCAGGCCTGCACCGGCGGTGACCCCATGTACAAGGAAACAACAGCTGCATCATGGCTCCCCACACCACCTACAAATCAGACACAGACACAGGTATGTATCAAAATATCAGGTTTATCAAACAAATGGTTGAAAAATAACAGCAGCAAAACAGGGCATGTGAGGGGGTGAGTGAGAGGGGGATGGGGACATGGGAAAGGGTCTGTATAATTGGAGGTGTGACTTCAGGGGAACAGGAATGGAAGGGGAGGAGGCTATATACACTGGGCTTCATTAACTGTGATGCAGGGATTGCTACAGGCCCTGCAGGGCACTCCTGATGCCCACTGTGACCCATCAGGATCCTCCTCTGGAGGGCCACCACCAGTCCCAGGCCCTGCGTTCTCCACATGACACCCCTCCTGGCTGCTGGATGATGTGCACCTAGGGGAAGGGACAAGACAGGCAATCACTGCACTGCACAAATGACCACCACACATCAACAGAGTGCAGTGGACAGTGTGGGAACACACCATAGGGGGACCACAATGGACCCGTGCCATGTAGGCCACCCCAGCTATCCAAATGGCACACCACAATGGCGCAGACAGCATGTTCGGACATGCCCATGTGCACATGGGCATGGGCACATGGCACAGGGTGGCAGCACTGTTGCTGCATACAGGGTGGTGGCTGTGTGCACAACTCCCCCCATGGCTGGCCACATGCCGCCAACTGACATGCCACAGCGGAATGCCAGATGGACAGTGCGCCACACACAGCCAATCTGACACATGGCTCAGGTGCCCATGCCCTGCATCCACTGCCAACCCGCACCGACAGTTATCACCAATGTGACCACACTTACCTGCACCTCACTGACCCCTGCATGCTGCGCCCTGTGGCCTACCCTAGTCCCTCTGGTCATCCGAGGCCTCCCTGGCTCGCCTGTGGTCCTCCGGCCCTGTGGGTGACATGTAGAGAAGAGGACATGAGTACACATGCATGGATGGCCTCCCACCATCCCACAGCCAGCAGTGCACCAGCTGACACCCAGCAGTGCCCCGGTCCACATGCCAGCATGCCCGCAACATGTGCTGTGGACATGCACGATTAGGGTTGCCACCTTTAGATGAGATGAAAACCGAATACTAAACCACACCCCCAAACTCCACCCCTAACCCCGCCCCTTTTATGACTAATGAGGGCATCGCTTGGACTCATTCACTTGATTTATTCAGAATTGCTGCTGATTCAACATTATGTACAACTTCTTTAAATTACATCATGATTATTATTTTTGGTTTATTTGATTTAGATCTAAATATTTTAAATTTCAGTATGTGTTAACATTTGGTGGGGTTGGGGGGGTCAGGGGACTTTCCATCCTGTGTTCACAGCTTAGCTGACAAATCGAGTGACTACAAGGAAACCTCTGACAACTGGCTAGTTTGGATCAGGGGGTCTTTTCTGGTAAAACTCTTTCAATAAATATATAAACTACACCACCAGTAATGGTGGACGAGATGTAATTACAATGTGCTACTGTCCCTCCCATTGCTCCTACTCTAAAGTTATTTGTAATGTCAGATAAGTTTTTAAAAGTGGTAGGAACTATTCTATGCTGTTAAATACCCTATTTTGTTTTCCATGCCAGTCATACACAGCAGATAGCATGATATGTGATATGTAGCGTGGAGGCAGTATAGCGCAGTGGTTTAAAGCTCTGAGCTGTAATTCTGGAGACCAGGGTTTGATTCCTACAGCCCAAACTTGCATACTTCGTGATCATACACAAATCACTTAATTCCCTTGTGCTCTCAGGTTGTACCTGTAAACAAGCTTTAGCTTAGCGTCTCTCTTCTGGTAAAAAAAGTAATGTTTTGAAAATTTTTTGATAAATTGCCTAAATTTGCAGTGCCATCAAATGTAGATTGTGTTCCTGTCATCTCATCAGCCACTGCTCACTCTCTCTCTCTCCCTTTTCTCATTTCTGTAGCTTAGCATGACATTAGCCATATTATTCTGTGCTGTTCATCTGAAAGGCCTGGATTGGTCTTCCTGGAATATCCAAGTAGTATGAAAATTGACAACAATAACTACTGAGAAGAGAGAGGCATAGTATTGTTAGAAATGAAATACAATATTAGATTACTAATTTAACAAAAGGGGTAACAAATATTAAAATATAGGACAGACCCTAAAAGAAAAAATGGTGGACATTTAAAAGTATTCCTTATCACAGCAGTCAAAGACTATACTCACAATGCAGCCTGGAAAGGATTAGTTTGATTTGCTGCTAATGGTCTTAATAGCCCTACTTTACACCTCTCAGACTGACTGGTATACAAACAAAGGTCTGCATGACATCAGAATATGTTTGTAATTTAACCATGCAAGTAAAATGGTGAAGGATTTAACGTGATCTGTTTTACAAGCATGTGAGCATTTAAAATGACTGAAAAAGTACTACCTCTGAATAAAACTGGATTAGCAGGTAAAGTTTCTGAAACACATTGTACAGTCCGTACCTACCCTAATGTGGTGCCTGTCTGGTTTCAGAAAAATGAAGGTGTTAATTAAGGTGGTATTGTTTACCCTTTTCATGAATAATCTTCCAATTTGCTGGTGGGAAGTTAGAGGTGACAACTGAGCAGACAGGGACACATTTGGCTCTTTAAGTGCCCTGCTCTTGAAGGCACTTCCTGATTAGCATGCACTGCAAGCAAGCAAGCAATCACACTAAAATGTCAGACTCTTGCTTACAGTCAGATGAGAAGAAAATGAAACAGTGAGGAATCTCACAGGTGCTGCTTGACCCACCATAAAAACCGAATTTGCAATGGTGAAAACAGGAGGACCGATTCTGGACCTAGAAAACCAAATCATTCGGTCAAAAACCGAGTAGGTGGTAACCTTATGCACGATGCCTGTGTTCACAAGGACAGAACCCCCCCAGCAGCGGACCACGCCATATAAACGTTACACGCTATGGTTGGGCATATGCGTGATTGGGGCGAGTGACAGTTCACGTGGGCATGTGTGATGCAACCACAGCAATGTGTGCGCAATGCCGCTGTATTGTGCATGTCATGCCAGGTGCACGATAGGCATGTGCGGCAGACTGCATACATGTGCACTGCGTGACCGTGCACTGTGCATGTCCGGAACATGTGCCATGGAGTTACTCTGGCGCAACACAGTAGAGCATGGCGCAAGATCATGATATTCAGCCGCCATATGCAAATGACCTCATCAGCTAATGCGCAGTGCAGTAGGGTGCATTAGCATATCATTACCATTGTGCACAAGCCCATTTGCATGCAATGCACCTTATTAGCGCCGAAGAACAGCACAGGCCATGGACCAGTATTGCAACCTTTCTAGGTAAGTGGATGCTGGCGCAGGTACACAGTCATGCATCAGCACTGCAATGAGGGATTGCCTTGGGCCATGCTGGCACTGACACACTGTGCTGTCACTGTTCACAGGTGGCAACATGTCGAGACATGAGGAGGGTGAGGAGTGTAAGCCTTCATGTAAGCACAGGCCAAACTTCATTAAGGGAGAGACAGATGCCCTGTTCAAGGTCAACCTTGACAGGGAGCCTCTGTTGAGCAGTGCCATGGGTCAGTTGGATGGGATGAAGTGGCAGCCTTCGTGAACCAGCACAGTAGACACCAGCATTCTGAACAGGAGTGCCACAAGAAGGTTGGGATGGACAAGCGGCGTATTAAGGAGAAGGTGGCAGCCAATACGAACATCCCACAGTGCCACCGGTGGAGGGCCGTCAAATGCACCCACACTGATGCCCATAGAAGAGCTAGTTGTGGCCACCATCTGCCACACTGTGGTGGAGGGTGTGCCCAGAAGGGGATTCCAGATGAGTGACAGCCCATCACTGCATGGTATTTATGTTACTAACACACACAGTATCCTGGCAGGTGTGTGCCAGGGCATGCCAGTGTGCATGCCGCTGTTCCACTTGCCACATGTGTGTGTGCTCACCGCCATACATGGCACACCGCTGGCCAGTGATATCAGTGGCATACACCTGGGGGGGGCACATGGGGGCTAATGCACCACTGACCATCTCATCTTCTCTTCTCTTGCGGCACCATCACGCCTCCACGCAGAGGATGGGGTAGCAACCACATCCATGGCCACTGTGGACAGACCCTCAGCATCCACCTGCATCCATGGCCTGGACAGGTTGTGGCTGAGCACCATGGTACCTGTGGATGTCCTTGGCCTGGGGTCAGATGAGGCCCTGGATGTGTTCCTACAGGACGCCAGTCTGGAAGTGCTGTGCACAGAGACTCAGCTCGGTGTGGGCTCTGGCTCCAATGATGACATCACCCTGATCCTGGACAGCATTTGGGACATTGTGGAGGAGTCGCCCAAGTCTGCCTCACAGGTGTCATCAGGGCCCAGCACTGTGCCAGCAGCTATACAGCTGCCTCCCATCCCTGCAGGTACAGTGGTGTGTTCCGCCACCACTGTTGCTGGCATGGGTGGTGGTGCTGTTGCAGCTGCGCTGGTGCAGGGCACCACCCAGCAGATGGACGGGTGACAGCAGCAAGATGCAGGTGTCATTGGGCAGTAGGACAAAGATCCCACTGTTGGTGCACCTGCTGTGCCCTTACCCCCCATACAGCCCACTGTGCAGCATCCACCAGAGCGGGAGGCTGGGCAGTGTGGCAGGTCACCCACAGCTGATCGGTGTCCCAGCCAGGAGGTGCAGGATGCCAAGCGGCTGGCTGAGCACACCTGGTTGCTGCATGCATCCAATGAGCAACAGGTGCTGCTAGCCGCTGGGGTGCAGACACTGCAGTCAGAGGTGAGCCAGCTGGCAGAGCAGCAGAATGGGGCACTGCGCGGATCCTGGATGGGCTTCGCTGCATGCAGGAGGCCATGACTGCAGCTATAGACCACATCACCAGTGCCATTGTGGCTGGCTTTGTGTTGCTGACTGCCACTGGGCTCAGCCATGCACAGAGGACCCCCCGCAGTGTGCAGTCCACCCCATGGTCCTGGCAACTGGCGACCCCACCACAGAGGATGCCAGGCTCTGATGTCGACATCCCAGGCATGCCCAGGGCTAGCCTGTTTGGCTGACTACATACCCCTGCGAGGACATGGTCATGGTCCCACACATCTACCCCTGGATGGGGGGCATCTGACAACCTCCGTGGCCGATGTGCAGCCTGCATCTGCCGATTGGCCCTGGCGTGGCTGCCCATGTGGCAGTGGCAGCTGAGGGACCACACGGTTAGCCTGAGGTGTGTGTGCTGCCCTGACCTGCTGTCCACTGCTGCTGCCCTGTTTGCACATGTAGGTGTTGGTGCAGCATGCATGTGGTGGCATGCATGTGTGTTGTGCCACATGCCTCCTGTGTGTGCTTGCCAGGCTGCTGAGATGTGTGACATGGGTGTGATGAGGGCAGACCCACACCGGTTGTGCCTGTGCACTGGTGTCATGCTTCTGATCCATGCCTTGTTCCAGTGTGTGTGTGTGTGTGTGTGTGTGTGTGTGTACATGCCTGTGCTCTGTGTGTGTGTTGGTGTGTGTGTGTGTGTGTGTGTGTGCGCGCAGTTGTGGGCCAGTGACTCTGCTATCCCTGCTGTGCACCCCATTCCTTGCATGCATTCCACCATGCCCATCCCTGCCTGTGTGTGGTGTGGTGGTCTGTGTGCCCCTTGCATGTGTCTCACTGCACTTACCTGCATTCACCAAAGGGGTCCTGGGTGATTGTGTCATGGTGGTGATGCACTAACTGCACCAGGCGGGGGTCCCTCCACCCAGGGGGTGGCTGCCCACCTCCCTCTGGCCCACTGTCACCGTCGACCCCGCTACTGTCATCCTCATCAGCCTCGACAGCTATCCCACGGTCAATGGCCATGTTGTGCAGTATGCAGCAGACCAGGAATAGGCCACAGGTTTTGGAGGGACTACATTGTAGGGCACCACCTGACTTGTCTAGGCAACAGAATCATGCCTTCAGCATGCCAAAGGCATGCTCGATGATATTACAACGTGCTGTCATATGCCTTGTTATACTTCTCCTCTGTTGGGGACGGCGGTCACCAGTAGGGGGTGAGCAGCCAAGGCCTCAGTGGGTATGCACTGTCACCTGTGTGGAGATTGACATGATTAGCCCTGTGCTATTCTGTTCTACATCCTTTTCCCTGTCCCCAATACCCACACCACCATACTCACCCTGTCTGCCCCCACCCCCAGGGCTGCCATGCCCATGATCCCTGGCCCGTTTCATATTCTCCCACTAGGTGGCCTGTGGGGATGTCCCCAAATTTGAACCTGTGGCACAGCACAGAGCTGTGCCAGATGAATGCATCATGTGCACTCCCAGGGTGTGTGGCGCAGACATTGGTGATACACCCTATGGCATCGCACACCACCTGGCAGGAGTTCTTTGGGTTCCCCTTACTGTTGATATACACATTGCCCTCAGGATCAGGTGGCATGCGGATGCCCATGTGGGTGCAGTCAATGGCCCCAATCATGCTAGGCATGTGTGCAATCCTGT
The DNA here is from genome assembly GCA_016271365.2 of Neoceratodus forsteri. Taxonomy (NCBI): domain Eukaryota; kingdom Metazoa; phylum Chordata; order Ceratodontiformes; family Ceratodontidae; genus Neoceratodus; species Neoceratodus forsteri. The sequence goes on from CM028135.1 coordinate 172,111,179, forward strand.
GGATGTCCTGCATGTTTGCTGTATGCTCTGCCTGTGTGCTGGGGGAACGTCTGAACTCCAAAGCACGTGGCAGTAGAGTGTTGAGGAAGTGGGTTAGAAGGTGGGACATGGCTGACTGGGTGATACCCATGGTGTCCCCTGTTGGTCGTTGGAAGGTGTCCATGGTGAGCAAGCACATGACAGCGGTCACCTTAGTCTCCACAGACTTGGCATGACTACGTCTGGTGGGTGCCTGCACCTCCTCACTGCACAGCTCACAGAGCTGCCTCAGAATCATCTGTTCAGGTGGTACCAGTCCATGAACTTGGTGTCACTATAGTTCTCAAATGTGATGTGGACATGGTACCACCTGTGTTGGACATACCACCACCGGGCCCTTCGTCGGCCATGGAGGTGTTCCTCCTGCCTCCTCACACCCCTTACTACGGCCTCCATTAGGAATGGGGCAATCTCCATCCCTCTGTCTGTTTGTCTGTTCCCCTGGGTGGCTGGTTGCATGTCTGTCTGTTAGCCTCTATGTCTCTGTTTCACTGTTTGTGTGTCTCACTCTTTCTCTCTCTCTCTCTCCACCTCTCTCCACCTCTCTCCACCTCTCTCCACCTCTCTCCACCTCTCTCTCCACCTCTCTCCACCTCTCTGTCTTATTCAGTCTCTCTCTCGCTCTCTCTGTCTCTCTCAGCACGGGGTTGCACATCTGCTGTGTGTGTTTGAGCCATGTTTTTATAGAAACAAGTCTGGCCGGCGCATCTTGGGTTTGCTCTGGACTTGCACCATGGCATCATGGTTGAATATCCCATTGTGCCGAATATTCATGGGAATGCCCCCTACACTTGCGCTGCATACATTATATTTGTGCCATGGAACAATGGTACTTGCAGTGTGTAGCCGCTCTCTTTGAATATCGCTTGGTGGTGCAAGTCCAGAGTTGCGCCGGCACAACTCTCTGAATATCTAGGCCATAGTCTCTTCCCAGATACTAACAAATCCTTCTGTAGGAATAAAAAGCCAGGGAATGACAATGAGTAAACATATGGAATCAAATAATAGATTCAGTGTATTAGAAACTTCAGCTGAAGAATGAAGATCACCACAATTAAACCAAAATAAAAATAGAGATTACTCTACTTCTAAGAATTGTAAGATTCTGTCTTGTAACATAAAGGGTCTTCATTTAAGATAGCGGATGCTGTAGTATGAGGAATTTATAATGTCACATGATATAATCTGCATACAGCAAACATGGTGTCCTGAAAATTTCTTACCATCTCTCCCAGGATATAGTAGTTTTGTTATATTCGCTACTAGGGATAAGAACTATGGAAGATATATGGCCGGTATAGTTAAATATGTCAAAACTTCTTTAAACGGTACAGTTGATAGAATAAAGATGAATCTGGATGATATACTGGTCTTAAAAATAGAGGGACAAGATGGCACCCTTATTATTCTAAATGTGTACTTCTCCCATAACTAAACAAATCCATATGATCCAAATTAGATAATTAAAATAAAACTGGAAAACAATATTTCACAGTTGGTTAACTCTGCCTATTAAAGTCTTAGGAGATTTTAATGCCAGAATAGCACCTAGAGAACAGATTATGAATCATAGTAGGGAAATGATTCTCTCTCTCTCTCTACCAGCTATCAGTCCAAGACTTAGGTACATTAAGCATCTGTAGACCTTAAAACAAATTACAGGAGAAAAGGCCTTAGAGGAAATTATGCTGGAACTAAATACGATCTTAATAAATGAATGCACACACGGAGATATCAGGGGATCCCTGACATTCAATAGGTCCATGGAAGCTTTTACTATAGACCTGGTATGGACAAACATAGAAGCTACAAAATTAAAGGAAGACCTCAAAAGTACAGAAAGATACAAATCAGCACACAATCCATGGTACTTTTGCTGACCACAGATTGCCCATTGGGTAACTCACAAATTCTGTTACCAGTAAATACAAATTTAGAGATTATAAACCAGCAAAGAATGAAATGGGATTTCAAAAAAGCTAATGGCTTCAAAGATTTATTGGACTCTGCCCAACTAACACAATTGAAAGAATAAATATCCTATCCCTTAGATTACACAAAAACCAAGCAGTCATGGGAATAAATATTAACATTAATCAGACCGTACTGTATCAAACAAAGAATATTTAACCCAAGTACTTTACCAGGCAAGACATTGTATAATAAAAACTGTAAAACAGCTAAAAGGAACTTGAACTATAAGATAAAGAAAGTCAAAAAGGAAATACTTGACCTCAGGAAGCGGGCTACCAAACTGAATAAATATGGGAGAGCACATAAAAAAACTCTGGAAAGAGGAAAACTCAAATATAACATAAGCAAGTGGGTACAATTAAGGAAAACAGTGGAAAACAAGGATAGTAAATCCTTCTGTGGAGTGGTGGCACAAGGATACAACAAGAATTCCAGAACTGTTGAAGCTTATATAACTCCAAACACAAGGACAGGATACTTTAAAAACAGATACTACTCAATAGAAGAACAGAAACTAACATATAGGATAGCAAAGAAAGAGCAAAATTTTCCCATTTCAATTTGTATAGAGAAAAATGAAATCTTTATGGCTTTAACATCACTGGCCTCCAGCAAAGCCCCTGGGCCAAACTCAGTAATAGGTGATATTTTTAAAACATTTCCATACTGGTGGCTACCTATACTTATAAAATGGGTAAAGACAGTAGAGGAACCTGATTGGCTGGCACCCCTCTCTAGTTATGTCTTATTTTAAATATACCATGTAAAAAACAAGTCCCCCCCAAACGGCAAGCACCCCCAAAAGATATTCTTGTGCCACCCTCCAAAAACCGCCAGCTTGTTCTCTTGGTAACGAGAGGTTAGAGGCGGAAATGTAGCTGCCTTTGATATTAAAAAAAAACGTACGTTTTGTTTAAAAAGTAAAGTATACCTAGCAACAGAGAAGACCTGCACTCCTCACTGACTTGATGCTGGTCTTTCACTTCCATCTGCAGCAAGACCGTTGGCACTTTCAATGAACACACAACTGGTTTATTTAAGCCACTCAGTTCGTGGGGAAGGGATATCATGAAAATTAAATTGAATGCCTAAGTGAGAGACAGAATTGCTGTTGGTTTGTCTGTGTATGTGTGGGAGATCTGTTGTCACCCAATTTGCGGGTGGTCTCTTGTTCTTTGTTCTCATCGTGAGACCACTGGCATGTTCCAAAAACTGCTACCACACAGGAAGCATGCTGCTGACAAGACCACAAAGAAATCTCTGTCTTGCCAGCAGCCTAGCAACCTACCACAGTTGCACTTTAGAAAGTATGTTGGAAAGTGGGCAAAAAGTCATACTTCCCCCACTCAGGCTGACATTAAGACTCAAATGAGTTCATTTTGTCATGAAGTAGGCTCAGTCCATTCATCCAGAAAGTGCCTCTCCAGCACCCCTACTGAAACACAGAGGGACTATTTTACTTCAAACAAGAACAACTTTTAATAGTCTGTTAATTTTAAAAAAAAGCTACAGTATTTTTCAATGTATATCCATTTTATAAGCGCAATAATACACTCTGGGGTGTTACTTATTCTGGATAAATGCACTTCTAGGGGCAGTAAGGAACTCAGCTGCTCTTCATGCCTCACTACACCCCTAGGCATGTGTTTATCCAGAATAAACCATGCCTCATTGTGTGTTATTGCTTACTTAAAATGTTCTTCAGTGCACTAATACAGTTACTAGAAATCCCAGAATAATGGAAAGGCAGTAAGATCTATCCAATATATAAGAAAGGAGACAGTAAGGACCCAAAAATGTATCATCCAATCAACTTTATAGATGTTTCCCAAAATATATTTACCAAAATTGCACTAGAATGCTTAACCAAATGGCTAGAGAGTAATTCTAAGTTGAGTGAACTTCAAAATGGCTTCTGTGCAAATAGGTCTACTGTCCAACATTGTTTTGTACTAGACCATTTGGTTAGAAAATTTGCTCAGTAACCATAAAGAAACAAACTCTACTGCTGTTTTGTGGATTTTTCCATAGCATTTGATAGTATTAGCATAAATATACTCTGGAAAAAGTTAGAGGAAATAGCATTAGATCCAAATATTACAGGTATAATAATACGAGTTGATTCAGATACGTGGACACAAATACAATACAACCAAAATGGACAAACAACAAGAAGCTTTTTAACAGAGGGGTCAGGCAGGGTTAATTGCTGGCACCTACATTATTTAATATATACATTAATGCAATATTAGACAGGTTGTATGATCCTGATTTTCATTCTCCAAAGATAGGCAATAATTTAATACCAGCACTGGTGTACACAGGCAATCTGATTTTGTTATTCACTTCACTAGTGGGTTTACAGAGGAAATTGAACTATTTTCAAAAATATGTAAAACTCAGCAATTAAAACCAAATAATTAGTGTTTGGAAATAAGAAAAGAATGTTACCAAATATATGGATAGAACAAGAAAAAATAGAAACAGTAAAAACATGACTACTTAGGGGTCAGATTTTCACAGAACACTAAATAAACAAATCATAAAACAATGATAATGAACAGACTGGAGTTGGCCTCAGCCACCCTCCGACTGTTTAATACTAAACTAGGAAGAAGCTCAGTTAAGGATGTATTAAAGGTGTTCAATGTTAAGATTAAAATGAGCATGAGGGACATTGAGGTACCAGTGAGCAAATTATACAGACATTTGCGCATGGTACCCCAATCAGTTCCCTCAGTCTTGCTATGCCTAGAATTGGGCAATATAAATTAGACTCAATGGCCAAGGAAGGAGACTCCTTTTTCTATCAAAACTTTTTTTGCTTCCAGAGTGGTGACTTCCTCAACAATGTCTGGAAGAGCAAATAGAATATACTGATCGAGGTCATGAGAGACCCATGACCTCTATGATCAAAAAGGAACCCTTCCCTTAGGGCCTTGGCTCAACTTTAAATGAACTATATGCAAAATCCTGGGAAGAAATTAAAAGTATTGTAATAACTCGGATAAGAGATACTGACATAGCAAAAATTTTTGAAAAGTTAACTAATTATAAATGCTATAGATGATATAAACAAATTAAATCAACACACACATTAGAAACTTATCTAACAAAACTTACAAACCCAGAATCTTAGCATATAGTAACAAAATATAAGATGGAACAGTACAAAGCAAACTATTTGCATTACATGCAGAAAAAGCCTGATATTCTCACACTGGATTGTAAGTGCAGAAAATCACTGGAGGATGATATGAAGCAGGTAATTCTAATGTGTCCATTGTAAAAGAAAAATAGAGATAAATGACTTGGAAAAATCATGTGTACATTTAGACTGCCAGCTGATAAGATCATTGTGGAATTACGTCTCACCTGGTTAAACAATTGGGAATTTAGCACCCAAGGCACAAACATACTATGTAATTAGCTACTTAATGTACAATTCATCTGTAATGTTACACGAACTCCGAATATTTTAATAAAATGTGAAATATGGAAATGTGATGTATTTATCTCTCTGAACAAGTGTATGGCTATGTTTGAAATGTTTTTAATGTTTTATATTATAATGGTTTTAAAACCAATTAAATAATGAATGAATGATTAAAAAAATAAAAGAATGAATGATAAAGCGCTTGACTTTTGGAGGGAGTAATGTGCCACCAGTGAGAAAATATTTCTGTGTCAGCCCCAAAATACCATACAGGGGCTGAATGGGGGGGGGGGGGTAATGTGTGCTTCAGAGGTGAAGCACTTGACTCTGGGGGATCAAGGTCATATGCCATCCAATAAGACAACATTTCCCATGCCAGCCCTGGAATCTCAAACAGGGACTGAATAGGGGATCAGGGTGCTGTAGAGTTGAGACAATTGAGTGAGAGTGAGAGAGAGAGAGAGAGAGAGAGAGATCATTAACCAGCAATCAGTGAGGAAAGAGCTCCCATGTCAGCTCTGGAATCCCATACTGGAGCCAAATTGGGAGGGGAAGAAGTGTGTTGCAGGGGTGAGACCATCAGCTCCCAGGGAAGAGAGGCCAAGAGCTCTCCTGTCAGCCCTGGAGTCCAACACAGGGGCCAAATGAGGGAGAATTGTTCCAGCTAGGTGAGGCACTCTGCTCCTGGTGACGATATAATTTGTGCACCCGTATGCTGGCTGACCAAAGCACAGCAGTGGCACTCAACCCACTCACCCAAAATGCTGGGAGAAATGGGTTAAATGAGGATTAAAGTAACAGTGCATATACAGACTGTGGCATATGAATCCATGTCCCTGGTGTGCGACTTCAGTGGACCTCCTAGTGTCGTGGAGGCTAGAGTGTGCTACTGCTGTGTTACAATGATGCTACATTGATGCAATGATGCTATTACGGTGGTGGACTACAGGAAGCCTTCTCTGCCTACTAAAGAAACACAGAAACAGAATAGGACTGCTGGCCCACCCAGTCTGCTCAGATGGTCCCTGCTTGGTCTATCCCCGCAGACCTTAACTAGTCTCTGGCGACCCTCTCTCTCCTCCTTGCCTATTTACTAATATTGTCCAATGTCTATTCCATGCATGCTTGAAGCATGCTTAATTCCCAATATCTATTTCATTGCTCTGCAAAAACTCCCATGTAACTAAATCCTGTACCAATACTTCTCTGTGATCGAATACTGTACCTGTATACCTCTGTAATTAAGCCCGGGTCGCCCGTGAAAAAGGGACCCTCTGGGCTCAGTGGGCCTACCTGGTTACCAAAATTGAATAAATAATAAATAAATACTGTGTAAATGAAAGTCCATCATTCTGAAGTTGATTCCATGTTCTGTCCTAATCCATTGAAGACCTAACATGGAACTGATTTCAGTATTGTTATCTGCCAGCCATAAAGCACATTCAGTTTATTCTGGGAACAACACATAGCCATCCCCAATCCCCGGACTAGACCTTTTGTTCTGAGGAACCTTCATACTGATCAGAGTTTGGAACTGTCTGTTTTTGAAAGCAGCACAAGGGAAGTCACAGAGTTTTGAACTGTCTAATTTTGAAAGCAGCACAAGGGAAATCACAGAGTTTGGAACTCAGTGCTTTGGCTTCTCAGAAGGAACTAGAAGGGGGACAGAATCAGATCTACAGTACAATAGCTTATTGTTGTTTTACATTGTTTCTTGTGGATTCTACTTGGTAGAAGGTTATTTGTTTTCTTTCTTACTATTAAGGGGCTAGCAGGGTATTGTTTGGGGCTGTTGGAATTTTGAAACCTGTTTTGGTTGCTATAAGTAGGCTCATTTGTTTGATTCACTGTGTGGCAGGCTTCATTTAGGCTTGCTGATCCAACCAATCAGCAACTTCACTACTCCCCGATAGCCAACTACCAATATCTCTCTCATAATGGGGAGTTTACTTCTGATACTCCCTTCACTGTCTGCCATGGGGTTCCACAAAGAAGATGTCCCTGTCACACAAACTAGGGTGATCCATCCACCCAGTCTCTCTGAACCATCCCCTTTGGCTGACGCTCAAACCCTCACATATGCTCTACCATTGCTGCATAGACTACAGTGGTGTGATCACCATAAAGAGACACATACCACCACACATGTATTTCAACCAAGGCTCCACTGCTGGATATACAGATCCCCCCTAAGCCTAACCTCCAAACTGCTACTTGGTGTCTCGACACAATCTGTTAAACCCACAGAGAGCACCCCAAAAGAGTAGCAACAGAATAAAAGAAGGAGGACCAAAGACAGCCCCCTCTTGCTATCACTGGCAGCCCTCATGAAACTCCTGCTCTTTCTATTACTCTGTATTGGTAACGTGGAAATCAACCCTGGACCCCCTGAATGTATCACCTCTCCATCAGACCTAACCTCAATTAAAGGCCTCAGTTTTCTGCATATTAATGTATGCAGTCTGCTGAAAAAACTCACACTGATACAAGCCTGGGTTGCCCATACCTTGCCAGACATTCTTGTGGTATCTGAGACATGGCTCAAACCCACCACAGCAGACATGGATGTTAACCTACCTAATTACCAGCTATTCAGAGCTGATCGCCAAACAAGGGGAGGTGGAGTAGCCATATATGCAAAATCCGGTATAGCTGTATCCTATATTGCTGCAACATCTATGCCCAAGGAGTTTGAATGCCTATCCCTAAAAGTCTCTCTCCCCAATACAGCAGCTTTTCAGCTAGTTGGTTGCTACAGACCCCGCTCTGCTGAGCAGAAGCTCTTATCCCATCTGGGGAACCTGCTCAAACCCAGCACTGAAGGAGTCATTATTCTAGGTGACCTGAATTTCAACTGGCTTACCCAGGAAGCTGCACCTCTGGTATCATTCTGTGATACATATGGGTTCACACAGCTAATTAATGAACCAACAAGAATTAATGCAAGGAATAGTAATAACAGCACACTACTTGATATCATGCTACTGAATAAACCACATCTATTCACACACGCTGGAGTGCTTCTCTGCGATATAAGTGATCACTGCCCCATCGCAGGGGTAAGATCCACCAGCATAACAAGCCCTGCAAAATTCCTCATGAGGAGATCCAAGAAAAACATCAATATTGAAGGATATTTGCATGGTCTAGCTTACTCTCCACACTGGCAATAGTTTTATCTTGCCCATTCTGTTGAAAAAGCTAAGCAGGTGCTAAATAGCATTATAATAAATGCCCTTAACACCCATGCCCCAATCTCTAGTATCCGAATAAAAAACAAATCCTGTCATTGGTTTACAGCTGACCTCAAAGCTGCACTGCTGGAGAGAGACAAACTCTGGAAAATGGCAAGAAAAACCAAGAATGCAAATGACTGGATGATCTTTAGGAAAGCCAGGAATAGATGCACCAAGAAAGTTGGGGATGCAAAGGCTGCCTTCTACTTGGCGGAACGACTATTCCTACTATAATCCTGCTAGGTTTTGGGGCACCATCAAGGGTATGGTGGGGCAGGACGCTAACACCCCCCTTCCAACTCAATTACACAACAGTTATGGCCCTATCACTGGCAAAATGGAAATTCTGGATGCCTTCAATAACCACTTCACAACGGCTGGCCTTGCCTTTGACACCTCTCCAGCTAACCTGCTGAGAGAACAATTAAGATCCCATTACACTGGTGATCAGAGAGTTGACTCTTCCTTCAGCTTCAAATCTATACTGTTGAAACAAGTAGAGGATCTATTATGGCAACTGGATACCACAAAAAAAGTGCAGGGGTAGACTCTCTGGACCCCTACTTTCTAAAGATTGCATGCCATGTACTTGCAGTCCCCCTAACACACCTCTTTAACCTATCCCTAAACTCTGGCTCTATTCCCACACTGTGGAAGACAGCCCAAGTGGTTCCCCCTTCTAAAATCAGAGGACCCTATGGATCTTAATAATTACAGGCCCATTTCCATTCTACCAGTGCTATCAAAGATGCTGGAGAAATTAGTGAGTAATCAGTTAAGGGAGTATCTTGACAATGCTAACCTCCTAAACCCAGCTCAATCTGGATTCAGGGCTAAGCATAGCACTATCACTGCACTAGCCAAGGTCACAAATGACTGGCAATCTGAATTAGATAAAAAGAATAATGTCTGTGCAGTATTCCTGGACCTGAGCAAAGCATTCGATACTGTGGACCACGAGCTACTACTTTCATCCCTGTACTCCACTGGCCTAGATCCATCCTCCCTTAAGTGGTTCAGATGCTATCTCACCGGTAGGTCACAGCAGGTAAAAGCTGAAGGTGACCTATCCCCATTAAAACCACTGTCAAGAGGAGTCTCCCAAGGTTCTAGTCTGGGTCCTATCCTTTTTGCCATTTATATAAATAACATTGATTCAACCCTTACCAATTCCTCTGTACACCTCTTTGCTGATGACACTGTTCTGTATGTCAGCAACCCTTGCTGCAGCTGCTGCGTGAAATCCTACAAACAGAATTCTCCTTGCTACAATATCAGCTACTAAGAAAAAGCTTCTGTTAAATGCAAAGAAACTAAAGCAATGATGTTCACAAATCAAAGCTCTACCAGCACATCCTCTCAATCATTCTCCCCAGCTATGCACTATACTTGGAGAAAATCTGGAGTATGTAGAAAACTTCAAATACCTAGGTGTATGGATTGACAACAGACTTGACTTCACTCATCATTTAGAAGAACTGTTAAAAAAGCTTCGCCAAAGGCTTTGCCTTCTCTATAGATTAAAACCCTTCCTAAACAGAGACTCAAAGATGAGGTTAGTCCAGGCCATTTTTCTATCAGTTGTTGACTATGCAGACTTTCTTTATAGTCACTGCCCCATCTCCTACCATCACAAGTTGGATACCATATCATAGAGCAATAAGGTTCATTACAGATCTGCCATCTAATACTCATTGCTCTCTTTATGCTGCACTTGGGTGGGTTTCCCTTCACCTCAGAAGGGACAGAAATGCAGCACTATGGATTTACAGAGCGTTGTCAAAAAACTTCAAACTATATCCTGGACTGCTTCACCCAGACCTCTCCTAGCTCCTATGCCCTAAAGCAACAACATCATCCTGCTCAAATTGCCCAAATTCAACACCAGGCTAGGGAGGGCAGCAATCAGCTATTCTCTAGCTATAGCATGGAACACCCTACAAAATCCCTAAAACTGTCCAATATCATTCCATTTGCATCCTTTAAACAGCATTGTACAGTCTTCTTCAAAGAAAGTGCAATTGCTACCACTAAAACTAGCATTGTCATCTCACAAATCTCCCTTCCAAACCATATATGGCATATTCCTTCCAGACAGACACCCCATCTTATGGCACCCAGTAATACCTTCACCATCCTAGTATTACATTATGTTGAGTGTCTGCCATGCGCCCCTACTGGGATATGTATATACTGTACCTACTGTAAATATTAGCTTAACTTTCCTGTAACCGTTTTTTATCATGTAAATTTACTGTACATCACTGTGTTTATAAACGTTATTTTCCCCTGTATGTATAACTGTCTTATATAAGTGTATAATGTATCTGTTGTGTATCAACTATTGAACCTTGACCTTATCAGGTCCATCTTGTAAATGAGCCTTGCTCAATGATGTTCGCCTGAATAAATAAAGATTTGATGATGATGATGATGATCAGGAAGGGATGAGCCTTTCTTGGTTCTTGTTACAACCACTTGTAATCATTCAGAACCCCAAACGTTTCCAAAAGGTTCCGATTTTCAGACCTCTTTTCAAACCTAGCAAATTGTATGACTTTGCACTTTAATTTGACACTTATCACATGGTAATTTAGTTCATTTACATACACAGGGCCAGATATTCAAAACTTTGCTCCGGGCTGAGTTAACACCGCCAGCGGGTAAACATATTGAAACTCGGCAAGCTATATTCAAAGGAATAGCCTGGGCAAACAGCTTCTGAATATAGCATGGAATGAGGCCATGCAAACTGGGCTGGGAGTGCAGGACAAACGTAGCCCTGGAATAAGACAGCACTGAATATAGCAACCAGGAAGTGCAAACCACAACAACAACACAGTGCACAGCGACATGAGGGCAGGTAGAGATGAACTATGTGGCCAGTGTGCCAGCAAATGTGTGGACTCTGTACAGCTGCAGGCAGCAACAGATGTGAAAGAACAGTGATCAGAACTGTATAATATTCCCTGAACTGTTAGCCCCGAGCTAACACACTAGTGCGGCTTTAGCACAAAGCTAAGCTGTTTGCCCAGTGCTAAGATTTGCCATATTCAAACATTACATGCAAATAAGCCTACTTAGGTAGTCTCTGGGCAAACAGCCAAATTAGCATCCCATTATTCCCTGATTTGCATGCAGTTTGCCCAGCATTACTGCAGGGTCCCACAGCTCCGCCTGTAGGTCAGTCTGGAAGTACAGGGGCTGGCCAGGTCTGGCCGCAGCTCCACCTGTAGGTCAGTCTGACAGTGCATGATGGTTGCTGCAGGCTACATGTATACAGTACAGCATAGCATTGTGTGCCCCAGGGGACAACACAGCATAGGCACAGGCAGTGATGGTGCTGCATGCAACCGTCACACTGTAGGCCATGCTACAGTGCACAGCAGACACTACAGTAGCAAGGGGGCTGGTAGTGTGAGGGACACAGCAATGCCTATTGTATGTAGGGTAGTGATGACCACTGCACTGTACACAGTGACAGGCCCAGCTTGCAGGTGATTACTGACAGTGGACAGTACTGGTTAGCTGTTGTGTGCTCCACAGATGCTGCATCTGTGATATGGGATGCTCACAGTGACATATACATGGCTGGCTGTGTGTGCTGTGGCATCTGTGCAGTTGTGCGGTATGTGGCTGGGGGGCATGCAAGATCCAATAGGTACACAGGTGGTGGGGTATTCCCACTACTGGCCCATGTGCACTGCGTGATGTGTCCCAGCCTTGTGGCCACACCTGGGCTGTGGTGAGGTCTGGCCACCCATACACCCTCCCCTCAGTTGCCACCATGCCCACAGTGCTGCATGTGTGTGTGTTGGCATCTGTTGGCCACCACAGACGTATGGTCTGCAGGTGTGTGCTGTATGGCCACACTACCATGATGTCCCCTGTGGGTCGGATCACCCCTTACTGCCTATGCTTGGATGGGACTGGTGGCAGCTGTTAGCATCACGGTGGTGCCATCAGTGAGCAGCATGTGTCCTCCATGTCTGGCATTTTCTAAGTGTCATGATCATATGTTAGGGTCACGCAAGCCGCGTTAGTCCCATGCTAACACCGCGCAAAGCACCAATGTCGTGCAAAGCTGTTTGCTCAGGGTTCGGACCAGCTTTTCCTGGGCAGTAATTTGTACCACGCTAAGGGTCAAGCTATGTCACACTAAACACCTTAGCGCGACGCTAGTCGCTAAATATCTCTTAGCACCTGTATTCATGTTCACTTTGCCCCTTGCATGTGATTATGGTTTGCCTGGCACTACTGCAGTTTGCGCATGCTATTTGGCCTGTTAAATATGGCCAATCCCACGCTACTCCCATGCAAATGGTTTGTGCACTGTGCAAAGTTTTGAATATCTGGCCCATAAACTCTAAAAAATTTCTTTAAGTAGATATTCTTTGTAGTTTGAAATTATAGAATCAAATAGGATCTATTTTAAGAACTGCTTCTGCCCATCAGTAATGAAAATCAAGGACATAATACACAGTTACAAAAACTTTGGGCTATACACTAAGTTCTTAGTCCCAGAGTAAAGAAGTCCCCCTTGTTTTTTTGTTATTATTTACAGTTTGTACACCTCTTTCACTCCAGTTATTTGGTAGATTTAACCGCCTTGTGTCTGGATGGACCAGACTTCATCGAGCTGCAAGTGGAGGTTTTTTTTCATATTTTTATTAGTTTTCCCTTCTCTTCTGTGCCATGAATCCCCAAGCCTTGCAGGGACACCAACATTGTGACACAGTCCCTGAGATGAACAAGTGTTAGCATGCTCACACCATACATAGCACAGCACATCCCTCCCTCCCTGTGTCCTGCACACTCTGCCCACTGTACGTCTACAGGTGGTGGTAGTGCAGCAGGATGCAGCACCCTCCCCCGTGGGAGGAGAGCATCTCCTAGGACACTCAATCCTCCTCTTCCCCCGCTGACTCCCAATGACCCGGCTGTTCTGAGTTGGGTTGCTGGTGTCACAAGCAGAAGCCCTTCTGCTACATTACCAGCCTTGTGTAAGGAGTCCCCTTTGTGACTACTTTGCAATACAAATGCCAGCCCATCGGCACTGCAGTAACATAGAAACATAGAAACATAGAATTTGACGGCAGATAAGGACCGCTTGGCCCACCCAGTCTGCCCATTTCCCTGCCTACTGGATAAGCTGCAGATCCTAGTTAACCAGCAGCCTACTTCTTCCTACCCCCATCCCCTAGAATTGCCTTATGACTGTCCCATGCATGCTTGAATTCCACCACTGTTTTTGACTCCACGACTTCCTCCGGAAGGCCTGCTCCATGCATCCACAACCCTCTGTGAAAAATACTTCCTTAAATTACCTCTGAGCCACCCCCCCATCTTCAAATTGTGCCCCCTTGTTCTTGCACACCTCTTTTTTTTAAAGATGCTACCCTCTTGGACTTTGTTGATTCCCTTGAGGCACTTGAAAGTTTCTATCATGTCCCCCCTCTCCCTCCTTTCCTCGAGGCTATACATATTAAGCTCTTTTAGTCTCTCTTCATGTGTCTTCAAGTGCAGACCCTGCACCATTTTAGTTGCCCTCCTCTGGACAGCTTCCAATCTGTCTATGTCTTTGAAGACTGGGTCTCCAGAACTGCATGCAGTACTCCAGATGGGGTCTGACCAGCTGTCTGTACAGAGGATAACAACTTCCTGTTTTCTACTGGTGATGCCTCTCCTATGCATCCCAATATCCCCCAGCCCTCATTGCTGCCCTCTCACATTGCTTGCCCACCTTTAGGTCATCTGATTTGACTACCCCAGGTCCCTTTCCATTTTTGTTGTTGTTAGTATCACCTCATTGTGTACTCTTCCCTGGGTTTTGTTTCCCAGGTGCATTACCTTGCACTTCTTAGCATTGAATCTAAGCTGCCATCATTTGACCATTCCTCTAACCTCTCCAAGTCCCTTTTCATCCTTTCCACCCCACCTTGTGCATCAACTCTGTTGCAGATCTTTGTGTCATCTGCAAAGAGACATACTTTTCCTTCCAGTCCCTCTGCAATGTCGCTTATAAAGACATTGAAGAGGACTGGTCCTAATACTGAACCCTGCGGTACCCCATTAGTAACCACCCTTTCATCAGGGTGGACTCCATTTACTATTACTCTGTGTCCTATTTTCCAACCAATTTTTTACCCAGGCTGTCATCTTGGGACCCACTCCCAGGCTAGCTAACTTGTATATTAATCTTTTGTGTGGGACTGTGTCAAATGCCTTGCTAAAGTCTAGGTAGGCCATGTCCACAGCCGCTCCCTGCTCTACTACTTTTGTCACCCAGTCAAAGAAATCTATCAGATTTGTCTGGCATGAGCTTCCTGCTATGAATCCATGCTGCCTTGGGCCCTGTGCCCCTCTGGCCTCTAGATACTTGACAATTCTTTCCTTCATAAGTGATTCCATCATTTTCCCTACCACTGAGGTTAAACTAACAGGTCTGTAGTTTCCTGCTTCTGCCTTGCTCCCACTTTTGTGAAGGGGAATCACATCTGCCCTCCTCCTCCAGTCCTCAGGTACCACCCCATCCTCCCATGATTTGTTAAACAGGGTAGTCAGTGGTGTCACTAATTCTACCCTTAGTTCTTTTAGAATTCTGGGATGAATCCCATCAGGCCCCATTGCTTTGTCCACCTTCAGTTTTAAGAGTTCTTTCAGAACCCTTTCTTCTGTAAATGGGCTGGTATCAACTTCTGTATCCAGTGTGTTTCTACTGTTTGTTCTAGGTACCCCCTTCCTTTGTAAATACTGAGCAAAAATATTTGTTTAGTATCTCTGCCTTTTCACAGTCTCCCTCTACCAACCCTCCCCCATTAAGCCTCCTATCCTCCCTTGGTCTTCCTTCACTCTCTGATGTACCTATAAAGGTTTTATCCCCTTCTTAACTGAGTTGGCTATCTTTCCTTGGTTTGGCCTTTGCTGTTCTGACTGCCTTCCCAGCTTCCTTTTGCTTTATGATACAGTTCTCTGTCCTGCTCCTTCTGTGATTCCTTGTACTTCCTGAAGCTTTCTTTTCTCTTGAACCTTCACTGCCACTTCCTTTGAGAACCATAGTGGTTTCTTACATCGTTTAGTTTAGTTTATTTGCTTCACACAAAAGGCTTGTTACCTCTGTGATGGCAGTTTTATTATTCCCCATTGTTCTTCCACCTCCTTCCTGCCCATTTGCTAGTGCATTCCTTAGGCACTTACCCATTTAGCAAAGTCAGCCCTCCTAAAGTCCAGTACCTTTGCCTTTGTAGGCTTGACTCTATTGCTGTGTTTATTGTGAACCATACTGTTGGTGGTGAGCTAGTTCCCAGATGGCTACCCACTTCTACATCTGTGATCCTCTTCATCTCCATTTGAGAGAACCAGGTCTAGATTGCTCCCTCTCAGGTGGGCTCCAATACTAGCTGTCTAAGGCATGCCCCTGTAGGGCATCTAGAATAACCCACTCTTGAGTGGCTGCAACTGCACTCCAGTTAACATCTGGCATATTCAGATCACCCATCAGCAATATCTCCCTTTTTGCCATACTAAGTATACTTTCTATCATTTCTTGTCTATTTCCTCCCCCCCCTGAGAAGAGTCTGTATCTAATCCCGTGCGGATTGTGGTGCCGTGCCGGTCTCAATTTACCCACAGTGCTTCTTCTCCTCCCTGTTTCTCTTTTGTTCTGTTACTTTGATTCCTTCCTTTATGTAAAGAGCTACTTCTCCTCTTTACCTCTCTGTCTCTCCTGTAGATAGTGTATCCTGGGTTGTTACGTCCAGTCATGGTTTTGTGCGAACCATGTTTCTGTGACTGCCACGATATCCAGATGTTCCTCCTCCATCAAGGCCACCAATTCAGGAAGCTTGTTACTCAGACTACGTGCATTGGTACTCATTGCTTTCCATTTTTTGATGGCTTTACTTTCTGTTGCAGCATCCCCCACTGACCTTTCGAGCTCGGTCTTTTTCCCATTTAGTAC
The DNA here is from genome assembly GCA_016271365.2 of Neoceratodus forsteri. NCBI lineage: Eukaryota > Metazoa > Chordata > Ceratodontiformes > Ceratodontidae > Neoceratodus > Neoceratodus forsteri. Next base: position 172,127,824 of record CM028135.1, read on the forward strand.
CCTGTTTTGTAGGGAGAGGCTAGGATTTTCCTGCTGCTTATCAGTGCCTCCCCCCTTAACTAGTTTAAAAGCTTGCCAATGAAGCATTTAAACTGATTGCTCAAAAGACTTGTTCCCTTCCTGGACAGATGCAGACCATCCTGCCAGTATAGGCTGGTGTCCCTCCAGGTGGAACCCCAGTCCCCAATGAAGCCAAACCCCTGTGCTCCCATCATTTTTAACCACTCATTAAACTGCATGGTGCAAAGTACCCTTGCCTCACTCATGCCATTTACAGGCAGCACCTCTGAGAAGGATACTGTGTGTGCTACTTGTCTTAGGCCCCTCCCCAGTTCTACAAAGTCCTTCTGCACTGCTCTAATCTCATGTTGAGCCAAGTCATTTGTCCCTAGGTGGACAATGACATCCAGCTCAGACTCCCATGCAGCTGTTCTCGTGATCCTGAGGATGCACTTCCTGTCCCTCCAAGCCATGGCACCAGGCAGGCACTTTACTTCTGTTTTCCCTGCTCCCCCCAGTTCTATCAGCCTAATAATTGAGTCTCCCACCAGGAGCTGCTTCCTTTCCTTGTGGCATCCTCTGCCTCCTTCCTGTGGGCCTCCGTTGTGACAGGTGTCCTCAGCCTCCTTAATCTCCTCCGTGGGTGCATCCATAGGGGAGCTGTGCTCCCCCAGAATGGTGTATGGATTGTGGAGTGGAACAACTGACTGGGTGTGCCTCTGTTCCACCCTCCTCACCCTCCCTGAGCCCACTGTGGTCCAACTGCTGTGCTTTCTTTGCAACCTCTGAGGTAGTGGTGGTGGCTCTGGTGCTCCCTGGATTTGGGGGGGTTCCCTTCCTACCATCCAGTCTGGCCTGGGGGAAGGTTTTCTTACTGCTGTCCAGTGTGGCCTGAAGATGGGCAACTTCCTCCCTCAGGGCAGTAGCTCTACAACTCTCAATGCCAGCAACCCAGATTCATCCAAGAGCCTGAGTCCCTGGAAGGTTGTGGGGAAGAGAAGATCAAGTATCCTGCAGAACACCCTCCTTTCTCCAGGAGGGAAGCAGTTTCCATTACCACACTGCTACCTAGGTGACCAGAGGCAATGCAGAAGGGAGCATATCTGTGGGAGGGGTGGATGCCAGCCAAGTGTCATTCGATGGCAGGCAGCTGTGTGCACATGCTCTTAATGCTCCTTAAGTGCTGGCATCCTTGGAGAAGGGGACCAAGGTACAAAAAAAGGAAAATGCCCCAGGTCAGCAGGATGATGTCACATGCTCAGACTTTTGCTCTGATAACTGGCCAACTCCCCCATACCTTGGAAGTCCTTAGAGAGAGGGACCAACTGCTCCCCCAACTCTGCCCCGGTTGGGAAGCCCAACTCAGGGGATAAACCAGGGGGTTCTCGAACAGGTAGGTCCACTGCAGCTGGAGGGAATGGCTGAGCAATCTAAATGATTGTAGGTGGGAGCACTCCCAAAGAAGTTGTGTTCACGTTCCCAGCCCAATAGTGTGGGGAGGAGGTAAGGTCCACTCAAGATACAAAGCAATGGTCGAAACAACCAATATTCTTGTTATTTATTTATTATTATACCCCAACATTTTACCACATTAGGATCCTTATGTTAATTTCTTATATTGTGTTGGTTGTGTATCCATGGCACTCCAGACATTACATTATGGGTTTTAGCACACCTAATAGGCTATAGATGTACATGTGACCTAGTATCAAATTTCACCTTATACCTTGGTCCCAGGAGTCCCTGCCCTCCAGTTCTCTTGTGCATCTGAAAGGCTAAGCACACAGGGGTCCCTGTCCAAGATCTTCAAACAAGGTAAGACAAAGAACTAATTATTCATACTTCCCAAAAGACTGCAAATTGCAAAGCACTGCAGAGCAGACATTGAAAGACTAGTCTGAATGTGTTTCTCCTACAAAAAGGTCATTGGGAAACAAAAGGAAATTAAAAGTTAGACTACAGGTATTATTTAAGGCATTTATTATCTGTTTAAGAAGAGTTCTTCTGATTAATGTCGTCAGACAGCTGTTTTATTCACTCGCTAGCAGGATTATTATAAAAAAAAAAATCGCACTGGTAGCTATGTTGAATGCCAAGAGGTGTGGTGAATTCCAAGCTGTTGAAAGTAGTGACCTGTGCTAGATTTATTGCAACTGTTTTTATTGGATATATAAATAAAAGAGTTGAAACTGTGAATTTTTCTGGTAATACAAAGCCAATTCATAGCGCTTTTGGGTAGAGGAAGTGGCTGGCGGCAAACAAACGCAAGTCCCTGTCGGTCTTATTTGAATCTCTTGCGCAGAGCAGCTTACAAGAGCCGCCTTACTCTATTGGTCAGCGATCCCTTCCACTGTGGTTTTTCCTCCAAAATTTGTTGTACTCGCTCCTGTCCCTTCTGGCTAGGTCCACCTCAGAGCCTCGGCCCTCTTAACAGGATCACTAGCCCGAGAACTACTTGTCCCCTCAGAGATCCATTCGGAAATGTTGTTCGCCGAAAAAGCTCTGGGGAGATTTAGACTCCCTGTCTATTCATCCAAATGCATACGCTCCCTCGCTTCCCCCTACATGCGATTACACTTTTATCCTTTGCAAATTAGGGAGAGGTAACACGCGAGAATGCTGTTAGGCTGCCCAGCTTCCCTCACAAGCGCAGCAGGACCAGGCCTCCTCCCCCCACCCCTCACTTTTACATACGGAGCTAAAAGAAATTGGAGGGGATTGTCTGGGCACTCTTTCCAGGTCACAGTGCACAGCAGATCAGGGGATGATCTCATACCTTTTTCACTACATTTGCCATGTAAAAAGAATCGCAGGAATGAAGCGGATACATTTCACAGACAAACCCTTCCCCCTCCCCCAACCACATGGCTAAGCCATTTTGCTCATCAAACAAGGCTCCACCATTTAGTGGTCTGAACTAAGGGTCGCCATTTTGTACCTCCTGCTCTCCGTGGCCCATCAGGTTATTCAACCTGAGAGGTCATTTTAAGGCTAGTCAGGATTAATTGTTGGCCTACCCTCCGATCACCTCACACAGCGGGTCGGAGGAAAGTAAAGCCTCATTCCAACAATACGTGATCAGCCTGAGAGGACATTTCTGCAATACTCCAACCTAATCTCCAATCACCTCACACAGCGGATCGGAGGAAGGCGCTACTCCAGCCCAATTATGAAAGGGGAACCTGCTAATATATTCAAAGAATTTGAACAACATGGATGGGGGTCAACCTTTTAACTGGCTTCGGTCTCTTATCTCGGCGGATCGAATGCTGTTTCTCCCACATTGGTTCCCAGCAGTACGGGTCTCATTGGGGGGGGGCACTGACACCTCTAATACAACACCCCCACCTTTCAGACCACCTAACAAGCAGGTCGAGAGGGAAGTTGTGCCACATCCTCTAGGCACTCCATCTGTTCATCTCTAGGTCTACTTTCTATTACCACCTAGAGCATAAGGCTCGAGTTTCCAGGAGGTGAGTCCACTGGTCTCGCCCATCTGATAGCTCATCGTGTGCAGTCCCTAATCGATTCCTTATATACTTTGTCTTTCAGATGGCAAAAACAAAGAAATGCACCTCATTCAGCGCCACCTTCCTACCCCACAATTTGGGCCCTCAATGCCCAGCCTGTCTCCAAGATGACAACGACATTTCATTGGATCAATTCACATCCCAGGACCCTAGCAATCAAAATACCAATGGGTCTGCATGGGTCAACCCAGCAATTACAGTAATACATCAACTATAAAAAGTCTATGAGAATTTTACAAAACCATAAATGGTGCTTGCACTTACAGTGCAAAGCCCTGTGTTGTCCATACCTTTTGCTCATATAATTAATTTACTATTTTGTCAGATTTCTCTAATATCCTTTAAAACCTGAAAAACAGTTTGATGAACATGATAAGTAAACTGATTTTAGAAAGCTATATTTTGACTCATTGCACCCTGTGCTCCATGAATACAGTGCGATCCACCACCAGATGAGTGTGTATCAGTTTTTACAGAGGCACTCCTGAAGAAGCCAGATGTGATGAAACGTCAGGGTATAATGAAACAAATATGTAATTTACAAAAATCTTGGTCATTTTGACCATTACTTTGTATGTGAGCAGCCCCCCCCCATTGGCACAGAACAGTGAGTTCTCAAAGGGGGGTGGCACTGTAAGTGCCGGAGAAGCTAGGATTGGACTGGGCATTAGTCCTTAAAGATGGCCCCACTGGTGATGAGCACATACAATATAAATACAAAGAAGATGCAGTGCAAACCAGCCTTTCCGATGTTAGTGACCACAAGCAGGGTTTGTAAGTGCTACACCCAGGACTGGGACTGCCACACAGTGTTTTCCATATTGCACCTATCGAATGGACGTGTTCCCCCAACCCCCAACTTAATACTTTAAGGCCAGATTCAGGGTTACTTGGAATCCAGTTTCATATGCCACTGTCCTGTATTCCCTGGTGGTTTAGTGGCCCCATGACACTCTCTGCCATCCAGTGGAGTCCTCACCCTAGTTCTAGTCTGCCAAACTATCCTCCGCCACATATGTCCCACATTGGTCCCCATCCCTGCTAGTGCTTCCATTCCTGTTCAGAGAGTTCTACAGGCAGGGAGTATCACTAAACTCTGTGATCAGATCAGTGAGTAACATGTTTTTTGTATGGCCCTATACAATCTATTTGCATGTCGACCCCTGCCACCCTCCCCACATGACCACAATGCAGTTAGCAATTGCCTGTGGAGTTTGGCTTCTTTGACATATAGTTGTAGGGGTTGCAAATATCTAACTTATACTTCAAGGTTATTGCTACCACTTAGTGGCAGTCCCTTGCACCTAGATAGGGTTAATATGACTAAAAGGGGGAAAGCTGCAGCTTGACCAAGAAAACAGCCTCCTCTTTGTGCCCATAGGTCCATGATGGTACTGTATAGCAATATCTGAAGGACAGAAAAGGGAACTGCAAGAAATACCTTTACTGACAATTATTACCTAAAACTTTAAGTTTGGAAATGAGTGCTTTTGATTCAGTTTTGACTCAGTAGGTTTTTGTTTTGACTCCACCTACCCATTTTGTACAGTACACCAGTGGGTCCAAGCTGGCCCATGTTCAGTACCTGCATAAATCCCCCAGTGCTGCCACTGCCTTTGCAACTGAAAATCAGGCTCTGCATTTCTTATCTTTGACCAAAGTTTGCAGAAATAAGTCTGGGCTCCAGAACCCTCTCCATATACTATAATCCACCCACAGCTAAAGGGCAGCAATACTTTCTTAATTTTTTTTCGGTAGCAGGTAATCAGCAATAGTCTGATTCAGGCAGGATAACATGATACTCCCAGCTGGGCTTGTTTAAACGAAGCTTGCCCTGTTACTTACAGTGACATCAGGCATTTGATGCTGCAATAATCTTAGTATACTTTATCTGAAGCAGGAATGTTTGGCTGTCTGAGTCTAGGTACATATTTGAAATTTTCCAGTCTTACGGTCCGATGCTTAGTCAATATTTTTGTTTCCGGTGTTTCGTAAAGCAGCAGTGATTTGAGACTGTTCGTGTTATTTAAAAATATGTTGCAGTAAGGCTGATTTATGCTCCGGAACCATGGAACAGGGACAGTTTTAACTATATAAGAGCACGCTACACTGAATGTGCTAGATGACGTGATGCTTTGCTACAGAATAGTAATTATTTATTTATTTCAAAGGTTTCACCAGGAAAGACATACTGAACTACTAACAGCTAATTTCTAGATGCATACTGGTAGAGAGGGGGAAATGGAAAAGGCTAAACAGTTATAACAATATTAAAAATACAAAACTAGGAGTCATGAACAGTATTACAGTGTAACGAAGAAAAATAATCATAATTAAGGCAAATCAGTAAACAGATTCAAGCAGTAAATAACAAGCATTTGTCAATGCCGAATGTTTGCTTGCTGGTATTGGCATTGGTAGTGCAGGAGTTCAAGAGATGCATAATAGGAATGGCAGTGAAGTACTGAAGTAACACCAACCCCCACTCCCACCCTGCGGAGACTGACAGGCATTGGGGATGTGCCTTTGGGTTGTCAGCCATAACACTCACGGAATTCCACCTCACCCCACCCTGCAGACACCGAGAGGTGTCGCAGTGTGCTTTGAGGTCTTTGGCTCTTACGCTCAGCCCATTTGAAAAGGAAATAAGCTGAGATGGGTGCAGTATAAAAGAATGGAGTGAATGTTAGGGCTGAAAACCCCAAGGCACACCTCGATGGCTGTCAGTGACTGAAAGATGTAATACACATGGTCCCATCCCTATACAGAAACAAGGCCTTTCAATAACCAGTGTCAGACAAACAAACTGGCTTTTAGTTACAATGTTTCATTGTGACAAACCTCTGTACCACATCAAGGTAGCCAGTCCCACAGAGGTCCATTCACACAGACACAGATTATGCTAGCCACAAGTGTCAGACTAAGACTTGCTTTTAGTTACAATGTTCAATCACCCAGCGGTCCATTCGCCCAGACACGCCCACCCCAGGCACACACCTGACACACACAACACCCAACACTGACATACACCCACCCACACACCAGGCACACCTTCCCCACACAACACCCAGAACCCACCCACACACCAGACACACACCCACACAATACCCAACGTCCACCCACCATACACTCACCCACAACACCCAACACCCACCCACCCACCAGACACACACCACCCACCACCAGACACACACCACACAACACCAACACACACACACCCTACCCACACACACATACCCCCCTACACACACACACAGCCGCACCCCACACACACACACACACACAGGCACACCCCACCCACCCCCTACACACACACACCTGACACTACTGTAACTCCCTGCTGCTTTACATCCACACAAAGTCCCTCCCAAACCCACACCCACCCAGGTGCCATACAAGGTTTAATTTATTTAGAGGTGACACAAAAAAAACTCAAGTTCACTGTAGGTCATGGGGGGTAGCATTTAAAACTAAAGTTAAGCTACTGGTCAAAACATTAAAAATAAAGAAAATGTATTGTTTTTACCTAAATAGTAAGAAATTCACTGCAGGTCGGGGTAACATTTTTGTTACTAAAGGTAATGTCAGTGGTGGTAACATACAACAAGAAGCAAAGCTACTGTAGCCAGTCAGTGTACAATAACAGCACCTGATGCCTTGAAGGATTCAGTGGTGGAAACAGTCAGAACTCAGAAGCTGCTGCACTTATTTCCAGTGGCTGAGCAAGACAGTAGGACATTTTCTCTCCAGTGTTCACTGCTCAGAATCTCAATGCGATGATGACCAAATGTGGTGGGCCAGCTGAGCCGAGAGACTGGAATGAGTACGGTGGGACAGCATGCAATCGATTTCCACACACAGACTCGGACTCGCTGTACAAGAAAAAACCAACACTAAGAGCTCAATTACTTTTCTTTACAGAGAGCGAGCCTCAGCTGCTCCCCGACCTACCACAGGTGCTGGCAAGCTCGCTGCCTCCTCTGTTTAGGCTCAGTCGGTCCACTAGCTGTTCCCATTCCTGGGTGCATCAAATTCATGGCCATGGTGCTCTCTTCTTCTGCTGCACCCTGCGCTGGGCTTCTTCTCACTCTGAAGACATGGCAAGGAGGGGTGTTGCCAGGAATTTCAGATCTGCACACCAAGTGGACTCACTGCTACCCTCCCCCCATTGTTCGGGCTGGCTACCCCCCCATCCATGCCCTGTTCGTGCCCTCTCACCGGACGAGTGCAATTTTCTCTGGTGTATACTAGCACACCACTAGCCAAATCATCATCCACAGTTGTCAGATTAACAGCCTGGCTTTTAGTTACACTGTTGCATTGTGACAAGCCTCTGTACAACATCAAGCTAGGTAGCCAGTCCCACAGAGGTCCATTCACACACCATCAGCCATGCCACCACACCACCAACCTGGCTCTTAGTTACAATGTCACATTGTGACAAGCCTCTGTACCACATCAAGGTAGCCAGTCTCAGAGGTCCATTCACACACCACTAACCATGCCACCACACCTCTAGCCACACCAGCAACCTGGCTTTTATTTACAGTGTTGCATTGTGACAAGCCTCTGTACCACATCAAGGTAACCAGTCCCACTGAGGTCCAGTCACACACCACACTGTCAGCAATACAAAGTTATGTTTTTATCCCTATGTTTTCCAACTGGGAGTGTAGTTGGTACTGGTAGAAGATACACAAGGGATAACCCCATATTTGAGGATAACACCATATTTCTTTGATAGAAGGGTTCTTTATTAAGAAATTCTCACAGCAAGTAATATCAAATGTGTTGGCACCTCTTTTCATTGCCAATAAAGTCTCCGTCAATAAGGTTTCTTACTTTATTGAACATATCCTAAAACACCAGACACACAGAATGTTAGCCAGATAATGACTAGTGCACCATATTTTTGCATGAAAAAAACAGTTGGTCTGCCTCTAGTCTGAGGCAGACAAAACAAGGCACCTGCTTGTACCATAGCAAACTTATTGGCTAATGAAAATAGTTGCCTATACATTGGCCTTACTGACTGAACTTCTTAATAAAGAACCTTTCTAACAACAAAATATGGTGTTGTCCCCGTCTTATTTTCTACCAGGCTCCTTCCCAGTTGGACAACATAGCCTGCATATTCTTCAACAACAGCGCACAGTTATAGACAGAGAGTCACCCATGAAAGACAAATTGAAATGGTGGTGCTTAAATAGTAAACACTAAAAAGGCCCAAGAACAAATCAAGCACCTACCGAGCTAGGCAGCAAATGCACAAAAGCGCCAAAACCAACCAAGCATCAAAACCAAAAAGTTCTAAGTCGGTACTTGGGTACTTGTTGTAATTAGTTAGGTACTTGCTGATGTGACCCGCCACCCCAGGATGCATCATTGTAGCATGTCGGAGTTCAGTCTATATTATTATGTATTTGGGGGGGCTCTGCCCCCACACCCCCGCTGTAGTTTCTGTACTATAGCATTGCTACAGTAACGCAATAATGTTCAGAGTTGTTCACTAAATATTGCCTATTTGGGGGCTCTGCCACTACACCCCCCCCCATGTAGTATTGCTCAGTAAATATTGATTATTGTACTGTACATTTCCTTCTACAGAAAACTCCATTGGGGGTGTGGTGGGTGGAGCCCACCAAAAAAGCAATAATATTTAGTGAAATTCGCTGGATGGCAAAACTAAGAAGCACAATTATCAATGTTACTTTACTGAACAACTCTGAAACTAACTTAGTGTCCAACACCCATCGCTGTATTAGCCTCATAGAACTGCACTATGCATCATGCATGCTGCCATAAATCTTGTAGCAGCTGCAGCAAGTCCAGGATTTATAGTAACGCCCACTTAGTACTGTATATTTGGACCCCCCCCCAAAAAATGAAACATGCACTAGTATTGGGAGAAAGAGAGACAGCACTTCAGCTGGGTGAGCATTCAGAAGAGTGAACTTTTGACTTGCTGCGCATTTTTATTCCGTTGCAGTACTGCATGTTAGGAGGTTTAACATAAGTAATAAGTAAAGATTAATGTAAGGCTGCAGGAAAGGTTTCCACTAACAAGAATGCACAATGGTTCTATAAAACCTGGGTATAGCTAGTGTTAACAGCTAATTAACTCTTGCAAAGGTCAGCAGCAAGATATATTAAATCGCCTTGTAGCATAGCAGAAAATAATTCGTCTTCAAGAAGATCAGGAGCTTTAAGGGCACAGAGGCAGTAGGTAAGTAGGGAAAAAATATATATATGTATACATATAAAAAATAAATAAACAGAGAAAAGAGTAAGTTTTCAAAACAACAGTTAAGGGGCAAGAAATAAGACATGATGGGAGTGGAGGATGTGGTGTTGTCCCATCTGCAGGCACCTCTCTGGCTGAGGGAGGAGGTTGCTCATCTCCAGACTGAGTTGGCCAGGATTTGGAGGACCTCCTCTCCCACCCAGGGACCACCAGGGTCACTGCCGCGGCCTCAGAGGTTGCCAAGAAAGGAGCGGTTAGACCACAGTGGGCTCTGGGGTGGAAAGCATGGTGGAACAGAGGCACATCTCTCCAGTTGTACCTCTTCTCAATTCTTATGCCACTCTGGCAGAGTGTGGTTCCTCTATAGAAGCACCCACAGTGGAGACCAAGGAGGATGTTGGAAACCTCCAGAAAGGAGACCCACAGGACAGTGACATGGGACCCCACAGGGGAAGAAAACTACTCCCAGTGGGGGACTCCATTGTTAAGAGAGTAGAACTGGGGGAGGGAGGGGAGAGGGAGGTAAGGTGCCTGCCAGGCACCATGGCTTGGAGGAACAGGGAGCGAATCCTCAGGATCATGGGAGCAGCTACACGAGAGAGGGAGCTGGATGTCACTGTCCACCTGGGGACAAATGACCTGCCTGGGAAAGGGATCAGAACAGTGCAGGAGGAGTTTGTGGAGTTGGGGAGGAACTTAGATGACTACCTTCTCAGAGGTGCTGCCTGTCTATGGAATGGGTGAGACTAGGGTGCTCCACACCATAGGACTCAATCAGTGGTTGAAAAACTGGTGCAGAACACAGGGGGTTGGCTTCATTGGGGACTGGGGGGCCACCTGGAGTGATGCAGGCCTATACTGGTGCGAGCGATGGGCTGCATCTGTCCAGGATGGAAGCCAGGATCCTAGGTAATAGGTCTAAATGCTTCATTGGCAAGCATTTAAACTAGCCAAGGGGGGAGGCACTGGAAAGGAGCAGGGAAATCCTAATCCCTCCCTCAAAATATCAGGGTAGTTAGTGAGGTAAACACCAAGATAGAGACATCGATAGGGAGAAGGGCAGGGGTAAATGGAGAAAATGACAAAGGCAGCAAGGACAGGGATGGGGCAAAAAGGGCTAAGGCCATCAAGAAATGGAGGGTAATGAGTACCAATGTCCATAGTCTGGGCAACAAGCTCCTTGAACTGGTGGCCTTGATGGAAATGGGATGCCTGAATATCGTGGCAGTCATTGTAACATGGTACACAAAGAACCATGACTGGGATATTAACATACCAGGGTACATAGCCTACAGGAGAGACAAGGAGGGTAGAAGAGGGGAGAGGAGTAGCTCTCTATGTAAGAGAAAGGATAAAAGCAACAGAACAAAAGAGTAAACATGGAGAAGAGCAGGCACTGTGGGTCACCTTAGAGGCTGGAAATGGCACCACAATCCACACAGGGGGTTGTATACAGACCCCCATCTCAGGGGGAGGGGATGGACAATGATATGATATAAGGCATCCTTAGGATGGTAGAGAAAGGGGAGATATTGTTGATGGGGGACCTGAATATGTCAGACGTTAACTGGAGCACCTTTGCTGCAGCCACATCCAAGAGCAGGGTTATTCTCGATGCCCTACAGGGGGTATGCCTCAGACACCTAGTGTTGAAACACACTCAGCAGGCAGCAATCTTAGACCTTGTACTCTCAAATGGGGACAGTGAGAGGATCTCAGATCTAGAAGTGGGTAGCCATCTGGGAACAAGTGACCACCAAACAGTGTGGTTCATGATAAACTCAGCTGCAGAGTCAAGCCATACAAAAGTGAGGGTACTGGACTTCAGGAGAGCTGACTTTGGCTAAAATGGGAGAGTGCCTTAGAAAAGCACTAGCAAACAGGCAAGGAGGAGGAGTGGAGCAACAATGGGGAAACATCAAAACTGCCATCACAGAGGCAACAAGCCTTTGTGTGAAGCAAATAAACAAATCAAAATGAAAGAAAAAGCTACTATGGTTCTCAAAAGAGGTGGTGGGGAAGGTTAGGGAGAAAAAGATAGCATTTAGGAAGTATAAGGAAACACAGAAGAAGCAGTACAGAGAACTGTACCAGTTAAGGCAGAAGGAAGAAGAGAAGGCAGTCAGAATAGCAAAGGCTCAAACTGTGGAAAAGATAGCCAACTCGGTTAAGAAGGGGGATAAAACCTTGTATAGGTACATTAGGAAGTGTAAGACAAAGGGAGGGATAGTGAGGCTGAATAGAATGGATGGTGGGTGGACAGAAAGGGACACTGAAAAAGCAGGGATACTGAATGAATACTTCTGTTCAGTATTCACAAAAGAGGAGGAAGGGGAGATACCTGATCCAATTAACAGAAGCACTCTGGATAGGGGGGTTGATCCCAGTCCTTTCACCGAAGAAAGGGTTCTCAAAGAACTCCTAAAACTGAAGGTGGGCAAAACAATGGGGCCTGATGGGATTTGCCCCAGAATTCTAAAAGAATTAAGGGGAGAACTAATGACACCACTGACTACCCTTTTTGCCAAACAATGGAAGGATGGTGTGGTACCTGAGGACTGGAGGAGGGTAGATGTGATTCCCTTTCACAAAAGTAGGAGCAAGACAGAGGCAGAAAACTATAGACCTGTCAGTTTGACCTCTGTGGTAGGGGAAAATGATGGAATCACTTCTGAAGGAAAGAATTGTTGAGTACCTAGAGTCCAGTGGGGCACAGGACTAAAGGCAGTATGGATTCATAGCGGGAAGGTCATGTCAGACAAATCTAATCAATTGCTTTGACTGGGTAACCAAAATAGTAGACCAAGGAGTGGCTGTGGACATGGCCTACCTAGACTTTAGCAAGGCATTTGACACAGCCCCACACAAACGATTAATAAACAAATTAGCCAGCATGGGAGTGGGTCCCAGGGTGATAGCCTGGGTAAGACACTGGCTGGACAACTGGACACAGAAGGTAATAGTAGACGGAGTCCACTCTGAAGAAAGGGGGGTTACTAGTGGGGTACCACAGGGTGCAGTACTGGTCCAGTCCTTTTTAATGTCTTTATAAGTCACATTACAGAGGGACTGGAAGGAAAAGTATGCCTCTTTGCAGATGACACAATGATCTGCAACAGGGCTGATATACAAGGGGTGTGGAAAGGATGAGAAGGGACTTTGCAATGTTAGAGGAATGGTCAGAAATATGGCAGCTTGGATAAAATGCAAAGAAGTCCCACAGGGGTCCCACGGGGATCTGTGTTGGGACCATGTTTGTTTAATTTCTATATCTCAACAATGAAACCAAAAACAGAAATCTGTCTTTCCAAATTTGCTGATGACACGCATATAGGTTACTCCGTAAATAGCCAACCTGATGCATTGTTAATACAGGAAGCACTGAGTGATTTGGAGATTTGGGCATGGGAGAACAAGTCTTATTTTAACAGCGATAAATGTACAGTAATGCACCTGGGTAAAATAAATCCTGAAGTAGATTACACTCTGGCAGTGCAGGTGCTCAGAGTAGTGTATGAAGAACAGGATCTAGGGATTAAGGTTAGCAATAACCTCAAATTCCACTCGCATTGTAACCAGGTGGTAAAAAGGTCTGGTGGTATCCTGAGTTGCATACATAGGCACATCAGGAGTAGGAGTAAAGAGGTCTTGCTCCCTCTTTACACCTCATTGGAGCGGCTGCATACTGAGCACTGTGCACAGTTTTGGGCCCCTGGGAACAAGGGAGATATTAATGCCCTAGAAAGGGTGCAGAGAAGGGCAACAAGAAAAACGAGAGAAGTGCAGGGTTTGGATTACGTAGAAAGACTAAAGAATCTTGACCTGTATTTCTTGGCATATCGTAGGCTGAGAGGGGGCATGTGCCTTATCTACCGGGCTCTGTCTGGTCATCAACTGTGGGAGTTACTGGGCCTTAATCTTAGAGACCAGATTTATAACACTCGAGCCCACCCCCTACAGCTTAAGAGTGTTATATTCAATACGCAGGCACGAAAGCATTGGTTCTCAGTAAAGGTAGTTAAAATTTGGGGTACACTGCCTCTTAGAGGTAGTTGCAAAGCAAAACAATGTTAGCCTTCAAGCACTCCCTTGACTGTTACCTGAATAGTAAAAATATCGAGGTGTATTAGTTGATTAATATGGTGAACCAAATGGACTTCGGTCTTTATAGAGCTCAGGATTACCTATGAAACCAAAGTGCAAAATAATGTACCTGGAAAACGAAAACCCAGGGGAAGAATACACAATGGGGGGGGAGTAACAACAACAAAAATGGAAAAGGACTTGGGGGTAATCATATCAGTTGACCTTAAGGTTAGCAAGTAATATGAGAAGGCAGTAGGGAGGGCTGGGAGGATACTTGGATGTATAGGGATAGGCATCAACAGCAGAACACAGGACGTTGTTATCCCTCTGTGCAGACAGTTGGTGAGACCCCATCTGGAGTACTGTGTCCAGTTCTGGAGATTCCAGCTCTGCAAGGACATAGACAGGATGGAGGCAGTCCAGAGGAGGGCAACTAAAATGGTGCAGGGTCTGCAAAGAAGACTTATGAGGAGAGACTAAAGGAGCTTAATATGTATGTATGTATACCGTTGAGGAAAGGAGGGAGGTGGGGCATGATAGACACTTTTAAGTATCTCTGTTGAATCAACAAAGTCCAAGAGGGCAGCATCTTTCAGAAAAAGAGATGTGCAAGAACAAGGGGACACAATTTGAAGACTGGGGGTGGGGGACGGCTCAGGGGCAATGTGAGGAAGCATTTTTTCACAGAGAGGGTGGTGGATGCATGGAACAGCCTTCCTGAGGAGGTTGCAAGGTATAAAACTGTGGGAGAATTCAAGAATTCATGGGGCAGACATAAGGCAATTCTTGTGGGGGGTAGGAAGAAATAGGTTGTTGGTTAACTAGGATCTGCAGCTTATCCAGTTGGCAGGGAAATGGGCAGACTAGGTGGGCCAAGCGGTTCTCATCTGCCACCAAAGTCTATGTTTCTATGTTTCAATTCTGTTTGGCAATCTTTCCTGCAATCTTACTGGACTCATATTCCTTCACTTATGTGTGTTAATGCAGCACTGCAAGAAAATCAAAGCTATGCAGCAAGCAAGTTAATTAATGTATCAGAGTGGGCTCAGCAAGACATCTTTCCATCCTAACCCTTTAGTTTAGTATATTGCCACATAATCTCTTACCTTTCAGGAAAGTTCACTTCATGTAATATTTTCCCCACCCACTGAGACACAACACTTGTTTCACACTGAAATTCACAGGCTCACAGCTACCTACAGCAGTGTGAATACACTTCTGCAGCTGCAGGTGCTGTGCTGCTACTAGCTAGCCTGTGAAGGACTGCTTTGGTCTAAGTACTACTACTAGTAGTACCATACCGACCAACATCCAGAAGCACTCCACTGACTAAAATAACAGCAGTTACACTTCACTACAGGACTAGAACTGGAGCTCAGGGAGCGAGTTGTGAGCCAAGACTGATCAAAGATCTCCTCTAGTAGTCTTACCTACAAATTTCTGCTATGAGAGGTCCTATCTTGTCTCGAGAGGCAGTCTTCAAGCAGCCCAGACTCAATACGCAGTTAGAGCAGGCACGACTCCTCCAGCTCTCTACTCTTCCGCTACAGATTGGCTGGAGCGTGGGCTGGGGCCGGCTAAGCTGTTGACTTGCCACGCGCCAGCTGGGCATGCAGGGCCGGGGCGCTGCTGGTAAAGCTCCGTCCATACAGTACTCCATTCCGATCTTAGTTTAGATGATGACCAACACTTGCACGGCTCCTCCTCGGTGCTCAGTCTTCGTAGCAGGTTGTGGGTGAGGGTCCTGGCTGCTGCTTGAACTGCTTCTCAGCTGCGGCACTCCCTCTATGGCTGCAGCTCCAGTCAGATCTGTTGACTGTCTTGACAGTACTCCTCTCTGACTCAAGGGCTTCACGCGCGGTAGCTCCTACTCTTCTGAACAAGAACAACAAAGTGGAACTGGTAGTTTGTTTCGGGGGCTTTTAAGCATGCCGCCCTTATAGCCTCGCCTCCTGACATACCTAGCGGACCTGATTGAGAAAGGCTGCTACATATATCAGGTCCACTTGGCATTCACTTTACAAACTGGCACCCCTTCCCCCCCAGAAAGTGCAAGAACTATCCAAGGTCGGAAGTGGCAAAAACAAAATAAACAAAGGAATATGCAGAAACGCCAGGCAGCTTTTTGCTACCACCTGCTACTTGGTAAGCATGCCGTGGCAAGTCTGCCATATGACTGCCTACACCCTGTAGTTCTGCTCAGCAGAAAGTTTGTCTCTGCTCTCGGCTTCTGCTACATCCCCCCGCTAGTCTGCTGCACACCAAGGCGTACCAGGTGTAAGAGGGGCTACGCCCTGCAATGACGGGCAGCTCCCTCATTGCAGCAGCAAATTTCTTTCAAGCTAGTGGCACACTTCTCAACTGCTGTCATAGACAGCGTGCTCTTTCATTGGTGCCACAGAGACCAGCCCAAAAAAAGTGGAAGCATCAGCCACAACACTGCCGCACCTCCACAACCTGCTACTCCCACAAGCTGCCACAAAATGTTTCTTCAGCATGTGTACAAGCAAACATAAAAATGTAATATTAAATGAATCCTGAAAATAGAATAGATGTCTCAACCATAGGTCTTCTTCAGGAATTTATCTATAAAGAGAAAAAAGTAAAGTTGGTGGAAATTTTTTTTTTTCTTTATAGATACTTCCTGAAGAAGATACATGGTTGAAACACTGATTCTAATTCTGTATCTCTTTTTTAAGCGTGCATTTGGTATTACCTTTTTGTTTTGTTTTCAGCCCTCACCCTGATGCAACACCTTCTTTTTTTTGTTTCGACAATCCATGTGATGAACCCTCACATGTCAGCAAAGAACAGGGCATGGGACAATGTCTCTTAATGTGACATCAGCATCTGTGTTTCACTTGTGAAGATAAAGTACATCAACTGTATTCATTTGAATTTCAAAGCATAATAAAATATGTTTAAAAAAATAGGGGTAGAAGCTGTGTTCCTGCCACTGTAAACGAGATGTTGTGGGGGTTACACAGGGTAATTAAAATTGTAATGAAAAAAGAAGCTCTTATAAATTACCTGAAATTGTGTTGCCCATCTCTTCTGCCATTCCTTTTTACTGATACAGTGAGCAAAGGTACCCTAGTACCTCCCTATCACAGATCCCCTTTAGAGTAGTAACACACTATTACCAAGACATTGTGTTGTGGGGGGGGGGGGGGCTAAGAAAATATTTGTCTAAGAGAATTACTACTTTACACTTTTAATCTGGTATTAGCCACTGATCACCCAGTCTGTCCTACTGTAATGGTACTGGGGAGTCGGGGACTGAAAAGGCCATCATACCCGTGTGAAAACATTTACTAAACTGCTAAAGGATGAGCCCTTTTATTTTTGTCATTATTATAGTTATTTTTCCCCATTTTTCACTGTTTGTCCCCCTTGCCCCACACCCAGATGATCATGGGGGTATGTGCAACCTTCCTCCAGCCAAGAGGGTGGGCCTGTGGCTGCCATCATAGCGGGTACTGAGGCCACTCCACGACTGGTGGGTAGCAAGGTTGCACAAACTCTGCAGCCTGCATCCTCCCTCCCTCCCCGATCACATGGTTCTGGTACTGTTTCTCATTTAAAAGAGATATATATCCTGCACCCTGTTCACCCCTGTTAAGTACTTGTAAGTCTCTATCTTGGTCCCCTTCAGTCACCTGTCTTCCAGGGTGTACATGCTGAGATCCCTCAGTCATTCCTAGAAGGGGTTTTGGTGCAACCCCTGTGACATTTTACTTGCCTTTCTCTGAGCTGCCTCCATCATGTCTATGTCCTTTCTGAGGTGCAGCCTCCAGAACTGGATATGACACTCCAGGTGGGGTCTCACCAGCGAGCGATACTGTGTCAACACCACCTCTCTCCTCTTGCTGGAAATAACTCTCCCAATTCATCCCAGTATGCCACTAGCCTTACCCACTGCTTTGTCACACTGCCCTGCCACTTTTAAGTAATCAAAAATGATAACTCTAAGGTTTGTTTTCTGCTTTGTGACTGACAGCAGCTCCCCCAATTCTATGATCAGTTATTGGGTTCCCACACCCTAGGTGCATGATTTTGCACTCTTTGGTATGAAGCCCCAAATGCCATGCTCTTCACCACTGCTCGAGTTTCCCAAGATCTCTATGCATTCTTTCCACCCTTCCTCATTGTTCACCCTATTTCAGATTTTAGTATCATCTGCAAAAAGACATGCCTTCCCTTACAGTTCATCCGCAATGTCACTTAGACATTGAAGAGAACCTGTCCCAATATTGAGCCCTGTGGCACCTTTCTGGTCATTCTCCCATCATTAGAGTGAGTGCCGTTAACCACCATTCTCTGTCACCTATCAGTTAACCAGTTTCTAACTGCATTCACCACTTTGGATCCCACCCCATGGCTGCTGAATTTTTTAGTCTTCTGTACAACATCATGTCGAAGGCCTTGCTAAAGTCTAGATGGGTGATGTCCATTGCCCTCCCCTGATGTATTTCCTTGGCCACCCAGTGAAAGAACTCAGATTAATCTGGCATGACCTCCCCTCATAAATCTGTACTGCTTTTGGTCCTGCAGTCTATTGGATTCAAGATAGTCTACCAACATTTCCCTTAACCGTGCTTCCATTAATTTCCCCACCTCTGAGGTGAGGCTTACTGATTTATAGTTACTAGCCTCCTCCCTGCTGTCACCCTTATGTAGAGGGACAGTTTCTGCTCTCCTCCAGTCCTGTGGAACCATGCCTTATTCCAGTGAGCTGTTGAATAAGGCCATCAGCAGGGCAGCACCTCCCTGAGATTTTTTAGTACCCTTGGGTGTATCCTGTCTGGTCCAATAGCCTTGCCCACTTTCAGAGCTGCAAGCCCCTTCAAGACTATTTCCTCTTAAAGTGGTCTTCAATTTGCCTTTCCTCTCCTTTTGTTCCTGCTGATCACTGGTGGTCTGTCCCTCCTCCTTCCACTGTAAAGACTTTGCAGAAGTACCTGTTCAGGAAGTTTGCTTGTTCTTGGTCCTTTTTTGTGCAGTATACCTCTGCTGCCCTCCTTATACCTACTGTCCCTCCCCTTGCTTTCCTGTTCTTAGTTATGGACCAGAATAAAGTCTTATCCCCATTTACTACCTCTTTTGTTATCATTTGCTCTGCCTGCACCTTTGCTCCCCTCACTACCATACTTGCTTTCTTCTGTTTTACTTGGAACATCTGTCTACTTTCCTCTGTGCTCCTTATATCTCCTGAATACCACCCTTTTTTCTTCACCACCGTGACCACCTCCCCAGAGTGCCATAATGGTCTCTTGTTCCTTTTGCTTTTACACAGTTTCTTCATGCAGAAGCTGATTGCCTTAATGATGACATCCTTTATTTTTCCCTACTATTCCTCTACTCATACCTGGCACCCCTCCCCACTAGGCAGTTTCTGAGGTAGGCTCCACTTTTATTAATATCTGCCTTCCTAAGGTTCAGGAACCTCTGCTCCCATCTTAATGTTAAACTGCATTGTCCGGTAATCAGTGGTACCTAGGGGACTGCCTACTATGATGTCTGCAATGCTGTCCCTGTTTGCGTCAGGTCCAGCACTGCCATGTTCTTAGTCAGTTTGTTGACTAGCTACCTGAGAAAGGCCCTTTGTAGGTGGTCAAGGATGGCCCTGCTCCCTGCTGAAGCTGCAGACAGAAGGCTCCAATCCACATCTGGCATACTGATGTCACCAACTAGTAGCACCTTCCCATTTCTTGTCATCCTAATGATGTCCCTTCCAAGTGCCTTTTTCAACTCCTTTCCCTGTGCTGGAGGTCTGTATGCCACCCCTGTATGGATCATGGCCCCAGTGCTTGTGTCCAGGATGACACACTGCACCTCCAGTCCTTCCTTTTCCTCAGATTCCCCTGCACTTCTGTGGCCTTGATTCCTTCCCTCACATAGAGTCCAACCCCATCTCCCCTCTGCCCTTCCCTGTCTCTCTTGAACAGAGAGTAGGCTGGTATGGCCATATCCCAGTCATACCTGTCAGTGCACCATGACTTCATTATGGCCACCAAATCAAGGCTATCCTTCTGCATGATGGCCTCCAGGTAGCAGATACATACTGTAGTTGAGATATAGACTGCTCTTCATGCCTTACTTCCCATTAGCCTGCCTGCCTCCTTGCTTTCTCTCTCCTTTCCTGCCTGTGCTGTTTCCTGGAGTTCCTCTGACCCCCTAATTCCCTTGTCACCCTCTCCATTACCTGTTTCCTTTACTCCTCTCTTCTTGCCATCCTGATTTATACCCATCTTGTCCTCCATCTTGTCCCACCCCTGTCTTCCTGTGCTCCTGCCCTAGGGAATCTTCCTCACCTTGGGCCCTCCCTCCTTGTTTCTTAATCGTCTGCGGTGGAGACAATCTTTTCCTCCTTTGGTATTACAGCCTGCCCCTACCCCCCAGCTAGTTTAAATGCTCATCCAAGTGGCAATTAAACCTTCAATTAAGGACTGTGGCTCTTTCCTGGAAAGATGCAGGCTGTCTTCCCTATAGAGGCCCTTATGCTCCCAGGACAGTTCTCAGCCCCTAATGTAGCCAAAGCCCTCCTCCATGCACCATGCCTTCAACACACCTTGTTAATAGCTGTGATGTGGACTACCTGTTCCTTTCCTTGGCCATACACACATAACACCTCAGCAAATGCCACCGTGTGTGCTACTTGCTTCAGGCCTCTACCTAGCTCTATGAAATTACCCTGCAGTACCGCTACCGTATCCCTTACCAGGTCATTTGTCCCTAGGTGAACAATGACATCTAGCTTCCTCCCATCTCCTGTTACCCTATCAATCCTCTAGATCTGTTCTCCAGTCCTCCAACCCAAAGCACCAGGAATGCACTTCATCTCATTCTCCTTTCCTCTTCCCACTTCCTCATCTATCCCCATAACAATAGAGTCCCCCTCCAGAAGCTGTTTTCTCCCCAGCTGGAGCCCCTTACTTCCTTCTCAGGGCCCCCCCCTTGAGGACACCCCCCCCACACACACACATATACATATATCCATATTAAAGGAGAAGTGAACGTTGCAGAGCTCTCTCAAATTGTGAAAGCGCAATGAAAGACCATTCAAATGAGGTACTAGGCTTAGCTGTAGGTTTCAGGAGTCCTGAGATATCAATATTAAATTATCTGTAGATGAAAGCAAAGTTGCAGCCATTTCATGTAATCTTAAACAGGAAGTGATGTCACTGAGGAGCCAGCTCTATGTTGTTTATTACAGTTTGCCCCTCAGTGACATCACTTTCTGTCTCAGGATCCCATGAAATGGCTGCTGGCTTGTTTTGATTTACAGAGTGTTTAAGTATTCATATCTCAGGACTCTTAAAACCTACAAATAAGTTCTATACTTCATTTGAAATATCTTTTTATGGGCTTTCACAATTTGAGAGAACCCTACAATGTTTACTTTCCCTTTAAGTATGACTGAAATATTAGCCTCTATCTCATTATTAATATAGAGAATACCGGATGGGCAACAATACACAGCCAGTGTGTTCTGCCACAGAGGGGTTCTAATTTCCTCTGACTTTGAGAGCAAAGTTCAAGAAGTTTGTGGGAATCAGAACCCCGAGGTGGCGGAACACACTGGTTATGCATTAGTTACTCATCCTGTATTTTTTAGAGTGTATAGTATTATGGGAAAAGTGTGCATTGTGTATTTTTTCTCTTTCTTAATGAAATTCATTTGAGCAGTCTCTAGAGGTCCTAGAATGCTGTTCTACCACAGATGGGTACAATCACATTCCATGACCTATGAACTGTGGTATAACAGCATTTTGAAAAAGGATGGATTTCTATATAGAACAATGCTCTACTATACACTGTGGGTGGGATATTGAAAAGGGTTGCGCTATGTGTAATAGGGTTGCGCCAGCGCAAGTCCGAATATGCGCCATTCTGCGATATTCAGCGGGAGGCAGTTGCGCCACTGAAAACATGCTGAGCAACAGTACAATGCAAATGAAGGCATACGCAACCGAAGGGGGTGGATCCATGCATAAAGTGCGCAATGCGATATTCAAAGGCTGCGCCAATGCGCATGGATCAACGGAAGTTGCGCCACAGCGGAAATGAGCCAAAATAAAAAGGCTCAGGGAAAAGGTGCAAGAACTCGACAGGGAATGCTAATGAGGCAGCAACAGAGAGCAGGCCACAGCAGCAACCAGTGCAGGCCAGGGAGTAGGCAGGACAGAATAGTGGCAGCTGAAGGCGTGTGGGGCCACAGAGTTTGGAGGCCAGTAGGTGTACCCGTTGCAGTGGAGGTAGCAGTCAGGACAGTGGGGGGAACAGAACAACAACAGCCAGGGGGGACACAAGCCAGGGAGATGGACAGTGCCAGCTTCCACATGGAAGCTGTAGTGAGGGGGGTGAGAAGGCATGCTGCAGGGGGACGTGGCCGTGGAAGGGCCCATCGGCGGTACGCCCCCAACAGGCAGTACTGTGCCTGCATCAGCTTTGAGCTGTATTTGGATGTCATGATTGTGGGCCGGTACCACCTAAACATGGCAATACTGAGGCGGCTCTGTGAGCTGTGCAGTGATGTGATGCAGGCACCCTCACGACGGAGTCACGCTCTGTCAGTGGAGACAAAGGTAACAGCCTGCATGTGCTTGCTCACCACGGGTACCTTCCAGAGGCCAACAGGGGACACCACAGGCATAACACAGTCGGCCACGTCATGCATCCTCACCCGCACTGCTGCCACATGCTGCGGAGTACATCCATTTCCCCAGCACTGCGGCAGAGCGTACTGCAAACATACAGGAGTTCCACAGGGTAGCACATATGCCTGGCGTGCTAGGGGCAATAGACTGCACCCATGTGGGTATTCACACACCACCTGGCCCAAATGGGGCTGCATATCACAACCAGAAGGGGTTCTTCAGTGTCAACTGCCAGGTGGTGTGTGATGCCAGTGGGCGCATCATCAATGTCTGTGCCACACACCCTGGCGGAGTACATGATTCATTCATATGGTACCAGTCTGCACTGTGCCATCGATTTAAGAGTGGGGACATCCCCACAGGACATCTAGTGGGTGAGTATGCATGTAGGAGCGGCAAAGTTGGGGACGGGTGGGCAAGCCACAGGTGCCATGGTAGTGGCACACAGGGCTAGGGGCAATATGGTCCTGAACATGACACTAATCTCCACTATCTCCACACAGGTGACAGTGGATACCCACTCTGTCCCTGGCTGCTCACACCCTACTGGCGCCCCACGACCCCTTCGCAGCAACGCTTCAATGAGGCACATGCCGCCACATGCAACATCATCGAGCAGGTGTTTGGGATGCTGAAGGCACACTTCTGATGCCTGGACACCTCCGGCGGTGCCCTACAGTACAGCCCCTCAAAGGCCTGTGGGATATTCCTGGCCTGTTGTATCCTGCACAACATGGCCAAAGACTGTGGGATAGCTGTACAGGTCGAGGAGGGGACAGCGATGGGGATGCTGGTGATGCCGGTGATGGGGATAAGCAGCCCCCCCTTGGATGGTGTGACCCCTGACTGATCCAGCTGGCCCAGCTGCACTGGGACACCATCACAGAGGAGCACTTCGCACAACACAGGTAAGTCATGGGGCCATGCGCAACCAACACTGTCCAGGGCGCAACCCACATACACACAGGGTAACACACTAGGGGTGCATGACGGCGAGGGGAGTGGAAGGGTACAGGCGCACAAACACACAACCAGGGAGGGGTGAATAGTTACACGCTACATGGACAGACACACACACACACACACACCCCAGGCACAAAGTGCACAGGGGCAGGTGCACAGCAGAGCAGGAACAGACATGTCAAACACACAGATCCACAGGCCACCCCCACCACCTGTACTGTCCATGTACGTGTCAGATGCTGGGTACCCTTGCACCTTGGTGAACAGTGCAATGCAGGCATCATCATGCACACACCCATGGACAGCAGTTGGGTGGGTGTGCAGGTGGTCCGTGTGTCGCCGTGTTGGGCAGGACACCCACTGGTGCACTGCCCACCATGACACACATTGCACACAGGGCAGCACCAGACAGGGCCCGCACTGAGAGGCAGGTCAGCCATGTGCACTGTGCCACGGCCACCTCGGATGTGTGGGTGGCCCTGCTGAGACCCAGCAGCACTGGCAGGCTGAACATGGGCCACATGGGGTGGCACCCGATGGACCACCAAGGGTCCCACTGCGCGAGCGCGACCTTGTCCGCACAGGGGTCTGCAGCATACCGAACATACCTGCACCAGGGGTGCTCGGGATGCCCACAGCAGAACCCAGCGTCGACAGGCTGGGTGTAGCACAATGCCGGGAATGGGGAGTGGATAGCATACTGTGTGGTGTGCACGGCACAGGGGCACCTGACTGTGTGCCCAGTGCGGCCACGACAGCGACCAATGCCTGGGTCTGCCTGTCAATGACGGCGGTCACATCCATCCACATTTGGACAATCCCTGCAAGGATCATCGCGTTGTCCCTGCTGTGCCGCTCCACAGCCACACACAGTGCCTCCATGGACATTGCAACCCGCATCTGCTGCTGTACTGATACCTGCAGCAGGCAGGTGTGCTCATCAAATGGGTCGTCTGCCACATCGGCAACCTGTCCCTCAGGGTATGGAAGGGCCTGATGCTCAACACCCCTTGAGGGTGGGTGCTGTTCACCAGGACCAGGTATGGGCAAGTCAACAGGCGGTGTGCATACGCCACTGCTGAACCCTGTACCACCAGACCCGGTGGATGATTGCTGCTGCTGCCCCTCCACCTGCTGTGCCCAAGTGACCAGTCGTTCCACTGCTGTGTCCGCAACAGTGCCAGAGACCTGCACAGCCACCAATGCTGCCCCACCGGTGCCGACAGGCAGAGCCTGGGACTGTGCTGATGTGCTGGCACACACGTTGGAACCAGGTAGGTCTATGGGCGCGAGCTGTCCTGCTGTGTGTCCATTATGTGACACATGTGTCACTACCCATAGCGGTCATTGCATCATCAATGGTGCAGGTTCATTCCACAGCATGCTGGCATGCTTGCATGCCAGACCGCTGAGACACAGGAAGGCACCCCCCACACCTGACTCACCGCCATCGGAGATGGCAGCCAGACATGCACACTGGTGCAATGCACGCTGGCTACCAGCAGAGGTGGATGGACCCTCCTCCAACTCTGGCTGGATGTCCACAGTGCACAGGCCCTCCACCACTGTCCCCTGCAGAAGCACAGGATCTGTAACAGAAAGTGAGAACATGTTAGTGAGTGGGATCCACCTTCCCCCCTGACCATGTCATACCATGCAGTGATGGGCTACCACCTGTCTGGAAACCACCTCCTGGAACGCCCTCGATGGCACTGTGCTGCATGGATGCAGCAAGACGGTCCTCCACTGGGGTCAGCTGCACCACCTCTGGCTGGCCCCTGCCTGTGGCAGCGCATGCCGCCCTGAGGGCTGCCACCTTCTCCTTCACCCTTCTCCTGTCGGTCCCCATCTTCTTCTTACATTCCTGCACGGAGCACTGGTGGCTTCCATGCAGGTTTATGGCATGAGCTACCTTCTCCCATGCAGCAGTATGGGCCTGAGGGATGCCCCGCCATCCACTGAGTAGTGGCTCTTCCTCCAGGTAGGCCTCGAAGAGTG
This sequence comes from Neoceratodus forsteri, assembly GCA_016271365.2. Classification (NCBI taxonomy): domain Eukaryota; kingdom Metazoa; phylum Chordata; order Ceratodontiformes; family Ceratodontidae; genus Neoceratodus; species Neoceratodus forsteri. The sequence continues at coordinate 172,153,305 of CM028135.1, forward strand.
CCTCTGTTTCAGCTTTTGTGAAGTTGGGCCTCCTCTTCCACCCACCATCATCCTCCTCACCCAGTCCTTGCTCGGCCATGTCACAGTCTGTATGGGTGGAAGTGGACAACTGTGACCATGCAGTATACAGCAATATCCCATGACCATAGTCCAGAACATCACACTGCATGCAACCCACCTATCACCTGCAGTAACCGAATATGGCCACTGCAGATCACTGTCTTACATTTATAGTGCAATGCATGCAAATTAGGGTGGAGCAACATGCGGATGCAAACTGCCGCTGCACCTTTGAATGGCTGATCAGATGATTTGCATATGACGGCTGAATATTGCGCTGTTGCGCTTTGCGCAATACGGTTGAGCCAGCTGAGCCAATGGCGCACTTCTGTGACTGCATAGTACACCACACTGCGCATGCCCAGGTAGCTTACACAGGCATCTGCCGTGCTGATGTGCTGTGTGCGATCAGCAATTCGGGACACAGCCACCATCGTGCCAGTGGCACTACAGCGCTGGTCACCACATGGCGCTGTGGCACAACAGTGCAATAGTCCACTGTGGCACTGGCACGCAGGCGACTGATCACGTTGGATGTGTAGACGTCTGATGGTGCTGTGTGTGGCTTCGCCAGAGACCCATGACTTTGTGTCAGGCCTTTTTTGCCCCTTGGCGCTGTGCGTATGGCATGTCTGCAGAACATCGCTTCGTTCGGTAACAGCCGATAGGGACTGACGCGCTATATGAACAGCGATAGGGCTGTGATGGAGCTGTATTGCGAACATTTCCACGTGGCTGTCAGTATGCAGAGCCATATTGCCTACTATTAACCTGTAGACATGGCACGCAGGAGAGCTCCCCAGTGGAGTGGCTTGGAGGTGGCCAACCTAGTGGCCGTTGTGGAGCCTCACTATGGGCCACTGTTTTGGGAGGAACCCCTAGACATGGCCCGCACCCATGTATGGCAGCAGGTGGCCACCGAGCTGGAGCAGGTCACTGGGCAGTGCAGAACACCGGAGCAGTGCAGGCAATAGTACAGTGACCTGAGCAGGAGGGAGCAGGCACTGCTGGCGCACCTCAGGTCATGTGCCAGGAGTAGCATTGTGCCTAGGCCAGGTGGGTGAGCCGTATATGCACCTGTATTGTCCGGAGGGGTAACACTGTGTATTGTGGCCAGAACATGGGGAAGGGTTGGTCCATGGTTGGCTGTGACAGTGTTTGCAGGTGTGTGATGTATGGGTCTGGCTGTATGGGCAGGCACACTCATTGGGGCAAGGGGCTGTCTGCTTTGGGATCTCACTAATGTGTTTCTCAATGTTTGTTTCCCACAGGCATGGAGGAGTGGAGGAGGGCCCGGGTTGAGGCACAAAGGAGTGCTGCGGAGGTGGCCAGCAGAGGTGGCAACAGTGTGGGCCCACAGCAGCAGCAGCAGCCGCCGCAGTAGCAGCAGCGGCTGGATGAGGGTGAGTGTCATTACATCGTGGATGCTATTGCGTGCTATGGGGGGAGGGCATGGCCACCATCCATGGACAACACTGCCATGTACGCGATGTGTGACAGTCAGCACTGTCCAGTGGCACTGCATGTCTGAGTGCATCACTTGTGGTCCATGCATGCACTGGGCACATGGCTGTGGCACTACCTTCCCACCACGTAGCCATGTCACTGTACTGCCTTGGTTGTGCTGTGCTGGGCATGGTTGGGGTGTGTGTGCAGTGGCACATATGGCTGTTGCTGCCTGGTTGGGCTTGGTATGTGCACGGTCACTGTGAGTGGGTGCAGTCCATCACAGGGGCAGGGCACTTGGCTGTATGCCATGCATATTGGGTGGGCTTCAGGGTTGTGGACAGTCCTAGCCATTGATTCTGTTCCCTTGCCCTAGGTGTCCGGGTCCTGCGCAGAATTGAGCAGGCCATCCACCGCCTGCTGGAGCTGTCCACTGAGTCCCTGCACATTCTGAGGGAGATGAACCGGAGAGGTGTCTGACGCCAGAGGAGGCCATGGGGAAAGAGGCAGCCTGCTGATATGCAGCCTGGGGGGCAGTAGCTGCCCCACACCTACCCCCTTTACCCTTCCCTCACACCCTGTCTTCCCTCACCAAGTTCTTCACCCCTGCCCTACACCCACCCCTACCTTGTACCTGTACCCCACCCCTGTATTGTATATAGTTATGGTTGTTTCTGTTATTGTGTTATTGATTAGAAATATATATATATTTTGTTATGAATACCGTGGTGGTCTCTGATTTGCAGCTGGCTATAGGTGCTCAGTTGCAGTGGTGTGCACGGCATCTGGTGTGGTGTTGTCCTGGGATTGTGTGTGTGTGTGCGTGGGGGGGGTGTCCCTGGTGTGGTGGTGGTGGCTTTCAGCTGGTCTGGCCGTGTGCTGCCACACACCGCTGTGAGCTCCTCGTGGGTCTGACTTGTATGGTTCTGTGGTACACACGGTTGCATTATGCCGGGGGGGCATGGTGATTCCGGCAGTGCCGGTCACAGTCACTGCTCATGGTTGGTGTCTTGGGGTTCCAGTGCAGAGTGTGCTGTGTACAGGGGGGGCTGTTGTACACTTGGGTTGTCTGGCCCCTTTGTGTGGCAGTCTCTGCTTGCCAGTGGGTGTGCTGGGGCGCCATGGCCCAGCTGTGCTTTGTTGGCTTGTCCCCATGGGCCAGTGGATATTCCATCCCTCCACCAGTGATGCTGTGCTTCGGGTGTGGGGGTGTGTTAGTTCTGCAGTGTGTTCCTGTGCCCATCTGTGGCATGGGTGGTGGGCCTCTGCCTACCTCCCTGGTTGTGTAGTTCCATTGCTCTGCTGCTGGGGGGGGGTCCCTGCTTGTGATATGGTGCCTCTAGACTGCTCAGCTGGGCTGGCCTTGTTGCGCTATGGCGCAACATATGTGCTCAGCTTCCCCTTCCTGATTGCGCTATGGTGCCGGTTGTGCGATATTCAGATGTTGGCTGGTTGCACAATTTGACTTGCTCCACGTTTGAATATCGTGTCTGTTGTGCATGTGCACAATTGACTTGTGCTTGCTCCTGCTATTGTGTACATTTTGGGCGCAGTTTGAATATCTGGCCCCGTATTATCAATTTATCATCAGTAAATTTTCATTTCTCTCTGATGTGTCAAACACAGCTTTCATTACTAATGTTATAATTAATGACTCAAGTCATTAAAGATGGCCACCACTAGCAATTTAAAAAAAGAAGATCCCCTCCCTCAAGGTTAGTTTTTGATTTTACAGACTGTATTCATACCATGGATGTATTAGGAGGGTGCTGGCACACATTTCTGATGGCAAACACCACATCACCACACCTCACCAAAATGTGTAGTCTGTTAGTAGTGGGTGCGACCAGAGAGAAGTTATGTTTTAATAGACTTCAAAAGGAACCCCATACTATAATCTCAGTTCAGGAATGAAATACAATGAAAAGAATAAATGAATATATTGTTGTGTTTGCCAGAACAGCAATACAGTATTATTAAAAAATGTATGACAGCATTTTTTTTCTACTCACAAATATTGCTGCTTTAAAGACCAAAGAGACAGAAAACCAAAAATATAGATAGTACTGTACAAAAAGTTAACTGGGTACAAGAGCTTATCAGTTGGTAATGCTGCATTGCATCCTTCCTCAATCCTTTTATCTGCAATTCAATTACACTGTTCTCCATTACTTGTAAATTCACTACGGTAAAGCGTGCTGCACCTCCCACCCACACACATCCATATTAAGTGTTACTGAAATATTAGCCTCTGTCTCATTATTAATATTATAAAGTTATATTTCTCCCTCTGCTTCTGATATGACAGATGCTACATGTGGGACAGGGTGCAAAGTGGCCCACGATGAATTAACCACTTTATTATAAATGTTAATGTATTTTGTATAATGTTTTATATACTGTTCATATGTTAATATTTGTATATTTTGTTTTTTATATCTAGTCACCCATGTAAATGGGTCTTTGGCCCATGGACTTTTCCAGATTTTAAATAAACAAACAAATATCAATAATTTCCTCTTCATTCAGTGATACTCAATGTAGTTCTCAGCCACAAAGCTGTGGTTCATTCATTCACAGCAGCACATGTTCCTCTTTCGTTATGATTTGCATTGCCAGATCATGCAGATAACCCCCCCACTACACACACACACACACACACACACACACACACACACACACATCTTCCTTCAAGAAAGGGATAAGTGAATTCAACCAGTTGAGGAATTAAAAAACAAGCATTTGTCAATGTCAAAAGTTTGTCGTGTGCAATGGTGCCATTTGGGGGGGTTTACAAGCCGGTGTTGGCAAATTTCAACACGGGTTCAACACTTCATTGTTTTTTAAAATTGTTATGCCACATTTACAACATAGCCATCTTATTACACCACCTCATGAAGAAAGGAGTACAATTTCAACTCCTGTCCGAAAGGTACTTTCAAGCAGTGGCTGCGAAATCACCTTTCGGGATGCAAAAAAACATTTTGCCCAGGATCTGGAAAATGACAGCTGTCACATTCATGAGGTACAGTGAAGAGATGGCTATGATGAAAATTTGGGGTCAAAACATTGAAAAGTACCAAAGGTACGAGCCTGCGTTTGTTAATTTAAGTGCATGCTCATAACTTTGATGTTAATATTTTCACACCACATTTTCAGTGTAGCATTCTTATGACCCCACCTCATGAAAAGTGCCACTGTCATTTTGTTCACTCATCCCGAAAGGTGATTTCACACAGCCACCATGCCATTCTGCTCCACAGGTACAAAAACATGTTTCAGGCAGGATATGAAAAATGACAGCTATACTCTTCATACGGAGGTGTGAAATAATGGCAATGTTGAAAATCTGAAGTGAAAATATTAAAAACTGGCAAAGTTAGGAGTGTGCATAGAAACTGCAAAATGCACACTCGTAATGCAGTCATTTTTTGGACTTTTTTCACCAAATTTGCAACATAGGCTTTTTGGGACCCCCACCTCATGACCAGTGGCACTATTGTTTCATTAATCAGTCCCAAAAGGTGAATCCGCACAGCGACTGTGAATTTTCTTTCAGAACCAAGTAACAGAATGACAGCGACAGTGTTCAGGAGGTGGGGTCCAAGGGACCTCATGTTGAGAATTGAGGGCCAAAGTTCCTAAAAATGACTGAGATAGCAACCTAAGTTGACCCCCCCCCATTGATTTTCATTATATGGCTTACCTTGAAATCTTCACTTTGCCGGTCGGCTTTGAAGTGTGCAGACATGTTCCAGTCCACAGTAGATTGTTGCTTCTGACCTCTGGAGGTAAATATGGGTAAGGGGGGGGGTGCGAGGAGGTGGGTGCACAGTGGGAGTGTCGGGACGGGCAGGGAGATGGGGAGACAACAATGGACCTTTTTTTTTCAGGTTTAAAGAAATAAAGACACTGGAGATGGTTTTCTCTTTCTTTTTTTTTCGCTAGGGAAAGGATGTGAACATTTCTGGACACTGGGAGTGTGCTCCCTAGTGTCTGGGGGATGGGGAACAGAGGATGCGAGGAGGACAGCAGCAGTGGGAGGGAGAGGGAGAGATTTGCTTTGTGTGTGTGTGTGTGGGCTTGAACAGAACAAGGGTGTGGGGAGGACAGTAGCAGTGGGAGGGAGAGGTAGGGATTGATTTGCTGGTGGGGGGCCTTCAACAGAACAAGGGTGGGGAGGACAGAAGCAGTGGGAGGAGAGAGGAGGGAGGGATTGATTTGCCGGTGGGGGCGCTTGAACAGAATGAGAGTGTGGGGAGGATAGCAGCAGTGGGAGGAAGAGGGAGGGAGTGATTTGCTGGTGGGGAGGCTCGAACAGGAACACAAGGAAGATAGGAGCAGTGGGCAGGCTCAGCATGTTCACATATGCCTGCCTAAGCCCTGTAGTCCTGCTCGGCAGAAAGGCTAACTCCACTCTCGGCTCCTGCTACCCACCTGCTGGTCTGCTGCACGCCATGGCATGCCAGGCGTATGGGTGGCTTTGCTTTGCAATGATGGGGAGCTCCCTCACTGCAGTGGCAAATTTCTTTCAAGTTGGTGGCATGCTTCTCAACTGCTGTCATAGACAGCATGCTCATTCATTAGTGCCACAGAGACAAGACCAAAAAAGCAGTGGTGGCATTGGTCACAACACTGCTGCACCTCCACAACCTGCTACTCTAGCAAGTTGCCACAAAATGTTTTTTGCACATGCACGTACGCAAATATAAAAAATAAGTTAAACTAGGCAAGGGAAACTGCTCTTACAGGTACAGAAGGGGAATGAGGGGAACAGCATGTCTAGGGCAAAAAATAGCAAAGGGAAGAAAGAAAACAGAAAACGGGTTATGGGCAGTTGCAGGTAGGATGATGCCCTGACTCCAAGGGCTCTGCATCGGAAAACCAACATGGTGCCCCATCACCCCTACCTCTGCAAGCTGCTGACCCCCCAACCTGGAAGAATACTAAGCTCCATGAATCAGGGGTTACTGAGTGCCCCTCAGTTCTGACTGGCATCTGCTTGGGATAAGGCATTTTCTATTGCAGCCCCAGTCATTCGGAATTCTACAAGTAAGAGTTTCAGAAGATTGTATTTGTTGACCCTATTCAAGACAAAAGTTTGGAAGTGACATTTCAATTAATCTTTCTCTGGTCTTCTTATAAAAAAAAAAACTTCCCAGTCATCCTTCCATGAGAGCATGTAATTGTGTTTCTCTGCCCTGTTAGCTATGCTTGTTTTATGGATTGTACTACGGTAACACACATACTGAAATATTCATTTATATTTGGAAGGGACTCTAGGTTCATCATGCCCCCCCAGCTGGAAAGAAGTAATAATGCTGCACAAACATGTACCAAATCATAGGTGTGTTAGGCTGTATGTTTTGCATTTACTGTTTGCCATAGCTCTATCTTAAAGTGCAATGTCCTGAAAAGGGCTGCTTCCAAGATGACAACAAAACAAACAACCTCCCAAACATCCTGCCAGAGCAACCAGAATAGAGAGGGCACACACATGATCCAATCCACAAGAGTACTGCTATGGCATAAAATGTGTAGTCAGGACTGTAATGCTCAGAGTCATCCTACAGAAAATCCCCCTCAAGTCAGAGAGGCCAGAACATGAGCAGGATCCTGCAACGTGCACCTGGACCCCCACACAGCGCCAAACATTCAAACAATGTGGTATCCCTCACTGGGTGCACCACCAGGTTCAGCTCAGATCTAAAGCAGAGGGCCACACCTCCCCCTCCCCTCATGGTCCTTCCATGGGCAGTGCACCATGGAGTAGCCAGCTGGGATCACTGCTTCCAGTATTGGACCCGCACTGTCACCAATCCAGGTCTCCATGAAGCAAGCCAGATCAACCAAGGACTGAAATACAAAGTCCACTATAATAGTGGTCTTGTTCCTCATCGATCTGGCACTGCATAGCAATGCCCAAAAAGGATGCTCAGTGGCAACTGGTCCCTCAGCTATCTGCCCACTAAGTCAGGTGGGCTCCTTGGGTATAGGGATTAGACACTTCTGGCCTCCCCCTAATCCCCATTTTGCCCCAAAGCATCTCCTGGTCCTCACAGTCCTCATAAACACCCCACCCCATCAGCTCTCCACAAGTCTCCTGCCTCACCTCCACACCTCCTACTGATCCCAACCTACCTGCACCATCGGTAGGCCACAATAGACAGAAGGGGTGCATATCCCAAAGCACAGATGGGGAGTAGCTGAACCTAGGGGTCAGCACTGAGCGACACATCCCCTGAAACAACTGACACACTAACAAATAAGATGAACATATGAATAAACCAGTAAATAAAGGCCTTATGGTCTGTCAAGGTTGCTCATGAATGCAGGTCCCTCAGTCTTTACTAAGGAGCCCACCCCCCTTCCATTCCTTTCCTTGATCCTCCTCACTAACACCCTCCCCCACCCACATGTAACTTTCCTTTTGCTCTGTCCCATCCTGTCTTGAAGTCAGCCACTATGTTCATGGAGACCACCTCTTCAGACAACTCATTCCACCTGGCCACCAGCCTCTCAGTGAAAAGGTGCTCCCTCGTCTCTCTCCTGAATCTCATTCCCACCATCTTTAGGATCTGCCCCCTAGTGAACTTGTTCCCAGTAAAGCTGAAGAGACCCTCAGTGCTCATCCTGATGATAGGTAAGGTACTTGAAGGCTTGAATATGTCCCACTTCTCCCTTCTATCCTCCAGGGAGTACATGGTGAGGCTTCTTAGCCTCTCCTCATAAGCTTTACCTTGATGCCCCTGTATCATCTCGGTTGCCCTTCTCTGGACCATTTCCAATAAGTTGACATCTTCTTTAAGTAATGTCACCAATACTGCACACTGTACTCGCCAGTGATCTGTTCAGTGGCAGAAAGACCTCTGCCTTTCTGCTTCTTGTCCCCCTTGCTTTGTACCCCAGCATCTGGTTTGCTTTGGCTGCTGCTCTCTTGTGTGCTGAGTGCTTTAGGGCACTTTTGATGATTACTCCCAGGTCCTTCTCCTTTGATGTAGTTACCTGCACACTACCCAGCCAATATTTGGTCTCTGGGTTCTTTGCCCCCAAGTGCATTACCTTGCACATTTTAGCATTAAATCCTAGTTGCCAAATGCCAGAGCACTTCTCTAGTTCAAGTTTATATGTTCGGCTTTTGTTAAAGTCATTACAAATTTTCAACTAAAAAAAAATCACTAAAACAATATCACATTATCACACTATTTTAACATACAAAGTACAACATGTCAAACCCAGAAACATGTATTATCCTAAAAACATTGGCCCAGATATTCAAACTGTGCCAGGCTGTGGCGCAAGCCCAGGCACAGCTCATTTTAGCTGCGCTGGGGCATGGACTGGGCGATATTCAACGGAGCTGTGCCATGGCACAGCATCACTGAATATCGCACCCTGGCCACCTGCAGTGTGCATGGTGCAGTGGCACTGCGCCAGCGCCAGTGGCCAGAGTGGAGCATGTGGATGTGCTAGCACAAGTTCCATTGCACAAGTCACAGCACCCGCGGTATTCAAAAGTTGATATGCAAATGGGACCATAATGTATGCAAGGCACACATGGGTCCATTTGCATGTCACTATGGCCCCATTTGCATGCAGGTGCACCGATCCCCGACGACTTGCGCCTGGTGCCCTGCCATACAGCAGCCATCGGGGACCGATGCCCCCTGCAGTGCTGCAATGTGCCCACAGCCCGACGTGGGCTGCAGTACAAAAAAGAATATTCCAATATCCCTGGTGGTCCAGTGGACTACCCGATCGCAGGTGAAGTAAATAAAATTGAAATCATATTATTCCTGGTGGTCCAGTGGACCACTGCCCACCCGATCACGGGCTTCAGTAAATAAAATAGTAATCATATTATCCCTGGTGGTCCAGTGGACTGCTGCCTGATTGCGGGCTTCAGAAAATAAATGAGATATCCAATATCCCTGGTGGTCCAGTGGACCGCTGCCTGATCACCGGCTAAGTAAAGTAATGAGAACTCAAATATCCCTGGTGGTCCAGTAGACCCCTCCTACCCACCCACTGATCTCCACCGCCCCGCACCCCCCCCCGGTCAGCAGGCGGCGGCACCCACCACCTGCACGCACTGACTGACACCGTCAGGGGCTGTTTCTTCGATGGTCCTGGCGTGAACCAATGGGCATGCAGCCATGCCGTGCTTCCATTCAGATATCAGCAGATGGTCCCATTCACATATCTGGAACTCATGTCTGTTATGGGCTTCATGCCGACAACTCACGCTGTGAGACCAATACAGCCCTACCAGCAGTAATCGGCGGGTGGCGGGGCGGCAGGCAGGTGAGGTGCTGTGCCTGCCACTGACCCGGGGAGCGGGCGGTGGGGATCAGAGAGGCGGGTGGGGAGAGGGGGTCCACTGACCACCAGGGTTATTGGAGTTCTCATTACTTTACTAAGCCAGCGATCGGTCAGTGGTCCACTGGACCACCAGGGATATTGGATATCTCATTTATTTACTGAAGCCTGTGATTGGGCAGTGCTCCACTGGACCACCAGGGATATTGGATTAATCATTTATTTACTGATGCCCGCAATCGGGCATGGGGGGCCGCCACCACGGAGGTGCAGCCAGAGCTCGGGTAGCCACCCACGGGTGGCAGCTGCCGTGGTTGCTCCCTGCAATATGGCAGCTCACCTGTGGTGGTGGCCTGCACATTACTGATGCCTCCGTGCATCGGATTTCCAGCGGCGACTTTCCCTTTTGAATATCACACTAGGGTGATCAGTGGTTGCACATGGCACAACACTGTTGCGCCATGCACAACCCTTTTGAATATCTGGCCCATTATTTCACTGCTTTTCCTTTTATACTTATTTACAAACTCTAAACTATATAAACTCATCAGAGCACTTTCAAATTTAAAAATATGCAGCCATCTACATAATAATAACCTGCTGCATTTAATGCGTCTATCCATCTTATATTATTGATCCTGTGCTTTAGTGTCTTATACTCTAATGTCTGTTACAAACTACTTGAGCAGAGGAGTTATCCTACCTCCTAGAGCTTGCATCCAAAAATGCCCCGGGTACAAAAAGAAAACTCAACAAACACCCATTCGTTACTGCACCACCATTGTTAATCCATTACTTTCCTGGCACTTACAGTGCTTAGTAACACTTAGTGTAATACCTGGTTCCCTATAAAAGAACTCAAAGTATGCTTAAAGGGTTGATTCTCAAGAGTATTGAAATGCCCAGTAGATGCAAACCATTTTGACCCCCCCTAATTAGCCCCTCCTGGACAGGCTTCCTGGATAGACTTCAACTGGGTCTTTTTATGGCCCTATGTCTACAACTATTAGGAAATCCTAAACACTGATTTACACAAGCAACATGGGCATAGGGCACCTCTGTGTCCAGTCTCTGTCTTCACCATTCGCTCCCATAGCATTGCTTGGTCCCAGAATTTATGGATCCAACATATTATGGTCAGCACCTCTGGGTGCCCACTAGAATCACTTCACATGCCCTGGATCCAATTAAGGCATATTCTCGGTATAGTCCAGCTACCCCCCCCCCGGGAACTTTATTCATAAACTCATATAGGCACATGTAAATAAACATTAGTGATAAAACTCTTATTTAAAACTCTTTAAACACTTTTACACAGTAAACAATCCTAAATAAAACAATATATCCTCTACGCACACCAAAAAAAAAGAATTTTACTTGTAGGGATAATTCCCCACTTTAAACCATAGGTTTACAAGTACAAAGTAATAGTACAAAATAGATTATTCCCCACAAGAGTCTCATATCAACTGAGTCACTTAAGGGAGCTTTTAGTTGTTATTCAGGATGTTATTCAAGACATTACCTTTATCAGATGAAGCCAAACACCATCACAAGCCACTCAGTCATCTGGAGTCCATATGGATTCTAAAGTACATTCTCACAGTATTTGGTACTAGTTCAGTCCTGATAGAGAAACAGTAAAGATGCCTCTTTAGGAAAACTCACCTGAGGTCTGTCTTTAGCAATAGAGGGCAAAATCAGTACCGGGGGGGGGACCTTCCCATAGACCACATGGACTGCTTCTCTGATAATCACTAAAAAAGCATCTCTTACCAGGAGATAGATCTCACATAGTGTTCTGCCCCCTATGCTTTTGTCTTATAGAACATGCAGCAAAATATCCTTCTGTTTTCCATAGTCCCAAAAAGTTCCAAAATTCGGCCTCAAACCATCCATAGTTCCTCTACCCAATCTAGCTTCGTAGTTATGGGAAACGCTGTTAGAGAAAAAAAGAACAAAGATGGCACTCTACTAAGCGCAGTGAACACAGACCATTGAATAGTAAATTTATAAACTCTTTAGCCCCTCAGGCAACCATGGCATACCTGTTAAAGGTTTTAAAAGCACCCATAAACAGTGGGAAACAAATTCCTCCTCCTCCTTCTGTGTGCCGCATACTTCAGTGTTTTTTTTCTGTGTAGACTAACCAGGTTCTTTAATCAGTCATCAGATCTTCTCATCACAGACTATTCTCTCTGAATTAAAAAAAAAACTCACATATGCTTTGTAACATAGGTATTCATTCTTCCATTTTCTTACAGCATTCCAACCATACTCCATAGTATGCCAAACATTAACATCCAGCAAAGCACCATCAAACCGCCAGCTACAAAAGCATTCTGTGCAGCAAGTATGACACCATATATGGCACCCGAACTAAGAATAACTTATCTTCTAGATATCACTTCATCAAACAATCGTGGTCTCATTCATATAAATCTCTACAAAACAATATTTTGTCTGGTTATTGAGAAAATAGAACCTGCTGCAGGGAGCGGAGCAGCCTCATGGTCATCTTACTCCCCTGCCCCCCTCCCCTCGGTGCAGAGAGGGAAGCCCTCACTTTTCTAGTTTACCCAGGTCTTCCCTGAGGTCTTGTCTCCCTTCCCCTCCCCCATGTCCATCCTCACACAGATCATGTTTTGTATGCAAACAGACAAATTTCACCCGTAATCCTTTCCACAATGTCACTAATGAAGATGTTAAACAACATCGGACCAAGCACCGAGCCCTGTGGGACCGCACTGGTCACTGGCCTAGCCTCAGAAAACTCCCCTACCAACTACCACCATCTGACCTCTGTCCTGTAGCAATTTTTTAACCCATCTAGCAAGCTTGTTCCCGACCCTAAGGTCCTTCAGCTTCCTGATTGATCTAAGAGGACTAAGTCAAAGGCCTTAAATAAGTCCAGATACAGGATATTAACTGTTTTGACCCTGTCCACTCTCCTGGTTACCCAGTCAAAGAACCCTTCCCCAAATAAAATCGGCCCATAACACCTCCCCCACACACACATGCTCAACCTTCATTTTAAATAATGTTATTCACAACACACATACAAATCACACACCCCTACACACAACAATCACTCGCTATACAATTTAGTCTTAACCCCATACACTCCCTGACTCACTCTAAAATAAACAGCAAAATACAATAGCATAAACTGCAAACAGAGATAAAATATAATTGTGGTGTAGCGCAGATAATACTGTCTAGCAAAAATGTTCTTAGAGTCCCAACCCAGAGTGCACTCAGGGTCAAAGTCCAAACAGAATAAGTATGGAAATAATAGGAAACCACCTCACTCTCTTCTAAGAATGACTTTAGTCCTTTAGCATATCTGTCATTTTGCAAATGAATTCCAACTGTGTAAGTATTAGCACAGCGTTTATATACCTATCTGTCATATAGAGGCAAGTTCACAGTTTCACAAAAATTATTTGTAAAGCCAAAATGAGATAGCACCTGATATAGATATTCCCAATTGAGAGAGTCAAATGCTTTCTCAAAGTCAATGGCTATTGCAGCTGCAGGGGTTTTAAGAGTTTTTGCTTTGTGAATTAAATTGAGTAATGAGCGAAGATGATCGGAACTGTTTCTATTTTGATAAATCCTGATTGAGAAGTATGGATGAGTTTAGTCATTAAAGATTCTAAGCGGAGAGTTAATAATTTGAAAAGATTTTTCCATCAGTATTAAGAAGTGAGATCGGTCTATAGTTTGAAGGAAGTAAAGGGTCTTTGTCTTTTTTGGTAAGACTGTTATGATGGCTTCAGTCATTGTGCATGGAGTTTCTTTATTAAGGTTGCTTCTTGGAATACATTGACTAATACAGGACAAAGAGTGTCAGATAGGTTTTATAAAATCAATAGGGAACCCATCACTGCCAGGTGCTTTACCGTTTTAATGATGATAAAGCAGTTTGGATTTCCTGTAAAGTGATTGGTTTATCAAGCACAGCTTTGTCCTGAGGGGATAGGTGGGGTAGATTCAATTTTTCCAGAAAATGTTGTATTAGGTTGGGATTTGTAGTATTAGGTTGCGAGTATAGTTGATGGTAAAAGGATTGCATTATACGATTGATTGAAAGGTTGTCTGTGTGTGTCTGATCTGATGGATCTTTTAGACCTGCTATATGTCTCTGCATCTGTTGAGTTTTTAGCTGGTAAGAGAGCAACTTTCCGCATTTATCCCTTTGTTCCCAATAACCGTGTTTAATCCTAAAAAGGGCAAGTTCAGCTTTCCTGGATATCAACTCGTTAATTTTAATTCTTAATTGTAGAATTTCCAGATGAAGCTGTGAATTATGATTAGGTTTATTTAATTTATAGTATTGGGTTTTTTTCTTTAGGAGTTTTCTAAATTAGCTAATTGCTGTTCTCTAATTTCTTTCTATGCGCTGCATAACTAATAATTTACCTCTAATAGTAGCTTTTAATGCTTCCCAGATAGTGCAACGAGACATATCTGGGTATCGTTAATAGAAAGAAAATCTTGAATCTAGGTTTTAATCCAAGGGTGAATTCAGGGTCTGAGTAAAAGTGGGTCTAAACGCCAAGATGGGGATTTAGAAGAAGGTGGACCCCAGAGTAAATACAAACTGATGGGGAATGATCAGATATAACAATAGGGAGAATCGATGTATCAATAATTTTTTCAGTAATGAGGGAGAGAGAACCAATAATCAATCCTACTATATGATTTATGTAAAGAGGAATAAAGGTGTAATCTAGTTGTTCTGGGATGATGTAGTCTCAAATGTCAGAGAGACCTAAATCCTTCATAAGCACTGATAGAGCATTAATACTACTACGGGGTGGGCATCATATGATGAGTTACTTCTGTCTAAATATGCTTGTAGTGCTAAGTTAAAGTCACCACCAATAAGAACAGGTGAATTATTTTATTATTAATCATAATTTGTTGGGATAGATTATGGAAGAAAATGGGTGAATCAAAGTTGAGTGCATATACATTCCACAAACATAAGCGACCTGCTGTGGTGTTTAATAGGGTTATAATCCACCTACCATCCAGGTCTCTAATGATTTTATGGGGGCCAATTAAGAGATTTATGTATTAAGATAGCAACCCCATGTTTTTGGATGGAGAAGATGACGCATATACTTTGACGACCAGTCCCTTTTAAGTCTGTCGACATCCTCTGATAAAGTTTAGTTTCTTGTAAGAAAGCAATATGTGTTTTATGCTTTTAAGATAGGTAAGTACTTGCTTACATTTACAAGGCGAGTTGAGTCCCTTGACATTCCATGAATGTAAGATTAGATCACTCATGGTACTAGGATATAAGGTAATTAGTTACAAATAGGATTGAGGGACTCAATACCATTAATTTGGAGGATGTCACAGATTCAAAGGTAAATATATATAATAAACAAATGTATGCAGGGCCCTTAACTATATGGGTTCGAGATGATTGAGTATTTGTATTCATTTTGTCTTGCAGAGGAGAGTATAGAGATAAGAATATCAAGTAATTAAACATTAGAACCAACAAACGTTAGTATAAACTCAGTAACAAGAATATTAATTTGAAACTTTTATGAAATGCAGGCAATAAGAGTCAGTAAATATACTAGGACTCTCTCTACACTACTAGGCGTGTAGAGTAATTATGAATCTCAGATACGGTTTACCCTATAATCTTAAGATACTAAACTTTATATAACAGTATATTAATGAAGTGTAATTGAGATTTGTGCTGAGGTAATTAAAGCATTACCCTGGAAAAAAACAAAACATCATTCTACCAAATAAAAAAGGATAATTATGTAATAGTGTTAAATTCCAAACATAATGAATTAGCTTGGACCTAACAATAAGTACAATATTAAATAAAGTATACCAACATGATGGCAGATAATGCTGAAACAGTGTGAGCCAGATAAAAGGATGCCCAATGTGTATTAATCCACATAAGCTAGGTTAGGGAATGCAGTAAATACTATAGGTTCATAGTGCATCAGTGTATTGTGGAATCATTTTTATAAGTTCCAATGATTTGGAAGAAAATGGGATGAAGAATAATGTGAAAAGGCGGAAAAACTCAATGTATAGAAATACAATTGGAAGCATACTTTGGTGCAAAATCTGTGAGATATAATGGAATGCACCTGATGCACTACATACCAGAAGTGATGCAAAATAAATATTAAATAAGTAAATGATTTTAGAGTATTTGTCTAATCATCCTCCACATTCCAAATGATAGGATTTATGTGAAAAATGCTATAATAGTAGGGGTTAAGGGCACACTGATATGAAATACAGAACTCTATATGTGTATGTCCCACCACATGGTGGCGCCAAAGCTACTTAAAAATTAGAGTGTAAATAGCAATTATATATACTAATGTCTGGCACCACACAAGGATTAATTAGAAGAGATCTTACAAACATTGTAATATTTATTCTTTCTCTCATTTATTTATTTTTTTTTCCATTGAATACATTGAGAGTAACTCCCGCATGGATTAAATACCTCCAGTGTCAATTGGCTCACCTCACACAGACAGATACAGGCTTCTCAGCAGCGATAGTGATTTACTGCATTTAAGTGCTCCAAACCTGTTGGGTGCGATAGAGACTGCACTTTGCGGTAAATGTGCTGAAGGAATCGAGTGAGGTGGTGTGAAGAGGAGGGATTCTGGTGAGAAACTGCTATATCACATCTAATTATGGGCCATAGTATTTATTACACCTTTTTTTTTTTTTTTTAGTGGGAAAAGCCTCAGGTAGCCTTGCTCTTAGATTTTCTTCTCCTTTTCTTTTTGGGTGGTTCAGATGATTTAAAGGGAGAGCTGGACACAAGATCAGCCCGGGGAAGAATCGGGAGTGTCATTACCCATTGAGAGCTTCTTCTGGTCTTGAGTAAAGGGGTTGGATACAGTCCGTCTCAGATCCTCCGTAGATGAGTGCAAATCTTCTTGGAGCAGATCTTCTTGGAGTGGGGAGAATTTGTTAGACAAGGTAAGAGGGTAGAAAAACTGATGTGACGTTCACATGGGAAGCTGGAGAGGTGGAAATATTATTTAAACAGCAGGTATTATTATTTAGAGAAGAACCAGATGCTTTTTTCTTGTATCGTGCAGAGCTTCTGGCAGGAGCTACAGTGGCAGATATGATGGCTGCAGATTTCTCAGGGACCTGAAGGACAGTTTCAGCAGGAAGGGCAAGACATTGTAATTGCGAAGTGCTTGTGCTGGAAGCAGGAACGAGCTGCATTAGATCGCCATGAGCAATGTATAAGTGCGGGCTGTGTCCAATTCAGAAATTCAGAGAGAGACTCTGGGGTACTGAAATCTCTGGTAGAATCATTCAAAAAAAGGCGTATTGTTGCAGGGTAACGCAGTGCAAACTTAATTCCACGCTGATGAAGGATTGTTTTAATGGGGTTGTAAGCTTTTCATTTGTTAGATAATTCTTTAGAATAGTCTCTGAAAATTAGGATTCTGTTTTCTTGCCAAGTAAGTGCACCTAATTGCCTCACTTTTTGAAGAATCAGTTTAGTATGTGCGTGGTTTAGAAATCTGGCAATGATGGGCCTGGGTTTCTGGTCGGGTCCAGGCCTCGGATTTAGGGTGTTGTGAGATCTCTCGATGGTTAGGTCTTGGCCGGCTGGTAATTTAAGCAAAGAAGGAAGTACATGAGCTAGAAGAGCACTGGTGTCTCCTAGTTCAACACCTTCAGGAAATCCGAGAAATCTAAGGTTGTTACGTCTGTTTCTATTTTCAATATCATCTATTTTGTCCTGAAGGTTCCCAATAACTCTGTCCTGCTCCCTGATGGTAGCCTGTAATGTGTTAATGGAATCTTCATTTTGAGATGCTTTAACATCAGTGCGCTGATTTTTTGATCAAGTGCCTACATAATATTGATATTTTGTTGAGATGCAATTTTAATACATTGATTTCACTTATTAGTTGCTGAAACATTGCCTTCTCTATTAAGAGAACTATTATGTGGAGATTGGTCTGCCATTATTGAGGCCTTAATAGAGAAATTGAAAAGCTGTAGATAACTCGTTCAGTAATTATGAGGCAATAAAAATACTGTACCAGAGCTGTTCTGCAATGTACATATAGTAAGATCTCAGATGTTGGTGAAGGTAGGAAGTCTGGAATCTGTAGAATGGATGATGATATTTGGTGAATCCAGGGAGATAAAGAATCAAGCAGCCATCTTCAGCACAGCACCCTCTGGCTCCAAAAAAATCGTCATTTTGATTATTATGCTTTGCTGCCTATGGCGCACACTACGCCAACACCGTGAGCAGCTCGACTTCCTTTACAAGGCTCGCACGTTGGGATTGTAAATGACCACTGCTCCTGTCCTTTCCCTAGACAATTGCCTGTGTTGCCCTTGCAGGCAACAAGGGAGGGAATGCTACACAAGGTCCCTGCACCCTAATTGGTACCCTCAGAAGTACACCATAGACAGCTAACACTTAGGTATAGATTATACTAATATTTAGGGCTAAGGGCATCTACCATGTAAGAGTAGATGTCAGGATATGAATGCATATTGTTGTAATACACTTTGCTTGCTAATACACATATATTCTGCCATGTATTTTCTGTGTATTTCTTATTTGTTAGATGCTAAGACACCTGTGTCCTTGAAGTAATTATAATATGTAAGGCGGCATTGCCATCTTTTGGTGATTCGTACTACTACACCAAGTTATGTAAGACTCTGTATAAGAACTCTTTTGTTCTCAAACTGATGACTTTACAGAATTGTATAATGTTATCTTGGACCGTGGAGCCACCTCTAATTTAGCCAATAGGGCTCTTCTCTGTAACTAGAACTGTTTATATCTTTTGGTAACCATAGTAATTATCATAGGTATATAATGTAATGCACAAGCTTTACACTTCGGAGACCCGAGATACCCCAAGAGACTACAGAGAAACCTTGAGGTGTAGGAAATGCTTAGCACTGGCTCCTGGTTCGTATTGGTAAGAACTGTTTAGGGCAACTGTGATTTACTCCTTAGCAGTAATAAACTTGTTTATTACTCTAATGCAACACCTCTGTGATTACCTGCATTCCCAATATCGTCAAGAATCTGAAAGTGAGGTTTAGACCTCTCAACAGTCTGTTACAGGTGAATACTCTAGCCATGGATAATCATTGTACCACACTTTTTGAAAACTTTGTGAATGTTTCCCTATGCCTCGAGATGTGTTTTTCTAAAGTGCTGACACTGGCTGATATGGTCCCTTTCTAATTGTTAAATCATGCAATTCATGGTTTAGTGGAAGTGGTTTGCTTAGATCACTTTCAGAATCATACAGAGTATGTTGTTCTAAAATTAGAGGTTGCTGACTTTAATGTGGTACCTGTGGTTCTTCTACATGTTGACTAGGAGGACCTGCTATGGATGTTGTAACTGCCTCATGAGTATTCATAGGATTACTCGGATGCTGCTCTGGAGAACCCTTAGCAGTATCTTTCACTTTGAAAAATTGTCTTATGTCCATTTTTTTTTCCTGTGATGAAGCACTACACAATTAATATTTTATACAGAGCTTTCCTTGCCCAAGTTATTTTATGTAACGTGACTGCGTTTTACCTCAGTCAATATCTTTTTTTCAAGGTAGACTGTGATTAGTGTTCCTTTTTGTAGGATATATATACTTCACTGCATGTCCCTGTGCTCGGTGCTGCAAGAGGCCCATGCACTGTGTGACTTTTTTTTTTTTTAATGGTATGTACTATGTACTACACTTTCAAATACACAGAAATGAAGGGGCACACCAGACTGTACTCAGACTAAATATAAGTATTTCTTTTTTATCCAGTAGTCTATAAATCAACTGTTATCGCTCTCTCTTTTTCTCTAGGATGCCTGGTTCACCATCGCCCTTACCTCTGCTACCTGAACTCCTGCACTGTGTGGCTGTTTCATGGTATGTAAACTTTCACATACACACAGGCTCACTAGACTGAAATCTCTCTTAAAATGTATATATTTATTTTCATTTATTTATTTAGTTTTTGTTGACCGGGTAAGCGCACTAGACAAATCTTGCCTATTTTCAGGCACGACCCGGGGGAGGGGGATACAGATGAATGCCAGCTGACCTTGAACCAGATGAAGCTGTTGGTGGTATTTTTAGTGAATGAGGGAAATTTGGCCAGGACACCGGGGAAATTCCCCTATTCTTTTCGATAAGTTCCCTGGGATCTTTAACATCCACCTGAACTACCACCAATCCAGGCAGACGGGACCTCAGTTTAACATCTCATCCGAAAGACTGCACCTCAGAAGTGCAGCACCCCTCTCATGCTGCACTACAGCATACCTCTCAACTGTACCACATTACGAGGAACGTTCCTCATTTTACTTCATAAAAGCTCCCTGTACCACATTGTGAGGACTTGTCCCACATTCAGTGTTAACATTTTAAAGCAAAAATATATAGTAAATGATGCAAAAAATATATTATTCAATTAATAACAGACTTTCTGAACATAAATGCAAACATTTTAACAGTGTTCTGAGCTTCTTAGGTGAAGATTTGATAGAGTGTTCCACATTTTGCTCATTTGTTCCACATTTTGAGAGGCAATATTCCACATTTGGGGGACAAAAGGTTGAGAGGTATGCACTACAGTGTCAGTATTCGGATATTAACCCAAGTGCCAGATGTGGGAACTGAACCCACAGCCCTCTGATCTCCCGGCCTCAGAGGCAAGTGTGCTACCTACTGAGCCACTGACACTGCTATATATATAGTGAATAAACTGATCTTTTATTCTCCCTGTAGGATGTGATGCTGCATCTGTGGGGTGCAGGTGTGCAGTATGTCCTTCCAAAATTGACTGTGCCCCTGTAGTGGCAGCTGCACCGCAAAGAAACCCTGGCCCTGTTGATTGTTTTCTTTTTTTAAACAAATACATTTCTCACACTTTCTATGTCTCTGAAGCTGTCACTCCTGTTTGTCTCCTGACTGTCCTGATGCTGAAAATGGCCCCAAAAAGTTATCCCCTCCTTTCTGGCCTTCTCCGCTGATCACAAAAAAAAAAAAAAAAAAGAGCCTGGTGGCTCAGGCTGGCTGGTGACTGCGTGCACAGAGTCTACTTCTTTTCTTTGTCTTTAAAACTACTGTGCAACTTGCAAGCAGCAGTCAGCTTAACCTGATGCAGCCAGGGCAGTTACTGATATAATGAGATCTGCTAGTTGTAGCTCAAGTACAGAAAACAAAAAAAATCCATATATATATATCCATATATATATATCCATATATATATATACATATAGATATATATATATATAGATATAGATATATATATCTATATAGATATATCTATATAGATATATATATCTATATCTATATATCTATATATATCTATATATCTATATATCTATATATCTATATCTATATATCTATATATATATATATCTATATATCTATATATCTATATATCTATATATATCTATATATATCTATATATATATATATATCTATATATCATATATCTATATATCTATATATCTATATATCTATATATCTATATATCTATATATATATCTATATCTATTATCTATATATATATATATATATATATATATATATATATCTTTTTTTCCCCAAGAGCAAACTTCCTAAAGGCTAAAAGAACAATTGCTGGATCGACTCTTAGCAAGAAGTAACACAAATCATACAGGAAGCTACAACTCAGAACAATTGCATTCCAACCGTGCTGCTTGCTTTCTCCGTTGTGAATGAAAAGTGATCATATGTGCTTTACAAGTCACTGAGGCAGATGCAGCTCTGATTGGTCAAATCACTGCTCAGTCAGTCACAAACCAATCAGATGCTCATCTGTACCAGTAACCCTCCTTTTCCGTCCTGTGGCCACATGATGCACTTAGAGAACTCATGTGACCTTTACCCTCGAAGCACAGTGATTGGATTGTTGAAAAGTTAAAGGGACTGAGTCCTGACATATTTCCTCTCTGTCCCTTTACTTATCAGTCCCACCATCCCAGTCACCCACTAGTCAATGAGTGCCCAGCCACCAACTTGAACCCAGTATCAATCTATTAATTTTTTGCAAAATTGTTCGTCCAGACTAGAGCTCAAAAGTTTAAAAACTTTATGCTTAAATGTCAGCTCAGCTTTTTGCCATGTGCCCATGCATGCAGTGCTGCCTGGGGGAGGAATCATTCATAAAATTCATCAGTCAGTTAGACGAGTGATAGCCATACAGAAGAGAAGAGTAGTCACACTCAGCATGGCAAAAAGCTGAGCTGACATTAAGCATAGAGTCAGACACTTTCAGCAGCCACAGTCAGTGATTGTGGTGGCACACAGCAGTATCAATGGTCTGTCTGTCACACTGTCTTGCACCACACAACACAACAAGATCCTCTGAGTCTGACCTCTGTCCATTGCCATCCTAGCTACTGGTCCTGGACGGAGCCCATCAATCATTTTTTTTTAAGCTTGCCCTTTGCCCCCCAGAAACTAACCTGGCCTTCTATGTGAGACTGAGTTTTTCAGTTGCAAGCTATTAGCTGGTGCTGCCTGCATGCACCACGCATCTGACTCCTACCACGTCGGCACCATCTGCTGGCTCTGGCTGTGCTGTACTGTTTGTCTGCTGTAGCCCATCCTTGGACCACTCCTCATCTGACTCCTCACTCAGGACACTTTATCAGCTCCCACCTTTGTTCCTGTCCTGCAGTTCCTGCCTGCTTCTTCTTCCTCCTTGTTCCAACAAGTTCCTGAATAGGATAGAGTGAACCGCAACCGTCATGATGGAGGATGAGAGAGCTGGAGAAGACAACAGCCACCGGAGCTAAGGCTGGGACTGGGATGAGTAAGTTAGCTCCATCCGTGTCACTCACGGAGTTCAGTGAAACTGAGGAGGAGTCCTGTAAATTTATTCGGAGAGCAGAGAGAGCCTGCAGTCAGGGCATGGGGGAGGCAGCAGCAGACAGCAGTTCAGACTCCATAGTCTGAATTTGAGCAACCAGGGCTCGGTCGGGACGGGAGGCAAATGAAAATTATAGCAAACAAGACAAAAAAAAATGTATGTAAAATGGGCATCTTAATGGGTGGGCCAGAGCCAGGCTTGGCCCCCCCATGCATGGCTCTGCCCCCAGTACCCCACAAAGTGGTACCTCTCCTCCTGAAACCATCCATTCAACTGCCCATTAAACTCCTTAGTCTCTTCCTTCCTTGTTCTATCATTCCCATTCTGCTTATTCCACACAGGGAGTACCTTGGAAAAGGCCAGGGAAGCTGTGTGCACCTTCAATTTGTCAGGAAGGCATCTGACCATTTCACTCCCCTTGCCTCCGCCAACCATCACCCTCTCTACTCCCCTAATCATTGAGTCCCCTATCACTAAGACTCTCCTTGTTGACTTCCTCCTGCTCACCCCCTCAGGTGCCACCAAGTTGTCCTGCCCATTTCCCCCAACAGACTTAGAGTCCCCTCCCCAATGGAATCAAGTACCTGAGCCTCCACGAGGGGTGCAACGTGATTTGCTGTCTGAATGATGTGAGAATGGTTGCACCCCTTGTGGCTGCCCCTGCCACCCTTCCCCTGCCCTTCCTCACTAACCTCTAGCCTCCTGGGCCAGTGTGCTTCTGGAGAAGTGGGAGTGTGGGGGTGAACGCCAGCTGAACCCGTACCACAGCTGAGATATCTTGTCTTTTGCTGCTACTAGCTGAGCATGGAACTCCACAAAGATTCTACAGGTGGAGTAGTGCCCACTCCACCAGAGCATAACCCTGGAGAAGAGTGCCCCACAGTCCCCACAACTGACTACCTCTCTTCTGTACCTCATCTCCGCCTGATCCAAATCTCTTAGAAGAACAAGTTAATTAAGGATACATGAATTCCCAAGTAAATGAAAATACCCCAAATTTTTTAATAGTTATGAAAGTTAAGCCTTCATAGACCTTTAAGTATCCGAAGGGGATAAACAAGACCAACACAGAAGGAATTTTCCAGATGAGAAGGGGGGGGGAAGACACGAGAGGGCATGGACTGAGATTGGAGGAGGGGGAACATTCAGGAGGGAGATGAGCAGACATTTTTTCACTGAAAGAGTGGTGGACAAATGGAACACCTTATCAAACGAGATAGTGTCCTGTAAGATGGTGGGCAGTTTCAAGAGGAGTTGGGACAGGGGAAGGGGAAGGGATACTGGGAGGAGGAAGTGGGAGGGGCAGCTGCAAGATGAGGTGCTAGCTGCACAATCGAGCAGACTCGATAGACCATGAGGCCCGTTTCTGCTGGCAATTTCGTATGTTCGTAGTATCTGCACATTACAATTTTTTAATAACATCAGTCAGAGGCAATGCAGAAGAATCAAAGTTATGGTGGTCACAAATAATAAGTGGAGTTAATACATGGTAATTAAAATATGAGCATTCTCAATAAAAGTTTATTCAGTAGTTAACTATAAATTAATACAATATGAAAGCATTCATAACCTTTATTTCTCTCTCAAACGCACGTTTAAAATGAGAATTAAAAAAGATGAGACATGTCCTAAGTGTGGCAGTCATAATACTGACACAATCCACATGTTTTGGGACTGCATTAAAATTAAAGCTCTCTTGGAACAGATAAAAGTTTTCAGGCTGAATTTTCAATGGGCTGCGAATGCTGCAAACTCTAGGTGCACCAAAGCTATAACACAAGGGCCTTGTAGCATTCTTCCAGCCGGTGATTGGGATTTGTGATCCCTTGTGCCATTTGCCACAAGTTAGACCAACCTTTTTTGGTCTAGCTTGCTGTAATCCCGGTACTCTTTTTACGAGGCTGCTTGTGCAACATATTTGTCGCAAGCTGCTGTAAGTCGGGAAAAGTGTCGTAACTGTACCCAACCTACTAAAACTGGGCACAGTTTGCAGAAAAGGTGTTGGCACAGTTGTGCATGCAAAAGGGTTTAATGTTGGGCTTGGTGCAAGTCCTGCATCGTCTTTTGAAAGATCAGACCTTCATGTCTTAACTGCCATCAGTGGCAAATATGATGAATATCAAAACGTGCACAGCAGGACAGTATTTTAATATCCCTGATCTCACTAGCGACCAGACGTACACACTAGCAATGATCTCTGTAGTAGCTAAAAATAATATTCTAAGGCTATGGACAGACCACAAACAACCTACTTTGACTGACTGGAAAAACAAACTAAAAGAAGTTCTTAAATGTGAGAGGCTCGCTAGAGGACTAAGAAACAACACTAAAAGTTGCCATAAAAACTGGGGCTCTATGTAATATATTCATGATGTAATAAATGGATTTTTAAAATGATACAGTTGTAAAGCATACAAAAAATTCCTGGTAATACTATCGTTCAGGTGTCGTAATAGTATCCTTTGGGACCTGAACGATAGTATTCTCAGTAAAATTAGACAGCACCACTGCAAGTCTGCCAGCCCATGTCTTCAAAAGCGTGCCTTCTGATTGGCCACTTTTCCTTTGTGGGCAAGTAGAACAAAACTTTTAAAACATGGCAGCTGTCTCTCGCTTAGTGAGAGTGAATCGTGTTCGGTCCTCGGTATTTCGCCGATTTTTTTCTTTCTATTCCACCAAAACTGGACTTAACTAGTTGATCCTGCCTTCACAAAGAACCAGAAAGGTAGGACTTCCTACAAAACTAAAACAACACAGTTTAGTTACATAGCCTCTGGGAGGGTGAGGGGACAACCAAGACAATGCAGTGGTGGTCGGCCAGGACCAAGGGGCATCTGCAGTGCAGCAGCCGACCGTTCATTGCAAAATGACCAGAAATAAAAAAAATCAGATCCATATTTTAAAAAAAATAATGGGTAGGTTACTGTTCATTACCAGTGAGTGATACCATCTTGAGGTTCTGGACACAGGAACCTCTTGATGGTATTGCTCACTGGTAATGAACAGTAACCTACACATTATTTTATTTGTAGTTATTTGGTCTTTCACATTATTTTTAAGGACTTTCTACACAACAAGAATTGTTCCTTTTTCATCTCACTTTCTTGTCCTTAGTCAAAACAATTTTGTTTACATAGATCACAGAAACAACATAGAAGCATAGAAGATGATGACAGAAGGGGACCTGTGGTGCATCGAGTCTGTCCAAGTGAGATATACTGGGACCTATTGTGCACCGGTCTTCTGTCCTCCTAGACACCCAGCCTAGCCCTTGCCAGTGCCATGTGTTTGTTCCTAATACTTATCCCACCCATGCTTAAAGCTTGATACTGACTTTGCAGCCACCACCTCGGGAGGTAATCTATTCCAAGGTTCCACCACCCTCTCTGAGAAGTAATATTTTCTGATGTCCCTCTTGAACACTCCACCCTTCAATTTCCACTCGTGCCCTCTTGTAGAAGAACTGATGTTCCTGGTAAAAAGCTGCACTTCTGGCACCTTGTTGATGCTTTTTAAGGGACTTGAAGGTCTCAACCATATCCCCCCCTCTCCCTCATAGTCTCTAGCGAGAACAATGTCAGAGCCCCAAGCCTCTCTTCATAGGTGATTTCCTGAAGGCCATGTATCATTTTTGTTGTCCTTCTCTGGACCAGTCTATCAATGTCCTTTCTTAAGTGAGGCCTCCAGAATTGTACACAGTACTCCAGATGAGGCCTCACTAATGACCGGTAAAGTGGTAGTATCACCTCCCTGTTCCTGCTGTCTATCCTCTTGCCAATGCATCCTAACACCCTGCTAGCCCAGCTGTAAGCCGTATTGCTCTGATTTTGCTGCTTGAGGTCATCCCTAATGACAACTCCCAGATCACATTCCTCAGCAGAGGAGCTCAGCTGGACTCCATTTAACCAGTATTCTTCCTTGGGGTTGGCTCTACCCAGGTGCATCACCTTACACTTCTTAGCATTGAAGTTGAATTGCCATATTTGTGATCACCCCTCCAGCTTCTTAAGATCCTCCTGCAGTTTTCTGACTCCCTCCATACTATCCATGCTATCCATTGTTTCTAGCACAATTGACTGTTTTTTTCTTCATTTCTTTCATCTTCTCTGTTTCTTTTTCTCTCAAAGCTGACTTTTAGACTGAAGTTTTTGCTATTTCTTCATTTCTCTGAGGTTTCATCATAATTTTGTCTTCATTTTGTCTTTACAAGACTTCCAGTGGGACTTACATCTCCTCTGACTGTGTAAGGGGAACACCTTCTGGCAAGAAAAGGCAAGAGGAATGTCACGAATTAAGGAATTTTTTTTTTTATTTTATTTAAATGTTACTCTCCGGATTCAAGTATACAACAATTGTAGACCATAAAGATAGTCTGAATTAGCAAAGTGTATCACACTTAAATCTAAAACAATATTTTACCTCTGTAACCCCCCCCTCCCAATTTCAGGGGGCTTACCTTAAGTATCTCCCTGGGCTCCTCTGATGCCCACTGCCTGGCAGTGTCCAGAAATAGAAGTTAAATCTATGTGCCATGTTGTGCTGCTGCTGCTTTGCATGTGTGTGCACATCCATGCCGCTGCGCTATCTCTTTAAGAGCTCCAGCCATGGGTATTGTGTAAATAGCTTGGGCTGGGTCCGAGTACAATGGAGATCATGACCAGCCAGGCCCTTCTCTGACTGACTCTACTCTGCTGTCGCTAGTGGAGCAGAGGGAGCCCTTTCATAATCGGTAAATACTTATTTCTAAATCCTCACTGTTGTTTAAATAAAATAAATTGTTTGGACTGCCAGTACAGCCAGTATCACTTCTTTCCGATGGAAGCCATCATCTTTGATCCTGAACTTCCTGGTTTGGGCCAATCGGAACCAAGGGGTCCTCAAGTGATCCTAATTACAATGGATTATGGGTGAAACTGTTAGCTTTCTTATTGGTGCCTAAATAAATCACTGGGAGCACTAGAACTGTGATTGACAGCTCCTTTACTAACCGGCATACAGGATTCTCAAACTAACTGTGGGACTGTTTGAACAGAAACTCAGTCCTGCTCGAGACAACGAGAAGGTAACGGCCTGTGTGCAGGCTGACGAGATTTTCCACAGGGAGGTCCTATATTGCCTGCCGTAGTCCCAGTTTTGCCCACAAAGGGATAGGACACTTGGAACTGCTTGCCAACAGGCTTGAAGAGGTTTCCCAGAAAGCAACTGGGGGAAACCAGCCAGTAACCAAAAAAAGGAGAAATTTGTTGTTTCTTCAGCCACAAGCCTGTGGCCTACCGCATGTATGAAGACATTGATACTGTGACTGCTGGAGAAAAGCAGGAGCCACTTCTGTGCAGTAAGGACTTTCGTTTGTCAAAGCCCTGCAGACCAAGTTTAAAGTTAAAAAGAGACATTTCCTTCAATCTAGGTCTATGTCAGAAAGGGCCCAGACAGACTGTTCCTGTGCCGTCTTCAGCATCTTTGTGAAAGACCAGCCTCAGGGATTCAGCCCCTGCGCAGCAATTGATCATAGGTTGCAGCCACCTACAGGGAAAGGCTGTGAAGTGGAGGGGAGTCGTGCCAGCCCAGGTTCCCATCTACAGCTTAAACACGCAGCCAGTCTTGATGTTGCCAGAGCCTTCAGTCATCCACATCTTCCGGGTACATTGAGTAAAACTAGGGTAGCTCCCTGCAACCAGTCATCAATTTCAAATGGTACCATCTGATCTTGTTTGCCTATTTAATGTGTTTGCAAATGACTGAGCCATCCGGCCATGGAAACAAATAATTCATGATTTACAAATGTGTTGCTACCAGTTAACCACCTTTCCTTCCATCAAGGGCCCCAATATCAGCTGCAACACCGGCCAACCTGTGGCACCACCTCAGGCATGCCTGTGTTTCACTCTGGGTACCCAGTAGTTGCCAGGCTGATAAATTCAGGGACTAAAGTGATTAGAAGCAAGATAGCCTGTCTTAAGTATAGTAAAGTAATCATTTGCATAAATTCTCACCCCTCCCTTGTTCACGTCACCCTTAATAAATCAATAAATCTGATTTACTGTTTTGCTGTTAACCTGGCTTGTGAGCATATTATTACCTAGTCTAAAGTTACTAAAGTACTGCAAAGCATATTGAAAGTGCATGCTTGTATTATTGCAACTGTTTTTTACAGGGGGTTGTAGGGTGAATGCCAGAAGACCAAACCCTGCTGGCAAGTGGAAGGTGC
Source organism: Neoceratodus forsteri (assembly GCA_016271365.2). NCBI lineage: Eukaryota > Metazoa > Chordata > Ceratodontiformes > Ceratodontidae > Neoceratodus > Neoceratodus forsteri. The sequence continues at coordinate 172,182,256 of CM028135.1, forward strand.
ATGAGCATATCATTAATGCTGGTACTAACCTGTATTCTAAGTACAAAGTGTTGCAGTTGCTTAACTAAGAGTAAAAAGTCACTAGGCAGGATTGTGGGTGGTTATAGCTTCCCAGAGGGCTGTACCAATTCTGTTAGGAACCCACGTGAGCACTACACTGGGTGGAGGCACCATAATTATAGATCTACTGTTGGTAGGCACACCACAGTACCCCACATTTCCGAACCCAGGCTCCTTAACCTGCAATTAGGGAAGCAGGCTGGGGTAGTAGCCCTTGGTATGATGGCACCAGGGTATACACCTATTTTATGTTATAGGTACAGTAACTTATAAAACTGTTTATTGTACTTTGTTACATACGCTGTAAGAGGTTTTGCTTAGTTAATGTAAATCTTTTATTTTTTAGTGTTATTGATTGTAATTCTTGGTTGCTTTTCGTTTGCGTTGCTCTATTGAAAATTAATAAAAATTTTGTTGAAAAATACAAAAAGGACTACCTTATATATGGAGTTCTGTTATATTTGGAGTATGTTCTAAACCTCCCTTACTAAATTCCTTAACTCTTGGTTAATTACAATTTTATGTTTGTATTTCTGTAGTATACACATACATAAATAACAAGCATTTGTCAATGCCAAGTGTTGGCTTGCTGGCACTGGCATTGGTGGTGCAGTAGTTAGAAATGCAAAATAGGAATGGCAGTGAAGTACTGAAGTAACATCAACACCCCCCCAACACACACACAGACTGAAAGGCATTGGGAGTGTGACTTTGGGTCAGCCGTAACGCTTATGCCGTTACACCTCACCCCACCCCGGAGAGAGCGACAGGTGTCAGGGTGTGCATTGGGGTCTTCGGCCCTTATGCTCACCCCATTCCATTAGGAATAAGCTGAGATGGGTGCAATATAGGAGAATGAGGTGAACATTAGGGATGACAGAACCAAGGCACACCTCAATGCCTGTCAATAACTGTAAGGTAGAGGGGTGGGAAATGAAATTCTGTGAACATTATGCCTGATAACCCAAGTTACATCCCGGATGCCTGTCAGTCTCTACAGAGGGAGTGTATGGTTGAAAACCTTAATGCACTAGGTGTTTGTTGGTATTTTCACTCCAAATTTTCAACAGTGGCTTTTTGGGACCCCACCTCATGAGCAGTGGCGCTATCATTTCATTACTCAGTCCTGAAAGGTGATTTCACACAACAACTGCACCACTGGGAGTCACAGGTGCAGAAACACATTTCGGATAGGATGCAAAAAATGACAGCTGCACTGTTCATGAGGAGGTGTAACAAAATGGCAATGCTGAAAATCTGGAGAGAAAATATTAAAAATTTGCAAACTTATGAGCGTGCATAGATACTGTACAATGCACACCCATAATGCAGTCATTTTGGGATTTTTGTTTTACTAAATTTTCAACATGAGCATTTTGGGACCTCTCCTCATGAACAGTGACACTGTAATTTTGTTATTCTGTCCTGAAAGTTGATTTCGCACAGCGACCACGGCCATTGTGCGCTACAGGTGCGAAAACATGTTTTGGGCAGGATGTGAAAAATGACAGCTATACTGTTCATAAGGAGGTATGAAAACATGGCAATGTTGAAAATCTGGAGTAAAAATATTAAAAATTCTCGAAGTTTTGAGCATGCGTGGAAACTGTGCAATGCATGCTCATGATACAGTCATTTTTTGGAATTTTTTCACCAAATTTTTGACATAGGCATTTTGAGACATCTGTTCATGAACAGTGTCACTGTGATTTTCTTAATATGTCCTAAACATTGATTTCCCACACGATCGTGCCATTATGCGCCACATGTGCCAAAACACATTTTGGTCAGGATATGAAAAATGACAGCTGTACTGTTCATAAGGAGGTGTGAAAAAATGGCAATGTTGAAAATCTGGACTGAAAATTTAAAAATTCTTAAAGTTACGAGTGTGGTTGGAAACTGCGCAATGCACACTCGTAACAGTCATTTTTTGGAATTTTTACACCATATTTGCAACATATGCTTTTTGGGAGCCCACCTCATGAACAGTGGCACTGTCATTTTGTTAATAAGTCCAAAAGGTGATTCCATGCAGTGACCGCAAAATCACCTTTCAATATAGCAAAATGACAGTGACTGATTTCATGAGGTGGGGTCCCAAGAACCCCATGTTGAAAATCTGGAGCCAAAAGTCAAAAAATGGCTGAGATATCCACTTAAGTTGAAACCCCCCATTTATGCCATTATACAGCTTACCGGCATTTCTTCAATTCGTGATTGGCTTTGAAGAGTGCCGACGTGTTCCTGCTCCACCGAAGATCTGTGTGCCGACCTCTGGAGGTAAGTTTGGGGTGAGAGAGGGTGTGGGGAGGTGGGGTGCTCAGTGAGTGGGTGCGGGTTGGGGAGGGGGCACCACAGACAGTGAGGGACTGTTTTCTTGTTTACAGGTCAAAATAAAAAATAAAACATTTCAGGGGAAGGTTTTCTTTTTTTCATGTAGTACATTGGGCATGCTGGGGTGGGCTCCCAGTGTGCCATGTGGTTTTTTTGGGGGGGTGACGAGCTGACAGGATTGGGCACCTCATCAGCAAAGAAAGTGTGTCTGTGTTTGGGGGGGCATGATGTTGAAGGGGACTGGGCACCCCCCTCAGCATACAAATTAAACTAGGGGGACATTATACCAACAGGGATTGGGCACCCCCATCGGCAAACAAATTGAACTAGGGAGGTGCATGCCGACAGGGGGATTGGGCACCCCCCGAAGTCAGCTTCCTAGGGATTGTGAGAGGTGGATGGCGATAGCTGCCTCAATGTTTATTGAAATGTTTCACCAGGCAAAGTACGTAGGGGAGGCATGTCAGATCTGCCATTGCAATGACTAGCCTGTCTCTCATTACAGTGGAGGATTTCTTTCAAGTTGGTGGCAATCTCAAACTGCTGTCATCAGCGGCATGCTTACTGGTTGGCGACTGAGGGACACACCGGCTAAAGCATCCCTTGGATTGGCCACAACACTGACACACCTTTGAAAGTGCTAGTACAGTGCTACGACCACAAAATGTTGCTTGCACATGTGTGCGCAAGCCAACATAAAAAGGATATGCAACAGGGACCTGTAGAATAAATTATTTATTTTCATTAGAGCTGTTTGACCTTGAGTAATCTTGTGAGTGGCATAAGCCATGAGTGATGTGCCCAAGGTCGAACCACAAAAGTGAAAAATCATTTATTCCACAAGGTCCCTGTTGCATATTTAATTTATGTAATGGGCAGGGATCTTGTGAAATAGTTAACCTTTCTTGTTCTTAATTTTTTTTATTTAAATACATAAATTATGCTTTTAGTAAAGTAGCATTTTTCCATTTCTTGCATGAGGCATTGCCGTGGGCGTTATGATGGACTTACCGGCATGATGCCCACACTGACAGCTGACTCAGCGCTCATTGGCTGAGATTATAGGTTTGCAAAATACATTTTTTTAAAAATGGCACTAGCGTTTAGGGAGGTTCAGAGCTGGCATAAGCTCAGTAAGTTATAGAACTACAGTTGTGATTCTTATTTTGTTGTTTTAGTGTATTTAAAAAAAAAAGTTTATTTTTTCCCCTAAGAGAGAGGAGGATTTTTTTTCTGTGGTGTAGATGGACAGTGTTCTTTTGTATTGGTGCCAGGCTGAGTATCCTGTATCATGGTTGCAGGCGAGTGGCTGGCAGATGAAGAGGAGAGAAGAGAAGCCATGAAAATGAGGATGACTGCTGGTTTAGGAGGCAAAGTATGTGTGCAGATTAAAAGGTATTCAGGTTGAACTATGATGCATTTATGGATATTATTTAGACAACATTTAGAGATGGGGACTGGGCAGCAGAATGGGAGTTAAGGGATGGAGGGGTGAGCGGGACGTAAAAGCATGCAATGAGCAGCTCCAGGTTTTTGGTGCTTCTTTTCCTGTGCCCAGTCCTTGCAAACTTCAGATGTGAGAGGTGGATGTTTTAGAGGTTAAAGAGGAGCTGGAATAAGGGTAATTGCTTGCAGCATGGTAGGTCACCACACTGTACTGTCAGTTGGTGGTGTGGGAGCGAGCAGTCAGAACAGGGCTGAGAGTAACGAGAGGTTTGGGAAGGACATGGAGGAAACGGGACTGTGTTCTTAACATCCTGCTAGTTATTTTTTTTTGTAAGTAACCTGGATGAAGATTGTGGTTTCTTAGCAGCTGTGAAGAAGATTTGATAGTCAGAGTGAGAGGGAACGGCAGCAGTGTTTCCACGCTTGGTAAGAGTTGCAGACAAAATGAGCGATTTGGTTTTTGGGTTTTTGGCCATAGAAAAGACTATTTTACAAAAAAAGAAGAGAACCCCTGCTTGTGTGCCGTCTGTGTTGTGATTTATGAAACAAGCATTTGTCAATTCCGAATGTTGTCGCGCTGGCATTGGCTTTGGTAGTGCAGTGTGGGAAAACATTCTGGGCAGGATGTGAAAAAGGGCAGCTGTACAGTTCATAAGGAGGTGTAAAAAAATGCCAGTGTTGAAAATGTGGCATGTAAATGTTGCAAATTTGCGAAGTTTCAAGGGTGCATGGGAAATGCGCAATGCACGCTTGTAACAGTCATTTTATGGACGTTCGGGACCAAATTTTCAACATAGTCATTTTAGCACTTCTGCTCATGTACAGTGTCACTGTTATTTCCTCAAACTGTCCCAAAAAGTGATTTCACACAACGACCACGCTATTCTGCGCCGGACGTGCAAAAACACATTTTGGGCAGGATATGTGAAATGACAGCTGTACTATTCATCAAGAGGTGTGGAAAAATGCCAATGGTGAAAATCCAGAGTGAAAATATTACAAATGCACGATGTTACGAGCGTGCGTTCAATCTGTCAATGCACACTCGTAACAGTCATTTTATGGTGTATCGTCACCAAATTTTCAACATAGGCAGTTTAGGACCTCTGCTCATGAACTGTGTCACTGCCATTTTCATAATCTGGTCCGAACACTGATTTCCCATAGCAACTGTGCTATTGTGCGCTGGAAGTGCGGAAACACATTTCAGCCAGGATGTGAAAAATGACAGCTGTACTGTTCACAAGGAAGTGTACAAAAATGACAATGTTGAAAATCTGGTGTGAAAATATTGCAAATTCATGAAGTTACGAGCCTGTATAGCAGCTGCACAACCTACGCTTGTAAAACAGCCATTTTTTGGATTTTTCCCACCAAATTTGCAACATAGGCTTTTTGAGAGCCCACCTCATGAACAGTGGCACTGTCATCTCATTAATCGGTCCCGAAAGGTGATTCCATGCAGTGACTGTGAAATCACCTTTTGGGACCGATTAACGATATGACAGTGCCAGAATTCATGAGGAGGGGTCCCAAAAACCCCATGTTGAAAATTTGGTGTAAAAAGTCCCAAAATTGCCTGAGATATGTATTAAAGTTGAAACCCCCCTATTTATTCTATTATATAGCTTACCGGCATTTCCACAGTTCGCGGTCGGCTTTGAAGAGTGCAGATGTGTTCCTGGTCCACCAAAGATCATCGCTACGGACTCCGGAGGTAGTATGGGGTGGGGGTGGGGAGGCAGAGCGAGTGGGTGGGTGCGGTAGGGGGTTGGAAGAGTATGAGGGACCGTTTTGCTTTACAGGTGAAAAATAAGACATCGGGGACCGTTTTCATTTTAATAGGTGCTTTAGCATGCTGGGGCGGGCTCCCAGCATGCCACCTGAGTGTGTGTGTGTGCATGGGTGCTTTGGCCGACGGGGGATTGGGCACCCTGTTGTCAGAAACAAGAAAGGGGGCGCAGGAGCCGAGAGGATTGGGCACCCCTTGCAAGCAAAAAGGGGAATTATGCCAATGGAGAGTGGGTTCCCCATTGGCAAACTCAAGGAGGGAGGGATACATGCCGACGGGATTGGGCCCCGCCGGCAAAAAAAATAGTTAGGGGCGCGATGATGCTGAGGGGATTGGGCGCCTCGGCAATCAAAAAGGGGGGGTTACATGATGCCAATGGGGATTGGGCACCCCCATTGGCACACAATAAACAGGGGAGTTAACAGGCAACAGCAGCAGTCACTGCCACCATGTTGCCTGCACATACGGGGAGGAGTGTTGTGGTCACACTGCATGAGAGCTTTACTCTCATTGCAGCGGACCTTTTCTCTCATGTCTTTGCCTCATTAGGTAGGCAGGGTGTCGGCCCCTGCTGCTGGCTGATTGGGGAATGCGTGACACACCTACTGGTGCATGCCCTGCATTTGCCCAACAGTGACTGCACCTCCAAATCTGCACTACCACAAGATGTTGGCTGCGCAAGCGTACCAACATAAAAAGGGTGGAACTTGGTAGGGGCACAGAGACTGTGGAGAAGGAGTGGAAGGTTTTGCAAAAGTGAAAGTAATTTTTAGAGCAAATAGTGCCGGCCAGTCGGGAGGCAGACACGTCATGATGATGTATCTGCTATGTACTCAAGTGCATCATGATGTGTCTGGTATGGATATTAACACATCAGGACATGTCTACTGTGTACATAAATGCTGATGACGAGTCAACTGTATGCAACCCTTACCCAGGCCAAGAGCAGCATCTGGCAACTGGGACCCCTCTAAACCTGTGGCACAAGCAAGGCAACAAGCCAAAAGCTGGCATAAACTATAGGCATCACCTCTAGCACTGGGGCAAATACCAGGCATGCCAAGTCTCAGAGATTCTTGGGGTTAGGGTACAAAATAACATTTATATTTACTCCGAGTTCTGGGAGAGCAATGCTTGGGCTATGCTAGGTCTGTCTTCTGAGAGGGCCAGTAACAAGTTCACACTGGAAGCATAGATTGATTGTCCACTACTGAAGATGGGATTGCAGAGTATCGCTTTATTCTGACAACAGATGGAAAACACAGAATGGGGTGGTTCCCCAAGTTGGAAACTGACTTTTCAGGGCAACACACTTTTCTTTCCAGAAACATTTGTCTTGGGCATTTAGTACATTCTTTTCTACACAGAACATTCAAACTGTCCATCCCTCTGAACTAGGGATCTCCAGACATTTACTTCCCAAAGTGTATATCTTGTGTGTGTGTGTGGGGGGGGGGTCCACACACTTTAATTTAACATTTCTCTTTTCTTTCCCTAAGTGTCTATTATGTGGGAGCTGCCACACACATTAAAAACATTTCAAATTAGTTCCTCCTGATGCAATGAACTTAGTTAACACGCCCAGGGTAACCTGGTGCCCTTCTATGAACCAGTTAGCCCTAACTGAAGTTTCAGATGGGGTTCTGCCCACCCTGGTCCCAACCAGTCTCTGCTATTCCTTCAAGATTACACCAAATGAGCCTTCAATTCCCTCAAATTGCTAAAGGACTCCCAACTTTAAAGCTTCATATTCAGCACATTTTTGTGGTTATACAGGGACCCTTACAGGTGTATTCTAGCCTTATCTCTGGGCACATACACCTCAGACAACTCCCTAAGAAAACTGTCCCATGTAACTATACCCATGGCTTTGATTGTCCCTTTGATACAGACATGGATGCTGGAAGAAACACCTCATCCCTTCACAGGCAGCTTGTCATAGCTTCACGCAGATCACTTTCTTTCTGGGCAGCTGACACTCTTCAGGAACTTCAGGGGGATTGCCCCTTGGATCCACAGAAACTGAAATTCAAACCATTTCTCTGTGGAATGACCCACTGGGGTCCTGCTGGCAACAGTCTGCACCACTTCCTTTGGCACTGCTGGATCTCACACACCAAGATGAGAAACTATCAGAGTTACTAGAGGTCCTTCACCTAGCCTCAGAACAGACTGGCAGGCACCTCCACACAGAGCTCCCTCTTCACAGAGCTCCCACACTCAGACTGCTCTGACTGACTACTCCCATCTGAACATTCTAAACTGCCCCACAGCAGCTGATTCAAAAGTAGCTTGTGCTGCTGCAAGAATTCTAAATGACACAATTCATTCTCTCCTCAGCCTAGTTGAGTAAACAATGATGTCTTATTGTAAGGAGCTTTTAACAACTCCCCACAGGCTGCCCAGGAACCTTCCTAGTCTAACACTGATGGGATTCTAGTAACCGAAGGGGACTGGGTGGTTACATGTGTACATAAATTAAATGTATGTACACAATAGCTCTAATATTTATTTTATTTATTTATTGAACATTTCGGAATTACAACCTTTGAGTCAAGGACTCCTTTGCAAAGGCTCCAGGTCATTCAGGACAGGACATAACACAACAGAGTGTTCAAAATTCACAAAACCAGGGAACAATACAATACGACAGAGATTAACATCATAGCATATGTTAAAAGCTATTCGTCAGTTGGAAATCGGAGGTTTACACAATAGAGGCTGGCTGGTCAGAAGCTTCCAACAGGACATTACCATGTTCAGCAATACAGGATAGGGTTAGAGCCAGGGCTCAGAGAAAAGAAATCTGGTGGTTGAGATGATCGAGCCGGGGAAGTGGCCCCTGTGGTCAGCCAGTCCAGGGGAAAGAAGGGGAACATTTGCAGGTCACAGAGTTGAGGAGAAAAAACTTGGTCCCAGTTTTGAATTGACTTAGGGTGGGGGCAAGTAGGATGGAAGACGGTATGTTGTTAAGCCAGAGGGGAGCACGATACCGGAAAGATCTTTGTCCTAGCGAGGTCCCACAGTGGGGGACTTTGAAGGTGGTCCCGGCCAGTCATCTTGGGGTGCTTCTATTGGGGGCCGGTTGGATGACGCGGTGTAATCCGGTTGGTGTGAGTTTCATAAGGATCTTTTTGGCTTGGAGACAGGTGTGATATTTAAGCCTCCCTTCAAAGGTTAGCCAGCCCACTTGAGAATAGAGCAAGCAGGTATGTGTCTGTCTAGTGCTGCTAGTGACCAAACGGCAGGCTTTATTGAGTGCTGTACTGATGCTGTTTTGTGCCGATTGGTCAGCCGCGCTGTAAATAGTTATTCCAAAATCAACCAACGAGAGGACTGAGCTAGTAACTGCTAGCCTTAGGGCCTGTGGGGGGAGGCAATGTTTACGTCTGTAGAGGATGCCAAGATGGGTATTGACTGAGGTGGAGAGAAGCTTAATATGTTGATGGTATGTAAGGGATGTGTCAAGAGTGATGCCAAGATATTTAAAGCAGGAGACCTGTTCAATGTGGGTACCCTGTATGTTTGTTAGAGAGAGCTGGGTGGTATTGAGGGGGGTTTTGGCGATGGGCAAACATCATGGATTTTGTTTTATCATAGTTAAGTATGAGACGGTGTTCAGTGAACCAGTGCTCCAGCTCCCTAAAACAGCCTTGAAGAGTATTTTGGAGATGGGTGAGGTTGGTATGTTTCCAATAAAGCACGGCATTATCAGCATAAAGCAGTAGCTTTCCACTACAGGCTTGGGGGAGTGAGTTTAGAAAGAGAGTGAACAACAGGAGCCAAGTATCGACCCTTGAGGGACACCAGCAAGGACCGGTTGTTTGGGGGAGAGTGTTCCTCTAATTTTTACCTGCTGTGTTCTGTCAGTCAGATAGTTTTTGAACCAGGAGATAGTATCAGGTGCAATATTGAGGGATGCAAGGGCATGCAGAAGAAGCTCATGATTGACAGTGTCAAATGCCTTAGTCAAATCAACGTAGATTGCCCCAACTGCTGCCCCCCTGATCAAGTGCTTCATGAATGTAAGACGTGAATTCTAGTAGTGCTGTGGTAGTACTGTGCCCTTTTCTGAAACCGTGTTGCTCATGGCAGAGGAGTCCATATCTGTCAAGGTATTGTGTGAGTTGGTCGCATACAATTCTTTCTAGTGCTTTTGAGAGGGGAGGGAGGATCGTAATGGGCCTATAGTTGCTAGGGTTTGTTGGATCACCTTTTTTTAGGATAGGTGTGATAATACCCCTCTTCCATAGAGTAGGGATTTGGCCACGGCACAGTGAGAAGTTGAGGAGTTTGGTGAGATGCGGTAGTGTCTCAGTAAGGGTAAGTCTAAGGATTTTAAGATCAAGGGAGTCACTACTAAAACGCACGTTTTGCAGGGCTTTTGAGAGGTAGCGTTTAGCCTCATTGCAGGAGATTATGCACAGCCTGAACGGAGGGTGTGTAGGAGAACAAGGTGTAATAGTAGCTGTGTGGGAAATGGGGTCAAAGAAATTTGGAGGAAGGACATAACTAAGGTCAGAGAAGGTGTTGTTCAGGGTATCGGCTATGGCGGTGGGGTCATGTGAGAGGGTGCCCTGAACTAGGAACTGGGTAGGGTCGGAGTTGGTGGTTTTCCCACACAGTTCCTTAACATTGTTCCAGAAAGATTTCCCTGAGCTCCATGTGGTAGTGAAGGCTTGTTGATAGTATGTGGCCTTGGCTTGCCAGATAGCCTTTGTACATTTATTTCTCACTTCTCTGTAGAGCTGTCTATCATGTGGTAGCTGAGATGATAGTGCCCTGTGCCAGAGGTTATCCCTATGGTGCATCATATGAAGGAGGGACTGGGTAATCCAGGGGGTGTTCCAGGATTTTAATACCTTCTTTGAGAAGGGGGCAAATAAGTCACAGGCCGCATTGAAAATGGTAATAAATGCAGTGAGCGCTGCATCCAAGGATTGGGCAGTATGAACAGGCTCCCAATTACAGGTGGAGAGGTACACCCTGCGGCAGGAGAGGGCACCTTTTTTGAGGTGCCTTTGGGTGGAAATTTTAGGTCTACTGGGAGTGGTTTTGTTTGACCACCAACATGCGACCGGGGAGTGGTCACTAAGTACATCTGGGCGCACGCTGACTTTGGTGAGGTGGTTTGGGTGGTTTGTAAAGATAAGGTCTATAAGTGAGGAGGAGCCTGACCGAGGGTCCAGCCTATGGGTGACGTTACTACTTGAGTAAGGTCATATGCACATGTTGTGTCTTTGAAAGCAGCCGACGTAGAGGATAGCCAGTTCACATTAAAGTCACCCATAATAATTAGTTCACTTTTTGGGGGAAGATATGTGATTGCAGAAAGAATAGAATCAAATGCTGGTTTCTGGTTAGTTGGTGGAATGTAGACTGCCATAATGTAAAGGGGTTTAACAGGGGCACCAAGGGCAACTTTGATGGTAATGGCCTGGGCACCGTAGTCAGACAAGGGAAGTGGGACTAAGAGAGGCTTGAGGGATGTTTTAGCATATATGGCACATCCCCCACCCCTTTTGCCTACCCTATCAGTTCTGAAAATGGTATAGTCTCTGAGTGAGACTGAGGCATCAGGGACATTTTTTGTAGAGCCAGGTTTCTGATAAGGTAAGAATATCCACGTGGTGTTGAGCTAGCCATCCTTGCAGCAGGGTAAATTTTTTTGGTAGGCTGCAGATATTGAGGGAGGCCAGAAATAGGCCACTATGTGTGTCTTTTTTTATTGCCACTGGACCCCGGTGGGCCTGGGTTGGGATGGACATTCCCGGATAAAAGTAAGAGGAGAAGGAGCGTTTGCCTGAGGGTGAATTTCCTCAATAGTTTAGCTGCATTACAAGAAGGACCTGGGTTAGATAGCGAATTGGCAGGGCTAGTAGGTATGTGGAGGGTGGACACAAGCTGGGCTAGGATAGCTAGGGATACTAGGCGGTATGGGGTAGAAAAAGGGGTGCGCAGGTGGGGGAGGCTGTTGGGGCAATCCAGATGCCATTTGTGGTGCAGCTAAAGCTAGGTGTACAGTTTCTGCTGTTAAGGATTGGGTAGGGGAGTTGTAGACGATTTGACTCAGCTGCATTACCAGTGGGATGCGTAGTGGGGCACTTAGTAGGATCCCAGTTGGTTCTTAGCACCACGGGGGCAAGCAGGGCATGTGAAAAAATAAAGATTAGTTGTAGGATACAGGAGGTGGAGTTCATTATATTGGAAAACGAAAGCCTGATAAATGGAAGTCAAAGAAGTGAGCCCTCTGGTGGTGCAGTAGTATAAGCTGCAAATGGTAAAGTGGGCTGATTGGTTTCACACCACACGTGGTCTATAGCTATATAACTAGATGCCGACCAAGGGTGGTGGTGGGGGTGGTGGGGAGCCGGCGCACAGCGCCGGCAGGGACAAAACTGTGCAGCAGTCTTTTCTTTTGGGAGGCGAGGCAGGCTGAGAAGCGATGGGCTGCAAATCACCGATTGATTACCTGGGTGAGGTGAATTTCGGCTGAGAAAGGGCTGCAGTGGCGACCGGCGGGCTTCCAGGAGGGAGGGCAGCTGGAGGGGACCCTCGCGACCTCGCAATCCTTCTGCTGTGGACAAGGGGAGAGAGAGGGTCTAATTATACAGGTAGGCAGAGGGGAGGGTTACAAAATGCTAAAAAGGATTAGAGCCTGCAATTACAATATTGCTCCAAACAACACTATCTATGGAGATACAGTTCAGTAAAATCAGTGGTAATGCTAGCAGTTGCGAGTAGGATTGTGGAAATTATCTGCTTTTTACAACTTCTAACAGTTGTTTAACAGGAGTTCATCAGAAATTCAACTAGAATGGGTAGCATGAGTAAAAAACGCCTAAGTGAGCGGTTTTGGCGCCAAAAAGAAATTCAAAACGTTCCCTTTCAGCACGGTTTAGCACCAGGGAACCCAGACAGTAGCAGCTGCAGTTGTAAAGTCAGCTTATTCATTTAGGGAGAATTAAAGTAACTTAAGCTAAAAATGCAGACATTCCAAGGCTGGGAGTAAAAACTGTGCAGCAGTCTTTTCTTTTGGGCAGCAGTCTTTTCTTTTGGGAGGCGAGGCAGGCTGAGAAGCGATGGGCTGCAAATCCGCGATTGATTACTTGGGTGAGGTGAATTTCGGCTGGGAAAGGGCTGCAGTGGCGACTGGCGGGCTTCCAGGAGGGAGGGCAGCTGGAGGGGACCCTCGCGACCTCGCAATCCTTCTGCTGTGGACAAGGGAGAGAGAGAGGGGTCTAATAACAACAGTTATGTAATGAATTTTGGGTCCACACCTATTGCATAAATAAACATTCAAAAATATATACGTTTCTAGTTCATGGTTATCATCCAAATGTAACAGCAAATTTCAGTATTCTAGAACTCAGTGGACAACTACTTCAGATGTTCTATCAGAATTAGAACACTACACCAGGAAAGCGGATTCTTAGCCTGATTCCAGCTAAAACATTATTTCAAGCAAAGCTTTTTTTTAAAACAAGGAATCAGCAGCCAAGAAAGCCCAACAAATAGTGACAAACAAAATCACAGTACCACATAATTAAAGGAGAACGACTGGCAAACTTAATGGAGCCATTGTTGCATAGATTGTGGCTCTGTGACAGGGTTGGATAAGGCCCTGCTCCATTTGTTATGCAGAAGGAGTGAGTTTAAATGCAAGGGTCTGTTTTATCCTTTCATTTTCTGTTCCTTCTCTGTCTGATTGTGCAACCAAATTTTTTTGTGAGACCTAGGAACTGATCACACTGACAGTTTTGCAATTCTCCGCCTCTCACTATCTCTCTGCTTTCCCTTGCTATTTCTGTCTTTTCTACCCCTTGCATATCTGCGGGTATAAAAATATATGTGAATCTTTATGTGGAAATGTTACTGATACTGGGATCCCTTTACTTAAAATGTATATCGTTGTACTGTTGAAATGATTGCAAAAAGCTATTTGGAACTCAAGGGGTTAACCCGAGATGCAGTTTTAAGCCCTTTGCAGAGTTGTTAACAAGAGGTAAGTTCTGGGACACCATGTACTGTTTTGCTGCACCTGCAAGGAATGAAACTGACAAGAACATTCTCCAAACTTACAAGAACCATCTGTGAGAAACAGGCTCTCTTAACAAGTTCCCAGACAAAGACTTATAAAAACAGCAGCAATGCTTTTGCTAGAGAGACAAGGAGAGTGAGAGAGAGAGAGACTGAGATTTGAAACTGAGAAGAAACACTCAGAAGGAGGACTGATTTCTTTGTACTGCCTTTGTAAATAGTTTTACTGAATAGTTTGTATTTTTTATTTTGCTGTTATTGAGAAAAATAAAATGTTATTTGCCAATTTTGAAACTGCTCCTGGTTTTGTATGCTTCCTGACCTGTACCTCGATGACAGGCTCCAGTATTCTGGTTCCCCCTGTTGTTACAATAAACATTTAGTGGTTTAAATACCTTATCGCTCATAAAGTTTGATAATCACTGTGGTGCAGCTGGCATTTTTTTGAGAGAGAGCATGGCTTGCTGGAGATTGTGCTGCAAACTCCATGATATGCTGATGCAGCTTTGCCCCTTCCTGTATTGTGCCCATATGTATGGAAATGTAAAACTCTCTGTATTTCCCATGCCCAAATCCATTTTTCAAAATTTACCTAAATGCCATGTGTATGCCAGGCATAGGTGTAGCCCCAGAGGAGATGGTGTCTGGTATTGGGAAGTGTGGACAGGGCTGATCAGCCACCTCCGGATACTAGAGATTCAAAAATATTTATGGCAAACAAAAAAATGTGTGCTGTTCAGCTGTTGGCAATAAAAGGGTCTGGGATCATAATGCCATCCCAATAGGTCCCAGCCTGGCCCTGTTCATTACAGTGCTGATTAAAGGGAGACCTGCACTGAACCTGAAGTCATTTCTTTCCTGTAGAGGCTGTTCAGTAAATACTGGTTCACATTCAGTGTTCATTGATTCTGTGCTGACCTTTCAGTAAACTCAGTGGGTGTTTCTGATTTAAACACTGGTGGTACTGTAGGTACCATTTTAGAACTGTATGAAGTAATTTATGTCTCTTTAGACCACAGAGTTCTATAGCAGAACATAGAAAACAGTCTGCCAGCAGTGAGTACTGGATGCAAGATGTTATATTTTCTTTATAATTTATTAAAATCTTTGTTTATGTGCCTTTTCCCTCAGCTGACCAATTCTCCAGATGGTCCCATTAACCCACCATCCCCAGGACTTCGAAACATGGACAATGAATGCAGAAGAAGACCAATGGTGCATCCAGTGTGCCCATAACACCTTATTAAAGCCTGAGACATTTAGTCAATATGGAGGTTTTGCCTGCACTGTCTACCCCCTTGCTCCCTGTCTTATAAATACCCTCCTGAGTAACTACTTAAGCAATAATGCATGACAGGGTGTGGGTCGTGATGGGATAACCTCATACCTGGGGTGGTTGGGCATGGGGTTGCAGGCTGAGTTCGTCCAACACCCCAAAAGTGAGGTTATCCCAGCACGACCCACATCCCACGCACCCACCCAGAGTTTCAAAACAGCACTAAAGATTTATTTATTTAGCCAGGGATTCCCAAACTCTGTTACATGACTTTATCTTTTATTGTATGTTTTCAAGTTTATTATTTAAGCAATAAGGCACAACAAGGTGTGTGTTATCGTGTAATAACGTCACTCCTGGGGTGGGTTGAAGCATGAGGCGAAGCCGAGTGTTTCCACCACTCCAGAAGTGATGCTATTACACGATAACACACACCTTGTTGTGCCTTATTGCAATTATACAATGGCTCGATGTTATAGAAAACAAAAAATAAAAATAAAAATGTTTTTAGTAGATTTTTAGTGAGGCAGTGTATCTGTTTCTGAAAAAAAAGGCTCCATAAAATCAGCACGGTGATGTTATTGTGTAACATCATCACTGTCTCAGGCACACACTGACCAATCAGAGTCCAGGAAATTTTCTTGCCATTGTATAATTACTTATATCTAACTGGAAATTGTTTTAAAAAAATATCTTTATGGTTTCATGTGCAAGCGCTTTGGTTTCAGAAAAGTGCTTTTTTATACATAAAGAATGATTTGATTTGATGCTGGAGTGCATTATTACTATTATAAAATGGCTTGTTTTTTTAATAAAACCATAACACAGGCAAAAAAATGTTTTTATGGTTTTCTTTTGCATTTTTTCATGTGTGGAGGTATATGGTTTCAGAAAAAAAAGTCCACAGTTTCTGTTTTGGGCACTAGATGGTGCTGGTAGTATCTTCTGTGTTGTGTTTCCCTCACTACAGCTTTTTTTCTGTTACCACACACAGGTCTGGCTGTGTCTCTGTGTTACATAGTATGCCATAGTAGATGCTGGCCATGTTTTTTTTTTCATGGTTGCCTTTTGAGTTGTATATTTAAAATGCAGAGGCAGAGAGTAGAGCTGTCAATGTGCTGTTGAGTGGAGCTGGCAAGGCATTGTTGTGTGAGCCATGGAGCATGGCTGATGAGCCAGTCAGTAATGGAAAGTGGAGCTGCCGCGGCTCTGTTGTGGAGAACAAAGCCAATTACAGGTATGGCTTTGTTTTGTTTTTTTTTTTATTTCTGAGTATTTCCTTTCTTTCCATAGCTGTTTTTCTTTGTTTTGGGACCATAGGTGAGCGTGGATGAACGAGTGTGGCTCCCTTGTGCGCACATGCTACATCGTCCATTCTTCCGGGAGTTACGGGACTTACTAGGCACCGTTTGGCTTGTAGAATGTTTTACTGTGAGATGTATTTCTCTTTTTCAACAAAGGTTGCAGTGAGGAGATCAGAATAGAAACAGGACAAGGGAATTGTTACATCATCGGCAGTGTGGAGGGTAGCATGACCAAAGTCATTTACAGCAGTAGCTCGGAGTGTCCCTAACCTATGGAGGGGAGGCATGATTCATGAGCCTGTCATGCAGTCATGTGTGTGCCTGGACTTCATACAGGGAGATTATACTCAGATAACCTCACTGAACCACACACACACTGACCAATCAGAGTCCAGGAAATTTTCTTGCCATTGTATAATATTCCCGTAACTCTATCCCAACCATGCTTGAAGCCATTACTGTCCACTGCCAACTGTTCCATGGCTCAGCCATTCTTTCTGCAAAATAAAACTTTTTCACATTCCTCTTGACCCTTCCCCATCAGCTTCTACTTGTCTCCTTGTGTTCTAGATTTGCAACACCTGTTGGATAGATCCTTGCAGTTCATTTTATTCATTCCTTTCATGAACTTGATGGTCTCTATCCTATCACCCATCTCTTGTCTTGCCTCAATGGAGTACATGTTCAGTGCTCTGTACCAGTCCTCAGAGGATCTACCCTGCTGGCCCTGAAGCATTTTGGTTACCCTGTGCTGCACCGTCTTCAGCCTGTCCTCGTCTTTTCTTAGGCGAGAACTCCAGAACTGAGTACAGTACTCTATGAGTGGCCTTATCAGTGATCTAATAGAGATGCAGTAATACCTCTTTTTTTCCTGCTGTCAAAACCCCTCCTGATACAACCCAGCATCCTATTTCCATTAATGTAGGCCTTGTTACACTGGCTAGATTGCTTAAGGAAGTCACTTCTGATAACTGCTGGGACCCTTTCCTCAGAGGTAGTGCCCATCTTAACCCCTCCCATCCAATGCTCTGATCTGGGGTTCTTGTTCCCAATCTGCATCGCCTTGCACTTTCAGACATTGAATTGTCCCTGCCAAATCTTAGACTATCTCTCCACCCTTTACAAGTCCTTTTGCCTCCTCTTTACCCCCACCTCATTGTCTACCCTACCACAGAGGATAGTGTCATCTGTGAAGAGACACATCTTGCCCTGAATTCCTTCTCCTATGTCACTGATGAACCTGATGAAAAGGACTGGATCCAAAACTGATTCCCTTTGACACCCCACTGGTGACCTTCCTCTCCTTGGGTCTGACTCCTTTTACCACTACCCTCTGCTATCTCCCTTCCAACCAATATCCCACCAATCTAACTATGACCTTCACTGCACCCAGATCCCCTAGCTTCTTCAGCAACCTTCTATGAGGCATTGAGTCAAATGTCTTGCTGAAGTTGAAGTATAGAGAACTTACTACATGAACCATATCCACTGACCTGTTACCCAGTCAAATGATACTATCAGGTTGGACAAGACCTCCCTCCAACGAACCCATGTTGTTTACTATCCTGAAGCCTGTTTTTTTCCAGGTAGCCCACTAGGTCCTTATTGACTAGTGTCTCCATCAGTTTAACCGCAATGAAGAATAGACTGACAGGTCTGTAGTTACCTGGCTGCTGTTTGCCCCACCCTTGCAGAGCAGAACAACATCCGCTACCCTCTAGTCTTTTGGAACCACCCCAGTTTGAATATAACTATTGAATAGCCCTACCAGGGTTTCAGCTCATTCCAACACAAATTCCCTGAGCATCCCATCTGGCTCCAGGGCCTTATCTATCCTCAGGTCTGCTAGCCCTTTTCTGACCCTTTCACTAGTAAATACCTGCAAATACCTGCTACCTCATTTCTGGGATCCCCTTTTGAGCATCCCTTGTGCTGCTCTCTGGCAAAGATCCGCTAAGCAGAAGCAGTGATTCTGAATGGCTGCTTTCTGCTTGTCCTCTTCTAGTACGCTGCCTCCCTCCATTAATGGCAGCCTGCCTTGTGGGTTCCTTGATCAGCTGCACCAGCATGCAGTCCTGAAATATATGTAGCAAGGCCTGACGTCTGGTGCTCCTAGCTGCTGAAATGTGCCAGTCAGTGTCTGGCAGGTTAAGATTCCCCACTACTACCTCCCCCTTAGAAACTCCGCCACACACACACACACACACACACACACACACACACACACACACCTACCCCTAGTTCCCTAGCACGCTTGTCCACCTGTCCTGGTGGTCTATAGAATCCCCCATACACAATTTCTTACCTGATGCGACCATAAACTGAACCCACAGAGATACTAGTTCCTATTTCTTCCTCCCTCTGCTGGAACTATCCTCCACTGCCTTAACGCCTTCCCTGACAGAGGGCTACCCTTTCTCCTTTACCATCCCCATCTCACCTATACATGGTTTAGCAAAGGACCATTATGTCCCAGTCTATTTTCTGCAGCCCAAGTTTCTGCAATGGCTACGAGGTCCAGCCCTGCATCTGCTACCATTTTCTGGAACTCACTGATTTTGTTTCTGAGGCTCCAGGCATTAAGACAGATTGCTTTCCATCTTGTACCAAAACTCTTTTTGCGTTTTACAGGTCCTGTCTTTTCATTTTTCCCTAGCCTCTATAATTTCTTGTTTTTTTTCGTTTTTTGCAAGCCTAATGAGCCCCTTCCCTGGCATCTATCCCCTACTTTTTTATGAATTCATGCCTTGTTGCTTCCATTTCAATTTTTCCAGCCCCCATTTATGGGGGAGCTCTAGCTATGTTCCCCACTTTCTTTCCCTTCTCATTGGTTACCCTCAGCCTCCCCTGTAGACAGTTTAACTGTCTACCAGTGTAGACAACAAGCCTCTGACCCTGTGCACTGGTTCCCTCTTTTGTCAGGTGAAGGTTGCCACTCTTGAAGAGTCTCCTGTCCCACAAGCACCCCAGTCCCCCACAAACCTGTACCCCTCCTCCTCCTGACACCTTCCATTCAACAACCAATTAAACACCTCAGTCTCCTCCTGCCTATTTCTGTCCTTACCATTCTCCCTACGCCAGACAGCAAGGACCTCAGAAAAGGCCAAGGAAGCTGATTACTCCTTTAATCTGATCCCTAACCTTTGAAGGTTATGCTTCACTGACTCCATAGGCTGGTTTGCCACATCATTGGTGCACATATGTACCAGGACTCCTGGCCCCCACACACCCTCTACCACCCTCCCTATCCTATCCATATCCTAGATGGCCGATACTCCAGGAAGGCATCTGACCAGCCCCCTTCCCTTCCCCCTCTGCCCACCACCTTCTCCACCCCCTAATCCTTGACTCCTCAATGACTAAGATGCTTCTTGCTAATTTCAATTTATCCTCCATGGTGAGATCATAAGGGCTGGCCAGACCTCTCCAGAGCAAAGTCCAGATTCCAAGGTGCTTGATTGGAGGTGCCAGGCCTGTGGGGGACTGTCACTCATGCTGCAGCTGATGAGGAGGTTTTCCTCCATTGTTTTGCTGCTGGGATGTCCAACGTGCAATGTCGCTACCACATCCGTCGGTGTCCCTTCCTTATGAAGCCTTCTAACTGCCACAACACCAAGCTTCCACTAGATGTCAGGCTCACTGCAAAAGGCTTGTCCTCCCCACCCACCCGATGATGACTGGGTCCTCCCAAACCCAGTTCAATAGCATAGCAAACAGTAGTGCTACCACTGTGCTAACAGGTTGGCAAGAGGCTAATTTTTAAGGCAAAATATTTAGGGCAAGAGGTAAGGAAAATGTTTTGAACTGGTGTAGGGTACATTTGAAGAAGCCACACTAACCCATATGCTATATTAACGAGCTCTGTCTTGCCCTGGATTTTTGGAGCTGCTTGAAAACTGTCTGGGCTGAGTCGGCTAGTATGCAATAACTGGACAAGAGACGAAGCCACATTCATGAGTAAAAGCCTGTTTTTGGCTTTTGGTAGGAGAGTTAGTATACTTAGGGAGCTCCCCACGAATGGTAGGGAGTTATGTCACTCATCTAAGTGCCAAGAGTTTTAAGAGTCTGGGCTTAAGAAAAGAGGCACTTAGGAAGAAGAGGGGCAGGACACTCTGGTGGTTTAAAGGGGCTGTAACTTTATTTATCTGATTGAAATTTCTCAGCTAAGACAATCCCATGAGATGCAGTATCTCATTTTCATGGCAGTCCTAGGTAAGTCAACAGTCAGCAGTAGAACTTAACACGGCAGAAAAGCAGTTACAAACAATATACAAATACAAGACAGAAATATAATTTAAAAACAAATTAGATACAAAACATAGTTCATTTCAGAATTGCATAGGTGGAAGAACAGCAGCATGGAAAAATTGGGCCTTAAATGTATAACACAATGTGTCGAGCTGGAGGCAACACTGGACCAAGACAAACATGGTACCAGGTCAATCTAGCACGTACAAAACCATGCATGGAATAACACACTGTAGGACACGTGCATGGCTCCACAGTGGCAGGGGTTGTTTCAGCGTGTGGTAAGAACCGCTACCCAGTCGCTGTAGGCTGCCATGAAGGAATGTCAAGGATGCTGCCTGGCCAGCCGCTCCCATGGCAGAGTGACTAGAGCACCTGCCTCGGCAGTGGCAGGGACCTGGGGTTGTAATTCGTTTCTCCCCAGGTCCCACGGTAATGCATTATTTTTTTCAGAAAAACAAATTTCTCCCTGCTCCGAGTTTTCTTCTTTCCCTGAAGTCCGCAACACCACATAGTTGATTATTATAAGTCTGGGGGATGTGGGGGGCAAAGATCACAACATCGAGAGGTGCTGGGACAAAGCAGCCTACAAAAAGAAAGACAGTTGCTGTTTTTTCAGCAGCATGCGCTCTTGTTGTTTCGATTGAGATTTTGTCCAGATGCTGTTAGAGCACACACTGTTGTGTCTGCCCCATTGTGTGTATGTACG
This sequence comes from Neoceratodus forsteri, assembly GCA_016271365.2. NCBI lineage: Eukaryota > Metazoa > Chordata > Ceratodontiformes > Ceratodontidae > Neoceratodus > Neoceratodus forsteri. Next base: position 172,203,468 of record CM028135.1, read on the forward strand.
ATTTTATCCGTGACATTATGACTCCATGCCAACAAATACAAGGGGTTCTCAGGTGGTGGGAGAGACTAGTTTTGAGGTCTTGCAGGGTCAGGTATTTGTAAGAGGGAGCTTATTTCAGGAAAAAGGGCAGAATATGCAAAGGCCTTTTGACCACAATCAAGCTTTATTCTTGGAGTTGAAAAGTTGGGTGCTGCAGATGTGTGGAGCGAGTATGTACAGTATCTCTTGACTGCATAAAGTAAGTTAAGAGATAATCTGGGGCTCTCCCATGTGCACAGATGTATAACAAAGACAACCAGTGATAGTCACATTTGTCTTAGGAACCTGGCCAGTTGAGTTTGTCAGTGAGAGTACAGTGATGGGTTGTCAAGTCACACAAGAGAATAAACCTGCATAGTATGTCATACAGATGCTCTAGGGCTAGACAAGTGGATTTAGTCACTAATCCATATAAGATGTTCCCATAGTCAATGGTCGAGAGTTGGAATTAGGAGGCTATCTGCCTCCTCACGTGCACACTGAAGCAAAGCTTCATCCTGATGAGAAAGCTGAGCTTTGGGCCCGAGGCAAGGATGTGATGTGTGCTTACTACATGACAGTGAGGAATCAACCCACACCCAAAGATATTTAAAAATGTTAAATTTTCTCAGAGACATAGCTGTCTAGTGACTTGACATCGAGAGGTTCTACTGCATGCCTCCGCACAATGTGAGAGACAAATAACATTGCCTTATTTTTCACTGCATTTAGGATGAGATTATTATTGAAGAACCAGGAGGAGGCCATATTGAAGTCAGACTAAAGGATTGCATTAATCTGGGACATGGATGGCATGCTATGGTAAAGGAGGGAATCATCTGTTTACATAGGAAGATAACACCTTTCCCTGTGCCTCAGGAGAGTCTTTAGAAAAATGGAGAACAGTTAGGGCTGATTATAGAGCCTTGCTGTACTCCCACCTTAATGTCAACTAGATCTAAGTTATTACATTGTCTGGACACTTAATTGGGTATGGCTGCTCAGGCCAGTTTCAGACCACTTAATTGAGTTAGACTGAGACCTACACTAGATTCCTGAGTTTCTGTAAGAGAAGTGCATAATCCACCAAAGCAATGGCCTTGGAATGGTTTAAGAAGACACCCCTTTAGGAGATCATTATCCATGGCCAAGAGCATATCCTTGGTGAACTTGAGCAGCGCAGAGATGGTGGAATGCCCATTCCTGAAGCCAGATTACAAGGATGAAAGAAAGTGGTGCTGGTTGAGACGATCAGTTAGCTATGGATGGATGCACTTCTCATGAACCATAAAGACATCAGGGAGGATGGATATGGATCTACAGTCCACACACAAACAGCATGTGCACACAGGTTGTAGTGGGCAGTTTAGCTGTATGGAATGTGGCTTTACCAACTTCCAGAGGGTACTCATGGAGGCTGGGGGATGTCCAGTGTACAGGAAGTTCCTGATTCTAGGTGTGAAGACATCTTCCCTCAGGGCTGAATTGAAGCACCTGAGAAGCATCTCAGCATAGGGTCCATTGGAAGAAGCAGATCCATTACCTCTGTAGGAACCACACAAAGGGGAGAAGGAGCAAGACTGGCACAGGTGGATCCTCAGGGGTGGGAACCCAGAACAGATTCATCATACTGATGGAATCAGTTCCAGATGACTGCACAAGACTGAGCAACCATGGACACAGCAGTTGATACTTCAGTGAGGATGGCTTCATCCAACATGTATGCTCTATAGGGGCAAGGTTCAGGTGGGGCCAGAAGGAACAGGAAGTGTTTCCTAGTCACAAAGGACTTCATAGTAAGAGGGATGGGAATATTGGTGTACAACTTTAAAGAGGAGGAGGTATCTTTTCTACAGTCCATCTCAGTTATACTGAACATAGAGAATAATGGATAGTTACCTATCAGTAACAAGCTGGTTAGTTCGTCGAGAGGTTACCATGGTGACCGCATTAACCTCGAGACGAACTAACAAGGCTTGTTACCGAAGGGTAACTATCCATTGTTTTTTTATAGTGTAGAATGCTCCCACAAGCAGCAAATGTAATTGGTCCTACTTTTTTTCTCTCGGTTCCACTATCCTTTGACCACGTTTTCGCCTCGGCCATTTCCTGGAAGTGTACGGCGCATACACTAGCACGTTCCATATTGTTATGCTGTAGTGACTACATAGCCAATGCAGCATAACAGTTACGATGATGTAGCTACTGCAGCATAACAATGTTTTGGAAGGTACCAATTTTTTTTGGCAACAACGTTCCATCATACACTATACACTTATAATGGACAACTACTTATAGCGGACAAGTCCATTCTTCCAAAAGCTAAAGGCTATACCCTAATGCAAAAAATGTGCTGTTACAGTGAAGTAAGTGCCCCCCTGCATAGTTGATAGATCTCTCACTTCAGTCAGTGATTTCACTGGTGATTTTCCCTGTTTCTCACCTCACTAGTCTACCTGTAAGCAGTGTCTCTGTGATTCGATACAGGAAGTGCTGTCTTAATGAGCTGTCACAGATTAGTAGCCCAATTCTGCAGCCATGATGAGCTGCAAATTGCTGTCTGAGTCCCCCATAACCCACTGCTAGGAATCATTTCACCTTTTGCTGTGTGTGCTTACTCACTGCAAATGTCCTGAGTATGCCCTCACAGTCTGGAATGAGCTTTGTTTTGTTTCTTTTGTTTGCTGCTGCCCCATGCCTGCCTTGCTTGACCACAATAAGCCTGTTTCTTGGCTCTGTATATAGCCTCATCTACTCAAATTAGGTACAGCATGCCTGTCTCCTGCTCACATTTACACGCCTGTCTCCTGCTCACACTGTACCTGTCCTGGCTTGATTTATGGCCGCCTTGTCCCACTCGAGCAGTCCTGCTTTTCCATCTCACGCGATGTCCTGCCTGTCTCCTCCCTGCTCGGTTAATTGCCCCCTTGGTTTATTACCATCTCAGCTGCTCAATCAAATCAGGTACAGCACATACTGTAAAATAATTACAGTTGCTACAGATAAATGATGACAAACACTAAATAAACTGAATGTGGGGGTGCACAAATGACTGACAGACTGATAGTGTCGCTGCACTAGTACTGTACTGTACAATTTCCATTGAAAACGATATAACAGACAACTGTTATAGTGGACAAAATCCAGTTGCACAGATGAGTCCATTACTAGTGGGTTGTACTGTATATCTTGTTTTTATTTTAAATTTGTTAACCGGGTAAGCCCTGAGGGCATCAAACTCTCATTTTCATGGGTATCCAGTGATGTGGGCAACTCAAATTGAGTGACTCACTTTTGAGCAACTCAATTTGAACACCCGTCAGGACAGCAACCTGTAGGGAACAACGCTTGTAGGGAATAGAGAGGAGAGGGTGACAGACTAGTGACTGAACAGCAAGGCAGAGTTAGGTAGGGTTAGGTAGATTCAGTTAAGAACAATTGGGGGGGGGGGTGCTGTGGAGCCCAAGCATGATGGCACCCAACTGATGGAGCTCTATAAATGAATAACTTATATTTCGTCTAAAAGTGGTGCATTTCTACTTTTCTACTGGCACAAAATTAAGAAAGTGCTCTCAGAACTTATATGCTACAAGATGGGAAACCCTTGTAAAGAACAAACGCACGGATCAGGGGTAAGATCCAGAAATCAGACTTCAGTCTCCACCTCAAGGCCTGGCCAGGCCTGATCGGAAGAACCTGACGACACGCCAGCTGAAGAGACACTGCAGACAATAGGCCAAAAGCTGAATTGGCTTATAACCTCTGTGGCTACACTGTCAGACAAGTTCGATGGACTCACTAATAGAGTGGCGGTCCTAGAGACCAACATGGAAGCAGTACAGGTAGCTTCTTTAGATGCAGTAAAACATACGGATTCCACCATGGGAGCGATCTCCAATGTTATAAAGGAAAGTACCCACTGGAAGGCTCGCGTAGAGACCCTAGAGAACCAGATTCGGTCTCCAAATATTCAACTTGTAGGGATGCCGGAGGAATGTGAAGGGGATCATTTGGTGCTTTTCCTGCAGGATTGGTTTAAACAACAACTGGGAGAGGAGATTAATGAGAAAACCCTACACTTTCAAAAAGCTTATCGGGTAACGCAGAGAGGTAGACCAGATAACTCTGAGGCTCCTCGAACGATTGTTCTGGTGACTGATAGATGCGGTACGAGGGACACTATCTTGGCCTTGGCACGATGTCGGGGCCTGTTGCTGCAAGATGGTCAACGTGTTTACCTTTTCCCGGACATCAGCTTTGCAACACGCCAGAAGCGTAAATGCTTCGATGGGGTGCGGGCCTTGCTCTGAGAAGCCCATGTGCCTCATGACATTATCTTCCCTGCCCACTTGCGAATAGCGCATAAGGGGAAGATGTTTCTTTTTAACGACCCCAAGGATGCATTGCAATGGGCCCAAAATCATGCGGTTAACCGATCTGATCCAGTCGCATCTGTAGAAAGTTTATCAGAAGAGGATGACACATGAGGGTAAGAAGTGCCGTGAGCAACTACCTTAAAAAGTTATCGTAAGATTCAGAGGCCAGAGGATCATCTGGGATAATACAAGAGACTCCTCTACTAGTCTGTTTATGTACCGTGGTTTGGATCATTTAAATATATCGGGACTTAAGTCTGAGAGAAACATGTTACCCCAGTTAAATTTGATTTATAGTTATGATTGCAAGTTATGGGGGATTTGCTTTTGTAATAGAGTAGAATTCAGAATAGGCGCCTATAGTCTATAACTAACCATTCAGTTTGAAATGTATTGTATGGATCTTAACTCTATCAGTTTCATTGATAGCACACTTAGTGCAAGATTTGCTTTAAGTGCATGGTAAATGTCTACCCCTCATTTGAGGACCAGGACTTTGGGAAGATTTACTTTTTAAATAGAAGGACTGGATACCATGCAGCTCATGGGCTGGAACCACAGCTTTAATGTTGTACAAACTTGTTTAAAATAAGTTATTTCCCCCCAGGACATATCTTTTTGCAGAGACAGTCCCTCTGTGTATATTAAGAGGAGTGGCGCCCTCAGATGTTGACACATTTGTAATCTCTCTGCTTGATATTCAAACTGTATGTTTGTCTATAAAAAGAATAAACAAAGTATAAAAAAAAAAACAGTTGTTGGAGGGGTCAGTGTTGAGCTGTTCACATAGTATAGTGGTCGGGGTGCTGATCTGTGATGCTGATGGACCTGGGTTTGGGTCTGGGTGTATTATTTTTTAGTTTGGGGGTGTAAGTGTTATTTTTTTTTAATTTGCTGATGTCCCCCAACATTGTTCCCCCACCTTCCCAGGTTGCCCCCCCATGTTTTCCCCCTCCCGACTTGTGTCTCCATGAGTTGTGCCCCCCTTGAGTTTCTCCCTCTCCCCTACATGCACCCCCCCCTGAGTTGGTAATCTAAAGATAGGAGGCATGTGGGAGGGCCGCAGCCCCCTTCATTGAAATTTAGTTACAGTTGTTCCCCCATTTTTAGAGTTTTCCTTGTTGCTGTTTATGTTTTCAGTGAGGAGTGTACATGACCATTCTGATTTTTGGCAAAGTACACTCGCTATAACAGCACTCATTGTTTTGCAATCGCTGTTATGACGTGGAACAATTTTCATGGGGGACCCAGAAAACATAGCAAGTACATCCCCCTCCAAAAAATACAAACATGACCAAAATACATTAATCAATTAAAACATTTACAAATTGGGTTGTCTATGCAATATTGTTTCATTTTGGTTTTGAATGATTTGTAAGTCCTAGACCAATGAAAGTCAGATAACAAGTTCCAGTCCAATGGCTTTATGGAGAAATGAACTGTGGTCCCAAACGGTTCTACAGAAAGGAAGTTTCAGATTAGATGCGGTGGATGAACATGTAACATGAGAAGTCCCACTAAACTGTAGTGAATCCTTAAAAGAAAAGAAAATTCTTTCCAGGTGTGACCAAAGAGAAGGTAATGCTTCAACTGGAGATGCTGGTCAAAGCAGGTGGCCTGCCTAGCAATACTATTGATACAAAACAAAGGCAATATTCAATGCAGACTGAAAATAGAAAATCAAGTTAAAGTATAGGCAGAGGAGATCTTTTCTACAAATAAAATATTTCATCATGCAGCCTCATATAAAGAAACACATCCTGAGACCACTGACACCACTGGAAGATCTTCTAGACTCCACATGGAGAATAGGAGTTTTGCTAAAACCAGTCACGGGAATCAATGCACTAGTGCAGAATGTGGAGCCATGCTTTTAAAAATGGCATAGGAGGCTTGGCAGAGTCAAGATTATATACAACTACATAATAAAACCTGAGAGAGGGCAATCAGGGTGGGTATTAAAACAGCTACATCCCCTAGATACAGGGAATTCAAAATGAAAATCTTACTGAGATTCTTCTTCATGCCCTAACGCACCAAATATCATGCAGTAAACAAGTCAGACAGGCACTGGTGGGGCTGCAGTCAGGAGGTCACATCTTACCACATCTTTCGGGCATGCCTCCTACCGGAGATGTTCTGGAGCAAAGCGCAGACCCTCTTAAACCAAGCTCTAAGTACCACTGTACCAAAAACCTTTTAAGCCCTCATTTTGTGACCTATGTTCTCAAAGTGATACAAAAAGGATAAGCTTATATTTATAGAACAATAACAGCTATAGCGCATAAGGATATCACTAGCAAATTGCCTAACCCTCTGCCTTCCACCCTAGGCAACATCATTAATAGACTGAAAGATGTAAGGCATATGGGAAAGCTCACAGTGCATTTAATTTACAGGAGGAAGTAACCAGGAACAGATGGCCACGTATGGAAGAAATCCTGGATGATATGGACACCCCTCACAATAATGGACTATCACCAGCACACTAACCACCTGATTGTACTATATAGGTGGTCTTGTATAATTCTACTGACATGTATGCATTGTACAAGTGTTCATACTCACAGATTTTTTTATTCTGTAAGTATAGTTTTTAATTTCAATAAAAAGCAAGTTAAAAAAACAGAAAATAAAGTTAGAATCGATGTTTCAACGATACGTCTTCTTCAGGAATTATTTAAAAGAGAAAAAAGACGAGGTTTTTTCTCTTTCTACTCTTTTATCTTTTAGATAATTCTGAAAAAGACCTATGGTAGAAATGTCGATTATAACTTTTTTCTATTTTCAGCGTGCATTAAATATTACCTTTTTTTTGGGGGGGGGGGGTTCAGCTCACATGCTGATGCAGCACCTTGATTTTTGTTCTTAAATTATATCAAAAGTACACAAAATGTATCTGCCTCTTCCTTCTCAATCACATGCCCACTCACTCCAGTCACATACAGCATTCAGAACAGGCGAGTGGGAGGGGAGGTAAACGGGCTAGTCTGGTTAATGATTTACTCTCACCCCCCCCGAAAACAAGGATTGGGGTTTAAGAGAACACCTAATAATAATGAGTTTGGGATCCTTGAACAGAATGGGGCACAATGCTAGCAACCATGCTTTCTTCAATGATACAAACCAATGGGGGAAGAGGGAGATGGCAGAAAGGGTGATAAGTGACTAGATGGAAATTACTGAGAGTCATATTGTACATGGACCTAAATTTTGTATCGCTCTAGAAAATGGTGCCGTCTTGATGCTAGGATTTTAATTTATATAACTACATAGTCTTAGTTAGTTTGTCAGTCAGTCAGTTAGTTATGTATTTACTCATTTACTATTTTGATGACTAGGTAAGTGCACTGGTGCTGAAATGCCCTTTTCAGGTATGACCCAGGTACAGAAAAGTACACAATAGGACAGTAGAACAGTTACAAGCTCATAAGTATTACAATATAAAATGAAGTGACATGATGCAAAAGTAAGGCATTCAGATGGCACATAAGTCACAAACAATTTGTAAGTCATACAAAGTAAGTATAGACATTAGCCTCTTAGAGATGTACTTTCAGCTTGTTTGCCAATCAGTGCCCTTGATTAATCACCAAATGTCCATTACAATATATAACAAGCATTTGTCAATGCCGAATGTTTGCTTGCTGGCATTAGCATTGATAGTGTAGGACTTAGAGAGATGCATAATAGGAATGGCAGTGAAGTATTGAACTGAAGCCAACCCCACCACCACCCTGCAGACACCGACAAGTGTCACGGTGTGCCTTGGGGTCTTTGGGCCTCATGCTCACCCCATTCCATAAGGAAATACAGTGAGATGGGTGCAGTATAGGAGAATGGGGTAAACTTTGGGGCCGAAGAGTCCAAGGCACACCTCAATGCCTGTCACTGGCTACAGGGTGTGGGTGGGGGTGGAATGGCATGAGCATTACAGGTGACAATCCCAATTCACACCTCTGATGCCTGTCAGTCTCTACAGGGTGGGGCATTATGGCTGAAAACCCTAACACCCCAGGCGTTTGTTGGTATTTTCACTCCAATTTTTCAACATGGGTTTTCTGTGACCCCCACCTCATGAACAGGGGCAATATCAGTTTGTTAGCTGAAAGCTGATTTTGCACAGCGACTATGCCATTTGGCACCACAGGTGTGAAAACACATTTCGAACAGGATGTGAAAAATGACAGCTGTACTGTCCATGAGGAGGTGTAAAAAATGGCAATGTTGAAAATCTGGAGTGAAAATATAAAAAAAATGGTGAAGTCACGAGCGAGTGTAGAAACTGCGCAATGCACACCCATAATGTAATTAGTTTGGGAATTGTTTACAGCAGATTGTCAACACAGGCATTTTGGGACCTCCACTTATTAACAGTGTCACTGTAATTTTCTTAATCTGTCCCAAACACTGATTTCCCACAGCGACCACACATTTCTGCGCCAGAAGTGTGAAAACACATTTCAGCCAGGGTGTGAACAATGACAGCTGTACTGTTCATAAGGAGGTGTGGAAAAATGGCAGTGTAGAAAATCTGGACTGAAAATATTACAAATTCATGAACTTACGAGGGTGAGTAGAAACTGTGCAATGCACGCTCATAAAACAGTCATTTTATGGACTTTTGTCACCAAATTTTCAACATAGTCATTTTAAAACCTCTGCTCATGAACAGTGTCACTGTGATTTTCTTAATTTGTCCAGAACATTGATTTTGCACACCAACCACGCCACTGTGCTCTACACGCACGAAAATACATTTTGGGCAAGATGTGAAAAATAACAGCTGTAATGCTCATAAGGAGGTGTGGTAAAATGGCAATGTTGAAAATCTGGAGTGAAAATATTAAAAATTCACGAAGTTACGAGCGTGTGTAGAACTACGCAACACGCTTATAAAACAGTCATTTGGAATTTTAACCACATTTTCAACATAGGGTTTTGTGGGGCCTACCTCATGAACTGTGACACTGTCATTTCGTTACTCAGTCCCAAAAGATGATTCTGTGCAGTGACCGCAAAATCACCTTTCGGGACCGAACAAAATGACAGTGACTGAGTTCATGATGTGGGGCCTCAAGAACCCCATGTTGAAAATTTGGTGAAAAAATTCCCCAAAATAGCTGAGATATGCACCAAAGTCGAAGAAAAAAAAACATTTATGCCATTATACAGCATACCGGCATTTCTTCAGTTCGCGGTCGGTTTGAAGAGTGCAGACGGGTTCCCGGTCCACCGAAGATCATCGTGCTGGGCTCCGGAGGTAAGTAGGGGTGGGGGAATGGGGAGGTGGTGCGTAGAGGGTGGGTGGGTTGGGAAAGGGGGCAAACAGTCAAAGAGGGACCTTTTTTTTTTTTTTTTTTACAGGTGTCTTTTTTCCTTTTAGAAGATGATGCAGGACTTTGCCATTGGGTGGGCTCCAGCATGGCAGCTGGAAGTTTATTTTTTTGGGGGGGCGTGCTACGTAAGTGTTCGGGGGGAACGAACTGTCTATGACAGTTCAGATGCAGTGTCAATGTGTAGGCAATTTGCATACTGCCAACAAGACCTAACACATCATCTCAATGCTCACGATCTGGCAAATTGAAGCTTGGTGCCTACTAGGGTCATCAAACAGTGGCGGAGCTGTAAATATCTCAAATAATGTGGGGAAGGTAGAGAGGCCTGTTGCTGAAGGTCAGAGAAAGTTTTGAGAAAGCAGGTAATAAGCGAGAAAAGCTCACCCACCTGCTCTAAGCCTCCTTTTGCCCAGGAGGTCCAGGTGAGTGGGGTGCCACCCAGTTGGAGGTGGGGTTATGCCATAATGGCCAGAGAAAGAGGGGTCATCCCAGATGCACCCCAGTATTTTCTTAAGTTCAGCCCAAACATGGAGAACATATGTCTGAGTTGGGGTGCACGTCAGTTTTTTTGTTGGTTCAATGGGCTTGCTCAACTTGTTGTGTAGTTATGTTTGTGCAACTGTTAAACTTTGGCCATTCACACTCTGTTCCATGGGGAACTACCATCCTGTTGTGGTACCAAAAGGCAAGGAACCCTCAAGGAGGGTTCCACTTCTAGAGGTGCCATGGGAAGAATTCCTTTAGGCTAAAGGTACCATAGGAAGGAGCCCAAAGGAGAGAGGCATGCTGCTGGAGGAGGAGGGGAGGAGGATGATGGGGCAAACAAAAAGTGCTTCTGAGTGAGGCTGGAATGAACTAACTTATATACCTCAGTTAGGGAGCATGGCTGGTTGCTCCAGCCCGTTGAACTGCAGGCAGAGCCTTTCAATTCAATGGGCTTACACAACTTAGTGTGTGGTTATGCTTGTGCAACTGTTGATAAACTTTGGCTGTTTGCACTCTCTGCTCCATGGGGAACTACCACCCTGTTGGGGTACCAAAAGGCAAGGAAACCACGAGGAGGGTTCTACCCCTAGAGGTGCCATGGAAAGGATTCCCTTAAGTTAAAGGTGCCTTAGGAAGGAGCCCCAAAAAGAAAGTACTGAGCAGCAAACGTTGGCCATGGAGGCTGAGGAGCACCGATTGATGGCAACCAGTGAGAAGTGGAACCAGACAGACTGAGATGTAAAGCTGATAGATATCGAAACTGAAGTAAGGGGCATGACTTCCAAGGGAGAGAGAGAACAGCAAAGAAGAAGATCCACCATCCAACTCCATCCAACAATGAAAACCTACCTAGCAAATTGATAGAAATATACTACAATATGGACTACCTAACTTTTATGACCTTTGGCACGGAGGAGAGGAAAAAAACCCTATTAGGAGGAAACCCTGGGGATCCAAGGCCTAGGTCATCTTCCCTCTAGGCTTGGGATTCATTTAGTGATGGCTCAGCTACAGCAATTTAGAGATGTAATTCAGGGGAAAAAATTTGGAGGAAGGCACTCACTCTATCCCTTTAATGGGAATGTCATGAGGGGTCTGCGAGCGAATGCTGCAGCAAGGGGAGATCCTGCTTAGGAGGTCCTCACCCCAAGGCAGGTGGAAGAGAGCAACAACCACTGAAAGGCATTCACCCAGCCTTGATGAAGGAGGCCTAAAGATGATGCTGAACACTTGAGAGGTAGGGAAGGAGAAAAAGTGGTGACCAGGTGAACCTTAGGCAGTTGTGGGGAGAATAGCTTTTGAAGGTGCTGCCAACTTGTTCAGCACAGCTAAAGGAGACCCCTTGGGCTTAAGGGCCCACGCTTCAGTAGCCAAAATCTTAAATTCTACATCAAGAGGTGCTGCTGGTACGTCTGCATGGCTAAAGGAGTAAGGACAATCCCACCAGGGGGCTGGGTGAGAAGAACCCCACCCTGAGGTTCACCTGCTCAAGATACGGACTTCATGGGTGCAGAGCGAGACTGTCGGCCACAGAGTGAGCCCTGAGCTATATTATAGTGTGGGTGTGGTAGGCATGCATCCGATGAGTAGAAGTTGGGAGGGCATTGCGTATAGGAGACCTGCACGTAGGCCTGGGTGAAGAAAGTATAAATAGATGAGACCTCCATATAGATTGAAGTTTGTATACTGATACCTACATGTAGATACAAGCAATTAATGTGAGGATGTAATTTATACAAAGGTTGAGGAGGCGATCTCTTAGGATAAACGGACTGTGCATACTTTTGCAACCTCCACATAGGTGCGAAGCAGGAACTGAGTTAATTTGTTAAGCTGAGTTAAAATAAACAATTCAATCTGTCAGGAATGCAGGAGTAATGGAAACCAAAAATTAGGGAGCAGGCTGCTGGTGAACAACATAACACAGAAGGACGTGGCTGCCTAGCTAGGAGCTAGGTGTAAACAGTTAGAGACTGTAGTTAGAACTGAGATTGCTGAAGGTATGGGAAGAACAGTAAAATGGGGCCTGAATAGCACAAGGCAAAGCAGTTGATGAAGGCGGGATACAGGGAAAACTTGAAAGCCCAAAATGAAATAACCTGAGAAAGCACAGGAAAAAGGGAAAACAGAAAGCAGCAGGGACAGGAAACAAAGAGAAGCACAGCTGCAGCCAGTAGGCAGAAAGCAAAATACTGACCTAACAGCTGGAGAGGCAGAAAGAAGCAGAAGTCCAGCAGAAACGAAGCAGAAATCCAGCTCAAACCAAATGTAAGCTCAAATCCCAGGGGAAAATGGGAGAGAAATGCTAGATGGAAGGGGGGGGGGAGCCCAGTGGACCCTCCGACTACAAAGAAAAAGTGCTTCTGAGTGAGGCTGGAATGAACTGATTAATATAGCTCAGGCAGGTGGTGTGGCTGGTTGCTCCAGCCCATGGAACTGCAGGCATAGCCTTTCAATACCCACAGACTGAGTTCAGGGGGGTTCCCCTCACATTATGCTTCTTTCTAAAGCTACCCACCTAGCTATGCTTCTAACCTGGGCTGCATGAAGCCACATCCAAATAAGACAAAGTCCCAAGGCTAAATAACCCTTGAACCATGGCACTTGAAAACCTCCTTTAGTCCAGGGGCCGATCAAGAACATGGCAGAAAAATGAGCTTTGCCTTGCTTCCAGAAGATGTCATTCACTACAGCCAACAGCAGTTTCCAGATATGATCAGGGAGCCTTAGAAGTAAATAGCAGACCAGATAAAGCACTTTGGGGAGGGCCATCATCTGTAAGGTTTGCACTTTACCCCCACAAGGACAGATGTAGATGCTTCCACTAAGCGATGTCCTCTTTGAAACCTTTAATGAGGGGAGCAAAGTTAAGTATGGGCAAGTCTATCCATAAGGGCAAAATCTGGGGCCTAAATATTTGATAGGGTAGGATGCCCATCATAGTTCTGTGCCTGCCTGCATGTGGGCAACACATTTAGCTTTAAGGGGGAGAAGCTCCATCTACTGCAATTGTTTTTGAGGCCAGAGAAAGCAGAAAAGTGGTTGAGCAGGCCACCAAGGCTGGAATGGACATAGCAGGGTTCCACACAGTTAAAAGAATGAATCTGCAAACAACAAAAGTTTATATGAGGTTTTGCCCAAGTCCACAACTTGGATGGTACTGGATTCCCAAAGTTTCTATGCCAAGGCTCAATAGCTAACATTAATAGGGCCAAGGACCAGGGGCATCCCTGTCGGCTACCTCTGCCAAGCCTACAAGGAGAGGAAAGTTGGCTGTTAGTCAGTACTGCTGCCCTTGGAGTGGCATAAATGATTTGTACCCATTTGATTAAAGACTCGCCCAACCCACATTTTCGTAGTACAACTAGGAGATAAGGCCATTTGATGGAATCGAAGACCTTCTCCGTATCCAGCGCAACAGCTGCTAAATCCTCCATTGAGGATGCTGCAACACACATCAGGTGGAACAGCCTCCTGGTATGGTCCACACCAGCCCCTCCCTGCCACAAACCTGACCTGGTCCAGGTAGACTAATAATGGCAACACCTTAGTAAGCCAATTCACCAAAACCTTGGCCAAAATGTTATAGTCCATATTCAGTAGAGACTTGGAACTCTAGCTAATGCACTGGAAGGGGTCTTTTCCCCTTCTTGGCCAACACCGTGACAGTGGTGTCATTCACAGTGTCTGGTAATGCCATTGCAACCCAGGCACTTGTAACGTGTCAGCCAGCAGGGGTTGACCAAGTCTCCTATTACTTTATACACCTCCACTGGGAAACCATCAGGGCCTGGTGCCTCCCCCCCCTTTGCAAATGGGCAATGGTGTCCAAAACTTCTTGCAATGGGCACTCCAGCCCCCTACATTGCTCTTCAGACAGTATTGGCAAGCTGAAAAAAGCCAGAAAATCCTGAATATCCTGGGATGCCTCATAGGGCTGAAGCTTAAAAGCACAGAGACCCTGATAATGGTCCCAAAAAGTGGGGTTAATCCCCTCCAGGTCCAACATAACCTCTGCACCTGACGTAATCCCAGGCATTTTGCTGGCTGCCATCAGCTGTTTCCAATGATAGGCAAGAAGGCTTCCCTCCTTCTCCCTTCCCCCCAGAACACCTGCCTCATATGCTAGAGGCCAAATTCAGCTTACTGTGTATTCCTTACATTAAGCTGATATCTCACTGACCTCAAGGAATGCAACAACGTAGAAGTGAAATTGCCCACCTTCTGTTGCTGTTCCAGTGTTGCTTAGCACCACTCTTAAGAGTGCAATTTTTTGTCCCATTCTATCTTTTGAGCCGATGCATAGGCAATAATCCTAATGTACCTCTCAAATGTGCATTAATGCCTTCCCACACTCATTTCATAGAGATTTTCCCAGTGTCATTATGATTCAAATACTCCTGCACTTCCTGCCGAAGCCATGATTTAAAGCTGTGATCCCCTAGCAAGCTAACATTACACCATAATTTCAGTTCTGTGCCCAGCCCCTGCAGTTGAAAAGTAAGAGTGATAGGGAAGTGGTCAGATATGAGAATCGATTTGACAGCATCCAATGTATTTCTAACTATGTCAGGGGATGCCAGAAAAAATCTATTCTACTACATATTCCCTGGACCGAAGAATAATAACTATAGTCCCTGTCAGAGGGATGCCCTTATCTCCACACATCTTGTAAACTATGATCTGACATCAGTCTGCACATTGCTTTGGACCCCATGGTATCCAACTAGGAGCATTACCACTCCTATCACAAAGATTGTCAGGAACCTCATTCATATTCCCCCCAATTAAGATATCCTTCCCTCCTATGTCTAATAGGATCTGGGATAGTTGGTGAAAAAAGGATGATCCCTCTGCATTAGGGCCATTGACAGAACCTAAAAGCAATGGAGTTCCATCTAACATGCCTTACACCAGAATCCACCGGCCTTGCTTGCCCTTATAGGTCTGCTGAGGGATCCAGTTGACCCCCTTGCTACAAAGAATTATCACAACCCTCTTCTTAGCCATGTACGAAGCTTTAAAATCCTGCCCCCGAGTCTCCCCAGCTTCCTGTTTAAGTAAATGGGTTTCTTGAAGAAAAATGATCTGGCCTCCTAACTTCCTCAAGTGGGACAAGACTGGTTTATGTTTAATGGAGCTATTAAGCCTCTGCATGTTCCAAGATATAACTTTATAAGGCACAGTGTAACCACCCAATCCCCTAGGGTTACTAGACGCCTATCAGTATTACTGTTAGGAAGGTAGCAGGCAGCTGGTAGGGAGATCACTAGGGGCTCCTTACATAATGACATCATTGTTTACTCATCTAGCCTGAGGGAATAATTAGGTCATTCGGAACTCTAGCAGCAGCATAAGACACACTGTGTGGAGAGCTGCTCTGGGGAGCTTAGAATGCTCAGTCTGTTTTCAGTTAGAGCTTGAGTGAGTGGCAGAAGGTTTGCCTGTAGGACCTGAGGTGAGGGCCCAGGAGTTCTCACCCTAGTGGAGTGACATTTCCAGCTTCCAGTGAAGTGGTGGAGACCAGTGCTACAGCAGGATTTCCTGATTTCTACTCCCGGTGAAGTGGAAGGAACTGCTAGTTCTCAGAGGACTCAAGTGGCATTCCCCTGAAGGTTCTGTGTGTGTTTCAGCTGCCTTGGATAGGAACTGAGAGAGACTGTTTGATTGGCTACCCAGGAGAGTGCCTTTCTTTTCCTTTTTGTTGTTCCATGCCCTGTGGTTGGGACAACCTTTGTGAGTACTGTTCTAGGAGACCAGATCTCCACATAATTTAGGGGAATCGACAGTCTGGGGTGTGTGTGCCCATAGATGAGGCTGGATCACACCTGTCAGTGCCCCTAGTTCACCCAAGTGAGTGAAGTTTTGTTCTTTGGTCACCCCAGTGTGTGACGAAGTTAAAGTGTGGGACCTCTAGCATGTCAGTGGGGAATGGTGGTTTCAGTGGTGTAACCCTGAAGAATGGCAGAGACTGTCAATTGGGGACAAGGGTGGGAGGAATGCCATCTAAGTGCTTACAAGGCAGGGCTTCCTGGTTCGTAAAGGGCACCAGTTTTAACTGAACAAGGGCCAAGCTGCAGGTTAAGGTGTGTGTACCATTTGGGAATTGGGAAGAAGATTGTTCTGTTGTGTGTTCATGAACTGTACGGCATGCAAGTAGAGTTTGTGAAATGTACCTGTCTATCCTGGACTGACCCTTGGGGGTCCACTTCTGCTTTAATTTTTTCATCTGTTTAATAAAGCCATACTGCACAATCCCAGCCACTGTTATGGGCATTCCGATTATTGCTTCTGGTTGTGTGGATTTACTGGGGCCCCCTCAGCAGGTTAGATCTACCATATGCCTAGCTGCCTCTACCCAGGACCTGGGTTGTGTTATTTACACAAGGTTAATGTTGTTTTGTTTCTGCACCCCCACTCCTCTCTTCTTCTAGAAAATGAGCCAGGTATACATCCTAATGCCAAGGGTGGTACCTATGGTATGCCAGTATGTGGGTACCAGTGTTTCCAGATTTTAGTGGGGGGTGTACTCACAAGTTAAAAAGTGGCCTGGAGGTTACAATAGCACCCATCACGTTATCCCAGTCTCCATGCCAGAGCACTATACAAGAAGTCAGACATCAGCAAGCCAGCCAACGGGGCAGATTTCAACAAACAATATTCCTATATAGCAAGAACAGCTGAAACTCCAGAATAACAGAATTGCTAAAGTCAATCTGAACAGGATGTTATAACTCATTCCCAGCAATGTAGCAGTGTGTGAGAACACTCAAGCCTGCTTAAACTATGAGCAAAAGATTATCACAGCATCCCCCCAACACTGCAAGCATTGTAGTGCTGAGGCAGGAGTTGGAGGAAGGAAGAAAGAAAGAAAACTACCTTTCCCCCCTACAGTAGCAGACTGCAAAGCATTAAATGCCACTCTCCCTATCCACAGTGTCAACCTCCAGGACTGCTGCAGTGACTGGAAATGCCAGTACATCTGAAAGAGACGTAGAAGAAAAAAATAAAGAAAGAAGGGAGAAAACTTGTAGCCCATGGGGTAGCATGAGCACAATAGGAGGTACAACAGGAGAAAAAAGTGAAACAGAGGCAATTGTTGTGAGGAATGGTGTCAAAGGAGGCAATTCAAGTGCAAAAAAAAACACAGGACCCGAAGGCTGCAAGGGAAAGTTAAAAAGACCATCTGCTGCAGGCAACATTCAGAAGCTGTAATGAAGATGCTCTAACTGAAGAGTGTGACATCAGAACAGTCGTCCAAGCCCCGCCATACCAGTTTAGCAGAGATAACATCCAATGCCTGGGATAGTGAAAAGGTTCACCCCACGCCAGCTCGGTGGCACTGAGGGTTGAGGTGCTAGATGCCACACCTCGCTCCATGCCAGCGACCCGGGTTCAGGAACGAGCCCAGGCCGCCGGGGGTCGGCAGGGCCGAGAGAGGATTGAGCATCCAGAGGACTGCTCTCCTCTTTTGGGGAGGGAGGATAGCTGTCCCACCTGCTGATCACCCTCTAACAATGGCTGGAGGGGGAGAAGGGTCAGGAACTCGAGTCAAAGCACGAGTCAGCAGGGAGGGGTGGAGGGAGGAAAACCAGGAAAAATTGAGCCTAGCAGGGAGCAGACCCGGAGTCTGGATTGGGTTTTCGAGGGGAGGGAGAAGCAGGCAACCTCCCCCTGGCCCCGCCGCAGGGGGCAATCTGCGGAGGAATTTCTGGGGCCACCTAGTACGGGATCGGCAGAGCTGGAGAAAGAGTCCCTCCATTTGGAGGGCTGAAGCTGCCTGCCAGGGCTCAGAGGAGCAAAAACTGTACATAAAAAAAAGAAAGAGAAGGATCACCCCTTTCCATCTCCCAGTCCCACACTGTTCCTCCTTTCTTGAGCACCAGGGCTGTAACATACCAGAGCCAGGGAGCAGAAGAGCTCAAAGATGTTGCTTTTAAGTGTAATACAAAATTGGCATGGCGGCCATAGCGCAAAGCCAGCAATAATAAACAGCTTTCAGCACCCATGACACTCAAGCCTCCCTTGTGGCTCAAAGCCCTCCCAAGGTCCTATCAAGTAGAGAAGCAAGAACCCCACCTTTATTTCCCCTTCCCTAGGCATACTCAACCCATCGGGTGCTACAATAAAAGAAATATTCCATGCAAGCAATCGACTCCTGGTTGCAGCCAATTCTCTGAAAGATGAAAACACTGAAGAACCATCCCAACAAACAAGATCAGAGGTACCACCAACAGAATAATGTAGTTATAATGCCACAAGATACAATCACTTGTCAATACCGAATGTTGTCTTGCTGGCATTGGCACTGGTAGGGCAGGTGTTAGAGAGATGCATAATAGGAATGGCAGTGAAGTATTGAACTGACGCCAACCCCACCCCAACCCTGCCAAGACTGACAGGTGTAGGGGTGTGCCTTTGGGTCATCAGCCATAACGCTCACACCATTTCACCTCACCCTACCCTGCAGACACTGACAAGTGTCGCGGTGTGCCTTGGGGTCTTCGAGCCTTACGCTCATCCCATTCCATAAGGAAACATGCTGAGATGGGTGCAATATAAGAGAATGGGGTGGACTTTGGGGCTGAAGACTCCAAGGCACACCTCGATGCCTCTCACTGGCTGCAGGGTAGGGGTGGAATGGCATGAGCATTACAGCCAATGATCCCAAGTTACACCCCTGATGCCTGTCAAGCTCTACAGGATAGAGCATTACAGTTTGAAATCCTAATGCCCCATTCATTTGTTGGTATTTTCACTCCAAATTTTCAACATGGGCTTTTTGTGATCCCACCTCATGAACAGTGGCACTACCAGTTTGTTATCTGAAAGATGATTTTGCACAGCAACTGCGCCATTTGATGCCACAGGTGCGAAAACACATTTCAGGCAGGATGTAAATAATGACATCTGTACTGTTCATGAGGAGGTGTAAAAAAATGGCAATGCTGAAAATCTGGAGTGAAAATATGAAAAGTCAATTGGAAGTCCGCAGTTCGTGGAAACTGTAGCATAAGCCCGCGCGCAATTATTTTGGGGATTTTTAACAAAATTTTCAACATAGGTATTTTGGGACCTCCGCTCATGAACAGTGGCACTGTGATTTTGTTAATCTGTCCCAGAGTTGATTTCCCACAGCAACCGCAGCATTGTGCGCCACATGTGTGAAAACACATTTTGGGCAGGATGTGAAAAATGACAGCTGTACTGTTCATAAAGAGGTGTGAAAAATGGCAATGTTGAAAATCTAGAGGAAAATATTAAAAATTGTTGAAGTTAGTATGCGTATGGAAACTGCACAATGCACATTGTAATGCAGTCATTTTTTTGAATTTGTTCACCAAATGTACGACATAGACTTCATGGGCCCCCACCTCATGAACAGTGGCACCGTTTTGTTAATCCGTACTGAAAGGTGATTCCACGCAGTGACCGTGAAATCACCTTTCAGGACTGAGTAACGAGATGACAGTGTATGTGTTCATGAGGTGGAGTCCCAAGAACTCCATGTTGAAAATTTGGAGCCAAAATTCCAAGAAATGGCTGAGGTATGAACCTAAGTTGAAACCCCCATTGATGCCATTGCAAAGCTTACCGTGATTTTCTTCATTTTGCGGTTGTTTTTTGAAGAGTTCAGACGTGTTCCCAGTCCACAGAAGATCACAGTGCTGGACCTCCAGAGCTAAGTATGGGGTGAGGGGTGTGTGGGGAGGTGGTGTGTGCAGTGGGTGGGTGCAGATTGCGGGAGGGGGTGCAGGGGATGACGAGGGACAGTTTTCCTTTACAGGGACATTTCTCTCTCTCTCTCTCTCTCTCTCTCTCTCTCTCTGTCTCTTTCTCTTTCTCTCTCACAGCAGACATCGGGGGATGGTCTTCCTTATTTATAGTTAAAATTAAAAAAATGTTGGGCACACTGGGGTGGGCTCCCAGTGTTCCCCATGAATTTGGGGGGGGACTGATGCCTATGGGGATTGGGCCCCCCCATCGACAAAGAAAGTGTGTGGGTTGGGGGAACATGTTGCCAAAAAACATGTTGGGGGGACTGATGCCGACGGGGATTGGGCTCCAGTTGGCAAAGAAAGTGTATGTGGTGGGGGGGACATGCTGACATGGGGACTGGCCACCCCGATGTCGGCTTTGTGGTGATTGTGTGTGGCGGGCGGTAGGAGCTGCCATATTTACTGAAATGTTTCACCAGGAAAGGCACGTAACGGAGCCTTGTCATCTGACGCTCCACTGAGGTAACTGCACCTCATTGGAGCGGCAGATTTCTTTGAAGGTTTTGGCACTCTGAAGTTTTGCATCAGCGCTAGCATGCTCGCTAAGGGATGCACCCACTAAAATGTTTTGTGCATTGGCCAACACTGACTCACCCCTGAAATGTGCTACTACTGCAAGATGTTGCTTGCACCTGCGCAAGACAATATAAAAAAGTATTCATGGGTATGGGAGAAGACCCCTTTAGCCCTCTGTCTTGGTGCACCGGTCCATTGTTTCTTTGGCTGGCTATAGTGGAGAGAGCTGTAGGTGCTTCAGAATCCATTGTTGGGGACTTTGGCTTCAGCAGAGAGAAAGTGAGCTGTGGTTTTGGAGTCTGAGGTTGTCGGTTTGTCATGGCGTCCACAGAAGTTAAGGGAGAAGTGTTGTCCCAAATAAATTGATGAGCCTCCTTTGGGCAGATAAAAGTCTCTGTCCATTTCCCAATAGTTAACCGAAGTATGGTGGAAGGGCCTAGAGAGCATTTTAGCCCTTTTTCATTCGCTAAGTCCCGCACCTTATCACATGACTTCCGCTTGTCAATAACTCACTCCAGAAAGTCAGGTTGAAAAGAAAGCTTATTGCTCTGCCAGGAGAGAGCCTTAGTGACCCATGTGTTAGTTAAAATTCACTCCCTATCCTGATAGTGTAGCAGACAAAATTTAACAGGTCGGGGTCAAGTTGACTGATTAACTGTGCCGGGCCCAAGGGACATGGTGCAACAGTATCTCGATAGGGCAATCCCAGTAATAATTGAGAAGCTGGGGCAAAAGACACTGAAGGGAGTTGATTGTGTCAGCCCCCTTGTCACCCTCAGGCAATCCCAAAAGCCTTATATTGTTACGGAGATTGCAGGTTTCTTGGTCATCCAACTGGTCCCATAGCTGATGAACACCTTTTTCCATAGACGTTAGGTACTTTTCAGCCAGGTCATCCCAGTCCACAATCTGACTGATCCGAGTTTCCATTTCTTGTACTTGAGCTCCCAGACCATCAACAGAGGTTTTCACAGTAGTCAGTCTCCAATACTCTGGAAAGCTCTGCTCGTGTGATCCCCCAAAAAAGTTTCAATTTAAAAAAGCTCCCTTTTAAGTAGGCCAGATTGTGATTCTCTTTCATACTGAGTTTCAGCTATCTTACTGTTGGGTTCAGTGGGACTGCCCGGGGATGCTGATAATATATGTTTCCTAGCCAGTAATAAATCTGAAGATTCTTTATTAGCTATGTTGGAGAGAGGAGTAGCAGCCAATGAGACAAAATAAAGCTGTCTGGCGAAGATCAGAGTGTGGATTGCCACAGATTAAAGTACCAGTAAACAGGCCCAGTGGTGTGGAGGGCTGAGGCATCATGCCTTAGCTCCTGCCACACCTGCAACCCGTGTTCATGGTACAAGTGGGTTGCCGGGTTCGGCTGGGAAGAGAGAGGATCGAGCATCAGGAGGATAGCTCTCCTCTTCCAGGGAGGAAGGGGAACAGAGACCGGTGTCTGCCTGCCACCTAGCAGTGGCTGGGTGTTGTCACGCAGGGTCCGGTACAAAAGTGGGAGTGGAGGCAAACCAGACGACTGACATGCTGCATACAGAAGTGTGCACAGCTTGGCCATTGTTGGCTTTGCATGCCCCACCTCCGTACTCAGGGGGGCAAAACCAAGGAAAAAATTGAGAAAATGGCCCAGGCATGTCAGATGACTGCTGGCCTCCACAGGCTTTGCTCCAAACCATCAGGCACCTCCTGGAATCTTGTTCTGGTCTCCACGAGTTGAGGGACTCCCCACCACTGTACCACAGAAGGTAAGCCATGGGAGAAGAAGGGAGAAGGTAAGTCCTGTGGGGTCAGGAGACGGGGCTCAGAGGACCGGCACAAATGTGGGCCAACTAGGATGGGGGGGGAGTAAATAAACAAGCAAAAATAAAGTACCAGTAAGCAGAGCCTCAGAAGCCAGACTGCACTTAGCTTGGCTACATGACGTGACCCCACAGGTTGCAGTTTTTTTAGTTTTCATTGTACAATGTGGCATTCACATTGTATATTTTGCACCTGTATGTTCCATATGCTTACCTGGTTATCAATGTTTGATATGCTTACCTGGTTGCTAAATAAATAAATAAAGGCAGTTATTCTTTAAAGGAGAACTGTACTGAACCAATCAGTCATTTTTCCCAGTAGAAGCAGTTTTTTAAATACTCATTCAAATTCTGTTACGAAATGGGTCTCAAAATATAAGCAATTTCATTGGTCAGTGACCATGCAATAAACTGTCTAACGCATGGGAATAAGTCCAGCTGGACATTGATATTTGTGATACTACCACCTTAGAACTGTAAGAACTGAAACGGCAGCCATTTTTTTTCTCCGCTAGCCACAGTAGCCAAACACCACAGCAAGCAATTCACCAAAATTCATGAAAATGTAATCTGTGCCACATTCCAACTTTAACACTGAAAACCACCTATTTCAGTTCATGCAACCCATAATTAAACTCCCCCAAAAAATTGTGAATGGCACTATCTCTTTCCATCCCACCCGGCTGCCCCTGCTTCAAGCTTGCTCGCTGGCAGGCAGTCCTCCTCAAACTGCCAGCTGCTAGCTACTTCACTCCCTTCCTCCCATTTATTTATTTTTATGTTTGCTTGCACGCATGTGCAAGAAACATAGTGCCATCATCGGAGATTTCAGGGGTGTGTCACCTCCTCCTCCAATTCAGGCAGCGAGCTGGCAGGCGAGGCCCCTGTAAGCCAATGCATTTTGGAGCTGTCTATGACCGCGCTCCAAAGCACAGTGGCCTCTGGATGAAAGGAGCTACACTTGAGTGAGCAGCGATAAGAAGCTGCTCGCGGCGCGGCTCCCAGCCGCTGGCGTGCGCAATCCCGCCGCAGCGTATAGCCGGCGTCTCCCCTTCCCAGTACTTGGTGCCACACTGGGAGCCCACCCCAGCATGGCAATCAATAATTTTGCCGATGGGGGTGCCCAATCCCCATCGACAGACGCTCCCTCTAAGTCCTTGTGCCACGCTGAGAGCCCACCCAGCGTGGCAACGATCCCAGAGGTTTTTTGCCCGGCGGGGTGCCCAATCCCGTCGGCTGAACGCCTTCCAAAGTCATTATGCCGCGCTGGGAGCCCACCCCTAGCGTGGCAAGCGGTCCCGCTGACGTCTTTTTGGTTTTTACCCTGTAAACAAAAACTGTCCCAGCGCGTCTCCGAACCCCTCCCACAACCCGCACCCACCCACTGTGCACCCAGCCTCCCCACACCCCCTCACCCCATACTTACCTCCGGACTCCGGCGAAATGATCTTCAGTGGACCGGGAACACGTCTGCGCTCTTCAAAGCCGACCGCGAACCGAGGAAATGCCGGTAAGCTGTATAATGGGCTAGATAGGAGGGGTTCAACTTTATTGCATATCTCAGGCATTTTTGGGAATTTTGGCACCAAATTTTCAACATGGGGTTTTTGGGACCCGTTCTCATGAATTATGTCACTGTCATCGCGTTATTCGGGCTCGAAGGGTGATTTCACGCAGTGACTGCGCAGTGACTGCGAAATCACCCTTTGGGACCGAATACCACCATGACAGTGACATCATTCATGAGAAGGGGGCCCAAAACCCCCATGTTGAAAATTTGGTGCCAAAATTCAAAAAATGACTGTTTGACAAGCGTGCGTTGCGCAGTTCCTACGCAGGCTCGTAAGTTCGCGAAATTTCAATATTTTCACTCCAGATTTTCAACATTGCCATTTCACCACACCGTCTTATGAGTAGTACAGCTGTCATTTTCACATCTCACCCAAATGTGTTTCCTACTTGTAGCTAACAATGGCGCAGTCGTGCGAACTCAGTGTATGGGACACATTAAGGAAATCACAGTGTCACTGTTCATGAGCAGAGATCTTAAAATGGCTATGTTGAAAATTTGGTGGAAAAATGCCTGCTCGTAAGTTTGCAAATTTAATATTTTCACTCTAGATTTTCAACATGTCCATTTTATTAAACTTCCTTATGAACAGTACAGCTGCAATTTTTCATATGTCACCCAAAATGTGTTATCGCACATGTAGCGCACAATGGTGCTGTTGGTGTGCGAAAGCAATGTTTAGGACAGATTAAGAACATCACAGATACACTGTTCATGAGCAGAGGTCTTAAAATGGCTATGTTGAAAATTTGGTGACAAAAGTCCATAAATGACTGTGTTCACGAGTGAGCATTGTGCAGTTTCCATGCATCCTCGTTAGTTCATGACTTTGTAATATTTTCAGTCCAGATTTTCACTAGTGGCATTTTTCACCACTTCCTTATGAACAGTACAGCTGCCATTTTTCACAACATGGCCGGTGTTTTCACACTTTCAGTGCAGAGATGCGTGTCGCTGTCGGAAATCATTGTTCAGCACAGATAAAGAAAATCACTGCGACACTGTTCCTGATCGGAGGCACCAAAATGCCTGAGTTGGCAATCTGCTATAAAATATCCCCAACCTACTTATATAACGGGTGTGCGTTGCACAGTTTCTATGTACGCTCGTGACTTCACCATTTTTTTAAATATTTTTACTACACATTTGCAACATAGCTATTTTTACACCTCCCCATGAAAGAGTACAGCTGTCTTTTTACAGCCTGTTCGGAATATTTTTGCACCTGTGGTGGTAAATCCCGTAGTCACTGTGCATAAGCAGCTTTTGGCTACCAAACTGATATTCCCCCTGTTCATGAGGTGGGGTCACAAAACAAACATGTTGAAAATTTGGAGTTAAAATATCAACGAATGCCTGAGGTATTGGGCTTTTCAACTAAATCACCCAACCCTATAGAGAATGACAGGAATCAGGGGTGTGACTTGGGATTCTTGCCTGTGATGCTCATACCATTCCACACCCTGCAGTCACTGAGAGGCATCGAGGTATGCCTTGGACTCTTCGGCCCCAAACTTCACCCCATTCTCCTATATTGCACCCATCTCACCGTATTTCCTAATGAAATGGGGTGCGCATAAGGGCCAAAGACCCCAAGGAACACGTGCCACTTGTCAGTCTCTGCAGAGTGGGGTGTGGTGAAATGGCGTGGCCATTATGCCTGACGACCCAAATGCACAGCCCAATGCCTGTCACTCTCTGCAGGGTGGTGGTGGGGTTGGCTTCAGTTCAATACTTCACTGCCATTCCTATTATGCAGCTCTGTAACTTCTACACTACCACTGCCAATGCCAGTAAGCAAACATTCGGCATTGACAAATGCTTGTTTTTTTATATACTGCTCTCATGGATGACCTTCCTCACCACTTATTATAAAAAAAAAAAGTAATGACTGCTGAGATCTCTTCCTGTTCTGGCCCCCCCAGCCTGCCCACTCGCAGTCCTCTTCAAGCAATGAGCTGCCACCCACTCGATACTTCCTTCTTTAGCCCTTCCATTTCTCTCATATTTTTAAGTTCCTGTCACACTGAAGTTGCCCACATCCTTACTTCTGGCGGTCACAGCTGCTGTTCTGCACTCATTGTCCCCCACTGGCTGAAACATTTCTGCACTGTCCTCCCTGCACTGCCTGCCAGTCAATCCAACATAAATCCCTGTCAGAAAAAAAGAAAACAAAACAAACAAGCATTTGTCGATGCCGAATGTTTGCTTGCTGGCATTGGCATTGGTAGTGTAGAAGTTACAGAGCTGCATAATAGGAATGGCAGCAAAGTATTGAACTGAAGCCAACCCCACCACCACCCTGCAGAGAGTGACAGGCATTGGGGTGTGCCTTTGGGTCATCAGGCATAACGACCACGCCATTTCACCACACCCTACCCTGCAGACACTGACAAGTGTCACAGTGTGCCTTGGGGTCTTTGGCCCTTATGCGCACCCCATTCCATCAGGAAATACGGTGAGATGGGTGCGGTATAGAAGAATGGGGTGAAGTTTGGGTCCGAAGAGTCCAAGGCACACCTTGATGCCTCTCACTGGCTGCAGGGTGTGGGTGGGGGTGGAATGGTATGAGCATGACAGGCAAGAATCCCAAGTCACACCCCTGATGCCTGTCATTCTCTACAGGGTGGGGCGTTATGATCGGAAACCCTAATGCCTCAGGCATTCATTGGTATTTTCACTCCAAATTTTCAACATTTTTTTTTGTGACCCTCACCTCACGAACAGTGGCAATATCAGTTTGTTAGCCAAAAACTGCTTTTGCACAGCGACTATGGCATTTGGCACCGCAGGTGCAAAAACACATTCCGAACAGGATGTGAAAAATGACAGCTGTACTGTTCATGGGGAGGTGTAAAAAATGGCGATGTTGAAAATCTTAAAAAAAAAAAACTGGTGAAGTCATGAGCGTGCATAGAAACTGTGCAATGCATACTCGTAATGTAACTAGTTTGGGAATTTTCTTTACAGCAGATTGTTAACACAGGCATTTTGGGACCTCCGATCATGAACAGTGTCAGTGTGATTTTCTTTATCTGTCCCAATGATTTCCCACAGCGACCACGCATTTCTGCGCAAAAAAAGTGTGAACACACATTTTGGCCATGTTGTGGAAAATGACAGCTGTACTGTTCATAAGGAGGTGTGGAAAAATGCCACTGGTGAAAATCTGGACTGAAAATATTACAAATTCATGAACTTACGAGGGTGCGTGGAAACTGCGCAATGCTCACTCGTAACAGTCATTTTATGGAGTTTTGTCACCAAATTTTCAACATAGCCATTTTAAGACATCTGCTCATGACCAGTGTCACTGTGATTTTCTTAATCTGTCCCAAACATTGTTTTCGCACACCGACAGTACCATTGTGCGCTACATGTGCAGAAACACATTTTGGGCGAGATGTGAAAAATGGTAGCTGTACTGCTCATAAGGAAGTGTGGTAAAATGGCACTGTTGAAAATCTGGTGTGCAACTATTACAAATTTGCAAACTTGCCAGCGTGCATAGGAACTGCGCAATATGCGCCCCTAAAACAGTCATTTTGGGGAATTTTTTCACCAAATTTTCAACATAGCCATTTTAACACCTCTGCTCATGACCAGTGTTACTGTGATTTTAACATGTTCCATACATTGATTTTGCACACCGACTGCGCCATTGTGCGCTACATGGACAGAAACACGTTGTGGGTGAGATGTGAAAAACGACAACTATACTGCTCATAAGGAGGTGTGGTAAAATGGTAATGTTGAAAATCTGGAGTGAAAATATTGAAAATTTGCGAACTTACGAACGTGCGTAGGAACTCTGCAACGCACGCTCATAAAACAGTCATGTTTAGGAATTTTTTCACCAAATTTTCAACATAGCCATTTTAAGACCTCTGCTCATGAATAGTGTCACTGTGATTATCTTAATGTGTCCTGTACATTGATTTCACACACCGACTGTGCCATTGTGCGCTACATGGGTGGAAACACATTTGGGGTGAGATGTGAAAAATGACAGCTGTACTGCTCATAAGAAGGTGTAGTAAAATGGCAATGTTGAAAATCTGGAGTGAAAATATTGAAAATTCGCGAACTTACGAGTGTGCATAGGAACTTCACAGCGCACTTGCGCTCATAGAACAGTAATTTTTAGGAATTTTTCCATCAAATTTTCAAAATAGGCTTTTTGAGAGCCCACCTTATGAACACTGGCAGTGTCGTTTCATTAATCATTCCGGAAAGGTGATTTCGTGCAGTGGTCCCAAAAACCCCATGTTGAAAATTTGGTGCAAAAATTCAAAAAAATGCCCGAGATATGCAGCAAAGTTGAAAAACCCCTATCTATTACATTATACAGCTTACCAGCATTTCCTTAGTTCATGGTTGGCTTTGAAGAGTGCAGACGTGTTCCCTGTCCATCAAGATCGGCCGCGCCAGACTCAGAGGTATGGGGTGAGCGGGGTGTGGGGAGGCAGGGTGCACAGTGGTGGGTGCGGTGGGGCAGGGAGACTGCGAGGGACCATTTTAATTTACAGGTTTTTTTTATTAGTAAGGCGATGCGGGACGTTTGCCACGCTGGGTAGGCTCCCAAGCGTGGCAGCCTGTAAAACTGTTTAGGGGGGCGTTGGGCCCGGCGGAATTGGGCACCCCCATCGGCCATATGGGTTTGTGCCACGCTGGGAGTGGGCTGTCAGCGTGGCAGCTGTAAGGCTGTTTGGGAGGGTTGGAGTCGACGGAGGATTGGGCACCCCCATCGGCCATATGGACATGTGCCACGCTGGGGTGGGCTCCCAGCATGGCACCAGGAAAGCTTTTTTGGGGTGGGGATGGAGCCGATGGGGCACTGAGCACCCCCATCAGCTATACAGTGTGTAAGCGGGGGGAGGCACGTCAGCATGCAATATGCGTGCATGCGTGTTGGGGGGGGGAGCTCTGCTCACTGAAGTGGAGCTCCCCCTTTCAACTGTATGCCACTGCATTTTCAGCTGTCATAGACAGCTGGAGCAGTGATTGGTGCACTGCGACTGTGCCTGCAAACACACTGACTGAATTGGAAGAGGCTGACACACCTCTGGAAAACTCGGATGATGGCACTATGTTTCTTGTACATGCGTGCAAGCAAACATAAAAACACACATCCATCTCCTTTACTAACATCTCCAACTACCAAACAGCACGGAAGCTGGGGAAGAGGGGGCGGGCAACGCCATGATAACCACACAACTAAAAAAAATATGGCAGCCTTCCCTGGTCAAAAGTCCTCAACTCAACAAGAAAAAAAACACAGTTAACTGAAGGTGGGGGAACCATTTTATTTAAATTAAAGAAAAAGATTTCAGTTTTTTATTATTTAATGCAGATATTTTTACTTTTCACATGCGTCTATAATTTAGATGCCCATTTCATAAGTGCAATAATACACTCCGAGGTGTGCATTTGACAGTCCTAACACGTGGCTAATATGCATTCAGCCTACAGCCTCGTGCCTCACTATGCCCACTAGCCATACGTTAGAGCTGTCTAATGCACACCTCATTGTGTCTTATTGCTTACTTATTGTTCTTCATTAATTCTCAGACTTTGTCATAGTGAGCTTCCCTCAAGCCATGGAAAAGATCTTGAGCCTCCCCAAATATTGAAATAATCTTGGGCCTCCCCATGGAAAAATAGCATACTTTGCACAGTACATCTGGAATAAAGTTGCATTCTTTGAGTAGCTAGTTCTAATTTTATCAGCTAATGGTAACCCCCTCCCGAGGAAAATCTACTTACTCTGCTATTTTGACTCACAAACCATTGTAATCCTTTGTTACCTTCATGGGTCAGACTATGCTCTCTTTATACCCACGTCTGCCTCTCCCCCTTTTACCTTGCTCTTATGCAACTTCCTAGTGATCCTTCTGCTCCCTCCTACTCATGTTTCTAGTACCTCACAGCTTAACCTGTGTATTTGAACTACTGTGCCACCAGTCTAATTAGTCAATTGTTACCTCTTGTTATTTGTTAAGTGTTCCTATTTGTTTGCACTGCTGTTCATTTGTATTGCTTGACTGTGTTGCAGTTACCTTTTGAATTGTGTTCACTCCTTCCCCTTCCACAGGCACACCCGAAAAGAGCCTTAGCCCAGTGTGCCATTCCTGGTCAGAATTTATAAATAAATACGTAAATTCACCTGTTATTATCCTCTTTCAGTTTGCATCATCCCTTCACACAAAACATCTAAAATTCAAAATTTAAACACAGTACTTTTTCAGACTTGCTTAAGCCTCCCCTGGAACAGGTTGGGGCCTCCCCATGGAGGCTGGCCTCACCATTGGAGAAACCCATCTCTAGCTACACAGGCTTTTCAGTTATCCAGTTGTAATAGTTAGGAGTAGACACTGGGATGGTGGTGCTTAAAGCATAGAAGGCAGTTCAATTCGGTTACTAGATGCAGCACTCACTCTTGCAGTATGGTGACCTTGAGACTACTCTGAACCAAAGGGAACAGAAATGGATCTATGCACTTGGTGCACTCAGGCAACCAGGCCTGAACAGCAAATTTGAGAGTACCCCCTTTCTAAGAAAGAAAGTAAATTTCATATGTACCTGCAAATCCTTTGACTATGTTAAAACAATAATAAGCCCCTCCCCCCATTAGCTCTTATGCATTAAATTAATTGTATTACAAGCATTGGTTATGTTCTGACTCTCTCTTAATGTTCTTTTTTCATAGGTGCCCAGTGGATGTCTTGTCTGCCTGACAAAGAGATGAAGACATTAGAACATAACACTTATTTCACAAGTAAACATGAAACAGCTACTCAGTATTTGAATTTTGGTTTTTAATGTTATCACTGGTGTTGGATATTAATGTCTTTGACGCTTAAAATTAGACTAGTTTAATCAGTTGATTAAATCACCTGATGTAAGACTTTACATGCAGGGTGTTCACGGATTGGTAGAAAATGTTTGAAACTAAGTACTTAACCAAAATGTCTCATGTTGAAACATTCTCTGCAGAAGCCTCTAAAGCAAGGGGAAGTCTGAACCTCCTTCAGATACCTAGGGGTCTGGCTGGACCAACACCTTGACTTTTCCACGCACCTCAATGCAACACAAAAAACTGCTTCCTAGGCTGGGGGCACTATACCGGAACCGCAGCTGCATCCCTCTGCCTGCCTGCAAAGTGATTATACAGAAAATGATCCTCCCTATTTTTGACTACGGGGACGTAGTCTATAGTTCTGCCTCTAAATCCACACTGGCTAGACTGACTGAACCCTCTCTTCAACTCCTTCTGCTGCTTTGCATTGGATTGTCCCCCCTGCACTCACCACTGCGACCTATACAGTCGCCTAAACCTACCCTCCCTCACAAATAGACACCGTTACCACTGCAATAGACTCACAGCCAAATTCTGGACCCAGTTACTGCCCTCCTACTTAGCCTCTACCCTAACAGCCCAAAAACCAACAGCATACTCACTCAGGAATTTTGACTCCCGCCTACTGCAAATCCCACACATGGCCACCTCTGCTGGACAGTCTGCTTTTAGTGTCCGTCTACCAAAACTATGGAACTCCCTGCCGGCTGATATCCGGCTCTCCCCTTCCCCTCGAATACAAATCTCCCTTCTAAAAGGTCTAGTCCCCACAAGCTGCATATGTCAACTTGACGTACACTAGCATGGGTCATGTCAAGCTGGTGTGCACAATGCAAGGACCAACCACCCAATACAATCTATGTTGCCCACTCAAATGCTTAACTATCAAATTTTGATTATCATGATCTCTTATTCTTATTTCTGCCTACTATTATGCTGTTCACTCTGTTTCTTGCCTCCTGTACATACTATTTCTTAAATTATTTTATTTCACTGTAATAATGAAACCGTGTACATATTGTATGTTACCTATGAAATTTTCGCTGTTCTACAATTTATTGTTACTAGTATGTTATATCCCGTTTCCCTCCTCCCCAGGACACATCTGGAATCGAGCAGTAGTCTGCTCAGTATGTCTTTCCTGGTAAAACTTTTAAAATAAATAAATAAATAAATAAACATAAGACCGTTCTGTTACTGCTATAACTTTTACCTGGTATGGCTAAATAAAAGGAACATTCATTTGAACTAAAACTTGATTTATAGTATCCTTACTGCAAGGGGGAGCGCTGCATCTACTAAATGAATTGCTTTTCAGTTATCATAGTGAGTGTTTCTGATTTACATACTGTTGGAAAGAACTATTTTAGAATTGTATGATGCAGTTTATGTCCCTGTTTCATTGTTGGAACAATACACCTAGATTTTACTACAGAACTCTGTAGTTGTTAGGGACATAGGGCCAGATTCTAGAAGGGTGGTGCAAGTCACCACCAAACACAACTTGCGCCACCCACAACTGTGACACTGACCCTGCACCCTATTCTAGAAGGGGCAGGGTCACCACAGCTAAGTCCTGTGACTTGCAACATGCGGCCAGGTACACTGAACAGAGGGTGCACCTGGTGAGCATGTATAGCCCATAACCTAGACATAAGTGCCCCCCCATACTCAGCTAGCCACAATAGGCACCGCAGGGGGCTACATCAACTGCCCCCAGGTGTACAAGTAGAGCCCTGCAGGGCTACCACTCCCTGACCAAACCTACATTAACTGCCCCGCAGGCTGCCCACAACCCCAGCTCCCTGAAGTGTTCAAACAGAGCCCTGCAGAGCTTCCCATACCCCCAGCCCCCCCGAATCCCCCATTGGAACATGCCCCACAGGGCGGCGCTGTCAGTGTATGATAAGAAAACATACTGAGCTCAGTCGGCGATGGCCATGGTGGTGAGAGGTGGACTGTGCCAGTCACCGGCTGGGGATGGGTGGGGGGTGCTGGGTGGGCTGGCACGGCTAAGTGGGTGGCCACTAGGCTACCAGGGCTGGGTATTTTCCACATTTGCTGCTGCAACTCAGGGTTGAGGCACGGGGTCTTATATAGTCTTATCGTACACTCATGTCAGTTTTACATTACACTCACTACTTTACTGTCAATTCTGTTATTATACTGCTGATTGTAATCCGACATAAGCATTCACACAAAGCTGCATTTGTGACTGCGACTCGAGGTCGGGGCACGGGTGGGGGGATGACGCGCTGCCCTGTGGGGCATGTTCCAATAAGATTTGGGGTGGATGGTGTGGCCAGCCCTGCGGGACAGTTATTGTAGGATACGGGGAGGGGGGTGTGGACAGCCTGCAGGCTCTTACAGTTAACATCGGGGGCAGCTGGTGTAGTTTCATGGGCACATAATGGACATGTCAGGGGTGAGAGGCACCCACTGATGTATTTTGGGCATGGGGTGGGCAACTGTGGTATGCCCACTGGACTGTAGGCAGGTCTACAGGACCCCCGGGGCATCCATAGCTGGTGTAACTTACATTGCCGGTTTTCCTCCAGGGGTTCTTGTAGAATCCCTACCTTGGAGACTTTGATGCTGCCCTTCTGGAATGAGGCGCAACTGCTGCCGTAAACCCCCTAGCACCATGTCGCAGGGGGTTTGTAGGCGCAACTGCTGGCCTAACAGCTGTTCAAGAAATGACCTGCGCCATGTTTCCAGGCCACATTAGGAATTGCGTAGGTCGCAACCGTCATGTAAGTTGCTACATGCGCCATTCTACTTGGCACAACTGCTGTTATGCCAGGCGTGAAGTGTACTAGAATCGAGCCCATAATATACACCACAATATACATCATACAGTTCTAAAATGGTACTTAACACCAGACTATAAAATAGAAGCACTCACTGAGGTTACTAAAAGGCCTGTATAGATAGAACAATGACAAAATTTGAAGCAATACATAAAAAAACAGCTTCTATTGAGAAAAATGACTTACCAGTTCAGCGCAGTTCTCCTTTAAAGGTATTTCAAAGAATTCCTGCAATGCAGAACATGATATGGCATTATACAGTATGGGTAGGCCTAAGATGTTGTCCCATAACTTAGGGGATACTTACAGTGACAAAGCTTGAGGACTAATGATGTACCTCATTGCTTTGTGATGTATTTTGAAATAATGTGTGCGTGAAAGGCTCTGCTTAAAATTTTAAGTTACTGTACATATTGTTTTCCTGTGGGTAATCATGGTTAAGTAAGAGGGGTTGGACATTTATGATGGCCATGGTCTGACTGCGCTACCTATGGCAGTGGTTTAGCACCATGGTCAGCAACCACAAAGAACTGAGACAAAAAGGAGGATCAGCTGTTCTCAACCACAGCAAATATACCATGGTCAGATCCTTACTGGAGAGTTAGTACACAAGAAAACAGCCAGGAATAGGAGGAGGAAGTCTGGGGCTTGTGAGCTGGTTGTTTGCATAGGCTTGGATAGGGATGCCCTGTAGTTACAGTTTGCTGTAAATACAGTTATTACATCACATAATAGCATATCATTCTGCAACTGGGATAATATCCAGTCTAAGTTATTTTACAACCCTTGTTTTTTTTTTAAGAATAGTTTATGTTTCTGTGGTTCTGTGCTTACCGTTGCCAAAGTACATAATGCTGAATGAGACCCATTATAAGAGAACCCTTTTCTCTTTGCTTTGTATAGCCACTGGAAGATGACGGTCAGGGTGAATACGTCAGGCATTTTGGACCAAAGTAATGTCATGCATATCTGGAGAAGCCACAAAAATATCATAATGCCTGGAAAGAGAAGCAAAGCTTGCCACTACAGGAATATGGTGAGCAGTTTCTGCTACAATTTAAATGGGGAAATGTGCTAAAGACCTTAAGAAATGTGTTTTTAATTAACTTCAGTTTGGTTTTAAGGTCTTGACATCAGTTCTTGGTCAAATGTGTTCTCTTCATTTTATTCCTTTTCTATGATACCCTTTTGGGAGACCGCTCAGAGTAACCATTGAAATAAAACACCAACAGATGCTCAGAAAAGATCCAGAACTTGGAAGAAAGGCCTCAGGGAATAGGTGTGGTTTTCAGACTGGCAAGTGAGGAAGACAAATAGTATTGCGCTGGGACTGAATCCCATCAGGTGGGGGTGCAGCACCTTGTGAGAGGCATATCTCTAGCAATGAACATTCTGCTCCAAGATGCAACAAGAAGTCCGTCCCCACTGCATGCTTACTGGTGGGAGCATATAGTAACAGGTACTCAACTCTGGTTATGGAGATGGGTGTTGATTTTCTCACTTCTCCAGCTTCTAATTCACCTTGCATCTCCAGGACAGATACTACTCTAATGGGATAGAGTCCTCCCATCCCTTTACATACTTTTTGATGCTTGCTTGCTGAGGGCATAAGCAAACATATTGCTCTTGCTCCAAGAAAGGTCTTTTGGGGGCTTGGTCCTTCTCCACCAATTACAAGTTTAGACTTAGCTAGCTCTTACCCAATACCCCCCACACTCAACTCACTATTTGCTTGCCCTTTGATCTGCTTAGTCAATCACAGAGCTGGAAAGTGCAAAGCAGAAGCAGATGTGATTATGTGTACTGCTTAGAAGGTTCCTACAAGGAATGTTTGCTGTGCTTTTTGTACTGTGCATATGTCTCTTCTGGTCTCTTTCACTCCTGTCAAACTGCTAGAGTTGTCAGTCAGTCTGCACAGTCTCTGACTCCACTCTCCCCCTTATACCTTTCATTATCTTTAACCACATGGTGAACAAAGCACATAGCCTGAAAGTGGCCATCAGCATGGTGTAGACCAAATAAATCCTGTTTCCAAAGAAACATGGGAAGTGTAGAAACAAGCTGATTGAAAATAGGCTGTCTCCATTTTCAGTGAGCTTGCTCCTGCAATTCCAATGCTCATTTCAAAACAGGACTTAACCTGCTCCAGTGTGCTAGCCACGTTCAGACCATGTAATTTGCTTCCCTTGTCAGAAATCTACCCCCTGCCACAATCTGACACTAGGATGCTGAATCCCCAATGTCGCTAAAAAACCACCACCACAGTCCAGCACCAGGGTGCCAATCCCCAGTGTCATTAATCAACTCTCGCCACAGTCCAGCACCCACTAAACAACATCCCTGCCACAGTCTGACAACATGGTGCCAAATCTCTGGTTTTGCTACACAACACCCATCCCTCGGTCCGACATTGGAGTGCCCAATCACCAGTGTCAGGCTCACCAAACAGCATCATGCCATGTATCCCAGCCCCAACTCTGCCCAGCCCCTTGATCCCCCCTCAGCACCTACCATCCCACACCCCATGATACCTCACTTACCATAGGGTCCCACAATGTATTCCTCTAACTAATCTCGAATGCTTTCTCTACCATGTTCAGCCATGAACAGAAAACAAATTAAGTCTAGTTACTGTTTTTTTTTTTCTCATTGCTACACATAGGCCCTCCACAGCCCCCTCCTTCAGGCTCTCACATGTTCACCTCCTCTGCTTGCCGGACTCAATCTCTCATTGCTGTACCTACTTCAAGGCTGCCCCGAAACCTCCAGCACTGCAAGTGATCTAACATATCTCTGCTGGGGGGGCCCTCGAGAGTTACAGGGGGAAGCGCCTTTTAACACCAAGGTTTGTTGGTTGGACGGGCCAGGCACAGTGTGCTTGGGTGGTTTGATGACATGGGGGAGGCTTCCCAGAGGCCATCATCCAGCACTGTGTGACGGCCATTTTCCATTTTCCCCCTTCCTTCTATCCTTCCTCCCTAACAGGGATGCATGTCTGCAGCATCCTGGGAAGAATGCATAGCAGCATGTGGTCTCCCACACTGCCAAGTGCACCTCTGCCGGCCCACCATCAGGAGCTGCTCGAGGGTGGTGCAAGCTGAATCCTCCCTTCCATGGAGGAGAGCATCCATGTGGATGCACTGCACCCTCCCCACAGGTCTCCGCTCCAGTTGCCTCAGGTATGCGTCATGAACCTGGGTCGCTCATGTGCCAAGCACATGCCCCACCACTTGGCATCATGGAGTTGGCTACTGGGTCTCTTAACACATTTTTAACTTGTACCCTTAACTTTGTCATTTTTCAAGATTTTGGCCCCAAATTTTCAACATCTGTTTTTTACCCCACCTCACGAACAAGACTGATGTCATTTGTCATATCCTGCGAAACATGCTTTTTCAGTCATTCTGTTTGCTCTTGAGGTTTATCTGGTTGCCATGTCAAGTTCTTGATGCTAACATAGCCTTGTTGTCTATGGTTGCCTATACAGTACATTGTCCTTTATAGTATATGGGCAAGCATTTAACAAGCCTGAGTCTGCTCTGAGTTTCAGAAAATGTTATTTAATTTTAAATTGTTAATTTTATTCATTTTCTCCTATTTGAGCATGTAGATTATGTAG
Organism: Neoceratodus forsteri; assembly: GCA_016271365.2. NCBI lineage: Eukaryota > Metazoa > Chordata > Ceratodontiformes > Ceratodontidae > Neoceratodus > Neoceratodus forsteri. The sequence continues at coordinate 172,240,645 of CM028135.1, forward strand.
GCAATTGCTGAGGGGCCAAACACATGCAGCCTAGGAGCAGAAAGGACAAAAAAAAAATAATAAGAGAGTCATCTTCTCTATAATGGCAGTTGAAGGGGGAGAAGGCCCTTATGGGTTTAGGGAAGTCAGAGATGAAGCAGCTTGTTTGGTATGGGGCAGCAGTGGGTGAGTAAATGTACTCATGGCTCATCTGTCAGTCGCTGCTTCATCCTCCCGTATACAATGATGTTTGTGTTTGCTAAATGGGATTGTTTTGTAACGTACTATAATTTATGTTTATTGTCCAGGTCGGATCAGAAGAAGGGCCTATGCCCAGTGTCCTCACCTGGTTAACACATTTTAAATAAATAAAAATATAAAAATTTAAATAAAAAAAAAGTTAAAATCCTGCCTGTGACTGGCTGGATGTTGTCGAACGGTGGGGGTGAAAAGGAGGAGGAGCAATCTCTCATCAACACATCTTGGTATCATTGTGGTTCAGCTGAGAATGTGGAAGCATAGTTTGGAAGTGTGACTGTGCATGGAACTCAGATTTGAGCATCTTGTGGGGAAGTATGGTAACGGTAACACTGGACATCAGCAGTAGCTGAAGGAGCCTTACTGCTGGGTGACATTCTAAGTTGTTGTCCTGGAGTAGTGGCATCTGCAGTACAGCACAACAACATTTAGACATCATTACTGCAGCACAGCAATCATGTTTTGACAACAGTAAAAATGGAAAGGGACCTGGGGGGTAATTATATCAGATGACCTAAAAGTGGGCAAGCAATGTGAGAAGGCAGTAAGGAAGGCTGGGGGGATATCGGGATGCATAGGGAGAGGCATCAATAGTAGAAAACAGGAAGTTGTTATCCCTCTGTACAGACAGTTGGTGAGACCCCATCTGGAGTACTGTGTACAGTTCTGGAGACCTCATCTCTGCAAAGACATAGACAGAGTGGAGGCTGTCCAGAGGAGGGCAACCAAAATGGTGCAGGGTCTGCACCAGAAGACATACGAAGAAAGACTAAAGGAGCTTAATATGTATACCCTTGAGGAAAGGAGGGAGAGAGGGGACATGATAGAAACTTTCAAGTACCTCAAGGGAATCAACAAACTCCAAGAGGGTGGCATCTTTCAGAAAAAGAGATGTGCAAGAACAAGGGTGAACAATTTGAAGATAGAGGGGGGACAGCTCAGAGGTAATGTGAGGAAGTATTTTTTCACAGAGAGGGTTGTGGATGCATGGAACAGCCTCCCTGAGGAGGTCGTGGAGTCAAGAACAGTGGGGGAATTCAAGAATGCATGGGACAGACATAAGGCAGTCCTTGTGGGGGGTAGGAGGAAGTAAGCTGTTGGTTAATTAGGATCTGCAGCTTATCTTTAGGTAGGAAAATGGGCAGACTGGGTGGGCAAGCGGTCCTTATCTGCCATCAAATTCTGTGTTTCTAGGGATGGAATTCCATCCTCAACCACAGTCCACCATATACCATAGACTATGTTGAAAATTTGGAGTTAAAATGTTAGAAAACAAAAGTGATTAACAAGCATTTATATTTTTCAATGTTTACTCATAACTTTGCTACCTTTTGAGGTTTGATGCCACATTTTCAACATAGCCTTTTTATCCCACCAAGCTGTCATTTTTCAAATCCTGCCCAGTGTGTTTTCATGGTCATTCTACAAAAATGATGTTTTGAACAGGAGTTATTGGTCTTACCACACACTAGTGGAGATAAATGTGTTATTCCAATGTAACCCACTATGTATTTGATATATACTATACCATTTATAATGTTTTTACTGCTGTTTTACCTTGTTTTAGCTTAAAACTGCCTTTATTTCCATTCTAAACTCTCTATCTGGCCCACTGTTCTCTGTGTTCTATTTCCAGATTCAAAGTGGAAATAACATGTTATAAGTTAAGCAAATGGTGTTCTAAGTGAAATAAATGGTGTTCCAAGTGAAAATAAATATTTATCCTAGAATAACGTGATTTATTTACCCAATGTATTCACCACTGGTGTGGTATATGTGTATTTATTTATTTACAATTTGATAACTGGGAAAGGCACACTGAGCCATGGCTCATTGCCAGGTGTGACCAAGGGGAGGGGGAAGGGGAGTACAGACATGTGGAAAAATGGCATCCAAAGTGCACATAAAAAAAAAATTTGCAGTAGAGGCAATGTGAAGATAAATGGGAGGCCCCATGTCACATATCAACAACATAATATATAGTTATAGAAAAGAACAGTACATGGGTTCTTTACATGGTTGCAATAATCAAAAGTGCATAAGAATATGAACCACATAGATTAGAGAGGAGATGGAGCTGAAGTGCAGGTGGCCAAAACTGGGGGAGAAATAGGTGGTGGGGACAAAAGAGGCTGGGAGAGGTGGGGGCAGGAGGTTCAAGAGAGGGAGTGACAAGTACAGAGGGGTACAGGAGTATGCCTTAGTGGGTGTTATAATGCAAGGAGAGAGGGGTGAGCTGAAGGGAAGAGAGGAGTAGATCCCAGAGGGAGAGGAGACAATAGGAGAAGGCAGACTGCCCAGCACGAGTGAAGATGGGGAATAGTGAAGGTACAGGAATCCCTGCTGGAACATAGTGAGTAAGAAGAGGAGAGGGCAGGACAGAGGAGTGAAGAGAGCTAGGAGGGAATGGAGTCAAACTAGTATTCAGCAATGAAAGAGGCTCAGTGGGACTGGTGATGTAAGGATAGAAGGAGGATGGAAAGGTATGAATAGAGAGGGCAATGATGAGTGCAAAGTGGATAGTTGGTGGCAAAATGACAGAAGGCATTGCAGAGGGTGTCCAGTCTGGCTAGGGAAGAGGCAGAAGTGATACCATAGACCACATCTGCATAGTCAAACACTGAGAATATCATTTTGGTTATGAGCTCCAGGTGAATTGGGGGGTGGGGGGGGAGTCCTTATTACAATGTAAGGCACTGAGTTTGGAAAAACATTTGACATAGATGGCATCGATAGGAACAGAAAAGTGAAGCTTACTATCAAGCCAAACCTCCAGGTACTTGAAGGCAGGGTGTCACAGCGTTTGGGAATAAACATCAGACGAGGCAAATTTACAGGTTTAAAAACACACTGTGGTGTGATATTTATTTTTCATAAGTTTGAAAAAAAATAAATGAAAAGAAAAAAGTGGTAAAGAAATAAAGAAATCAGTACTTAACATCAGTAGTTTCTCCCATAATACAGTCCTGGATCTTAGAGCTCCCAAGACCCTTCTCATCTGCATTCAACAGCTTGTCTGCCTCTCTTCTCCTCTCTTAAGGCTGAGCCCCACTGGACTGAACTGAAGTGAACTCAGTGAAGATGTTTTATATCTTTTTGGTGGGGGACACCTGATTAAGCTCTTTCTATTTTCATGTCTGAACATGCTGTTACATGTCTGGACATGCCATTTTAAAACCAAGGGAGTTTGTTCCAGGAGACTTCCTGATTCAATTAAAAGTACAGTGTACATCTCCACAGACTGTCAAGGCATCCCTCTTCCTCTGCTGCTGTTAACTTGTGACAGAGGAGAATCTTGCTTTCAGAGCAAGTAACAGCTGATTAGAACTACAGCTTTTTTACTGATAAATCACTTATATCACAGCAGGAGTCAGTGCCTGTTTGGATTAAGCAAACAGACACTTTATTAGAAGCAGGGGATCTCATTTAAGTAAAAAAAAGAAGAAGAAAATCACTGTTTCTCTGTTTGAGGAAGGGGGCTGTATCAACTTAATTTGCTGAGTCAGAAGCAGAGGGGAGAAGCTAATTGGGGGTGTGGCCTAGGAGCTTAGCAGTACAAAAGCAGATATCTCCAATCACAGCTTCCTGCTGTTAGTTTTTGACAGAGGAGACTCTTACTTTCAGAGCAAGTAACAGCTGACTAGAACTACAGCTTTCTTACTAATTGCAGTAAGCATACAAAGCAACAGGAGAGGGGACACAAAATAAGTCAAGATGGGAGTGGTGCAGTGCAATGGCTGTGGGGGAGCAGTGTTCCGGGAGACATTCTGGAGGCTGCGATGCTGCCCTATTTGCAGGAACCTCTCTGGTCTGAGGGAAGAGGTTGACCGAATCCAGGCTGACCTGGCTAGTAATTGTGAAACCTCTTCCCCCACCCAGGGACCACCAGGGCCACCACTGCTACCTCAGAGGTTGCCAGGAGAGAGCAGTGGTTGGACCAACATAGAAACATAGAAGTTGACGGCAGATAAGGACCACAAGGCCCATCCAGTCTGCCCATTTCTTTTTCTACCTTATAAATGTGCTATTGGCCTTTGCTCTGCCAATGGCCTATCTATTCATACTCATCTGTATTGCTCCCTTATGCCTGTCCCATGCCTGTTTGAAGCCCTGCGCTGTGTTCATATCCACCACTTCCTGAGGTAGGTCATTCCATGCATCCATCACCCTTTCTGTGAAAAAGAACTTCCTCACATTACCCCTTAATCAGCCTCCCTGTAATCTCATGCTGTGTCCTCTTGTCTTGCAATTTTTTTTTATATTGAAACATGTTAGACTTGTTAATGCTCTTCAGGTGTTTTAATGTCTCGATCATATCACACCTCTCTCCCTCCTTTGTTCTAGGGTATACATATTGAGCCCCGTTAATCTGTCCTCATATGTTTTCTGATGCAGTCGCTGCATCATTTTGGTTGCCCTTCTCTGGACTGCCTCAATTTGGTTAATGTCCTTGTGAAGGTACGGCCTCCAGTACTGCACGCAATGCTCCAGATGGGGCCTAACCAGTGTCTTGTAAAGAGGGATTATTACCTCCCTCTTCTGACTTGTGATACCCCTACTAATACATCCCAACATCCCCCTAGCCTTTACCTACTGCTTTAGTGGTCTGCTTGGATGATTTCAGGTCATCAGTGATGATGATGCCTGAGTCTCTTTCTTCCCTTGTGACTGCCAGCAACTCCCCTCCCAGCCTATAGGTGGCTTCAGGGTTTCTCTTCCCTGTGTGCATGATCTTGCACTTGTTTGCATTAAACCCCAGTTGCCACTCTTCCGACCATTTTGCTAGTTTATCCAGATCTCTTCTCATTCTGCCCACCCTATCTGGATCATCTACTCTGTTGCAGATCTTGGTGTCATCTGCAAACAGATAAACCTTACCCTCCAGTCCATCTGCAATGTCACTGTTGAAGATATTGAAGAGGACTGGCCCCAGGACTGATCCCTGAGGCACCCTTGCATGGACTTGCATCTCTTCTGACTATATACCGTTTACCACTCTGTTTTCTGCCCGTCAACCAGTTTGCCACCCAGTTGACCAACTTCTGACCCACCCCAAGCCTACCCAGTATATTAATCAATCTTCTATGTGGAACAGTATCGAAAGCTTTGCTGAAGTCAAGGTAGACGACATCAGCTGCTCCCCCTTGGTCCACCACTCTGGTTACCCAGTCAAAGAAATCTATGAGATTAGTTTGACAGGACCTTCCTTTTGTAAACCCATGCTGTCCCTAGGACCAAGGTGGGCTCAGGGAGGGAGAGGGTGGTGGAACAGAGGTGCATCCCTCCAGTTGTACCTCTCCACAATTCATATACTGTTTTGGCGAAGAGTGGTTCTTCTATGGAGGCACCTGCAGTGGAGACCAAGGAGGATGCTGGGAACCTCTACAAAGGAGACCCACAGGAGGGTGGCACAAGATCCCACAGGGGAAGGAAACAACTCCTGGTGGGGGACTCAATCACTGGGGGGTAGAAATGGGGGAGGAAGGGGATAGGGAGGTAAGGTGCCTGCCTGGCACCACAGCTCGGAGGGACAGGAAACAAATCCTCAGGATTGCGGGAGCAGCTGCACGAGGGAGAGAGGGAGCTGGATGTCATTGTCCACCTAGGGACAAATGACCTGGCTGTGAATGGGATCAGAGCAGTGCAAGAGGAGTTTGTAGAGTTGGGGAGGGGCCTTAAACAAGCAGCAAGTACAGTAACCTTCTCGGAGGTGCTGCCTGTCTATGGCAAGGATGATGCTAGAGTATTCTGCACCATGGGATTCAATAAATGGTTGAAAAACTGGTGTGGAGCTCAGGGTTTTGGCTTCATTGGGAACTGGGGAGCCAGCTGGAGGGATGCAGGCCTATACTGGCGTGATGGTCTGCATCTGTCCAGGGGGGGAACCAGGATCCTAGGTGATAGGTTTAAATGCTTCATTGGCAAGCATTTAATCTAGCCTAGGGAGGAGACACTGAAAAGGAGCAGGGAAATCTCAGCCTCCCCTCACAAAACACAGTAGTTAGAGAGGTAAACACCAAGGTAGAGAAGTCAGTAGGGAGCAGGACAGGGGTAAATGCAGAAAAAGGCAGTAAGGACAGGGATGGGGCTAAAAGGGGTAAGGCCATCAAAAAAATGGAGGGTAATGAGTACCAATGCCCACAGTCTGTAACAAGCTCCCTGAACTAGTGACCTTGATGGACGAGGGATGCCTGGATATTGTAGCTGTCACAAACATGGTACACAGAGAACCATGACTGGGATGTCAGCATACCAGGATACACAATCTACAGGAGGGACAGGGTGGGTAAAAGAGGAAGAGGAGTAGCTCTCTCTATAAGGGAAGGGATTAAAGCAACGGAACTAAAGAGTAAATAGGACATTGATGAGTCACTATGGGTCACACTGGAGACAGGAAATGGCACCACAATCCATGTGGGGGTTGTGTACAGACCCCCATCTCAGGGGGGGGATGGACAAGGAAATGATAGAAGGCATCCTTAAAATGGCAGAAAAAGGGAAGATATTGTTGATGGGGGACCTGAATATGCCAGATGTTAACTGGAGAACCTTTGCTGCAGGCACATCCAAGAGCAGGGTCATTCTTGATACCCTACAGGGGGCATGCCTCAGACAGCTAGTGTTGGAACCCACTCAGGAGGGAGCAATCTTAGACCTAGCACTCTCAAATGGGGAAGGAGAAAGGATCTCAGATTTAGAAGTGGGTAGCCATCTGGGAACAAGTGACCACCAAACAGTGTGGTTCACAATAAACACAGCCATACAGTCAAGCCATACAAAAGCAAGAGTATGGGACTTTAGGAGGGCTGACTTTGGGAAACTGAGGGAGTGCCTCGGAAAAGCACTAGCAAATGGACAAGAAGGAGGGGTGGAGGAACAATGGGGAGCAATCAAAACAGCCATCACAGAGGCAACAAGCCTTTGTGTAAAGCAACTCAAAAAACAAAATGAAGGAAAAAAACCACTATGGTTCTCAAAAGAGGTGGAAGGGATGGTTAAGGAGAAAAGGATAGTATTCAGAAATAAGGAAACACCGAAGGAGCAGGACAGAGAACTTTATCAGTTAAAGCAGAAGGAGGCAGGGAAGGCAGTCAGAATAGCAAAGGCACAAACTGAGGAAAAGATAGCCAACTCTGTTAAGAAGGGGGATAAAACCTTTTATAGGTACATTAGGGAGTGAAGAAAGACCAAGGGAGGGATGTAGAGACTTAAAGGGGAGGGAACGTGGGCAGAGGGTGACAGTGAAAAAGCAGGGATGCTGAACTAATATTTCTGCTCAGTATTCACAATGGAAGAGGAGGGGAGGTACCTAAATCAAACAAGAGAAACACTCTGAATGGGGAGTCGATACCAGTCCGTTCATAGAAGAAAGAGTTTTGAAAGAACTCTTGAAACTGAGGGTAGACAAAGCAATGGGACCTGATGGGATTCACCCCAGAATTCTAAAACAACTAAGGGTAGAACTAGTAACGCCACTGACTACTCTCTAACAAATCTTGGGAGGATGGGGTGGTACCTGAGGACTGAAGGAGGGTAGATGTGATTCCACTTCACAAAAGTGGGAGCAGGGCAGAGGCAGGAAACTACAGACCAGTTAGTTTGACCTCAGTGGTAGGGAAAATTATGGAATCACTTCTGAAGGAAAGAACTGTTGAGTACCTAGAGGCCAGTGGGGCACAGGATCCAAGGCAGCCTGGTTTCACAGCAGGAAGATCATGCCAGGCGAACCTAATAGATTTAATTGACTGGGTGACCAAAATAGTAGACCAGGGAGGGTCTGTGGATATGGCCTACCTAGATTTTAGCAAGGCATTTGACACAGTCTCACACAAAAGATTAATATACAAGTTAGCCAGCCTTGCAGTGGGTCCCAAGGTGGTAGCCTGGATAAAAAAACTGGCCAAACAGGATGCAAAGGGTAATAGTAAACGGAGTCCACAGTGAAGAAAGGAGGGTAACTAGCAGGGTACCGCGGGGTTCGGTACTGGGACCGGTCCTCTTTAATGTCTTTATAAGTGACATTGGAGAGCACCTGGAAAGAAAAGTATGTCTCTTTGCAGATGACACAGAGATCTGCAACAGGGTTGATACACGAGGTGGGGTGGAAAGGATAAAAGGGACTTGGCAAGGATGGAGGAATGGTCAAATATATGGCAGCTCAGATTCAATGCAAAGAAGTGCAAGGTAATGCATCTGGGAAACAGAAACCCAGGCGAAGAGTACACAATGGGGGGGAGGGATAATAACAACAAAAATCGAAAGAGACCTAGGAATAATTATATCAGATGACCAAAAGGTGGGCAAGCAATGTGAGAAGGCAGTAAGGAGGGCTGGGGGGGGGGATACTGGGATGCATAGGGACAGACATCAACAGTAGAAAACAGGAAGTTGTTATCCCTCTGTACAGACAGTTGGTGAGACCCCATCTGGAGTTCTGCGTGCAATTCTGGAGACCTCATTTCTGCAAAGACATAGACAGAGTGGAGGCTGTTCAGAGGAGGGCAACCAAAAAGGTGCAGGGTCTGCACCAGAAGACATACGAGGAGTGACTAAAGCAGTTTAACATGTATACCCTTGAGGAAAGGAGGGAGAGGGGGGACATGATAGAAACTTTCAAGTACATCAAGGGAATTAACAAAGTACAGGAGGGTAGCATCTTTCAGAAAAAGAGATGTGCAAGAATAAGGGGGCACAATTTGAAGATAGAGGGGGACGGCTCAGAGGTCATGTTAGAAAGTATTTTTTTCACAGAGAAGGTTGTGGATGCATGGAGCAGCCTTCCTGAGGAAATTGTGGAGTCAGGAACAGTGGGAGAATTCAAGAACTCATGGGATAGACATAAGGCAATTCTAGTGGGGGGGTAGGAGGAAGTAAGCTGTTGATTAACTAGAATCTGCAGCTTATCCATCAGGTAGGGAAATGGGCAGACTAGGTGGGCCAAGCGGTCCTTATCTGCCATCAAATTCTATGTTTCTGTGATACAGACATGGACTCTCTTTATCTCTGATCCACAGCGACTAAGCACTTTTATATATAGAACCTTATACAGTAACAGGTTTATAGCATGAATTTATGAAAATACCTTAAGGATTTCTTATAACTGTACTAATCATGCAATTATTATTGTTTTATATGGCTTCTAATCATTTTTCTTTAAAAAGACTTTATTAACTGTATTTATTCCTGCTATCTAATAGAGCCTTCATGCTTTTTGTACACAACATGCACGTATGCACTTTACAAAACACCTCTCCAGGTGTTTGGCATCATTCCAGGGACTGAATGGATGGAAATGGAAAAATAATGAAGAGAGAACTAGGGGTGGGTATACTCGGAGTCATGCTTTTGTCATGTTATATATATTGATGGGGAGCTATGTCTTGTTCTGTACTGGCACCTGTATTTCATACTAGTTACTATGTGAAACTAATAAAACATTGAATTTCAAAAAAAAAAAAAAGAAAAGAGAGAACTAGTAGGAAGTTTGGTAGGGACAGTAAAGAGCTACGCTAGGTGGCCAACCTAGGGTAGGGGGGAAAAGAAGAAAAGCAAAGAGAAAAGCATTAACTGTTGCACAACAGAAGTTTTGGTAGCTAGGAAATAAGGAGCTTGAAAAGGGGTCCATCGGTCACAGCCGAGGGTGTAGCCTAACTGCCACACAGGGACACATTCGAGGAGGGTGCCGTCCAAGGTGGAGAAGACAGGGGAAGGCAAAAGCCTGACCAATTTCTGGCTGGAGCCAACGGTCATGGAGACAGTCTTCTCGGTATTAACCCTGAGCTGATTGGCATGGAACCAGCGCCGCACATTATGGAAGTCGTGCTGGGGAGGGACCTCAACAGCTGGGGCTGTTGGGCCAGAAGTGTAGATGACAGTGTCATCCACACACCAGGGGTGCCATTTAGGTAGGACAGAGGGGAGCAATTGTCCCCCCTTGCATTTGTGCCTAGGTTGTTCATATGGTGTGGCAATAATGGTATGAAATTTGAATCATCAGTTTCCACATTAAGAGCCCCCCCCCCAAGCCTGTGTGCACTCATGCTGCAGATGCGGGTTCGCTCCTGACTGACTTGTGTTGTCCACTCTTTCTGCCTATTAGTGGTGGCACCATCACACATGTGACCTGGAGGAGCAAGAGCGGGCAAGTCAGCATTGCACAACACTGTCTTTCCTGCTACAAACAGGCTACACAGCTCGGAGCAGAGGAGTTGATCGGTGAGCACTCAGCACTGAGCTCTTGAGTCGCACTCACACAATAACAGCATTCCATCGTGGCGGCATTTGTTGAATCTCCCTTGTTGATTGAAGGGGCAAGGAGGTGTGAGCTAGGCTAGTTCAACATAGGTTACCGCTACCTATGTCAGTACTACAAGGCTCGCAATAGAACAGTGTGGGCCTGTGACAGCAAGCTAGGACTAGCACTGGTAGCGACAGAAGTGTGACCTTCACAGGTCTTGATCAACAGCTATGCATGGCAGCCAACTACAGCCAAGCAACACAGATTGTGTTTTGTCAGTCACATCAGTTAGGTGACTCAGTCGCGGACCATGGACTGGACCCAAGACAGTTGGTTCCACCAGCATCCACCTGGCAAAAGGACAGAGGAGGCACAGCAGTGGGCTGAAAACTGGGCTGGTTGGCACACTGGGCCAGGCTGCAGGTTCTGGCTGGCTGGCCGGGTAAGTAAATTAAGTAAATAATAGATTGGGAAGGAAGCAGGACTGTGGAGAGATAACACTTTGATGTGCTTACTGCTTTGCCTCGTCTTTTCTGAATCTGTGGCCTTTAGCAGCTTTACATCCCAGACCTGATGGAATGGAGACAGAGATTAGGGCGGGGGCTGTTTTTGATGGGGGGTTCACTGGTTCAGACAGGAAAAAATAAATAAATGGCATTGAGAATGATACCATGCTAAATCAAAACAGACTGAGCGATGAAAGTGACTGACTGACCAACGGAATGAAGTAAAGAGACAGCGGAGAGACTTGAGAGTTTTGTAGTGTAGGATGATTGAAGCCTGAAGGTCAGTAAGTAAAATTTATTTTGTGATCACTGAAGAGCTGAAATGAAGGCTGAAGCAAGAGAAGCAAGTGTGTGGTGTGCCTTGACCTGATTAAGATTGTTGTAACTTATTAGTGTACTAGTACGGAACAGGCAGGGCGGGCTCTCCCAGTCTGCTGCTGGGGCTGCAGAGCTGAACATTCAAGCTGAAATCAGCTTGCACATTTGAGCAGACAGGTGACTGCTGCCTGCTCAATTGTGTGCACCCACACTGCCTGTGTGAATGTGCAGAGGTCTGACGGGTGGCTTACCGTCTAATGTTGTCCCTGCTAGACAGATGATTGGATGAATCTCTTGTACATTTCGATTTTTCCTGTTTTACCATTTTTCAATCAATGCATTAGCAAATTAGAAATGTACTGCATTTGCATAATCTCTGTCGATGTCCTTTGGGCCATACATGCACCAGCAGTTTGGTTAAAGAGCTGAGAACCTACTGGACAGTTTCCTACCAGACTTAATACTTGTGCACTCCCTGTGTGTGTATCATTCAAAATATGGTAAAAATGACTCATTTCCCCTTATAGATGTGCTGTAGGTTGGAAAAAGGTATAGGATGGGACTGATCTGGGGCTTTTGTTGTGGGAAGAAATAAAAATATTGTGGCACCCACATCCAGTTGTGGCAGCTTTCATTCCCAGCACATTTGTGCTTTACCATGTAGGTTGCTTGCCTTCTAGCACTGGCTAATGTTTCCACCCTGTTTCAGACATCACTTATCTCTTACGCTCCAGATAACATTTTATGGTATGACTACTGTACTCCTCATTTTTATTAAAATGAGGTGAGAAAAATCAAAATTTGGATGTGTGCAAATGACAAACATTTTAAACCAAAGAGCACGTTTTTGATAACAATGTATTTTTTTTGCAATGCAATGGCAAAAGGTCCAATACTAAGGTAGGCTGCAGCTAAGTGTAAATATTTAAACATTTAAAAAAAAATCGCTGTCTGAAGATGCAGTGTCACAGTGATGTATTCCTCCTTTTTATACCTGTGTCACTCTTTCCTTGATCAGGGTCTACCCACAGTTTGCACAGTAGCTTTGTCTTTTTACCTTTCTTACAGATTCATGGTCTCTTCAATCACAATAAATGTGCAAGTTTTACTTACAAAAACGTTCCAGACATTCCAGAGTTTGCCTTCATCTGGCCCCCACTGGTTGTTGCCCCCCGCCACCTTGAAATCTGAAATGGTGCTCCTGCTATGTACATGTGGATGTGAGAAGAGACAGGCCAGCTTGTCATGTTCATAAAGTGGGTTAATAAAAAAACTATGTTGAAAAGTTGGGCTCAAGATCTCAAAAAACAATGACGTTATGAAGAAAGTCTTAAGTAGTGCAGGGAGTGGGGTGCTGCTATGAGCTGGCTAGCCCCAATCCAATACAACAGATTCAAGTTACTGCAGCACTCAACTGATACAGCAATTGACTTATGCAGAAATTCACATTTATTGTATTCAAATTAAAGCTGTAACACAGGTTATGGTGCTAAAAATTGAGCTGTGTTGGGCAACTGCTCCAGGTGCCTTAGAAACATAGAAACATAGAATTTGATGGCAGATAAGGACTGCTTGGCCCACCCAGTCTGCCCATTTCCCTACCTAATGGATAAGCTGCAGATCCTAGTTAACCAGCAGCCTACTTCTTCCTACCCCCACCCTCTAGAATTGCCTTATGACTGTCCCATACATGCTTGGATTCCACCACTGTTTTTGACTCCACAACCTCCTCCGGAAGGCCATTCCATGCATCCACAACCCTCTCTGAAAAAATACTTCCTTACATTACCTCTGAGCGACCCCCCATCTTCAAATTTTGCCCCCTTGTTCTTGCGTACCTCTTTTTTGAAATATGCTACCCTCTTGGACTTTGTTGATTCCCTTGAGGTACTTGAAAGTTTCTATCATGTCCCCCCCTCCCTCCTTTCCTCAAGGCTATACATATTAAGCTCCTTAAGTCTCTCTTCATATGTCTTCTGGTGCAGACCCTGCACCATTTTAGTTGCCCTCCTCTCGACAGCTTCCATCCTGTCAATGTCTTTGTGGAGACTGGGTCTCCAGAACTGCACACAGTACTCCAGATGGGGTCTCACCAGCTGTCTGTACAGAGGGATAACAACTTCCTGTTTTCTACTGGTGATGCCTCTCCCTATGCCTTAGTGCTTCAACAAGGAATTTGATAAGTGACATCTGTCAAGTTCAACCGTGGGGCAATAAAAATATCATGCTGCAAATTTGGAGTTACAACCCCCCTTAAAAAATCATGTGTGAACCTCTTCATTTCTGAATTATGACGATTTCACTATTAACATACCAGCATATAAACATGCAAATATGCAAGCAGAAGAAAGCCATATGATTCCATTTAGTCTAGTCATTGAGGAGCCCATGTACTTACGTTCACAAGGCGCTCTCCCCCTCCCCCACTTACCTTTCCCATGACTCTTTCCCAACCATTTTCTGTTTGACAATCTCCCCATGGAGTTCACTCCACTCTCACCACTCTCTCTGTGAAGTGCCTCCTGACCTACTTCTAGTACTTTCCACCCACCGATCAAAACTCCTATAGTTTTAACTGCTACACAATCTAAGCTCAACGCGTACACAGCAAATACATTACAAGCAAGCACACATGATTGGCATTGGAAAAATGCTTGTTTTATTGAGTCTAAAGTTTTTCTTGTTTTCGTGGATTCTTCATCACTTTTTAAACAAGCATTAGTCAATGCCAGTGATGTCTGATTGCATCTTTTTACAATGCAAATGTTCAGTGAACAGGGCATGGAGGGGATAGATGGAATGAGGGGAGATGAATAACCTTTTATGCTGTAAGAGCATCTGTCTCAGTGGGTCCAATTGTTTAGTTATTCAGGCTGATGGAAGGGGGAGAGTTGTGCAGAAGCACTGCAGAGCATGACTCGTATAGGAATGGACACCTCTCCAAGGGGGTCAGGCTGGATCACCACCAAGGACTGCTCATATATGGATACAACCATCCACTTCAGCTTCATTGCATGCCCCCTGGTCCTGGTGCTCCTTTTAATTTTTTAAGTTCTTTTTTCCTCATGGACACAGTCCTAGGAGCCTCTCTCAGGCATCCAACCGAGTACTGCCCTGCCTGAAGTCCCCCCAACTGAACCTTCCTCTCTCCTCCTCCACGCCTCACAGCTGGCACCCCCGGCTTGACCCCTCCAGGGTGGGGGCCACCCCTCCTACATTGGGCGTGCTTGCACACATAGACTCTAGCTGCGGGCATGGGCCCCTGGTAGAGGAACTCTGAAGGTCGGCCAAGTCAGACCCAGCAGTGGGCATGGGGGTTGGTGCCATCGCCTACCCCCAGGACCAGGTTTTTCCATGTTTTGCAGTTGCCCCCAATGTGTGAGCATGCCTCAATGCTCCAGCACATGGCGACCCTGCCTACATCGGCCACACTAGTACGTGCTGCCTGGCTTGCTGCAGTGCCCCTGGTCTCCACCAGGGGTCCCTGTCTCGCCAGGCCAACCCATCCCCTTAGTCCGGGGAGAGGAGCACCACACAGGCACTCAGTCCTCAACCTTCCCCTGCTGACCCCCAGCATCTGAGTCCATTCCCGAACCTGGGTCGCCAGCACAGTGCAAGGTGTGGCATCCAGCGCCTCAACCCTCAATGCCACTGGGCCAGCTTTTGGTTCTCCTTCTTACTTGAATGATACATCCCTCCTGCCCCCTGTTCACCCCTGTGAGGTATTTGTAGGTCTCTATCATGTAACCTCTCTTTCTCCTCTCTTCCACTATGTACATGTTGATATTCCTCAATCTCTCCTCGTAGAGCTTCTCGTGCAACCCCAGCACTATTTTAGCTGCCCTCATTTGGACTGGCTCTACCCTGTCTATGTCCTTTCTGAAATACAGGCTCCAGAACTGGACACTGTACTCCTGGTGGGGTCTATAGGCCCTAACAAATAATTATATGCATTAGGTTCTTCTACATATGGGAGGACGCAGCCTCTATCCAGGTGCAGAGGGTGATAATTGTACCGAAGGATACCCACTGACAGAGGCTGGTTCAAAGGGTTACTTTCTCCACCACACAAGATAACAGGCACCACCCTATTACTCAGTGGCTAGTAGTGGCTGTAACATTGCTAAATGGAATATTAAGATTGGTCAAATGAAAAAATTACACCAGACCCCATGGCACTTGAAGTCCACAGGTATCAATATAGCCTTCCTTCAGGAAATGCATGTTAAAAGCACTGATAAGACCATGTGATGAAGAAAGGAATAGGAAGAACAGGTCGATGCTGCAGGAGAGAGCAACAAGAAATCAGGCACAGCTATCCTTATTCACAGGAACACCCCTTTTTAACTGCAAGAACAAATTGTTGGGGCAGAGGGCAGATTCATAACAGTAGTAGAGCTATTAGACAGAAGAGATAGTACTCACCTCTATTTATGGCCCAGACAGAAATGATCTGACTTTCTTTGCAAATATCTCCACCGAGATGGCTTAATTTGCCCATCTTCTGATGATATTAGCAGGGGTTTGGAACTTAGACCTGGACATACTTGTAGACAGATCAGGAGCTAGTAGGACACCACTAGCCCCAAGCCAGAGGGCATGCCTAGAGCTACAAGACACATTAGGCCTGGTGGAATCCTGGCACTTCCTCCCAGACCAGAGAGAATACACCTTCACCTCTCCAGTTCACAACTCTTCCTACAGGTTAGACTTTCACCTTGACAGTACAGAGATGGTGAAAGGGGTTATCACCTGCAAAATTCTCCTGAGGTTGGTCTTGGACCACTCAGTCCTACTTAGGGTGCAACTAGAGGAACGTCCTGACAGAGATAGGGTCTGGAGACTACACAACATCATATTGAAGGACCTGAAATGTCTCAAGAAAATTCAAGCATGCACCATGCATTTTTTCATTGAAAATGAGCATACCGTACCTAACCGAGCTCACCTATGGGGTAACTTTAAATGTACAACAGCAGAAATGGAAAGGGACCTGGGGGTAGTCATATCAGATGACCTTAAGGTGGGCAAACAATGTGAGAAGGCAGTAAGGAGGGCTGGGGGGATACTGGGATGCATAGGGGGAGGCATCACCAGTAGAAAACAGGAAGTTGTTATCCCTCTGTGCAGACAGTTGGTGAGACCCCATCTGGAGTTCTGCATCCAGTTCTGGAGACCCCATCTCCACAAGTACATAGACAGGATGGAGGCTGTCCAGAGGGGGGCAACTAAAATGGTGCAGGGTCTGCACCAGAAGACATACGAAGAGAGATTAAAGAAGCTTAATATGTATGCCATTAAGGAAAGGAGGGAGAGAGGGGGGACATGATAGAAACTTTCAACTACATCAAGGGAATTAACAGGAGTACAAGATGGTAGCATCTTTCAAAAAAAGAGATGTGCAAGAACAAGGGGACACAATTTGAAGATAATGGGGGGACGGCTCAAAGGTAATGTGAGGAAGTATTTTTTCATGGAGAGGGTTGTGAATACATGGAACAGCCTTCCTGAGGAGGTAGCTGACTCAAAAACAGTGCAGGAATTCAAGAATGCATGGGATAGACATAAGGCAATTTTAGTGGGGGGTAGGAGGAAGTAGGCTGTTGGTTAACAAGGATCTGCAGCCTATGCATTAGGTAGAGAAATGGGCAGACTAGGTGGGCCAAGCGGTCCTTATCTGCCGTCAAATTTTATGTTTCTATGTACACTGAGGGGAGAACTGATAAAACTGGTGGCCACCAGAAAGAGAAAGAGGGAGGCAGACTGTACTGCTCTCTTGGTAGAGAGTAGTGACAGGGAACAAAACTTAACACCCACATCACCAGAGGAGGGCTGGTTAAAGCTAAACATAGCCCTAGCCAAATATGATAAAATCCCATATGCCATTGAACAATGACCCGCGCCGCCCCCACAGTGACTCCATCACAGCGACAACCTGTTCAACATCCACAGTGTTGAACGAGTTGTTGTAGCAATGGCTGGTCACAGTGATGCTGCTATAAGCCGGTCTCCCCCATGATCCGCACCCCCCGGAGTTGAAAATCATTAAGTCTGGAGGGTGCGGGGGGCAGGGGTGGTGTGGGGGGGACACAGCCCTCCCGCATTGTCTCATGACCAGTGTCGCTCTATTCCCTGTCGGAGTCAGGACATGGCACAGTTGGTGATGTCAGCTCCATTCCGTCGCTGTGGGGCATGTCAGTGACTTTACAGTTGCTGCAGCTTGGTGGAATCAGTAAAATCCTAAAAGAAAAGACAGAGAATGCCATTTTCAGAGCCAAACTAAAATGTGTTGACTAAGGGGGAAAAAGGCTGAGAAATTCCTGGCCCTGAGTTTGAGGCAACAGGAATCCGGAAGAATAATCAGGGGTATCCGCACTTCAATGGTGGGGCAGTGTGACAGGGTTAAGTTATACCCTATCCCATTTGTGTTATGTAGGAGGGGATCTGAAGCAAGGATTATACTACTATCGCTATCTTCTCTGACTTTCTGTTAGACTGCAGTCAAATCTTACCTCTACATGCTGTACTTTCTAATTTCTACCTTGCCTGTGCATGTACAGTATGTTTGTAAGGCATATATATGAAACTGGATTCCCTGATGTGTAACTAGAGATAGCTGAAATGATTGCAGAGACAGCTGTGACACAGTGTGACCTCAGACTGATGTAATCTGTCACAGTGCTCTAGCAAGCTACTAGATTGGACACAGTGTTATGTCTAGCAACCAGCAACTACAAAAGCCTATCTTACTGAGATGTATGTGGAGAGATGGTTTTCAACAGAGCCAGAACAGGCTGCCTCATGTCTTGGTGGAGAGACTGAATTGAAGAGAGACTAGAGGTGACATGCTGATTTCATGTCTCGAATTG
Source organism: Neoceratodus forsteri (assembly GCA_016271365.2). NCBI lineage: Eukaryota > Metazoa > Chordata > Ceratodontiformes > Ceratodontidae > Neoceratodus > Neoceratodus forsteri. The sequence continues at coordinate 172,258,812 of CM028135.1, forward strand.
TCTTCTAATTTGCTGAAGAAGTAGAAGAGATGCCGAAATGTTTTCTGATTTATTTTATTTTTGTGATTTAGAATAATAAACAACCAATGGTGACTTTTCTACAATTTCTCTTGGACTGTTTATGTTTCCTGACCTAGGCCTCCATTATGTTCAGTGTCAGAGGTATCTGGGTTAGTTACATTTGGTGTCATTCTGTGTCAGAAGCCACACCACATCCAAACACCTCTCCACAGACAGCTGCAAACCAAACCTAGAGAGAGAGAGTGGATGCTTTCGGGTCATATTACCTGAATCTCTATGCACTAGAACCCTCAGTCTCCTCAGAAGACATCCAAGACTTCTAAAATAAGCTGGCCTCCCCAAACTCAGTGCAGACCAAATCACTAACCTGGAAGGGGGAGATAAAAGTGACAGATATTGCAGACTATTAAGAAATTATCCCCAGATGAGGATCCAGGCCCTGATGGGTTTTCACCCAATTTTTATAACATTGGTAGCACACCACCACAACAACATTTTGACAGCAAACACCGCTATAGGGACAAATCTCACCAGGTCGAGACTGGTCACTATGGTGGTCCGCTGTCTGCTGGGACAGCGATTCCCGGTGTTGGGCCCCCGCTCCAAACCAACTCCAACTCGGAGTTGGTTATTTAGAGATGGAGAGGTGCGGGGGACAAAGTCCCCCAGAAAAAACACTTCTCCCCAACAGAAACACTGCTGACAGTCAGCATTGTTCCTGTCAAAGTTGGGGATTTCGACAACAACGTTGTCATTGTATTGATGTGGAACCTATAAAATCACATCAGGAAGCATTTGCATTGTAGTTGGCAGCCTTATCTAACAATGTCAGCAGCTGTAGCCAGCTGGACCCTGCCATGCAGGAGGCACATGTCACTGTGATCCATAAACCAGGGAAAGACCAGGAATAGTTATTCAGATACAGACCTGTGTCTCTCCTAAACATAAACATCAAGATTCTAGCAAAAGTACCAGCATCATGGATGGGAAGGGTGTGGTCTTCCTTGATTGGTGTGAACAAGTGGTGTTTATGCAGGGTAGACTGTCCACTGACCATCTCAGGAAGGTGGCTCATATTCTCTCCACATCCAGTGAGTTGAGGTCTCCCATGGTGCAGGTGTCCCTGGATGCGGAGAACCATTTGACAGGGTCTCATGGAGGTTCCTGTTGAACACATTGAAAGCATTCAGCATCCCAACGGGTTTTTTCAACTGGATCTCACTGTTTTACTCCCATCCAGAGTCTATGATTATATGTAATGGAGTGCATTCACAGAGTTTTCCTCTAGGTAAAGAAACATGAAGTGGGTGCCCCCGTCTCCATATATGTTTAACCAGTATTTGGAACTGCTGACTATGGCACTTCTTACCAATAACACAATATCAGGTACACAAGTGAGGAAAAACAGGTATAAAATATCAGCCTATGCAGATGATATTCATCTGCTCATGAAAATCCCAGGACAGTCTATTCCAGCTGCAGGGGGGATCCTACAATAATCTGGAACATTGGCGGGGTACAAGCTCAGTCTTTCCAAAACTGCTATTATGCCTCTCAGTCTCTACACGCACAGAGTGGAAGCAATGCAGTGGAGAGGAACCTGGTCTCCAGATGGCATTCATTACCTGGGGAACAAGGTGGTAAGTGTAACCCCCTCCCATCCCACTGTGTCTAGGGGTCCCGATGGTAACCAAAAAGGGGAAGGGGGTACAAACCAAAGACCTTCCAGAGAGATAGAGCCAATAGATAGAAGAAAACAAGGCCTTATCACAAGTTGAGTTCTGGCAGTGAAGTGCAGGTTATCCCACCTCCAACATACCACATCTTACTACTTGCTGCAGCTCCAGGCCGAGCCGGGAGAAGGAAAGATCAGCCTACTTTTTCAGAGGAAGTAATCAGTTAGTTCTTTCAGTAATCTCAACAACATATAAAGTAAAAACACAAAGAAACTATGCTGTAGTTGCCTTTTGTGGGGCAAGCTGCTTACAGCATGGAACTTCCTGGTTCTCTGAAGCTGCAGCAGCATAGTAAATGAATGTAAAGAAGGATGAAAAGAGAACCCGCGAAAGATAGACGAGAAAGAAAAGACCAGAAAGCTGTAGTGCCTATGGGAGACATATGTGGCTGCTTAAACAGGAAAAAAATTATAGACACAGATAAACAGAAAGAGACTGAGATATACTGTTATCTGTGGTGAAAACCAGGCACTCTGATGAAGGGTCTCCCTGAAATGTAAGATTAAAAGTCTAGATGTGAATAAAAAGGAAATTTATGAACTGAAATATTCTGTTTGGTGAGTGGGTCATTCAGGTCCAAATCCTGCATATATACGAGATATCTAATCAATTATTTCTTTTGACTCAATGCATATCACTCACTCTTATGGTGTTCCTTTCTCTGCTATGAATATAGCTCTTACAGTGGCTCAAAAGCATGATGTTTTACAGATGTGGATCAGATAATCACAGTCTCCGGGCATGGCTCCTGTGCATTCTTACATTTTTTTAAGTAGTCAGCATGTACCTATGTCTTGATTGTCTGAAGCTTTCTACCAATTAATTTATGTATGATTTTTTTTTAGTAATGGCAACACTGTCAAACTATTGTACCTGTCACTAACTCTGGGTTGATCCTGAAATAGGGGTCTCTTGGTCCCAGTGGGATCATCCCGTTAACAATATTTAAATAATAATAATAATAAAATAATAATAACTTTTTGTTTTTTTATGTTTTACCTACTTGTTTTTTGTAGAGGTCCTTCCTTAGTCCCATCCTGACAAACCTCTATGGGTTTCAATGTTGAATACCCTCCCCCAAAAAGAGGCATTGTGGTGGACTCTGGTGTACCACAAACACCCATGTAGGGATTTGAAAGTTGACACCCATAGTGTTTGTTGGGATGGGGTTAAAAAGACCTCTACAGAAAAAAGTAGACAAAAATACAAGAAAACACAGTTATCAATAAAAAAAAATAAAAATGAATTGGCCAGTGAAATAAATGGGAGCCATTCATTTCAATACGGTCAGCATACAGAGGAGCAGCACTTCAAGGAACATTGACAATTTGGCATTGAGGGACAAGAGGAACCGTGACAAGGGACAGAGGTTGATGCCGGGGGGGGTGGTAGGGTGCATATAAGGTGGGAAACAGTGGGGGTAATTGTCTTTTAAACAGTTTGGGAGAAGTGGAACACTGGAATAGACTTTAGGAGAGAACTAATATTTATTGACAGAAGGGTTGGGTACTTAACCGCCCGACTTGGGGGAGAAGCAGTAATGCTTACTGGAAGTGAAGTTGGGCAACAGACTGCTAGATTTAGCAAGTGAATGGTAATGTTTACTGGCAGTGGGATTGGGTAGCAGAACACTTTGGGGGATGATAAAGTTTACCAGGGGTGGGATAGGACAACCGACCACTGGACTTAGGGGGGGTGAATGCCTGGTTTCCTCTGAGCACAGCAGGTAGTGTGCCAAAGAATATGCTTTAGGAAATGTTGTGGCTGGGGGGGGAAGAGAGTCAGACATGGGGTGTTGCCTCCACAGTATCATCAGAATGGCAAAAGCCGTCCCAGTGATTGCAGCAGTGAAAATGTTTTGAAACCTGCACATGCTTGTAGAAAACCTGCATCATCGGCCAGATCACCCACCATTGGCTACGGTCAGTCAAATGTGTTTATTGATCAGCTTTTTTAGCCTTTACAATTTTAAAATGATACAAAATGACATTAAGATGATATATTATTAATACATATATCATAAAAGCAGAGAACATAATTTCGAACTGCACAGTAACATCATTAGCAAATATCACTGATATGAAACCATATTAGCTATACTCAGGTTCGAGTCTGGTTACCTACACTCCTGGGACACGTGGTAAGAATATAGTACTACTCAAAAAAGGAGTTAGAGGGTTTTAACATCTAATCAAGTACACAAAACAAGTTTTCTGTGACATAACCATTAGTGTAGCTACGACCTCAATCATGCCAATAATGGCCACATCTGGCGCAACATCACCCCATCTCTAGTTGAATAGCCATTCCCAGACAGATATGGGGTTTATCTCTAGAACAGTTTTTGACTACCATGTGTTCAATGATTCCAAGAAATTGGCAACTTGTATCAGAACAGTGTTGTTTGAGGATGCTAGAACAGAAATCATAATATTGCCTGCCAAATCATACATATTTGTTAGAATTTTCCCTAGCTATTCGTCCTTTTTGTTTTTTATAAAGTGGACAGAACAGAACTAAATGTTTAACTATACCAACTTCATTTAAATCACAGTTACATAATGCCAACTGAATTTTAATTTTATTTATATATATTAAGGGGATACATGATGGGCACATCTGTGATATGGAAAATATTTTCACTCTTTTAGAGTGACCTCTGGACATTCACACGTGGCAAAGCCACGAGTGACTATCCAGAGGTCACTGTGCAGGTGTGAAAATATTTTCCATATTACACAAGTGCACAACATGTATCCATTTTATACAACAGGGGTGTGATAACTGGAGATAACTCCAGTTATCACACTCTGGTGATGTCAGCAGAGTGTCAGATCTCATGGTGGTGGTTTTATGCAGATATAAATAATGGCATATTTGTCTCACCCCTATTGTATAAAATAAATGATTACTATGAAAAACCTTTAAGCTATATCTCGTTAATATTTTCTTTACTTTGAGGTTGGTTAAGATGGAGATATATGGTTCCCAATTAGTATGTGTTCCCTTAGTAGCATCATACCATTTATGCAGCTTGGTTTCCTGTATTAATGCCAGATCTTGCTGGGCTGCAATATCACAATGTATTTGTTTTATGTCTATAACAACATACAAAGCAGGTGTTAGGAAGTCTAAACCTCACTTTTAGATTTTTGACGATATTGGGAATGCAAGTAATTACAGACACGTTGCATTAAAGTAATAAACAAGTTTATTACTATAAAAGGATAAATCACAGTTGCCCTAAGCAGTTTTTACCAATACGAACCGGGAGCCAGTGCTAAACATTTCCTATACCTCGAGGTTTCTCTGTGTCTTTTGAGGTCTCCAAGGTATAAGACTTGTGCATTACGTTATATGCCTATGATAATTACTATGGTTACTGTAAGATGGAAAAATTTTTAGTTACAGAGATGAGCCCTATTGGCTAAATTAGAGGTGGATCCATGGTCCAAGATAACATTATACAATGTTGTAAAGTCATCAGTTTGAGAACAAAAGAGTTTTTATACAGAGCCTTATATAACTCAGTGTAGTAGTACAAATCACCAAAAGGTGACAATGCCGTCTTACATGTTATAATTATTCCAAGGACACAGGTGCCTTGGCATTTCACAAATAAGAAATACACAGAAAATACATAGCAGAATATATGTATTAGCAAGCAAAGTGTATTACAACAATATGCATTCACATCCTGACATCTACTCTTGTACGGTAGATGTCCTTAGCCCTATATGTTAGTATAACATATGCTTAAGTGCTAGCTGTCTAGATAGACTGCCAGACTGAGGTTGTTGACAATGGGGTATGGGCCTTCCCACTTGTTGGAGAAGGAGTGGGTGGGATGTGCAAACCAAAGTACCATTACTTGATCTCCAACTTGCCAATCCACTTTTTGTGCATGTTTGTCGAACTGTATTTTGGATTGTTGTTGGGCTTTGCCATTGCAGTTGGCAGCATACAAGTGTGTGTGTATGAGGTCTTTGAGTTTTTCCACATACTGGTTTACAGACAGTCTGCAGTAGGGATGTGCAGGTCAAACAGGTGTTTAGGTAATCTCACCTGTCTGCCAGTCATCACCTTAAAGGGTGTAAGCTGGGTGGTGGCTGAAGATGTACCCCTAATTGCCATAAGGAGTAACGGCAATAGGGAATCCCAGGTTTTAGGATTTTCCTCAATGAATTTGGAAAGCATTTGCTTAATTTGTCTGTTGGCTCTTCTTACTTGACCTGAGGACTGGGGGTGGTAGGGTATGTGGAATTTTTGCTGAACTCCAAGGAGTTCAAGGGATTTTTTTTATTAACTCACCAGTAAAACTTTTTTTTTTTTTTTTTTTTTTTTATCAGAGTCTACTTTTAGAGGTAGACCCCACCTGGAAAAGGATTTTAGCAGTAGTTTTTGCAGTGCATGTCTTAGTGGGGAAAGCTTTGACCCCCTTAGAGAAGAGATCAGTTACCACAAGAGCATACTTGTTATTTTTGCTGGTGTTGGTCAGAGGACCAATGAAATTAATCTGTATGGCATGCCAAGGGCCAGAGTGTCATTGTGGTAAGAGTTTGGCATTTTGTTTCATAGGGATGGGGTTGTTTTGCACACAAACGAGGCAGTTGTCTATGTATTGTTTGACATTTTTGGTGATACCAGGCCACCAGGTGGTGGTCTTGAGCCTTTGGAGGGTATTTTACACTCCCTGGTGTCCACCAGTGGGGGTGTCATGCACTTGGTGCAAGAATTTAGATCTTAAGTGTTTGGGGACCACCCACAACTTGTTGTTTGAGTCATTTGGTTGGAACCAGATGAGCCTGTCATCTGGTGACAGGCGTAATTTACCTTTATGCCACCGATAGGAGTTGTGTGTGGAAAGTTTCTCTTCGGTACCCTTGTCAAGGAATTTGAACACCTTTTTAAATTCAGTGTCAAAATGCTGGGCTGTGGAGGGGTCCAAGGGGGAAAAGGGTTTAGGTTTTTTTTTGAATGCTGCAATCTGCACAGCTGCATTGGCCTCTGGCTGGTCCATCATCCAGATGTTCCCCCTTGGGCCCCTTTTTTAGCAGAGTGTCTGCTGTGTTATTAAAGGCATGGTAGGGGTCATGGAGGGAGTGAGCTTTGATTTTGTGTACATAGAGTTTGTGTGCAAATTTTTGTGCCAGTGAATGTATGTATATTACCAATTTCTTGTATTTTACTGCGCTACCATTAGAGGAGAGGAAGGAGTTCTTTTGCCAGAAAGGAAGAAATTTTGTAAGAGAACAACAAACCCAGTTAGAGTCTGTAAAAATGATAGTATCCTCGGTTCCATGCTGGATGAACTCGAAGGCACAGGCCACCGCTGCCATCTCTGCATATTGTGATGATGCTACACTACAGCGCTTAGATATTTTAACAGTGTTTCCATAAGGGTAGATTACTAGAATGCCCATCCCTGCAATTTGTTTTCCCTGATAGTAGGATGCCGAACCATTAGTAAAGACACAACACAGAGAGGTGTTATCGAGTATTTGTGGTGTGGCAGGGAGGAAAGGACCTGGATCTGGAAGATCAGGTGACTGTAGTGTACAGTCATGGGGTTTTTCCTGGAAAAGGAGGCCATGAGCTAACATAGATGGAACTTTAGTCAGTTGTACCTGTATGTCTCTGTCCTGGAGAAGAAGTGACCAGTGTGTCAGTCTAGTATTAGAGACTGACCCATTTTTTACTCTGTTTGAAAGTAGAAAGGTAGTTGGGGTGTGGTTGGTGTTGATGATCAGTGGTGAATACCCAATGATATACAGAAAGTGCTTGACAGCCCAGTAGGTGGCCAGAAGGTTCCTTTTGCAAAGGTTGTACTTCTGCTCCACTGGAGTTAAGAGCTGTGAGGCATATGCAATGGGTCTCAAGGTGCCACGTACCTTCTGGGCCAGCACTGCTGACATGGCAATGTCAGAGGTGGCACATTCCAGATGGAATGGTAGTGCTGGATTGGGGTTGACCAGAGCTGGGGCGGAGGCCAAAGCCTGCTTTAGTGACGTCACAGCCTGGGTGTGTATAGGGCCCCAAGTCCATGGTATGTCTTTTTTGAGCAACTCATATAGAGGAGCAGCTTTTTGAGCAAAATCACAGATAAAATCTTTTGAATAATTTACCATACCTAGAAACCTTTGAAGAGTTGCCACACTAGTGGGTAATGGCAAGTCTTGCAATTTTTGTACCTTTTTTCAGGTTGGGCTTTGACCTTGGTCAGTTATTTTTAGACCCAGAAAGAATACTTCTTTCTGACGCAGTTGGGCTTTTGCTGGATTACATTTTAAACCCGCTCTTTGAATGAGAGTCAATAGTTTTTCCAAGAGATTTAAATGTTGTTTCTGTGTGGCTGTTGCCAGCAACAGGTCGTCCACATATTGCAAGAGACATTGGGGAGTAGAGAAACTTTTGAGGGCGTCCATCATGTGGAGAAGGAACAGGGATGGACTGTTATGGAATCCTTGTGGCAAGCAAGTCCACGTATACTGTCTTTCTTTAAAGATGAAGGCAAACATATTGACTCTTAAGGGCCAATGGTAGTGACCAAAAACCATTGGAGATGTTTAGGGCACTGAACCATTTTAAATCAGGGGTCAGAAGTCGTAGAACATCTGGTGCTGATGCTACAGTTGGAGAACAACTGGGGGTGACCGGATTTAGTTTTTTTGTAGTCAATAGTAAGTCTCCAGGCGCCTGTGGATTTCTTCATGGGCTACACTGGGGAGTTAGCAGCGGAAACACAAGTTCTGATCACTCCTTGCTTGAGGAGTGACTTGATTGTCTGAGGGAAGGCAAGGCCTCAGTTTGGAAAGGATACTGCCTTTGCCTTTTGTGTGCTGGACCTGGCGCTTTGATGACAGTGTGCATTTTACCACAGTGATGCTTACTGATTGCAAACACTTCCAGATGTCGTTGCAAAATAGGGAGGAACTTTGGGAAAAGTTGATGATTTTTGAACAAATTTATGACGCCAATCTTTTTGTCATTGGCAGATATAGTTGCCACAACGTGTGAATTAGGAATTAGAATGGTATGATATTGTCCCTGAATCTGTATCAGTAGCATGTTAGCTAGGTCCACCACACAGCCGTGTGGTGCGAGGAAATTTATCCCTATGGTACTAGGATGATTATGCAATACCAATAGTTGGAAAGTGTGTGAGATCTTTAGATGGCCTAGCTGTACCGGTAGGGGTAGAGAACGGTATGCAGGTAGCCTAGTACCATTAACTCCTGACATGTTGGTCCTCCATCCGGTGGACCAAGGAGATGTGTCTGGGTGTTCATGTAACACAGATACAGCTGCACCTGTATCTAACAGAACTACTAGTAGGCGGCCCCGACCTTGGCCTCGGTGCAGGGCCTCCTGTTTGTATCCAAGACTAGCTTGTTTACAATCCGGACTGGGGCCTGTAATTGTCAATCTGTACTTCTGGAAGCATGGAGAGGTTGGGCCTGACTCTTGTGAATCACTTCACCATGCTGTACTGATGCTATGTAGGGAGGAGCCTCTGGGTCAGACCTGAATGGGTCTGAGGGCCTGTACCTCCAGTGTCCCCATGATCAGTTGGGGCCTGGGTTGCTGGTTGTACTGCTGCAAGGGCCTGTGTGGGAACAGCATCCGCCACAGAGCGTACTTGTCCCAGGAGCTCTCAGAATTTTTGATTTTCTTCAGCTATCTCCCTATCTGAAGGGCCTGTTCTTTGCTGCTGTTTACCTTTACCCTTATGCTTTTTATGCTTATGCCAATTTCAGTTCCCACCCCATTGTTGCTGCTGTTGCGGTTGTTGTTGATGGGCCTGTTGGGGGTGTTGGTTATCAGCTGGAGGGGCTTGCTGATGTTGGGCCTGCCCTTCCACTGTGTAGTGCGTCGCGGCCTCCGGAGTGGGCTCCACAGCGGCTACCTTTTTGGAACTGGAGCTCAGATTACAGATATAGAGTTGATACAATCTCTCAGTTTTCCGAAGGATGTCGGCAAACCTATTTGTATTGGGGTAAGTGGTTGGTTTTACCTTTTCTTTCACTGCTGGAATCATGTTCCTAAGGAACAGGGTCTTATATTCAATAAGATCTACATCCGCAGCTTTTTGTGCCAAGTGTTTTTCTGCTCGGTAGGCCATCCAGAGTCTCTGGTGGTAAGTCGCTGGACTTTCCTTTGCATTCTGTTTCACAGGATATGCAAGCATTACTTCTACTACACCTGGGCTGTGAGCAGAAATTAGCTCAGCTGCAACCATGTCAAAGGTGGCGTTCCCATTCTGGTGAACGGCATTGGAGAGTTTGGCCCAGAAACCAGGATCGATGGTTTGGTGTAGTATTTGGACCTGATATTCTGCAGCGAGGCTAAGCATCTCACATTTAGAACGCACCTTTTCCAAGTGACACCTGAGGTTGTCGGATGGGCTCATCCGACCGATGCTGTCAGCAATTTGCTGAACAGAGTAGGCCATTTGTAGGGGATTACTGGGTCGATTAGGCAGAGGTAGATTGTCTCAAGCGCCATCCAGGGTGGCCTGAGCTGCAGCCTCGGCCGCAGTGCGGACAATGCCTTCCTAAGTGCCAGCCTCTTGCAGAAGCTGCCTAATCTGGGTTTTAATGGCCAGTTTACTCCTCTTAGGAAGGAGTACATTGCCTATCACAGTTTTAATTATGGTTTTTATCTCCTGCCTGTCTTTTACATTAATAACGGCTACTGGTGGTGCCATCGGGACCAGGCCTGGGCCTGCTCCCCCCCATCATGGGGGGCCGCCATGTTGGCATCTCCCATGATGGGTGTTATGACGTCGATGACGTATGACATGGTGAGGGTGTAGTGGGGACCCACCATGTTGTGGATGGCTGGTTGGGGTCTTTGGGCCATAGTAGGGTTGTGACTGGGCGTTGTACTGTGAAACGTCATCATCGGACAACTTTTTTTGTATGACATATGTAAGGCAGGGGCTACGCCTCCCATTGTCTTAACGTGGCCAGCCAGAACCTCTTGCTGATGGTGCAATTTTGCCATCTTAGTTTTACATGCATTATGACTCACACTTGCAACATCTATATTAACCTCATCCTGTTTTTGCTTTTGCAACACTTTGTACGCGGTGCATAATTTGCGATTGTCCCTGATAGACACTTAAATTATTACGTACCTGGTTTATTTTGTTCTGTAGCTCACCCATTTTCTTACTTAACTGAGTATTTGCAGCACTTAGCAAATCATTTATTTGCAATGTTTGACTTTTATTTTGTCTTAAACTTTTACACTTGTTTTAACATACACAGTTTTGGTTTTTCAGCTTGAGCTGAATGATGCAATAGTGAATCCTTTTCGTTTCGCAGAGTTTGGAGTTTGGACCCCAGGTTGTGCTGCAGTCACACATTTAGTTTTCTGCAAACCCATCTGTTGCTTAAGAGATGAAATCTGCAGATCAAGGGCTTGAAACCTTGCTTTGGAGGCTCCAGAGCAGCGTAGAGAGCCGCGACCATCAACCCTTTAGCTTGTTGCTTGTTGGCTGATTGTCTTGTCTTCGTGTACTGGGTTGAAATCCCCAGTATAGGGTTTTTGGATTGACTTGCATCCTGCGTGAAGGCAGCCCATTTTTTATGGGAGGTAAGGAAGTTTGAGACATCGAGTCAGTTTTGTGCAGATATTTGATACGATGGCCATTGTGTGGGAGGGAACGAAAATTTAAACCATGAAAAGAGCACCGTGCTGTGTATTGATCCACAGCAGGAGCACTTTATACACAGCCGAGCTACTCTATAAGTAGTAGGCTTGTAATTTAAAGCTGCTATGGAGTGAGTCGAGATGGCATCGACCACACCAGAAAAGAAAGCCAGACTTTGCAAGTTACTACAAACCGGTTTTAAAACGGGAGAGGTGATACAGAAATGTACACCTACTGTCCCCGTGGGAAAGGGAAAAGTTTGAGCAACAAGTGAAAACTTACAAACACCAAATATGTCTTGCCACGGTCGCCAATTTGTTAGGAGGTCTAAGCCTCACTTTCAGATTCTTGACGATATTGGGAATGCAAGTAATCACAGACACATTGCATTAAAGTAATAAACAAGTTTATTACTATTAAAAGGATAAATCACAGTTGCCCTAAGCAGTTCTTACCAATATGAACCAGGAGCCAGTGCTAAACGTTTCCTATTCCTCGAGGTTTCTCTGTGTCTTTTGAGGTCTCCAAAGTATAAGACTTGTGCATTACATTATATACCTATAATAATTACTATGGTTACTGTAAGACAGAAACATTTTTAGTTACAGAGATGAGCCCTATTGGCTAAATTAGAGGTGGATCCATGGTCCAAGATAACATTATACAATTTTGTAAAGTCATCAGTTTGAGAACAAAAGAGTTCTTATACAGAGTCTTATATAACTCAGTGTAGTAGTACAAATCACAAAAAGGTGGCAATGCCATCTTACATGTTATAATTATTCCAAGGACACAGGTGCCTTGGCATTTCACAAATAAGAAATACAGAAAATACATTGCAGAATATATGTATTAGCAAGCAAAGTGTATTACAACAATATGCATTCACATCCTGACATCTACTCTTGTACGGTAGATGCCCTTAGCCCTATATGTTAGTATAACATATGCTTAAGTGCTAACTGTCTACGGTGTACCTCTGAGGGTACCAGTTAGGGTGCAGAGACCTCGTGTAACACAGGGAAACAGTTAACATCCATAAATTTTGAACCTTGGCCGGAAGGATATATGACTTTTTTTGACCAAATAAAGAAAAGGGAAGCCATATATCTTAAAGAGTAGTTTTGTTGTTCCTCAATATAAAGCTTAGGTAAATGATAGTCTGGCAAATTAATGATATTAAGATGAGATATTGTTATTTTTCTGAGGATTATTGTCTTCAAGAATGCTGACCTAACTCTGCTCTCAGGAACTGTGGCCCAAAATCCAGGAAGTAGCACTAGACAAGTACACAACTTATTCAAAATGACTTCAAGGGCATCTGTATTTGAAAATCATCAAATTTTGACACCATAAAGTATATATTTAATTGTTAATTCAGTGCCATAAGTCCATAAGTGCTGCAGCTATTGACCTCCCCCATAGATGTTATTCGATCTCCTGAAAGTCCCAATAGTTTTAACATTTTTTTTTTAGTATTGCCCATATGAAATGCCCATGAAAAATTTGTTGATCATAAGCCCATATAATCATATTGTGAAACAGTTTCAATTCTTGTGTGATTATTGAAAAGAGGAGGATTTTTTTTTTGGGGGGGGGGGATTTCTTATATTTGAAAATATTAATATTTTAGTTTTTTCCTTGTTCTTGGTTAGGTATAGCTGATCTCAAAGGGTCAAACACTTATTTACTTTTCTTTGATGTCCTACATGTTAAGTGAATAGCAAGACACTATCATCTGCATAAGCAAAAGAGGAAACAAACAAGTCAATAAAGTTCAGGTTGTGAAAATAGAATCATAGATATTTTTAATAATGTTATTAATATAGAGATCAAATAAAGTGGGGGCTAAAATACATTCTTGGTGGATGCCTATGTTAGCATGAATTTTTGGTAACAGTTTCCTGAATTGGTCATGCTGAACTTTTGACCATTTATTTGATATAAATGAATAATTATGTCTAGCAGAAATGGAGCTATTCCTCTTTCATTTAAAATGTGCCCTAACATTTTTCTGCTAACCTTGCCTGATGCTGATGTTAAATCAGCAAAGCAGTAGAATGATGGTGATTTTTTTATAATATTTGTAAATTAAATGGTAAAGAACGTAACAGTGCTGAGTGATTGATATTGCTGATCTGAAACCATTTTGCACTTTATCTAAAATATCCAGAGATCACATCCATTCTTTTTTATTTATTCAGAATTATTTCTGAAAATATATTTTGGCTGGTATCTAACAAACTTATTGGTTGATACATGACAGGGCACTTAGTGGAGCCTTTTTTTATGGTTCCGTGGGTGGAGCTCCACAAACGTGTTGCTATAATTCTGTAGAGTAGCACTGTGGAAGCATGTGACCAGACCACTGTCTGGCGTGCTTCCACAGTGGTCTGTTACAGTTCCACTGGTTGTGTTTATGCGGCCCTTCCCCTCCACTGGCCATATAAACACACCCACTTCGTGAGGCACTACTTTTCTTCTGCAACTGTGGAGGTGTCAGGTGCTGTGCCCAAGATGGCCACCAATTTAAACTGTGCATGCATGAGTATCACACATGCACAGTTCTAATATCACCGCCATCTTGGTATGGCAGCCTCCAGCATGGCGATAGTGATTCCGGGAATAGTCTGTGTTCTCACTGCTCTGAGCAGCAATATCAGCTCTGACTAGATTTTGTTATTGTATTGGCATAGTGAGGTTGCCAGTCCAAGAATTCAGGAGCAACCCTGATTGTATTGTACTATAATAACTGGTGACCCCCTATAATAACTGGATATGCACTACTATCAAAACACCATAATAACTTACTGAATTCCGTAATAAGTCGATAATGGGTTATTACAGCATTTTCCTCCCTACACTCTCCCTGTGGCTACTCAGGGACATGCTCACTAGCAGACCAATAGCTTGCCATTTTTTGTCTGTTTTGAAGACCTTGCACCAGTTATTATAAAAAAGAATGCCTGCACAAGGTTTGTTTTATGAGGATTTTCATACACTGTCAGTGTGCAATAATCTGATAAACCCTTTGAGCTTCACTCTTGGGGTTTATGGATTATCACACACTTTGGGTGGGTGAAAATCCTCATAACACACATACCTGCACAGGCATTATTCTCTGTATAAAGAGTATACAGTACCAGAAACCACAAATCCACCAAAAAATTGTCTAGTTCATGTACTATGTTGTCAGGTCCTAGTGCTTTTTTATTTTTTGTGTCCTGTATTGGACTCTTTGTGGACCTTTTTTGATTTCTAACATGTGTAATCACATTGCAAGGCTGTATGATCCTCTCTTGGGAACAGTATCTCACAGGTGACTAACTGTTCTCAGAAAAGGTCCACAAAAATGGAGTGTATTTACTGAGAACATTAAGCACCTGTCAGAAGAAGATCAGAATTGATGAATTATAACTAAGATCCAATACAACACTGATGAAGTGCAATGGGTGAAACGTTGAACAATGGGTTCAAGATAATTGCAATTAAAGAATAAGAACTGAGAAGATGTGTTGTGTATCTGAATAATTGGTTTTCTTCATGGACTACCAAGCTAAAAGTCAAGGTGTAAGGTAGGGAGTGAGAGTGGGGAGGGGACGGGAAGGAAGGGAGTCACAAGTATTGTGTCGAGTGCAGAGATTTGCAAACAGGCAGAATCAGAATCCCATTCTGACTGTTTTTTGGGGGGGAATTCAGATTTTAGGCCTTCCATACCAGAATTCCAAATTCTGACCAACGCTGATAATCCAATGAATCCAATTCCATTCAATGGATTCCAAGCAACCCTAATACAAAGTGAGGCAGGATGGCTCTTATCCAGTTCACAAGGAACAAGAGAAAAAGTGAGAGGCAGACAGGAGTAAA
This sequence comes from Neoceratodus forsteri, assembly GCA_016271365.2. NCBI lineage: Eukaryota > Metazoa > Chordata > Ceratodontiformes > Ceratodontidae > Neoceratodus > Neoceratodus forsteri. The sequence goes on from CM028135.1 coordinate 172,274,094, forward strand.
AGTAGAAGAAATGGGTGTTAAACAGCAACCAAGAATAGTAAGACCAGAGGAGGTAGGAAGAGCAGCTGGAAAGTTATGTATAAAAACACAAGCTGCCTAGAGAAGAAGATGGATGAGCTGAATGTGATAATGGCTGCAGATTAGAAAGACATACTGTACTGGCAACAAGAGAAACATGGGCTCACCAGAATAACTGGGACCTAAATGTTCTGGTCTATGCAATACTTAGAAAGGGCAAGGGAAAATGCTTAGGAAGGGGAGTGGCAGTGTATGCTATGGAGACCATAAAGTTTTAGAGAAGAAATCCATCTCAAGAGGATGGGAGTTGAGTCACTGAGGTTTCAGGTGGCTGAAGGGTGAAAGACACAAGACAGGAGTAGCCTGCAGAGTTCTAAACCAGAGGCTGACAGAGTTTAGGTGTTAGAAAATTAAATAAGTATGTCAGTGAACCAGGAATGAACTTTAAATCATGGGAGATTCCAACCTCTGAGAAAGACTGGACTACACAAGAAGCAAGGGGCTGAAGGTTTTGCATGACAACTTTCTCTTTCAATGGATGCTCAAACCAGCCAGAGGGGATGCAATCTCATGCTTTGTAATATCTAACTGGGACATTAGGAAGGAGATCATAGTGGAGGACACGACAAGACAGAGTGACCACGACACTATGAAACAGGTTAAGTATTATGCTGCATGTTCAGTAAACCGAATTCCAGCACCGTAGTACCTGATTTTAAGAAACTTAACTTTGAAACAAATGACAGGTTTACTGAAAGGTCAGCTAGCAAATATTCATAATCAGGTGGGGACAGAAAAATGTTGACAGCAATAATATCGGCAGCAATAAAAGGTGCAGTATTAGTGGTAGCCCATGAGGGCATTAAATTCATCAGTAAGGCAAAAAGGT